>CM043700.1:104562399-106019899 GCA_023935145.1 Bretschneidera sinensis | reverse complement strand
AAGCTCTTCTCCCCAATCTATACTACTCTCTCTCTAAATAACCAACCTCTCTTGTTGAGATCTATTCTAGTGCCTCTCTTGTGTTTTGTGTCTTTGCACTCTCACACTTGCACTTGAATTCTCTTGTATGATGATGATGTTGATAATCTCTCTTGATGTCTTGTTATTGAGGTTAGGTGACCCCTTATATAGTGCACCAACTTCTTCATCCATTCTTTGAAATCAATCTCAACCCTTAGATCTCAAGAACCAAAGACCCATGGCTGTCTAAGAGTCTAAGTAGTACTGTGCGTTTTGATCATGCCTCACGCACCTTTTAAAAGTCTGAAAAAACTTGTCTCAGTGTGCCTTCAAGCTGCGGCTCAGAACAGGGCATGCCACGGCTTGGAAGGGGGGAGAGATGCTCCCACTCTAGAGGCCATGGCTTGGGTGGCTTATGCCACGACGTACAAGGCTGTGCCGTGGCATGCACACCTTGGGCCACGGTGCACAACTCCTCCCTCAACTTCTGGACTTTCTGGAGGCTGAGGCGCGCACACCTTGAGCCACGGCTTGGAGACCTGATGCTGAAGCTTTTCAAACCTGTTTAATCCTTAGACAAATACCAAAATTAAGCTTTTGAGACAATTAATAACTCAATTATTCTTTACACTTACGATTATGGAGAAACCATATCTCTACAGAAAGAGTGAGATAATAGTCCTTTTCACTTTAGAATGGAACGAGGTAAATCCACTTCCTAGATCTAAGACTTGAAATGGGGAACAAGGTTTCTAGATATACTTGAGCTTGATGTCAAGTTTTTCAGAATGGAGTGAGAAACCTACCAAATGGATGATCAAATAAGATCACTAAGATTTTCACATCTGTTCTTTCTCCTCATCTATAAAATTGACAATATTTTGAGTATGGATAGAGAGGTTTTTGAGAGAGTGAAAGGTCACTTTGTTCGTGATTTAGCCATGATGGATAATAGATATGAGAAGAGGATTGAAAAATCTTCTGCTTATATGGCAATAGATTTGATGGCGACATACTAGAAGGATTATTTGAGAAATTTTTAGGATCTAATGAGTGCGGCCCCAATTGACCTCAAATATTAACGCAGTCAAACTTTTTCCATATTTTTTGGCATCAGCAAGAAGATATTAATTGGGTTAAACATTTTTGAAGCAAAGAACCCTTTCACTAGTTTTTCCTTGGAAAAAACTAATGTTGATGAAAAGTGATTGACATGCCATATGACTTAGGCTTTAACAAGGGATGGATCCATGTTTGGCCTAGTGGGAGCACCCACTCCATTGAAATTCAAAAGCCCTAAAATATATTAAGGAATTTTAAATGCCCTTACAAAAAAAATATTTTGACTTGTCTCCACTTCCACTTAAATCAAGGTGAAAAGTTACCCTCGCTAAAATAAATATGTTGTTTATTAATATTTTTTTCACATATTGTCTTATCTTATTCATCATATGAACTAATTAAACTAATAATTTTGAATTAGTTATGCAAAATATCACAAGAAGAAATGAATATTGAAAAATACTTCCGAAGTAGAAGAAACTAATACTATCGAGACACAATTATGGTTGAAAAAACATATTTAATAGCATTGATAACGAAATTTTTTGATAATACTTCAAAATATGAAATACATGGGGAACAATGGTTAAGGGTTTTGGGTTTTTGTTGTACTATTGATTTTGTGTTTAAACTTTTATTTATGAAAATATTCATATTTAATGATATTTCATTAAATATTTTCAAAATTTTGTTTTGTGAATTTGTCTTATTATTTTGTCTAAAATTATATATGCTATGATAACTTCATCCCCCATAAACGAAAAATTTTGAATCCATCCCTAGCTTTAACTAAAGGACTCGACATTGACATAAAAAAAATACACTAATTTTCCTAATATCATGAATTTGGTGCGAAAGAAAATCTAATGGTTTGATAAAACATGTAACACAAGTTGTGATATCGATATGGTTAATCTTGTTTATGAGCCTCCAAGGAAGGACTAACACTATGGGAGATAAGCACTCCTAATCGTTCTGCTGCAAAATTCTTTGTTTCTGAACCTAATCCAAAGTACATCAATAAAATTTATGTTAATCATCCGGACAGGTAATTTTATGAACCATGTAAATGTTTCCTGAAATTTTTACATTTTAAAGGTTAATTCAACATGAATTATTGATCATTTTGTTCTGTAGAAAGGTTTAGACAATACAGATTATAGGGAAGATATTAAGAACCATAACCTGAAGGAGACGTGATGTACACCATCAAAACTATTAAAAAGATTGGTTCTTTGTTTAGGTTGAAAGGTGTGGTGCACTTTCAAAATTGGTTTTGCTTATCTTTTATATGGAGTGACTAGCCATTATAATTATTAATCTGAGTTAGGATGCTAAAATCACGTATCTATACTTACAAGGCTTTCTTTCATTGTAGAAAAAAAAAGAAGAAAAAAAGATAACAACACATATCAACGAACTACATGGCGAATCAAATTTAAACTGGACAATCACTAAAAACATAAGTGCTATCACCGACAAATTATCACTGATGGATACATTTTCATCAGTGATCAGAGTTTTCTTTGACGGACAATCACCGATGGAAATGTATCCCTTGTTGATTAGACAAAAAATTATCACTGATGGAAATTTCTGTTGATGATAGTTTTTATCTGTTGTTGATGAGTTTTAAAAAAATTATGTGGGGTCTAAAATTGTTTTTATAATTTTTGAAATAAAAATCAACTATCACCGACAGGAAACATGTCGTCAGTGACAGTTTTCTCTATTAAATAATTTAAAAATGACAAATGGTTTTTAAAAACTTAATTTTCACTGACAAAAAAAATTCTATCAATAATAATGTTCTCCATTAAATAATTTAAAATTAGTTTTTGTTTTTTAGAAAGAAAATTTAATTATCACCGACAGAAAAATTTTACCAGTGATAATTTTATCCATTAAATAATTTAAAATAGTTTTTGTTTTTTAGAAAGAGAATTTAATTATCAATGACGGAATAATTTTCATCCGTTATAATACTTTCCATTAAATAATTAAAAAATAATAATCACCGACAAAAAAAAATTCGTTGGTGATAATTTTGTCCATTAAATATTTTAAAATTAATGTTTTTGTTTTTTTAGAAAGAAAATTCCCCAACGGAATAAGTGTCGTCAGTGATAATTTTTTCCAATAAATAATGTAAAAATGGGAAATAATTTTTATTAAAAATAATAAAAAATATCATTGGTCTTAATTTTCCTTGGTAAAGAAAAGAAATCTATATCGTGCTGTAGTATAGACAAACCACGTGGTACAGGCGTCTGTTCATATATCATGATTCAAAATATAACATATGTATTAAAAAATAAAAAATTATTAATTATTAATTATTAATTCAAAATGTAAGATAAGAGATCTAGCTTGTGAATTTATTATCTAATTTTAGGGTTCTGGGGATTATGGATTAGGGTTTATAGGATATGGTAATTTGAACTTATCATATATTATGATTCAAAATATATATAAAATAAGTATTTAAAAATAAAAAAATTCACTAATTCGAAATATAACATATGTAAGAGAGATCTTGTGAATTTATTATCTAATTTTAAGGTTTAGGGATTATAGGGTTTTGTAATTTGACTTATCATATATCATGATTCAAAATAGAACATAAGTATTAAAAAAGGAATTTACTGATTCGAATTATTATAAGATAAGAGAAATCTTGTGAGTTTATTATCCAATTTTAAGGTTTAGGGTTTAGGGATTAAGGTTTGGTAGTATAGCAGAATTAATGGTTTGGTATAATGATTTATCAATTCAGATTATCACCAATGGACACATGTCCGTTGATGATACTATTTATTCATTAGTTGATGAACTTAATTTATAAATAAAATCTTTAATTTATAAATAAAATCCGTGGAATTTAAATTTGATTTTATAATTATTGTTTAATTTTTAAAAAATCACATAATTATTAAAAATATGAAAAAAATGATTGTTTGGTTTTCCTTTTCCTCATTCGTGTAGACAATTAACCGTTTGGTTGTCTTGGTCAACGAAAAAAAATTAATTTCTTACTTCTTAGTTTATAAGAGATGGTCGTTCGGTTTTCCTAATTTTTTCATCTTATACTAAAACGGAACAAAATATTTTCTCTTTCTTCTTCTATCGCAGCCTCGCTTTTAGCCCCTCTCTTTCCTACATTCCACCGCTCGGATCTATCATATGCCAATTTTATCCAAATAGATAAAAAAAATTAGAGAAAAGAGAAAAAAACTAAAAAAAATAGATTTTCACTTTCAAGAACATAATTTAATTCATTTTCTTTAATTAGACAAATTGTTTGATTTTTATGACCAGAACATTTTTGCGATTAAAATATCCTCTTCCTAAAAATAGAGTGATTTCAAAATCAAAGGAAATAATTTTGAAATTTTCTCTTGATTTTAAATAAATTATAGAAAAAAAAAAGAGAAAGTAAAAGTGTAAAAATTTAAAATAAGAATAACAACATTTGGAATCAAAGTGGGTTCTCGTTTTTGAGCCAAATAAGACTGCCCACAAAATTTTCTGGTCTTATAGATACCTAATTTTGTTCCAAAATTTTGAATGGGTAACGTGGGGGTTCCGATGACGAAACATTAATTCTAATGTGCACTCGAACTCGATAATTTAGATGGTTTAAATTTGATTTTAGATTAAGGTCAATTGCAAAACATTTTATCCTAACTCATTAAGCCTATCTTAAGCTTAAATCATTTGGGCTTTATTTGATTCCTTCAATTTCAAGTCCAAAATCTTTAATTAAAGTTTGATCAAATCCAAAACCCACTAAAACCCATTGATTCTTGCTAAGCCCAAACACTTTTGGCCCAAAGTTCCAAGCCCTAGAAGACTTCCAATTTTGAAGGTGAATTTCTAATTTCATCCTCCACTTAGAACTTTTTTTTTTAAAAAAAAAAATTTCAAGACAAGTTCTCTCTCTTTTACATAAAAAATATTTATTTTTTGAATAAAAAATATATTATTTCTTTCCCTCTCTTTGATGGACGGCCACATGGTTGAAGAAGAGGGATTCTTTTCATCTATCTTTTGAGTTGTTATTTCCCCATTATCTCTTTTGGTTTCGCACTTTTTCTTACACCAAATCACATGTTCGCACTTAAAAATCTGTGCTGTTTCATCCCCTATATAGCTGATCATGTGATGAGAAAAATAGGAAGTCTTCTTCCTCTTTTTTTTCCTTGGTCTTACACACTTTTCTTCTTTAGCTTTTCAACTCTTTCATGTATCAAAATCACATGTTTAAACTTTAAAATCTGCACAATTTCACCCTTATATAGCTGATCATGTGATGAGAAAATAGGAAGTCTTTTTCCTCCCTTTTTACCTTGGTCTTACACACTTTCTTTTTTTTACCATCCCCACTTTTTCATGCATAAAAACCACTTTTTTGAACCAAAAATCTTCACAATTCCACTTGTTATGGCCGACCATATGAGGGAGGATTTTTCCCTCGTCTTTTTTATTTTTTTCCCACACATTTACCATCTTCAAAGTCCATATGTCCACTTCAAATTTTGTTACTTCATCTTTCTTTTTTATTTTAGATTTCCACTTCATCACCTCAAAAGCCACCCTTTCTCTTCTTCCAATTTTTTTTGGCCACTTAGAAGAAGTCTTCCTCATTTATTTCTCGCTTTATTTACCACCCACACCACTTCAAGTTTTTACCTCAAATACTATCCATCCCTATTCCCTATGGCCGGCCACTTAAGGACTTCTTTCACCTTCCTTTTGTGCTTCGTAAACTGCACATTTCCTTCTTAAACTTTTCCTCTCTTCCCTATGCATCAAAAACCACCCCACACCTCAAAGACCACCCATTTCTCTTCCCCATGGCTGGTCACCTAAAGCAAGAAGTCTTCCAATTTTTTTTTTTTTTTTACCTTTCTAAAACCACCACTCCATTCTTAGCCCTTTTCCAATGCATTCAAAAGTCACATCCACCTCAAACTTTGCACTTTTATCTCCTTCACATGTGATGATCAGCCATACCAAGTCTTCCATTTGATTTTGTTTTATCTTTTCTTATATTAGGACAACCCTTACTCTTCATATAATTAACCCCCCCCTCCCCCCCCCCCCCCCCCCCCCCATTTCAACACAAAGGAAATTTCTATGAAAAAAAGAGAGAACAACATGACATAGAGGTAGAGAAAAAAAAAAGAGAGAGGGAAAATAGAGACTTTAGGTTCTTGAATAGCAAAAGAGAGAGAAGGAAAGTAATTGAAGGGGTGCATGCAAACAAGAAAGAAAAATGAGAAACATAAGAGAGAAATACAAGAGAGAAACCAAGAAGAACAAGAAAGTGTTCTTCCTTCACATTTTCGGCCACTTTAACTTTTGGCCTTCTAATCCTTCATCAAGTCAACTAGAGAGTGTGGATCTCCGAGGATTATCCTTATGTGTAGAAATTTCCCTTAGCCGTTGGTTAAGTTTCTTCTTTTTAAAAACTAAATTGTTAGCATGATTTATATGTTCAAACCACCTCGAAAATGAACTAGATTAATTTACCTCACTTAATAAAATTCATCTGAGTTTTAAGTATTCACTAGTTTCTTAGCATTTATTTTCTTTTCACTAGTTGTATGTTCTTTGTCGTTTCTTAGTTAGCTACTAGTCATAATGTAATCTCCCTTTGATAAATGTAATTTTGAGTCAATGGTAGTTTTAAAGTCTTTTCTTTAGTTTAGTTCCTTAAGAATTTTTATTTCACTCTTTATAAGTTAGATGTTTTATTTTAAGTTGTTATTAACTATATGTACACTTTAATTCTTTAGAGAGAATTTTTAACCCTTTTGGTCCACTAAAATTGTTACATGTTACTAGTCATTTTGAATCTTCTCTTTAAGGTAGTTTAATTTAAACCCACTTCATTTAATGCACATAATTAATCCATCTAAGCCTAAAGTAGCTTAGTTTAATTCCTTGGTTTAACCTATGTAGTTTAATCTATTTAATTTATTTAGGTTAGTTTTAATCCATCTAATTTAAACCCAGACAGATGTGCACACAACTGAACACCCCCATACACATGCACACACTTGGAACACACCTGCACACATGTGCGCGCACCTGCACACCCTTAGCACACACCCAACCACATGTGTGCTCGCCTGCACACACCTAGCACACATGTACGAATGCTTGCACACACCCATCACTCATGTATGAACACTTGACACACCTTTACACTTGGCACCCACACCGGCACACATGTACGTGCACCTGCGCACACCTACACACATAAGTGTGCACCCTCACGCACTTAGAATTAACCCTCACACATGATGCACATATTTAATTTAAATTATGTGTCAAAACTAGCTAGTTTAAATTAAATTAGTCTTAGTCTACTTAGCTTTATCTCCATATCTAATTCATTTAATTTAAAATAGGTTAGTCCTAATCCATTTATTTTAACTTACATAATTAATTCACTTAGTTTAAATGTGCACACTTTAATCCACGCTTTACAAATAGTTTTAATATTTTTTTTGTTTCATATTTAAAGTAATTCATTTCCTTTACATGCTTACTCTTACCGTACTTACTTTTAACAAACTTACTTTCACTACATTATTTTAAATTTTGTATTTGGTGTCACTTTGTTTATAAATTGTAAATGTGTGTTTGGCTTTATTATTAGTGTATGGTAATAATACTTGAATTAAAATTTTGATTAATTTACTTGAAACACAAAGGGCTAGACTTCAGTCTAGGTAAGAGGGGGAGCTTTGAATCCTAACTCTTTTACACCCAAATCTCTTGAGCCTTGGAATTTCTGACGTAGACCATTGACAAGGTATTTGACCCCCTTCAAGGTCAAATGGCGGCTCTTTACCCGTCATCCTTACTTCGTGCTTGGATGTAAAATGATCCATTGTCTAATACATTAAAAACACACCCATCATATGAGCCTCTTTACTACTTATAAAAGGGTTTTTATTAGACTTGGAAGGTTTCACTCGTTTTCCTATGCCTACTCATTGTAATCCGTACCCTCACCATATCCTTCTTTCTTCAAGGGGAGTCGCCTTGGGTAATAAGCCGGATGCATGGGTCTTAGGCGGAAAATAGCAGTATTTATAGTTGATGAATCCATTGGGGAGATTTAACCTTAAAGAGTTTCTTGAAAAAAATTTCGAAACTTTATTTTTAAGTTATTATTCCATACTTCACTTTGCACACTGGCACTTACCCTTTCCTCTCGACAGAGTAAAGTGGGGGGCATGGTTCCTCTTATTTCTGGTGTAACCTCCATTTACTTATTGTTAGCCCTTGGTGTGGAACAAGTTCCTTTTTGGTTCTTGTCTATGTAACGAAGGTTTTCCGACACGATTGTACTCCTATGGTCCACCTTTCAGGCCACTAGAGGAGTATGATATCATCCTTCTAGACATGGGGTACTTGAGACCACCGGAGTTATAAGGTGAGCTTACCTTGTTTTTAAGCAAACCTTAGAACCTTTCGATTTAGGACATGGGTGCTTTCTACCCTTTTGCTTGCTTGCTTATGCTTGCCCTCACCTCACACGTTAAAGAAGATAAAATCAATTTGTTTGATAATATGTTTGATAATTTAATTCCTCCTTAGATTAAATTGCAATCAAAAGAAACTAATGGTGATTGGGCCTTCACCTAAGAAATCTAAAATGAATGTGACTGAAGGCCCAAGGATCAAGTGGAAAGATCCATATTGGGGGTAATCTCCATCATTCATTTAGAATTTTTGGATTTAGCCCTAATCACCACTAGGTTCCATACCCCTTGGAAAACTTGTTGATGCCAAATTCACCACAGTGAACCATCAGAAAACCAAGAAAACTTTACTGGAATTCAATCAAAGGAAATTTTACTTTATGTTTATGTTTTCATCTAATTGGACTAGTTGAGAACTTATCCGCAAGTAGACTTTAATTGATTTAGTGGGCCTTTAGAAGCAAAACTGAAACCCATTGACCAAATTATAATACTACGAATAAGTGAACATGGTAAAAAAGATTCATAACATAAAGAACTCAAATGTATCTTTTTTTTTTTCCTTTTCTTTCTTCTTGAAAAAATGAGTTATAGGTCCATGACCAGAAGCCATCTTTTCTCCATTGTGGTACAAATCCTCTAGTAGAAGACTGAGAAAAGGGTTTTTTTCAAGTCTAGTCTCTCTTATAATAAAGAAACATACTAGTAATTTAGTTTATGAAAGTAGTTCGATCTTAATCAGAGTAATGACAGAGGAAGCAGTAGTTGACAGCAATGAGATCCTCAATAACATAAGTGGTATGATAGCTGACTTGGCCGAAAGATTGGATGGCTTGGAAGAGAGGGTAGCCAGTAAAAAGTCCCAAGGTTTTGGGGGTGATAAAGAAGATTTTTTTAAAATATGAGGAATAATACCTCTTGGCTAAAGACAAAAAGAAAATTGGGTATGAAACGAAAGCCATCAATGAGAACTTTGAGAAGATGCAGTGTGCTTGGAGAAAGTCCCAAGGCATGGATGGGTATTTGCTTGACATAAATGGATTGTACGCCCATCCTAAGACAATTTTGCCACCCAAATTTAAAATTCATGTTATGGACCGCCTTGATGGGTCCGAACACCCCAAGAAACATTTGAGACATTATACTGGCCTTCTAAGGCTCTCAAGTTCGCACTCTGAGTACTTAGCTACACTCTTCCCCAATTCCCTTATTGGTGCTGCACTGAAATGGTACTAATCTCAAGAACCTAGTACTTTGAAAGAATGGGAAGATATGACCTAGGAATTCGTGGTTAGTATGCATACAATAGCCAGCTAGACATCACCATCAAGGATCTAGAAACAACAAAGCAAAAGCCTAATAAGACCTTCTCAAAGTTCATCTCTCGTTGGCGAAGCAAGCTCGCTAAAATGGCATCTAGACCTATAGGAAAGGACTAGGTCAGGATAATGATTAGAAAATTGTAGCTGGTGTATCACGAGAGGATCTTTGCCATACTCATCGCCAATTTTGAGCAATTGATTGACTAAGGCACTCAAGTGGAAGATACCATCTTTGAGGGAAAGATTGAGAAGAACACTGGGAGATTTATGAAGAAGAATTTTTCCAGTAGTAGTGGCACTAAGAACAGTGAAGTGATTTTTTCCCAAATACACAATGTACAATCAAGTTTATGGACTGACAGCTCTTCGGAACCCCAATAGCAAAATAACTACTGCTAAAACCAGCCGAACCGATTTCAAAACTCCACTCAATGCAATAGTCAACCTAAGAGAAAACACAAAGGCTTTGAAGACTTCACATCTCTTGGGATAAGTTTGTCTGAAGCTCTTACAAAGCTCACCAAGAAAGACAAACTCTACCCATTGCCAGTAAAATCTTTGCCCATAGCCAGCAAAATCTTTGCCCAACCCGGTTCCACAACATTGGTTTCTTTTCAAATACTGCCACTTCCAATAGTTAGATGGATATGATATCGATGGGTGTCAAAGTTTGAAAAATGAAACCCAAAACCTCATGATAATGGTTTAGAGCCACCCTAGGTAGCCAAAAATCTCATGCTCAATTATTGCAATGTAGCCTTGATGAACGAATATTTGTCTTAGTATTTTGTATGTTTTTGAAGCATTTATTTATATGTTTAGCTTAGGAATTTGTTACTCTGAGTTGTTTTTCGTTGTTTTACAGGTTCACAAGCACTTGGAAAGGAGTTTCACTAAATTGCTAGAATTGCCCGTACAAATCAGTCATTTTTGCGGATTAAACTGTATTGATTCAGGAAGAACCAGGAGATAAGCCATATATGCTTCGAAAGATCCATATGTTTATTTTCTAGAGAATTTTACACTCATAAATATTATTTTTCTAGAGAAAGTTATGACAGTTTTAGTAGAAAAAGGTAAGGCTGTGCATGATTTCAGCATGGTAGAAGTGTTTTTTTTGCGGATTAAACTGTATTGATTTAGGAATAACCAAGAGATAAGCCATATATGTTTGGAAAGACCCAGATGTTTATTTTCTGAATAATTTTACAGCTCGTAAATATGATTTTTCTAGAGAAAGTTATGGCAGTTTTAGTAGACAAATGTCAGGCTGTGCGTGATTTCAGCGCGACAGAAGTGAAAAAGCTATTAAATTCTGATTTTTTGGGATTTGCATGGGCTGGACAGTAGCACAATCGGTCCGATTCTGGACAGCAGAAACCTGGCCTGGATAGTAGCAAACACACGGCATGGACAACAGTAGAATCGGGCCTGAACAGCAGCAGAAGCGCATGGCTTGAACAAAAATAAATTCTTTATTTTATATATTAACTAGGCATATCTGTGCTTTTGTTTTGATTTTTTTTTTAATCCTAATTGATCTATGTTGATTTGATTATTGGTTAAGCTTTTTAGGTTTTTTATTGAAATAAAAAAACTGTGCTCATCATCTTAATAGTTTTGACAAGAGAAGTTTATGATAATGTATTTTCACTTTTGTTGCTCATTGATTATTACATGTTTAGTTAGGTTCAAAAATATTATACTTCCGCTTACTCTAGCATTTGGACATTTGAAGAAGCATAGACAAATACTTATAATTAAATAAATAGAATTTCAAGTGAATTCCAAATTAATTTTAAATTGGATTCCAACAACAAAATTGAAATTTTAATTCTATGGAATTCCAATTTCATAGGATTAAAATTTTTAATCAATTTCAATTTCATGAAACCAAACGCACTACTGAAGCATAGATCCCTAGAATTATGAATTTTGTGGGTTGTATGTGTAAACTTTATTGTCCACCATCAAATTGACTGTGAAAAACTATCTTTGTTACTATAATTTTGATTTTGATTTTTTTTTATTTCATATTAAAATATCTAGATTTTTGTACTGAGTTTGTAACCACCTGATCTCTTTTTGATTATCAAAAAAGAAAATAAGTAGAAAATTTTGCATAGACTTTTACATATCCATAACCGTATCTGTTTAGTTATCCTTCTATCTAAATCCGAACACAAAACCGTTAAAAATCATAAAATACTATTCGTGACGAATTATCATCCATAAGATGCATGATTCTTCCAAGCAACGATATGAGCCTTAATCCGTGATCTAGGCTTGTGTGGTGCAGATCTGCGGTCAACTTGCGCTCCCAACTTTTTCAATTCGCGAATTCTCCTACTCCAGTGTGCAAAGCCTTGACCAGTATACCACGCGTTCTTGTGTTATTATTGCACATCAATAGCATTTATACATGTTTAAACTATAAATAATTTCAATTTTTAATTCTTTTCTTCTCTTGTAAAAATATAAAATTGAAAAAAAATATATTTCAAGTATTTATCATAGTTGTTATAATCGTCGCGAATTGTACTATTCGAATCTAAAAGTTTCCTAATAGATGTGAATCGTGAGATAAATCGAAAATTAGTTTGAATCATAACAGAATACGATTCGGTGAAGCAAATTGTAGAATCGCATTGAATCGTCGATTATGTTACTATTAAAAAATAACAAAAACCCAAGTCTAATCTATCTAACCCTGTAGTGAAAATTCTAAATAAATTACTTTTTAAACAAAAATTTTGGAAAATTTCTTAACTGTAGAGGTTGATTTGGTTTCCTGAGCAAAACTAATAAGCTCTCGCAAATTTCTACTTCAAATCTCAAACCCAAACATGTAGCGCCATCAATTTCTTCCCTATGGTTTGAAAATAAGCTCTTTCTCTAGCTCTCTCATATCTTATGACTATTTACGCATGTCGCTTTGTGTTTTATGCTGTTTATAAAAAAGAAGGGTTTTATGTTTTATTGACCCCCTGTTTTGCTCCCGTCCACTTGATATCTGTCTCACTATTGTTTTGTTGCATGCTTAAACAGAATGGATTTGATTTTTTGTTAACCCACTGTTTCGAAATTGGTCCCCTGTCCCTACAGTTGTTTTGTTTCTCTTTTTAAAATTATTTATTACTGTTTTATACATGTTTATAGTTCCAATCGCTTTGAACTAAAGCTCTAAACAATCAGGACAAAAAATTTAAGAAAGCTTGAATGGAGCTTACTATAGCATGCATAGAAAGATTTTAGGAGGCGATTAAGAGCTGTAAAATTAACTTGAGTGGAGATTTAACACATCTTTATGATAAAAAGTTATAATTGATTCATTTTAAAACACAATGAAGGATTTGATAAGCTAAACAGAGGGGAAAATCAGATAATATCCCCAATTTTTAAGAGAAAATTAAAGTGCCAACTTGGGTGTCTTATTGCACAACAAGGAATTATGTCCTAGCAATTTAGTTTAGGGTAAAATGTGTATCTTTCGTTATAAAATTCATATTTTTAATTGTAAAACTCATATTTTTGCTGAAATTTTTTTTTTGAATTTCTTTTTTATTCATGAGGTTTTACGATTAGATTATTTAACTTTAAGCTTTGAGAGGGTTAATTTGCGTTTGAATTTTGTTTTTCACGTCAATTGAATCATCAAAAGGCACCTGAAATTAACACTCAAGAGCAAATTGGACGAAATGTTCAATTGACCTGAAAAATAAAACTTATTAATACTCCATCAAAAGTTAAGTTTAAATTGACAAAATCGTGAAATCTCAAGAATAAATTTGGTTTTTTCTCAAAAAAAAATTTACAATCAATTTTTTTTATCACCAAAATTATGAATTTTATCATTAAAAATATATGTTTTACCACAAAATGCATATAAAAAACATGAAGCCTTATTTTACAACATAGTGCTTTATAATCTGTTGAAAATTAAAATAATTGGATATATCTTTAAGAAACAAAATGCAATGTAATCTAATAATTTGATATATAGTCATATAAAATAAATGTTTCGCATCTCAACAAATTTAAAATATTAATATGATATTCTATTGTCGTATAAAATAGTCAAATTTAAACAATGTATTACCAAATAATTTTGATGAGATTATATAGATAAATTTAAACAATCAAATTTTAGGTAATAATTAGAAATACTAAATTAATTGGTTAAAATAATCATTTCTTTTATAGAAAATGCAAAAATGTCAGGTAATTTTTGAGATTATATAGGCAATTTTGAATCATTTAAAGTGAACCAAATTTTAGGAGATAGTTGAGAAAAATGAAAACAATTTGGTAGATCTTTAAGAAAAAAATTTAGAAAAACGAAAAATTCAATGAAAAATTGGGTTGCCAACTATGAAACCTTATTTTAATATAGCGTAGAGATTGAAAATTTGAATTGACTGTTTCAACCAAGGGATTTATCTTAAATTAATTATTTGTTAAACATGCATGAGCTTAGTTAAATCATGTTTATAGGAAAACATGAGTATAGTTAAATCATGAACTTGTGGGTTGTACCCAATTGCCCCCTCCAAAAAAGAACTGTTAATTTTGACAAAATGTATAAAATACAAAATTATCCCATTAAAACCTAAATATTAAAAATATTAAAAAAAAACCATAAATTATTATTTTCTGCAGGAAAGCTCAATCAGTTATAATTCAAAACAAAATACCGACTACCTATGTAACACCATCCCCTATATCGTTGTGTGAAATGTAAAAATAGCAACCGCTTACTTCTTCTCACCTTGACTGTGACGAGCAACTCTCCCTCCACCATTATGGTGAACTTTTTGGTTAGCCACTCCATGGTGTCTTGCACTTGAAGGAGCTTCCCGCTTCTCATGATCATTTCTTCCATAACTACGAACACCAGTGAACTTACTTCTACCCCTAAAGTTACCACTTCGATAACCATTTTCATTTCGACACCCACTCCTGTTTGACGGAAAGTTCGCATCATCATTGTTGCCTGCAATGGTCCCAACAATAATTAATTTTAATCTTTTCTCTCAAATCAATTTGTTTAAATGTAAATCTTAAAATACTGCATCCAAAATATGAAGATATCACATTATTAGGCAAGAAAGGTACACTATGACAAAGTTGTGGGGGATCAACATTGCAAGAAATCCTGTAATATAAATGAAAAAATAAGATGAAGAACATTCAACTTACCTTGCTTTTCTTCAATGGAGACTTACCGACCACCAACCAAGATAGGAGAAGCTTGAGAAGCCTGAAATAACACGTTGAATATTATTATGCACAAGAATTTCGAACTATATCGAATTCTATGTAAAATCTACATATATTGATTTCAATACTTTAAAAGAAATCGAGTCATTATTGGTTAGTATAAAGAATTATTTACCTTTCCAAATTAACGTAATCTCAACCCCTGAACTCTGTTTACAAAATAAATAAATAAAAACCAAGCCAAACAAATTGGTAAAGGGCTGCAAATTAGAAAGTATTGACTACAAAATACTTTTCTTAAATTTCTTTCCATCTAATTAAAATAACCAACAAAACAAGCAACAAGAAGGAAACAATATATCTGAAGTTTAATTTACACAGAGCTAGTAGATTCAAATTCTACAAAGCCAAAACAGTTTCCTCGTTGCAGGCCACAAAAATTGCATACAAGAAACATGAGAATCAGCATGTCAAAAGAAAGACCTAACAAAGAATAACACAAACCCTGTAACATACCTTTCAACTTCTAACTTGATCGAACACCATCACGTTTAATGATCCCGAAATTATTAAAAATTTCACGAAGTTGTACATCTGTCGCATTCATAGGCAAGTTTGCAACAAATATGGAGTTACCTCTTACTGCAACAAATAAATGAAACATTTACACATAGCAAAGGTAGCGATGTCATTTTTAAACCATACAAGGTATCAATCTGTCAACGCACAACACATTAAAAATAAAATAAAACCTGCTGAGGACTTGTTGCCAATGACAGCAGATTCTTCAGGTTTTGCAGTTGCTCGTGGCTGTTCGACAGGATTTACAACTCGTGGCTGTTCAACAGGTTTTACAACTCGTGGCTGTTCGACAGGTTTTACAGCTGAAAACCTTATGTATGATGTGGGCGTCTTTTTCAACCAGCTGAACCAAGAGCATTACAATGAAATAAAAATTAGATATGCTCAATGAAAATGATAAGACAACAGTACATATAAAACTTAAAATAGATGCATCTGATTTCCTAGGACCATCCTCCAAAGTTTTAGAAGATACTCATTCAGAGACTAAATGAGAATTATCCTGACTATCAATAACTTTCTCAGACGAGGTAATGTTTTCATTGTTCACCAGATGAACGCTTTCTTTGACATTGTCAGCATCCCCCACCAAAGTATTAATTTTGTGATTTGGCACAGGCTGATCGGTAACATGAGTTGACTCTGTAATTAAAAGGTCATGATAAATCTTCCATAGATTAATTGAAAAAATATACAAACCTCCACCCTAAACGAAGATAGCATAAAAGCACTTACCAGGGTTTGGGGTCAAAGGAGCCACTGGAAAACTCTCATCAACATCATTAACAGCCACCACCACTGCCTCATCATCATCCACAAATCTAAAAACATTAGTAAGACAAAGTAGTGTTTCTCTTGTGATTGTGGTTGTGGTACTAAAAGGAGAGATTTAGATTGTCCGTTCCAGTAAGGAAACCAGTCACTAAAACAATCACCCCATTTTTATAAGAATTCTGAGAATCAGCAGTCAATATCTTTGCAACTCATTAATCTTCATTTGTAAGCTAATTAGAGATCAGAGAACATGAATATGAAACAAATAGTTTCAAGGATCAAAATAAAAGCATAAAGAAAATAGTAGGTAGAAGAAAAAGAACAACACGATGAACAATTCATGAAGGAAGAAAAAATATACTGTTGTTGAAGTCGATGTAGTTTATCAGATTAACATGTAGAAAACAAAATGTCATGCGAAAATCTCCTATATGCTATATGTGATACCCGGCCTAGTAATCTAGCAACCCAACATAAGCCCAACATATGATGGTTTTGGGCCAAATCTAGAAACCCATTTGGTCTTTTTTTTATAAAAAAAAAACCTACATTATGTATCTGGCTAGTATCGCTAGCTATTTTTCCTTAGTACAGAATGAAAATATCACAGACAGAGCGAGAGTTAGAGAAAGAAAGAAGGAGATGGAGAAACAAAGAGATAAAGAACTTTGCTCAAGATAAACTAAATTAAGGGAAGTAGTTTATTCAGTTCTTCTTAAATCTGCCGTAAACTTTATTTAAGGTCTTATTTAAGACTTAGGGTAAGAGGTTTTGAATTTTATGCTACTATTGTTGTTTCTACAGTAGCCTTGTAAATGAATAAGGTATAACTGAGAATCCTTGTTTCATTAGTTACATTTGAACTTTTGAATCACCCCAATCAGAACTTGAAGTTAAAAGTTATGAATTTTTTTTTTTTTTTTTTATGATTTTCGAAATTTATTCTTGACAGCATCAGGTAGTCAACTTCACGCTACCATAACTTCGTCGTGCGGTGTCCCTTTGGGGTGATTCTTGAGTCAAAACCATGGTATTTTGAGAGTACTTTATGGGTATATATATAAATAAATTTGAAATTCTATCTGTAAGAAAAGTTATAATGTTCAAAGTAGTGCTGATCAAGTTTCGTAGTTTGTGAAAATTGATGTTAAGAGAAAAATTCCTAACCTTGATATGTTGGAATTTTGGGTTCAGATATGTTATAACATTGTACATGTAGACCCGTTATCTAATAAAAGACCCAATTAAGTGATATAATTTTTATGGGTCTCCAAAGTATCAAGGTTCTTTAGTATGGGCCACCTTATGTGTAGAAGCCCGATGTGGTATGGGTCTTTGTTAATGGGCCAAAGACCCAATGCACATGTGTGAGGTAACTGTTAGGGTTATGACCCCTAAGACACAGGGATATAAATAGACATCAGAGGAGGGTGTTTAACGTGTGTTAAATTTTATTGAAACAGACAATTCTTCTCCCTCCCCTCTAACATTCAGTTGATTGGTTCACATACCAAAGGTGGTTCTCTCTGTAGTTTTAGAAGATTAACTCAAGGAGACTTGCTTGCAATGGATTTTGGTTTGTTTCTAACTCATCTTCTCAATATATATATATATATATATATATATATATATATATATATATATATATATATATATATATATATATATATATGAATTCTTGACAAGTTTAATATGAAAAGATATTTGCTATATCATTGATTACTTGGGTATTAATATTAAGATTAAAATATAACAAGTGGTATCAGAGCCTTTCATTTTAAATTGTTGAGATTCATATGAAAATTGAGTTTCTTGAATTTTTTCCCATAAAGAATGTTTAGGGCATAAATTTGTTTAGAAAAAATTGCTATAAATCCATGTTTGTTGATGAGATTGTATAATTACTCTGTGAATTGCATCTCAAAATATAATTTTTTTTTTTTATAAAAATATTCAATTTTAGTGATTTTTGCGATTGATTCAATTGCCGTTTATCGAACCAGCGCTACGGCGCTGGCTTTGGGTTTTGTTTTGTGGCTTAATGCATAATGTCAAAACGATTTACACAGTTTTCACTTTTCCAAATATAACAAGTTGATTGGGTAGAAAAGTTAATAGTGATCGCATGTTTTGTGCATATTCTAGTCATTATGTGCATCTCCACATGTTCTGTGCAAGTTCTTGATCTTCCACTCATTACCTTTCAATTATAAAATGCATGGAAACTTAATAGTGGAGTGGTCTCATAGCTGATGCAAACAAAATCGTTTTGCTTAGCTAAAGGCCAAAAGCACAAAAGACAAAAGAAGGATACAAATTGTAATTTGCAAGAAACAAATCAAATATGCATTGCTGATCTTATTGTAATTCCGTTTCTATAGTAAATCAACCACTTGCCAATTGCAAACATAGCAATTTGGTATTTCCTCAGAGCCAGCAATCTGTCCCTCGAGTAGATTGCTGGTGTCGCGACGCTGGTCAAGAAAAAAAAAATTAAGGATTTTGTTCTGAATTTTATGTTTAATGTTTTTTATGAATGAATTGAAGTATTATATTGCCAAAGCAATCTCTAATATGTAAATTTATTTATTTTAAGACATGAAAACATGCTATTAATATGTGAAAATAATCGGCCCAAAGGAAGGTTATTTTTGCATTGTTAATAGATTAAAATAGTTGTGAATATGTGACAAATAAAGGTTGCCATGTGAATAATGTGTCGGTCCAAAGAAAGGCACATTATTTAGCAGGATAGGTTGTCAATATTCATGAACTATATTTGAGATACCACTTACAAGTTGATATTTCTGTCCAAAGACTAAGTATTAATGTTGTGCTAGGTATCTTGTTATGGGCCCACATGCATGTGTATATGTATACAGTTTTGTTTTGATTTATATATACATGAGTTGTTACTAATTGTGAGCTTTTGTTCTTGTTTATAGCAACATCGATTTCTGCTAACATCAACAACATTCCCATGCTTAACGGCATGAATTTCAAGAAGTGGCAAGATCATGTTAAGATCATGCTCGGGTGCATGGAATTAGACTATGCATTGAGGGTCGATCGCCCCATACCTTTGACCAGCAATAGTACCACTGAGCAAAAGGTTGTATATGAAAAGTGAGAGCGAACAAACCACATGAGCATAATGATTATAAAACACTCGATTCCGGATACCATCAGGGGTTCTATTCCTGATGAAAATGATGCTAAGAAATTCCTCTCCCAAATAGCAGACCGATTCATCGTAAACGAAAAGGTCAAGACAAACACCATCTTGACTAAGCTTGTCTCAATGCGGTATAAGGGGAAGGGGAATATAAGAGAGTACATCATGGAGATGTCAAATCTTGTGACAAGACTAAAGGCATTCAAGCTAGAATTGCCAGAAGACATTCTGGTGCACTTAGTCTTGATCTCTCTTCCTACACAATTCAATCCTTTGAAAATCAGTTACAATACTCAAAAGGAGAAATGGACTTTGAATGAGTTGATTGCTCAATGTGTCCAAGAGGAAGAGAGACTTAATCATGAAAAGGTTGAAAGTGCTCATTTAGCATCAACTTATCATGACCCCAGTTCCAGCAAGAAAAGAAAGAGGAACATTAAAGGAAAGGAAACTGCAGGGTCTGAAAATTCACACCACAAGGGATAACAGAAACAAGATAAAGGTATAACTTGTACTGGTCATGTGAAGAAAGACTGCACAAAATACGCCAAGTATGTGACATGGCGTGAGAAGAAGGATAAACTTCTAAACTTTGTTTGTTCAGAAGTTAATTTTTCCTTAGTACCTAAGAACACTTTTTTTGTATGTGACATAAGTGTTTCTATGCAGAGGTGCATAAGGAGCCGAACGCCAACTGATGTTGAAAGATTCATTTATGTAGGAAATGACGAAAGAGCTCTTGTGGAGGTAGTTTGTTTATTTAGATTACAATTGGAATCTGGTTGTAATTTGGATTTGGATGAGACTTTTTATGTACCATCTTTTAGATGGAATTTGGTTTCTATTTCATGTTTGGACAAATCAGGTTTTTCTTGTTCATTTGGAAATAGAAAGTTTAGTCTTTTTCAGAATTCAAATTTGTTAGGTACTGGTTCTTTAATTGATAATTTATATAAACTGGATATGATTGCCTCCGAAGAAAGCGAATCCTTGTATACCAGTAATGTTGGTATTAAGCGCAGATTAACAAATGAGAATTCATTAATGTTATGGCACAAGCGTTTAGGACATATTTCTAAACAAAGGATTTAAAGACTTGTGTTAGAAGGAATTCTTGATCCCTTAGATTTGTCAGATTTTGAAGTCTACATTGAGTACATGAAGGGAAAACAAACAAATGTTAAAATTAAAGGTGCTAATAGGAGTAATAGTGTCTTAGAATTGATACATACGGATATTTGTGGTCCATTCCCTACAGTTTCTTGGAATAGACAACAATATTTTATCACTTTTATAGATGACTACTCCAGGTATGGCTATCTTTATTTAATTCATGAGAAGTCTCAATCTATAGACGTGTTCATGAATTTCAAAGCCAAAGTTGAAAATCAATTAGGCAAGAAAATTGAGGCTGTCAAATCTGACCATGGAGGTGAATACTACGGTAGATATGATGGATCATGTGAACAATGTCCCAGACCCTTCGCCAAATTTTTGATGGAATGTGGGATCGTTCCTCAGTACTCCATGTCAGGGACTCCTAGTCAAATGGTGTAGCTGAGAGACGAAACCGAACCTTAAAGGATATGGTAAGAAGTATGATTAGTCATTCTTCTTTGCCAGAATCGCTTTGGTGTGAAGCCATCAAGACTGCAATTTATATCCTGAACAGAGTTCCAAGTAAAGCAGTAGCTAAAACCCCATACGAGTTATGGACAGAAAAAAAGCCTAACATTAGGCATTTGCATGTTTGGGGATGTCCAACTGAGGCTCGGCCTTATAAGCAAAATGAGAAGAAGCTAGACTCAAGGACTGTTAGCTGCTATTTTGTTGGATACTCTGAAAGATCAAGGAGTTTCAA
This sequence comes from Bretschneidera sinensis, assembly GCA_023935145.1. Taxonomy (NCBI): domain Eukaryota; kingdom Viridiplantae; phylum Streptophyta; class Magnoliopsida; order Brassicales; family Akaniaceae; genus Bretschneidera; species Bretschneidera sinensis. Next base: position 105,998,380 of record CM043700.1, on the reverse strand, counting down.
ATTTTATGATTCCTCTAATATATCCTTTTTTGAAATAGGCAATGCCAAGTTCATTGAGGATGTTGAGTTAAGTGGGAGAGACCAACTCAGGCAAGTCAATTTTGAAAAGAAGTGTGTTTACATTCCTGTTGTTGTAACTGAAAACGTTCAGGTATCCATACCTGATGTTATTCAAAATACAAATCCGGAGATCCAACGCATTGATGACGAACCTGAATTGCCACCTGCTCAAAATCAAAAACCGCTTGAGGTTCGTCAAGAGGTACCTCAACAACCTCAAGTGGAAGTACCATTAAGGAGATCCACTAGAGAAAGGAGAAACGCGATTTTGACTGATTATGTCGTGTATCTCTAGGAATATAAGTTTGATATGGGTCTGAAAGATGATCCAACTTCTTTTAGTCAAGTCATACAATGTTCTAATTATGAAAAGTGGATTGAAGCCATGAAGGATGAGATGAAATCAATAGATGACAATGGTGTTTGGGACTTAGTAGAGTTGCCCAAAGGTATGAAACTAATTGGTTGCAAATGGATATTTAAAACCAAACAGGATTCAAAAGGCAACACTGAAAGGTATAAGGCCCGCCTAGTCGCCAAAGGTTTCATTCAAAAGGAAGGCATTGATTATAAAGAGACTTTTTTGCCAGTTTCGATGAAAGATTCCTTTAGAATCATTATGGCACTTGTAGCTCATTATGATTTGGAGCTACATCAAATGGGCGTTAAAACAGTGTTTCTCAATGGAAACATTGAAGAAACAATATACATGGTGCAATCGGAGAACTTTGAGTCCAAAGATTCAAAGCATCTTGTATGCAAGCTTAAAAAGTCCATTTATAGCTTAAAACAGGATCCCGGCAATGGTATCGGAAATTTGATCAGGTGATTACATCTTTTGGATTTAAGGAAAACACTATTGATCAGTGCATATATCTCAAGTTCAGTGGGAGCAAATTTATTATCCTAGTGCTACATGTATTCGACATTCTACTGGCAAGCAGCGATATAGGCCTATTGCATAAAACCAAGAGATTTCTATCAAGTAAATTTGAAATGAAAGATCTTGGTGATGTGTCCTTTGTTTTGGGTATATAGATCCATAAAGGTCGTTCCAGAGGTATACTTGGACTGTCATAGAAGGCCTATATTGATAAAGTGCTAAGTAGATTTGGTATGAGTAGTTGTGCACCAGGAAACACACCCGTGGTAAAGGGTGATAAGTTCAGTTTGGTCCAATGTCCGAAAAATGAACTTGAGAAGAAGAAAATGGAGAAGTGTCCCTATGCATCGACTGTTGGAAGTCTCATGTATGCACAAGTATGTACGTGATCGGACATTGCGTATATTGTTGGAATGCTAGGCAGATTTTGAGTAACCCGGGTGTGGATCATTGGAAAGCAGCTAAACGGGTTATGAGATATCTACAGAGAACGAAGGATTATATGCTCACATATCAGAGATCGAATCTTTTGGAGATCGTTGGGTATTCAGACTCCGATTTTGCTGGGTGTCTCGATAGCAGGAGATCCACTTCTAGCTATGTCTTTATGTTAGCTGGAGGAGCTATATCATGGAAGAGTGTGAAACAATCACTCATAGCTACTTCCACCATAGAGGCAGAGTTCATAGCTTGCCATAAGGCATCAAATCAGGGAATATGGCTGTGAAATTTTATCAAAGGGCTGCGCAGCTTGATGGCATTGATAGACCATTAACGATTTATTGTGATAATAAGGCTGCTGAGTTGTATTTCAAGAACAACCGAAGCTCGTCGAGGTCAAAGCATATTGACATCAAGTTTCTGGTTGTCAAAGAGAGAGTCCAGAAATCTCAAGTGTCATTTGAGCATATCAGTACAAACTCTATGATTGCGGATCCGCTTAATAAGGGTTTTCCACCTATAGTGTTTCATGAGCATGTTGCTCGCATGGGTGTTTATCTTTTGGACCATATGCCTGTATAGTGGGAGTTTGTATTTGGCCTTTTACTTTTGCTTAATTGACATGGTTATGTTATTCTGTATAGACTTTGGATTATGTATTTTTGATTACTCTATGATGACTTTCATTGTAGTTTTGCATTTAATGTTTGAAAGTATTTCATATGATTCTTTTGAGTTATATGGAGGGCCAATTGGAAATTGACATGTTTAAGATAATGTTTCATGTAATTTCCTTGCTACACATCCATACTAGATTTATGTCGTTAATTGTGTTAGTGTTGTGACCATTGATGGGTATTGTTACGCTAAATGTGATAAAGACCGCTTTGATCCTACATTGATATGGTTAATGGACCAGATTATTGTTGGATATTTTGGTTTAGATAGCACAAATGAGCTCAATTAAGGTTATCTTCATGTACAATATAAAGGATAACATATGTAACCCAAGTGGGGTATTGTTGAAATTTTGGGTTCAGATATGTTATAACATTGTACATGTAGACCCGTTATCTAATAAAGGACCCAATTAAGTGATATAATTTTTATGAGTCTCCAAAGTATCAAGGTTCTTTAGTATGGGCCACCTTATGTGTAGAAGCCTAATGTGGTATAGGTCTTTGTTAATGGGCCAAATACCTAATGCACATGTGTGAGGTAACTGTTAGGGTTATGGTCCCTAAGGCACAAGGATATAAATAGACATCAGGGGAGGGTGTTTAACGTGTGTTAAATTTTTATTGAAACAGACAGTTCTTCTCCCTCCCCTCTAACATTCAGTTGATTGGTTCCCATACCAAAGGTGGTTCTCCTTGTAGTCTTAGAAGATCAACCCAAGGAGGCTTGCTTGCAATAGATTTTGGTTTGTTTTGTAACTCATCTTCTCAATATATATATATATATATATATATATATGAATTCTTGACAACTTTAATATGAAAAAATCTTGGCTATATCATTGATTACTTGTGTATTAGTATCAAGATTAAAATATAACATGATAAGCATGTTCAGAGTTATTTTTAATATAATTACTAACTGGGTTTTAGCCTCTTTGTTGTTAGTTTATACAGTCAGAGCTCAGTCTCAGTCTTTTTTGTTTGTAAGAGTTTTTCAGCTTTGTTATTTTTGGACACACAGATGAGTCACAAGTGAATTTCATTGATACTGGGGCTGCATGCCAACATTCTTTAGTCATTTCATATTAACAATAATATTTTTATATATAATTTATATGGTATTCAGAGGATATTCTTTAATTGGAATTAGTTAGTTGGAACTCGAATTTGGTTAGGAAATTTATTTGGAGTTAAAAGAATGTATAGTTATTGTTTGATGACCTCAAAAGACTTCGTTGATATATATATATATATATATATATATATGGAATTGCACAAAAATTATTGTTGTTGATTTTGGTGCCTTTCAATTATTAGGTGAGTAGAGAAATTTGGATTTTTAGGATGTCATTGTGCTTTAGCAAGCGAGGTAAGTAGTTTTACTCAACTTGTTGTTCCTATACATTAATGTATATGCAACTAAATGAAGGTTGTTATCTTGTTAAATTCCTTGGTTGAATATTGGAATTATCTGAATCAGTTGTGACATATATTTGCTTTGTATGCTTGAAATTATTTCGCTTGTGGTTGAGACTTTGAAGGAATAATGATTTTTTTGGTTGAGCAATGGAAGTGGGCTTCTCAATCTAGCTATGTTTTGGCCCCACAAAGGGGTATGCGATCTTTGAATTTGTTAGCCCAAGGGATTAAATAGGCTTTTGAACCTGGTTACCTAGAGTTAAATGGGCTTTTGGACCTGGCAGCCAGGGGTTAAATGAACTCTTAGACCCTAGCACAGGGGTTAAATGCGGTCATAGCTATTATAAGATTGATAAGTGTCCTTTGTGAGACTTTTGGAAAACCAACTTTGGTACATTATTGTGATAATTGTTGAGATTGCCTAATTTTAAATGTATTTGATGATTCAATACTTTGATGAGTTAGTTTGAATATTTACACTTTGTATTCAAGCATAGCCTTCAATATTACATATATACTTATTGTTAAATTGAGTATGATTACTTACTGGGCTATTGAGCTCATTTCTTTTGTTTACTGTCTTCCATATTCAAATGAGGAAAGCTAGGTACGATTGGGTTAGGGAGAGCTAGAGATTATGCCTTAATTACATCCTTATTTTGATTCTAGAATGATGTTGTAAAGATAGACTATGTAGAACTAATTTTTTTTTTTAAAAAATGGCTTTGTAGGTCATTAAGTGTATTTTGTTAAGGAGATATATGTTTTCTGTGGCTCATACATATTTTTCAGTATTAGAATTTGTTCTTTTGGTTGTTTAGAAGGCTTGTCTCACTTAGGGAAACCCATAGTGAGACGCCATTGCCATGTTACGATAGGTATAAGTGTCGAGGCGTGACATTATAGAAGCCAAAGAACACATATCTACTAGAAACCAATAGATATCGAAGTGTTTTATAGTCCATCCATTCAGTTTCCTTGCAATTAAGGAGTCTTCTATTGGTCTATTCCAACATTTAGTCAACGCAAATAAGAATTCAACTCAATCTAAGGGAAACATAAAATGATAAAGACATGCAGGCATTGACCTATAATAAGGTGTCTACTATGTGTTTGTACACACACATACATGATGCGCAATAAAGTGAGACAAATTGATTACATTGTATTGACTTTTCACCTTAAACTTACTTTTTTGGTTGTCACAGATATCATAGCACCATTAGGTCCAGGTTTGCTTAGCACACTTACTTCCTGATATAAGTTATGTACTTTTTGTGGTGCTTCATAGAGGATATTGTAGTTTTGTTCAACAAAAGTATACCCCACAATGTGTGGGGAGTGAGCAGAAGAATCTGCCTGAACTGCCATCTCTACATAAACATAAACACAACATTAAGGTATTAATGTCATAACGGCCATCTAATGAAAATTTTAGTAGAGAGAAGATATATATGGAAGATATATCAAAATATAGAAGTGCATGAAAATCAAATTGTGAACGGAGATAAGAAAACCAAAAGTCATTGAACAAATGAGATTAACACTATGCTCTGGTAAATCTTTTGATGTCTCATTTTCCCTCTCTCCGAGATGGTTTGGTGCCGGTAATGGAGAGTCTTGGTTCGTTGAGCCTTGATGAACTTGAATTTGGGGAGATTAATGCTGCGGAGGCTCCAGGGTTGGAGTTGCCAAGGGAAGAAGATCTTTTTCCCCTTATCTCTTTCTCGAAAAAACCTTTTATGAGTCTAGTGAGTGAAAGAGGCGATGTTGCAGTCAATATTGGAGGCGATGCTGCAGTCCTCTATAGAAGCAAGGGTGCTCTGGGTGACTCTAGAAGATGTTTTGTGGATGGGATATCAGAGGTGTCTACCCTAATGGGTGAGGGGTGTTTGAGCAGGTAATCGGCGACAGTTTTCCCTATGTTAAGGACCAAAAACAAGAGATGGGAGTTATTGCTCTGGTTTCTGAAATTGATACAGACCTTGTGCTAGTAAAGGATCACCGAACGGAATAAGAAATTCAACGTTTTAATCGCCATAGAGGAATCTCACTTGGGTACTTTTGGGTCCCTCTCTTCCTCAGGTTGATAGTGACTCGCTTGAGTTATGTCTGGATTTGTTTGATAATGCTGCTGCCCACCCGTATGGCATTGACTCAGATTTTCCCGGTGATGATGTTGTTTCTCAAGGGATTAACAATGGCAAGGTATGTTATGATTTACCTACTGCCATCGATTCTTATTCTCTTGTGAATCTTGCTGTTGAGAATGGTTTTCTTAATTCTGTTAGGGCTAAAGGGGATTGTGATTTCTCTAGGCTGGAGGGAGGAGAGGTTGTGACTGTTTTTGAAAGGCATAGGTCTGGCTTTGCTGGTGGTGAGTTCTCTAGTGAGATTTATGGGTCTGTTATTACAATTAGAGAGCTGGTAGTATGTAGTGGTGAGCAGGATCAGTGGCTTCCTGATGAGACAGGTGATGATTTGGAGGTGAACCTGAAAACTTCAGTTTGGGTATTGAATTGGATGAAAAAGTTGAATAGATCGGTGGGGTCTCTATGATAGGGCTAGAAGACTAAGCACTAGCTTTATTTGAGGAAATTGAATGATGTAGAAAAAAGGAATGCATTTCAAGATCAAAGAAGAACAATTTGGGAAGGAAAATGCAAGGGGTTGTCAATAGAGAGCTAAAGAGGTTGGAGTTTGTCATCAACTTTATCAAGGGAGGTTCGAGCTCTTGCTAAGGGATTAAGGCAGTTGGGGTTGCTCCGTTTTTTCAATGAAATTCAAATTCATTTCATGGAATGTAAGTGGGTTGAATGACTTGAAAAAAAGAGCTATAACACTATATAAAAGAGTGGAAATGAGATTTGGTTTGCTTGCAAGAGACTAAAATGGATTCGTTTGATGATGCAACTATTTGTAGTGTATGCAGAGGGAGTTATTGTGGGTGGAAAGCTCTACCAGCTTATGGTTCTTTGGGCGGCGTGGTTGTCTTGTGGAACTCTAGAGTGTTTGATTTGGTTAACCATCATGTGGGATGTTTCTCCATTTCTTTTGTTTTTAAGAGGAATTTCCCGGTTATGGGGTGGTTGTCTTATGGAGTTTATGGCCCGATGGAAAAAGATCTCTTTTGGAGTGAGCTCACAAAGATTAGAAGTCGATGGGACTTTCCGTGGTTGGTGGGTTGTGATTTTAATGTTTTTTTTTATCCTCACGAGTGATCCGAATTTGTGCAAGAGAATAGTTCTATGAGAGAGTTTTTGGAGTTTGTTAGTAGCCATCATCTTGTTGCCTTACCGTTAATGGATGGGTTTTTCTCTTGGTCGAGTTTTAGGGAATTCCCCTCATTTTCTAGGATTGACCGCTTCATTATCTCTGAGTGTTGGGAAGCCCTCTGTCCTAGTTTGATTCATAAGCTTTTACCTCGACCCGCTTCGAACCACCATCCTAAAGTTGGAAGCTTGAATTGGGGTCCAACTCCGTTTTGGTTCGAGAATATGTGGCTTAAAGTGAAAAGCTTTCAGGATCTTGTCAAAGGATGGTAGGACAGTTGTATGGTGAGGGGTTTTGCTAGTTATGTGGTGGTGGCAAAGTTTAAATATTTAAAAGAAGAATTGAAAAGATGGAATAAAGAAACTCTCGATAATATCAATTCTTCTCTTAATTCTTTGCTAGGTGAGATTAATGGGCTTGATGAGAAGGATATTGTTTTGGACCTTTCAAGAGAAGATAAAGAAATGATGGTTAAGGTTAAAAAGAAACTTTCTAAACTCATCTCTATGGAAGAAACCTCTTGGAGGCAAAAATCTAGAGAAATTTGGCTGAGTGAAGGTGATAGAAACACTAAATTCTTTCATCATATGGCTAATGATCATAGGAGACACAACTTTCTTGGATCCATTGAGATAGATAAGGTGTTGTTTGAGGAAAGAGACAATTTGTGATTTCTATGAACTTTTTTACAAGAAGACTTGTGATATTTGGCCAAATTTGGATGGGCTAGAGTTTGCTAACATTGATAGGAGGGAGGCTTTTTGGATTGAACGTTATTTTGAGGAGGAGGAGATGCTTGCTGCTCTATGAGATTGTAATAGGGATAAAGCTCTGGGTCCTGATGGCTTTTTTATGGCTTTTCTAACTCACAATTAGGATGTGCTAAAAGGAGATATCCCTAGACTCTTTGAGGAATTCAACTCTTTGGGTGAGTTTGTGGGAAGTCTTAATTCTACCTTCATCATCCTTATTCCAAAGAAATCAAGAGCTTCAAATGTCAAAGACTTCCGATCTATTAGTCTTATAGGATGTATCTATAAGCATATTTTGAAGGTTCTTACTTCTAGATTGAAGTAAGTAATCTGGAAAGTGGTGAGTCCTTTCAAAATGAATTGATTGAGGATATTTGGATGGTGCTTTGATTGTTAATGAAGTTGTGGATGCTCATATTAAAAGTGGAGAGAGAGGGGCGATTTGCAAGTTAGACATGGAAAAGGCTTTTGATCATTTTTGTTGGGGTTTTGTGATGTACTTACTCAAAAGGATGGGTTTTAGGGACAAATGGTGTAGGTGGATCTACAAATGCATATCTTCGACCTTTTTTTCTATCCTTATTAACGGATATCCTTCCGATTTTTCAAAGCTTCACTAGGTCTTAGACAAGGGGATCCTTTGTCTCATTTCTTGTTCACTTTGGTGTTGGAGGCTTTTAGCAAAATGTTGATGAAAGCAATAGATTAGGGACTTTTAAGAGATTTCATTATTGGGAGTCTTAGCAGTAGTGTGCATGCCTCATCTTCTTTTTGCTGACGACACTATTATTTTTTTGTGGGAAGGATGCCGTTCAAATATTACATTTTCGGTGTGTTCTACTGGGTTTTGAGGTGGTTTCAAGACTCAAGATTAATCTTAGTAAGAGTGACTTGATCCTTCTTGGTGAAAATTTTAATGGCCGTTTTCTTGTTAATTTGTTGGGATGCAATTTGGGGTCGCTTCCTTTTACTTATCTTGGTGTTCCGCATGGTGCTAAATTTAAAGAGAAAATTGTTTGGAATCCCATCGTGGAAAGATTTGGAAAACATTTAGCCAGGTGGAAGAATCACCTCCTATTAAAAGGAGGAAGGCTTACTCTTATAAAAAGTACACTCTCTAGCCTTCCTATCTATTGTATGTCTCTTTTTCCTATCCCTAGCTCAGTGGCCAATCGGTTGAAGGGTATCCAAAGGAGATTTCTTTATAGTAATATAGGGGAAGACTTCAAATATCACTTGGTGAGTTGGGGTGTGGTTAAGCAACCGACTGATAAAGGGGGTCTTGGTATTAAATCTCTTACTTTATTCAATAAAGCTCTCATCGGGAAATGGTTATGGAGGTTTCTTATAGAGAGAGATCATCTTTGAAGAAAAGAGGTGGAAGCTAAATTTGGAATGGATCTTAGGGGTGGATGTCTAAGGAAAGAAGAGAGATCTATGGTGTAGGGGTTTGGAAATAGATTTGGAAAGGGTGGCCGGATGTGCTTCTTTGTATTTCTGCGATGCTAGGAAATGTTGAAAGAACGCGAATTTAGTTTGATACGTGGTTCGAAAACACCCCTTTAAAAGACTAATTACCTGATATCTTTGCTTTAGTTCAAGATAAAGAAGCTCATATTTGTTTGTGTGTCACAGTGAATAATGATACAATCTCCTGGAATGTGTCTTTTATCCGAAAATCGAAATTTTCTTGATTGGGAGATTGAGAAGGTTCAATGCTTCTTGGAAGCCTTGTTTAATTCTAGAATGGACCTATCTAGAGAGGACTCGATCAAATGGAGGGACAAACCAAACAAAGGGTTTGAGGTGAAATCTTTCTATAATAATATACTTGTTGGAGCTGTCTCGGAATGATCATCCAATTTTCCGTGGAAAGCTATTTGGTGTTCTCATGCCATAAAAAGGTGTGTTTTTTTGTTTGGGAAGTCGTTTTGGAGAAGATTCTCACCATTGAAAATCTTTAAAAAAGTGGGAAAGTGTTGCCTAATAGATGTTGCATTTGCAAAGATAGTGTTGAGTCTATTTTTCATATTTTGTTGGAATGCCCCTTGACTTATGGGAAATGGCTTGGGAAGCCAGCTTATAGTGTTTTGGGTATATCTTGGGTGTTCGCCGGTTCATCGAGCTTTTGATAGCACTGAATGTAGTTTTGTTGTAATTAGAGATAGTTGGTTCAATACCCCTAGCTTTTGATTTAATAGAAACTTTTTTTGTGAACGATTTGGATCTCTTAGATTTTATAGAGTTTCTTTCCAATAGAATTTTATTGTAAATGGGTTGCACCCTCTTGGTGCGTTTCTTTGCTTTAATACACTTTTACTTATAAAAAAAGGCCCCAACTCTAAACCTTAAACCCTAAATCCCTCTTTTTTGGATTATTAAATCCCAAAATAAAACAACATTAAATAATTATAATTACTAAAGCTTAACGGGAAACATAACTTAATTAAACCATGCTACAAAAATTTCTATGATTGTTTTGCAGTACAAAAATTTAAGAGAAAATAGTATATAGATTTATCTCGAAATATTAGTTTTCTCTCATTTCTTAAAATTCGTTCTTTTACCTCTGGTACGATCATCATAGCTAAAAAAGTCTTAAACTTTACACCTAAATTTCGTCTTCTCAACTTATGTTTGGCCTTCAAAGAGAATAAATATTCTTTTTCCTTCTAAATCCAAACAATTTAAGCAATAAAAAAACACATTGTCATTGCCTTCAAGTTCAAAAATTTGTGCTTTAACAAAATCATAACACTAGATCTATAACAGGAAAAGAGAAACCCTCGATTTACCACTCCACACAAACCCCCAAAAAAGATAATCAATTTATAAATCATCAATTACATATCAAAATGAAGAAATCAATACTAAAAAGAAACCTTTAATTAACATATTCTAAAAAAAGAATAAAAAAACAAATCACCAAAATCAACAAACATAGTGAGTGAATGCATACTATATTTCGTAGAAATCAAAATCTATGGAAGAGAGAAAGAGAAAGCAGATATAAGTGCGGCAGACACAATGGTCTAAGCAGTACGGAGAAAGACCTTTAAAGGAAAATCCCAATAAAGAGATTTTATAGGTGAGATTTTTTAGGGTTTCTAGTTCGATTTGTTCACGACCTTCTTAGATTTGAGGGAATTCTCGTGCGCTCCTATTGTGTGCTGCGTTCAAAATCGGCTATTTTTTAGTGTGGGTCTCGATCTCCTCAGTCACATCATTGATTTCGTGGGACCCTACTCTTTACGGTTAAGATTGACTTCGATTGTTTGACATGTATTGTGAATCGACAACTATTATTGATGGGGATGGTGATTTATGCGGTGGATTGCATTAAGGGTATGTTTTATTGGTGACGATGAGATTGAACTATTTTAATCCGATATGAATACTTATCTCTCATTTGGTAGGGAGATTTACTATTTATGTGGGATTAAGGTTAGATGAAATTAGTCTTAATCCCATCTTTTTTGTCTCACCTCTAGTTTGAGACAGAATCTATCACTCATATGAAACTAAACTTATAATTATATTTACGATAATAATAATAATATATAAAATAACTATTATTATAATTATATTTATAAAAATATTACTATTATAATTATATTTATAAAAATATTATTATTATTGTAGAAAATCTGGGCCGGGTTAGGCACCCATGATGGGTGACCCGATCCGTCCGATTAACTACAAACCAAAAGGCATGAAGAAACTGTGCAACTTTTAGTTGAATGAATGCAACTTTTAGTTGAATGAATGCGACTTTTGGTTTAAGTCAGTTGCCCATAACTACCTTTCTCTTGGCAGTATGTATATGTATATCCAGGGAGAAAATGGCTGTTGGAAAATCTATTTCTTAGAGAGAAAATAGACTTAAGAGAGAGAATTTCTTTTAGAAAGACATAAAGGTTCTTGGATTGTGACAAGAACGTGATTTCCTTCATTGTGATTTCATGTCCGACCTCCGGCGAGATTGAAGCGTAAAGAACTGGAGAGGAGTCCAAATACTAGAAGATTTCGGGTTGAATCGGTAAGTACCCGCTATTCCGCTAGGTAAAACTGATTTACAATATTTTAATTATAATAATAAAAATAAAATTTTAATAATAACTGTTATTTATTACTCTTGTAATAGGAATTATAATAATTAAAATAACATTATAATAATTAGTATGATTATAATGATAGTAAATATAATAAAACTTTTAATGTGATAATAATAATTGAATAGTAATAATAATAATAATTAAATTTTAGGGTTTATGAAGAAATTAGAGATTGTTAAGGATGATGAATAGTGTTAGGGTATTTAAACTTTTTATCTCACTTTAGTCCCAATCCAACAATCATATGAAACAAACATAAGATTAATGTATTACCTCTTTAATCTTACTTTATTATATCTCATGTTAATCTTAATCCTATCTCATTATAATTTTGTCCGTGAAACAAACAAATCATAAATATCTTGGAGACTCTGGTAACAAAGGTAAGAGTTAGAGTCAAACACGCTATAAAGGGAGACTAAAGCAGTGGAGTTGTTTGTGGTTAAAGGTAAGATTTTTAGTTTTTTGACCCGTTACCAGCCTACTTAAGCACGGGTATTGACAGGAGGTTAAATATTCATATTTAAGCCCCTTAATTTACATTTGTTAAGCCATTTGTTTACGTATTTTATTCTATTTTACTTTCTTTTTGTGTTTTCTGTGTTTTTTATAGGCTTGTGAAGAAGAGAAAGCATTTTGAAGCTTTAAAGGAAGAAAACTGAAGATCTGGAAAGAGCTAGTGCGATCGAGAGCACAAGCAATCGTCCGCACACATAGTAGGCTCGAGTGTAGAAGCACGCGATCGAGCACACACACACACAGAGGCGGCAGAGCCAGTTTTGGAAAGATTTCTTCCAGACCTATTTTGGAAATTAAGGTTTCAAGGCACCTTTAGAACCCTATAAATAGCCCTGTAAAACACAAAAACAGTATCTCCCTTTTGAGGAGCTTATCTTGCTTTTAGTTTAGTTTTTGTTCGGGGAGATCAGAAAAGGAAACTGTGGAGGAGAATTGACAACTCTTCTCTCGGGTTTCTTCTTTCCTTTATTTTTATTATGTGTACTTAAACTCTTAGTAAGGGTTTAGTTGAAGCCCTAAATATGTTTAACCAATAATTCAATATTGGCGCCTTTGCAATACTTATGTTGTGATTCATAATTTGATTAATACCTGTTTTTATTTACATTCCTCATATGCGTGTGTCTGATCAACTTATGCATGTGGTATGGATCAGTTAGTTGAATCAATTTGGATGAATGAGTCCTGGGTTCAACAATAGTAACAAAAGATATCCACACCGGATTCTTGGGTTAATCAACATGGGAAACCGAGAGTGGACCAAGCCCTAGGTCCCGTGTGGTTGTTGATTTCCAAAGATCCTATGCTCTCTTAAGGAACAACTCAGTATACACCATGTTGAATCCCTTAAGAGAGAAAAGAGTTTAGAGTATACACCATGCCTAACTCGTTGCTTAGGGAAATCAATAGCCTAAGGAGTGGACCAAGCCCTTAGGTTGACAACCAGTAGGTATTCATAGCATGAATAGAGCATTGGCATATTGTTTCGTTGGGGTAGCATGATTAGTAGTGGATACGAAGTCCCTACGTCTTTATTATTATTGTTTAAACTCAATATTTATTCCTATCTATTTTTACTTTGTGAAACTAATTCTAAATCGAAATTTACCAATCCCTGTGGAAATGATCTCGCACTTGCACACTATGCTACTACTAACCTTGTGCACTTGCAAGTAAAACAATGACGGTTATTTGCATATTTAATTAGGTAGATAATCGCTCCAACAAGTTTTTGGCACTGTTGCCGGGGATTGCGCTAAATTTGTTTTTAGAATTATTTTCGTTAGTAATTTTTATTTTTTCTGTTCTATTTATGTTTTCTTTATCAAACAACCCTAATTTTTTTCATCTTTTCGTTTTCTGTTTTTCTGTTTTTTGTTCAGGTGTGCAGCAGAGGAGTTTCTGTCCTCATTGCGATCGAATGCACTAGTGTAGCGCTCGAGCACAGGAAGAACAGCGATCGAGCACAGTTCAGGGTGCGCTCGAGCGCAAAAGGTCCAGAGAGTACCCGAGCAGTAGTACTAAAACTACTACACTGAAGCGGTTCAACTGATTCATGCACAGGCTTCGATCCAGAAATTCAACCTTCTTTCCACTCAATACAGAGCAAGGAGTAAAGAGCAAGGACTTGTATGAAGTAAACTTAAATGGTGGATCTCCAAATTGGTTGGCTGCTATGGAAAGAAAGATAGATATGCTTGTACAAGCCATGACTACTCAAAACATCTCACCTAGTCCATGAGCCAAACAAATCCAGGTATGTGGTATATGTTCTTGTTTTGATCACACTACTGACAATTTCACTTTGTATTCATCTGCAGATCAAGAGCAAGCAAATTATGTGGGACCGAACAACTACAACATATATGCATATACCTATAATCCTGGATGGAGGAACCGCACTAACTTCTCATGGAACAACGATCAGAATGCCTTGAACCTTTAAAGGCATCAAAGAAACTCTCCACAGGCAGCCCAATCAGTTCTGGAATCAAAGCAAAGTGACCTAGTGAGTCTTGTGAGGCAATTGGCAACTCAGCAACAACGGTTGATGACCTCACAAGAACAGTTCATGGCAGAAGAGAGACAATTTCAGACTGAGATAAGATAAACCACTACAAGGCATGAACAAACCATTCAAAGATTGAAAGTACAAGTGGGGCAATTGGCTAAGGAGCTGAGTGAACAACAAAAAGGTGTTTTTGAGCAAGTTTTTCACGTCCATCACATTGATCCATTAGAGACCACCCTCACCCATTGTTTCAAAGGATCAAATGTTGAGCCAAAATCTGAGGATGTTACTGATGACATCATTGAAACTGTGCACCTTCTAGAGGCTTCTCCAAAGCATCCAAGTAAGTACACTGATCCATTTAAACCTCATATGTCTAATAATACTATTTTTTTTCCTTCTATTGTCCAGGCACCAAATTTAGAGTTGAAGCAATTGCCGAAGCATTTGACTTATGCTTATATGGGAGAGAATAAGACACTACCTGTGCTAGTTGATGCCAATCTTAGTTTTGGGGAAAAATAAGGCTTGGTCCGGCTGAAGACGTTAAACTTAGCGCTCATGGGAGGCACCCCACAGCTTATCTTTTATTTTTATTGTTTTTTGTATTTATTGTTATTTATTTATTTTCAGTTCTTTTTGTTTTCCCATATTACGTTAGTTTTTCTTTTTTAGGGACAATGTGTGCATCCATTCAAGTTTGGGGGTGTGGTATGAGCCATACCGGCCCAGCTAGTTCTCCATCTCCCAGGTTAGATCTTTCCATGTTATTCACACATTAGGGACAATGTGTAATTTAAGTTTGGGGGTATGGGGGACACATTCACACACTTGTCCCAGTTTTTTTTTTTTTTTTAAGATAAATGCATGTTCATATTATGTTGAAATTTTTTGTTGATCTAAACGAATATTGTGATAAGATTTCATCAGTGAGCTTAAAATCCTAAACACATTAGCTGATAATAGAGTTTTAAGGTGTAGTTACCTACTTTTGGCATTTAAGAAATCACAAGTTTGATCTAATCTAACACGAGCACATTAACACATAATTGCGTGGGGTATGACATATAATTTCTATATGTACATTTCCATCGCTTAACTGTAATCAGATGACTTGTTCGAATAACACTTTGGCATAGAAAAACAGAGAAGAATGTTATTAAGCAAAAAAGAGAAAAAAAAATGCTCTTAATGATCATTAAATATATTTTCCACCGAGTAACTGGACCTCTTGCCTCAGTAAGCAGTGAGTGTTCACGTCAAAAGGTGGGAATGATGCATATAATGATCATTAAATAAAGTTTCCATTGAGTAACTGGACCTCTTGCCTCAGTAAGCAGTGAGTGTTCACATCAAAAGGTGGGGATTTTGTTTGGAATCATTAAGACCAGTTAGTTTCGTAGCCTTTTTGACTATAGTTAGTAAGTTCTTAGGGGTGTCTTTACACTTAATGCCCTAAAACCATCTGGTTTAGGAGTCATTGGCCAAACACTTGTTACAAGGGTCAATTAGAAAGCTTAATGGAACTCAACATGGCAACAAGCTCATGATAAAAGAAAAAGAAAAGGAATAAAACTATGCCATTATTGTTCATTCTGATAGGGAATTCGATGAATGTTAAGACACCGAAACACTACACATTGGAATCATTTGGAAGCTTCATCTTTTATGTGCTAGTTCACCATACACTGATTCAGACTTTTGATGCTTTAGCCTGCCTCTTGTAAGTAATTAAAATTTAAAACTCCTATTCATTGCGAAGATGGGTTTGTACTTTAAGCTTGCTCATGAATAAATATCATGGTTTGTGTGACACTTAAATTTTCGGATACCATGAATGATGGATTTATCTTTGCGTCTTTGTTTTTTTTATTTAGTTTTTAGTTTCGTATTGCTAAAGGACTAGCAATATGTAAGTTTGGGGGTGTGATAGGAGCTTAAATATTATTTAAGCTCCTTAATTTACATTTGTTAAGCCCTTTGTTTACATATTTTATTCTATTTTACTTCATTTCTGTGTTTTCTGTGTTTTTTATAGGCTTGTGAAGAAAAGAAAGCATTTTAAAGCTTTAAAGGAAGAAAATTGAAGATCTGGAAAAAGCTAGTGCGATCGAGCACACAAGCAATCGCACGCACACATAGAAGGCTCGAGTGCACCCATGCGCTCGAGCGCAGAAGCACGCGATCGAGCACACACACACAAAGAGGCGGCAGAGCCAGTTTTGGTAAGATTTCTTCCAGACCTATTTTAGAAATTAGGGTTTCAAGGCACCTTTAGAACCCTATAAATAGCCCTGTAAAACACAAAAACAGTATCTCCCTTTTGAGGAGCTTATCTTCCTTTTAGTTTATTTTTTGTTCGGGGAGATCAGAGAAGGAAATTGTGGAGGAGAATTGATGACTCTTCTCTCGGGTTTCTTCTTTCCTTTATTTTTATTATGTGTACTTAAACTTTTAGTAAGGGCTTAGTTGAAGCTCTAATTATGTTTAACCAATAATTCAATATTGGTGCCTTTGCAATACTTATGCTGTGATTCTTAATTTGATTAATACTTGTTTTTATTCACATTCCTCATATGTGTGTGTCTGATCAACTTATGCATGTGGCATGGATCAGTTAGTTGAATCAATTTGGATGACCGAGTCCTGGGTTCAACAATAGTAACAAAAAATATCCACACCAGATTCTTGGGTTAATCAACATGGGAAACCGGGAGTGGACCAAGCCCTAGGTCCCATGTGGTTGTCGATTTCCACAGATCCTATGCTCTCTTAAGGAACAACTCAGTATACACCATGCTGAATCCCTTAAGAGAGAAAAGAGTTAGAGTATACACCATGCCTAACTTGTTGCTTAGGGAAATCAATAGCCTAAGGAGTGGACCAAGCCCTTAGGTTGACAACCAGTAGGTATTCATAGCATGAATAGAGCATTGGCATATTGTTTCGTTTGGGTAGCATGATTAGTGGTGGATACCAAGTCCCTACGTCTTTATTATTATTGTTTAAACTCAATATTTATTCCCATCTATTTTTACTTTGTGAAACTAATTCTAAATCAAAATTCACCAATCCCTGTGGAAATGATCTCGCACTTGCACACTATGCTACTACTGACCTTGTGCACTTGCAAGTAAAACAAGGACGGTTATTTGCATATTTAATTAGGTAGATAATCGCTCCAACAAGTATGAGCATGAAAAATAAGATTCGTTATGAAATTAACATTTTTTAGCTCCTAACCGTTGATTCACTACCCATAAGACCTAACCCGTATCCAGCATGGGTTGCCATTTTCTCACCAAAATAGGAAAATTAATGCCAATACCCATTTTTGGCCTGTTACCCTCCTACTTAACACGAGTATGGAAATGAAAAATAAGACATTTTAGAAAATGAACATTTTTTAACTATTACTCATTGACCCGCTACCTGTACCCGGCCTAACCCACCCATTTCCCACCTCTACTTGTGGTATTGAAGTGTGGTATTTGATTTTAGATAACTAGAAATGGTAAGTAGTTAAAGGATGTTTGGATGCTACTTTAAATAGCACTTAAATAAAAAAAAAAAAACAAGGCTTGTTTTTTATTTAAGTTCTACTTAAAGTAGCATCCAAACATCCCCTAAGTAAAGTACTTATATTTTAATAATTTCAAATTTTCTATGGGAATGAAAAATCCCTGAAATCCAAGCTAGCATTGGTTGTTACTTAAAACTATAGGAACTGAAAGTGCCATACGTATAGAGCCAAGATACGTTAGGATGATACCATGCATAAAGAAAATGAGGGAACTAACATTTTGCGAGGGAGTCTAAGGTCAGTTGCTTGAAGATTCACGCATTGACCTTTGCCCCGTAAATGCAACACTTGTCCTGTGAGTAAAGTACCTTTATGTTTGTTGGTAGATAGAGATAGAGAGATAGAGAAAGAGAAAGATGAACACCAAAATGAATACCTAAGTGATAGAAGTTTCAGGTCCTTTTGGGAAGCTGATCGAAAACTTTTGGCTCTTGATTTCTAGAAAGAGGAGACTGGAAAGCAAAAAAGATTAAGATCAAAACTTGGCTCGCTCTAGAAATTAAAACCATTGCAAGAATCTATACCACTCTTAGCCATTTGGCGAATCTTAACACTACTTTGAGGGATTGTGGTTTTATTTGAATACAATGCTATTCAAGGCAAGATAGTCACTATAATAGCATAAAGTTTTTAGCTTGTCTTCTCTTCTTTGATATCATCGAATACAAAGCTACAAGAATTTGTGGTTGATGTAGTTTGTGGGTTTTGGTGGAAGGATGAATTTAGTGCATTGATAGTTTTTTTTTTTTTTTTAATGTTTTTAAATGTAATTTGTGTATTTTTGATTTAAATGTATGGTACAAATGTATGTTTTATTTTTTGAGAAATTTTGATTTGCAGTTTATGTGTTTGGTAAAAGGCTCGTGAGAATTTGGGAAATTTGTAATAGTTTTTTTTTTTTTAAAAAAAAAAAATTCATCCACCCAAAAGAGGACCAAGTAAAAGTCCAAATCTCATATTCAAGCCTTCCCAAGTTAGACACATCGATTTCAATCAGAGTTCACTTGATCTTCCTCTTAGGCCTCAACTAATTGCTGTGGCAACACTTTTTCTTCCGGCAATTAACAACCCTTGGATGCAAGTGAGCATAACATTTGTGATAAATCGTCTTGTCTATGTTGCATTTGCGAGCCAAATCGATCAAAGAAGGCATTATGATTCCTCTCTTAAGCCTCAGCACAAGATGATGCGTAGATTCTTTTTTAACGTTGTAGTCAGCTACAATACGACCATCTTCGAGCTGCTTCCTAGCAAAGATCAATCGTTGCTGATCCGGTGGTATTCTTTCTTTGTCTTGGATCTTAGCCTTGACATTGTCGATGGTGTCGGAGCTCTTGACTTCGAGAGTAATGGTCTTCCCTGTGAGTGTTTTTACAAATATCTGCATCTCTCTCCTCTTTCTTCTAGAAAACAGAGGACGCTAATTTTTGTTATAGGTTAGCTTATGACTTTCATGGTTTGATTGTTGAATTTTAATTAAAAAAATACCTTTCAAGAGTGAAAATACCAAGTTTTTTGCAACAAATAATATCAGCGATTGTGATAAATCAAGATGAAGGAGATAGACAATGCAAGTCTTTAGTTGAAGTCCCACAACTTGATTTTAACTAGAAGTGAAGAAGATTAAAAGAAAGCCTTAAGAAGACTAATAATAACTTTTTGTTTCCCTTCATTTTTTGTTACCTTCCCTCCTTTTCATTTTTGGTTCAGAGATTGAAGTATCTCTAGCTCTCTAATCTGTCAACATTTTGTCCTTTTCTTTACCGGGATTTCTAAGTTATCTGTTCCTTTATTTTACTTATAGGACATGTGTTGCTTTTAAGTGGTAAAGGTTAGTGCACGAAAGTTCAAGCGATTGACCTTAGACTACCTCAACATTTTGAATTGCGTAGAAAATCAAGGAACTAACATTTTTATCCCTAGTTAACCTTGTTTTGAGTTTGACTTGGCTTCTATCAAAGACAAAGATGATGAGGTTTTTCGATAAAGAGATTCTTGCTTAGCATACGATTAAATCAAAAATATTTTTCATTGTAAATAGAACAAATTCTGACCTCTTTCTTCTATTCTCCAATAAAAATATGTTTGTTTAAAAAAAAATATAGGTCAAATCTAAATAAGAATTTTCCCTTTCGATGCATGTTACAATCTTAAAAAAAAAATGTACCCAAATTTATCATTGTATTCTTTTTTGGGTGAATTACAACCAACTTTAAATTTTGCACTTAATTACAATATGATGGATTAATTTTTATTTTAAAAACACCGATCCAAAATATACGTGACAAGTGTTTGGTTTTGATAATTTTGGATTATCTTGTAATCTCATTATAGGAATTTGATTAACTATAACCCGAGATTACTTTGGCTCGGCATATAATGTAACGACCCATCTCGGGTTAGCCACCCCCGAGACGGTGTCGTCACATTTTGAAATCCCAGTACGACATATATATGCAATAATATATAACAAAGAACGTACATTAACTAAATGTGTGTGTGTGTGTATACACACACACACACATCAATCCTCAACCCTCAACATAGGAGTTACATTATTAAAATTTCAATTGAAATAATATATACAACATATAATGCATGGATATTTACAAATTTTTTTTTCCATTAGTCTGAAGATGTGGACCACGTGACTTATAGAAAATGATTCAATCTGAATCTCAGCTCACAATTCTATCTGTCCTGCCCGCTACCTGAAAGTATTTAACAATGTGGAGTGAGCTTCACAAGCTTAGTAAATTAAATTTACTATAAGTACTCGATTATATACTTCCATTCACATCTTATAATTCAATCGTTTCTAATTCACCAATATTAATCATCTATTATCTCATATAAATCAATAATAACATTCTAATATCACTACCCATATCATAATTCCAACCATTTATCAATCTCTTCTTAAATTAATCATCAAACATATCAATTTTTCTTCTTATATATTTAATCATCTGAGATTATCAATTCAACATCATTATTTACCTCGTTATGAGGTTCACAACATATAATTAATCAATCAATTAATCTTTACTATGTAATACTTTCATATTTCTTTCTAATAATATTTTTGTCTCTATGAGACTCATTTTTCTATCAATAATTCCACAATCAAGGCTGATACTCTAGGGTCTAGTGTCTCAATCAATAATAATCAATATTTAAAACAAATGCAATGCATGAATTTAAATTATCTTTTTTTCTTTCTCATAAGATCATTGCATATTATCATTTGGGAACGTCTTCCCACATGTCAACATGTTTCAGCCAGACCAGCTGCCTTCCTGGTCTTTTTGGCTAGACTGGCCGCCTTCTCAGTCTTTTATTTTCAGCTAGACTGACTGCCTTCCCAGTCTTTTATTTTCAGCTAGACTGGTTCCTTCCTAGTTTTTTATTTTCAGCTAGATCGGCTGCCTTCCCAGACTTTTTTTCTCAGCTAGATCGACTACCTTTCCAATCTTTTATTTTCAGCTAGACCGGTTGCCTTCCTGGTCTTTTGTTTTCAACTAGACCGACTGCCTTCCCAGTCTTTTATTTTATGCATATGACTGATATACGCTTAAATATACATATTTAAGCCCCCTTATTTACACTTGTTAGATCCTTTATTACGTTAATTTGGTATCTTTTACTCCATTTGTGTGTTTTACGTGTTTTTATAGGGACTTGGAGAAAAAGAAGCATTTTTGGCACTTAAAGGAAGAAATCTGGAAGTCCTGGAGCAGCTGCTGGCTAGATTGCGATCGAGCGCACTCCTCTGTGCGATCGAGCGCAGCATTGCGATCGAGCGCATATGTACAGGCGTGAACAGTAAACTGTAGAACCCTGTTTTGGAAATAACTCTATTTTGGAAATAAAGGAGTTTTGCGTTTTAGGAAAGTTTAGGAACTCATGAGCCGATTAGGACTTCTCAAAGACCTATAAATACACTTGTAAATCACACACAAAAGGCATCACCTCTTGGGGGGATCACTTCTTAGATCCATTCTTTTATCTTTTGCTTTAGCTTGGAGAAGGAGACCGTGGAGTGGAATTGACGACTCTTCTCTCGGGTTTCTTCTTTCCTTTTTATTTTATTATGTGTAATTAAATTCTTAGTAGGGCTTGGTTGAAGCCCTAATTATGTTTACTCAATAAATTTAGTATTGGCGCCTTGCGATATTTATGTTGTGTTGCTTAAACTTGATTAATACCTGCTTTTATTTAAATTCCTCATATGTATATGTCTGATCAATATGTGCATGTGGTATGGACTTGTTAGTTAGATCAATTTGGATGACCGAGTCCTGGGTCTAACATTAGTAACAAGGGATATCTTATCCGGATACCCGGGTTAATCAACATGGGAAACCGGGAGTAGATACCATGCCCTAGGTCTCATGTGGTTGTCGATTTCCATAGTACTTATGTTTTCTTAAGGAACAACTCAAGTAGATACCATGCTGAATCCCTTAAGGAAGAAAAGAGTTAGAGTAGATACCATGCCTAACTCGTTGCTTAGGGAAATCAATAGCTTAAGGAGTAGATACCATGCCCTTAGGTTGGCAACCAGTAGGTATACATGGCATGAATAAAGCATTGGCATACTATTATATTGTGGTAGCATAATTAGTGGTGGATATCAAGTCCCTACGCCTTTATCCTTAGTATTTTATCTTTATTATTTCTCAATGCTTTTACTATTTCTATCTTTTTATATTACGAATATAATTCTAAATTGAACTTTACCAATCCCTGTGGAGATGATCTTGTATTCGCACACTATGCTACACTATTGACCTTGTGCACTTGCAAGTAAAACAAAGTACGATTATTCACCTATTTATTTAGGTATATTTTCGCACAACAATGACCAATAATATGAAAACAAACAGACCAACTGCCTTCTTGGTATTTTATTTCATGCATATGAATAGTAATATGAAACTAGCATATATTCAAGCATTCAATTTAGCTATACAGCTCTTTCTCAAAATTATTATTTTATCATATTCATTAAATTATTTTCTCATGTATGATATCAACTTTTCAGTCATATTTTTTCAGAAATCTCATAAAACTTTTCAGCATATTTTTTATTCATTCATTTTTTAAAATATATTTTTATATAATTAATATTCAATACACTTTTCAATTCCTAATCAATAAATCAGTCAATTTTCACAGATAAATTCACCAGTTAATTCAAATATCATAATTTCATATTTTTATTGGTTTCGATTACTAAAAATAAATCTAACTCACCACGTAGCACTTAAAGCTTCATGTGGATCACTTCCTTACCTTTCCTGCTCCTTTTATTTTCCTTTCTTGTGACACTGTCCAGGTGTCTTTTTTTTTCAAAAGAATTGTTTTATTCAATAATAAATCTTTCATGTATATATATTATTTTAATTCCATGTAATATCTATCAAATTATTTATTTACCCTTACTTTAAGAATACGAGTATTACGATTCTACCCACCTTATAAAAATTTTGTCCCCGAAATTTCCTTACCTAACTCAAGAAACAATTGTGGATAATATTTCTCCATAGTTGCCTCATGCTTTCACGTAATATTTTCAACATCTTTATTCCGCCTCAGAACTTGAACTAATAAAATTACTTTATTACACAAGACTTGTTCTTTTCTGTCTAAATTTCTCATTGGTACTTGTATAAAAGTCAAATCTTCTTGAATTTCTATAGCTTGGCTCAAAATATTATGAGATTCATCATGTAAACGCTTTTGTAAAAGTGAAACGTGAAATATGTTATCTAACTGCTTCAACTCTGGAGGCAAATCCAGGCTATTCACAACTAGCCCAACTTTCTCAATAAACTCATAGGGTCAGACATACCTCGGACTCAACTTTCCTTTCTTTTTGACCCTTAACACACCTTTCCATGGAGATATTTTTAAATACACCCAATCACCTACTTGAAACTCAAGAGGTCTTCTTCTATTATCAACACAGCTATTCGGTCTACTCTGTGCTGCTTTAAAACCAGTTTGATCCTCTCAATTGTTAACTCAATAATTTATTGACCAAATATATTTCTCTCTCCCACTTTTTTCCAACATATAGGAGTTCTACACCTCTTACCATACAATGCCTCAAATGGTGCTATTCTTATACTAGATTGATGTTGATTATTATAAGCAAATTCAATCAAGGGCGAGTAAGTATCCAAACTTACTGAGAAACTCATCACATTTGCCCTTAATATATCTTCTAGTACTATAATAATCTTTTCTGTCTGCTCATCTGTTTGAGGATGAAAGGTTGTACTAAACTGTAACTGTGTACACATGGCTTTCTGAAAGCCTATCAGAATCTAGATATATATCTAGAATTTCTATATGATACTATGCTTAAAGGTACCCCATGCAATCTTACTATCTCAGCTACATATAGTTCAACTAACTTTTTAGGAATCCAAGTAGTATTAATAGGAAGAAAATGAGATGATTTAGATAATCTATCTGCAATCACCCACACAACATTAAAACCCATATGGGTACAGGAAAATCCAGAAACAAAATCCATACTCATATTCTCTCATGGTTATTCAGGCACTGGAAAAGGCTATAATAAGCATGTCGGATGTTTATTCTCAGACTTCACTTACTGAAAAATTGAACATCTAAAAATGTACTCAGCTACATCATTTTTCAATCCTGACCACCATAAATTCTATCCCAATCCCTTATACATTTTATTGTTCCCCAGGTGCATCGAATATATTGAATTATATGCTTCTCTCAATATCTCATTTCCCATCTCAACATCATTGGGAACACAAATTCTATATCTCTCAATATATTGAATTATTCGCTATTTTATTTCTTTTCTGTGTTTTCCTAGGATATTGAAGATAATGGAGCATTATCAGGATTGGAAACCAAACACTTGCAAGAACTGGCAGATGTATAGTGCGATCGAGCACAGAAGAGTGCGATCGAGCGCACCAGCACTCGTGCGCACAAGAAGAAGGTTGCGCTCGAGTGCACCAATATGAGATCGAGCGCACACATACAGTAAAACGACAGAACCTATTTTGGAAAGTAGGTTTAGGGTTCTGTTTTTCGAGTTAAGGTTTCTAGATGTCTTTGAACCTTATAAATAGGCCCGTAAACACAGAAACCATATCTTTTTTTTAGTTTGAGTTTTTGGAGATTCCAAGGAGATTGTGGAGACGAATTGACGACTCTTCTCCATAGTGTTTTCAGGTTTCTTCTTTCCATTATTTTATTTTATGAAGATGTTTAGCATCACAATCATGTGTAACTAACTTCTTAGTAAGGAGTTGATTGAAGCCCTAATTATGTTTACTCAATAATTCAGTATTGCTGCCTTTGCGATATTTATACTATGATTCTTAACTTGATTAATACCTATTTTTATTTAAATTCCTCATATGTGTTTTCCTGATCGACATATGCATGTGGTATGGATTAGTTAGTTGAATCAATTTGGATGATTGAGTCTTGGGTTTAACAATAGTAACAAAAGAAATCCACGCCGGGTTCTTGGTTAATCAATATGGGAAACCGGGAGTATACACCATACCCTAGGTCTCATGTGGTTGTCGATTTCCACATATTTTATGCTCTCTTAAGGAACAACTTAGTATACACCATGCTGAATCCCTTAAGAAAGCAAAGAGTTAGAGTATACACCATGCCTAACTTGTTGCTTAGGGAAATCAATAGCTTCAGGAGTATACACCATGCCCTTAAGTTGACAAACATTAGGTATTCATAGTATGGGTAAAACATTGGCATACTTTTTTGTTGTGGTAGCATGATTAATGGTGAATATCAAGTCCCTACACCTTTATCATTATCAATCCAAACTCAATATTTATTTCTATCGTTTTATATTGCGAAACTAATTCTAAAGCGAAATTCACCAATCTCTGTGAAGATGATCTCGCATTTGCACACTATGCTATTGTTGACCTTGTGCACTTGCAAGTAAAACTGTTCAAATATTTGCTTATTAATTTAGGTAGATTTTTGCACAACAAGTTTGTAGCGCTGTTCCAAGAACTCACAGGTTCTTAAAGAACAAAAGAAGAAGAAGAAGAAGAAAGTGATAAGAACTAGGAAAATTCCCTTTACAAGCCCCTAAATCCCTTTCTATTCTACTCTCTCTCTTTCTAAACAACCAGCCTCTCTATAGATTATCTCTTGAGTTTAGTGTCTTTGCACTCTTACAATTGATCTCACTTTTTTTTTGATCTGTAAATAAATCTTGTATTAATCAAAATGTACAAAATTTTCACTGGGCATTCCCAGGGGATTTACAATAAGAGCAAAACAGTAGCAAAACAAAAATAAGCTTACAAAAGAAGCCTAATCTCTGGGCAAAAAGCATACACAATTCTATAAATTACAATTTGGATCTTCTTGGCTAGGCTAGTAGGTTGAACAGGAGCTTGCTCAAATAGTTTAGCATTTCTAGCCATCCATATACTGTACACTGTGTAAGCTAAAACTATCCTTTTTGCTATGGCTGGGGGGGCTAGTTCCTCTTAATTTTTGGGTCCACTTGATTGCACTTTCTATTGTTGTCATTTTTCTTTTGCAACCAAGCCAAACTTTGATGGTATCCCAGGTTTCCTTATTGATCCTACATGAGAAGAAGAGGTGTTCCTTAGTTTCATCTTGCTCTTTACATAGGGGGCAGAGTTTGTTATCTCCTTCCAACTGAAGTCTATCCTTAGTGAGAAGCCTGTTCTGTATGGCCAACCAAAGAATAAAGGAATGCTTAGGGGGGTAGTGACCATTCCACACAAATGAGGCCCAACTGACCACATTTCCTTTATGTCTGATTGAGTTGTAGACCTTCTTTATGCATAGATCATTCTGAACTCTTCATTCTATTAATCTGTCCCTGGCCTGCTAGGTTGAAGATGACTGGCCAGTTAAGTCATCTCTGATTTCTAGAATTCTCTTCCAAATAGGGGAGTCATCATTTCTTGCCATGGTCTCCCAGATGGATTTGTTCATCAGATAGTAGTGTTGAACCCACTGAATCCATAAAGAGTCTTTCTTCATGTGGATGTTCTAGAGGACCCTGGTGAGGAGAGCCTTGTTCCATGCTTTTAAGTCAACCAAGCCTAATCCTCCTTCAGTTTTTGGTTTGCATAAGTCAGCCCAGGCTACAAGAGCCTTCCTCATACCATTACTCTTACCATTCCATAGAAATGTTCTACACATCCTAATTATTTTCTCTAGGATGTTGCTAGGGATAGGGAAGATGGCCAGCCAAAAACACTCCACTCCTTGAAGCACTAATTTGATCAGTTCCGTTCTGCCAGCATATGACAAAGAAGACCTAGCCCAGACATTTATGTACCCAGATATTTTTTCAATAAGGGGGGAGTGGTGAGTAGCATTTAATCTTGCTGAAGCCAGAGGAACCCCCAAGTATTTGAAAGGGAGGTTACCATCCTCCATTCTAGTGATCCTTCTGATTTCCATTAACTCAGCAGCCTAGACTCCAGCATGTAAGATATTTGATTTGGCCAGGCTTGCTTGCAGCCCTGAGCACTCACTGAATTGGTTGACACACTTCATTAGCTGCCCAACAGATCTAACATTCCCTCTAGCAAAGAGAATGAGGTCATCAGTAAAAGCCAAATGGGTAATCTTGAGTTTATCATACTTAGGATGATATCTAAATCCATCCTCTTCATTCAATCTCCCAAGAAGTCTGGACAAGTACTCCACAATCAAAACAAACAAAAATGGGATAGGGGGTCTCTTTGTCTGAGGCCCCTTTTGCCAGCAAAAAAACCATGCAGACTCCCATTAATGGATAGAGAGAAGGCTGTTGTAGTTACACATTCCATGATCCATTTTCTAAATTTTCCAGGAAACCCAAGACCCTCTATTAAACTGTTCAGAAATTCCTATTCCACAGTGTCATAGGCTTTTCTAAGGTCTATCTTGATCATACACCTTGGAGAGATTCTTTTCCTGTAATATTTTCTGAGCAGTTCCTGGACCAGATAGATATTTTCAGCCATGCTTTTGGATTTGATGAAGGTAGCTTGGGCTAGGTTGACAATGAGGTTCAAGCAGAGTGCTAATCTGGAGGCAAAGATCTTAGAGATGATCTTATAGATCACATTGCAATAGGCAATACGTCTGAAATCCTCCACTTTAGAAGCCTGTTTACATTTTGGGATCAAAGCAAAGGAGGCATGGTTTAATTGTTTTAGTAATCTCCCATTCTGGAAAAATTCCTGCACAGCCTCAATGATATCTTGGTTAATCACATCCCATGCTTGCTTAAAAAATCTGGAAGAATAGCTATTTGGACCAGGGGACTTATCCTCCCCTATACTCCAAAGGGCTTCCTTGATCTCTTCCATTGTGACATCCTTAATCAGTAGATCAGCTTGGCTCTCTTGGATTGTAGGACCTTCTCTAATGACTTCTAGATCAAGGGGCCTGCAGCTAGAAGAAGATCCTAAAAGGTCCTTGTAGAACTTTAAGAACTCCTCAACCACTTCAGCTTCAGAGGTAGTCTGTGACCCATTTGAGGAGACCACTGCAGCTATGTGGTTTTTACTAGTCTTCCTTTTTAACAGGGCATGGAAAAATTTTGAACCCCTATCACTGTTCAGAAGGTATCTGCATTTGGCCTACTAGGATAGGAAGCTCCTCTCAGCTTCAGCAAGTTGAAAGGCCTTCAGCTTCTGAACAGCCACCATTGTTTGGAGCTCAAAATCAGACGGACTATCATGAAGCTCCCTTTGGAGACTGGACAGCTTTTGTGAAGCCTCTAGAGCTCTCTCAGTGATGTGACTGAATTGTTTCTCATTGAGCAGTTTAAGATAAGTTTTGAGAGCTTTCAGGTTTCTACACAGTTTGAAAAGTTTAGAGCCACCCAAGGTACTGCCCCAATGTGATTTAACAGTGTCAAGAAAATTATCATGGTCAGTCCACATGTTGAAAAACTTAAAGGATCTTCTGCCCCTCTAACTTCATCCAGTAAGGTAATAAGGCATGAAGAATGATCAGAAAGGCATCCAGCAGGAAGGAATATGGCCTGGGCTCTGAGCCCCTTGTGGTACCAGACATTATTCACCATCACTCTGTCCAGTTTACACCAGATTTTGTTGTTTGACCAAGTGAACAGGCATCCAGTTGCACTGACATCAGTAAGACCAGTTTCTCTACAACAAAAAGAGGGGTCCCTTAACTCATAATCTGTTACAGGCAGCCCATTTGCTTTCTCATCAGCAGCAAAAACATTGTTAAAATCCCCCAGAACAAGCCAATGAGTTGGATTATCATAGCTGAAACTATACAAATTATCCCACAAAGGTCTTCTAGCAACAATAATATTAAAACCATATACAAAGCTGATTACAAATTTACAAGAGGAAACTAAGCAAGAAACATTACAATGAATAACTTGGGGACATGCTTCAATAATAGATATACTGACCTTTAAAAGGGTCCCACATCACCAAAATCCTGCCAGTAGGGTGAGCAGAGAAATTGTTAATCTATCTCTAAAAGCTGAATTTATTGCCCATAATTCTGAGCAGCTTGTCTTCATCAAGCTTGGACTCCAATATTCCCATCACATCAACCTTTTTACTTTTCATGAGGTGCAACACCCCATTGTGCTTTAGGGGTTTGTGAAAACCCCTGATGTTCCAGCATGCTACAATCATTGAGGGTTCTGGGAGGATTTCCCTCCCTTCCCAACTGTATGAGGATCTTTCAGGCCTGATTTCCCTTTTTTCTTCTTTGTACTAGGCAAGTTACTCCCCTGCACTTCTGTCTCCTTGGGCAACACACAGGTGTCAGGGGGTTCAGTGGGATGGATGGACTTTAATCCAGATACCAACTGGACTGATGCTAAAGCATGCCCTAGGTCTCCCTCCACCCTTGCTTCTTTAGAGCTGGGCCCCTCCCCTTTAGGTAGATTCACTTCTTGGACTGCACCTCTGGGTTCTTGAGTTGTCTTTCTTATAACTGGAGGAACTTAACATGGGCTAACCCCCACTGTCTCATCATCTAGGTTGTTCCCCCCTTTGCCAGTATCAATTGGAGCTTTAGGCCCTTCTTGCCTTGGTTTTTCTGTCCCCTTGCCATTCTGCTTTCTCCCCTTATCTGGTTTTGCATTAAGGCTGCAAGAGTGGAGGTCATGGCCTAGGGCCTTACACTTGGGGCAGTATCTAGGGAGGTTTTCATAAGATATCCTTTGCTCTAAGGTGTTCCCATTAGGGAAGCTAACAGGCATTGAAAACTTAATTTTCTTTGCTACATCAATCTCCACAAGCAACCTAGCATATGAAATTCTTTCTTTATTATTTGTAAACTGGTCAGCATAGAGAGGCTTTCCAAGCTAGGAGCCAATCTTACTAAGGCAATTTGCAGTCCACAACTCAAGAGGCAGACCCTTCAGCTGAATCCAAATAGGGATAGTGCTTATT
This sequence comes from Bretschneidera sinensis, assembly GCA_023935145.1. Lineage (NCBI taxonomy): Eukaryota > Viridiplantae > Streptophyta > Magnoliopsida > Brassicales > Akaniaceae > Bretschneidera > Bretschneidera sinensis. The sequence goes on along the minus strand of CM043700.1, from coordinate 105,968,180 downwards.
TCTTCATTGCCAAATTGGAAAAATTTAGGCATGGATTTCAAGAGTAAAGGTTTACCATATACTTGGTATGGTCTTTCTTTCAAAACATTCATATTAGCCTCAGCATTCTCAAATTTGAATACAATCCAGCCACTATCATGGAATTGAGTGAGGACTTTTACCTTCCAGGAGTCTGTGAGCATCTTAAGGGCAGCCCTCCCTAGGAATCTTCCAGCAAAGTATCCCACCAAGCAAAAAGGGTAGTCTCCAAACACTTCCTCAATGTCTTTTTCTGTCACACAAATTGTATCACCTCACATTCAATAGTAGAGAGTTGTATACCCTTACTTTGCTTCCTATTGTCAGCAAATAAGCTAACCCAAGGAACTTTCTTGCTTTCCTCCTAGGGTGAACTGCCATTGTTGACATGGCCTTTAGCCTTTGTTTTCTCTTGTGCATCAGGTGAAGCATCCAGCCTATGGAGTGCCTCATTGGAACTAGAACCAGTAGGGGGACCTCCATTCTTCAAGGGAGAGTGTGCCCTGGTCCCATTCCTTGCCTCTTTATTTCCTTGCCTAGCTGCAACTGGTCCTCCATGAACAGTAGCTTGGCAGCTGGGATCATCTACATCTTCTTCACTGGAAGTATAGGACTCTACCTGTACTGAGTCCTCATCACTCTCATCTGAGGAGCTTTGGTTCTCATCCTTTGAGGCCCAAGTCTCTTTCTACATTGATTCTATTGCCTTTGCTCGATTATGGTTACTGTTCACCATTGATACTCTGTGTGAACTTTCTTCATAGCCCGAGGTAGAGCCTTCCCTCTCAGGTCTCATAGACTTCAACTCCTCCTCTCCCAAGGAGCAGGAAAAGCTTTCTGACTCTTTGCTTGATCCTCTAGACTCATTCTTGCTAGAGTCTACTGGAACTTCTTCTTCTTCACACAAATCCGGTACTGTAGCAGTTTTGGATTTGAAATGATTATTAACAAAATCCAAGTCTTTTTGCTCTTGGACTGAGAGAGGAGGCTTCCTACTGGATTTCTTCTTACCCATGCAAGAGAGAGCAGTTGTTTTGATGCAGAGAGAAGGGGATGAGGAAGAGAGAAGAGCGGGAAACCATGGACAAGTTACTGTAGTCGTTGAGAGCTTCTCTCTCTAACTTGCCCGGGACTGACTGTCAATTGATCTCACTTTTAATCACAAGTTATATTGTTATGTTATGTTTTAACTTTTGAAGCTAGGTGACCCTTTATATAGTGCACCAACTTCTTAACCAATCTTGAGTGTCATTCTCCACCCTTAGATCTTGATGACCAATCAACCATGGCCCTTGATCAATCCTTAGTGATCCTATGCATTTTGAGCATGTCTCATGAACCATTTCAAAGGCTAAAACATGTGTGCATCAGTGTGCCTGGCACCGCGGCCCAGAACATGGCAGGTTGCGGCCTGAGCCAGGGCACACATTTTCAAGCTTCTGGGTGCTGCGGCTTGGCCCTCCTCCAGCATCTTCCCTTACTGTGCACCGTGGCCTGGACAAGGCTGGGCCACGGCCTGACCTGGTGCGCACTCCTTGCTGACCTTCATGCTTCTTCTTCCGTTTAAGTCTTAGACAAACTCCAACAATCTCTACCTTTGTCTAAGCATTTAAACAGAACCCATTGTATAGAGAACTCAGTATCCAAGCTCATCTTGAGTCATCATATCAACCGACTCCAATCCTAAGAAGTCCAAGGCAATAATTGAACTTACTTAGAGGTAAAACTTTAGTACCTAAATCCGCAGGGTTTTTTTTCTATGGCCACCTTGTCCACATGGATGCATCATTTCATAACATTTTCCCGAATGAAATGGTACCGAACATCCATGTGCTTTGTCCTCTCATGGAACACCAGATTCTTTCATAAGTGCAATGCACTTTGGCTATCCAAATACACCATAACCTGTTCCTCTAGTACCTTCAACTCTTCCAATAACCCTTTGCACCATATAGCCTACTTAATAGCTTCCGTAGCTGCTATGTACTTAGCCTCGATTGTTGAGAGTGCTACCATCGGCTGCAATTGAGTCTTCCAACTTACACAACATCCGTTTAAGTTGAAGAAGTAGGAAGTAATCGATCTCTTTTTATCCCGGTCTGCTCCATAGTCTGAATCAGCATAACCCTCAAGGCAGATGAACTTACCCCTCTTCTTATAAACTAGCCCCACATCTGGGCTTCCTTTCAAGTACTTCAGCAACCACTTCATCCCAAGCCAATGCTCCTTTCTGAGATTACTCATAAACCTACTGAGGACACTTATTGCATGAGCAATATCAGGTCTAGTGCTTACCATGGTGAACATTACAGAACCGATCGCACTAGAGTAGGGGACCTTTTCCATTTCCTTCTTCTCCTCATTCGATCTTAGACTTTGATCGCTGGAAAACTTGAAATAACTAGCAAAAAGAACCTTCACTGGTTTGCTATCTTTCATAGAGAACTTAGATATCATCTTCTCTATGTAGAGAGCTTGAGAAATCTTCAATCTGTTTCTCTCCCTTTCCCGGATGATACACATCCCAAGGATCTTCTATGCATGGCCAAGATCCTTCATCTCAAATACCTCACCGAGTTGAGTCTTCAGTTTTCTTATCCTCTCCATGCTGCTCCCAACCAGTAACATATCATCAACATAGATCAGGATGATCACCACTTCCTTCACCTTATGCCCCTTGTAATATAAGCACGAATCATAGTAGCTCCTCATGAAACCCAGGCTGGTTACAAAGGAATCGAACCTCTTGAGCCATTGCCGAGGTGATTGCTTCAGGCCATATAGAGATTTCTTCAGTTGGTACACCAAATCTCCCTGCCTTCCTTCCTCATAGCCTTCGGGCTGCCTCATGTAAATGGTCTCATCAAGCTCTCCATGAAAGAACACTGTCTTCACATCAATTTGCTCGATTTCCCAATTGAATTGGACCACCAATGCTAACACTATCCTGATTGTCTTGTACATCACAACCAGTGAGAATATTTTGGTGAAATCTATGCCTTCTCTTTGTGTGAACCCCTTTGCCACCAGCCTAGCTTTATACTGGACTTCAACCCTTGGAGTGTTCCCTTCTTTGATCTTGTAGATCCATCTACAATCCACAACTATCTGTTTTTCTGGTTTGGGCACCAATACCTAAGAGTTGTTCTTCCTCCATAGCTAGTTGCCACTTTGACGAATCCTTACACTCCATTGCATCCATGTAAGTTTTTGGTTTAACCATCCTTCCTTCTTTCCAAAGAGCTGCTACATTAGCATCCGCAAACCTACATCTTAAAGGTGGTCTAACCACTCTCCTTTCCTGGTCCTTTGTGAGTTGGTAGTCATTTTAACTTGCTACATAAACTCCTTCCAGTTTAGCCTCCTCTTGAGTTTCTTGAGCTTGGCCTTCATCAATGGGCTCTACCTGGTCCGAACCCTATTGTCTTCCTTGCTTTACCTAAACCGAATTCTCCTTGATGCGATACTGTACAAATTTCAGACTGGTTTGCTCACTAGCCCCTGTAGGGTTAGTCTCCAAGTAGAGAAATAACAATTCATTTAAAATAACATCCTTACTTATTATGAGTTTCATTCCTTTTGGTTGGCCACAACCTATACCCCTTAACCCCATCACCATACCCTAGAAACACACATTTTCTAGACCTTGGGTTAAGTTTATCATCCTTTTGATGTGCATATGCAGCACACCCAAAAGTCCTAAGGTTGCTCAACTTAGGGGGTTTCCCACTCCACATCTCCATGGGTGTCTTAAGCTCTAAAGCTCTAGACGGTGATCTATTAACCAAGTATGCAGCTGTAGACACAGCTTCTCCCCAAAATATTTTGGTAAACCAGATCCTATTAACATGCACCTAACCTTTTCCATAAGGGTTCTATTCATCCTCTCAGTAACTCCATTTTGCTGAGGGGTTTTCACAACCGTTCTATGTCTTAGAATGCCATTTAATTCACAGAATTTATCAAAATCCTTATTAAAAAAAATTCTAAGCCATTATCAGTTCTTAATACCTTAACTAGCCTGCTCATTTAAGTCTCCAACAACTTTTTCCACACCAGAAATTTATTCAAAGCATCCGATTTATTTTTAAGCAAATAAACCCAAACCATTCTTGAATAATCATCAATTAAAGACAGAAAGTAACGATTACCTCCCTATGTTGGTGTCTTTGCTAGTCCCCAAAGATCCACATGGATGTAGTCAAGAATCCCTTTAGACTTGTGTACTCCGGTGTTGAAGCTGACCCGATGTTGCTTTCGAAGAATGCAACTCTCATAGAAATCCAGTTTCTCTACTTTGTCACCACCGAGTATACCATCCTTGCTGAGAACTTGTAGCCCTTTTTCGCTCATATATCCCAAGCGATTATGCCAAAGTGCTGCCTTATCCATCTCAGCCATAAAACTTGTTACTTGATCCTTGATTTCTGTCTCTCCGATCATCTCATAAAGTCCATCTTTGATTGCTGCTTTGATCACTATCAAAGAACCCTTGGTTACCTTGATCTTTCCTCTCTCAGCTTTGTATGTATACCCCATGGAATCCAGCTGGCCCAATGAGATCAAATTCCTCCTCAAATCTAGGAGATACCTTACATTTTGCAGCAACCTTATGACTCCATCAAACATCCTCAACTGGATGTCTCTTATCTAGCTCACTTGGCAAGAATTGTTATTCCCCAAGAAAACCCTTCCATCATTGATCTCCTTGAAATTCTAGAACCATTCCTTGTGAGGGCACATGTGATAAGTGCACCCGGAATCTAGAATCTATTTCTCACTGCCTTGCCTCCTGCTCACATTTGAACACACAACAAGAACATCATCTTGATGTTCTCCTTTGGCAACCGAAGCCTCTCCATTATTGGTATGGCTTCTCCCTCTCTCATCCCACAACGTCTTCTTGCAATCTTTCTTGAAGTGACCCTCCTTGTTGCAGTAGAAGCATCGCCTTCCTCCAAACTTCGGTTTGGAATGTGATCTCCAATGGCTCTGCCCTTTACCTCTTGATTTCTCCCGGTAGTTTCCATGAATGCTACTGCCATTCTGAGTTGCTGGCCTTCCTCTTACGAATAGCCCTTCCCCACTTTATGCCTCCCTACTATTGGCTTTGAAATCATGAGCCCTTATAGCATTGACCATAATTTCTTTGGTTAGTATCTCTTCCATATTCAATTGCATAAATTAAACAATCAAAACAATCAGTAAGATAATTTAATAACATAACAACCAATTGTTTATCCGGGAATTTAATACTACAACTAGCCAAATCTTGAACTAGTTTATTAAAGACATCAAGATTATCTTGCAACTCTTTATTAGGATCCATTTTAAAAGCAAAGATTCTTTTAAGAAGATAAATCTTGTTAGGGAGAGTTTTGGTAAGAAACAACTCATCTAGTTTCTTCCATATGATAGCAGGATCTTCCGAGTCTCCGCACTCTCTTGTGACACTATCTGACATGTGTAGGAAGATGGTGTTGTATACCATCTTCTTCATCTCAATCTGCTGGTCCTCAGTGATACTTGCTGGAAAAGCATCATCTTCTCTAATAGCCAAGTCCACCTTCTATTGCATAAGAACAGCCTTGATCTTTCGCTTCCACAGGGAAAAATCTCACTTTCCATCAAACTTCTCAACAACAAAATTTGAACCCATCTTGTGAAGATGATCCTGCATTTGTGCAGCACCCACAAATGCTTTCCAACTTCTTCTAAACCTCAAGAACACAATCGAAGATTGATCTCAACACCGTTCTTGAATCACCCTCAAGAACACGATCTGATCTTGATCTTTACTCTGTTCTTGAATCACCCAAGAAGTTTGTTCTTTGATTCTTGGAGTCTTGCTCCGATACCTTCTGTTCTTGCTCTGATACCCAGCTATGCAAGCTTTGATACTACTATTGGGAAACCACCTTAGATGATGCCCAGGAGGTGATCTTGTAAACACCCAAGTCTAGAGTGACTTGTATAAAGAAAAGAAAAGAGACAACAACCAATCAAAGCAAGAAAGAAAAGAACACAGAATCAAGAAAGAGCTCTCAGTAGTCGTCATTACGGGCAAGCTAGAGAGAGAAGCTCTCTACTGCTACAGTAGCTTGTCCATGGTTTCCTGCCCCTCTCTCCCCCTCCACCTCTGTGCTCTGAGCTCAAATCACTGCCAGACTTATCATGGGTATGAAGAAACCCTCCAAAAAGCTTTCCTTTTCAGTCCAAGAGCAGAATGATCTGGAGTATGTCCAGAATCACTTCAAATACAAAGATGCTACAATAACTTTGTCGCGAAAAGAAGTTCCTGTAAGTTTCAGTAAGCATGGAGCTAGAACTTCAAGCAAAGAATCAGAAAGCTCTTCCTGCTCCCTAGGAGAGGAAGTGTCTAAGCCTAGGAGGCCTGAAGTGGAAGGCTCTGCCTCGGGCAATGAAGGAAGCTTGTTCAGAGCTTCAATGGTGAACAGTACCCAAATCCAAGTTAAGGGAAAAGAAGCATAGTAAGCAATGCAGGAAGAGTCCCAGACTAATGAGGAAGATATCCTAAGCTCCTCTGAGGACAGTGAAGATAACTCAGTTCAAGAAGATTTCTACTCTTCTAGTGAAGAAGATGATCCCAACTGTGAAGCTACTGTTCATGGAGGACCAGTAGTAGCTAGGCCTGGAGAGGAAGAGGCAAGAAAAGGGTCTATTCCTCTATCTCCCTTGAAGAAGAGGACCCTCCCTACTGGTCCTTCACCCAATGGGGCTCCCCTGAGGCAGGAAGCTTCAACAGGAGCTCAGGAGAAATCTAAGACTAACAACAATGGCAATGCTCCTCAGAAGGAGGACATGAAAGCTCCCTGGGTTAGCTTGTTTGCTGACAATAGGAAACAAAGCAAGGGCCTTCCTCTCTCAAGTATTGAAAGTGAGGGGGATACTGTCTGTGTCATAGAGGAAGACATTGGGGAGGTGTTTGGAGACCACCCTTTCTGCTTGGTTGGGTACTTTGCTGGAAGATTTCCAGGGAGAGCTGCATTGAAGATGCTTACTGACTCATGGAAGGTAAAAGTCCTAACCCAATTCCATGATAGTGGTTGGATTATGTTTAAGTTTGAGAATACAGAAGCTAGTATGAATTTCTTGCATGAAGGGCCCTATCAAGTATATAGTAGACCCCTATTATTCCATGCCTAAATTTTTCCACTTTGGTAATGAAGAAATCAGTACTATTCCTTTATGGATTCAATTGAAGGGATTGCCCCTTGAATTGTGGACAGCCAACTGCCTAAGTAAGTTAGGCACTAAGATTGGCAAGCCCTTATATGCTGACCAGTTCACTAATACCAAAGAAAGAATATTATATGCTAGGCTACTTGTGGAGATTGATGTAGCAAAGGAAATTAAATTTTTAGTGCCTATTAGTTTCCCAAATGGGGACTCTTTTGAACAAAGGATATTATATGAAAACCTACCTAAATTCTGTCACAAGTGTAAGGTCCTAGGCCATGACCTCCACTCTTGTAACCATAGAGTGAACACAAATAAGGGGAGAAAGCCTAATGGAAAGGGGAAAGAATCAGTGAGTCAGGAAGGACCTAAAGATCCTATGGAGCAGGAAAAAGGGGTGAACATCCAGAACACTGAGATATTGAAGGATAGGCCAAGCTTGAGCCCTTCAGTCAGAGAAAGAACAACCTATGAGACTGGAGATTCAAATCTCTTAGAAAATGATCCAGGTAGAGAGGAGCCTGGTCTTAAAGAAACTAGGATGGTAGGGGATCAGGAGCCTCCTCAACCTCCAATCCATCAAGTTGGTGGACTAAGGACCTCCCACCCCTCTGACCCTAGTAGAAAGGAAGCTGGGGTGAACAGTGCTCCAAGTACAGTTCCTGCCATAGCCCAGCCAGCAAAGAAAAAGTCTTCCCAAGTCCCACAAGGTACCCTTAAAAAGACTCTAGGTGTGCACGGGAGTGGATTTCAGTTAGTAAATAAAAAGAAAGGAAGATCAGACTTGAAAAAACCACAATGAAATAGGAAGGGGGGGACAGCCCCCCTATCTATTCAATGATTGTAGCATGCTGGAACATCAGGGGCTTTCATAAGCCCTTGAAACACAATGGGGTGGTACACTTCATGAAAAGCAACAAAGTAGATGTAATAGGGATTTTGGAATGTAAATTGAATGAAGATAAGCTGCACAGAATCATGGGCAACAAATTCAATATGTGGAGTCAGATCAACAACTTCTCTGCTCATCCCTCAGGCAGAATTTTGGTACTATGGGACCCTTCTAATGTCAGTTTATCTTCCATAGAAGCTAGCTCTCAAGTTATTCATTGTAATGTTTCATGTTTAATTTCCTCATGTAATTTTGTAATTAGTTTTGTTTATGGCTTGAATACAATAGTTGCAAGAAGACCCTTATGGGACAATCTTTGTAATTTTAGTTATGACTTGGCTGCTCCTTGGCTTGTAATGGGTGATTTCAATAATGTGTTTGCTACTGATGAGAAAGAAAATGGGCTGTTTGTATCAGATTATGAGATTAAGGACCCTACTTATTGTTGTGGGGAGACTGGACTATCTGATGTCAGTTCAACTGGATGCTTGTTTACTTGGTCAAACAATAAAGTTTGGTGCAAATTGGACAGAGTAATGGTTAACAATGTTTGGTATCAAAATGGATATAGGGCTCAAGCTGCTTTCCTTCCAGCTAGGTGTCTTTCTGACCATTCTCCTTGCCTGGTAAGATTGATAGATGAAGCTTGTGGGGGTAGGAGATCGTTCAAGTTCTTCAACATGTGGACTGATCATAACAAGTTCCTGGACATAATTAGAACCCATTGGGGTAATCCTGTGGGAGGCACTAAACAGTTCATCTTATGTTCTCACTTGAAAGGTCTCAAACCCCACTTCAAGAAGTTCAATGAGAAGCATTTTAGCCACATCTCTGAGAGAGCCATTGAGGCTGCAACCAAGCTGGTTAGTCTCCAACAAGAGCTCCATGACAATCCTAGTGATTCTGACCTACAAACCATGGTGGTAAGTATGAAGCTGAAAGCTTTCCAGCTGGCAGAAGCTAAGAGGAGCTTCCTATCCTAATAGGCTAAATGCAAATACCTTCTTAACAATGATAGAGGGTCCAAATTCTTTCATGCCTTAGTTAAAAGGAAGATTAGTAAAAACCATATTGCTGCAGTAATGTCCTCTAATGGCACATTGACAACCTCTGAAGCTGAAGTAGTTCAGGAATTTATTAAGTTCTACAAGGACCTTTTGGGCTCCTCATCCAGTAGTAATCCAATTGACATTGAGGTTATTAGAGAAGGTCCTATTATCCAAGAAAATTAAGCTGAGACATTGATTAAGGATGTCACTGAGGAAGAGATTAAGGAAGCTTTATGGAGTATAGGGGAGGATAAGTCCCTTGGCCCTGATGGTTACTCATCCAAATTTTTCAAGAAGGCTTGGGAGGTTATTAACAAAGACATCATTGAGTCTATCCAAGAATTCTTTCAGAATGGTAGACTACTTAAGCAATTCAACCACTAAATATTAGCCTTGATCCCTAAATACAAACAAGCTTCTAAAATGGAGAACTTCAGGCCTATAGTCTGTTGTAATGTGATCTACAAGACCATCTCCAAGATTCTTGCCTCAAGGCTTGCTCCATGTTTGAACCATATTGTCAATCCAGCTCAGGCTACCTTCATTAAGGCCAGGTGTATGGCTGAAAACATCTACATGGTCCAAGAATTGCTTAGGAAGTATTGTAGGAAAAGGATCTCTCTAAGGTGCATGATCGAGATTGACCTTAGAAAAGCATATGATACCGTTGAATGGGATTTTTTGAACAGCCTCATTGAGGGGCTTGGGTTCCCTGTAAAATTTAGGTCCTGGATCATGGAGTGTGTCTCAACAACAACATTCTCTCTTTCCATCAATGGCAGTTTACATGGGTTCTTTGCAGGCAAAAGAGGAATTAGACAAGGGGATCCTCTATCCCCATACCTTTTTGTCATGATAATGGAGTACTTATCAAGGCTACTTGGGAGATTAAATGAAAGGGAGGGATTTAGATACCATCCTAAGTGTGACAAGCTCAAGATCACCCACTTGGCCTTTGCTGATGATCTCATCCTATTTGCTAGAGGGGAGGCTAAGTCGGTGGGTCTGCTTATGAAGTGTGTCAACACCTTTAGTGAGTGTTCAGGGCTGAAAGCTAGCCTGGCCAAATCAAACTTATTCTATGCTGGGATCAAGCCTGAAGAGCTTATGGAAATCAGAAGAAGCACAGGTATAGAGGATGGCAGTCTCCCTTTCAAATACTTGGGGGTTCCCCTTGCCTCTGCAAGGTTGAATGCTACACATTACTCCCCCCTCATTGAGAAAATTGCTGGGTACATCAATGTTTGGGCTGGTTCTTCCCTTTCTTATGCTGGTAGAACTGAACTGATCAAAGCAGTGCTTTAAGGTGTGGAGTGCTTCTGGCTTGCAATATTCCCAATCCTTGGTAATATTTTGGAAAAAATAATCAGGATGCGTAGAACCTTCCTTTAGAATGGTAAGAATGCAGGCATAAGGAAGGCTTTGGTTGCATGGGCTGATATCTGTAGGCCAAAAGCTGAGTGAAGTTTAGGGTTGGTTGACCTTAAATCTTGGAACAAGGCCCTCCTTACAAGGGTCCTGTGGAACATTCATATGAAGAAGGATTCATTATGGATCTAATGGGTTCAGCATTACTACCTCTATCCATATGGGAGATCAAGGCATGCAAGGATGACTCCCTTCTTTGGAAAAGGATTATGGAAATCAGAGATGATCTGAATGGTCAACCCCTTTCATCACAGTAGGGCAGAACCAGGTTACAGGGATGGAGGGAGCAAGATGAGCTGAGCATAAGAAAGGTGTACAATGCAGTCAGACAGAAAGGCAATGTGGTCAGCTGGGCTTCCCTAGTATGGTATGGCCATTGCCCCCCTAAATTTTCATTCATTCTCTGGCTGGTCATCAAGAATAGATTACTCACTAAAGACAAACTCCAGCTAGAAGGAGTTGACAAGCTGTGCCCTCTGTGTTTAGAGCAGGAAGAGACCAGGGATCACCTCTTCTTCTCTTATAGAATCAGCAAGGAAACTTGGGACTCTATTAGAAAATGACTTGATTGCAGGAGACAAATGACTACCATTGAGAGTGCAATCAAGTGGACACTTAAAGTGAGAGGTACTGGCCCCCCAACAATAGCCAAGAGGTTAGCCTTAGCAAGCACTGTGTACAACTTATGGAGGGCTAGAAATGCCAAAATCTTTGACAAGTCTGCTGTCCTATTTGCTAGCCTAGTGAAGAAGATCCAGTTTGTTATATATAAAATTGTATATGATGCCTGCTCTGAGACAAGGCTTATGTTGTAAACTCCAATGTATTTCTTTCTATGTGGCATCACTTATTGCCCCTGGGTCTGCCCAGAGTATGTGTTAGGCTGTAGGCCAGCTTCTAGGCTTCTAGTGTAAGCCTTTGGTTTATTTTGTATATGCTTATATTGTAAATCCCCTGGGTATGCCCAGTGATATTTTTGTACATTTTTGATCATTTATACAAGCTTTATTTACAGATCAAAAAAAAGAAAGAAAAGAACACAAGAAATTTGTTGACGAGGTTCGACAATGTGCCTACGTCCTCGTGAGCTCCTCCGAGCCCTCTGCACTATCTTATCAATGGAGTTCTTTACAATCAGCAACACCCTTCCAAGAACTCACAGGTTCTTGAAGAACAAAAGAAGAAGAAGAATAAGAAAGTGATAAGAACTAACCCTAGAATTTTCCCAAGAAAATTCCCCTTACAAGCCCTTAAATCTCTTTCTATTATACTCTCTTTCTTTCTAAAAAACTAGCCTCTCTACATAATCTCTCTTGAGTTTAGTGTCTTTGCACTCTTATAATTGATCTCACTTTTAATCACAAGTTATGTTGTTATGTTATGTTATGACTTTTGAAGCTAGGTGACCCTTTATATAGTGCATCAACTTCTTGACCAATCTTGAGTTTCATTCTCCACCCTTAGATCTTGATGACCAATCAACCATGGCCCTTGATCAATCCTTAGTAATCCTATGCATTTTGAACATATCTCACGAACCATTTCAAAGGTTGAAACATGTGTGCATCAGTGTGCCTGGCGCCGCGGCCCAGAACAAGGCAGGCCGTGGCTTGAGCCATGGCACACATTCTCAAGCTTCTGGGAGCCGCAGCTTGGGGGAGGTAGTGTGGCAACTTGGCCCTCCTCTAGCATCTTCCCTTGCTGTGCGCTATGGCCTGACCTAGTGCGCACTCCTTGCTGACCTTCATGCTTCTTCTTTCGTTTAAATTTTAGACAAACTCCAACAATTTTTTTTCTGTTCAGTTTTATTTTATTTCATCAAAAACCTAATTTTTCTTCTTTTTGTCTTCTGTTTCAGGTATAATTGCTAGCACTGTGATCGAGCGCACTGCTTGGTGTGATCGAGCGCACTCGAGGCAGAGACTACCCGAGCAGCAGTACTAAAGCTGCTGCACTGAAGCGTTCCAGTTAATTCATATAAGGATTTCGATCCAAGAATCCAACTTCCTTTCCCCTCGATATAGAGCTTGAACGGACCATTCGACGAAGGCTTAGAGACAATATTGAAGAGGTAGAAGAGGAATTCGAGGAAGAAGCACAAATGGCGGAATAGCTTGATAACCAATTGCCACCAGAACGAAAACCCATGAAACAATCCTTCATTCCACGGAACCTCGACCAGCCCTCATGCATTGCGTATCAACCTGAGACGAAAGGTAATTATTACATATCCCCGCAGATACTCAGTGCTTTGACTCATTTTAGGGGTACACCTATTGAGGACCCACATTTGCATCTTTGGGAATTTTTTTATCTCTGCAAGTTCCAGCATATCCGGGTCCTAGACCAAGAGGGAATCAGGTTAATTCATTGCCTGCAGTTTCTATCCATACTTGGGAAGAGTTGGCCAGCAAGTTCCTAAGGAAGTTTTTCCCAGCTCAAAAAACAAGACAAATGAGGAAAGAGATTCAATCTTTCCAACAGAATGATGGAGACCTGTTCTTTGAGGCATGGAGACATTTCAATGAACTGCTACTCAAATGGCGACATCACAATCTACCTCAAGATGAACTGGTACAAGCTTTCTATAGAGGTTTGAGTGATACTAATAAAAGTATTGTAGATTCAAGTTGTGGAGGTGTACTAATGGAAAGAGCAGTGAAGAAGCCATGGAGCTGTTTGAGATACTAAGTGAGCACACCCAGCAATTCTCCTCTAAAGGTAGACAAGGAGTTAAGAGCAAAGGTATGTATGAGGTGACTCTAAATGGTGGATCCTCTAGTCAGATAGCTACTATAGAGAGGAAGCTAGATCTGCTTTTTAAAGGCATGACTGCTCAGAACGCCTCACCTAGTCCACAAACTACACCACTCCAGGTATATGCTATATGTTCTCATTTTGATCATAATACTGAGACATGTCCTTTATATTCATCTGCATATCCAGAGCAAGTGAATTATGTGGGACCAAACAGCTACCCTCCCAAGAACAACCCATATGCAAATACCTAAAATCTTGGATGGTGAAACCACCCCAACTTCTCATGGACTAACAATCAGAATGCCCTGAACCTTCAAGGGCAGCAAAGGAACTCCCAACCAGCAGCCCACTCAGTTCTCGAATCAAAGAAAAATGACCTAGAGAGTCTTGTGAGCCAATTGGCAACTCAGTAACAACAGTGGATGACTTCACAAGATCTGTTCATGGCAGATGAAAGACAATTTCGGATTGAGCTAAGACAAACCACTGCAAAATATGAACAAGCCATTCAAAGACTAGTGGTACAAATGGGATAGTTGGCTAAGGAACTGAGTGGCAGAAAGCAAGGTGAGCTTCCAATTCAAGCACTACCTAATCCAGGAGGGCACCAGCAACTGAAGGCTGTTACAACTCTAAAAAATGGTAAGGTCATAGGAACCGATGAGTCTGCACAAACATCTCTAGAAAAACCATCTGCATCAAAGGTAAGTGAAATGGAGAAGGTAAATGCACCACCCTTCCTGCAAAGTTTAGTAAAGCAAAAGAAAGAAAATAAATTGCTTGATATTTTTGAAACTTTGTGAAAAGTAGAAATAAACATTTCTTTATTAGATGCAATTCAACAAATACCTGCTTATGCTAAAATTTTGAAAGATTGTTGCACTTATAAGAGGAAGTTTCAGGAACATGAGACAGTAGCTTTAACTGAAGAGGTAAGTGCGGTATTATTAAGAAAGCTACCACCAAAGCTAAAAGATCTAGGTAGTTTTACTATTCCCTACAGGATAGGTGACCAACTGTTTGAGTGTGCATTACTGGATTTAGGAGTGAGTGTAAATTTGCTGCCATACATAGTATTTGAAACACTAGGCTTGGGGGAGCTTCAACCGACTTCCATCATTTTGCAATTGTGATGACAGTCATAAAATGCATCTTAATAGTACTTATTTGTTAGCATTTTAGGGTTGATCTAGGGTTGAATTAATCATTTATATCTTAACAATTCTAAAATGTCATTCTTGGATCATTGATATATTTCGATGGATTTTAGAGTACTTTGAGTTCAAAAGAGATGGAAAAGATACCGACGCTTAAAGCGCCAAGATTCCATGCATAACGAAGTGTTGGAGTGGTTGCGGAGAAGCAAAGAAGAAAGAAAAGTCAAGTCCTCAGTGTGTGCCGCAACCAGAAGCCTCCACAAACTTTGTAAAAATCCAGATAACAGAAGGGCTCCGCGGCCTACAGAACCACCACCATCTTTGAATCACCAAGGGCATCGCGGCCTCTAGCAAGGCTCTAATCTTGGACAAAGGTAGGGCCTAGGCGTGGGTAAGGCTGTGACTAGGCGTGCACACGGTCTCCTGACCTAATTACAGCTTCCAAACGAAAATTTTTGAGCCCAAAACACCCCTCAACCTTATGGTCTATATATAGATCCTTAAAGGTTTGCAGCTTCCAGGTCTGTTTTTGTGCTGGAAATCAAGGGAGAGCTCCATATTCTTCATCAAGCTTGAGCCCATGGCCAACTAATCTCAAAGCAAGGCAAAGGGATGAATTCCTAGGTGTAGTTGTTCTTGTTTTCCATTCTTGATTCAGTTGTAAGGATTTATTGTTAAATATTGTTTATGATTTACTCTTTGATTAAGTAAGAATTAGAGGATTTACTCTTAATTTGGTGATTGCTTCTTCCTTCTCCATATAAGTTTAGTTAAGCTCTTCTTATGTCAAGTTGTCTAGATGTGATTGATTTCAGTAAATTTATCTTATAGATTGTCCATTACTGCAGTATTGTCATTGGCTTTAGTTAAGCCCATGTTTATTTTGTATATGCCTCACTTGTAAATCTCCTGGGTATGCCCAGTGAATATTTTTGTACATTTTGATCACTTAATACAAATTTATTTACAGATCAAAGAAACAACAATATATCTGCCAGGTGAGTAATTTTGAGCTTGTCACAATTAGGGTGGAATCCGAAGCCATCTTTTTCATTCAATCTCCTAAGCAGCCTAGATAAGTACTCCATTATTAGCACAAAGAGGTAGGGAGATAGAGGATCTCCTTGTCTGATACCTCTTTTTCCTTTAAAGAATCCATGTAAGCTACCATTGATGGAGAGAGAGAATGATGTTGTAGATACACATTCCATGATCCATGCTCTAAACTTTTCAGGGAACCCAAGCCCCTCTAAAAGGCTGTTCAAGTACTCCCATTCCACAGTGTCATAAGCTTTTCTTAGGTCTATCTTGATCATGCATCTAGGAGGGATCCTCTTCCTACAATATTTCCTAAGCAGCTCTTGAACCAGGTATATGTTTTCAGTCATACTCCTAGCCTTAATGAAAGCTGCCTGAGTAGGGCTGACAATTTGATTCAAGCAAGGAGCCAATCTTGCAGCCATAATCTTGGAGATTATCTTGTAGATCACATTGCAACAAGCTATGGGCCTAAATTCCTTAACACTAAAAGCTTGCTTACTTTTGGGGATCAAGGCTAAAGAGGAGTGGTTGAGTTGTTTAAGAAGCCTACCACTCTGGAAGAATTCTTGCACAGCCTCAATGATTTCTTTGTGTATAACATCCCATGCTTTCTTGTAGAATTTGGAAGAGTATCCATCTGGCCCAGGGGATTTATCCTCCCCTATACCCCACAGGGCAGCCCTGATTTCTTCCTCAGTCACATCTTTGATCAACTATACAGCCTGGTGCTCATGAAGAATAGGCCCCCCTCTAATAACCTCTGCCTCAATAGGATTGCATCTCCCAGAAGAGCCCAGCAGCTCCTTATAGAATTTGGTGAATTCCATAACCACTTCAGCTTCAGAGGCTGATTGATAGCCATTGGCTAACCTTATAGAAACAATATGATTTTTGATAGTCTTCCTCTTGACCAGGGCATGAAATAGTTTGGTCCCCCTGTCACTGTTGAGAAAGTACTTACATTTGGCCTGTTGAGATAGGAAACTTTGCTCAGCTTCTGCAAGCTGAAATGCTTTGAGCTTCGCATTGGCCACTCTCACTTGAAGATTAGCATCATTTGGATTATCATGTAACTCTTGTTGCATGCTGGATAGCTTTGTTGCAGTCTCAGATGCTCTCTTGGATATATGGCTAAAGTGCTTCTCATTGAGATTCTTGAGATGGGGTTTGAGGCCTTTCAAGATGTTACATAGAATGAATTGTTTAGTGCCTCTCCTAGGACAGTCCCAGTGGGATCTTATCAAGTCCAGGAAATTATCATGGTTAGTCCACATGTTAAAAAACTTGAAAGATCTCCTACCCCCACAGACCTCATCCATTAAGCTAACAATGCATGGAGAGTGGTCAGAGATACAGCCAGCAGGAAGGAATGAAGCTTGGGCTCTCAGCCCCTTTTGGTACCACACATTGTTAACCATAGCTCTATCTAACTTGCACCAAACTCTGTTGTTGGACCAGGTGAAGAAGCAGCCACTAGCATTAACATCAGACAAGCCAGTTTCCCTACAACAAAGATAGGGGTCCCTAATCTCATAGTCAGAAACAGGCAGCACATTAGTTTTCTCATCAATAGCAAAAACATTATTAAAATCACCCAAGACAAGCCAAGGGGAGTACAAATCAAAGCCAAAATTACACAGATTGTTCCATAAGGGTCTCCTTGATACAATGGTGTTAAGACCATACACAAAACTTATTACAAAATTGTAAGAAGTGATTAAGCATGTTATATTACAATGAATAACTTGGGAGGATGAATCTATAATAGTTAAACAAACCTTAGAGGGGTTCCAAAGTAACAAAATTCTGCCAGCAGTGTGAGAAGAGAAGTTGTTAGTCTGGCTCCACCCCTTGAATTTGTTATCCATTATCTTTTGTAGTTTTGTCTCATCAAGCTTACATTCCAAAATTCCCATTACATCTATCTTATGTACCTTCATGAGGTTTAGAACCCCATTATGTTTTAGGGGCTTGTGAAATCCCCTAATATTCCAGCATGCAACTATCATTTATGAGGTAAGGAGGTTGTTCCTCCCTTCCTAGTAGAATGTGATTCTTTGTGGCCTATTCTTCCTTTCCTTTTCTTGACTAATTGAAAGTCATTTTCCTGCACATTAGGGCCAGTCTGCCCTATATCTCTTTCACAATTTTCCTGCTCCTTGCCAGCCTTTTTCTTAAGCTCCTTCCCTTTAGTCTCAGGGTGGTGGGGAGATTTCAAGCCTGACACCACCTGGATAGGGGGGGTAGGAGTCTCCTGATCCTCCTCTACCCTTACAGTATCAAGGTGGGGTTATGCTCTAACTTGATCATTCTCCACTTGGGCTGCTTCACTTTGCTCTTGGACTGGGTTATCCTTAGCTGGGGAGTCTAACTTAGAAGCATCCCCCCTATTCTTCTCATTAAGGTTGTTCACACCTTTAGTCTGCTCATTATGGAGAATTTGCTCTTCCTGTCTAATAGGCACATTCCCCTTTCCCTTTGGCTTGTTCCCCTTAACAGAATTTGAATTGAGGCTGCATGAGTGAAGGTCATGGCCAACAACTTTGCATTTAGAGCAGAATCTAGGAAGATTCTCATAAGAGATCTTCTGTTCAAATGAATCTCCATTTAGTAAGGTCAATGGAACAGTGAATTGGATATCTTTAGCAACATCAATTTCCACTAGAAGTCTAGCATAAGAGATTCTTTCTTTACTCTTAGTGAAATGGTCAGCATAGAGGGGTTTACCAAGTAAGGTACCTATTTTACTGAGGCAACTTGCTGACTATAGCTCAAGAGGGAGGCCTTTTAGTTGAATCCATATAGGGATAGTAGTGATTTCCTCATTACCAAACTTGAACATCTTAGGCATTGATTTCAGGAGCAAAGGCCTACTATAAACTTGGTAAGGGCCTTCTTGCAACACATTCAGGCTGGATTCTTCATTACCAAATCTAAACACAATCCATCCATTTTCATTAAACTGAGTAGAGACTCTTACCTTCCAGGAATCCGTGAGCTTTTTCAGTGCTGCCCTCCCTGGGAATCTACCAGCAAAGTAGCCCACCAAGCAGAAGGACTGGTCTTCAAACACTTCCAGCATGTCCTCCTGAGTGACTCTGACTATTCCTCCCTCACTGGCTATGGAAGAGAGCTGGAGGCCCTTGCTTTGCATTCTATTCTCTGCAAAGAGGCTGACCCAAGGCGCTTTCTTAGCCTCCTCATTGGAGGCAGGCCTCTGGCCTATGGATTTGGAGGTTTGCTGATTTCTTGTAGGACTAGGAGCTGGAGGAGCTGCATTGTCCCTTGAGTCAGACTAGTGACTCCCATTCTTCAAGGGGGAGTGAGGTCTGGACTCATTACTTCCCATTCTCCTTCCTTTCCCTGCAGCAGGCTTCCCATGAACAGTACCATGAACAGTTGCTTGGCAGCTTGTGTCTTCTTCTTCACTGGTAGAGTAGGACTCCATTTGGTCTGAGCCCTCTCCACTCCCCTCAAAGGAGATAGAATTCTCATCTTCAGAGGCCTGGGACTCAACTTGCATTGCCCTTCATTTGAACTTGTGTACTGTTCACCATTGAAGCTCTCATAGAGCTTTCATTCTTGCATGAGACAGAAGCTTCCACTTGAGTCTCTAAGGATTGGGAAAGCTTCTCTCCCAAGGAGCAGGATGATGAAGCTGACCCTTTAGATGGAACCCTGGCCCCATTCTTGCTTGAACTGATTGAATCTTCTTCTCTCGACAAAGCTACAGTAGCAGCTTTGTTCTTGAAATGGTTCTGGACAAAATCCATATCATTTTGCTCCTGGGTTATTAGAGGAGCCTTCCTAGGGGGATTCTTCTTCCCCATGCTGAAGATGGCAGAAAGAGTAGCACAGAAAGAGGTGAAGATGGAGGAGAGATGATCGGGAGACCATGGGCAGCACTGTTCACAGTTGAGAGCTTCTCTCTCTAGCTGCCCGCGACTGATATATTGTTGTTTCTTGATAATCTTTAAGATAGGTCATGTGTGCTTGAATCGAAATCAATGAGTGATTTGTAGCAATTACATTAGAGTGTTAATGTGTTGTGATTGAATGTTTTCTGATTGCTTGTTTGGGATGTGAAACTAGCAATCGAGATAAAATCAATTGAATCAAGATTGGAACAAGGCAACGAACCTAGGGAGGATTCCCGAAACTTTGTTATTTCTCATTTATATTCTTCGTTATATTTACACAATTCTCTCATGTTATTCCATTGTCAAAACTCATATTCTTTCATTTGATTTTTATCGTTCGTGTTAAGGTTTACACTTTCTTTCGTAGTTCGCGTTTCCTCGTGGGATCGACACCTCATCTATACATAATAACCATGTGATAGTTTGAGCATAATCAAATTTTGGTACCGTTGCCGGGGAGGCACGCTTAACTTAAGGAAGATTGTCAACTTTGAGACAAAGACGGTAATATTGTTCTTTTCTCTTTGTTTTGATTTTCTGATTTTCTTTTATTATTCTATTTTATTTATTTCCCCTCTAACTCAATTGGTGTGTGCTTAGACCGAGAGATTCGCGAGGTAGATTCATTAGAGGACCTGAAATAGAGTTACCATCTCCTTTCACGTCCGTTAGTGAAACCTCGCCTAGATCAACCCATAGTGCACCTCCAAACGAGAATTTAAAGGACTTTGTTAACATGGCCGACAATCACAATGAAAATGTTGCTAGGACACTTAAGGACTACTTGCATTCTAGCCGAACAGCCACACCATCTTGTATCATGTTCCCCCCTAATGTTCAACAACTTGAGTTTAAGTCGGGCATGATCCAATTGCTACCAACCTTCTATGGGTTTGAAAATGAAAACCCCTATGTCCATGTTAGGGAATTTGAGGAAGTAGTAGCAACTTTTCAAAATAGGGCTGATATGGTAGACACCGTCAAACTTCGGTTTTTCCCTTTTTCACTTAAGGAAAAGGCTAAGGTTTAGCTTTACTCGTTAAGGCCTAGGTCTATAGGTAGTTGGGATGAGATGACTCAAGCCTTCTTCCAAAAGCATTTCCCAACCCATAAGACCAATAATCTAAAGAGACAAATCTCAAACTTTGCACAAAAGGAGAGTGAAACCTTATATCAAGTTTGGGAACGTTTCAAGGACCTTTTGAATTCTTGTCCACACCATGGGTATGAGAGTTGGTGGGTAGTTAGTTATTTCTATGATGGACTCCTAAGTTGGGAACGACAATTCATAGAAATGATGTGCAATGGGGATTTTCTTCAAAAAGATCTTGACCAAGCCATAGATTTCCTAGATGATCTATCGGAAAAAGCCCACACTTGGATAGGACCGAGTGCCATGGAAAGTACTAGGAGAAATCAGCCTACTGGAATTTATCAACCTAAGGAAGAGAATAGCTTTAAAGCCCATTTAGAGGCCTTAACGAAGGAAATTGAAACCTTAAAAACCAAGGATGCTAGAGCCCCCGAACCTGTTTTATGTGTAATGGGCTAGATCATGTACCTAAGGATTGTCCAGCATATTTTGAGATGAAGAGAGAGTGTAATGCCTTGGGTATACCCTTTAGGAAACCATACTCACCCTACTCTAACACCTACAATCCCGGTTGGAAGAATCACCCTAATTTTGGTTGGAAATTCGATGTGCAACTTCCTGCCCAATCTAGCACCCATTGGAGATCCGATATACAAACTCATCCCCATTCTAGTACACAATGGAAACCGGAAGCAACCTCATCTAATGCACCACAACAATCTTTACCTTTGGAAGATATGTTTAAGTCAATTTTGCAGGTACATGCCAAGAGTGCGGAAGAAAAAGGCAAGATAAATCAATGGTTGCTAGAGGAGCAAAAAGGGATCAAAGAGGAACAAAAAGAAATAAAAATTCAACTTACCAAGTTGACTAGTTTCTTGACAATTTAAGAGCAAGGTCGATTTCCTTCGTAGCCACAACAAAATCCAAGGTGACAACATATGGCACAAACCTCCGATCCGAAAAATCATAATGTTAAAAAGGTTAATGCCATGATCACTCGTAGTGGTAAGAAACTTGATGGACCCACTTTACCATCAAACTTGAGCCCTAACATCGTGAGCAACAAGGATGAAGCCCCCAAGGAACAAGATGCTCATACCGATTCTTCACCGGTGCCTTTCCCTCAAGCACTCCTTAAGCCTAAGGAGAGAAATTCGACATTAAAAGGTGAGATCCTTGAATAGCTTCAGCATATTAAAATTAACCTCCCTCTTCTTCATGTCATAAAATAGGTTCCCAACTATGCTAAAGTCATTAAGGATCTATGCACACTCAAGATGAGACATAATGTGAAGAAGACCGCATTTTTAACGAAGCAAGCGAGTGCGGTAATTGATAGCATGACACCGCCCAAATATAAAGATCTGGGCTATCCAACGGTGGCTTGCCAAATTGGAAACAAATCTTATGGGCAAGCATTGCTAGATTTGGAGGCTAGTGTGAACCTCATGCCATACTCCATCTAATTGCAGCTCGGTCTAGGTGAGATCAATCCAACCTTCATGGTACTTCAATTAGCGGATCGATCAATAAGAAAACCAAGAGGTATTATAGAAGATGTTTTATTGCAAATTGACAAATTCTATTATCCTGTTGACTTTTTGGTTTTAGATGCCATATCTATTGTGAATACGAAGTCAAAAATTCCTTTGATACTTAGAAGACCATTACTGGCCACTGCCAATGCCCTCATTAATTGAATAAATGGCCTAATGACATTATCATTTGGAAATATGACTCTAGAGGTGAATGTTTTTCAAATGTCAAGGCAGCCACATGAAAAGGATGAGTGTTTTGACACTTACATGATTGATGAGCTTATTTTGGAGGATGAATACATTAAAGATAATTCCAACTCTTTGGAATTCCTTCTTAATAATCTTGATTTTGATGATTCTTCTATTTATCCCCATGCCGTTAATGTTGTTGAAGTTTTTGATAAGTCGCAAGAATTTATGAAGAAATCATGGCAGCCATGCTTTGAGGAGTTGCCTAAAGAAAGGAAGGCACCCAAACCCTCTTCCGAGGAGATACCAATGCCTAATTTAGCTCCGCTGCCCACAAGTCTTAAACATACTTTCTTAGGCCCAGGTGATACCTTTCCGGTTATTATTTCCTCCGAACTTAATGATGTGCAATGTGATCAATTGATAAATTTGTTAAGAGAGCATAAATCTGCATTAGGTTGGACCATGGTCGACATAAAAGGTGTTAGCCCCTTAATTTGTTCCCATAGGATTTATCTAGAAGAAGGAGCTAACCTTCGTAGAGACCCACAAAGAAGGCTAAATCCAACTATGAAAGAGGTAGTTAAGAAAGAAGTCTTAAAGTTATTGGATGCGGGAATTATATATCCAATATCGGATAGTAAGTGGGTTAGTCCAACCCAAGTAGTTCCTAAGAAAGCTGGGGTGACCGTGGTAGAAAATGAGAAAGGAGTACTAGTACCAACTGGTAGTGACCGGTGGCGAATGTGCATAGACTATAGGAAACTTAATTCGGCTACTCGAAAAGATCATTTTCCCCTACCATTCATAGATCAAATTCTGGAACGGGTGGCTGGCCATCCTTTTTACTGTTTTTTGGATGGGTATTCGGGATACTACCAAATAAGAATTGTCTTAGAGGATCAAGAGAAGACCACTTTTACTTGTCTTTTTGGTACTTTTAGTTTTTGAAGAATGCCCTTTGGTTTGTGTAATGCACCGGTTACTTTTCAAAGATGCATGATGAGTATTTTCAGTGACATGGTTGAAAAATGTGTAGAAGTGTACATGGATGATTCAACCGTGTTTGGAACTTCGTTTGATTCATGTTTATCTAATCTGAAAAATGTTTTGTGCAGGTGTGAAGAAAAGGGGCTTGTGCTTAATTGGGAGAAGTGCGATTTTATGGTGTCTTCCAGAATAGTCTTGGGCCACATAGTGTCTGAAAAAGGGATAGAAGTAGATAAATCGAAAATTGAATTGATCTCTAGACTACCCACTCCTAAGAATATTAAAGATATTAGGTCTCTCTTAGGGCATGCGGGGTTTTATAGAAGGTTCATTCAGAATTTTAGTGCTATCTCTAGACCCCTATGTAACCTTTTAACAAAGGATACTGAGTTTAAATAGAGCCTTGAATGTGAGCAAGCCTTTAGGAAACTAATCTCTAAGCTTACAACTGCCCCTATTATGCAATCACTGGACTTTACTTTGCCTTTTGAAATTATGTGTGATGCTAGTGACTATGCTGTAGGGGCTGTTTTAGGACAAAGAAAGGAAGGAAAACCATTTGCTATTTATTATGCTAGTAGAACATTGAATCATTCTCAAATGATGTACACCACAACCGAGAAAGAATTACTAGCTGTAGTATTCGCATTGGATAAATTTCGATCTTATTTGATTGGTTCACCTATCACTATATTTACAGATCACTCCACCCTTAAATTTCTTTTTTCAAAAATGGATCCTAAGACCTGTTTGATACGGTGGATTTTGCTTTTGCAGGAATTCGACTTAACCATCAAAGACAAGAAGGGGGTGGAAAATGTTGTGGTGGACCATTTATCTCGCTTAGAATTCAAGAATAAAACTGACCTCGTGCCCATTGGGGAAGCTTTTCCAGATGAAAACTTATTTGCTGTCCTTGGTCACACATCATGGTATGTCGACATTGCAAACTACTTGGTTTCCCGCCAAGTTCCATCTACATTGAGTGCACAAGACAAGCGTAAGTTTTTGGCTGAGGTAAAGAACTTCTATTGGAATGATCCTTATTTGTTTAAATATTACCCTTATCAAATAATAAGGAGATGTATTCCAGATATGGAAGTTAATAGTGTGCTAACCTTTTGTCATACATATGCTTGTGGTGGCCACTTTTCTATAAAAAAGACAGCCGCAAAAATTTTGCAATGTGGTTTTTATTGGCCCACTTTATTCAAAGATGCTAATGAGTTTTGTAGATCATGTGAAAGATGTCAAAGGTTAGGTTCATTGACCCGCCATCATATGATGCCTCTCAACCAGATCCTAGTGGTGGAAATCTTTGATTGTTGGGGGATCGATTTCATGGGACCATTCCCACCTTCCTTTGGGTATCTTTATATTTTGCTTGCTATTGATTATGTCTCTGAATGAGTTGAAGCAATACCTAGCCGCACTAATGATAATACAATTGTCATTAAATTTCTCAAAGAGCATATCTTATCTAGGTATGGCACTCCACGTGTTATCATTAGCGATCAAGGGTCACATTTTTGTAACCATTCTTTTGAGGCTTTAATGCGCAGGTATAGAGTCACCCATGAGGTCTCTACAGCATATCACCCACAAACTAATGGCCAAGCAGAACTAGCAAACAGGGAGATAAAGTGGATACTTGAAAAAACGATGAATCCGAACCGAAAAGATTGGTCCTTGCGCTTAACGGATGCACTTTGAGCGTATTGGACAACATACAAGACGGTTCTTGGAGCATCTCCTTATCGCTTAGTATTTGGCAAAGCATGTCACTTACCGGTAGAACTTGAGCACAAAGCATATTGGGCCATCCAGAATTTTAACTATGACTTCAAGTCGTCCGGTGAAGAGAGGAAATTGCAACTTTGCGAACTTGCGGAGTTGAGGGATGATGCATATGACAATGCCAAGGACTTGAAGTCAAGCATGAAGACGGTGCATGATCAAAAAATACTCCAAAAACATTTTGAACAAGGTAACAAAGTTTTTTTGTATGACTCGTGGTTACATCTCCACCCCGGAAAATTGCAATCACGATTGAAGGGACCTTATGTGGTGAAGAGTGTTTTTCCCAATGGAGTAGTTGAGGTCGAAGATCTTTCCGATGGTCGAGCATTTCGAGTCAATGGCCAAAGATTGAAGCTCTATTTGGAACACAAACATATTAAAGACAGCCCCGAAGAAATCTCTTTGGTGGCTTCGGTTTATGCTTCGTAATCGAGTACTTTCGTTCCACTGTATACTAGTTTAATTTTATATCCATTGTTAATTTAGAATTTTTGTTTTTAGTTTAGTCTAACTTAGTTTTAATTTTTAATTTTTAGCTTGATTTTATTTAATTTTTAGTTTTAGGTTTATTTTTAGTTATTTTTGGTTTGCATTTTTATATCCATTGTTAATTTAGAATTTTTGTTTTTAGTTTAGTCTAACTTAGTTTTAATTTTTAATTTTTAGCTTGATTTTATATAGTTTTTAGTCTTAGGTTTATTTTTAATTATTTTTTTTGTTTGCATTTTTATATCGATGTTACTGATTATTTCTTCCTAGCAGACAAATCAAGTTTTCAGCCCAAGTCGCACCTAGGCCCAGCCCATCTGGCGCCTCGCCTCACAGCAAGCCCAATTTGAACCAGTGTGCGTGCTGCGGCCCAACACCATACACGCCTCACCCTCCAACGCGTCCTCAACCCAGCCCAGTGTGCGTGCTGTGGCCCAACACCATACACACCTCGCCCTCTAGCACGTTCTAAGCCCAACCCAAGCCGCGACGCCCACCTGGGAATTGAAAAAATGAAACCCTATATCTGCACTTTATAAACGAATTTTGCAGCCTTCTTCTTCATTTCTTCTTTCACAAAAACAACAGCACACTCACCTCTCTCCCATCCTCTCTCCAAATTAAACCTTAACCAACTCTTTTTCTCACTATTTCTTGATTCTAACACCATTTTTGAAGAATTGCTCACTTCTATTGTAGATTTTGCTGAAAATTTCTCAAAAAAACTTGGTTCTAAGAAGATTTTGGGCTTTTCAAGAAGATATCAAATTGGTGGGAACTCTTTCTTCTCTCCATCTTTGGCCATCAAGTAAGGCAAATTTCTTCTCTTTGTTGTTCATTTTTGCTATTTAGGTGGTTGATTTTGAATTAGTTCTGTTGTTCTATATATTTGATTCAAATGGCCCCTAAGACTAAGAGATAAAGGGGGAAACAACCTCAAGAATATTATGAGAGAAAATTTGTTAGTTTTGAGGCTAGTGAGAGATATATTAGGATGATGCACACTAGAAAACCCATTCCTAAGAGAGGATTTAATTTCACAGAGAGAGTAAACCCAACCTTGTATAGAATGATTATTGATAGGCATTGGGGTACATTTGCTAGCCAACCATCTCATTCCCTCACAAATGTGATTAGAGAATTCTATGTTAATGCAGAAGAACATAGGAATGGTAAGGTGAGAGTGAGGGGTAAAACAGTTTCTTTTAGAAGCACAGCTATCAATAGATTATATGGGCTCCCTGACATAGAAAACAACGAGTATAATGCATATGTGTCTAATATTAACTACGAAGAAATTTGCAAACTCTCTGTATTTCGGGCACTACATGGAAAATGACAGGTCTGACTGTCAATGCTCGAGCTTGGTAATATTTTGTATGTCAGAGATTGATGCCTGCTTCACACTATAGTGACCTTATTGTAGAGAGAGCGGTGTTGATTTATGCTATTTTGATGGGCATGACTATTGATGTGGACCAGATCATATTTAATTCTATCCTACACACTGTGCAACAAAAGCTTGGATTGTACTTCCCTTCCTTAATTACCCAATTATACATCCAAGCTGGAGTCCAATACAGTCCTGATGAGGAGACCCAGCAACCTAAGAAGCCCATCAATGATGGCATGCTTAATATGATTAAAACCTCAAGGCCACCAGTTCCGGGAGAGAGAGCTACGATTGCAGTCCCTCCTCCCCCCTAGGCATTTCACTATTGCAAAACGCCTTGAGCGTTTAGAGAGTCATGTTGACGAGCATCAGAAACTCTTGCATGATAGATTGGATCATCAGGAACGATTCTTGGCTAGGCAAGCCGATTATCAAGTGGGGGTGTACTCTTCTTTTGGTCAGATGTACCAACACCTTGCCTCTGCCACTGCTTGTGACATGGATCATTTTCCCACTTTGCCACCCTATCCGGGTTCATCTTTTGATCCAACTCCTGAGGCAGGTGAGGAGAATGAAGAAAATGAAGAGAATGAAGAAGAGGATGATGACATGGAGGATTAGTTTTGGGTTCTATTTTGTTTGTTTCCTTTTATTTTATTTATTATCGGATAACTGTACTAACATTTTTCTTTTTTTTTTCTTCTTCTCTTTTCTTTTTTGTTATTTTCTTTTTCGTACTTTCTTTTCATTTTTAGTTATTTCTTTCCATTTCATATGTTAACCTAACATACGGTGGGAATTTTAATAGTACACTGCAGTTGCTCTCTTTTTGTTGTGTTTGTTCTATGTTGTAGATCGAAATTTCAGTAAGAAGAATGGCCTGCAGTTAACATGATGGTGCACAATTTTCAGCTTCTGTGCACTTTTACTTACAAAGGGAGTTTCCTTTCCTTTATCTTTAGCATTGTGGACAATGTCTATCTTAAGTTGGGGGTGGAGGAAACACATTTCTTATTACATACCATTGAACTGCTTGGTGTTGCTTTCCCCTTTTTTATTATATGTTTTTAGCATGCTTTGTTTTAAGCCTTGGAGTTGATTCACATGTCAATGATATGAATTTAATTGAGATAACATATAGCATTTAGAAGAAGTTAAATCTTGCTTCGGTTTGAGAATAAATTAAGTGTCTATCTTCTTTGGTTTGAGACTCTGGTTTGTGGTAAGATTACTGATTAGTCTAAAGCATTTAGAGAAGTTTTATGTGCGATTGTTTTGTGAATACTTTTACGGTCTCGACAAGCTCTAGAACTTATTTGATAATAACTTGAGGCGAAATCCTAGAATGCACACTATTTAGGAAATGATTTAGGCCATTTTTGGACAGTTTAAGCCTTCCAAACTTACCCGTGCTATATTTATCGCTAGTCACCTGTTTGAGCCTTTTCTTGAAAAAAATTTGAGCCTTGTTTCTCTCGATAACCCATTTACCCACCTGTATGAGCCTGAAAATATTTTATCCTTATCTTACTTTTAAGAGAACTTAGTTTATACACATTTGTTAAGAAGTACTTAAGAGGAGTAAGGATGAAAATATGAAAAACAATATTACTACCATAACCCAAGTATATTAAAAGAGATAAGTTGGGGATTGTGGAAAAGAGTAAAAAAATGAAAACAGAGGTGAATGGTTATGTGCCAAAATAAAAAAAAAATAAAAAGTGAATTATGGCAAAGAAAGAAGAAAAATGGTGATTTATTGCGAGAAATACTCGAAAAATGGTTGAAAGAGTTGGGTGTTGAAGTAAGGTTATCAGTGCTTAAAGTGGTTGTGTTTAAAACTAAGAGATTGAGTTCTTTTACTTGTTGAATACTTCCTGTTCTTCTTGACCCTTACCTTAGCCTAACGTTACAAGCTTATTAAAAGACTTATTGATCCGATGTAGTGTGATTTTTCTACATAGTGGAGAGTGATTTGAAAAATGAGCTTATGGAGCTTGATTTGTGATTGATGTCACGCAATTTAATTTGTGTTTAGAGGCCAAGACTTGTATTCATGCTATGTTGTGCATAAAATCATCTGGGTGTTCGGACTAATGGATTGTGGTAAGATGGATGTTAAGATTCGATAACGATTTTAATGTTGACATTTGGATTATTTTTGGACTTGAGTGATGTTTAATGATTCTATTTGTTGTGTGTTATGCATGATTTCTGAGACAAAAATTTTGAATCACTCTTGGTTTAACACTAACATTTTTGTATTTTGTTTTGATTTCCAAAAAAGAATTCATTCTATGTTTTTTGCTTGAATTGCTAGGGACTAGCAATAAGCTAGTTGGGGGTTATGATGAGAGTCTTAAAATGCATCTTAACAGTGCTTATTTGTTAGCATTTTAGGGTTGAATTACTCATTTATACCTTAACAATTCTAAAATGTCATTCTTGGATCATTGAAATATTTTGGTGCATTTTCAGGTACTTTGAGTTCAAAAGAGATGGAAAAGATACTGATGCTTAAAGCACCAAGATTCCATGCATAACAGGGTGTTGGAGTGGTTGCAGAGAAGCAAAGAAGGAAGAAAAGTCAAGTCCTCAGTGTATGCCGCAACCAGAAGCCTCCACAAACTTTGTAAAAATCCGGACAACAGTGTGCGCCGCATCTTGGCCCAAGGGGCGTCGCGGCCTACAGAACCACCACCATATTTGAATCACCAAGGGCGCCGTGGCTTGGATCAAGGGTGTCGCGGCCTCCGGTAAGGCTCTAATTTCAGACAAAGGTAGTGCCTAGGCGCGGGTAAGGCTGTGCCTAGGCGCACACACGGTCTCCTGACCTAATTAGGGCTTCTAAATGAAAAATTTTTAGCCCAAAACACCCCTCAACCTTATGGTATATATATAGATCTTTAAGGGTTTGCAGCTTCTAGGTCTGTTTTTGTGCTGGAAATCAAGGGAGAGCTCCATATTCTTCATCAAGCTTAAGCCCCATGGCCAACTAATCTCCAAGTAAGGCAAATGGATGAATTCTTAGGTGTAGTTGTTCTTGTTTTCCATTCTTGATTCAGTTGTAAGGATTTATTGTTGAATATTATTTATGATTTACTCGTTGATTAAGTAAGAATTAGAGGATATACTCTTAATCCGGTGATTGCATCTTCCTTCTCCATATAAGTTTAGTCAAGCACTTTTTATGTCAAGTTGTTTAGATGTGATTGATTTCAGTAAATTTATCTTATAGATTGTCCATTATTGCAGTATTATCATTGAGATATATTGTCGTTTCTTGATAATCTTTAAGATAGGTCATGTGTGCTTGAATCGAAATCAATGAGTGATTTGTAGTAATTACATTAGAGTGTTAATGTGTTGTGATTGAATATTTTTCGATTGCTTGTTTGGGATGTGAAACTAGCAATCGAGATAAAATCAATTGAATCAAGATTGGAACAAGGCAATGAACCTAGGACGGATTCCCGGAACCTTGTTATTTCTCATTTATATTCTTTGCTATATTTACAAAATTCTCTCACGTTATTCCATTATCAAAACTCATATTCTTTCATTTGATTTTTATCGTTCGTGTTAAGGTTTACACTTTATTTTGTAATTCGTGTTTCCTCGTGGGATCGACACCTCATCTATACACAATAACAGTGTGATAGTTTAAGCGTAATCAAATTGGCAGACAGAAGCATCAAAAGACCTAGAGGTATTCTTGAGGATGTCTTGGTAAAGGTAGGTGAGTTTATTTTACATGCTGATTTTATTATGTTGGATATGGAAGAATGCCTTATGCCATTACCTCTGCCCATCATCTTAGGAAGACCCTTTA
The DNA here is from genome assembly GCA_023935145.1 of Bretschneidera sinensis. Classification (NCBI taxonomy): domain Eukaryota; kingdom Viridiplantae; phylum Streptophyta; class Magnoliopsida; order Brassicales; family Akaniaceae; genus Bretschneidera; species Bretschneidera sinensis. The sequence continues at coordinate 105,937,388 of CM043700.1, read as the reverse complement.
TGAGAACTGCTGACACAAAAATTTGCGTGAAAAATGGCATAGTAAGTATGAAGGTAAATGGTAAGAAAATAGAGTTCAAAATATTTGATGCATTAAAATTACCTCAAGATGATATGGAATGCTTTAATGTATGTATGATGCAAAGTTTTGTTGAGCAATCTTTTCAGGTCCATCACATTGATCCATTGGAGACCACCTTTACCCATGGCTTCACAAGATTGGATATTGAGCAAGAACCTGAAGATGTTACTAATGACGTCATTAAAGTTGTGCACCTCCTTGAGGCCTCTCCAAAACATCCAAGTAAGTATACCCCTCCATTTGAATTTCTTGTACATGCTAATACTACTCTTCTCCCTCCTATTGTCCAGGCACCAAACTTGGAATTGAAGCAGTTTTCAGAGTATTTAACTTATGCTTATTTGGGAGAGAATAGGACATTACCTGTGATTGTTGCTGCCAATTTAAGTGTTGGGGTAGAAGAGAAAATGTTGAGAGTTCTTAGAGCGCACAGATCTGCTATCGGATAGACCATTGCTGACATCAAGGGATAAGTCTAGCCAAGTGTATGCATCATATCTACCTTGAGGATGAAGCAAAACCCACTCGGGATGCTCAGCGAAGACTCAACCCACACATGAAAGAGGTAGTTAAGGCAGAGGTATTAAAACTATTGGACGTTGGCATTATCTACCCCATTTTAGACAGTAAATGGGTAAGTCCAGTCCAAGTTGTTCCGAAAAAGAGTGGAATCACAGTGGTGAAGAATGAAGATGAGGAGCTAATACCTACAAGAATAATCATTGGTTGGAGGGTATGCATTGATTATAGAAAGCTAAACAAAGTGACCAGAAAATATCATTTCCCATTGCCCTTCATTGATCAGATGTTAGAGAGATTAGCTGGCCATAGCTATTATTGCTTCTTGGATGGGTATAGTGGTTACACCCAAATTGCCATAGCACCAGATGATGAAGAAAAGACTACCTTCACATGTCTTTTCGGTACATTTGCTTACAGAAGGATGCCATTCGGTTTATGCAATGCACCAGCCACCTTTCAAAGATGTTTGATGAGCATTTTTTTCGACATGGTGGAGAAATTCATTAAGGTATTTATGGATGATTTTAGTGTTTTTGGGTCTAATTTTGATGAATGCCTCAATCATCTGGAGAGTGTCCTAAAGAGATGTGAAGAATGCAACTTAGTGTTAAATTGGGAAAAATGTCACTTTATGGTTTAACAAGGCATTGTGTTGGGTCATTCCATTTCCAACAAAGGTATTGAGGTAGACAAGGCTAAGATCGACATCATTTCAAAGTTGCCTCCTCCTCTAACAGTTAAGGGTGTCAGAAGTTTCCTTGGACATGCTGGATTCTACAGACGATTCATCAAGGATTTTTCTAAGACCTCCAGACCTCTTTGTGCACTGTTAGCTAAAGATACCAAGTTTGAATGGACTGACGATTGTATGAAATCTTTCAACACATTGAAGAACATGCTCACCTCCGCACCAATAATGATGGCACCTGATTGGAGTCTTCCATTCAAGCTGATGTGTGATGCCAATGACTTCACATTGGGAGCTGTCTTAGGCTAGAGAGTTAATAAGGTACCTCATGCTATTTATTATGCTTATAGAACTTTAAATGATGCTAAGCTAAATTATTCTACTACTGAAAAAGAATTATTAGTTGTTATTTTTACTTTGGAGAAGTTTAGATCATACTTGATTAGCTCTAAGGTTATTGTATTTACTGATCATGCTGCTTTGAGATATTTGTTTTCTAAGAAATATGCAAAGCTTAGGTTAATCAGATGGGAACTCCTATTGCAAGAGTTTGACTTGGAGATTAAAGACAAGAAAGACAGTGAAAATGTGGTTACAGCTCACTTATCTAGGCTACCTTATGAGGACGACAAAAATGAGCTACCTTTGAATGAGAACTTCCCCGATAAACAATTGTTCGCATTAGAGGTAACACTTCCATAGTATACTGATATTGTCAATTATATAACTGCTAAGGTTTTTCCTCTAGGTATGACCAATCAAGAAAAGAAGTGGTTGATATCTATGTCTCGACACTACCATTTGGATGACTCCTACCAATTCAAATTCTGTCCTGATCAAATCATTAGAAGGTGTGTCTCAGAGGAAGAGCATTTGAGCTTATTGCAACATTGCCATCAGTTTGCTTAAGGAGGACATTTTGGGGCCAAGAGAACAGCTCTTAAGGTATTAAAATTTTGTTTTTATTGGCCTAATTTGTTTAAAGATGCATTCTCAGTTTGCAGCTCATGTGATAGATTCTAGAGGACATGTAACATATCATCCAGAAATCAGATGCCATTACAAAATATTCATATAATAGAACTTTTTGATGTTTGGGGTATTGATTTCATGGGTCCATTTCCTAACTCCTATGGTTATTTATATATTCTTGTGGGTGTGAATTATATGTCCAAATGGGTAGAGGCTATCCCCTCAAAGACTAATGATTACAAACTGGTTGTGAAGTTACTACAGAATAACATCTTTACTCGGTTTGGGACTCTAAGAGTAATCATCAGTGATGGAGGCAGCCACTTCTATAATCAATCTTTTGCTGCCCTAATCAAGAAATATGGGATCACCCATAAATTTGGCACTCCATATCATCCACAAACTAGTGGCCAAGTGGAGATAAGTAACCAAGAGATCAATGGCATCCTGGAGAGGACCGTGAATCCTAATCGGAAGGATTGGTCTTTGCGCCTGAATGATGCTCTATGGGCATATAGGACAGCTTATAAGACACCAATTGGCATGTCTCCATACCAATTAGTCTTTGGGAAAGCATGCCATCTACAGGTGGAATTAGAGCATCGAGCATACTGGGCCATAAAGTGGTTCAATTTTAAAACGGTGAGAAGAGGAAGCTGCACTTAAATGAGCTGGAAGAATTAAGGTATGATGCATATGAGAACGCCAAGCTCTACAAAGAAAGGACAAAAGCCTATCATGATAAACAACTAGTTAGGAAAGAGTTTTATGTGGGACAAAAGGTGTTGCTCTACAATTCAATATTAAGATTGTTCCCAAGCAAACTTAAGTCCAAATGGTCTGATCCTTATGTGGTCACCAAGGTCTTTCCTCATGGTGCTTTGGAGCTCCATGGTTCCAATAGCAATCAGACATTCACAGTGAATGGACACAGAGTCAAGCCAGACCTTGAAATCAACTTGCCACCAAGAGATGAAGATTTGGCATTTTAATCTGTCCAGTATACAGCAGAACCGAGAGTACTTGAGCCACATGAGGTGGATTTTAAGTGCCCCCTTCCAAGAGAGTAGCACTGAAGCTACTATAGAGAGCACTTGAGCAGTTCAGACTTTGAAAAACGTGTAGCTCAAGCACCTCTATTGAGGTTAGTGGTACTGAGTCCACTGAGTATGGTACATCTCTATTTTTGTCATTGTTAATTGACTTTCATTATTTTCATTTTTTCTATACTTTCTGTACTTCAGTTAGTCATTCAGTACATTCTGCCTTTACGATTGAGCGCATGTCACAATCCACTCGAGTGCAACATCGCCATGCGCCTAATGGCGCGTGAGCGCAATCACACACATACACTTGTGCACAAGTGCGATCGAGCGCACTTGGGGTAGAAAGTCGCGTGTTTATTTAGCTCATTTTCTTTTCCTCACCGTCACTTTCACTCCCTTCACTCGCACTTGCTCTCTCGCAGCACTCAGCACTCCCAGTGTTGGTACTAATTGCACCCACTCTCACGCCACCACTCATGTCACCACTAACCACCGCGCACCACTGTTCACACTCACCACCACTCCTCGCACTCACCACCACAATGCACGGCTTATTCCTTGTTCCTCCATTCTTAACAATTTTCCCCTCTCCCCACGGTTGTTTTGTTATTTCTACAATTATACTGCATATACACTGTATTTCTTGTTTGTGTGGTTGGTTTTGTTTGCAATTATAGGAGGTTGGAACACTCTAGGAATTATTGAGCACAACTTTGTTCACACCACCTGTTTGAGAAAAATCCTGACTCATTGCGATCAAGTGCAGGGGGTAGTGCGATCGAGTGCATAAGCATAGTGCGATCAAGCGCACAATACTGAGATTGAGCGTAAATTCTGTAAAACCTTGTCCAGGATGCCTAAGTAAACTACTTCCACCTCCCATGCCTCAGGAAGTCGTACATAGTCCTCCCGGCCCAGCTTTGAACAACGGGAGATCCTCTTCGAAACAACATTCAACATAGACGACGACTTCAAGAACTTTGAAGCGACTCAATGGGCTGTCCAGGAATTCAACACCATGGATTAAAGAGGCTGTTCAAGCCTGTATGCTCTACTGCCTCCACTCGGTTCGTGGTCTAATTTTATGAGAACCTATCTTTCGACTGCATCAGGCCAGGTGTCTTGTCCTCATCGATTCAGGGCAAGTACATCGACGTGACATCTTCAGACATAGCTGCTGCCCTCCATTGTTCTGATGAGTCTCCTTCGGAGGATGCCCGTATAGATGAGCAGTCAGAGTCCTTTCCCTTGCCCTCTATCATTGAGGACATGTGTGTTGGGCAGTACGCCGATCATCATAATAATGCTGGAAGCCGATCCAAGTTGCCTCTATGACTCTGGCTCGTGGATTCCATTCTTCAGCGGAATGTGTGTCCATTGGGATACAAGACCCAGAAGCGTGACCAGCTCTTATAGGCGCTATATGCATTCCACAGAGGCCACTGGTACTCCATCCCGACTATCATCTGGGGCCACCTACATAAATTCTGGGACCACGTATATGCACACCAGGTCACCATAGCTAATGCATGGGGGCTCCCATTCCTGTTCCTCTTCAGCTACATTTTCAAGAAAAAGGGAATTAAGGGCTCATCCATCGATGGACCAGTCCGGGAGCACTCATTCTTTGGGAAGGCTCAATGATCCCAGAGCTTGTCACGCATGCCCCAAAGACTCCAAGGGCATGCCCCTGCTGTTGAGAGAGTGGAGGATGATCCTATGGAGACCGAGGACCCAGCAGCGAGCCAGACATGGGACGATGACCATACTGACATGGGACCTATTGAGTACCAGCACATTCTCGAGGAGATGTCCTCTTTCCGGTGTGAGCTCTCTGATATTCGATGGGAGGATAGGGAGGCTACATTACTAGTTCATCAGTGCATCGATGGTTTGGAGGCACACTTCTCGAGGTGGGAAGCGATACTACAGGCCATTCTAGATCGCCTACCTCCCGCTCCTGGTGCCTTATCTTTCGCACCACCTGGAGACCATCAGTGAGAGTGGTGCACCGTCTGGCTGAAGACGTAAAACTTAGTGCTCATTGGAGGCACCCCACAGCATATCCTTTTATTTTTTTAGTATTTTTCACACTTCTTGTTAATATTTATCTTTATAACTATTTACTTTTAGTATCTCTTGTTTTCTGGTATTACTTTCGTTTTTCTTTTTCAAGGACAAGGTGTGTACATCAGTTCAAGTTTGAGGGTATGCTATGTGCCATGCCAGCCAGCTAGTTCTCCATCTTCCAAGTGAGATCTTTCCATGTTATTCACACATTGGGGACAATGTGTAGTTTAAGTTTGGGGGAATGGGAGGCACACTCATACACACTTTGTCCTAATTTTTTTTAGTAGTATTGAAAAGATAAATACACGCTCATATTATTCTGAAAATTTTGGTTGACCTAAACGAACTTTGTGATAATATTTCATCAATAATCTTAAAATCTAGAACACATGGACTAATAATAAAGTTTTAAAAGTTTAATTACTTACTTTAAGGCATTTAAGAATTCACAAATTTTATCTAATCTGACATGAGCACATTAGCACATAATTGTTTGGGGTATGACATGTAATTTTAATATGTATGTTTCCATGGTTTAACTGTAACCGGATGACTTGTTAGATGAACACTTTGGCATAGAAAAATAGAAAAAAAATTTATTGCACAAAAAGAGAAAATAATATGCTCCTTATGATCATTAAATAAACTTTTCACTGAGTAATTGGACCTCTTGCCTCAGTAAGCAGTGAGTGTTCACGTCAAAATGTGAGAATTTTGCTTGGCAGCATTAAGACCAGTTAGTTTCATAGCATTTTTTACTCGAGTTAGTAAGTCCTTAGGGGCGTCTTTACACCTAATGCCCTAAAACCATCTGGTCTGGGAGTCATTGGCTAAACACTCGCTACATGGGTCAATTAGAAAGCTTAAGGGAACTAAATATGGCAAAAATCTCATAATAAAAGAAAAGAAGGAAATGAAATTATGCCATTATTGTTCATTTTGATAGGAAATTCGGTGAATCTTGAGACATCGAAACACTACACATTGGAGTTATTTGGAAGTTTCATCTTTTATGTGCTAGTTTACTACACACTAAGTCAGACTTGTGATGCCTTAGCCAGCCTCGTGTAAGTGATTAGATTTTAAAACTCCTATTCATTGTGAAGATGGGTTTATATTTTAAGCTTGCTCATGAATAAATATCATGATTTTGTGTGAGACCTAAATTTTTGGATACCATGAATGGTGGATTTATCTTTGCTATTGTTTTTTAGTTAGTTTTTAGTTTTGTATTGGTAAGGGACTAGCAATATGTAAGTTTGAGGGTGTGATAAGTGCTTAAATATTCGTATTTAAGCCCCTTAATTTACATTTGTTAAGTTCCTAGTCATGTTATTTCGTGCTATTTTATTTCTTTTCTGTGTTTTCCTATGATATTGAAGAAAATGGAGCATTATCAGGATTGGAAACCAAACACTTGCAAGAACTGGCAGATGCATAGTGCAATCGAGCGCAGCAGCACTCGTGCGCACAAGAAGAAGGCTTAAGCGCAACCTTGCGCTCTAGCGCACCAACATGAGATCGAGTGCACACGTACAGTAAAACAACAGAACCTATTTTGGAAAGTAGGGTTAGGGTTCTGTTTTCGAGTTAGGGTTTCCAGATGTCTTTGAACCTTATAAATAGGCCTGTAAACACAGAAACCATATCTTCTTTTTAGTCTGAGTTTTTGGAGATTCCGAGGAGATTGTGGGGATAAATTGACGACTCTTCTCTATAGTGTTTTCGGGTTTCTTCTTTCCTTTATTTTATTTTATGAAGATGTTTAGCATCACAATCATGTGTAACTAACTTCTTAATAAGGGCTTGATTGAAGCCCTAATTATGTTCACTCAATAATTCAGTATTGACGTCTTTGCGATATTTATGTTGTGATTCTTAACTTGATTAATGCTTGTTTTTATTTAAATTCCTCATATGTGTTTGCCTGATCGACATATACATGTGGTATGGATTAGTTAGTTGAATCAATTTGGATGACCGAGTCTTGGGTTTAATAATAGTAACAAAATAAATCCGCGCTAGGTTCTTGGGTTAATCAACATGGAAAACCGGGAGTATACACTATACCTTAGGTCTCATGTGGTTGTCGATTTCCACAAATTTTATGCTCTCTTAAGGAACAACTTAGTATACACCATACTGAATCCTTTAAGAAAGAAAAGAGTTAGAGTATACACCATGCCAAAATCATTGCTTAGGGAAATCAATACCTTAAGGAGTATAGACCATGCCCTTAAGTTGACAAACATTAGGTATTAATAGTATGAGTAAAGCATTGGCATATTGTTTTGTTGTGGTAGCAAGATTAGTGGTGGATATCAAGTTCCTACGCCTTTATCATTATCAATCCAAACTCAATATTTATTTCTATCGTTTTATATTGTGAAACTAATTCTAAAGCGAAATTCACCAATCCTTGTGGAGATGATCTCGCATTTGCACACTATGCTACTGTTGACAATGTGCACTTGCAAGTAAAACTATTCAAATATTTTCTTATTAATTTAGGTAGATTTTTGCACAACACGATGCATCACTATACACCATAAATCTTTCATCACCAGAAGGAATCACCGATAGTAGAGTTGTAGTTAATGTTTGTTTTTCCAGCAACTGAAAACTCTTCTCACATTTCTTGGACCATACAAATTTCACCTCTTTTCTAGTCAATTTAGTAAAATTACAACAATAATAGAAATTTTTTTGAATAAATCTATAATAACCATCCAACCCCAAAAAGCTTCTGATCACAGTCACATTTTTTTGTCTCTCCCAACTCAACACCGTCTCTACCTTCTATGGATCAATTGCTATACCCTTTCTAGACACTACATGTCCCAAGAAAGTAACTTTATTAAGCCAAAATTCACATTTTGAAAATTTCACATATAATTTTTTTTCTCCTCAAAATCTTCAACACAATCTCTAAATGTTTTATATGCTCATCCTTATTCTTAGAATACATTAGGATATCATCAATAAATACCACCATAAACTTATCAATAAATAATTTAGACACTCTATTCATCAAATTAATAAATGCTACTAAAAACTTAGTCAACCTGAATGTCATCACAAGAAACTCATAGTGACCATAACATGTCCTAAAAGTAGTCGTAGGCACGTCCCCCTCCTTTATTCCCAACTAGTGATGACTTAATCTCAGGTTTATTTTAAAAAAACACTCTCGCTCCTTGCAACTGCTCAAACAAATCATTTTTCCTTGGAAAAAGATAACTTTTCATTAATGGTTATTTTATTCATCTATCTATAATTTATACACAACCTTATCATTCCCTCTTTCTTCTTCATAAACACTACGTGGGCTCCCCATGGCAACACACTAAGTCGAATAAATTGTTTATCTAACAACTTTTGAACTTTTAACTCTCTTAACTCAGTGGGTGTCATTCTGTAAGGTGCTATTGATATAGATATTGAACCTAAAATCACATCAATAGAAAATTCAATCTCCCTACTAGGAGGCAAATCAGACAACTCATCAGGAAATAAATTAGAAAAATCTTTCATCACAAAAACTTCTTCCAACTTTCCACCCTCCTTTCTATAATCCACCACATAAGCCAAATACCTTTCACAACCCTTCTTCAACCATCTACTAGCAGTCATGGTAGAAATAAGACAGCTGGCAAGTATCTTACGTTCTCCTTGAAAGTTAAACTCCTCTTGTCCTGGTATCTTGAACGCCACATTTTTCTTAAAACAATCAACCAAGACATGATACACCGACAACCAATTCATCTCCAAAATCAAATCAAAATCAACTATATTTAAAGAAAACAAATCAACTTCAAACTCTCTATCATCCATATGGATTACACAACCCTAGTAAATAGTTTTAATCATAATTCTATCTTCAGTAGAAATTTCAACAATAAGATTATTCATCAAAGGACTAATATAAACATCAATAGACTTCATAAACACATTGGATGCGAAAGAATAAGTTACACTAGGATCAATCAATAATCGGGCAAGTCTACCAAGAATAGATATTGTACCCATCACAATGTCAAGAGTTGTTGGAGCATCATGTTGGATCAATGCATATACTCTACTCTCTCTAGGTTGCGTCTGACTACCATGTCATCTCTCAACAATTGTTGGAAGCTCTACCCCGAATACTTCCAGATCCACTTCTTCTCTCTAAATATCCTCTTCCAATAGCTTCAACATTCATTATCTCAGTTGATCTCTTCAATGGACAATCCACACTGATATATCCACCCTCTCCACAAACAAAACACATCAAGGTAGGACAATTCCGAGATAAATGTTCTATCTGATTACATCTAAAGCAAAATCTTGTATCTCGATCATACATCAGGTTACCACTTCCCTTTGGTGGCATACTTATTCCTTTACTATAACTTCCAGTTCCCATAATCTGTCTCCCAAATCTAGGGGTCCCACCGATATTACTCTGAGCTACAGAAGCAATAGATCTTGCTTGTCTCTGACTCTGTAATACAGTTCCCTATAACAAGAAATGCCCCCTCTAGGGTGGTCTTCCACCTTACACACTCATACTACTACCACCTCTAGGTCCCTCAAATCTAGACCTCTTAAACCAATCCCTCTTACCTCTAAATTCTATCACATCCTTCTCAATTTGAAGTGCTATATCCGCCAACCTAACATAATTAGTATGCTTCATGTAAGATAGTTTCGATCTAATATTAAAATATAATCCATCCAGGAACCTTTTACACTTCTTCTCCTTTATATCAACCATTTTCGATACAAACCTTGTCAAGGCCACAAATCTACTATCATACTGAGCCACAATCAACATATTTTACTTTAAATAAATGAAATCTCTCTTCTGCTGGGCTCTAAAAGTATATGAGTAATATTTATAAAAGAAAAAGCCTCCTTAAACCTACTCCATGTTAAGGGTCTATCAACATATGCACTTACCCTGGGAAGAGTATCCTTCCACTATTCTAAAGCTTCTCCATCTAACTTAAACGAAGCAAAGGTGCCCTCTGCTTGTCAGTCACTGGAAAAATATCAAATAATCTCTCTAAATGTTTTACACATAGCTCAGGCTCAAAAGGATTTATAGATCCTTTAAACAATAAAGCATTCAACTTAATATATCTAACAAAACAATCTCTCTGCATCTCGTGCATAAACTCACCTTTCTCCTTTTGACGTTTATCATTACTAGATTTACAACAACCTTAGGCACTGCTCTAGCTTGTTCATCAAATCTATGCTATAGATTATTAACTCTATCATCTGTTACATTCACTTCCTCAAGAGCATGAGCAAGAGCTTCTCTTAGCTTATCTCTTTCAACTCCATATTCTCTCGCACCCTTACTAGTATCAATTATACTATCAACACTTTCCCTTTTAAGAAACTCACTCTAACTCAGCCTCTATCTCAACCTCAGCTCATCTAAATATTGGGGGCCTACCATGCCCTCTCAGGTCAACAACTCCAACTCTAACTCTAACATGTCCACGTGTCAACCTCAGTCTTTGCATTAACATGTAGTTTGTTTAGATCTTCCACTTCTTTAAATTTTTATGTAGTCTATAGAATCATAAACCCTAATGCTTTGATACCAAAATTGTAACGACCCATCCTGAGTTAGCCACCCCCGAGACGGTGTCGTCACATTTTGAAATCCCAACACAACACATATATGTAACAATATATAACGAAAAATGTACATCAACTAAACCTGTATACACACACACACACCAATCCTAAACCCTCAACGGGGGAGTTACATTATTAAAATTTCAATTGAAATAATATATACAACATATGATGCATGGATATTTACAAACAAAAACTATTTTCCATTAGTTTGAGGTTGTGGACCACGTGACTTATAGAAAATGATTCAGTCTGAATCTCAGCTCATAATTCTATCTGTCATGCCCGCTACCAGAAATTATTTAACAATGATGAGTGAGCTTTACAAGCTCAATGAATTAAATTTACTAGAAGTACTCGATTATATACTTTTAGTCACATCTTATAATTCAATCGTTTCTAATTTACCAATATTAATCATCTATTATCTCATATAATTATATATATTAGCATTCTATTATCACTACTCATATCATAATTCCAATCATTTATCAATCTCATCTTAAATTAATAATTAACATATCAATTTTTCTTCTTATGATTTTAATCATCTAAGATTATCAATTCAACATCATTATTTATCTCGTTATAAGGTCACAACATATAATTAATCAATCAACTAATCTTAATCATGTCATACTTTCATATTTCTTTTGAATCATATATGTCTCTCTGTGAGACTCATTTGTCTATCAATAATTCCACAATCAAGGTTGATACTCTAGCGTCTCAATCAATAAAAATCAATATTTAAAACAAATGCAATGCATAAATTTAAATTTTCTTTCTTTCTTTCTCATAAGATCATTTCATATTATCATTTGAGAACGTCTTCTCACATGTTGACATGTTTCAGCCAGACCAGCTGTTATCCTTGTCTTTTCGACTAGACCGACTGCCTTCTCGGTCTTTTATTTTCAGCTAGACCGGTTGCCTACCTGGTCTTTTATTTTTAGCTAGACCGACTGCCTTCCCGGTCTGTTATTTTCAGCTAGACCAACTGCCTTCTTTGTCTTTTATTCTCAGCTAGACCGGTTGCTTTCTCGGTATTTTATTCTCAGCTAGACCGACTACCTTCCTGGTATTTTATTTCCAACCAGACCAGCTGCCTTCCTGGTATTTTATTTTATGCATATGACCAATAATATGAAAACGAACAGACCAGCTGCCTTCCTGGTCTTTTATTTCATGCATATGAGCAATAATATGAAAACTAACATACATTCAAGCATTCAATTTAGCTATACAACTTTTTCTCAAAATTATTATTTTTATCATATTTATTAAATTATCTCCGCATGTACGATATCCACTTTTCAGTCATATTTTTCAGAAATCTCATAAAACTTCTCAGCATATTTTTCATTCATCTATTTTTTTAAAATATAAATTTTTATATAATTAATATTCAACACACTTTTCAATTCCTATTCAATAAATCAGTCAATTTTCATATATAATAGAAGATACAACATAAAATATTATAATTCACCCATTTATTCAAATATAGTAATTTCATATTTTTATTGGTTTCGATTACTAAACGTAAATCTAACTCACCAAGTAGCACTTAAAGCTATGCATGAATCACTTCCTTGCCTTTCCTACTCCTTTTAGCAATTTCTTGAGATTGTTGATCACCAACACCTCAAATGTGATTACATCTTGCTATTGTAATTTGGATGACTCTACTATATCTAATATTGGAGAAATTTTTTTTATAACTTTTTTCTAAGAAATTTGAATTGAAGGAAGAAAGAAACCAAATAGGATTTAGTAAGAATTAACAAAACCTAAGCAAAACGTAACGGTTTATACCAAAACCGTTTAACACCGCCACCACTTGTTTCTAAATTGTTAGATGTCTGACATGTAATCCTTGCATGTTTTATAACATACACCTGGACTAAGTGTCTAGGTGTATCACCATTTTTTTTTTCAAAAGAATTATTTATTCAATAATAAATCTTCCATGTATATATATAATTTTAATTCCATATAATATCTATCAAATTACTTCTTTATCCTTTAAGAACACGGGTATCACATATAACTTAACAAAAAATTATCATTAATTTGAAATTATCTCATTTGGTTCCCATAAATAACATCCCAACAAATTTTTGCCAAAAAGAAATGTAGAAAACATAACACCATTAATTTACTAAATATATAAATTTAGCAAAAAGAAGATTTTTTTTTTCCAAAAATTGACCAACAGAATTTATAAAAAAAAATATTGACCAATCAAATTTTTCCAAAAATAAAACAAAGAACCACTAATTTTGCCAAATATATAAAAAAAAAATATTTGGAGAAAAACGTTAAGCATGTAAGATAAATGCGAAAACCATGGCATGAAAAAAAGAAATAAAAGTCCCATTGACTTTGTTAAATAAACGAAGATATGAAGACATTTTAATTGACCCTTTGTTTTTCAAAATGAAAACAAGGTACCACCAATTAAGTAAGTTTATGGAGAATTTATTAAAAAAAATGTTGATCAATAGATTTTTGCCAACAAAAAAATAAACCACCATTAACTTTTCCAAATATATGAAGATTTTGTTTAGAAAAAATTAATTATGCATGATATGTGCCAAAATCAAGGCATGAAAAAGGAAACAAAGACAGATTTTGCTAAATCAATGAAGATATCAAGACATTAATTGATTGATTTTTTTTTTCGAAAATAAAATAAGGCACTGCTAGTTTGTCAAGTTTATAGAGAATTTATTTAGCAAAAAGAAAATAGGCATGCTACCAAAATAAAGGCATGAAAAAGAAAACAAAGACCCCATTGGTTTTGATACATATATAAATCAAGAACTCATATAAAAGAAATAATAGGATGTTTAATCAATGTGCTCTTCTTTATGAGTTTTCCACGAGTTTTTCAATCTCAAATATTTGTTTCCTTCTTCATCTACAACTAAGTACACCGATTTAACATTGTTATGTGGACAAAAATCTACTGTCTAATGATAAGACGACACGTGGCTCAACCAAGAGCAAAATTATCATTTCACCACCAGTGGTAAAGCAACAATTAAACACATCATAGTAAATATGAAATTACTATGTCAAATCTCTGGTTCGATCTCAACCATCCAAATCAATGATCTAGATAATTCAACATTAATAGTTATCTTATAATGATCAACAACTTTTCATTACAAATAAGAAGCACATAAACTATTAATGGTGGATGATTCTTAACCTAAAAAACCTTTACTATCTTACTCATTTTGGTTCTTTTCTACAAAGTAACTTACTTAGGGATTAGGGAGTTGCCTCAGAGATCCCACTCCAAGCTACCTAAGGCATGTTTCGAAGCTTTTTTTGAAAACTGTTTTCAGTTTTCAAAAACTAAAATCGGTTTTCAAGAACATGTTTGAAAAAACTTTTCAAAAGCAATTTTCTAAAACACTTTTCAAAAAATCTCTTTTCAAAAATAACTTTTAGAAAAATCCAAATTGGAGTTTTCAGACCTAATTTTCTAAAAACACCCTAAAAGCTCTTTTTTCTTCTCTATTTTGTTCTTCCTCTTCTCTGGATAGCATATCTTATTTCCTCTCTCTCTCTCATGGCCATCATCCTTCATCCTCCTCTCTGGTACGTAATGATAAGTCTCTCGTCTACCGCTATCACCCGTAAATCTAAACCCAAAAGCTTCTCGTCTACCTCCATCACGATTGATCGCTCACCCCGCCACCGTCACTCCCCCAAACATAGCGAACGTACTGGTAAATCTTTCTCCCCTCTCTCTCTCTATCTCTCTCTCTCTCTCTCATTCTCGACATCTCTCTTACAAGCTGGTTGTTCCATGGTTTGCAAGGGAAGAAAACAACGAGTGAAACCAAGATTTTCCCTTGCTTTCTCAACCTCCAAACACCCTCTTCTTCCTCCGTTCAAACTATAGAAGGTAAATGTCCTTATTTTTATAATTATTTTACAACACATAATTTTTTTTACTTCACTATTTTTCCAAATATGTTTCAAAAATTGTTTTGATAATCTATAAATCAAAAGGCATATTTCAACATGGTGTGTTGAAATTGGGGAATACTGTATTGACCTATTGATAATTAGTGAATTTTAGAAACAAAGGAGGGCAAAAATAGGGAAATCATTTACCCTAATCAAAGCTCAAACACCCGGTGATCGTCAAATTGGCTGCTTGATTCCTCTCTCTCTATCTCTTTCCATCGTAGTGATCGCATCATAGTAGTAAGATGCAACATCGAAGATTTTTGGAATGCTTTTGCAAAGGCATGCCCTGCTTCAAAATAATTTTTTGAATGGAGCCTGATTTGAAGTTAAAAACCAGTAAAATTATCTTCTTAACCAAACTTTCATAATGCCACATTTTGTGCAATTTTGTATATTAAGCATCAACAAATTGTTTTATAAATGTTCTTAAATGATTTCTTTTGTTTATTTTCCCGTAGTGAAACTTAAAAGTATGATTTCATCATGGTTAGGGCGTATCTTATACCAAAAATAGTCTAAAACATGAAAAGAAGGTTGTGTTAAACTGAGAGCTAGCATTAGTACAACATGCTTGAAAACTTAACTTTCACAATGTGAGATGATTTCAGTTTAATTGAACTTACAATATCTTCTAAATTTTTGAAGTGTTCCAAGCATAATACAATGCATCAATGTATGTATCATATAAAATGAAAAGTAGCTGACATAAATATGTATGTACCAACTTACATAATTATAAAATTATACCAATAACATATGAAAGTGCAGAATATGTCTTCTCCTAATTCTCCAATGTTCAATAACTTTGTTTGTTCTAAGCCTTTATTACTATTCATGTTTATTATTTGTTTTGGCATTTGAGGTGTTGCTAATTGATGTGTATGCTTCTTGTCAATTGTTTTGTGATATAAGACCTAGTTGCTAGTTAGATACTAACAATTTTTTAAATAAAATTATACTTAAGAAATAAAAATAAACGAGCTCCCGATTAAATTTCAACGAGGATGGGATATTCCAAAGGTAAGATTGTTGAATTTAACACAACAAAAGTTGTTATTGAAGCCAAATTGAATCCTACAATATACATGCACTCATTGTGCCTTTATTTCCCCTACATTTTGTTGTTTTGGCTTGTTTGATGTTGTGAGTTTTAAATTACTCGCAAGCGCACGAGTCGTTTGCAATATAGCGTTGTGCAAGTGCGAGGTCGAATCCACAGGGAATTGCGTTGTGAAAGTATATTTTCAATCTAAACTAACTCTATCTTAACCTAGTTCCGAATTGTGAATGATATTGCAAAAGAAATATAAACTGAGCTAAGTTGATTTAAAAATTAATAATTAAAACACTAAGGTTTCCGAATCCACCCCCCCCCCCCCGAAGTTAAGCATACATGTTCTAAAAATATAGCCTATCAAAACATTCCATGAATCCAACTATAAGACAAAAAACAAAGAATATCCCAACTAAACCAAAAGCACCCAATGTATCCGCTCTTAACAAATCACAAAGGGAATCCAATTTAATCGAAAAGCATTCAATGTATCCATAAGATGAAACACAAAGAAAATCCAACAGACAATTTAAACTCAATCAATTATAAGATTAACTCAAATAATTGACAGAACATTTATACTAAAAATTGTCAGATTTGTACAAGCAAATCTGAACTACTACGCCAAAAAACGGCGGGGCTTTATCTTCAACCTTAGCTGAAGAGTCTAGCCACTCATAACTATAAAACTATAATAAAAAGTGCTAAACATTTAAACTAAAACAACTGAATATAAAGAAATAAATAAACAACTTTACATGGGAGAAATTCCACTCGCTGACGGGCGGCGCTTCCCTTCGTGGTAGCAATGCCTTCGGGATCCACCAGAATGTTGGCGGATGTCCACCGGTAAACACCAAAGTGGCTCAGGAATTGTACACTGAATGATGAAGCCAGATGGTGTTTATATAGGGGAAGACCCGGAGCAATATGGGTTGCAGATTCGATGTGGGATACTGCCCTTGTGCGCTCGATCGCAGTGTGGTGCGATCGATCGCAGGTACGATCGATCGCATGTCTTGTGCGCACGATCTCATGTGCGCTCGATCGCATGTCTGCTATGATCGATCGCAGATGGACTGAACTTCAAATATTTCGATGTGGGATGTTGACCATGCGCTCGTTCGTAGGTAGGTGCGCTCGAGCGCAGGTGCGCTCGATCGCATATCTCGTGCGATCGATCGCAATGTCTCCAGAAGCTTCACATCTCCTGAAATGCTTCATTTTCTCCACAAACCTGTAAAAATACATAAAACACAAGAAAGACGTAAAATAAAGTGAAATACTACTAACTAAGAGCATAACAAATATAAGTTAAGGGTCTAAAATATGCAATATTTAAGACTCATCAAATACCCCCAAACTTATATTTTGCTAGTCCCTTAGCAAAACAAAATAAAAGACTCAATGAAAAGCAAAGAACATAAAGATAAAGTCATCACTCATGGTATCCAAAAATTTAAGGAGCACACATCACCATGATATTCATTCATAAGCAAGCTTAAAAAGATAAACCCATCTTCGCAATGAATAGAAATGTTAAAATCTAATTACTTACAAAAGGCAGGTCAAGGCATCACAAGTCTGACACTGTGTAAGGTGAATTAGCATATAAAAATGAAGCTTCCAAGTAACTCTAATGTGTAAGGTCTCCATGTCTCAAGATTCACCGAATTTACCATCAAAAATGAACGAAAAGGCATAGTTTTTATTTTATTCTTTATTCTTTTTATTTTTTAACAATAATAAGGCACGATTATGTTTAGTTCCCTTAAGCTTTCTAATTGACCCATGCAGCGAGTGTTGAGTCAATGACTCCCAGACCAGGTGGTTTTAGGGCATTAGGTGTAAAGATACCCCTAAGGACTTACTAACTCGAGTAAAAAAGGCTACGAAATTAAACCGACCTTAATATTACCAAGCAAAATTCCACCTTTTGACGTGAACACTCACTGCTTACTGAGGCAAGAGGTCCAGTTACTCAGCGAAAAGTTTATTGATAATTTTTTTTTTTAATATTTTCCTATGCCCAAGAGTTCATCCAACAAGTCATCCAGTTTCAGTTAAGATAAGGAAAAATACACATTAAAATCACATGTCATACCTCACATAATTTGTGCTAATGTGCTCGTGTTAGATTATGTCAAACATGTGAATTCTCAAATGCCTAAGGTAAGTAACTAAATTTTAAAAATTTATCACCAGATCATGTGTTCAAAATGTTAAGCTCACCAATGACATCACATCACAGAAAATGTTTAGATCAACCAAAATTTCACGATAACATGAGCATGCATTTATCTCTATGACGAAAAGACAACAAATTAGGACAAAGTGTGTGATGTGTCTCCCATACCCCCAAACTTAAATTACACATTGACCCCAATGTGTGACTAATATGGAAAGAGCTGACCTGAGATATGGAGAACTATCTGGACTGGTATGGCTCATAGCATACCCCCAAACTTGAACTGAAGTACGCTTTGTCCCTGAAAAATAAAAACTGGAAAACAAAAAATACTGGAAACAAACATTAATCATAAAAATGCGAAATAATAAATAAACAAAAGAAAAGATAAGCTGTGGGGTGCCTCCCATGAGCGCTAAGTTTAACGTCTTCAGCCAGACCCAACATTAGTAAACATGCCCAACTAAGTGCTCTGCCATCTGATCAATAAATGGGAATGAAAAATGATCAGACCTAGTGGCAGCATTCAATTTACGGTAGCTGATACACACTCTCCAAATTGACTGAACACGAGTTGGAACCAACTCATCGTCCTTATGCTGCACTACCGTTAATTCAGCACGTTTGGGCACAACATGAATCTGGCTCACCCACTTGCTATCAGAGATGGGTAAATGATCCTTACCTCTAACAGCTTAATATCTTCTGCCCTCACAACCTCTTGCATAGCAGGGTTGAGCCTTCTTTGTGGCTCCCTCGATGGCTCAGCATCCTCCTCCAAATGTATCCTGTACGTCACCACCGAGGGGCTGATCCCCTTGATGTCCTCAATGGTCCAGCCTATAGCTTCCTTATGCTCTCTTAAGACATCCAATAATTTCTCCTCTGGAGCATCACCCAGATCTGAAGGTATAATCACAGGCAAACTATCGACTAAACCTAGGAACTTATACTTAAGATTATCTGGTAAAGGCTTAAGTTCCTTCTTGAGGGTTTCAGGTGCGGTGGTCTCCTCCGTCTTATTGCTCTTCCGAGGAGGAGACTCTAAAATGGCATTCACTTGCTCAAGTAATTTATCTAAATCCATATCCTCTCCAAATTGAGCAAAGCATGCTTCTAGGGGGTCCTCAGTGCGGGAGTCATCCACAATCTCCTCTGTCCTATTGCTCTCCCGAGGAGGAGACTCCAAAATGGCATTCGCTTGCTCAAGTAATTTATCTAAATCCAAATCCTCTCCAAACTAAGCAAAGCATGCCTCCATAATGTCCTCAGACTTCCCTTCTTTCTTGGGCGCTTGTAGTCTCTCAAGGTAAGGCGCTTTAGGTAAAAACGACCTAGAGAGATCCTTAATAATACGAGTGGCTGTAGATGGCTCAGCATCTCTCTTCTCATTGTTGCCACTCTCTTGCCCTTGATGCATAGCAGAGTTCTCTTCCACTTGATTGTCCACTTGTCTCCCAGACAAGTATGAGACAGTTGATTGCACTTGTTCCTGCCAATGCATGGGAGTTGAAGAATTTTCCACCGCAAACTGTTCCTTTAGGTTAGGGTCAGATTGACTGGGGAACTCTCATTCCTCTCCTTTACCCACATAACTTACGATTTGATCAATTTGACTATCTAGTGTGGCAATCACTTGGGTGTTTTCTATTGTTGCACTCATCACTTCACTCATAGATTGGCTAGTTTTTTTCATGAAATCATTGAGAGCGTCCTCCAATGACTGCGAAACCAACGCTGGCACTTGAATGGGAGCTTGGTAAGCGGGTGATGGTGCTGGATAAGCTGAGTGACTGTAACTTGGAATTGGTGGAGGAAATTCGGGAGTGTATTGATTGTGAGCATGGTAAGGGGCTCCTCCCTGATTCATTGGTTGGTTCTGCTCCCATAAAAAATTAGAGTGGTCCCACCACCCTAGATTGTATGTTTCGGAGCAAGATCCATTTGATTGCCAACAACAGTCATTGAAAGCATTCATTTGTTCTATAGGATACTCGGCACAAGCCGGCATTGATGGGAAATTCTGTGCTAGATGCATGGGACTAGCACAAATGGAACAGCTTTCAACATTGAAAGTGTTGCCAATATTGAGGGACGGGCCGGTCATTTTAATGAAATCCTTGAGGGCGTCCTCTAAAGACTGTGAAACCGGCGCTGGATTCATGCACATGATTTTTTTTTTTTAACAAAAAGATAACTAACTAGTAGAAAAATAAAATCATTTTAGATCAAAAATTTTCACAAACCAAACAATTCCCCAGCAACGGCGCCAAAGACTTGTTGTGAGTTTTAAATTACTCGCAAGCGCACGAGTCGTTTGCAATATAGCGTTGTGCAAGTGCGAGGTCGAATCCACAGGGAATTGTGTTGTGAAAGTATATTTTCAATCTAAACTAACTCTATCTTAACCTAGTTCCGAATTGTGAATGATATTGCAAAAGAAATATAAACTAAGCTAAGTTGATTTAAAAACTAATAATTAAAATACTAAGGTTTCCGAATCCACCCCACCGAAGTTAAGCATACATGTTCTAAAAATATAGCCTATCAAAACATTCCATGAATCCAACTATAAGACAAAAAACAAAGAATATCCAACTAAACCAAAAGCACCCAATGTATCCGCTCTTAACAAATCACAAAGGGAATCCAATTTAATCGAAAAGCATTCAATGTATCCATCAGATGAAACACAAAGAAAATCCAACAGACAATTTAAACTCAATCAATTATAAGATTAACTCAAATAATTGACAGAACATTTATACTAAAAATTGTCAGATTTGTACAAGCAAATCTGAACTACTACGCCAACAACGGCGGGGCTTCATCTTCAACCTTAGCTGAAGTGTCTAGCCACTCATAACTATAAAACTATAATAAAAAGTGCTAAACATTTAAACTAAAACAACTGAATATAAAAAAAATAAATAAACAACTTTACATGGGAGAAATTCCACTCGCTGACGGGCGGCGCTTCCCCTCGTGGTAGCAATGCCTTCGGGATCCACCAGAATGTTGGCGGACATCCACCGGTAAACACCAAAGTGGCTCAGGAATTGTACACTGAATGATGAAGCCATATGGTGTTTATATATGGGAAGTCCCGGAGCAATATGGGTTGCAGATTCGATGTGGGATACTGCCCGTGTGCGCTCGATCGCAGGTACGATCGATCGCATGTCTTGTGCGCACGATCTCATGTGCGCTCGATCGCATGTCTACTACGATCGATCGCAGATGCACTGAACTTCAAATATTTCGATGTGGGATATTGACCATGCGCTCGTTCGTAGGCAGGTGTGCTCGAGCGCAGGTGCGCTCGATCGTATATCTCGTGCGATCGATCGCAATGTCTCCAGAAGCTTCACATCTCCTGAAATGCTTCATTTTCTCCACAAACCTGTAAAAATGCATAAAACACAAGAAAGACGTAAAATAAAGTGAAATACTACTAACTAAGAGCATAACAAATATAAGTTAGGGTCTAAAATATGCAATATTTAATACTCATCATTTGATCTACCTTATTTTTTGTCAATGAGTACGTTTGCTTGTGTAGTTGCATGTGTTTAGGTATTCCATTTTCACAATTTTGAGTTTCCTTGTTATTTTGGTGTAAGCTGGAAATAAGTAGCAATGTGTAAATAGTGAACTATATAAGCTACTGTTCATGTTGACTTTGTTATTCATATATTAATCTTTGTTGATAATGATTGCATTGTTTTGCTTTTTGGTAGGTTTTCTAGGTAAATTCAAAACATCAGCTTATGTTTAAGCCTAAATTTTTATTGTTGTGTTAGAATTGGTTAAGTTTTCCAGCTGAAGCATATGCTGCTTTAGTCCTGCTAGGATTTATGTACCCAAATGAAGTAGTTGTTTGATATTAGAGAATGGTCAAGATGCAAGTAGAACACACTCAATTTCATTGTCACTATTCTGTATAAGTTGGCATGGTTTACATCTGCTATGTCCATGTGTAAATGACTACATTGCACCAAGTCTTTAGGGATCCTCATCCTACTAAAAGACTACATTGTGTCAATTCTCAGTTCTTTTGAATTCATAAGGTTATTTCCCCATCTAGCATATTTTAAAATATTTCTATCATGAAGAATCTATCCCGATCACAAACTTTGGAAAGAATAAATACTATTAGTCTAATACCAACCTGGCGGTCTGACCCAAAAGAAAAATCATAGTGGTCAACGTTAGAAAATTATGAAAGGCCTAGTTCTAGCTAATATCACTAGTTTTATTATAGATAGGTTAGCTTGTATTACTATAATGACCCTTAAATTTTTCTATTCTTTATGCATGTTGTAAAGATGATAACAAAGAACTTATAATGCAACTACACAAGTAGGGCATACCCTCCATTGAATTGCTATGATTTTATTAACATAATCCAAGAGTTCACATGTTACCATGCCAATATGTATAATCTGTAAACATAAATGAACTTGTTTCCACTAAAAAGTAGAGAAAATAAGAAAAGAACAAGAGAAATTCTAGAAAGACTGAAACAAAGAAGATGAACATCGGTGTTTTTTTTTCTTTTGCTTATAATTTTTTGTTGGAATATGATGAATTTGCAAGATAATACAAAAAACCTACTCTTTTTACTTCTATTATTTTCTTTTTTTCTTTTTTTTATAGTGTTAGGCAGACTCTATGAAACTAAAAGGCCCAACTAAATTCTCTTTTGAATATCCACCTCTTAGAATTCTTTCACTCAGATTTGTACTTCTTCCCCTGCAAACATGGAACTTTTATGGCACACAACCATGAAAAAGTAGAAATTGAAACTTCTTGAAGAGCAGAATCATCCACAACAGAGTCTGATCTCTCTTCCACGAGTCTTAAAATAGTTATTCAAATAAAAAGAGAAAAAATAATTGGTCAAATCATCCTCTTCTCTCTCCTTTACTTTTCACTAGAACCCTCTCTTTTTCTCAGTCTTCAAACATCCAAAGATAATGTAAAGAAAAGAGAGGCGACTTTAATCAAAGAAATAATGGTTAGTTCCCTCCCTATCGTGCAAAAATCTACCTAAATAAATAAGCAAATATTTGTATAGTTTTACTTGCAAGTGCACAAGGTCAACAAAATAGTATAGAGTGCAAAATGTAAGATCATCTCCACAGGGATTGGTGAATTTCACTTTAGAATTAAATTCGCAATATAAAATGAGAGAAATAAATATTGAGTTTGGATTGATAATGATAAAGGCGTAGGAACTTGATATCCACCACTAATCACGCTACCACAACAAAACAATATGCTAATGCTCTACTCACACTATGAATACCTAATGTTTGCCAACCTAAGGGCATAGTGTATACTCCTTAAGCTATTGATTTCCCTAAGCAGCAAGTTAGGCATGGTGTATACTCTAACTATTTTCTTTCTTAAGGGATTCAACGTAGTGTATACTGAGTTGTTCCTTAAGAGAGCATAAGATTTATGGAAATTGACAACCACATGAGACCTAGGGCATGGTGTATACTCCCAGTTTCCCATGTTGATTAACACAAGAACCCGGAGTGGATTTCTTTTGTTACTATTGTTAAACCTAGGACTCGGTCATCCAAATTGATTCAACTAACTACTCCATGCCACATGCATATGTCGATCAGGCAAACACATATGAGGAATTTAAGTAAAAACAGGTATTAATCAAGTTAAGAATCACAGCATAAATATCGCAAAGGCGCCAATACTGAATTATTAAGTAAACATAATTAGGGTTTCAATCAAGCCCTTACTAAGAAGTTAGTTACACATGATTTCGATGTTGAACATCTTCATAAAGTAAAAATAAAGAAAGAAGAATAAACCCGATAGAAGAGTCGTCAATTCGTCTCCAAAGCTCAAAACTCGAAAAAAAATTATGTTTTATGTATTTACAGGCCTATTTATAAGGTTCAAAGACATCTAGAAACCCTAACCAGAAAAACAGAACCCTAACCCTACTTTCCAAAACAGGTTCTGCCGTTTTACTGCATAAGTGAGCTCGATCTCATGTTGGTGCGCTCGAGCCTTCTTATTGTGTGCACGAGTGCTGATGCGCTTGATCGCACACTTCTGTGCTCGATCGCACTGTGTGCAGTTTCCAGTTCTTCCAGTTTTTGTTCTCCAAACCAGATAATGCTCCATTTTCTTCGATATCCTGGGAAAACACAAAAAAGAAATAAAATAGCATGAAATAACACGACTAGGAACTTAACAAGTGTAAATTAAGGGGCTTAAATACGAATATTTAAGCGCTTATCACACCCCCAAACTTACATATTGCTAGTCCCTTAGCAGTACAAAACTAAAAACTAATTGAAAAACAGTAGCAAAGATAAATCCACCATTCATGGTATCCAAAAATTTAGGTCACACATAAAACCATGATATTGATTCATGAGCAAGCTTAAAATATAAGCCCATCTTCAAAATAGAAGTTTTAAAATCTAATCACTTACACGAGGCTGGCCAAGGCATCACAAGTCTGACTTAGTATGTGGTAAACTAGCACATAAAAGATGAAGCTTCCAAATAACTCCAATGTATAGTGTTTCGGTGTCTCAAGATTCACCGAACTTCCTATCAGAATGAACAAAAATGGTATAGTTTTATTTCCTTCTTTTATTTTATTATGAGATTTTTGCCAAGTTTAGTTCCCTTAAGCTTTCTAATTAACCTATGTAGTGAGTGTTTGGCCAATGACTCTCAAACCAGATGGTTTTAGAACATTAGGTGTAAAGACACCCCTAAGGACTTACTAACTCAAGTAAAAAAGGCTACGAAACTAACTGGTCTTAATACTGCTAAGCAAAATTCTCACCTTTTGACGTGAACACTCACTGCTTACTGAGGAAAGAGGTCCAGTTACTTAGTGGGAAGTTTATTTAATGATCATTATGAGTAAAGTTCCCACCTTTTGACGTGAACCCTCACTTCTTACTGAGGCAAGAGGTCCAGTTACTCAGTGGAAAGTTTATTTAATGATCATTAGGAGCATTTTGTTTTCTCTTTTTGTGTAATAATTTTTTTTTTCTATTTTTCTATGCCAAAGTGTTCATCTAACAAGTCATCCGGTTTCAGTTAAGCCATGGAAACATACATATTAGAATTACATGTTATACCCCACACAATTGTGTGCTAATGTGCTCATATCAAATTAGATCAAACTTGTGATTTCTTAAATGCCTTAAAGTAAGTGATTAAACTTTTACTGATGAAATCTTATCACAATATTCGTTTAGGTCAACCAAAATTTTCAGAACAATATGAACATGTATTTATCTTTTCAATACTAATATAAAAAACTGGGGCAGAGTGTGTGTGAGTGTGTCTCCCATACCCCCAAACTTAAACTACACATTGTCCCCAATGTGTGAATAACATGGAAAGATCTGACTTGGAAGATGGATAACTAGCTGGTTGGCATGGCTCATAGCACACCCTCAAACTTGAACTGATGTACACACCTTGTCCCTGAAAAAGAAAAACGAAAGTAATACCAGAAAACAAAAAATACTAAAAGTAAATAGTTATAAAGATAAATATTAACAAGAAATGTGAAAAATACTAAAAAAATAAATGGGGTGCGCTAAGTTTTATATCTTCAGCCAGATGGTGCACCACTCTCAGTGATGGTCTCCAGGTGGTGCGGAAAATGAGGCACCAGGGGCGGGAGGTAGTCGATCTAGAATGGCCAGTAGCATCGTTTTCTACCTCGAGAAACATGCCTCCAAACCATCGATGCGCTGATGAACTAGCAATGTAGCCTCCCTATCCTCCCGTCGAATGTCAGAGAGCTCACATTAGAAAGAAGACATCTCCTCGAGAATATGCTGGTATTCAGTGGGTCCCATGTCAAGATGGTCATCTTCCCATGTCTGGCTCGCTGCTAGGTCCTCGGTCTCCATAGGATCATCCTCCACTCTCTCAGCAGTAGGGGTATGCCCTTGGAGTCCTCGGGGCATGTGTGACTGGCTCTGGGTCCACTGAGCCTTCCCAAATAATGGGTGCTCTCGGACTGGTCCATCGATGGATGAGCCCTTAATTCTTTTTTTCTTGAAAATGTAGCTGAGGAGGAATAGGAATGGGAGCCCCCATGCATTAGCTGTGGTAACCTGGCGTGCATGTACGTGGTCCCAGAATTTATGTAGCTGGCCCCAGATGATAGCCGGGATGGAGTACCAGTGGCCTCTGTGGAATACGTATAGCACCTGTAAGAACTAGTCACACCTCTAGGTCTTGTGTCCCAATGGACACACATTCCACTGAAGAATGGAATCCATGAGCCATAGTCGTGGAGGCAACTTTGATCGGCTCCCAGTATTATTGTGACGATCAGCGTATTGCCCAACACAGATGTCTTCAATGATGGAGGGTAAGGGAAAGGACTCCGACTGCTCATCTATTTGGGCATCCTCTGGAGGAGACTCATCAAAACAATGGAGGGTAACAGCTATGTCTAAAGATGTCACGTCGATGTACTTACCCTGAACCGATGAGGACAAGACACTTGGCCTGCTGCAATCGAAAGACAGGTTCTCAGAAAACGGGACCATGAACTAGGTGTAGGCAGTAGAGCATACAGACTTGAACAACCTCTTCAATCCACGACACTTGAATTCCTGGATAATCCATTGAGTCGCTTCAAAGTTCTTAAAGTCATCATCAATGTTGAATGTTGTTTCGAATAGGATCTCCTGTTGTTCAAAGCTTGGTCGTGAAGACTATGTGCGGCTTCCCGAGGCATGGGAGGTGGAAGCAGTATGTTTAGGCATCTTGGACAAGGTTTTGCAGAGTTTGCACTCGATCTCAATAATGTGTGCTTTATCGCACTTTTGCTTATGTGCTCAATCGCACTAACTGAACTATGACTAAGGATTTTTATCGAATAGCTTGTGGGTGACAGTGAATTGAAGCTGTGGGTAGCACTCTAACAAGGTCTCAACCTCCTGTAAACCAAAATACAACCAAACAAACAAAAACAACACATTGTATATGCAAAGATTTAGTAAAAAGATAAATCAAGAATGTGTGTGATTATGTGTGATAAATGAAAAACATGTATGGACATACCTAGAGTCACGGAGTGGTGGCAGTGTGTTGGTGAAATGTGGTGATGAGTGCTAGTGATGAGTGATGGTGCGTGTGCAGGGGTGAGTAGGCTGTTAGGGCAGTAGTGAGTGTAGAGAGTGTGCGAGAGGATGCGAGAGAGAGAGAGTGCGAAGGTGAGAGTGAAAAATGTGTAAGTGAGTGAACTATCTTAAAATAATTACGTGACTCTCTGTCCCGAGTGCGCTCGATCGCACTTGTGCATAGGTGTGTGCATGTGATTGCACTAGCTCGCCATTGGGCGCATGGCGAGAGTGCGCTCGATCGCAATGATAAAAAGTGCTGAGCCACTAAATGAACTATAGAAAGGATGAAAAAAATTAAAAATAATGAAAAAAAATTAATAAAAATAAATAAAACTGTACTATACTTAGTGGCCTCAGTACCACTGACCTAAACAGAGGCGCTTGAGCTATAAGTTTATTAAAGGATGGACTGCTCAAACACTCTCTATAGTAGCTTCAGTGTTAGTCTTTTGGCAGGGAGTACTTAAAGTCCACAACATATGGCTCAAGTGCTCTTGGTTTTGTTGCATATTGGATAGATGTGAATGTTTGGGTGCTGTCGGAACCATGAATAAGGGTGGTCTCTAATGGATCAATGTGATGGACCTGAAAAACTTGCTCAACAACACCTTTCATCATACATACATTAACACAATCCATATCATCTTGGGGTGAATTTAATGCATCAAATATTTTGAATTCTATCTTCTCACTATTTACCTTCATACTAACAATACTTTTTTTTACACAAATATTTGTATCAGCAGTTCTCATAAAGGGTCTTCCTAAGATTATAGGCAGAGGTAATGGCCTAAAACATTTTTCTATATCTAATACAAAAATACCTCTTGGTCGTTTGATGCTTCTGTCTGCCAGTTGCAAGGTGATGGAAGTTGGTTGAATCTCCCCTAAACCTAGTGTCTCAAATATAGTGTATGGCAGCAGATTGACATTCACCCCTAGATCTAATAGTGCATGCTCAAAAAGTTGGTTACCTATCCTGCAAGGAATGGTAAAACTACCTAGATATTTTAGCTTTGGTGGTAGTTTCCTTAACAACACTGCGCTTACCTCTTCAGTTAAAGCCACTGTTTCATGCTCCTGAAACTTCTTTTTGTTAGTGCAATAATCTTTCAAAAATTTAGCATAAATAGGAATTTTTCGAATTGCATCTAATAAAGGAATGTTTATCTCTACTTTTCTCAAAGTTTAAAAAATATCAAGCAATTTATTATCTTTCTTTGGCTTTACTAACCTATGAGGAAATGGTGGTGCATTCACCTTCTCCATCTCACTTACCTTTGATGTGGACACTTTTATTTGAAGATGCTTGTGCAGGCTCATCAACGCCTATGATCTTACCATTTCTAAGAGTTGTCATGGCATTCAGTTGCTAATGTTCTCTTGGATTAGGTAGTGCTTGGGCTGGAAGTTCACCCTGCTTTCTTCCACTCAACTCCTTAGCCAATTGCCCCACTTGTACCTCCAGTCTTTGAATGGCTTGCCCATGCTTTGCATTTGTATGTCTTTGCTCAGTCCAAAATTATCTTTCCTCTATCATAAACTGATCTTGTGAAGTCATTAGTTACTGTTGTTGAGTGGCCAATTGCCTTATAAGACTTTCGAAGTCACTCTTCTTTGACTCCATGACTGGTTGGGCTGCTGGTTGGGAGTTCTTTTCCTGCCCTTGAAGGTTCAGGGCATTCTGATTGTTCATCCATGAGAAGTTGGCGTGGTTTCGCCATCCAGGATTGTAAGTATTTGCATATGGGTTGTTCTTGGAAGGATAGTTGTTCGATCCCACATAATTCACTTGCTCTAGATCTGCAGAGGAATATAAAGGACATATCTCAATATTATGTTCAAAATGAGAACATATAGCACATACCTGGAGTGGTGTAGTTGGTGGACTAGGTGAGGCGTTCTGAGTAGTCATGGCTTTAACAAGCAGATCTAGCTTCCTCTCCACTACAGCTATCTGATTAGAGAATCCACCATTTAGAGTCACCTCATACATACCTTTGCTCTTAACTCATTGTCTACCTCTATATGAGAATTGCTGAGTGTGCTCACTTAATGTCTCAAATAGCTCCATTGCTTCTTCACTACTTTTTTCCATCAACACACCTCCACAACCTGAATCCACAATACCTTTATTTAAATCACTCAAATCTTTATAGAAAGTTTGTACCAGTTCATCTTGGGGTAGATTGTGATGTGGGCATTTGAGTAGCAACTCATTAAAGTGTCCCCATGCCTCAAAGAACAGGTCTCCATCCTTCTGTTGGAAAGATTGAATCTCTTTCCTCATTTGTCTTGTCTTTTGTGCCCAAAAAAACTTCCTTAGAAACTTACTAGATAGTTTTTCCCAAGTATGGATAGAAACTGCAAGCAACGAATTATACCACAATTTAACATTATCTTTTAAAGAGAAAAGGAAAAGAATTAACCTGATTCCCTCTTGATCTAGGCCTCGGGTGTGCTAGAACTTGCAGAGATCAAAGAATTCTTGAAGATGCAAATGTGGGTCCTTAGCAGGTGTACCCCTAAAATGAGTCAAAGTACTGAGTATCGCGGGGATATGTAATAATTGCCTTCCACCTCAGGTTGGTACACAATACATGAGGGCTGGTCGAGGTTCCATGGAATGAAGGATTGCTTCATGGGTCTTCGCTCAGGTGGTGGTTGGTTGTCAAGCTATTCCACCATTTGTGCTTCTCTTTAGAATTCCTCTTCTACTTCTTCAACATCATC
Organism: Bretschneidera sinensis; assembly: GCA_023935145.1. Taxonomy (NCBI): domain Eukaryota; kingdom Viridiplantae; phylum Streptophyta; class Magnoliopsida; order Brassicales; family Akaniaceae; genus Bretschneidera; species Bretschneidera sinensis. The sequence goes on along the minus strand of CM043700.1, from coordinate 105,907,255 downwards.
TCTAAGCCTTTGTCTAATGGTCCGCTCGAGTTCTATATCGAGGGGAAAGAATGTTGGATTCCTGGATCGAAGCCCTTGCATGAGTTAGGTGAACCGCTTCATTGCAGCAGTTTCAGTACTGCTGCTTAGGTAGTTTCTGCCTCAAGTGCACTCGATCGCACCAAACAATGCACTCGATCACAGTTTCAGAGATTACTTTGCTGCACAATTGAAAAAAAAATAAAATAAATAAATAAATTAGGTTTTTGATGAAATCGAATAAAATAAAACTGAAAAATGAAACTGAACAAAAATTAATTCTAAAAAAGAAATTTAACACAATCCCCAGCAACGGCGCCAAAAAATTTTCGTGCAAAAATCTACCTAAATAAATAAGCAAATATTTGTATAGTTTTACTTGCAAGTGCAAAAGGTCAACAAAATAGTATAGTGTGCAAAATACAAGATCATTTCCACAGGGATTGGTGAATTTCACTTTAGAATTAAATTTGTAATATAAAATGAGAGAAATAAATATTGAGTTTGGATTGATAATGATAAAGGTGTAGGGACTTGATATCCACCACTGATCATGCTACCACAACAAAACAATATGCCAATGCTCTACTCACACTATGAATACCTAATGTTTGTCAACCTAAGGGCATGGTGTATACTCCTTAAGCTATTGATTTCCCTAAGCAGTGAGTTAGGCATGGTGTATACTTTAACTCTTTTCTTTATTAAGGGATTCAGCATGGTGTAAATTGAGTTGTTCCTTAAGAGAGCATAAGATCTGTGGAAATCGACAACCAAATGAGACCTAGGGCATGGTGTGTACTCCCGATTTTCCATGTTGATTAACCCAAGAACCCAGAGTGGATTTCTTTTGTTGCTATTGTTAAACCCAGGAATCGGTCATCCAAATTGATTCAACTAACTAATCCATACCACATGCATATGTCGATCAGGCAAACAGATATGAGGAATTTAAATAAAAATAGGCATTAATCAAGTTAAGAATCATAGCATAAATATCACAAAGGTGCCAATACTGAATTATTGAGTAAACATAATTAGGGCTTCAATCAAGCCCTTACTAAGAAGTTAGTTACATATGATTTCGATGTTGAACATTTTCATAAAGTACAAATAAAGGGGGAAGAATAAACTCGAGAGAAGAGTCGTTAATTTGTCTCTAAAGCTCAAAACTCCAAAAAAAGAAGAAGATGTATTTTTTGTATTTACAGTCCTATTTATAAGGTTCAAAGACATCTAGAAACCCTAACTAGAAAACCCTAACCCTACTATCCAAAACAGGTTCTGTCGTTTTACTGCACGGGTGCGCTCGATCTCATGTTGGTGCGCTCGAGCGCAAGGTTATGCTCGAGCCTTCTTCTCGTGCGCACGAGTGCTGGTGCGCTTGATCGCACACTTCTGTGCTCGATTGCACTGTGTGCAGTTTCCAGTTCTTCTAGTTTTTGTTCTCCAAACCAGATAATGCTCCATTTTCTTCGATATCCTGGAAAAACACATAAAACACAAAAAAGAAATAAAATAGCACGAAATAACACGACTAGGAACTTAACAAGTGTAAATTAAGGGGCTTAAATACGAATATTTAAGCACTTATCACTCCCACTGTAACTCCAGTACTTATATATATATATATATATTAATTTAATAGAGCAAAAAGAAAAGCAAGTTTAACATTAATTTTGTTTTTCTTTTATTCTCTCCTGAATCATAATCCTTACATATTTGTTAGTACTAACAAAAGAGAAAGTGGTAAAGCTGAGAAATTGCTCTCAAGAAACTAGTTGAATATGGAAGTGGGATATTGCAATGATGATAAAAGGTGCTTGTTTTTTTTGTCAAAGTTAGAATCAAAATGAGAAGATGTCAGCCAAGACATGGTTCATGGTTCCTGCTTCTCCCCAAAAGTAGTAAAAAATGTAAGACCCCATCAATTATATCAGCCTTTGATAATACTACCTGGATTGTTGAAACTGGGGTACCAAGTCTTGATTTGTCAAGATGTGGGGTTTTGATTTCTTGGGGAGCTTTATTTATTTATTTATTTATACTTGAACTCTCTCTCTCTCTCTCTCTCTTGCCAGTGTTGCTTGATATTGATTGCAAAGAGATTCCAAACTTCTCTTGATATGTTCATCATTATATTTCTATGGTAGTAGAGGTTAGAGAAACTAAATAAAATGATGGCTGACATGATATCTTCAATACAAACACAATGAAGGATGACATAAAGTGAGTTTAATATGTATTAGTAATAGCTCAAAATTAAGATTGAAATTGCATAAACACTTTCGGATACCAAAAATAAATGGCGTAAAAACTTTCACCAATGAATGAAATCAACATATTTACATGCATACATACATACACAAGTGAAAAGTAAAGGAGAGGGACGAGGGTGATTTGAATAATTATTTTTTCTCCTTTTATTTGGTACAACAGAGTCTGATCACTCTTTTAAATTGTATTATTTTAGGACAAAGGATAATTGGTATACGTATGTAGGTCCAATTTAAGTATCTTAAAATAGTCGGTTAAGTTTTATTGTTCAATAATAATCTGTTAAGTTCGCTTTTAATGTAAATAGCTTATGAAAGCGTTGATATTTTATTATGGGGCTCTGAGAGAGAGAAATGTTTTATCAATATCATGGTTGATGAGGTAAACAAGGGAAACATGAAAGATGGTGTGTTTCATAGAAAAATTTGGGATTTAATTTGAAAAGAATTGAATATGAAGACCAACAAGCTCTTTACAGTGAAATAATTTAGGGAGAAATATAAAAGGTTGCGTATGAAACACTGACTATTTAGTCAATTGCTTAAGCAAACTGGGTTTGGTTGGAATGTAGAAAGTAATATCGTCACAGCCTTAGATAAGACTTGGTAAAATTAAACTCGAGTATCTTTCTTCTCCCTAAAGTTCATATGGTGGACTTATCTTATGATAATTTCTTTGAATAATTTTAGCAATCTATAATGACCTTTATATCTTGAATTTTTATCATAGGCACACCTGAAAGCTTCCCAATTTCATAAGCAAGACTGTGAACACTACAAATTATTAGGGATTATCTTTAACAAGTCAACTGCCACAGGAATTCTTCAACATGCCTCTACTCAGGATCCACCTAATTCCGATGAGGAGAATGAATTGCATGAAACTTTTTTCAATAGTGGAATGCATATAGATGTGGATGTTGATGGCCTTGCTAACCCGGATGACCCAAATACTCCGGTTGACCTTGAAACCCCAAGCACTCAGCCTACTTAACCTGAACATTCTGTCAAGTGTTCTAGAATCGATGATAAGAAAAAACAAAAGGCAACTAGAAATAGTCAATTGAATGAAATTTTTGCCTGTTTCATGAAGGTCACAAAAGCAAGGGCAGAAGCCTCTTTGGCTAGGGCTGAGAGGTATAGAGAGAAAAGCATCAAGGGAACAAGTTCGGTGGTTTTAGCAGATTATTCAGTGGCAGTGTGTTTGAAAGTTCTTGATGAAATGGAAAATCATGTGGATGGTGACACATATATGAAGGCATTAGATAAATTTACTAATAATTTTGAGTTGAGGGAGGCATTCATTAAATGCCTTTGGAGAGGAAAAATGCTTGGTTAGCTAAAATTGATTGAGAGTTGGAGACCGTACCTTTGGTCTTAAATTATGTTCGTGTGTTAAGGAGACTATTTGTTCTTTGATGTGTGTTTATGTTTGTACTTAGATATTTTTATTACTTTTTTAGATTATGGATGGTATGTTATTTGTTTGGATTAATTATATGCATTTGACATTCCTTATATTGTTGGAATATGAATGATTATAATTGTGTATACAGGTCTAATTAGATTTGAATTATTAGAATTGTGTGTACAGATCTAATTAGATTTAGAAAATCATAGAAAACAGAGGAGGTGTTGTCTATTTAAAAAAAATAGAATTAAACTTCAATCTATTTAGATTTATGGTATATAAACTATACTACATAATAACCATAATGTGACTTGTTTTTCTATTTAGGTTAAGAAATAGACAATTAAGACCACAATAATTGTGGTAGCCAATCTAATTCATCAAGTTCATCCACTGAAGATGAATATGAAATGTTGTCATTGTTAATGCTTCCTATGTTTGCCAAATATGATGAAAATTTTATGAATAAATTATCTATGCGAACATCATGACTCAGTGGACACGAATATATAATCGAATTGTTAAATGGCTGTTCAGAGGTAGTTTATGAATTGTTTCACATGGACAATGAAACATTTATTCACTTATGTAACACATTGAAGTAATATAATTATATAGAAGACTCAAGGGGTGTCACAGTAGAGAAAAAGATTGTCATTTTTTTTTTGTGGGACAATATGTGGGGCACAGAGTTGTAGCTGATCGATTTTAACATTCATTAGAAATAATTAATCGACATTTTAAGACAGTGATGAGAGCATTGAACAACTTTGCAAACCACATAATTTATCCATCGAATGACCATGTAATGCCTACACAAATTAGATGTGATCGAAGATTTTACCCATATTTTAAGGTAATATATCTTATGGTTGATTGTTAATTTATTAGTTTAGCTTGGTACATACAATATATAATACCAAATTGATTCTAATCGTATGCAATTTAATAGACGCAAAAATGTATTAGAGCAATTGATGGAACGCACATCAGTGCATGGGTGCCAACAGAAAAAGCTACTAGTTATAGAGGTAGAAAATCGGTTGTGACACAAAATGTGATGTGTGTATGTTCATTCGACATGAAATTCACATACGTGTATAGTGGATGGGAATGTACGGCTAACGATTCATGAGTCTTTTTAGTCGCCTTAACTCGATCGAATGCTCAATTTCCTTGGCTTACTAATGGTAAATCTATTTTAGTACTAAGTTGATAATATAAACTAATTGATTGATATGTACTAAGAGAATTTCTATGACTTATAGGTGAGTATTATTTGGTGAATTCCGGTTATCCATGTATAGTTGGGTTTCTTCTACCGTTTAGAGGTGAACAATATCACTTAAATGAATATCAAGGTAGAACACGCCAACCAACGGCTTATAGAGAACTATTTAACTATAAGCACTCATCTCTACGTAATGTTATAGAATGTTGCTTTGGGGTCTTAAAGGCGCTGTCCAATACTAAAAATGATGCCTAGATTCAAACCCGCTAGACAACCTCTTATAGTTGTTCCTTGTTGTGTTGTATAAAATTTTGTACGCCAGTGTTCTTAGAGTGATCAACTGTTTAATGAATGGGAAGTAGAGGGCTATGAAGTAGAAAGTGAAGGGGCTCGAGCACATGTATAAATAATCATATAGTTGATTTGTTTGATGCGTGTTCAGCAGCTATGGCTGCGTTTCGTGAGCTTATTGTCAATCAGATGTAGGTAGACCGTTTTGGTATTTGATTGAATATCTGGTAATAATGTTATGATTTGTCGGTAAGAGTTAGTTAATTTAATGTCCTTATTTGTGATTAATTTAGTTTTTTAGTTACTGAATTATTTTTGTTATTCTTAGGAATATATTCAAATATTGATACATTATTTGACTTATAGGGTGTGAGGATGGCAAACCAACCAAATTGGGCAATTGAGGCAAACCTTTTTGCAAGAAGAATTTTGGGTCATTCATTTCCATTTTATCAATTTCTCAAAATTGTATTTGATCCATGATTTTTATATCTTAAAGTTTTCCTCAACTATCTTATTTTAAACAAGAAAATTATGTCATGTTTTAGATATTGAACCATTTTCCCAAAAAAATGATAGGTTGGTTGTTCACATTTTTTCAAATTGTGAAAGTTGTGTTGTATTTCTTATTTTAATTTTTTAAAATTAATTTAACAAACAAACATACGTGATATGGCGAGGGAGAGGTATTTGGTCATATTTGATCCATGGTATATAAAAAAAACTTAAAATTTTAAAAATAAAATATTATTAATTATTTTCAAGTATTTGGTGTGTTAAAAATGTATTTAGTAAATATGAGAAATAAAATTAATGTAGATTTCAAATTTAAAATCAAAACTGAAAACTGTGAACAATTACGTGTATCCAAACAGTTTTCTATTTTCAAAACAGTTTTTAAAATAAGATTATCCAAACAACATCTTACTGTTTTCTGTTTTGGAAACAGTTTTCGAGTTACAGTTATCTAAACATGTTTTCTTCAGAAAACAGTTTTCATTTTCAAAAAATAAAAATAAGAAATTGTTACCTAAACATGCTCTTAGTGTCTCTCTCGGTTTTATTTTAAAAAATGATGGTTAACATATCCTTGATTAATTGTGGGTTTTAGCTAATCATAATCCATAGGCATATAATAAAATTGAACAATACGAGCTTTAATGTAAGATTAAAAAACCATGCCACAATCTCAAAAGGTCAAAAAAAATAATTACAGTTCAATTTTTTTTTTAGCATACATTGAGTGAAGCACTGGAGCCATGAAATAATACTTGTATGATCCATCAACTACAATTTTAACAAAAGCAATATCCTCATAATCCACGTGTTAAATCTGAGAGATTAGAGTTTGCAAAGGGGAAAAGGAGTTTTGAGAGAATAGCATAAAGGACAAGGTTTTTAATTTAGAAGAGTTGTTGATAATCTCATGTGATGCCGTGCTTATTGTATATAAATCAAGATTTTTTTTCTAATGTTCAGGCATAAATGCATTAAGTATAGAATTATGCGTGAAACTAGAATTCATTTGTAAATAAATTCACATTTCATTTTAAATGGATTAAAACTAAAATTTATTTATAAATGAACTCAAATAAATTTTCACGTTTGGTATGATTTACTTGAAATATAGAATTTAAATGAAATTTGTGTTTAAAATCAACTAATAATTCGATTACTTTTCTAAATTTTACTTCAATACTCGACTAGAGTTGTTAATATATTTATTTCTATTTACCATATTGCCTACACAAAACAACCACACTATATGCTTGCAACTGAAAATTGAGATTAAAAATCTGATTGGGAATATTAATGCGGTAAAAATTGATAGCTTTTTGTCATGTATAAAGAACAATTAATCCATGAACATCAAGCATGCAAGAGGGAGAGAGAAGTGGAAGTCAATGTTCCAAAAGGTTAAAGTTAGAAACAACTGAAGCTGAGGTGAATGATGTCAAGCAAGTCTTAAATTTGAGGTTGGGGTTCAAAGTGGATTTCATCTGAAGACAATCCAACAAGGCAATAGACTGGTTAGCTAAGAATGTGCGTTTGGGCACCCTGCCAATTAAATTGGTTATCTTCCCTCCCATCCCAGTTTTTAAATGTAATTAAAGCTAACTTTGTTTATTATATTGCTTAATGAATATATTTTTCAGTTAAAAAAAACAACCGAAGCTAGTATATATTACTTAAGTTGTTTTATACATACAGTAAAAAAATTTATTTAATACATTAAAAAATAAGAAAAATAATTGGACGAGCATATAAACTCTTTTCCATTCTCAAATTGTAGTTTCTAAATAAAACCTTAGAAGTAAAAAAATGAAAAATTTTCAGGAATTTGATTTTAATTAATGATCATATGCAAAAGACCGCAACGTAAATAATTAGGAAAAAAATAAAGAGAGACCGTCAAAAGATAAAGAGAAAAGTGTTGAAAAGAAGCATGAGAAGAGAAGTGAAAGAAAAAAACATAGAGAAGTAGGGTTCTGAGAAAAAGAAATTGTAGTTTTGTCTTTTTAATTTTATTCAAGTTCAAGTGTAACTTTCATTGACAAATTATATCAATTTGAATAGAATTTATTCGAATTTTTTTTATTAACAAACTAAATTATGTGATCAGTTCATTTGTAAATGAATTATACATTTCATTACTGTAAATGATTAATGGATCTGATTATACTTATATCTAAACTCGAGGACTTGATTGTAGTTTACCCCAAATGGTCCTAAACCTTTTAGTCAAATTCCACTTAAGTCACTATATAATTCTATTTCTCAGCAAAAAGTAAAAGCCTTCTCATTTATCCATTGTCGCGGAGAACGGCATAGTCCCCCTTCACTCTGGACGAATGATGTTTTCACTCTTCTCTCTCCATGATAAAAAATACTTAGTTAGATCAAGTTTAAAACATTAGTTTTAGACTCGCTCAGAACTTCACTAGTTTTTTAAAAATTTCATTGGTAATGTCAACATAAACGTGGGACCAAAAAATAATATTACTAGTGGGGTCCTTTAAAATTACTAATGAAGTTTTAGACCTGAACTAACCAAGTATTCCTCCTCCATGAAAGCGCTATAGCCTTTCTCTCTCGATGAAAGGCGCTCCAGCCCTTCTCTCTTGACTGAGGTGTTCTCTCCCTTCTATCTTGACGAATGACGCTCTCTCCCTTCTTTCTTGACGAACGGCATTGTCGCTTCTATTTCGACGGCAAGAGCATCCCGCTATCTCCTCCTCATCCTCCCTTTTAGTAAGCTTCTTCCCCTTTTCTTTCTTCATGCTGTTGTCTTTTTCTTTTTCAGATATGTCACTGGAATGTTTCAATTCTCATAGAAGTTTCTGCTCTTCGGTGACTCTCAAAGCCCCGCCGTCACTGATTACAGTACATGTTCCCTTTTTTTCAATTTTATTCTTGATGTCTTTTTTCAATAGTATTTTCAATTAATCTCAGGGAAACTTGTTTTGTGGTTGTTCTTGTCTTTCTTGACTACTTTCATATTAGGGAAACTAGTCATCTCACAACACTAATGCACTTTTTTCTCTTGCTATTATTTCCATTATTTCTATTTAAATGGAGTCATCAGTTAGTTGACTAGGTTTTGAAGCCCTCTGTTTTACGTATAATAGTTGACTAGTCCAAAAATCTACCTACTAAATAACTCTTCAATATAACATCTCAAATATAACTATTTGTTCAAATTCCATACCCATAATCTCAAGAGCTATTTTCGCTTTCATCAGTTTCTTTTTAAGTTGGTAGAATTGTCTGTTACAAAGTGTTTCACATTTTGACGCTCAAATGCGTTGTTGTAAAATACAACTCTTTGAATAAATAACTAAAGATCAATAAACTTAATAGGGATTGAAGGTCTGCTTGAAAGGGAAAAAAACTGCCATTTGATATGGCACTTGAGTAGCATTGACATGACAACATGATAACTCAGCTTCTCCTGCTGGTGGCAAGTTAATGATTCATCCATGTTCTTATATCTACATATTTTGCACCTGGAATTAGAAAATAATGAGCAGCACCTAGCTCTAACCCAAGAACACCAAGTGTAGCATGCTTTTGTTGTTAGGTTTTGACCTTTTTAGCTCTAATTGGAGCAATTATAACAGAGTAAAAATTGTTGCATAGAACACTAGTTACTTTTTTAGCATAATAACATGAATATTAATTTCTTTTTTTGATAAATGAAATGTATTAAAGAAAAGACAAATCAAGGGGGTGCAACCCATGTACAAAGGCTATCTATAGGAGAGAGACTCTACAAAATCTACTATATCAAATTATTTACAAAAGAATTCCCTTTGACCCAAAAAATAAGATCATTGAACCACATTTCTCTGATTACATCAATAGGTCTCTCTTTGCCTTCAAAAACTCTACGGTTCCTCTTATTCCAAACTATCCATAAGATAGAAATGGGGATCATAGAGTAAGCTTGCTTGAGGTTCTTAGAGTCTCGAAACCCACTCCAAGCCCACACTTCACCTAACATCGATCCGGCGCACACCCAAAAACCCCCCAAAATCTTATAAGCCATTTCCCACAAGACTCTAGCCAAATAACACTCCATCAACTGATAAAACACGGACTCACTACATTCTTTGCAAATGAAACAATGGTTCACCAACACCCTCACCCTCCTTTGCAAATTATCAACCATTAGAATCTTTTCCAAAGAGGCCTTCCAACAAAAAAAAAAAAAACTCACTTTGTTTGGGTGTCGGAGCACCAAATTGCTTTCCAAGGGAAGTTGGTGGAGCCATCCACAAGAGACCCTACTAGAAGAATCTTATAGAAAGATTTCACCTCAAAACCTTTGCCCAGGTTGTCCCTCCATCTAATCACATCCTCTTTATATAAATGAAACTTATAGCTATATAAAGTTTCCAAGAAACTTTTCACCCTCGCAACCTGTCAATCGTTAACATTGCAGATAAAAGGAACATCCCACGAGATGACACCATTGGCCACCGAGATGAAAGAAGAAATAAAACTTTTTTATCCCTCACAATATCAAAGATCTCTGAGAACCAGTCTTTAAAAGGGGTGTTTCCAAACCATGAATCACGCGAAAGACGCGTTCTCTTCTCATCACCAACCATCACCGAAAGATGAGGACTCAAGGCTTCCCATCCATTCCAAATCCAACTCCATACTCCTACATCGTAAGCCCCCCTTCTTTTCTTAGATATCTACACGCAAGAATCCATTTCTAACTTAGCTTTCACACTTTCCTCCAAAAATGATCCCTTTCCACAACAAATCTCCATAACCATTTCCCCAACAAAGCTTTATTGAACAAGGTAAGGGACATCATACCAAGCCCCCTACTATCTAACGGTTGCTTAACCACTCCTCATCTCACCAAGTGATATTACTGCTCCTCCCCTATATTTTCCCAAATGAATGTTCTTTGAATTCCAACCTCTTAGCCACAACACTAGGGGTATGAAACAAGGACATAAAATAGATAGAGATACTAGAGAGAATGTTTTTAATGACAGTGAGTCTTCCTCATTTAGAGAGAAGAAGATTCTTCCATTCGGCTAACCACTTTTCATATCTTTCCATAATGGGATTCCATACACCTTAATCTTTAAATTTGGCACCAAGAGGGAGACCAATATAAGTAAAACGAAGTGTCCCCTCCTTGTACCTCGACAAACTTGCAAGAAAATGACCATTAATGTTCTCACCAAGAGGAATCAAATCACTGTTACTAATATTGACTTTGAGCCCCCAGACCACCTCAAAACAGAGAAGAACACACCGAAGATGCAAGATTTGATAAGCTTCCGCCCAACAAAAAACAATTGTATCTCGGCAAAGAGACAAAGAGAAGATGAGAAACACTCATACTTCTTCCCTATCTGCCCACCTTAAAGTCACTAAAGAGTCCCCTCTTAACTTCCTTTGACAACATTTTGCTCAAAGCCTCCATAACCAAAGTAAACAAAAAAGATGATAGCGGATCCCTTTTGTCTCAAATCTTGAGAGTCTTTAAAATAACTGAAAGGACATCCATTAACAAGGATCGAAAAGGATGTTGAAGAAATACACTTATAAATCCACTTGCACCACTTATCTCTAAATCCCACCTTCTTCAAAATGTAAATCACAGGCTCCAACTCACATTATCAAAGGCTTTTTTCCATGTCTAGCTTGCAAATCACCCCTCCCCCTCCATATTTTATATGGGAATCCGCCACTTCATTAGCAATCAAGGCGGCATCCAAAATTTGCTTTCCATCTATAAAAGCATTTTGGAAAGGACTCACCACTTTAGAGATCATTTTTTTTAATCTACAAGTGAGGACCTTCAAAAGAAGTTTATAAATGCAACCTTCCAGGCTAGTAGACCCAAAATATTTGATATTGGAAGCACCCACTTTCTTCAAAATAAGAACAATGAAGGTGGAAGGCTATCCATAAAACCATCCAAGAAGTGGAACTCCTCAAAGAGCCTAAGGATATCCCCTTTAAGGACATCCCAATTGTGTTTAAGGAAAGCCATAGAAAAAGTATCGGGACCTAAGGCTTTATCCCCATTATACTCCCTAAGAGTATAAAGAATCTCTTCCTCATCAAAAGGGCGTTCGATCCAAATTGCTTCACTAACATTAAGAACAGAAAATTCCAAACCATCCAAATTCGACCATTAAAACATATCTCATTGAAGAGAGACTTGTAGAACCAGCAAATAGATTCCTTCATACTCTATTCCTCCACAAACAACAAGTCATCAACCTCAATGGAGCCAATAAAGTTGTGTTTGATTAATTTGTGAAAAATAAGTATTTTGATATATGATAAAGAAACTTGTCCATAATGTGGTCAAATTTTTGGAGATGTTTTTTTTTTTCCTTTCACTTTTATAGGGGGCTAATTATATGTTCCTGTGATGAATATATTAGATGGAATTTACAAAGTCCAAATTGTAATGTGAAAAAATATTCAACAATTGACATTATTTTTATGATAAGTTTTTTTTATATGTATATATATAAAGTAAACAACAACAATTGGCATTGTTATTTTATGAATTTCCTATTTACTGGGTTGTCATGCTTACATTTCTTTCCTTGATTGGGCTTCTATGAAGTCATGAAATGATATCACTTGCTACTTTTTTTTTTAAAATTTCATTTGTCTTATTTTGCCAGCTTTTGGTCATCTCTTATCCATGATTTGGTGCTCCTTTGTATTTATATGTGTTGCTACCAAAAACATGTGCTGAGTTGGAGGCCGGTTCTTGGGGGAGCCAACACAAGAAAAACAAGGTGAGCTAGAAAGTCACCAGAGGAGATAGGGGGGTGATGTCTCCAAAGACGCTCTGATGCCTTTGTTAGTACAAGTTTTTAAAGGAATAGAGATGTTGGTACTTTCAGTTATGTAAAAATGGGATTGTCTCTGAATCTGGATTTGCATACCTTGGTCATTTTATATTATTTCAGAGGTGAGACGGCCCACGTGCCAAGGATGGAAAATCCCAGAGATCCTGTTCTTCTGTAAGTAGGTATGGCTGGGTGTCCAAAGAGGATCATAATCCCTAGATTTGCGCTTGTTGGTCTGGACAGGGGTGTTCAGGAATAGGGTTCCCTGGCATTTATGCTTTTATAGGTCTGGGCAAGGGTGTCTGGGGATGGAAATGGGTCTATCAATAGCTTGTCTACATGTCATCTTCTTATTGGGAGTAGAGATGTCCACGTGTCACATTGGTGTTGGTTCAGGGGCTGCCCACGTGTCGCCTAACTGTTGGTCAAGGGCTATCCATGTGTTACCTTGCCATTGGTCCAAGGCTGTCCACGTGTTAGTTCACTATTGGGTGTAGGTATTGACTGTATCAAAGGCCCCCCACTTCCTTAAGTACATTTATGTGCATTAAGGAAGTATGGCAGGGTTCAGTCTTGGAGTTAAGAGTCTTAGCATGTGAGCCTCGGTCAACATGTTTTGTTTTTTTGGTGATATTAGGCCGAACATTTGAGTAATAATCAATATGCTCGGGCTTGGGGACTTTTAGTTCGAGCACATGAATAGCAATCAATATGCTCGGTCTTGGAGATGTTGGTCCGAGCATATGAGCCTCAGTCAATATGCTCGGCTTTGGAGATGCTGGTCCGAGCATATGAGCTTCAGTCAATATGATCAGCCTTGGAGATGTTGGTCTGAGCATATGAGCTTCAGTTAACATGCTCGGTGTTGGGAACTTTGGTCTGAGAACATGAGTAGCAATCAATATGCTCGGCCTTAAAGACACTGGTCTGAGCATATGAGCAACAATCAATACGCTCAACCTTGGAGATGTTGGTCCGAGCATATGAGCTGCAATCAATATGCTCGGCCTTGGAGATGCTGGTCCGAGCATATGAGCTTCAATCAATATGCTCGACTTGGAGACATTGGTCCGAGCACATGAGTAGCATCCAATATGCTCAGCCTTGGAGACACTGGTCCGAGAGTATGAACAGTAGTCGATACGCTCGGTCTTGGAGACGTTGGTCCGAACATATGAGCTTCAGTCAATATCCTCGGCCATAGAGACATTGGTCCGAGCACATGAGTAGCAATGCATATGCTTAGCCTTGGAGACACTGGTACGAATGATAAGTGCTTAAATATTCATATTTAAGCCCTTTAATTTACATTTATTAAGCTTTTTGTTTATGTATTTTATTATATTTTACTTCATTTTTGTGTCTTCTATGTTTTTATAGGTTCTTGGAGAAAATGTAGCATTTTGGAACTCAAAGGAAGAAATCTAGAAGACCTGAAAGCAGCCAAGTGCGATCGAGCACAGAAAAGTGTGATTGAGCGCACAAGCACTCGTGCGCACACATAGAAAGCTCGAGGATAACCCTGTGCTCGAATGCAAAAGCATGGGATCGAGCGCGCATTTGCAGTAAAACAGTAGAGCCAGTTTTGAAAAGAATAGTTCAGGTCTTGTTTTGGAAATTAGGGTTTCGATGTGTCCTTAGAACCTTATAAATAGACATGTAAAACACAAAAACAATAATTGGAATATTCTTTTTAGTTTGGAGCTTTAGAGATGAACTAACAACTCTTCTCCACAGTATTTTTGGGTTTATTCTTTTCTACTTATTTTATGTTATGATGATGTTTAGCATAAACACCATATGTAACTAGCTTACTAATAGGGCTCGATTGAAGCCCTAATTATGTTTTTCCATATATGAGTATTGTTGCCTTTGCAATAACTGTATTATGATGCTTTAATTGATTAATGTCTCTTTTATTGAATTCCTCATTTGTGTTTGTCTGATCAATATATGCATGTGGTATGGATTAGTTAGTTAGATCAATTTGGATGACCGAGTCTTGTGTCTGAAAATAGTAACAAAGGAAATCCACGCCGGGTTCTTGGGTTAATCAACATGGGAAACCGGGAGTATACACCATACCCAAGGTTTCGTGTGGTTGTCGATTTCCACAAATCTTATGCTCTCTTTAGGAATAACTCAGTATACACCATGTTGAATCCCTTAATAGAGAGAAGAGCTAGAGTATACACTATGCCTAACTCGTTGCTTTGGGAGATCAATAGCTTAAAGAGTGGACCAAGCCCTTAGGTTGACAAACATTAGGTATTCATAGTAGGGTTAGAGCACTGGCACATTACTTATTGGAAAGTATGATTAGTGGTGGATATCAAAACCCTATGTTTCTATCATTATCAAATTCAAACTCAATATTTATTTCTATCATTTTATATTGTGAAACTGATTCTAAAACGAAATTCACCAATCCCAGTGGAGATGATCTCGCATTTGCACACTATTCTACTATTGACCTTATGCGCTTGCAAGTAAAATCATTCAAATATTTGCTTATTAATTTAGGTAGGTTTTTGCACGACAATTTTTTGGCGCCATTGCCGAGGATTGCGCTAAATTTCTGTTTACGATTATTTTTCATTCATTTTTATTTTTTTATTTTGTTTTAGTCTATTTCTTCATAAACCTAATTTATTTTTCGTTTTCTGTTTTGTTTCAGGTACTACAGTAGAGTATTCTGTGGCACTGCGATTGAGTGCACTCCTTGGTGCGATCGAGCGCATTTGAGGCAGAGGTTACCTAAGTAGCAACACTGAAACTGCTGCACTAAAGTGGTTTTGCTGATTCATGCAAGGGCTTCGATCCAGGAATCCCACTTTCTTTCCCCTTGATGCAAAGCTTAAGCAAACCATTATACAAAGGCTTAGAGACAATGTTAAGGAGGTAGAAGAAGAATTCGAGGGAGAAGCACCAATGGCGGAACAGCTAGAAAACCAACAACCACCTGAACGAAGACTTATGAAGCAATCCTTCATCCCACGGAACCTCGACCAGCCATCATGTATCGCTTATCAGCCAGAGGTGGAAGGCAATTATTACGTATCTCCACAAATACTCAGTGCATTGACTCAACTTAAGGGTACACCTGCTGAAGATCCACACTTGCACCTTTGGGAATTCTTTGATCTCTACAAGTTCCAGCATATCCGGGGCCTAGACCAAGAGGGAATCAAGTTAATTCTTTTCCCTTTTTCATTAAAAGATAATGCGAAACTATGGTACAATTCATTGCCTGTAGTTTCTATCCATACTTGGGCAGAGTTGGCCAGTAAGTTCCTAAGGAAGTTCTTCCCAGCTCAAAAGACAAGACAAATGGGGAATAAGATTCAATCTTTCCAACAGAAGGATGGAGACCTGTTCTTTGAAGCATGGGGACATTTCAATGAGCTGCTACTCAAATGCCCACAACATACTTTACCTCAGGATGAACTGGTACAAGCTTTCTATTAAGATTTAAGTGATACTAATAAAAGTATTGTGGATTCAGGTTATGGAAGTGTGCTGATGGAGAAGAGCAGTGGAGAAGCCATGGAATTGTTCGAAACATTAAGTGAGCACACCCGGCAATTCTCCTCTAGAGGTAGACAATGATCCAAGAGCAAAGGTATGTATGAGGTGACTTTAAATGGTGGATCCTCTACCCAAATAGCTGTTGTGGAGAGGAAACTAGATCTGCTTGTTAAAGCCATGACTGCTCAGAACACCTCACCAAATCCACTAGTTACACCACTCCAGGTATATGCTTTATGTTCTCATTTTGATCATAATACTGAGACATGTCCTTTATATTCATCTACAGATCCAGAGCAAGCGAATTATGTGGGACCAAACAACTATCTGCCAAAGAATAATCCATGTGCAAACACTTACAATCTTGGATGGTGAAACCACCCAAACTTCTCTTAAAACAATAATCAGAATGCCCTGAACCATCAAGGGCAGCAAAGGAACCCCCAACAAGCAACCCACTCAGTTCCTATATCGAAAAAAATGACCTAGAGAATCTTGTGAGGCAATTGGCAACTCAGCAACAACAGTTGATGACCTCACAAGATCAATTTATAGCAGATGAAAGGCAATTTTGGACTAAGACAAACCATTACAAAACATGAACAAGCTATTCAAAGGCTAGAGGTAAAAAAAATGGGGCAATTGGCCAAGGAACTGAGTGGCAGAAAGCAAGGTGAGCTTCCAGCTCAAAAACTACCTAACCCAGGGGGGCACCAGCAACTGAAGGCTGTCACAACTCTTAGGAATGGTAAGGTCATAGGAACCGATGAGTCTACAAAAGCATCTCTAAAGAAACCATCGGCATCAAAGGTAAGTGAGATGGAGAAGGTGAATGCACCACCCTTCCGGCAAAGGTTAGTAAAACAAAAGAAAGAAAATAAACTGCTTGATATCTTTGAAACTTTGTGGTAAGTAGAAATAAACATTCCTTTATTAGATGCAATTCAACAAATACCTGCTTATGCTAAATTTTTGAAAGATTGTTGCACAAATAAAAGAAAGTTTCAGGAGCATGAAACAGTGGCTTTAACTGAAGAGGTAAGTGCGGTATTATTAAGGAAACTGCCACCCAAGATAAAAGATACAGGTAGTTTTATAATTCCTTGCAGGATAGGTGACCAGATTTTTGAGCATGCACTATTGGATCTAGGGGCTGGTGTCAACTTGCTGCCATACACTTTATTCAAGACACTAAGTTTGGGGGAACTTCAACCAACTTACATCACCTTGCAACTGGTAAATAGAAGTATCAAAAGACTAAGAGGTATTCTTGAGGATATTTTGGTAAAGGTAGGTCCATTTATTTTACCTACTGATTTTATTGTATTAGATATGGAAGAATCTTCTATGCCATTTCCTTTGCCCATCATCTTAGGAAGATCCTTTATGAGAGCTGATGATACAAAAATTTGTGTGAAAAAGGGTATTGTAAGTATGAAGGTAAATGGTGAAAAGGTTGAATTCAAAATATTTGATGCATTAAAATTACCCTAAGATGGTATGAAATGTTTTAATGTATGCATGATACAAAGTGTTGTTGAGGAAGTTTCTCAGGTCCATCACCTTAATCCATTGGAGTCCACCCTCACCCATGCTTTCACAAGAGCAGCTATTGAGCCAGAATCTGCAGATGTTACTGATAACATCATTGAAGCTGTGCACATCCTTGAGGCTTCTCCAAAGCATCCAAGCACCAAATTTGGATTTGAAGTAGTTGTGGGTGCATTTAACTTATGTTTTTCTGGGAGGGAATAAGAGTGTCTGGCTAAAGACATAAAACTTAGCGCTCATGGGAGGCATCCCACAACATATCCTTTTATTTTTAGTGTTTTTCACATTTATTGTTAGTATTTATTTTTATAACTGTTTATTATTAGTATCTCTTGTTTTTCGGTATTACGTTTGTTTTTCTTTTTTAGGGACAATGTGTGTGCATCAGTTCAAGTTTGAGGGTGTGTAACGATCTATACCAGCCATCTAGTTCTCCATCTCTTAGGTCAGATCTTTTCATGTCACTCACACATTAGGGACAATGTGTAAATTAAGTTTGGGGGTATGGGAGACACATTCACACACTCTGTCCTAGTTTTTTTTAGTATTATTGAAAAGATAAATGCATGTTCATATTGTTTTGAAAATTTTGGTTGATTTAAACAAATATTATGATAAGATTTCATCAATAAACTTAAAATCTAGAACATGTGGTCTAATAATAAAGTTTTAAAAGTTTAATTACTTACTTCAAGGCATTTAAGAATTCAAAAGTTTGATCTAAATCTGACACGAGCACATTAGCACATAAATGTGTGGGGTATGACATATAATTTTTATGTGTATGTTTTCATGGCCTAACTGTAATCGGATAACTTGTTAGAAGAATACTTTGTCATAGAAAAATAGAAAATAAAATTATTGCATAAAAAGAGAAAATAAAATGCTCCTAATGATCATTAAATAAAGTTTCCACTGAGTAACTGGACCTCTTACCTTAGTAAACAGTGAGTGTTCAACGAGCACATTAGCACATAAATGTGTGGGGTATGACATATAATTTTTATGTGTATGTTTTCATGGCCTAACTGTAATCGGATAACTTGTTAGAAGAATACTTTGTCACAGAAAAATAGAAAAAAAAATTATTGCATAAAAAGAGAAAATAAAATGCTCCTAATGATCATTAAATAAAGTTTCCACTGAGTAACTAGATCTCTTACCTTAGTAAACAGTGAGTGCTCATGTCAAAAGGTGGGAATTGTGCTTATAATGATCATTAAATATAGTTTCCACTGAGTAACTGGACCTCTTGCGTCAGTAAGCAGTGAGTGTTCACGTCAAAAGGTGGGAATTTTTCTTGGCAGCATTAAGACCAGTTAGTTTCGTAGCCTTTTTTACTCGAGTTAGTAAGTCCTTAGGGGTGTCTTTACACCTAATGCCTTGGCTAAACACTCGCTACATGGGTCAATTAGAAAGCTTAAAGGAACTCAATATAGCAAAAATCTCATAATAAAAGAAAAAGAAATAAATAAAACTATGCCATTATTGTTCATTCTGATAGGAAATTCAATGAATGTTGAGACACCAAAACACTACATATTAGAGTTATTTGGACGCTTCATCTTTTATGTGTTAATTCACCACACACTAAGTTAGACTTGTGATGCTTTAACCAGCCTTGAATAAGATGTGTTTATATTTTAAGCCTGCTCATGAATAAATATCATGGTTTTGTGTATGACTCAAATTTTTAGATATTATGAATGATGAATTTATCTTTGTTATTGTTTTTCAATTAGTTTTTTGTTTTGTATTGCTAAGGGACTAGCAATATGTAACTTTGGGGGTGTGATAAGTGCTTAAATATTCATATTTAAGCCCTTTAATTTCCATTTTGTTAAGCTATTTGTTTACGTATTTTATTGTATTTTACTTCATTTTTCTGTCTTTTGTGTTTTTATAGGTTCTTGGAGAAAATATAGCATTTTGGAACTCAAAGGAAGAAATATGGAAGATCTGGAAGTAGCCAAGTGCGATTGAGCACAAGAAAGTGTGATCGAGCGCACAAGCACTCGTGCGCACACATAAAAGGCTTGAGCGCAATCCTGCGCTTGAGTGCAAAAGCATGGGACCGAGCGCACACGTGCAGTAAAACAATAGAGCCAGTTTTGGAAAGAATAGTTCAGGTTTTTTTTTATGGAAATTAGGGTTTTGCGGTGTTCTTAGAACCTTATAAATAGGCCTGTAAAACACAGAAACAATACTTGAAATCTTCTTTTTAGTTTGGAGCTTTGGAGACGAATTAACAACTCTTCTCCATAATATTTTTTGAGTTTATTCTTTTCTACTTGTTTTATGTTTTGATGATGTTTAGCATAAACACCATGTGTAACTAACTTACTAATAGGGCTCGATTGAAACCCTAATTATGTTTTTCCAAATATGAGAATTGTTGTCTTTGCAATAACTGTATTATGATGCTTTAATTGATTAATGCCTATTTTATTGAATTCCTCATATATGTTTGTCTGATCAACGTATGCATGTGATATGGATTAGTTAGTTAGATCAATTTGGATGACCGAGTCCTGGGTCTGACAATAGTAACAAAAGAAATCTATGTCTGGTTCTTAGGTTAATCAACATGGGAAACCGGGAGTATACACCATGCCCTAGGTCTCGTGTGGTTGTGGATTTCCACAAATCTTATGCTCTCTTTAGGAATAACTCAGTATACACCATACTAAATCCCTTGATAGAGAAAAGAGTTAGAGTATACACCATGCCTAACTCGTTGCTTAGGGAGATCAATAGCTTAAGGAGTGGACCAAGCCCTTAGGTTGACAAACATTAGGTATTCATAGTTGGGTTCGATCATTGGCACATTACTTATTGAAAAGTATGATTAGTGGTGGATATCAAAGCCCTGTGTTTCTACCATTATCAAATTCAAACTCAATATTTATTTCTATCATTTTATATTGTGAAACTGATTTTACAACAAAATTCACCAATCCCTGTGGAAATGATCTCGCATTTGCATACTATGCTACTATTGACCTTGTGCACTTGCAAGTAAAACCGTTCAAATATTTGCTTATTAATTTAGGTAGAATTTTACACAACAACGAGCATATGACCAACAATCAATATGCTCAACCTTGGAGATGCTGGTTTGAGTATATGAGCCTCAATCAATATGCTGCGCTTTGGAGACGTTGGTCGGAACATATGAGCATCAGTCAATATGTTCCACCTTGGGAACTTTGGTCCGAGCACATGAGTAGCAATCAATATACTCGACCTTGGAGACATTGGTCCGACCATATGAGCAGCAGTCAATACGCTCGACCTTGGAGATGTTGGTCCAAACATATGAGCCGCTGCCAATATGCTCGGCTTTGGAGACATTGTCCCGAGCATATGAGCTTCAGTCAATATGCTTGGCCTTGGAGACATTGGTCCGATCACATGAATAGCAATCAATATGCTAGGCCTTGGAGACATTGGTCTGAACACATGAGTAGCAATCAATATGCTCGGCTTTGGAGACGTTGGTTCGAGTATACGAGCTTCAGTCAATATGCTCGGCCTTGGATCCATTGGTCCGAGCATATGAGCTTCGGTTGATATGCTCGGTTTTGGGTACTTTGGTCCGAGCACATAAGTAGCAATCAATATGCTCGACCTTGGAGACACTGGTCTGAGCATATAAGCAACAGTTAATATGCTCGGCCTTGGAGATGTTTGTTCGAGCATATTAACCTTAGTTAATATGCTTAGCTTTGGAGACACTGGTCCGAACATATGAGCTTCAGTCAATATGCTTGGCCTTGGAGACATTGGTCCGATCACATGAGTAGCAATCAATATGCTAGGCCTTGGAGACATTGGTCCGAGCACACGAGTAGCAATCAATATGTTCAGCCTTGGGAACTTTGGTCCGAGCACATGAGTAGCAATTAATATACTCGACCTTGGAGACACTGGTTCGACCATATGAGCTGCAGTCAATACGCTCGGCCTTGGAGATGTTGGTCCAAACATATGAGCCTCTGTCAATATGCTCGAATTTGGAGACGTTAGTCCGAGCATATGAACTTCAGTCAATATGCTCGGCCTTGGAGACATTAGTCCGATCACATGAGTAGCAATCAATATGCTAGGCCTTGAAGACATTGGTCCCAGCACATGAGTAGCAATCAATATGCTCAGCTTTGGAGATGGTCCGAGCATACGAGCTTCAGTCAATATGCTCAGTCTTGGAGCCATTGGTCTGAGCATATGAGCTTCAGTCAAAATGCTCGGTGTTTGGTACTTTGGTCTGAGCACATAAGTAGCAATCAATATGCTCGACCTTGGAGACACTGGTTGAAGCATATGAGTAATAGTCAATATGCTCGGCCTTGGAGATGCTTGTCCGAGCATATGAACCTTAGTCAATATGCTCGGCTTTGGAGACACCGGTTCGAACATATGAGCTTCAGTCAATATACTCGGCCTTGGAAACATTGATCCGATCACATTAGTAGCAATCAATATGCTAGACCTTGGAGACATTGGTCTGAGCACATGAGTAGCAATCAATATGCTCGGCTTTGGAGACATTGGTTCTAGCATACGAGCGTCAGTCAATATGCTAGGCCTTAGAGACACTAGTCCGAGCATATGAGCAGCAATCAATATACTCGGCCTTGGAGATGCTTGTTCGAGCATATGAACCTTAGTCAATATGCTCGGCTTTGGAGATGTTGGTCCAAATATATGAGCTTCAGTCAATATGCTCGGCCTTAGAGACATTGGTCCGATCACATGAGTAGCAATCAATATGCTAGGCCTTGGAGAGATTGGTCCGAGCACATGAATAGCATTCAATATGCTCGGCTTTGGAGACGTTAGTCTAAGCATACGAGCTTCAGTTATAATGCTCGGCCTTAGAGCCATTGGTCTGAGCATATGAGCTTCAGTCAATATGCTCGGTGTTGGGTACTTTGGTCCAAGCACATACGTAGCAATCAATATGCTCGACCTTGGAGACACTAGTCCGAGCATATGAGCAGCAGTCAATATGCTCGGCTTTGGAGATGCTTGTCCGAGCATATGAACCTTAGTCAATATGCTAAGCTTTAGAGACGTTAGTCCGAACATATGAGCTTCAGTCAATATGCTCGGCCTTGGGGACATTGATTCGAGCACAAGAGTATCAATCAATATGCTCGACCTTACAAACACTGGTCCGAGCATATGAGCAGTAGTCAATACGCTCGGCCTTTGAGATACTGGTCCGAGTATATGAGCCTCAGTCAATATACTCGACTTCATAGACGTTGGTTTGAGCATATGAGCTTCAGTTAATATGCTCGGCCTTGGAGACATTAGTCTGAGCACATAAGTAACAATCAATATGCTCATCTTTAGAGACACTACTCCCAGTATATGAGCAGTAGTTAATACGCTCGGCATTGAAGATGTTGGTCCGAGCATATGCGCGTTAGTCAATATGCTCGAATTTGGAGACGTTGGTCCAAACATATGAGCTTCAGTCAATATGCTCAGCCTTTGGGACATTAGTCTGAGCACATGAGTAGCGATGAATATGCTCGGCCTTAGAGACACTGGTTCGAGCATATGAGCAACAGTCAATACACTCGGCTTTATAGATGCTGGTCTGAGTATATGAGCCTCAGCCAATATGCTCGGCTTTTGAGACATTGGTCCGAGCATATGAGCTTCAATCAATATGCTCGGCCTTGGAGACATTGGTTCGAGCACATTAGCAGCAATCAATATGTTCGGCCTTAGAGATACTGGTCCGAGCATATTAACAGCAGTCAATATGCTCGGCCTTGGAGATGCTAATCCGAGCATATGAGCCTTAGTCAATATGCTCGACTTTGAAGATGTTGGTCCGAGTATATGAGCTTTAGTCAATATGCTCGACCTTGGGGACATTGGTCTAAACACATGATTAGCAATCAATATGCACGGCCTTTGAAACACTAGTCTAAGCATATAAGCAGTAGTCAATACGCCTAGCCTTGGAGATGTTGGTCTAAGTATATAAGCCTCAATCAATATTCTCGGCTTTAGAGAAGTTGGTCCAAGTATATGAGCTTCAGCCAATATACTCGGCCTTAGAGAAATTGGTCCGAGCACATGAGTAGCAATCAATATGCTTGGCCCTGGAGATACTGGTTCGAGAGTCTTTGCAGCAGTCAATACGCTTGGACTTGGAGATGCTAGTTTGGGCATATGAACCTCAGTCAACATGCTCGAATTTGGAGATGTTGGTCCGAGCATATGAGCTTCAATCAATATACTCGATCTTGGAGTCATTGGTCCGAGCATATGAGCTTCAGTCAATATGCTCGGTGTTGGGGACTTTGGTCCGAGCACATAAGTAGCAATCAATATGCTTGGCCTTAGAGACACTGGTATGAGTATTTAAGCAGCAGCTAATACGCTCGGCCTTGGAGATGCTAGTTCGAGCATATGAGCCTTAGTCAATGTGCTTGGCTTTAGAGACGTTGGTCCGAGCATATGAGCTTCAGTCAATATGCTCGATGTTGGGGACTTTGATTTGAGCACATGAGTATTAATCAATATGCTTGGCCTTAGAGACACTGGTCTGAGCATATGAGTAACAATTAATATGCTCGGCCTTGGAGATGCTAGTCCAAGCATATGAGCCTCAGTCAATATGCTTAGCTTTAGAGACATTGGTCCGAGCATATGAGCTTCATTCAATATGCTTTGTTTTGAGGACTTTGGTCCGAGCATATGAGCAGCAGTCAATATGGTCGATTTTGGAGACATTGGTCCAAGTATATGAGCTTCAGTCAATATGCTCGGCCTTGGAGACATTGGTCTGAGCATGTGAGCAGTAATCAATATGCTTGACCTTAGAGACATTTGTCTGAGCATATGAGCAGCTATCAATATACTTAGCCTTAGAGACGTTGGTCTGAGTTTCAAGGATTTTGCTAGGGCCAAGAATTCTTCTAGTGTGGTTTTAGGTAGATTTTTAGGCTTTTTTTCCTTTTAGGCCTATGAAGAATGTCTTGGCGCTTTTAGGTTTTTGGGACGTTTTTCTTTTAGGCACAAGTTTGTAAAATCTATTTTTACTCATGCTTCTTGAATTTTCGTTGACACTTGGCTTTCATCGGATTAATTTAATGTGTGCAGCCATTTTGGAGTGAAAATGGCGACACTCATTAATGTTTCATTTTCTTGGGGAACGAAACGGTGCCTCAAGCAGACTAAACGTCGCTTCGTTTGCGACAACGGATTCTTTGGATAGTGTAAAAGTAACCTCGAGCATCTTGAATGTCATGCCTCCCCATCCGTTCTTCTTAAATTGCCTCATTCGCTAAGCTTTTTTCTTTCCTATATATGGGTGCTTTGCTCTCATTCTTCTTCACTTCCATTCTAGTAAGTTTTTAGATAGAAAGTTTGAGAGTGATCATCCTCATTTTTAAAGGTTGAGAGTGCTTGGTGTCGTGATTTCCTAGTGAGAAGAGGCTTGCTGGACGTCTCGGCTCGGTAATGATTTTTGGTGTGGGTGCTTGGAGTGTGGTGTCGAATCGTCTTACTGAGGAGGAAGTTTGTTCGTGCTATTCGTACTCTAGTTGAGTCTCCTCTTTTTATTTCTCATGTCTACAATAGATAGTTACCGAGATAGGCCTAGTAGTGGTAACTGTAGTAGCAATAATAGTTATAGTAGTAGTACCTCCGAGGATATGAGGTTGGACATGTCCTCTTCCAAGAGTGAGACCCCAAAAAGAGTCGAGCTTAGAGAGGGGCCATTAGCTATGTTGCTCTATGTACCTGTAGTGGAAGAGTATGAAAAGAACTCGTCCTCTGAGGATGATGTGGACGCGACCTTACCCGATATTAGAGAGGTTATGGCTATTGATGAGAGGGAACAATGGGAGTTCACCACGAACGTTGTTCCCAGCCAGATCAGGGAGGAGGATCTCGAGGTGATCTGAAGGGCATATCGTGTTTCGAGAGAATATGCCCTTAGGTTAGCCAGAGTCGGGGAGAGGGCTTATGATGCCCTTCTGAGTCGCGCGCCCTATGAGCTATGTGTGTATGAACAACACATGAGAGTCAGGCTATGCTTTCCCCTGCATCCCTTCTTTTACGTCGCGCTGCAGTACTTCGACGTGGCGTTATATCAATTTGTGCCGAACTCGGTAAGGCTGATAATGGCATTCATCTCAAAAGTGGGGGGATTGATGAACCTTGACGTTTTCAAGGCCCACTTCTAGATAAGCAAGCATGGCTAAACTGGATGGGTCATGATCAATATTCGAGTGAAGAGAAGACTGTTGAAGAAGATGCCATTTTCAATCAAAAGGTGGAAGAAGTCTTTTTTCTTCGTCTGAATGGAGAGCGACTTTGGTGTCCCACTATCATGGAGTTTGGATCGGGTGGGAAAGTTTACGAAGCCAAGTCTTTTTCACCGTTAGCAGGAGATGGTGAATGCTATAGTGGCTGCGCCTATGGATGTGGAGGTTCTCTACGATAATAAGGAGTTGGCAAGGTGAGGTCTTTGCTCCCCTTGTTCGAGTCCTCTATAGAGAGTGGTAACCTCGTGCCCACTTTTTTATACTTACTTTTATTTCGTTTCTACAATGTTTTATATTGCTTCTTTTTCCTTTACTTCGTACTAACGGTTTCCTTTGGTTATCTTGGGTAGAGATGGAGGTGACCACTAAAGCCAGGGAGTGGGCCAAGAGACTTACTCTGGAGCGGAAGAAAGCTGCTCAAGCGGAGAAGCAATCTATTTCTGGGTCTGGGGCTAGGAAGAGGCCTCAAGCTCCTTCTCTCAACCTCATCGACTTGGAGAGCCCTTCTAGGTTCTCCCTTGAGCTGGAGGCTGCTCTAGTCTCATTTATTGCCTTTATATCATCGCGAGGTGCGACTACTAGGGCAACGATCTTCACTCCCAACTGGGGCTTGGAGTTGTCGCAGAGGCCTATCAAAGCTCTCTGCTCCGCAGCTGAGGCCCTAGGCTCTCAGGTACAAAATCCCTTTTTTTTGCCATCTTTTTTCCTTTCCCTTACTTTTTGCATGATATGATGGTTAACAATTTCTTGTTTTGTTTTAGTCAGGTGTTCTGCTGGCGGTGATGTCCCGCCGGTGCCTAGACCTGGCCAAGAGGTTTGGTCAGGCACAACACAAGCTGGATGAGAGCACCAAGCTTATTCTCCATTTGCAGGCGTCACTAGAGGCGGCCAACTAAGCTAGGGCTGAGGCAGTCCAGGAGAGGGACACCATTTTTTTGTGGGGCAGTGACTCAGATAAAAGACTAAGACCCGTACCTGAGTGGCTGAGAAGACGCCTTGGAGTCTTTCAAAGACTTGGCCTCATATCAGACGGCAGCTGAGAAGGAGGGAGGCATGCAATACCTCGAAGGCTTTTTAGAAGCTAAGAGGAGGGTTGAGGCTCTTCATCCTAAAACTAATTTTTCTACTCTCGACTAGCTAGGTCCTCAAGAGGACGAAGAGGCTACTGCAGAGCTAAGGCAGAGGTGGTAGTTCTTGCTGGCAATGAGGAGCCAACTTCTCAGCCGGAGGTCTAGGCTGAGGTTGAGGCTGAGGGAGAGGTCACCTCATGAGGGTTTAGACTTAATATTTTTCTTGTTTTTATTTTTGTACTTCAAGGCCATTTGTGCCTTTTGTAGGTTTTGGAATTTTAATGAAATTTTTGGTATTATCCTTCAAACTTGTCGTCTTTTATTGCAATTTTTCTTTTGTCATTACAATTTAACCAACCCAGCCGCTTTCGTGAACCATACCCTAGACGTGAGCTATTGGTAGAATTATTAAAGGTTTTCAGTGTTCCAAGTGCGAGGAATAGGATTCCTGCTTAGTTCCTCGAGCTCAAAGTTGCTGGATCAGCAGATCCTTTTAATGCGGTACGGGCCATTCCAGTTTGGGACAAACTCTCTCGTTTCTCATGGGTGGGAGACTTCGTTTTTCATAGGATGAGGTCATGCAGCTTAAAGTTTCTGTTTTGGACCCGAGAATTGTAATACTTGGCGACCTTCATAGGCAGCTAATCGGATCTAGGCCTTATCCCGAGCTTCGTCAATGAGATCAGCGCTCATTCATAGGGCTTTTTTGTTGTTGTTGCTTACAAAACTTTGTACTCATAGTGAAAGCACCCTGATCTCCAAGGGAATGACAGCTTCGGAACCGTAGGCCATGAAGAAGGGAGTTTCCCTAGTGGGTGTTCGGGTGGTTGTCTAATATGCCTAAAGTATGTTTGGCAAGTGGTTGATCCATTGCATGTCCGCTTCGTCTAATCTCCTCTTGATACCTTATAGAAGCATTCTGTTAGTTACTTTGGCCTACCCATTGGCCTATAGATACTCGAAGAAAGAGAAGCGGTGTTTGACGTGTAGTTCTTCGCAGAATGCTTTGAATCGTGCACTATTGAATTGTTTGCCATTGTCCGTCACTACACGGGGAATACCGAAACGGCACTTATGGATTTCTAGATGAGGTTCTGATCTTAGTGGTCGGTTATGCTGGCCAATGGCTCGGCTTCTGCCCACTTAGTGAAGTAGTTTATCGTGGTAATGAGGTAATTCGGTTGGCTGGGTGCTCTTGTGAAAGGGTCGAGGAGGTCCATCCCCCACATGGCGAAAGGGAGCGGGCTGGTGATCGAGGTGAGAGGATTCACCATCCGATGGGAGATTGCAGAGTACTATTAACAACTTTAACACTCTTTTTTTACCAATTCCATGGCTTCTCTTTGCATACCGGGCAAGTAGTAGCCTTGGCGAAGAATTTTGAAGGCTAGGGCTCGGCCTCCAAGGTGGTTTCCATATATTCCTTCATGAACTTTTCGAAGGGTATAGTTGGGCTCAGTTGGCCCTAGGCCCTTTAGATAGGGCGTCGTGAGACCTCTTTTGTATAATTGATTGTCTATGACCATATATCACGACGCTTGGGAGATG
Organism: Bretschneidera sinensis; assembly: GCA_023935145.1. Taxonomy (NCBI): domain Eukaryota; kingdom Viridiplantae; phylum Streptophyta; class Magnoliopsida; order Brassicales; family Akaniaceae; genus Bretschneidera; species Bretschneidera sinensis. Next base: position 105,878,688 of record CM043700.1, on the reverse strand, counting down.
ATTTTTCTAGTTTTGCCGAGCAAAACTGGCCATCCTATTAATACTAGATGATGGGGTCAACCCAAGTTTTTACTTCAGTTACAGGTAGTACAGAGATCTCTTCGGTGCTTGGGACAGCAAGTGTTTTAATGTAAACTGCATGCGTGGGCTCTGGCTGTAGAGATGAGGAAAGTCGAGCTAGGGAATCAGCTTTTGAATTTTTTGCTCGGTGGATCTAGTTAATCCGAAACACTTTGAACTTAGCGACATGTTCTTTGGCTTTCTCCAAGTAGCGAGTGATCTTTTCTCCTCGGGCTTCAAATTCCTCGTTGACTTGGTTTACTACTAACTGTGAGTCACTGCAAGCGTCTAGGGCCTCGACAGACATTGCTCTGGCTAACTTCATTCCGGCCAGCAATGCCCCGTACTCGACTTTGTTGTTTGAAGCACTAAACCCAAACCTCAAGGCGTACTCAATGCTGAAACCATCTGGGCAGCATATGATGAGCCCGGCTCTGCTTCCAGTGTTGTTGGAGGAACCATCAACATGGAGGGTCCATTGCGGAACTAGTTCGACTATATCGAGATCTGGGGTAGGATCCATTCTGTCTTAGAGTGTGGTTTCCACGATAAAGTCTGCGAGGGCTTGATGGCATTGCAGGGATGATACCGGATGTCGAACTCTCTGAGATTTATGGACCATTTGACCATCCTTACGGAGACATCCGACTTGTTGAGCACTTGTCTCAGAGGTTTGTCTATTAAGAGGACGATGGTGTGCGCTTGAAAGTACAATCGAAGTTTGTGGGCAGTGACCAGGAGGGCATACTCCATTTTTTCCATAGGGAGATACCTCGTTTCCGCATCGTGGAGGATCTTGCTTACATAGTACACGGGTCTCTGGACACCTGCTTCCTCTCGGATCAAGACAGAAGCCACCACTGTTAATAAGTGCTTAAATATTCGTATTTAAGCCCCTTAATTTACATTTGTTAAGTTCCTAGTTATGATATTTCATGCTATTTTATGTATTTTATGTATTTTATGTGTTTTCCTAGGTCATTGAAGAAAATAGAACATCATCTGGATTAGAGAACAAAGCTGGAAGAACTGAAAGTTTCTTAGTGCGATCAAGCACAAAAGTGTGCGATCGAGCGCACCAGTGCTCATGTGCACAAGAAGAAGGCTCGATCGCACCTGCGCTCGAGCACATCAGTATAAGATCGAGTGCACACGTTCAATAAAACGGCATAACTTATTTTAGAAAGTAGGGTTAGGGTTTTGTTTTACGAGTTAGGGTTTCCAGATGTCCAAAAACCTTATAAATAGACCTGTAAACACAAAAACAGGGTGTTCTTTTTAGTTTTAGTTTTGATTTTTGGAGAACGAGACTGTGGAGACGAATGGACGACTCTTCTCTGTAGTACATTCAGGTTTATTCTTCTCCCTTTATTTTTACTTTATGAGGATGTTTAACATCAAAACCATGTGTAACTAACTTACTAGTAGGGCTCGATTGAAGCCCTAATTATGCTTTTCCATATATGAGTATTATTGCCCTTGCAATAGCTGTATTATGATGCTTTAATTGATTAATGCCTGTTTTATCGAATTCCTCATATGTGTTTGCTTAATCAACATATGCATGTGGTATGGATTAGTTAATTAAATCAATTTGGATGACCGAGTCCTGGGTTTAATAATAGTAACAAAAGAAATCTACGCCGGATTTTTAGGTTAATCAACATGAAAAACCGGGAGTATATAATATGCCCTAGATCTTGTATGTTTGTCGATTTTTATAGAACTTATGCTCTCTTAAAGAACAACTTAGTATACACTATGCTAAATCCTTTAAGAAAGAAAAGAGTTAGAGTATACACCATGCTTGACTCATGGCTTAAGGAAATCAATAGCTTAAGAAGTATAAACCATGCCCTTAGGTTGACAACATTAGGTATTAGTAGTATGGTTAAAGCATTGACACACTATTTATTGGGAAAGTATGATTAGTGGTGGATATCAAAGCCCTAAACTTTTATCATTATTAATTCGAACTCAATTATTATTTCTATCGTATTATATAGCGAAACTAATTTTAAAACAACATTTACCAATCCTTGTGGAGATGATCTCGCTTTTGCACACTATACTGCTATGTTGACCTTGTGCACTTGCAAGTAAAATTGTTCAAATATTTGTTTATTAATTTAGGTATATTTTAGCACAAGTTTTTGGTGCCGTTGCCGGGGATTGCACTAAATTTCTGTTTAGAATTATTTTTCGTTCAGTTTTATTTTTCTGTTCTATTTTATTTTGTTTCATCAAATACCTAATTTATTTATTCTTTGTATTTTCTGTTTTTCTGTTTCAGGGTTGCAGCAAAGTAATTTCTGGAAGTGCGATTAAGTGCAGTGCTTGGTGTGATCGAGTGCAAAAGGTCCAGAAACTACCCGAGCAGCAGTATTGAAACTACTGCACTAAAGTGTTTCAGCTAATTCATGCAGGGGCTTCGATCCAAGAATCCAACATTCTTTCCACTCGATACAGTGCTTGAGCGGACCATTCGACAAAGGCTTAGAGACAACGTTGAAGAGATAGAAGAAGAATTCGAGGGAGAAGCGCCAATGGCTGAACAGCTTGACAACCAACCGCCACCAGAGAGAAGACCCATGAAGCAATCCTTCATTCTACGAAACCTCGACCAGCCCTCATGAATTGTTTACCAACCTGAGGCAGAAGGCAATTATTACATATCCTCATAGATACTAAGTGCTTTCACTCATTTCAGAGGTATATCTGTAGAAGACCCACACTTGTATCTTCGGGAATTCTTTGATCTCTGCATGTTCCAGAACATCTGGGGCCTAGATCAAGAGGGAATCAGGTTAATTCTTTTTCTTTTTTATTAAAAGATAATGCTAAGTTGTGGTATAATTCATTGCCTGCAGTGTCCTTCCATACTTAGGAAGAGCTATCCAGTAGGTTCTTAAAGAAATTTTTCCCAGCACAAAAGACAAGACAGCTGAGGAAGGAGATTCAATCTTTCCAACAAAAGGATGGGGACCTTTTCTTTGAAGCATGGGGACACTTTAATGAGCTGCTTCTCAAGTGCCCACATCGCAATTTACCTCAAGATGAGCTGGTACACGCTTTCTATGAAGGTTTGAGTGACATAAATAAAGGTATTGTGGATTCAGGTTGTGGAGGTGTGCTGATGGAAAAGAGTAGTGAAGAAGCCATGGAGTTGTTTGAGACATTAAGTGAGCACTCCCAACCAGCAGCCCAATGAGTTCCCGAATAAAAGAACAGTGACCTAGAGAGTCTTGTGAGGCAATTGGCAACTCAGCAACAGCAGTTGATGACTTCACAAGATCAGTTCATGGCATATGAAAGGCAATTTCAGACTGAGCAAAGATAAACCACAGCAAAGCGTGAACAAGCCATTCAAAGATGAGAGGTACAAGTGGGGCAATTGGCTAAAGAGCTGAGTGGAAGAAAGCAAGGTGAACTCCCATCCCAAACACTACCTAACTCAGGAGGACACCAGCAACTGAAGGCCATTACAACTCTCAGAAATGGTAAGATCATAGGAACTGATGAGTCTGCACAAGCATCTCCAGAGAAACCATCTGTATTAAAGGTAAGTGAAATGGAGAAGGTGAATGCACCACCCTTCCCTCAAAGGTTAGTAAAACCAAAGAAAGAAAGTAAACTGCTTGATATTTTTGAAACTTTGCGGAAAGTAAAAATAAACATTCCTTTATTAGATGCAATTCAACAAATACCTACTTATGCTAAATTTTTTAAAGATTGTTGCACTCATAAGAGGAAGTTTCAGGAACATGAGACAGTGGCTTTAACTGAAGAAGTAAGTGTGGTCTTGTTAAGAAAACTACCAGCAAAGCTAAAAGATCCAGGTAGTTTTACCATTCCTTGCAAGATAGGTGACTAGTTGTTTGAGCATGCATTACTAGATTTAGGAGCGTGTGTCAATTTGCTGTCATACACGGTATTTGAAACACTAGGTTTGGGGGAGCTTCAACCGACTTCCATAACTTTGCAATTAGCAGACAGAAGCATCAAAAGACCTGATTACGCTCAAACTAACACGTGGATAGCTGAGGTGTCGATCCCACAAGGAAAAGTGATCTACAAGGGAAAGTATAAACCTTAACACGAACGATAAAATTTAAATGAAAGAATCTGAGTTTTGATAATGAAATAATGTGATAGAATTTTGTAAATATAATAAAGGATTCAATAGAGAAATAACAAGGTTTCGGGAATCCTTCCTAAGTTCGTTGCGTTATTCCAATCTCGATTCAATTTTTTTTATCTCGATTGCTAGTTTCACATCCCAAACAAGAAATCGGTAAATATTCAATCACAACACATTAACACTCTAATGTAATTGCTACAAATCACTCATTGATTTCGATTCAAGCACACATGACCTATCTTATAGATTTATCAAGAAACGACAATATATTTCAATAATAATATCACAGTAATGGATAAACCTATAAGATAAATCTACTGGAATCAATCACATCCAAAAAATTTGACATAAGAAGAGTTTGACTATACTTATATGGAGGAGAAGCATGCAATCATCGGATTAAGAGAAAATCTAAGAGAAGAAGAACATAAATTGCAGCTGTCACATGAACCTAAATTCTTCTTATTTAATCAAAGAGTAAATCATAACAATGTTTAACAATAAATCCTTACAACTGAACCAAGAATGGAAATAAGAACAACTACACCTAGGGATTCATCCCTTCGCCTTGCTTGGAGATTAGTTGGCCATGGGGCTCATGCTTGAACACCGTAATGGAGAAGAATGTCGCCGCTTTCTTCAGTTTTTCAGCGTCCAAAACCTCCCCCTTTATCAAACCCTAAGTGATCTATTTATAATACAAAAGGTTCAAGGGTATTTTTGGGTCTAAACTATCATTAAAACTCTAATTAGGAAACAGGGCATTGCGCTTATGTCACGGCGCACACTAGTCAAGGCCACGGCGCCACCTTTTAACTAGTTTTCTTCAAGTTTCTGGAGGCCATGGCCCAAGGTGGTGAGCTCAACTTCTGAATGCTTCTGGAGGCCGTGGCTCAGCTGGTCCAGGCCGCGGCGGACAACCTTGGTTCTCTTCGTTTTGTACTTCCGCAATCATGCCTTCACTTCAGTATACCTCGAATCATCGTGCTTTAAGCAACGATAGCTTTTCCATCTCTTTTGAACCCAAAACACCTGAAAATGCACCGAAATAGATCAATGATCCAAGAATGACACTTTAGAATTGTTAAGGTATAAATGTGTAATTCAACCCTAGATCAACCCTACAATGCTAACAAATAAGTGCCATTAAAATGCATTTTATGACTCTCATCAAGACTAAGAGGTATTCTTGATGATGTCTTGGTAAAGGTAGGTGAGTTTATTTTATTTGCTGATTTTATTGTATTAGATATGGAAGAATGCCCTATGCCATTACCTCTGCCCATCATCTTAGGAAGACCCTTTATGAGAACTACTGATACAAAAATTTGTGTGAAAAAGGGTATTGTAAGTATGAAGGTAAATGGTGAGAAGATAGAATTCAAAATATTTAATGCATTAAAATTACCCCAAGACGATATGGAATGTTTTAATGTATGTATGATGCAAGGTGTTGTTGAGTAAGCTTTTCAGATCCATCACATTGATCCATTAGAGACCACCCTCACCCATAATTTCACAAGATTGAATATTGATCCAAAATTGAAAGATGTTACTGATGACATCATTAAAGTTGTGCACCTCCTTAAGGCTTCTCCAAAACATTCAAGTAAGTATACTCCTCCATTTGAACCTCTTGTACCTACTAATAATATTCTTCTCCCTTCCATTGTCCAAGCATCAAACTTGGAATTGAAGCAGTTACTGGGGCATTTAACCTATGCTTATCTGGGAAAGAATAAGACAATACCGGTGATAGTTGTTGCTAATCTAAGTGTTGGGGAAGAAGAGAAACTGTTGAGAGTTCTTAGAGACAACAGATCGACTATCAGATGGACCATTGCTGACATCAAGGGGATAAGTCCAGCCAAATGCATGCATCACATATACCTTGAGGATGAAGCAAAACCCACCCAAGATGCTCAAAGAAGACTCAACCCACACACGAAAGAGGTAGTCAAGGCAGAGGTATTGAAACTACTGGATGTTGGCATTATCTACCCCATCTCAGACAATAAATGGGTAAGTCCAGTCCAAGTTGTTTCGAAGAAGAGTGGGATTACAACGGTGAAAAATGAAGATAAAGAGTTGATACCTACAAGAATAACCACTGGTTGGAGGGTCTGCATTGATTACAGAAGGCTAAACAAGGTGACCAAAAAAGATCATTTTCCCTTGCCCTTCATTGATCAGATGTTAAAGAGATTAGCTGGTCATAGCTACTATTGCTTCTTGGATGGGTATAGTGGTTATAACCAGATTGCTATAGCACCAGAGGACCAAGAAAAGACCACCTTCATATGCCCTTTCAGAACATTTACTTACAGAAGGATGTCATTCGGTTTATGCAATACACCAGCCACCTTTCAAAGATGTATGATGAGCATTTTTTTCGACATGGTGGAGAAATTCATGGAGGTATTTATGGATGATTTTAGTGTTTTTGGTTCTAATTTTGATGAATGCCTCAATTATCTGAAGAGTGTCCTCAAGAGATATGAAGAATGCAACTTTGTGCTAAATTGGGAAAAATGTCATTTTATGGTTCAACAAGGCATTGTGTTGGGTCATTCCATTTCCAACAAGGGTATTGAGCTAGACAAGGCCAAGATCGACATCATTTCAAAATTGCCTCCTCCTCTAACAGTAAAAGCTGTCAGAAGTTTCCTTGGACATGCTGGATTCTACAAACGATTCATCAAGGACTTTTCTAAGACCTCTGTGTGCACTATTAGCTAAAGATACCAAGTTTGAATGGACTAATGACTGTATGGATGCTTTCAACACATTAAATAACTTGCTCACCTCCGCACCAATAATAATGGCACCTGATTGGAGTCTTCCATTTGAGTTGATGTGTAATGCTAGTGATTTCGCCCTGGGAGCCGTTTTGGGCCAGAGAATCGATAAGGTACCTCATGCTATCTATTATGCTTCTAGAACTTTAAATGATGCTCAGCTAAATTATTCTACTATTAAAAAATAATTGTTAGCTGTTATTTTTACTTTGGAGAAGTTTAGATCATACCTAATTGGCTCTAAGGTTATTGTATTTACTGATCATGCTGCTTTGAGATATTTGTTTGCTAAGAAAGATGAAAAGCCTAGGTTAATCAAATGGGTACTCCTTTTGTAAGAGTTTGACTTGGAGATTAAAGGCAAGAAGGCCAGTGAAAATGTGGTTGTAGATCACCTATCTAGACTACCTCATGATGACGATAAAAATGCACTACCTTGGAATGAGAACTTCCCTTATGAACAATTGTTTGCATTAGAGGTAACACTTCTATGGTATGTCGATATTGTAAATTATATAACTGCTAAGGTTTTTCCTCCAGGTATGTCCAGTCAAGAAAGAAAGAGATTGATATCTATAGCACGACATTACCATTGGGATGACCCCTACCTATTCAAATTTTTCGCTGGTCAAATCATTAGAAGGTGTGTCTCAGAGGAGGAACATTTGAGCTTATTGCAACATTGCCATCAATTTGCTTGTGGATGACACTTTGGGGCCAAGAGAACAACTCTTAAGGTATTACAATCAGGTTTTTATTGACCTAATTTGTTTAAAGATGCTTTTCATTTTGCAGCTCATGTGATAGATGCCAGAGGACAAGTAACATCTCATCCAAAAATCAGATGCCATTACAAAATATTCATGTAGTCGAGCTTTTTGATGTATGGGGTATTGATTTCATGGGTCCATTTCCTAACTCGTATGGTTATTTATATATTCTTATGGGTGTGGATTATGTGTCCAAATGGGTTGAGGTTGTCCCTTCAAAGACTAATGATCACAAAGTGGTTATAAAATTTTTCCAGGATAACATCTTTACTCGGTTTAGGACTCCAAGAGCAATAATCAGTGATGGAGGCAGCCACTTCCATAATCAATCTTTTGCTGCCCTGATCAAGAAATATGGGATCGCCCATAAAGTTGGCACTTCTTATCATCCTCAAACCAGTGGCCAAGTGGAGATAAGTAACCGAGAGATCAAAGGCATCCTGAAGAGAACTGTGAATCATAGTAAGAAGGATTGGTCTTTGCACCTGAATGATTCCTTATGGGCATATAGGACAGCTTACAAAACACCAATTGGCATGTCTCCATACCGATTAGTCTTTGGGAAAGCATGTCATTTACAGGTGGAGTTAAAGCATCGAGCATATTGGGCCATAAAGCAGTTCAATTTTGACATGAAACAAGCGGGTGAAAAGAGGAAGCTGCACTTAAATGAGCTGGGAGAATTAAGGCATGATGCATATGAGAATGCCAAGCTCTACAAAGAAAGGACCAAAGTCTATCATGATAAACAGCTGGTTAGGAAAGAGTTTCATGCGGGACAGAAGGTGTTGCTCTACATTTCACGATTAAGATTGTTCCCAGGCAAACTCAAGTCCCGATGGTCTGGTCCTTATGTGGTCACCAAGGTCTTTCCTCATTGTGCTTTGGAGATCCATGGTTCCAACAACAATCAGACATTCATAGTGAATGGACACAAAGTAAAGCCATACCTTGAAATCAAATTGCTACCAAGAGATGAAGATTTGGCACTCCAGTTTATCCAGTAAGTAATGGCGCCAAGAACACTTGAGCCACATGAGGTGGACTTTGAGTGTTCCCTTCCAAGAGAGTAGCACTGAGGCTACTATAGAGAGCATTTGAGCAGTTCAGACTTTGATAAACGTGTAGCTTAAGTGCCTCTATTAAGGTCAATGGCACTGAGGCCACTGAGTACGGTACATTTTTATTTTTGTTTATTATTCTTCATTATTTTTAACTTTTTTCGTCTTTACTTTAGTTAGTTTAGTGGTACAGTGCGTTCTGTCCTTGTGATCAATGGCACTCCACAGTGCACTCGAGCATAATCTTGCCATGGGCCCAATAGCCCGCGAGGGCATCCACATGCACATACCTGCACATAAGTGTGATCGAGCGCACTTGGGACAGAAGGTCACATGCCTATTTTAGGTCATTTCATTTTATTCCTCATTTTCACTCCCACTCTCTGCACTCTCTACCCCCTCGTACAACTCACTCACCACTGCCCTTGCCCATGCCCAATCTATCACAGCACTCACCACCACATCACCATCACATACCACCTCACGTCGCTCCTCACCTCACCAAGTAAACTCGTCTCCCTTTCTTCCACCATCACAACCACACACGATCACTTATCACATTGCTTGCATATTCTTGTTACTAATAGTTGCATACAACGTGTTCTTTTTGTCTTTGTGGTTGTGTTTGGTTAAAATTGCAGGAAGTTGGGAATTTTTAGCTCTCATCACCCATTGTTTGGATTCACTGTCGCCCACAAGCTGTTCGACAAAAGACCTCAGTGACATAACAACTAGTGCGATCGAGCGTAATACTAGTGTGATCAAGTGCAATTGGTACAGTGCGATTAATCGCACCTTTCTGTGATCGAGCGCACCCCATATGCAGATTGTATCCAGCATGCCTAAACATACTGCCTCCACATCCCGCGCCTCAGGTAACCGTGCACAGTCTTCTCGACCTACCTTTGAGCAGATAGAGATCTTGTTCGAAACCATCTTTAACATAGACAGTGACTTCAAAAGCTTTAAAGCCACCCAATGGGCCATGCAAGAGTTCAAGCGTCATGATTTGAAGAGGTTGTTCAAGCCTGTCTGCTTTATCGTCTACACCAGATTCATTTGTCAATTCTATGAGAACCTCTCTTTTAACTGCAGTAGGCTAGGTGCCTTGTCCTCATCTGTTTAGGGCAATTACATTAACTTGACATCATCAGACATAGTTACTGCCCTCAAATGCCCTGAAGAATATCCACTTGAGGGTGCCCGGTTAGATGAGCAGCTGGAGTCCTTCTCCCTTTCTGCCATCATAGAAGACATGTGTGCCGGGCAGTATACGGATAGGCACAACAATGCTAAGAGCTGGTCTAAGTTGCCTCCACAACTCTGGCTTGTGGATTCTATTCTACAGTGTAATATGTGCCCATTGTGACACAAGACTCAGAGGCATGACAAGTTCCTTCAAGCACTGTATGCCTTTCACAGAGGCCACTAGTACTTCATTCCTGCTATCATTTAGAGCCAAATTCATAAGTTCTGGGACCACATCCATGCACGTCAGGTCATCACTACCAATGCTTAGGAGCTCCCATTCCAATTCCTCATCACTTATATTTTCAAGAAGAAGGGAATTAAGGGCACCTTCACAAATGGACCAGTTAGAGAGCACATATTCTTTGGCAAGAGTCAGTGGACCCAGAGGACTCCGGGGACCTGCACTTGTTGTTGAGAGGGTAGAGGATCATCCTTGGGATGAGGACCATGCTGACATGGGCCCCACAGAGTATCAGCACATCCTTGAGGAGATATCTTCTTTCCGGTATGAGATAGCTAATATTCTATGAGAGGATCGGGAGGTTACGTGCCTAGTTCATCAGCGTATAGATGGGTTGGAGGCACGCTTAACGAGGAACAAAGCGATGCTACAGGCCATTCTAGACCGACTACCTCCCGCCCCTAGTGCCTCATCGTCAACACCACATGGAGGCCAGCAATGAGAGTGGTGCACCGCTTGGCTGAAGAAGTAAAACTTAGCACTCATGGAAGGCACCCCACAACATATCCTTTTAATTTTATTGTTTTCATATTTCTTTTACTGTTTTTAGTATTTTGTTGTTTTCTGGTATTACTTTAGTATTTTATTTTTCAATGTCGATATGTGTATCAGTTCAAGTTTGGGGGTGTGCTATGAGCCATGCCAGCCCAACTAGTTCTCCATCTCCTAGGTCAGTTCTTTCCATGATTTTCACACATTGGGGACAATGTGTAAATTAAGTTTGGGGGTATAGGAGACACATTCACACACATTTTCACACACTATTGTCCCAGTTTTTTTTTATTGTCTAAAAGATAATTGCATGTTCATGTTGTTTTGAATTTTGGTTGATATAAATAAATACTACGATAGGATTTCATTAGTAAGCTTAAAATCTTGAACATATGATATAATAATAGAGTTTTAAATTTTAGCTACTTACCTTAGGGGCATTTAAGAATTCACAAGTTTGATCTAATCTGACACAAGCACATAATTATGTGGGGTATGACAAGTGATTTTAATATGTATGTTTCCATGGCTTAGCTGTAACCGGATGACTTGTTAGATGAACACTTTGGCATAGAAAAGTAGAAAAAAAATTTTGCACAAAAAGAGAAAAAATGCTCATAATGATCATTAAATAAACTTTCCACTGAGTAACTGGACCTCTTGCCTCAGTAAACAGTGAGTGTTCACGTCAAAAGGTGGGAATTTTGCTCACAATGATCATTAATAAACTTTCCACTAAGTAATTGGACCTCTTGCCTCAGTAAGCAGTGAGTGTTCACGTCAAAAGGTGGGAATTTTGCTCACAATGTTCATTAATAAACTTTTCACTAAGTAACTGGACCACTTGCCTTAGTCAGCAGTGAGTGCTCACATCAAAAGGTGAGAATTGCTTGGTTGCATTAAGACAGTTTAGTTTCGTAGCCTTTTTGACTCGAATTAGTAAGTCCTTAGGGGTGTCTTTACACCTAATGCCCTAAAACCATATGGTTTGGGAGTCATTGACTCAACACTCACTACATGGGTCAATTAGAAAGCTTAAGGAAACTAAACATAGCAAAGTTTCATAATAAAAGAAAGAAAGAAATAAAACTATGTCATTATTGTTCATTCTGATAGGAAATTCGGTGAATCTTGAGACATGGAGACATTACACATTGGAGTTATTTGAAAGCTTCATCTTTTATGTGTTAGATCACTTGCACTGAGTTAGACCTATGATGCCTTAGCCTGTCTCCTGTAAGTAATTAAATTTTAATTTAAATTTTTTTTGTTTGTTGCAAAAATGGGTTTTATGTTAAGCTTGCTCATGAATGAATATCAGGTTTTGTGTGCGACCTAAATTTTTGGATACCATGAATGATGGATCTATCTGTGTTATTTGTTTTTTTTTTCATTTAGTTTTTAGTTTTATATTGCTAAGGAACTAGCAATATGTAAGTTTTGGGGGTGTGATAAGTGCTTAAATATTCGTATTTAAGCCCCTTTAATTTACATTTGTTAAGTTCCTACTTGTGTTATTTCATGCTATTTTATGTCTTTTCTGTGTTTTCCTAGGTTATTGAAGAAAATTGAACATCATCTGGATTAGAGAACAAAGTTGGAAGAATTAAAAGTTGCTTAGTGCGATCGAGCACAGAAGTGTGTGATCGAGCACACCAGCGCTCGTGCACACAAGAAGAAGGCTCGACACCCCTGCGCTCGAGCGCACCAGTATAAGATCGAGCGCACACGTGCAGTAAAACGACATAACTTATTTTACAAAGTAAGGGTTGAGTATCGTTTTACGAGGTAGGGCTTATAGATGTCCCAAAACCTTATAAATAGACTTATAAACACATAAACAAGGGTGTTCCTTTTAGTTTTAGTTTTGGTTTTTGGAGAAGGAAACTGTGGAGACGAATTGACGACTCTTCTCTGTAGTACTTTCGGGTTTATTATTCTCCCTTTATTTTTACTTTTTGAAGATGTTTAATATCAAAACCATGTGTAACTAACTTACTAGTAAGCCCTAATTGTGCTTTTCCATAAATGAGTATTATTGCCCTTGCAATAGTTGTATTATGATGCTTTAATTGATTAATGCTTGTTTTATCGAATTCCTCAGATGTATTTGCCTGATCAACATATGCATGTGGTATGAATTAGTTAATTAAATCAATTTGGATGATTGAGTCTTGGGTTTAATAATAGTAACAAAAGAAATCCACGCCAGATTCTTGGGTTAATCAATATGGAAAACCGGGAGTATATAATATGCCCTAGGTCTTGTATGTTTGTCGATTTTCACAGAACTTATGCTCTCTTAAAGAGCAACTTAGTTACACCATGCTAAATCCTTTAAGAAAGAAAAGACTTAGAGTATACACCATGCCTGACTCATGGCTTAAGGAAATCAATGGCTTAAAGAGTATACACCATGCCCTTAGGTTGACAACATTAGGTATTCGTAGTATAGTTAAAGTATTGGCACACTATTTATTGGGAAAGTACGATTAGTGGTGGATATCAAACCCTTACACTTTTATCATTATTAATTCAAACTCAATTATTATTTCTATCGTACTATATAGTGAAACTAATTCTAAAACAACATTTATCAATCCTTGTAGAGATAATCTTGTTTTTGCACACTATACTGCTATGTTGACTTTGTGCACTTGCAAGTAAAACTGTTCAAATATTTGCTTATTAATTTAGGTATATTTTTGCACAACAACTTCTTGTCCGACAGCTAGGTACAGGAAGAGTTTTTCGCTAGTGACGGGCTTGGTTAGGAGAGGGGCTGAGCCCAAATACTCTTTTAGTTCATCGAATGCCTTCTGACAATCTTTAGTCCAGACAAAGTCCTTGGCTTTTATGATGGCCTTAAACAATGAAAGGCATTTCTCTACGGATTTTGACATGAATCGGCTTAAAGTGGCTATCCGTCCGGTTAATTGTTGGACTTCTTTCACTGTCCGGGGTGGGCTCATGCCGAGGATGGCCTTTATTTTTTTTGGGTTCGTCTCTATGCCCCTTTGGGTCATCATGAAGCCGAGGAACTTTCCCTCGGTGACTCCAAAGGTGCATTTTGCGGGGTTCAATTTCATTTGATGGCACCGAAGAACTTCAAATGCTTCTTTCAGATCGGCTTCGTAGTCTTTAGCTCTAACACTTTTTACCACCATATCATCCACGTAAACCTCCATGTTTTTTCTGATCTGCTCACGAAAGATTTTGTTTAACAATCTTTGGTAAGTTGCCCCAGCGTTCTTGAGATTGAAAGGCATGACCTTGTAACAGTATAACCCCTGCCTAGTGATGAAGGTCGTTTTCTCTTGGTCGGACCTGTGTATAAGGATCTGGTTGTAACTAGAGTATGCATCCATGAAGGTTAGCAATTTGTGTCTTGACGTTGCGTCGATGAGCTGGTTAATCTGTGGCAGTGGGAAGCTGTCTTTTGGGCAAGCTTTGTTCAGGTCCGTAAAATCAATGAAGATTCATCACTTGCCGTTGGCTTTCTTTACCATCACCATGTTAGACACCCAGTCTGGGTAGTTTGTTTCTCAGATAAAATTGTCTGCGAGTAGTTTGTTTACTTCGGCTTTGATAGCGACCTGCCACTCGAGAGCAAACGATCTCTTCTTCTGGATGACTGGTTTATGGTTTGGGTCTACATTTAACTGGTGCACGATCACTTCTGGGTTGATTCCTAGCATGTCTAAGGCCGACCAGGCTAAAAGATCTTGATTTTTTCGAAGGAGAGCGAGTAAGGATCTCTTGGGAGCTTCGGGGAGGTTAGAGGCGATTTGAATGGTTCGGAAGTTATCCTCACCGAGGAGGATTATAGGTAACTCTTCCATAGGCTAGCCTCTCAAAGTTTTCCCTTCTTCCCTGAAGTTGTCTTACTCGAGTGAGAGAGTCTCCGTCCTTCTTCTTTCTCTTACAGCGTTTAGATAGCAAGATCTGGAGATTTGCTGGTTCTCTCTGACTTTGCCTACCCCATCTTTGGTGGGGAATTTTACTTTCATGTGGTACGTGGAGATTACCGCTTTGAGTTTGTTGAGGGTGGGTCTGTCGAGGATTATATTGTAAGATGATGGTTGTCTAACTACCAAGAAAGTAGTCTGCATGGTGGTCGCTCGCAGAGCCGTTCCTGAGGTGACTGGGAGAACTATGCTACCTTTAGCAAACACTGGGCCCCTCGAGAAACCGTAAAGCGGGGTGAAAACTGGCTTTAGTTGAGCATCTTCCAGCTGCATCTGCTGGAACACGTGGTAAAATAGGATGTCAGTCAAACTCCCTTTGTCGATTAGGATGCACCTAACATCGTGGTTGGCCACGAGAAGGGAGATAACCATGGGATCGTCGTGCGGGGTTTGGACTCCCTCCAGATCTTTGTTTGTGAAAGTGATTGCCTAGTCCGTCTTTCTGCGTTTGTGGGGTCTATTGACCAAGGCTACAGACCTGGCAGGTCTTTCCACTGTGTCCTAAGGTGCCTCCGACTGCGGAACCCTTGCAGATGGTCTTGATGATTTTAGTGGTGGCGACCTCCAGGTTTCTTTGGTTGGGCCCTCCATGGTTAGGCCCATGGCTTTTCTAAGAGGTCCGGCTCATTCTGTTTCGATCGGACGGGCACTCGGGACTTCTCCAAGGTCGTTCCAGCACTTTCTCTTGTCGGAGTCTAGTGAACTCTTTTAACTGCCCCTTGTTGATAAGGGCTTCTATTTGATGTTTCAAGGCTAA
Source organism: Bretschneidera sinensis (assembly GCA_023935145.1). Taxonomy (NCBI): domain Eukaryota; kingdom Viridiplantae; phylum Streptophyta; class Magnoliopsida; order Brassicales; family Akaniaceae; genus Bretschneidera; species Bretschneidera sinensis. The sequence goes on along the minus strand of CM043700.1, from coordinate 105,863,149 downwards.
GCAATCCTTTGTGTCATGCTCGTGGTTTTTGTTGAATCGGTACCACTTGCTTCGATCCTCGTTGAGGCGCAATGATTTTGGAGGCCACTACAGGATCGCTCTATCTTGGATTTGCATTAAGACGTTGGTCCTGAATGCATTGAAGGGAATAAAGCTCTTGAAGTGACCAAGAGCTCTATGCCAGCCTTCGCGGAAAGGTCACTTGATGGGTTCGTGGCAGGGGCTAATGAGGCCTCTCATCTTCTTCTTCGCATCCCCTTCCCGTTCTCTCTTAAAGGTTTGGTCATCTTTCGCCAACATGTACTTCTTGGCTCGAGCCAATATCTCATTCATGTCGATGGGTGGTCACCTGGTGAGCTTGGAGCTGAAGATTCTGGGTCTCAACCCATTTTTGAATGCTAATATCTGGATGTTGGGGTCAAGGTTGGGGATTTCCCAAGCGATGGCATTAAACCTCGAGAAGTAGGCTCAGAATCTTTCTCCTCTTTGTTGGATGATGTTGAATAGGGACTCCGAAGTCTTCTTAGGTCATTTGCTACTAAGGAAATGAGACTTGAAGGCTTAGCTCAGTTCCTTGAACATACTAATGCTTCCTAGTTTTAAACGAGAATACCACGTTTTGGTCGCCTTATTGAGCATCAGGGAGAATGCTCGGCACATTATGGGATCGGAGTGCCGGTGCAGCGTCATTGTGGTCTTTTAATGTTGGAGATGATCCAAGGGGTCTGTAGAACCTTTGTAAGGTTTAATCTGGGGCATTCGAAAGTTCTGCGGGAGTGGGGCTTCGAGGACCTCTTGAGTGTAGGATGGGTCTTGAACATTGAGTTCGTCCAAGATACCGTGGTTTCGACACTTTAGTGCTTCATTGATTCTTCCCTCCATTTCTTCTATCCGTCTACCGAGACCGAAGCTACTCCTAGAGGAGGGGCTTCCTTTGGATTTGACGGTGCAAGGCGGTGAGGACTCTGCTGTGGAACAGTTGTCGATGGGGAGTCCACGGTTAGCTGAGCTTGCAAGCCCAGGGTTCTGCTGAGGGGGTGTAGGCGAGGGCCGATGAGTCCCTCGGTGAACCTTGGCTGCTAGGTCGGTTACTAGTCGTGAGAGTTCCATGAACTGTGCTTGGAGTATGGCATAGTGGGATGCGCTGCGGGGGCCTCTTGGAGATCTTGGGGGTCGATTTCTGTGTAACAGGGGTGTTAGGTCCCTGGAATGGGCTATGGTTCATCGGCAGAGGACCTTCGTCCCGACACAGCAAGGGGTCTCGACCCGGACGATTGGGTATGGGTGTTAGCCCCGTCCACTCCTTTGCCTGTATTCCTTGTAGTATTTTTAGGTGGCATGGCAACAAATGAGTTCTTTAGACTTCTTCGCTTTTACTGTTAGCGAGAGACTGTGGATTTCCCATAGACGGTGCTAATCTGTTGATGCCAAAAACGTGCTGCTTAGTTGGGGGTCAGTTCTTGGGGGAGCTTGCATAAGAAAGACAAGGTGAGCTAGAGAGTCACCTGAGGAGAGAGGGGAGTGATGCCTTCGAAGACGCTCTGATGCCTTTGTTAGTACAAGTTTTTAGAGGAATGGGGATATTGGTACTTTTAGTTATTTAAAATTTGATTGTCTCTAAATCTGGATTTGCATACCTTGGTTCTTTTATAGTGTTTCAGAGGTGAGACAGCCCACATGCCAGGGATGGAGAAATCCCGAAGATCCCGTTCTTTTGTAAGTGGGTATGGTTAGGTGTCCAAGAAGGAATGTAATCTCTGGATTTACGCTCGTAGGTCTGGATAGGGGTGTCTAGGAATGGGGTTCCTTGGCATTTGTGCTTTTGTAAATCTGGGCAGGAGTGTCCGGGGATGGCAATGGGTCTGTCAATAGCTTGCCTACATGTCATCTTCTTATTGGGAGTAGAGATGTCCATGTGTCACCTTGTTGTTGGTTCAAGGCTGTCCACGTGTTAGTTCACTATTGGGTGCGTGTTTTGGCTGTATCAATGTGATTCATGATTAATGCTAAAACTTTCTGTTTGAGTTCGGTGAAAGTAGTTATCAGACGAAATTTTATTGTTAGAGTTTAGCTACAACTGTCAAAGTGGAATATTTGGTCCTCACTTAAGTTAAGGCCATTGGTCTATTATCTATTTATTTGAAATTTTCTACGTGTGGGAAGATGTTGTTTAATCAGTATATAGCAAAGCAAAGAATTTATTCCCTTTTATTTATTATTTTGGAGTGATATGTTGATTTATCAAGGTTTCATTTTGGTTCTTTGCTTTTGCTGCAAACATGTCATTGATGTACCTGGCTATGACTAAATGTTGTGCAGGCTGCCAAAGAAAGAGAAAGAAACGTATGTTCATTTGTTTATTCCTTCGCCAATAAAGTTTTATTTGGAACTCTTGACAGGTAAAGATTTTATTTTAACTAGAGGTACCCTTTTGGCGAAGAACATAAATAACTTGTACGCTGCTTTTACTTGCACGAAACTCTTTTTGACGTAAGTTACTTTGTGAACCAATGTGAAATGGAAAACATTATGTCATTTGCTATGTGAACATTTCGTGTATTCGGTATCGCATGGTTTTATGCTTCATATTTTTTTAATAATTTCTTCATTTTGATATTTATTATTATACAAAAGTTGTGAAATGAAAAAATAAAAAATAATTAATTATGCTATTATATCATTTCCTTGATTTAAGAGAACGTCAGTGTGTATTGTTGAGTAATTGCTATATTAACGTTTATTTTTTTTTTTTTGTGTTCAAGCAATCAAAACGGTCAATTTTGATAGTTTAAAAGTTTTAATTAATATTTTTTGTACAAATTTTTGTAATCATTTCGATCGATATGAAACATTGTAACCGACTCCTATCGATCGAAATTGATTCGGTCAGCTAATTCGGTTAATGGACTCCAAATCTCCAATTAAAGGTTTACTGTTTTTGTACATGCCAGATGCAAGTCAGCAAAAGCCTCTACTTCCTGATACTAACCAACATTATTATTAAATCTATTCTAGTAAAATTATTAACATTAAATACCTGTTTTATGGAAGCAAAGGTATTTACCTCTGTTTCTGTTTGCAATCTTCCATTTCGTACAAGAATATCTCCATCGTATTTAGAAACACTCTTGGGCCACAGAATAATCGGGACAAGCTGGCGCGTCTGCATCATCACGTACCCTTTTTTCTAACTTTTTTGTGAACTTGCGAAGGCAATGTCGAGGTGCTTGCTGGCGGTAATCGATGGTTAGTGGCGGCCAAAAATTTGAGCTGAATGGCGAGATGGGGGCTGAGGAGTTATGAAAGAGAGAGAAAGACAGAAAGTGACGAGTGGGAAAAGAATATTTTGGATTCATTGACTATTATATAATAAAAATGAAATAAAGTATTTTGACAAACTGTTAGAAGGGGCATTTAATCCTGTGACCTTGCGGTAACAGAAGCGCGCCCCAGTCATTGTGACAATTGATCATAATGTTAATATATGACGGAAATAATTTATATAGGAATTCTTAATTGGTTAAACGGTTGATATAGTTAAAAAAAAGATCGTTCTAATCAATAATTATTTTAGCCAAATTATTTTGATCAAAATAATTTGAAATAATCGGTTAATAAGTTTTAACCGATTAATCCCCTAGTTTTTTGTTATTTTTAGCCTGCCTACTAACCATCTTTGTTGCTTAGTGGTTGCAAAGTTATCTTATAACCATAAGATCAAGGATTCAAAGGCTGGTACTAAATCTTTCAGTCACCTGTTATTTTTAGCATACTTACAAGTTTGTAATCTTCTTTATAAATTGGTTTACTTAATGTGATCTTTTATGTTGTTGATACACCTGAAATGGAATCTTCAGTGAAAATCTTTTCCTGCAAATTCATCAAACTTATTTATACATTAATTTAGACAAAATTGGTGTTGCACATGCATAGCATATTAGAATAAAGTGAAAATTTATTTTAAATAATTTCTTAAACTCTATAATCTTCACTTTATTTTGAAAAGAGCATTACCACTTGGTTAAACGGGGTTAGTGAGTCAACCCATTGAGCTAGAGGGTGTTGGTATTAAATATTTGGTCCTTTTCAATAGAGAACTTCTAGAGAAGTGGCTTTGGATATCATAGTGGAAATGGAGCACTTAAGGCGAAAGGTTATAGTGGCTAAGTTTGGGGTGGAGAATAATGGGCAGATTACTAGGGAACGCCAGGGTGCTTATAATGTGGGGTTTGGAAGTGGATTAGAAAGAGCTATTGTGATTTTCTCCCTTAGGTCTTATTTGAATGTGGTTATGGCAATGGCATGATGTTTGGCACAATGATTCTCTTTTGAACAAGCAATTTCCAGTTGTTTTTTCTCTTGCTCGTGATAAAGAGGCCTTGGTTAGCTCTTATGTGAGTCTTCATAATGAGTAGGGGCATATAAAAGTCGGATAATTTCGATTGTCCGACTGTTTTTTATCAAAATTTTAAATTGAGTCAGTTAAATTGGACAATCAGTATAGGTTGGTTATTTCGAATTTAAAAGTCGTTAAATCGAGTCAGACATTGGACAATTTTTTTTTGAGTTGGTATAACCGATTAACCGACTTTTATTATGCTAATAAACTAAATTATTAAATATATATATATATATATATAAGTTCATTTACATTTCACTCCTCTGGGTCTTTCAAAGTCAAAACTCAGAAGCCCTAAAATCATTTGCAGTTTTGAACCTCTCATCTCTTTGGCTCTTTCTCTACTTCTCTCTCTTCCATCTGGAACCCTAGGCAGCTACACAACCAACGACTCCACTTCCAACCCTTTACTACAGTGTTTTCCCTTCTATCTTGAGTCCCTTGACTGAAATTAAGGAACACTCCGGCCTCCATAGTCCACACATATAGCCTCCACTTGGACCACTCCCCACCGACAGTGACTAACCACCACGATAGAGGATAGACTCACTCCCACTCCCCATTACACCACCACCACCACTAGCACCAGCCACCTGCCACCACCACTAACCTAAATCTTCCAAGATTTAACCCTAACCCTAGGTCTCTATCATTCCTTATCCTTCGTTAGTCTACAGTCCACCTTGTCGCGTGAACTAAAGATTTAAAGGTAAGTTAGGAAATACTCTGTAAATCTCTCTGAATGACAAATTGCCCAGACTTTAATACTTTGTAAATCGCTCTATAAATCTCTTTGTAGCATCCATAAGCAGCTGGTGTAATACCCATCTTCTTAAAGTAAGGATAAAGAAGTAATTTGATAGATATTACATTGAAATTAAAATAATATATATGAAAGATTTACTATTGAATGAAATAACTATTTTGACAAAAAAACATCCAGGTGTCTGAGTGTGTGGTTAAAAAAAAAAAAAGACATCCATGTGTCTACGTGTGTAGTTAAAAAGAATAAGGAAAAAAATGGGAGGAATAAACACCTGGACGTCCAGGTGTAAAATTTCCCCAACATTTTGACACTAATCAACCCAAATGAGAAGTATGGTGGCAGTAAGAAATATAGTGGCAGTGTTTACGATTTGAATATATATATATAGTTTTTGTTTTATTTTGATTTTTCTTACCAAATCCTATTTGGCTTCTTTCCTTCTTCAATTCAAATTTCTTAGTAAAAAGTTATAAAGAAAATTTCTCTAGTATTAGAGATAGTACAATCATTCAATTACAATAGTCAGACTTCATCATATGAGGTGTTGGTGATCAACAATCTCAAAAAATTGCTTAAAGAAGTAGGAAAGGCAAGCAGGGGATCCACGAGTAGCTTTAAGTGCTACGTGGTGAGTTAGATTTACTTTTTGTAATCGAAACCAATAAAAATATGAAATTAAGATATTTGAATAAATGAGTGAATTACAATAATTTAATGATATATTTTCTGGTATATATGAAAATTGATGGATTTATTGATTAGGAATTGGAAAATGTGTTGACTATTAATTATATGAGAATTTATATTTTAGATAGGATGGATGAATGAAAAATATGTTGAGAAGTTTTATGAAATTTTTGAAAAATATGATTGAAAAGTGGATGTGATATATGAGGAGATAATTTAATGAATAGGATAAAAAAATAATAATTTTGAGAAAGAGCTGGATAGCTAAATTAAATGTCTGAATGTATGCTTGTTTTCATATTATTGCTCATATGCATGAAATAAAAGATCAGGAAGGCAGTTGGTCTGCTTGTTTTCATATTATTGCTCATATACATGAAATAAAAGACCAGGAAGCAGCTGGTCTGCTTGTTTTCATGTTATTGCTCATATGCATAAAATAAAAAACCGGGAAGGCAGCCGGTCTAGCTGAAAATAAAAGAACTAAGAAGGTAGTCGGTCTAGTTGAAAATAAAAGAACCAAGAAGGCAGTTAGTCTAACCGAAAAATAAAAAAACTGGGAAAGCAACTGATCTAGCTGAAAATAAAAGAACCGGGAAGGCAGTCGGTCTAACTGAAAATTAAATAACCGGGAAGGCAGCCGGTCTAGTTGAAAATAAAAGAACCGGGAAAACAGTCGGTCTAGTTGAAACATGTTGACATGTGGGAAGACGTTCCTAGGTGATAATATGATATGATCTTATGAGAAAGAAAGAAAAATAATTTAAATTCATGCATTGCATTTGTTTAATTATTGATTTCTATTGATTGAGATGCTAAAGCATCAGACTTTATTGTGACATGATTGATAGACAAATGAGTCTCAGAGAGAGAGACTTATATGATGAGAAAGAAATATGACAGTAAGATATGATAAAATATTGATTTTCTGAATTGATTATATGTTGTGAACCTCATAACAAGGTAAATAATGATGTTAAATTGAAAATCTCAAGATGATTAAATATATGAGAAGAAAAATTAATATGTTTGATGATTAATTTAAGATGAGATTGATAAATGGTTAAAATTATAATAGGATATTATTATTGATTTATATAAGATAATAGATGAATGAATATGGGAAGATTATTTGAAAGATCAAATGATTATCTGTGAAGAAATAGATGATTTATATTGGTAAATTAGAAACGATTGAATTATAAGATGTGACTAGAAATGTATAATCGAGTACTTCTAGTAAATTTAATTCATTGAGTTTGTAAAGCTCACTCCTCATTGTTGAAAATTTTCAGGCAATAGGCAGGGCAGATAGAGTTTAGAGCTGATAACAGAGTAACTACCTTAAGTAAGTCTCATGGTCAAGTCCTCAGACATTGTAAGAAAGAAGAAATAAAAATTTGTAATAAAAATATTTTCATGCATTTTGTTATATGTATATATTGTTTCTGAAAGGAGGATGATGATGTATCTTCTCTGAGAAGAGTTACGGATTGGATAAAACAAAAAATTTCTTTCAGTTGATGTTTTTTTTATTGTTGCATATATGTGTCGTGCTGGGATTTCAAAATGTGACGACACCATCTCGGGGGTGGCTAACCTGGGATGGGTCGTTATAGCTGGTGCATGGCAGGTAGCTTTAATTGAATAAACTAAATCATAACTATTGTCTGCATAATAACTGTTGTTTGCAACATAACTATTGAAAAGTTACCGTGAATCTCTTTGTAAGACAATATCTTTGATTGAGAGAGAGAGAGAAATAAAGAAAGAGATGTTTTTGTGCATATACAAATAAATGGGAGATCTTATATATAAATTTTAAACATATAATAAAAAGATGGTTGTGTGTATTTTTTCGCAGTGCAAAGAGGGGTCATTGGTCAGTGATAAGGGAGGAGGGAGAGATCTGAGGCAGGGTTTATGTTCACTGTATTTTAGAAATTAGAATATAATCTTCTTGGCTCATTAAAGTTGTGTGTGAATTTGTGTGTATTATAGCTTGTTAACTATTGAGTGAGTGTGTGATTTCACCAGGTGGGCTCAGTAGGATTTGTCTAAGTTGTTGACAACCTATAGAGATAAAGGACCAACCTTTGTTTTTTTAGATTTCCATACTCTTTGGGCCCCCAATCTCTTTTTATAAGCATAAATGTTCTGTAAACAAAACAAAAATGGTTTAATAAAGTTGGTTAACCGAGTACAGACTGACTTAAAGTCGGAACAATCAACTAAAGTTGGTCGGGTCAGTAGGAAAATTTTTATACCGAAAAATTTGGTTAATTTTTTTGATCGGCCGATTGTACACCCCTAATAATGAGGAGATTACATGGGACATTGCTTTGAGTATAAATGTTTAGGATTGGGAAGTGGCTGTGTTGGTAGCTTTCTTGAAAATATCTACAAAACAAGAGTTAACTTGTTTGTTGAAGATAATGTTAAATTGAAGTTGAGTTAGGGGGAAAAGTTTGAGGTAAAGTCATACCATAAGACTCTTCTGTTGAATTAGAGCTTGAAGGGTACAAATATTTTCCCTTGGAAATGTTTTTCTCCTATGATTTTTTTTTATTTTTTTTTTGCTTGGGAAGCTTTTTGGGGTGGTATTCTACTGGTTGACAGTCTTCAAAAACTGGAAAGGTCTTGGTTAATAGATGCTATCTTTGTAAATAGGAGGCTAAATCCGTCTACTATCCTTTTATTGCGGTGCTTTTCATTGTACAATTTATGGGAAATGGCTTTCATTGTGGTGGGACTCTAAAGGGCAGTAGCTACTTCTATTTAAGATGAAATGTGCGCTTGGAGAGGTTTGAGAAGTTCAAAGCAATAAGGAAGGTGTCATGTTTCATTCCTCTCTATTTTTTAGGTTGTTTGGCATAAAAGGAATAGGAAGGTTTTTTTTTTTATTACAATGAATGACTTCTAGCATCCATCAACGATGGTTGGTTGTATATTTTTGGGTTTGGGTTCAAAGGATTTTTTTTTTTGAAAAATGGTGGAGACTTCAAAGATTTCTTTGAGATACTAACATGCAAATAGTTTTTTTTTTTTTTTTTTTTGTAATTTGATGGTACCCCTTGGTGCCTTTGATCTACATACTTTCTTTCATCGATAAAAAAAGCTAAATTAAATGAAAATTTGAATCTGAACACGATCTTACTGTTATATTAATTCAATTTCTTGGTACTTGTTATGTTATTATTACTTAAATGGATGACTTTGTTGGTAAAAATTTTTGATGTTTTACCATATTTTTGGCATTGCCAGAATTTTTTCACTAACAAAATTCTAAACATTTATTGGACTACTTGAAAGCACAAAAATTTTAATATATTTTTTTTTTTTTGCATTTGAATACTCTATTTAGTAGAACAATTCATTAAAACTATTAATTTTTGCACCTTTTAAAGGTACAATTACCAAATTTCCATAGTGTTTTTACAATACAATTTCATTGGCTTTTAGTAACAACACTTACTATAACTTTTTATTAATAATACTCATAGATTTTGGGATCAGACACATCATAAGCACAACAATTCCAAACACAATCTTAGATGGAGAGTGAAAACAGTAGCAGAATCACCAACATTGAATGGAGAGCAGATGAAGAAATCACTAGTAATGACAAAAGCTCTTCAAGCTCTTAGGGAATTGTTGAGCGATTATATACCTAAATAAATAGGTGAATAATCGTACTAGTTATACTTGCAAGTGCACAAGGTCATCAGTGCAGTCTAGTGTGCGAAAGCAAGGTCATCTCCACAGGGATTGGTAAAGTTACTTTTAGAATTAGTTTCTCTAAAGTAAAAAGAGATAAATAACTGTTGGAAAGTCATTTGATAATAATAAAGACATAGGGCTTTGATATCCACCACTAGTCATACGTTCCCAATGTGTATAAGGTATCAGTGCACTAGCTTTATTATGTATACCTACTAGTTGCCAACCTAAGGGCATGGTATCTACTTCTTAAGCTATTGATTTCCCTAAGCAACGAGTTAGGCATGGTATCTACTCTAACTCTTTTCTTCCTTAAGGGATTCAGCATGGTATCTGCTCGAGTTGTTCCTTAAGAAAATATAAGTACTGTGGAAATCGACAACCACATGAGACCTAGGGCATGGTATCTACTCCCGGTTTCCCATGTTGATTAACCCGGGTATCCGGATAAGATATCCCTTGTTACTAATGTTAGACCTAGGACTCGGTCATCCAAATTGATCTAACTAACCCATCCATACGACATGCATACGTTGGCCTTACACATACATATGAGGAATTTAAATAAGCACAGGTGTTAATCAAGTTAAGTAACATAATAAGCTATTGGCAAAGATTTTATCAATGAAAAAAAATATGGGAATGCATAACTAGGGCTTCAATTGAGCCCTATAAGAGAGTTAGTTACACATACTAACTGAAGTAAACATTATAAATAAACTAAACATAAAGGAGAAGAATAAACCCGAGAGAAGAGGCATCAATTCTCTCCCAAGTCCTCAACTCCAAGTAAAAGAAAAGAGAGAAGTGTTTTCTATCTAAGGCGTGTCTTAAGTGTGTGATTTACAAGTGTATTTATAGGTCTTTGAGAAGTCTTAAGAGAACCATGAGTTCCTAAACCTTCCTAAAACAACAATTCTCTTATTTCCAAAATAGGGTTCTGCAGTTTACTGTTCACGCCCGTACATGTGCGCTCGATCGCAGTGTGCCTTGTGCTCGATCCTTCAAGTGTGCGCACGATCGCATATGCGCTCGATCGCATATGCGCTCGATCGCATATGCGCTCGATCGCATTACATGGCGTGATCGATCGCACTTTGTCCAGAGAATGCTCCAGGGCTTCCAGATTTCTTCCTTTACCAAAACTACTTCTTTTTCTCCAAGACCCTATAAAAACATGTAAAACACACAAATGGAGTAAAAGATACCAAATTAATGTAATAAAGGACCTAACAACTGTAAATAAGGGGGCTTAAATATGAATATTTAAGCATCTATCACACCCCCAAACTTACATATTGCTAGTCCCTTAGCAATACTAAATTAAAAACTAAAATGAAGACATAGATAAATCCAATGTTCACGGTGTCAATCAAAAGTATAGTTTTAACACAAAACTATGATGTGCATTCATGAGCAATCTTAACAAATGTAAACATATTTTTGCAATGAATAAGAGTTTTGAACGTAAATCATATTCATGAGATAGTTTAAGACATCACAAGTTTGACTTTGGTGTGTGGTGACTAGCACATAAAAGATTAGGTTTCCAAGAAATTCAAAAGTGTAGCGTTTCGATGACTCAAGATTCACCAAACTTCCTATTAGAGTCAACAAACATGGCATAGACTTTTATTTGCGAGATTTTTTTTTGCCACGTTAGTTCCCTTAAGCTTTCTTGCTAACTCATGTAACGAGCGTTTAGCCAATGACTCCCAAACCAGATGGTTTTAGGGCATTAGGTGTAAAGACACCCCTAAGGACTTACTAGCTCGAGTCAACAAGGCTATGAAACTAACTGGTCTTAATGCTACCATTTAGATTTTTCCACCTTTTGACGTGACACTCAATGCTTACTGAGGCAAGAGGGCCAGTTACTCAACGGAAAGTTCTTTTTAATGATCATTTAAGATTTTCCACCTTTTGACGTAACACTCAATGCTTACTGAGGCAAGAGGGCCAGTTACTCAGTGGAAGATTTGTTTTATTGATCATTAGGAGAATTTATTTCTTTTGAGCATTAATCAATCTTTTCTATTTTCATATGCCAATATGTCAATCTAATAGGTCATCTAGTTCACAGTCAAGCAAACGAAACATACAAATCCAAATAACATGTCATACCCCACACGATCATGTGCTAATGTGCTCGTGATAGTTAAGCTAAACTTGTGAATTCTTAAATGCCTAAAGGGCAGTGATCTAGGTTCAAAACTTGATTATTGGCTTATATGTTCAAAGTGTTAAGCTCCCTGATGAAGTCGAATCATACAGTTTTGTTTAGATCACAAAAAAAAAAAGAGTTTATTAGACAGAATGAACATGCATTTATCTATGAAAATAGCAACAAAAATAAAAACAACAATGTAGGACATAGTGTAGTGTGTGAATGTATCCCCATGCCCCCAAACTTAAAATGCACATTGTCCCCAATGTGTGAGTAGCATGGAAAGATCTGACCTGGGAGGTGGAGAACTGATGGCTGACATAGCTCGTAGCACGCCCCCAAACTTCAACTGGATGCACTGACACTGTCCTTGAAAAAGAAAGAAAGCAAATATAAAATGGAAAACAAGTAATAAATAATATACAAGTGAACTATAAAATACTAAAAAAAACTATAAAAAGGATATGCAGTGGGGTGCCTCCCATGAGCGCTAAGTTTAACGTCTTCAGCCAGACGTGGTACCCTCTCACTGCTGGTCTCCAGGTGGTGCTGTCGAGAAGGAACCGGGTGCAGGAGGTGGAGGTTGACAGTTTAGGCATCATGGCAAGTTGCTGTCCAATGTGTGCTCGATCGCACTATGAAGTGCGCTCGATCGCACTTGTGGCAGAGAGTGCGTACTCAAGGGTTTTACTGCCACTGACCTCAATAGAGGCACTTGAGCTACACGTTCATCAAAGTCTGAACTGCTCAAGCACTCTCTATAGTAGCTTCATCATTTAGTCTTTTGGCAAGGAGTACTTAAAATCCACTGCATGTGGCTTAGGTACTCTTATTGCTGCTGCATACTGGACAATTTGGGGTGCTAAATCTTCATCCTTTGGTCGTACTGTAATTTCAGAGTGTGGTGTGACTCTGTGTCCATGTACTGTGAAGGTCTGTTTTCTTGCAGGCAACTTTTGCAATTCCAAGTTTGGTGCCTGGACAATAGATGAGAGAAAAGTAGTATTAGTATGCTCAAGGGTTTCAAACGGAGGAGTGAACTTACTTGGATGCTTTGAAGAGGCTTCAAGAAGGTGCACAGCTTCAATGATGTCATCTGTAATATCTTCAGATTCTGACTTAGGAACCATATCCGAACTTGTGAAGCTGTGAGTGAGGGTGGTCTCCAATGGATCAGTGTGATAGACCTGAAAAACTTGCTTAACAACACTTTGCATCATACATTCATTGAAACATTCATCATCATTATTATCTTGGGGTAATTTCATTACATCAAGTATCTTAAATTCTATTATCTCACCATTTACCATCATACTTACAATACCCTTTTTCACATTAATTATTGTCTCAGTCGTCCTCATAAAGGGTCTTCCTAAGATGATGGGCAGAGGTAATGGCATAGGGCATTCTTCCATATCTAACACAATGAAGTCAGCAGGCAAAATAAACTCTCCTACCTTTACCAATACATCTTCAAGTATACCTCTAGGTCTTTTGATGCTTCTATCTACCAATTGCAAAGTGATAGAGGTTGGTTGAAGCTCCCCCAAACCTAGCTTTTCAACTACTGTGTATGGTAGCAAATTGACACTTGCTCCTAAATCTAGCAATGCTCGCTCAAATAATTGATCACCTATCCTATAGAGAATAGTAAAACTACCTGGATCTTTTAGTTTTGATGGTAGTTTTTTAATAATACTGCACTGACCTCTTCAGTTAGAGCTACTGTTTCATGCTCTTGAAACTTTCTTTTATTAGTGCAACAATCTTTTAAAAATTTAGCATAAGCCGGAATTTGTTTAATTGCACCTAATAAGGGAATGTTAATTTATACTTTTCTCAAAGTTTCAAAAATATCAAATAATTTATCTTTATTTGGCTTTGCTAACCTTTGAGGGAAGGGTGGTGCATTCCACTTCTCTACTTCACTTACCTTGGATGTGGATGGCTTAGCTGGAGATGCTTGAGCTGGCTCATTAACTCCTATGATCTTACCATTACAGAGAGTTGTAACGGCTTTTAGCTGCTGATGTCCTCTTAGATTTGGTAGTGTTTGTGCAGGGAGTTCACCTTGCTTTTTTTCACTTAGCTCCTTAGCAAATTTCCCCATTTGTACCTCTAACCTTTGAATTGCTTGCTCATGTGTTTGTTTTTGCTGATCTAATGAAGTCATCAATGTTGTCATAAGTTGCTATTGTTGAGTGGCTAATTTCTTTACAAGACTTTCTAGATCATCCTTCTTAGGTTCTGGAACTAGTTGGGCTATTTTATGGAAGTTCCTTTGTTTCTCTTGAAGGTTCAAGGTGTTTTGATTATTGCTCCATGAGAGGTTGGGGTGGTCTCGCCATCCAGGGTTGTATGTATTTGCATATGCACCGTTCGGTCCCATATAGTTTGTTTGCTCAGGATCTATAGATGAATACAAATGGCAGGTCTCAGTAGTGTGACCAAATTGAGAACATAAAGCACATACCTGGCTTTGTGTAGCTTGTGGTTGAGGAGATATGTTTTGAGTAGACATGACTTTTACAATCATATCTAGCCTCATATCTAGCTTCATCTCCAAAGCAGCTATTTGGGCAGAGGGTCCACCATTCAGAGTAACCTTATACATACCTTTGCTCTTGACTCTTTGTCTACCTCTAGAGGAGAATTGTTGGGTATACTCACTCAATGCCTCAAACAGTTCCATGGCTTCTTCACTGCTCTTCTCCATCAGCACACCTGCACAACCAGAATCAACAATACCTTTATTCATGTCATTTAGACCTTCATAAAAGGCTAGTACCAGCTCATCTTGAGGTAGGTTGTGGTGTGGGCATTTGAGTAGTAGCTCGTTGAAGTGTCCCCATGCCTTAAAGAACAGATCTCCATCCCTTTGTTGGAAGGATTGGATCTCCTTCCTCATTTGCCTTGTCTTTTGGGCTGGGAAGAACTTCCTTAGAAATTTGCCAGCCAACTCCTCCCAAGTGTGGATTGAAACTGCAGGCAAAGAATTGTACCATAGTTTAGCATTATCTTTTAAGGAAAAGGGAAATAGAATCAACCTTATTCCTTCTTGGTCTAGGCCTTGGATATGCTGGAACTTGCAAAGATCGAAAAATTCTCGGAGGTGCAAGTGTGGATCTTCGTTGGGTGTACCCCGAAAGTAAGTTAGTGCACTTAGTATTTGCGGAGATATGTAGTAATTGCCTTCCACCTCAGGTTGATATACAATGCATGATGGCTGAATAAGGTTCCGTGGGGTGAAGGATTGCTTCATCGATATTCGTGCAGTTGGTTGCTGGTTTTCGAGCTGTTCCACCATTGGAGCTTCGTTCTTGAATTCCTCTTTGTTTTCCTCTAAGTTTTTTCTAAGCCTTTGTCGAATGGTCCGCTCAAGCTCGGGATTGAGGGGAAAGAGTGTTGGATGTCGGGATCGAAGTCCGTGCATAAATCAGGTAAACCAACTTCAGTGCAACAGTTCAACTCTGCTGCTAGGGCAACTCTCTGCCCGAATTGCGCTCGATCGCACAAGAGGTTGCGATCGATCGCAAATACCACAGAAAGTATGAGTAGGGTTTTGAAGTGCCTGAAACAGAAGGGAAATCAATTAAGGTTTGATGAAAAATAAAAATAAAAGTGAAAAACTTAAAATTTTTAGAAAATTTAAAGCAGAATAAAAATAATGATGAAAATAATTCTAAAAGAAAATTTAGCGCAATCCCCGGCAACGACGTCAAAAACTTGTTGAGTGATTATATACCTAAATAAATAGGTGAATAATCGTACTAGTTATACTTGCAAGTGCACAAGGTCATCAGTGTAGTCTAGTGTGCGAAAGCAAGGTCATCTCCACAGGGATTGGTAAAGTTACTTTTAGAATTAGTTTCTCTAAAGTAAAAAGAGATAAATAACTGTTGGAAAGTCATTTGATAATAATAAAGACATAAGGCTTTGATATCCACCACTAGTTATACATTCCCAATGTGTATAAGGTATCAGTGCACTAGCTTTATTATGTATACCTACTAGTTGCCAACCTAAGGGCATTGTATCTACTCCTTAAGCTATTGATTTTCCTAAGCAACGAGTTAGGCATGGTATCTACTCTAACTCTTTTCTTCCTTAAGGGATTCAGCATGGTATCTGCTCGAGTTTTTCCTTAAGAAAACATAAGTACTGTGGAAATCGACAACCGCATGAGACCTACGGCATGGTATCTACTCCCGGTTTCCCATGTTGATTAACCCGGGTATCCGGATAAGATATCCCTTGTTACTAATGTTAGACCCAGGACTCGGTCATCCAAATTGATCTAACTAACCCATCCATACCACATGCATACGTTGGCCTTACACATACATATGAGGAATTTAAATAAGCACAGGTGTTAATCAAGTTAAGTAACATAATAAGCTATTGGCAAAGATTTTATCAATGAATAAAAATATGGGAATGCATAACTAGGGCTTCAATCGAGCCCTATAAGAGAGTTAGTTACACATACTAACTGAAGTAAACATTATAAATAAACTAAACATAAAGGAGAAGAATAAACCCGAGAGAAGAGGCGTCAATTCTCTCCCAAGCCCTCAACTCCAAGTAAAAGAAAAGAGAGAAGTGTTTTCTATCTAAGGTGTGTCTTAAGTGTGTGATTTACAAGTGTATTTATAGGTCTTTCAGAAGTCCTAAGAGAACCATGAGTTCCTAAACCTTCCTTAAACAACAATTCTCTTATTTCCAAAATAGGGTTCTGCAGTTTACTGTTCACGCCCGTACATGTGCGCTCGATCGCAGTGTGCACTCGATCCTTCAAGTGTGCGCACGATCGCATTGCATGGTGCGATCGATCGCACTTTGTCCAGAGAATGCTCCAGGGCTTCCAGATTTCTTTCTTTAAGTGCCAAAACTTCTTCTTTTTCTCCAAGACCCTATAAAAACATGTAAAACACACAAATGTAGTAAAAGAGACCAAATTAATGTAATAAAGGACCTAACAACTGTAAATAAGGGGGCTTAAATATGAATATTTAAGCATCTATCAGGAATTCATTATCTTCCATCTTCTTTATTCTCACCAAGCCTAGAGGCTTGGTCTCAAAGTAACCCCATTTCTCTCTCTCTCTCTCTCTCTCTCTCTCTCTCCCTTCATCTACAACTACATATATAAGCATGTATGTGTGTATTACAATTCCTTTTGATTTTGTGTTGTTATGTGTTTTGATGATTGGCACCACAACTTTGCTTTTGTTTCGAGTTAAATTCATTTCTTGGTTTCCTTTTTTTAGTGCCCCCTAAGGTTTGCTTCTATATAGTCCGCCAGGCACTAGAAAGGTACTTGTTATTGCTGCTACATAGTCATTATTAATAAATATAATTAGATGAAATTGTTAATGTATTGATTGAAATTCAAAAAAATTTCAATTTTTCATTGTTAGCTACTTGGCTCTATAAGTGTTTTGAAAGGGTGAGGTGAAGTCTAATCTTTATACATTATTTATCTTCTAATTTAGATTAATAAGGTTGATTGATTGCTTAATTTTTTAATTGAAATAAAAAAGAAGGGTGTGGATTCATTTCTCATATATATATTTCTTTGCTCATAATGCTAAACAAGCTTAGTACATGCAGTTGTTCGTGAACGTGGTGCACATTTAATTGTAATCAGGTACTTCAGTCTTAGTTGTTGATATGTCACCATTTTGTTTCTTGTTAGTTTTATATGATCCTTGTGATGATGTCAAAAGATTAAAAAAAAGAATATTTTTTATGCAGTTGCCTTGCTAATTCTTTAACCATGATATATTTAATATGTTGTGTTCTTCAAGATTTAGGTTTCAGTTACTAATTTGTGTTTGTTTTGGTTTCTGTGTGTGCATGGTGCAGTCCACATTCTGTACATAGAGCACATACTGGGGAAAGTGAGAGAATTTTGCGGGAGGCTTTCGTAGAGACAACATCCCATGGAATGTCAAGCAAGCGTTCAGTGAATTTCTTAGATGAAATTGATGCACTTTGTCCTCGTTGTGATTCTAGGTACTATAACAAGAGATGATTTTGAAGAGAATTTTGATGTACATTATGCCTCCATAGGACAAGGAATGCAAAATTAATTAGAAGAAGGATTCTCCTTGACCTTGCCTATATATATGTGCATATTTCTCTTCTTTCAACATAAGAGACAACAAAGAGAAAACTACATTAGAGCAACTGGGAGAAAACTACAATGGACAGATCTGTACAACAAACAGATCCATGTAGAAGGTTAATACTTCTTTTCTTCCTTCTAGGCTATTGTATTTTCCCAATTAAATTTGTGGTAGCCTAGATTAGGTATATTGGAGATTTGAGCTTAGGGAGTTTTATCTCTCTTCTGATTCGAGCTTAGGGAGTTTTATCTCTCTTGATTTGTACTCCAATTTTTATTATTGTAGAATCTCTCACCATCTTTCGTGGACGTAAGAGTTTTAGCTTCAAGCCACATAAATTTTTCTTGCCTGTTTATTTTTCTGTTGCTTTATTCCTAACAAACTGATATTAGAGCTATTGTTAAAATCAATCTGGGCATAATAACTTCTACCACTTCGTATGAGATACAAAAGTTTTGTTGAAAATCACCTTGACAAGACGCCCAGGTGGTGATCTTCCAAACACCCAAGTCTAGAATGACTTGTAATGAAATGAGACAGCAAACGAAAGCAAGAAAGAAAAGAAGACAAGCAATTTGTTATCGAGGTTCGGCAATAGCCTACATCCCTGTGAGTTCCTCTGAACTCTCTGCTCTAAATCTCAATTGGTTCTTACAAGTTACCGCAACCCTCTTCAAGAAGCTTAAGTTCTTGAAGGAACAAATAAGTGAACAAGAAAGACCTAATCATTTTCTATACTAATCTCTCTCTTTACAACTAGCCTCTCTAATGAGTCCCTCTTGTATGTTTGTGTCTTTACACTCTCACACAATTCTCTCATTCACACACACTCTTGTGTCTTGTCACAATGTCTTTCACTTTTCATTCTATCATGAGATTGAACCTAGGTGACCCTTTATATAGTGCACCAACTTCTTGTTCAATCTTGAGTGTCATTCTCCACCCTTAGATCTTGATGACCAATCAACCTTGGCCCTCCATCAATCCTAAGTGATTTTGTGCATTTTAACCTTGCACCCACACATTTAACAAGAGGCTGAATCAAGTGGAATATGTGTGCCTTAGTGTGCCTAGTGCTTAGGCATTGAACAGGGCATGTTGCGGCGTTAGGCAAAACACCCTTTTCACCACTTTCTGGGTGCCGTGGCCTTAGTGAGGGAGAGGTGTGGTGCTACCCTTCCTCCAGCACCTCCCTTGCTGGGCGCCGCGGCCTGGGAGGAGGAGGGCTGCAGTGCACACTGAAGCTGGACCCCTCACAACTGTGCGCACTTCTTTGTCTTGCTGAATAGAGGTGTGCACACACACCCAAAGTGATGCGCACACATGCTGAAATTCATTCTTCCATCTCTTGTTTAAACCTTAAACCATGTTTAAACCTTAGAAAAATACCAACAATCTCTACCTTTGTCTAAGTGTTTAAACCTGAACCATTGTGTAGAGAACTTCAGGATCCAAACTCATCTTGAGTCATCATATCAACCAACTCCAATCTTAAGTAGTCCAAGACAATGATTGAACTTTCTTAGAGGTAGAACCTTGGTACCTAAATCTGTAGGACTTTCTTATGTGGCCTTCTTGTCATCATGAATGCATCCTTTCGTACCATTTTCTAGAATGTAATGATACCAAACATCCATATACTTTGTCCTCTCATGGAGCACCGAATTCCTCCACAAGTGCCACGCACTTTGGATATCCGAAGACACCACCACCTGCTCTTTTAGGACCATCCACTCGTCCAACAACCCTTTGCACCGCATAGCCTCCTTTATGGCTTCCGAAGCCACTATATATTATGCCTCCCTTATTGAGAGTGCTACCACCGGCTGCCACTGAGCCTTCAAATACCTCAACAACCACTTCATCCCAAGCCAAAGCTCCTTTCCGGGATTACTCACAAATCTGCTAAGAACACCCATTGCTTGAGAAATGTTGGGTCTAGTGCTCACCATCATGGACATGGCTGGTCCAACCACACTAGAGTAAGGGACCTTTACCATTTCCTTCTTCTTCTCATCCATTCCAGGACATCTTTTGCTGGAGAACTTGAAATGACCAGCAAGGGGAATCTTCACTGGTTCTCTTTCCTGAATTCTTCTCATACCAAGGATCTTTTATGTAAGACTGAGATCCTTCCTCTCGAACTCCTTACTGAGTTAAGATGTAAACCTTTTCATCCTCTTCCTGCTGTTCTGAACCAACAGCATATTAATGACATAGATGAGGATACTCACCATTTTCTCCACCTTGTGTCCAAGTGAGAAAGTTTATGTGAAATCTATATCTTCTCTTCTCGTGAACCCCTTCGCCATCAGCTTAGCCTTGTTCCGGACTTCACCTCCTGGAGGGCACCCTTCTTTGATCTTGTAAGTCCACTTACAATCCACAACTCTCTCTTTTCCCGGAATGTGCACCAATTCCCAGAAGTTGTTCTTCCTCAAAGAATCCATTTCTTCCTCCATAGCTAGCTTCCATCTTGGTGAATCCTTACATCCCATGGCATCAATGTAAGTCTCTTGTTCACTCATTTCTTCTTCTGTCCAAGGAGCTGCTGTATCCACAGCATCTGCAAAACCATATCTTGAAGGTGGTCCGACCAACCTTCTTCCTGGTCTCTTGTGAGCTGATAGTCCTTCTAACTCCTTGCATCATCCTCTTTCAGTTCAGTCTCCTTATGAGTGTCCTGAGCTTAGCATTTATCAATGGGCTCTACCTGGTCCGAATCCTCTTACCTTCCTTACTCTACTTGAACCAAATTCTCCTTGATGCTATGCTCCACAAATACTGAACTGGTTTGCTCACTAGCCCCTGCAGGGTTAGTTTTCTCCAAACAGGGAAATAACAATTCATTAAAAATAACATCTACTTATTATGAGTCTCAATCCTTCTTGTTCTAAGGACCATAACCTATACCCCTTAGCCCCTTCCCCATATCCTAGAAACACATATTTTCTAGATCCTGGGCTAAGTCTACCATCCTTTTGTTGTGCATATGCAGCACACCCAAAAATTCTAAGGTTGTCCAACTAAGGTGGTTTTCCACTCCACATCTCCTCGGGAGTCTTATGGTACACAATCCTAGAGGGTGATCTATTAACCATATACGCAGCAGTAGACACCGCTTCCCCCCCAAAAACATTTGAGTAATCCGGATCCATCTAACATGCACCTAACCTTTTTCACAAGGGTCTTATTCATCCTCTCAGCAACTCCAATTTACTGAGGGGTTTTCACAACCGTTCTATGTCTTAGAATGCCATTTAACTTACAGAATTGATCAAGTTCTTGGTTAAAAATTTATAAACCATTATCGGTTCTTATCCCTTTAACTACCCTGCCCCTTTGAGTCTTTACTAGCCTTTTCTGCACCACTAACTTATTCAAAGCATCTGATTTATTTCTAACCAAATAAACCCAAACCTTGCTTGAATAATCATCAATAAAAGGTAGAAAGTAAAAGTTACCTCCCTGTATTGGAGTCCTTGCTGGTCCCCAAAGGTCTGCATGAATGTAGTCAAGAATGCCCTTAGACTTATGCACTCCGGTGTTGAAGTTGACTTGGTGTTGCTTCTCAAGAACACAACACTCGCAAAAATCAAGTTCCTCTACACTTGTAGGCTATTTTCGCTCATATGTCCCAAGCGAGTGTGCCAAAGCGCTGCCTCATCCGTCTCAGCCATCAAGCTTGCTGCTTGATCCTTGATCTCTATATCTCTGATCATCTCTTAGAGTCCATCCTTCATTGCTGCTTTGATCACTACCAAAGATCCCTTAGCTACCTTGATCTATCCTCCCTCTATCTTCAATGTGTATCCCATGGAATCCAGCTCCCCCAATGAGATCAAATTCCTTCTTAAATCTGGGAGATATCTCACATCTTTTAGCAGCCTTGTCATTTCATCAAACATCCTCACCTAGATGTCTCCCATGCCCCTCACTCGGTAAGAAATATCATTCCCCAAGAAAACCCTTTCATCATTGGTTTCCTTGAAATTCTTGAACCAACTCCGATGAGAGCACATGTGATGAGTGCACCTGGAATCTAAGATCCATTTCCCGCTGCCTTCTTACCCCTTGCTCACACTTAAGCACACAACAAGAACATCATCGTCTTACTGTTCTTCCTCGGCAACCGAAAACTCTCCATTCTTGGTATGGCTTCTTTCCTCATTCTTCATCTTCTCTTTGCAATCTTTCTTGACATGACCCTCTTTATGGCAGTCGAAACATCTCCCATGGCTCTCTTCTCTACCTGTCCCGGTAGTAGCCATGCATGTTGTTGTGCACTCTCCCATGACTCTCTCCTCTACCTCTGTCCCGGTAGTAGCCATGCATGTTGCTGCCATACCAAGTTGTTGGCCTTTATTTAAAGAACATCCCTTTACCACTTGATGCACTCCTTGTCTTGGCACCAAGATTATCTTGCAACTCTTTATTAGGATCATTTAAAAGCAAAGATTAGTTTATGAAGATACCTTTTATTAGGGAGAGTCTTGGCAAGAAACAACTCATCTAGTTTCTTCCATATGACAGCTGGATCTTCCAAGTCTCCGCACTCTCTTGTGACATTATCCAACATGTGCAAGAAGATGGTGCCGTATGCCATCTTCTTCATCTCATTCCGCTGGTCCTCCATGGTACTTGCTGGAAAAGCATCATCTTCTCCAATCGCTAAGTCCACTTTCTATTGCATAAGAACAACCTTGATCTTCTGCTTCCACAGGGAAAAATCTCCCTTTCCATCAAACTTCTCAATACCGAAATTTGAACCCATCTTGCGGAGAAGATCCCTTGATTTACGTAGCACCCACAAATGCTTTCCAACTTCTTCTAAACCTCAAGAACACAGATCGAAGATTGATCTCAATACCGTTCTTGAATCAACCTCAAGAACACGATCAGATCTTGATCTTTACTCCGTTCTTGAATCACCCTCAAGAACACGATCAGATATTGATCTTAACTTTGTCCTTGATTCACCTCAAGAACAGAATCAAATATAGATCTTAACTCCGTTATTGAATCACCCAAGAAGTTGACCTCTGATTCTTGGAGTCTTGACTCTGTCACCTTCTGTTCTTGCTTTGATACCCGCCAATCTTGGCTCTAATCTCGCAGTTCAAAGCTTTGATACCATTATTGGAAATCACCTTGACAAGATGCCCAAGTGGTGATCTTCCAAACACCCAAGTCTAGAATGATTTGTAATGAAATGACACAGCAAACGAAAGCAAGAAAGAAAAGAAGACAAGCGATTTGTTATCAAGGTTCGGCAATAGCCTACGTCCCCATGAGTTCCTTTGAACTCTCTTCTCTAAATCTTAATTGGTTCTTACAAGTTACAACAACCCTCTTCAAGAAGCTCAAGTTCTTGAAGGAACAAAGAAGAGAACAAGAAAGACCTAATCACTTTCTATACTAATCTCTCTCTTTACAACCAGCCTCTCTAATGAGTCATTCTTGTATGTCTGTGTCTTTGCACTCTCACACAATTCTCACATTCACACACACTCTTGTGCCTTGTCATAATGTCTTTCACTTTTCATTCTATCATGAGATTGAACCTAGGTGACCCTTTATATAGTGCATCAACTTCTTGTTCAATCTTGAGTGTCATTCTCCACCCTTAGATCTTGATGACCAATCAACCTTGGCCTTCCATCAATCCTAAGTGATACTGTGCAGTTTCACCTTGCACCCATGCACTTAACAAGAGGCTGATTCAAGTGGAATATGTGTGCCTCAGTGTGCCTAGCGCCTAGGCACTGAACAGGGCATGCTGCAACGCTGGGCAAAACACCATTTTCACCACTTTCTGGGCACCGCATCCTTGGTGAGGGAGAGGTGAGGTGCTGCCCTTCTTCTAGCACCTCCCTTACTAGGCACTGCGGCCTGAGAGGAGGAGGGCTACAGCGCACACTGAAGCTGGACTCCTCATAGCTATGCACACTTCTTTGTTTTGCTGAATAGAGGTGTGAACACACACCCAAAGTGATTCGCACACTTGTGTGCACTCCTTTAACATGCTGAAATTCATTCTTCCATCTCTTGTTTAAACATTAAACCATGTTTAAACCTTAGACAAATACCAACAAGTTTGATGGAACCAATAGTTTCAATCTTTGGCAAATAAAGATGCAAGTCATATTAACTCAAAAGGGTTTAAAAAAGGTGTTGCTGGGGAAGGAGAAGATGCCTAGTACGATAACAAATGAATAGAAGCTAGAGATGGATGAGAATGCCCTGACTGGAATTCAATTGTGTTTGTTAGATGGAGTTTTGTGTGAAGTTCTTACAGAGAAAACTGTTGCTGGGTTATGGAGTAAGTTAGAGTCTATGCACATGACGAAATCCCTCACCAACAAACTATTCTTGAAGCAGCAATTGTATTTGTTGCGTATGGCAATACGTACATTAATGAAATACCATGTTGATGAATTTAATTCCATTATCACTAATTTGACTTCAATGGAAGTTAAATTAGATGATGAAGATTAGGCTATATTATTGTTGTGTTCCCTACCACCATTTTAGGGAAACTTTTATATTTGGTAGAGATACAATTTTTTTTAGAAGATGTTAAAGCTTCCCTATTTTCTAAAGAATTGCTTGAGCGACATATTTCTAGGAATAATTATGAGAAACAGAGTCAATGTGATACCTTAGTCACTAGAGTATCTAGAGGAAGATCTAGAGAAAAAAGTTCAGGTAATAGTAGCCAAAAATTTCGCTTTAAGTACAAAAATAAGCATGTGACCTGTCATTACTGTAAGAAAAAAGGACATTACAAGTCTGAGTGTTGGAATTTGAAAAATAAAATTCAAGAGGAAAGCAATCAAAATCGAGGTCAAAATCAAAATCAGGATAGGGATCGAAAAGAGAAACAACTTGAAGCTAATGTTATTGAAGAATACTCTAATGACTATGATCGTGTCCTTGCTACTAATGGTAGTGGGTTCTTTAGGTCTGATTGGATTATGGATTCAATTTGTTCCTACCATATTTGTCTAAATAAGGATTGGTTTTCAAAATATGAGCCTTATGACAGAGTTGTATTGTTAGGTGATGACATAGCTCGAAAAATTACTGGTATAAGAACTGTTCAGATCAAAATACATGACGGTGTAACACAAACTTTGACAGAAGTTAGACATATTCCTGCCTTCAAGAATAATTTAATTTCTTTGAGTACTCCTGATGTCAAAGGGTACAAGTATTTATCTGCAGGTGGAATTATAAAAGTTAGCAGAGGTACTCTAATTGTCATGAAATCAAAGATTACTTCACCAAATTTGTACGTTCTGCAAGGTACTACCATTACTGGCTCAACAGCTGCTTTTACTATGTCAAATTCCGATGTTACAAAATTTCGGCATATGATATCGGGTCATATGAGTGAAAATGGACTAACTTTGTTGAGCAAAAGAGGTTTTCTATGTGGGCAGAATACAAGTAAAATGGAATTCTATGAGAATTGTGTTTTTAGCAAACAAAAGTGAGTTAGCTTCAGTACATCGACTCACAGAACCAAGGGTACTGTGGATTATATTCACTCTAATCTTTGGGGAACCTCACGTGTTCTATTTAAGAGTGGTTCCAGGTATTTGCTTATATTCATTAATGATTACTCAAGAAAAACTTGGGTGTATATGTTGAAGACCAAATATGAGGAATTCAAGCATTTTAAGCAATGGAGAACCATGATTAAGAAGCAAACAAAGAAACGAGTTAAAGATAGTGGTTTGCAATTTTGTTCAAATGAGTTTGATGACTATTGAAGAGATGAGGGTATTATTAGACACAAGAGACTCAGAGGTACACCACAACAGAATGGGGTTGTTGAGTGAATAAACAAAACTCTTTTAGAGAGAGCTCATTATATACTCTCAAATGTTGGCTTGACTAAGGAGTTTTGGCAAAGACAACATTTATTGCCTGTTACTTGGTGAATCGATCTCCTACTACAGCTATAGAGTGTAAAACCCTACATGAGGTATGGCTAGTAACCCTTTTGATTATTCTAGGGTAAAAATATTTGGTTGTCCTGCATATACACATGTTAATAATGGAAAATTATAGCTTAAAGCTAAAAAGTGCATTTTTCTTGGTTATGTTTATGGTGTGAAAGGATATAGATTATGGTGTCTTGATCCGAAGTCACCTAAATTTCTCATTAGTCTGATGTTAATTTTAATGAATCTGCATATGCACGTGCACATGCACATGTTAATAATGGAAAATTAGAGCCTAGAGCTAAAAAGTATATTTTTCTTGATTATGTTGATGGTGTGAAAGGATATAGATTATGGTGTCCTGATCCTAAGTCACCAAAATTTCTCATTAGTTGTGATGTTACTTTTAATGAATCTCCTATGCTTAACTCGAAAAAGATGAGTCTATTGCTAGTGATTTTAAACAGTGTAAGAGTAGCACACAACAAGTGGAGCTAGGAAGTTTTAATTCAGATCCTATGTAGAATATTTCCACACAACTTTATTCTGAACAGAGTGAGAATTTGGATGAAGAACAGACTCAACAAATTCATGATGAACCTTACAACATTGCCAAATATAGACCAAGAAGAGAGACTAGACTACCATTGAGATACAATAATATTTTTTTGTCTAGTAATACTGATGCGATTGCCTATGCTTTGTCAGTTGCACAAGAAACTAGTGATGCGGGTGATACCATGTTAGTTACCATTGATCCCAATTCCCAAAATCTTAAGCTAATGAGAAATGGGCAACAATGTATATGAAGCTCATACACACTTTAACAGTTTTCTATTTTTTTTCATAGTTATTTTATGCTATCTGAAGAACCATTCATTTGTCTCTTCTTTTGCTGAAAATGCCAACTATTCTTATGTAGGTTTTTTCTTATATGTTCAGAAGGAACCTATGGTAATCATACCTTTATTTACAAAAAAATTTCCTCTAAACCAAAATTTGAGTTGCATCATCTTGGTGCTTTTTAATAAACAAATTTATTTATAAAAAAAGGAACCTATGATATTTTTGAGAAAATTATTGGTATTGGACTGAACTATCCTTTTTATTGTTGCTTAGTTGTCTGTCTTTTTTTATCAAAGACTTGTGTTTCACATCTAAACAAAATGTATTTATTTTATTATAGCTGTAAATATTGTAAGAAAAAGAAAGATATTATGAGAAAGTTGTAATCTATTTATAAAATAGTTGAGGATTATATTGCAATTATTTTCATAATTAATGTAATAGTAGTTGCATATGTGTCATGATTGGATTTCAAACAGTGATGACATCGCCTTGGATGGGTCTACTCGGGATGGGTCGTTATAGTGTGTGTCTAAAACAATTTCAGCTTTAAGGTTTCTATCAAATAGAACCTTTATATAGAGTCTTTACTCCTAAAGACTATAATTTTTAAAATTGTAATTAAACCCCTGGTTTAATTAATTCCTATAAATCTCTCTATTAGCCCATTAATTTTTTTTTCTGCCAATTGCCCTATTGTGTGTGACCCCTTAGATTTTATATCGCCTTGGCAGTATGTCGTAACCTTCACATAACAATCAGATTTCATCCAATTAATTGAAACTCTTTTTAATTTTAATTCAAATTAAAACTCTTTTTAATTCTTCATTTTCTTAAGAATTAATTACAATTAATTTTTAAGGGCTTCTATAAGTCATGATTGATACCTAGTAGTATGTCATGACTACCCACGCAATATGAATTAGCGTGAACCTTTTTGTTGTCAGTTCCCATACAATTCAATCTTTCCATAATGCAATTTCCTTAATTAAACCTAATGTAAGGAATTACTGTCAAGCCTTAACTATTTAATCATATGTATCTTGATTTCAAGTCTATAACTTAAATGGTGAAATTAGAAACCTCTTTCTAATTTTCACCCTACCTTGGCCAAGAAATTTCCAAGTTATGACATAATCAAATCACATAGGACATTCTCTCTCTTTTACTGTAAGTTATGGATCATCTATTGTACACTTACATACCCCTATGCATAAGTGGTCATACCCAATTATTACCCTTATGTGCACTGTGCACCATGATTAGAATCATATTTAAGTAGAATCAAAGCACGATGACCTATAGACAAGGTATTAATGGTGACTTAAGTCCAAGGATCACTTGTAGAACTGCAACGCAAGAACTCCTATTGAAAGTAAACTGTCCATTCGAAATTTCTTAGTCGAGTCAGTTTTGTATACTCGTTATCTAACAAGAACCTACATAACTTGTTTTAGTGTCTCATACACTAGTGATCATGAGATTAATCACCCTCAACTCCTTGAGGAAATATAGTATGTACTAATCTATCCAGATTCACTAATACCCTTCTTAGTGATCCTACAATTATGAACATTTAAGAATAAAGCTCAAGGAAATACATCTAACTAGCATGATCTTATCATGGTGCCTATTTCCATTCCTTTATCTCAAGGGCTTTATCATGTAATGCACATGCAATGGTTTGTAATGAACATGATAAATATGATAAATACTATTAATTATTATTTATTGTCAATAAACGAATAAGATCAATTTACAAGTAACATGCTCATAACATCAAATTTTAATTGCTTACAGGGCACACTACTATCATATAGATGATGAGAAAGCAATGGTCTTGATAAGCAAGGATGAGCTTGAAGCAATGGAGCTCTTATTCAATGAAGATAAAGTGGTTGACCCATCCAAGATTTTTAGTTCTAAGAGTCAACCAAGTTAGTTGAAGTATGAAGAAAATTCTAGTGTTAGGTTTAATTTTGGCCCCTTTGCGAGTGGAGAAGTAATTTTATTTTTCTTAGTCTAGTTTCGAGTCAAACTTTAAACCAGTTTATAGTTCAGAGTCTGAGTCAAAGTTCAAGTCTGAGTCTTTACTCAAGTTTGATGTTTCCAGTCATAAAACTATCTATGAGGTCGAGTCAGATTCTGAATAAGTAACTCTTGAGTTTATTAATAAAGTATACTTAGATTCCAAGTATCCCTCTATTTTGTCTTACAATAATGAGGCCCGTGATGGTGAACTTGAACAAGAAATTGAAATAAAGAAAAAATACAATGCTCAATTAAAATTTGATGAATCTATCTCCGTTAATTTTGAAACTAATGATGAAATAAAGAAGTTAAAATTCGCAATACACTTTCACCATTGGAAGAGGAACAACTTGTTTCACTCTTCTATGAATTCTATGATGTGCTTGAATGGTCATACGAAGATATGTTTGGCATTGATTCTCAAGTTGTATAACATTGCTTACCCTTATATGAACACATGAAACCAGTAAAACAAAAGTTAAGAAGAATGAAACTAGAATGGGTTATGAATATTAAAGAAGAAATCACCAAGCAGTTAAAATCCAAGTTCTTGATCTTCGCGAAGTATCCAAGTTGGGTTGAAAATATCATGACGGTTTCTAAGAAAGATAGAAGAATCCATTATTTTGTTGACTATCAAGGTCTCATTAAGGCCAGTCTTAAAGATGATTTTCTGTTGCCTCCCATTGATATGCTTGTTGATAATATTGTTGGTAATGCCTTGTTATCTTTGATGGATGTGTTCTCTGGTAATAATAAAATTCAAATAGATCTTGAGAGAAAAAATGGCATTCATCACCTAATAGGGTATCTTTTGCTATAAAGTTATGCCATTTGGTTTGAAGAATGCATGTGCAACATACCAAAGGATGCCCACTACTTTACTCCATGATATGATGGACAAAGAGGTTAAGGTTTATGTAGATGATATGACTGCAAAGTCTAAGAATAGAGAAGGTCACCTGAAGACATTGAGGAAGTTATTTAAAGAATTTAAGAATATAAGTTAAGATTAAATCCACAAAAATGTGTGTTTAGTGCTACCATTAGTAAGGTTCTAGGTTTCGTGGTAACTCAAAGAGGTATCAAGATCAATCTATCCAACATAAAAGAAATTATTGGCATACTAGTAAAATCGAGAAAGTTTATGAATTTTGGTACTAATAAAAGATGGAAGATGTACTTTGATGGAGCTTTAAATAAAAATGGTTATCATATTGGTGTTATGATAGTGTCGCCCGAACAGTCATATACTCCTTTAGCAATCAAATTGGATTTCCTAGTAACAAATAATGTGGTCGAGTATGAAGCATGTGCAACTAATTTGGAAGCCTTGATAGCCATGGGGAATAAAGAAGTAGAAGTCTTTAGAGATTCAACTTTGGTCATACTTCAAGTGCAAAATAAATAAAACATTAAGGAGAAAAAGGCTTAGACGATATCAAGAATATATAGAAGATCTTGTCCAAGAGTTTGAAAATATTACTTTCACTTACCTCCCTAAGGCTTAAAATCGTTTTTTCGATGATTTGGCTACTTTAGCCTCATTGGTAGAAATGCCTAAAGGAGCTGAGTTTAGACCTTTATCTGTCAAGAAACGAGAAGAGTCTGTGTATTGTCATAGAGTTGATATTGAAGTCAAAGCCTTCAATGGTTTGCCATGGTTCTTTGATATTAAGAATTTTATCGAGAATAGATAATACCCTCAAAGTTCACACAAAAGAGATATGAGAGAAATTTGAATGCTAGCATCCAAATATAACTTTTGTGGTGGTCAGTTGTATAAAAGGTCTTATGACAGAGTCCAACTTCTTTGCATTGATGAAGATATCACTGCTAAATTGATTGAGGAAGTGCACTCTAGTGATTGTGGTGCACATATGTAGGAAGATGCTTGCTAAGAAAATCTTGAACTTATGATACTATTGGATTACCGTGGAAACTGATTGTGTGAATTATGTGAATAAATACCACAAGTATCAAATCCATGCGAATTTCAAATGCATGACACCATCTCCTTTGTGCAACACGACTACTCCTTGGTCATTATCAGTATGGGATATTGATACTATTGGGAAGATTATTCCTAAGGGCATAAATGGACATGAGTATACTTTAGTGGCAATTGACTATTTCACCAAATGGATTAAAGCAATGTCTTATGCTACATTGAAAGCTAAGCATTTTGGTAATTCATTCATATTAACATTATCATTCATTATGGAATTCCTTATGAAATGATTTTTTACACTGGTCCACACTTTCAAGGTGAAGTATTAGATTTGGTACAAGAGTAAAAGATTGTTCATAATAAGTCATCACCCTAGCATCCTCAAACTGATGGTGTTGTTAAAGTTGCTAATAAGAACGTCAAGGTAATCATTGAGAAGATGGCCGAGACTTAAAGGAATTTATGTTAGAAGTTGCCTTATGCTTTGTGGGTTTATAGAAGTTCCTTTTCGTACTTCTACTAGTGCTACCCCTTATGGTTTAGTTTATGGTAAAGAAGTTATGTTGCCTGTTGAAATTGAGGTGCCATCATTAAAGATAGTTTTGGAAACCAAAGTGTCTGAAGAATATTGGTTGTGCACTAGATATGAGGAACTGGAATTGATAGATGAGAAAAGGTTGAGAGCCTTACATCATGTGCAAGGTTACCAACTGAGAATTGGTAGAGCATTCAACAAGAAAGTTAAGCCAAGTTATCTTATGGAATAAGGTTTGGTTATTAAAGAGTTTTTCCTAACTTTGAATCAAAGGAAAAATTCAAGCCAAAGTGGATTGGTTCTTGCATGGTGATGAGAGTTAGAAAATACATCTTAATAGTGTTTATTTTTTAGCATTTAGGGTGATTTAGGGCTAGATTACACATTTATGCCTTAATAATTCTTAAGTGTCATTCTTGGTATATTGATTTATTTTAATGCATTTTTAGGTATTTTGGGTTCAAAAGAGATGGAAAAGCTAACTTTGATTAAAGCATGAAGATTATATGCATGTTCGCAAGCATTTGGAAAAGAGTTTCACTAAATTGCCAGAATTTCCCGTACAGATCAGTAATTTTTGAGGATTAAACTGTATTGATTCAGGAAGAACCAGGAGATGAGCCATATATTCTTGGAAAGATCTGGATGTTTATTTTCTGGAGAATTTTATGGATTGTAAATATGATTTTTTTAGAGAACGTTATGGTAGTTTTAGTAGAAAAAGGTCAAGTTGTGTGTGATTTCAGCGTGACAGATCAGTCATTTTTGCGGATTAAACTATATTCATTCAGGAAGAACAAGGAGATGAAACATATGTGCTTGGAAAGATCTGGATGTCTATTTTCTGGAGAATTTTATGGCTCGTAAATATGATTTTTCTAGAGAAAGTTATAGCAGTTTTAGTAGACAAAGGTCAGGCAGAACCGGGCCTGGACAGCAGCAGAAGAACACGGCCTGAACAGAAACCCTAGGGTGACTTTTTTGTCTAAAAAAACATATCTTTATAGCTATATATAAGAATTTAGACTCAGAGAATAGGGGAGGGGAGTTTTTAAAGAGAGCTTCCATCTTCTTCTTCTTTAAGGTGATCAAG
Source organism: Bretschneidera sinensis (assembly GCA_023935145.1). NCBI lineage: Eukaryota > Viridiplantae > Streptophyta > Magnoliopsida > Brassicales > Akaniaceae > Bretschneidera > Bretschneidera sinensis. The sequence continues at coordinate 105,830,871 of CM043700.1, read as the reverse complement.
GATGGACTCCATGTCCAACTAAACTCCAAGCAAGGCAAAAGGATGAGTTTCTAGGTGTAGTTGTTCTTATTTCTATCTTTGATTCAGTTGTATGGATTGATTGTTAAACATTGTTTATAGTTTACTCTTTGATTAAATAAGAAGGATTTGAATTCATGTGACAGCTACAATTTATGTTATTCTTCTCTTAGATTTTCTTAATCAGGTGATCGCATTCTTCTTCTCCATATAAGTCTAGTCAAGCTTTTCTTATGTCAAAGTTGTTAGATGCAATTGATTTCGGTAGATCTATCTTATAGGTTTTTCCATTACTGCAATATTATTATTGAAATATATTGTCACTTCTTGATAATTTATAAGATAGATCTTGTGTGTTTGAATTGGAATTAAGGAGTAATTTATGGCAATTATATCAGGGTATTTATGTGCTTTGATTGAATATTAACCAATTGCCTGTTTGGGATGTGAAACTAGTAATTGAGATAAAACATTTGAGTCAAGATAGGAATAAAGCAACGAACTTAGGAAGGATTCCTAGAACCTTGTTATTTCGTTATTGAATTCTTCATCATATTTTCACAACTCTGTTATATAATTTCATTCGTAAAACTAAGATTTTCTTATTTGAACTTTATCGTTTAGTGTTAAGGTTTACACTTTCTCTTGTAGTTCGCTTTCCTTGTGGGATCGATACCTCAACTATACACAATAATCGCGTGTTAGTTTGAACATTATCAAATTTTGGCACCATTGCCAAGGAACTGCACTTAATTACAAGGAAGATTGTCAACTTTGAGACAAGACGGTAACATTGTTCTTTTCTTTTTGTTTTGATTTTATTTTGTTTTCTTTATTTGTCTCCCCTCTAATTCCTTTGGTGTATGCGTAGATTTAGAGATAAGCGAGGTAGATTCATTAAAAGACCCGAAATAGAGTTACCCTCTCCTTCTTCTTCTGATAGTGAAAGCTCACCTTGATCAAATCATAGTGGACACCCAAACGAGAATTTAGAGAATTTTGTTAACTTGGCCAACAATAACAATGAGAATGTTGATAGAACACTTAAGGACTACTTGCACCCTAGCCGAACGGCCACACCATCTTGTATCATGTTCTCCCCTAATGTTCAACAACCTGAGTTTAAGCCGAGCATGATCCAATTGCTATCAAATTTTCATAGATTAGAGAATACAAACCCCTATGTCCATATTAGGGAATTTGAGGAAGTAGTAGCAACCTTTCAAAGTATGGCCAATATGTTAGACACCATCAAACTTAGGTTTTTCCCCTTTTTGCTTAAGGATAAGGCCAAGGTTTGGTTGTACTCGTTAAGGCCTAGGTCTATAGGTAGTTGGGATGAGATGACCCAAGCCTTCTTCTAAAAGTATTTCCCAACCCATAAAACCAATAAGCTCAAGAGACAAATCTCAAACTTTGCACAAAAAAAGAGTGAAACCTTATATCAAGTTTGGGAATGTTTCAAAGACCTTTTGAATTCTTGTCCACACCACAGGTATACGAGTTGGCGGGTAGTTAGCTATTTCTATGATGGACTTCTAAGTAAGGAAAGACAATTTATAGAAATGATGTGTAATGGAGATTTTCTTCAAAAAGATCCCGACAAAGCCATAGATTTTCTAGATGACTTATCGGAAAAAGCCCACACTTGGACGGGACCCAATGCCATAGAAAGTATTACGAGAAACCAAACCACTAGAATTTATCAATATAAGGAAGAGGATAGCCTTAAAGCCCATTTAGAGGTCCTAACTAAGGAAATTGAGGTTTTAAAAACCAAGGATGCTAGAGGCCCCGAACCGATTGCTAGGGTAGAGTCCCACAAACTTTGTTTTATGTGTAATGGGGTAGATCATGTAACCAGGGATTGTCCAACCTATTTTGAGATGAAGGAAGAGTGTAATGCTTTAGGTATACCCTTTAGGAAAACATACTCACCGTACTCTAACACCTTCAATCCCGGTTGGAAGAATCACCCTAATTTTAGTTGGAGATCTGATACACAACCTTCTACCCGATCTAGTACCCAATGGAGACTGAAAGCAACTTCATCTAATGCACCACAACAATATTTACCTTTGGAAGATGCTTTTAAGTCATTTATGCAGGTACATTCCTAGAGTGTGAAAGAGCAAGGCAAGATAAATCAATAGTTGCTAGAGGAGCAACAAGGGGTCAAAGAGGAACAAAAGGTGATAAAGAGTCAACTCACCAAGTTGACTAATTTATTAACGGTTCAAGAGCAAAGTCATTTTCCTTCGCAGCAACAATCTAATCCAAGGGGACAACATATGGCACAAACCTCCAATCTCTCAAAATGTTAAAGAGGTTAATGCCATGACTACTCGCAACGGTAAGGAAATTGATGGACCCACTCTACCATCAAACTTGAATCCTAACACCATGAGTAACAAGAATGAAGCCCCCAAGGAACAAGATGCCTACAGTGATTCCATACTGGTGCCTTTCCCTTAAGCACTCCTTAAACCTAAGGAGAGAAATTCGGCATTAAAATGTGAGATTCTTGAACAACTTAAGCAAGTTAAAATTAACCTTCCTTTTCTTCATGTCATAAAATAGGTTCCCAACTATGCTAAAGTCATTAAGGATCTATGCACACTTAAGAGGAGGCACAATGTGAAGAAGATGGCATTTTTAACAGAGCAAGCAAATGCGGTAATTGATAGCAAGACATCGCCCAAGTACAAAGATCCGAGCTGTCCTACGGTGGCTTGCCAAATTGGAAACAAAGCTTGTGGCCAAGCATTGCTAGATTTGGGGGCTAGTGTGAATCTCATACCCTACTCTGTTTACTTGCAACTCAGTCTAGGTGAGATCAAACCAACTTCCGTGGTGCTTCAACTAGCGGATCGATCAGTAAGAAAGCCAAGAGGTATTGTAGAAGATATTTTAGTGTAAATTGACAAATTCTATTATCCCGTTAACTTTTTGGTGTTAGATACCATTTCTATTGTGAACATGAAGTAAAAAATTCCTTTGATACTTGGAAGACCATTCCTTGCCACTGCCAATGCCCTCATTAATTATAGGAATGATCTATTGACATTATCATTTGGAAATATGACTCTAGAGGTGAATGTTTTCCGAGTCTCAAAGCAGCCGCATGAAGAGGATGAGTGTTTCGATACTTACATGATCGATGAGCTTATTTTGGAGGATGAGTACATTAAAGATAATTCTAATTCTTTGGAAGTCCTTCTTAATAATTTTAATTTGGATGATTCTTCAATTTATCCCCATGTCGTTGATGTTGTTGATGTTTTTGATAAGTCGCAGGGATTTATTAAGAAATCATGGCAACCATGCTTTGAGGAGTTGCCTAAAGAGAGGGAGGCACCCAAACTATCTTCCGAAGAGACACCAATGCTTAATTTAGCTCCTGATGAGAGTCATAAAATGCATCTTAACAGTACTTAATTGTTATCATTTTAGGGTTGATCTAGGTTTTAATTACACTTTTATACGTTAACAACTCTAAAGTATCATTCTTGGATCATTGATCTATTTCGGTGCATTTTCAGGTACTTTAAGCTCAAAAGAGGAGGAAAAGTTATCATTGCTTGAAGCACAAAGACTCTAGGCATACTGGAGTGAAGGAATGCTTCCAAAAGGACAAGATGGAGGGCTTAAAAGAGCAACAGCTGCTGCCCGCACTGGAAAGGAGTTTCACTAAATTGCCAGAATTGCCTGTACAGATCAATCATCTTTGAAAATTAAACTGTATTGATACAAGAAGAACCAGGAGATGAGCCATATATGCTTAGAAAGATCCAGAAGTCTATTTTCTGGAAAATTTTACGGTTCATCAAAATGATTTTTCTAGAGAAAGTTATGGTAGTCTAAGTAGACAAAGGTCAGGCTATGTGGGCTGTGCGGGATTTCAGCGTGATTTTGGGCTTAAATCCCACATCCCACATCAGATTGGAAACACATTGCACTTGTGGTATTTCCCTATAAAAGGCCTACTCCACTTCAGCTTTGAGGCATCAATCGGAGGTCATCTGAAATCATCAGAGAGTGAATCCAGATGGCCTTTAGGAGCAATCCAGAGGGCTTTTAGGACGAATCCGAAGTATAATTTTGGAGAGCAAGCTAAGGAATCGCCGAAGCTTTCGCTACCAAAGAGGAGATGATCGTTGAGAGGCCGAAGGCAACTCAAGGAAGCATGAGCTCCATGGCTGGCTAGTCTCCAAGCAAGGCGAAGAGATGAATCCCTAGGTGTAGTTGTTCTTATTTTCCTTTATTTGATTCAGTTGTAGTTTGGTATTATTTTCATTAAATATTTTTATGTTTTATTCTTTAATTTAATTAGTAGATTTTTATTAGTCCGGTGATAGCATGCTTCTTTTCCATATAAGTCTAGTCATGCTCTTCTTATGTGTATTTGTTTGGGTGTGATTGAGTCCGGTAGATCTCTTTTATAGATTTGTCCATTGTTGCGGTATTATCATTTAGATATATCATCGTCTTTTGATAATTTATAAGTTAGGTCATGTGATCTTGAAAGTAAAGAATAATTCATAGCAATTACATTAGGGTTTATAAATGCGCTTTAATTGAATATTTTCCGATTGCTTGTTTGGGATGTGAAACTTGCAATCGAGATAAAAACAACTAAGTTAGGATTAGAGCAACAAACCTAGGGAGGATTTCCGAAACCTTGTCATTTCTTTATTATATTATTCAATCATTCACACAATTTTCATAAAATCAACAATTCAGATTCTTTCAATCAATCTTTCATCGTTTGTGTTCAAGTTTACACCTTCTTTTGTAATTAATTTGTTTCCCTGTGGAATCGACACCCCAAAACTGTACTACAACTACCACATTATGTTTTGGGCGTAATCAGCTCCGCTACCCAAAGGGCTCAAACATGCCTTCTTAGGCCCAGGTAGTACCTTTTCGGTTATTATTTCTTCCGAACTTAGTGATGTGCAATGTGATAAATTGTTGAATTTGTTAAGAGAGCATAAACTTACATTAGGTTGGACTATAGCCGACATAAAAGGTATTAGCCCTTTAATTTGTTCCTATAGGATTTATCTAGAAGAATGAGCCAACCCTCATAGAAACCCACAAAGAAGGCTAAATCCAACTATGAAAGAGGTAGTTAATAAAGAAGTCTTAAAGCTATTAGATGCAAGAATTATATATCCAATATCCGATAGTAAGTGGATTAGTCCAACTCAAGTAGTTCCTAAGAAATTCGGGGTGACCATGGTAGAAAATGAAGAAGGGGTGTTAGTACCAACTAAGGTAGTGACCGGGTGGCGTATGTGCATTGATTATAGGAAACTTAATTCGACTACTCGGAAAGACCATTTTCTCCTTCCTTTCATGGATCAAATCTTAGAATGTATGGCTGGTCATCCTTTCTAGTTCTTTTTAGATGGGTATTCGGGATACTACCAAATAGGAATTGCCTTAGAGGATCAAGAGAAGACCACATTTACTTGTCCTTTTGGTACTTTTGCTTTTCGTAGAATGCCCTTTGGTTTGTGTAATGCACCAGCTACTTTTCAAAGATGCATAATAAGTATTTTTAATGAGATGGTTGAAAAATGTATGGAAGTGTTTATGGAAGATTTAACCGTGTTTGGAACTTCTTTTGATTCATGTTTATCTAACTTGAAAAATGCTTTGTGTAGGTGTGAAGAGAAGGGGATTGTGCTTAATTGGGAGAAGTGCCATTTTATGGTGTCTTCCGGAATAGTTTTGGGCCATATAATGTTCGAAAAGGGGATAGAAGTGGATAAATCGAAAATTGAATTAATCTCTAAACTACCTGCTCCTAAGAATATTAAAGATGTTAGGTCTTTTCTAAGGCATGCTGGGTTTTATATAAGGTTTATTCAAAATTTTAGTGTTATCTCTAAACCCTTATGTAACCTTTTGTTGAAGGATACCGAGTTTAAGTGGAGCCCCGAATGTGAGAATGCCTTTAGGACACTTGTCTCTAAGCTTACAACCACCCCTATTATGCAATCACCCGATTATACCTTGCCTTTTGAGATTATGTGTGATGCTAGTGACTATGATTTAGGGGCTGTTTTAGGACAAAGAAGGGAGGGAAAACCATTTGTTGTTTATTATGCTAGTAGAACCTTGAATCATTCTCAAATGATGTACACCACAACCGAGAAAGAATTACTAGCCATAGTATTTGCATTGGATAAATTTCGCCCTTATTTAATTGGTTCACCTATCTATATTCCCGGATCACCCCGCCCTTAAATTCCTTTTCTCAAAAACGGATACTAAGGCCCGTTTGTATGTTGGATTTTGCTTTTGCAGGAATTTGACTTGACCATCGAAGACAAGAAGGGGGTGGAAAATGTTATGGCAGACCATCTATCTCATTTGGAATTTAAGAATGATACCGACATTTTGCCCATTCACGAAGCCTTTTCGGATGAGAATTTATTTGTTGTCCTTTGTCACACACCATAGTATGCTGCCATTGCAAATTACTTGGTTTCCTGTCAAGTTCCATCTACATGGAGTGCACAAGATAAACGTAAGTTTTTAGCTGAGGTAAAGAATTTTTATTGGAATGATCCTTATCTTTTTTAATATTGCCCTGATCAAATAATAAGAAGATGCATTCCGGATACGGAAATTGATAATGTGTTAACTTTTTGTCATACCTATGCTTGTGGTGGTCATTTTTCTATTAAAAAGACAGCCGTGAAAATTTTGCAATGTGGTTTTTATTGGCATACTTTATTCAAAGATACTATTGAGTTTTGTCTTTCATGTGAAAGATGTCAAAAGCTAGGTTCATTGTCCCCCCGTCATATGATGCCTCTCAACCCGATCTTAGTGGTGGAAATCTTTGATTGTTGGGGGATCAATTTTATGGGACCATTCCCACCTTCTTTTGGGTATCTTTACATTTTAGTTGCCGCACTAATGATAATAAAGTTGCTGTTAAATTTCTTAAAGATCATATTTTATCTAGGTTTGCTACTCCACGTGTTATAATTAGTGTTCAAGAGTCACATTTTTTTAACCGTTCTTTTGAGGCTTTGATGCATAGGTATAGAGTCACCCATAAGGTTTCTACAGCTTACCATCCACAAACCAATGGCTAAACGGAACTAGCAAATAGGGAGATTAAGCGAATAATTGAAAAAATGGTAAATCCAAATCGAAAAGATTGGTCTTTGCGCCTATCGGATGCTCTTTGGGCATACCGGACAGCATACAAGATGGTTCTGAGAGCATCTCCTTATCGGTTGGTATTCGGCAAAGCATGTCACTTACCGATAGAACTTGAGCATAGAGCATATTGGGCTATTCGAAATTTTAATTATGACTTAAAGATGTCTGGTAAGGAGAGGAAAATGCAACTTTGTGAACTTGCGGAGTTGAGGGATGATGCATATGATAATGCTAAGGACTTAAAGTCAAGAATGAAAGCGGTACATGATCAGAAAATACTCTGGACAAATTTTGAACAAGGTAATCGAGTTTTTCTTTATGTTGGAAGAGTGTTTTTTCAAATGGAGTGGTAGAAGTTGAAGATCCCTCCGACGGTCGTGTATTTCGAGTTAATGGCCAGAGGTTGAAGCTCTACTTGGAACATGAACATGTTGAAGATATACCCGAAGATATCTCTTTGGTACCCCCGGTTTATCCTTCTTAATCGAGTACTTTCGTTCCATTGTATATTAGTTTTCTTTTTTTTCATTTTTATTTATTTATTTAGTTTTCTTTACTTTTTTTTTCTCTCTTTCTCTCGACTTTTTTCTTTCACATTGGGGACAATGCAAGTCTTAGGTTGGGGGTGGAGGAAACACAGTTTCTATTTCATACCATTGGATTGTTTGGTGTCAATTTCCCTTTTTCATTTTAATTCGTTTGTTATGATAAATTGTTAGAAAAAAAAATATTTCTTGAAAAATTGAAAAATTTTAAAAAATTAGGTTTAGTTTTGTTTGCTTTTAGTATGTTTTGTGTTAGTTTTGGAGTTAATTTAAATGTCAATGATATGATTATAATTGAGATAGCATATAGCTTTTAGAAAAAGTTAAATCTTGCTTCAGTTTGAGAATAATTTTAAGTGTTGATCTTTATTTAGTTTGAGAATCTGGTTTGCGGTAAGATTGCATGATTAGTTTAAAACATTTAGAGAAGTTTTATGTGCGAATGTGTGAATACTTTTGTGGTCTCGACAAGCTCTAGAACTTATTTGATAATCACTTGAGGCGAAATCCTAGAATGCACACTACTTAGGATATGATGTAAGCCGTCTTTGGACCGTTTTAGCCTTTCAAGCTTACCTTTGTTATATTTATCACTAGTTACCTGTTTGAGCCTTTTTTTTGAAAAAAAATTTTAGCCTTGTTTCTTTCGATAACCCATTTACTTACCTTTATGAGCCTAAAAATATTTTATCCTTACCTTTCTTTTAAGAGAACTTATTTTATACACATTTGTTGAGAAGCACTTAAGAGGGATAAAGGTGGAAATATGAAAAAACATTACTACCATAACCCAAGTACATTAAAAGAGATAGGTTGGGGGTTGTGGAAAAGAGTAAAGAATGAAAACGGAGATGAATGGTTATGTGCTAGAAAAGAAGAATAAAAATTTTTAAAAAAAAAATGAATTATGACAAAGAAAGAAGAAAAAAAAGTGTTGAATTATTGAGAGAAATGCTTGAAGAATTGTTGAATGAGTTAGGTGTTGAAGTAAGGTTATTTAGTACTTAAAAAGGTTGTGTTTAAAATTAAGAGACTGAGTTCTTTTACTTGTTTAATCCTTAGTTCTTTCTTGACCCTTACCTTAGCCTAACGTTACAAGCCTATTAAAGACCTAGTGATCCGATGTAGTGTGATTTTTCTACATTAGTGGAGAGTGATTTGAAAAGTGAGCCTATAGAGTTTGATTTGTGATTGATGTCACGCAACGTAATATGTTTTTAGAGGCCCAGACTTGTATTCATGAATGTTGTGCATAAAATCATCCGGGTGTTTGGATTAATGGTTTGTGGTAAGATGGATGTTTAAGAGTCAATAACGAATATGAGGTTGATGTTTGGATTGTTTTTGGACTTGGGTGGTATTTAATGATTCTATGTGTTGTGTGTTATGTGTAATTTTTGAGACGAAAAGTTGAATTACTCTTGGATTAACGCTAACATTGCTTTGTTTTGTTTTTAGGATTTTAGGTGTTGTTTTTATTTCTAGTATAGAATTCATTTCATTTTTCTTTCGTTTGAATTGCTAGGGACTAGCAATAAGCTAGTTGGGGGTTATGATGAGAGTTAGAAAATGCATCTTAGTAGTGTTTATTTGTTAGTATTTAGGGTTGATTCAAGGCTGGATTACACATTTATGCCTTAATAATTCTTAAGTGTCATTCTTGGTATATTATTTATTTTGATGCATTTTCAAGTATTTTGGGTTTAAAAGAGATGGAAAAGATAACGTTGATTAAAGCACGAAGATTCTATGCATGTTCACAAGCATTTGGAAAGGAGTTTCACTAAATTGCCAGAATTACCCCTACAGATCAGTTATTTTTGCGGATTAAACTGTATTAATTCAGGAAGAACTAGGAGATGAGTTATAAATGCTTGGAAATATCTGGATGTCTATTTTTTGGAGAATTTTACAGCTCGTAAATATGATTTTTCTAGAGAAAGTTATGGCAGTTTTAGTAGACAAAGGTCAGGTTATGCGTGATTTAAGCGTGACAGATCAGTCATTTTTACGGATTAAACTGTATTGATTCAGGAAGAACCAGGAGATGAGACATATATTCTTGGAAAGATCTGGATGTCCATTTTCTAAAGAATTTTACGGCTCATAAATATGATTTTTCTAGAGAAAGTTATTGTAGTTTTAATAGACAAAGGTCAGGCAGAACCGGGCCTGGGCAACAGCAGAAGCACATAGCCTGAACAAAAACCCTAGATCGACTTTTCTTTCTACAAAACTGTCTCCATATAGCTACATATAGGAATTTAGACTCAAAGAATAGGGGAGGGGAGTTTTTGAAGAGAGCTTCCATCTTCTTCTTCTTCTTCAAGATGATCAAAGATGAACTCCATGTCCAACTAAACTCCAAACAAGGCGACTAGGTGTAGTTGTTCTTATTTCTATCTTTGATTTAGTTGTATGGATTGATTGTTAAATAGTGTTTATGATTTACTCTTTGATTAAATAAGAAGGATTTGAATTCATGTGACAGCTGCAATTTATGTTCTTCTTCTCTTAGATTTTCTTAATCCGGTGATCGCATTCTTCTTCTCCATATAAGTCTAGTCAAGCTTTCTTATGTGAAAGTTAGATGCAATTGATTTCGGTAGATCTATCTTATAGGTTTGTCCATTACTGCAGTATTATTATTGAAATATATTGTCGCTTCTTGATAATTTATAAAATAGATCTTGTGTGTTTGAATTGGAATTAAGGAGTAATTTATGGCAATTACATTATGTGCTTTAATTGAATATTTATCAATTGCTTGTTTGGGATGTGAAACTAGTAATTGAGATAAAACATTTGAGTCAAGATAGGAATAAGGCAACGAACTTAGGAAGGATTCCTGGAACCTTGTTATTTCTTTATTGGATTCTTCATCATACTTTCACAACTCTCTTATATAATTTCATTCATAAAACTCAGATTTTCTTATTTGAACTTTATCGTTTAATGTTAAGGTTTATACTTTCTCTTGTAGTTCGCTTTCCTCGTGAGATCGACACTTCAGCTATGCACAATAATTGCGTGTTAGTTTGAGCGTTATCACATGGTTAAGAAGATTTTGAATGGAGGTACTGTGAAGATTGCTGATGTTGATGGCAATGAGTTTTTAGAACCCATAAAGCTGGATATTTTAAAGAAATACTACATCTAATGCAAGTTTTCCCCAATATAAAAAAAAATATGGTGCTAGCTAGGTTAAAAACCCAAAATGGCGAAGAAAGAAAAATTTAATGCTAAAAATAAAATAAAGTAAGAATAAAGAAAAAAAAAATATTCTTACTAAGTTGAAAACCCAAAAGGGTGACTTGGTCAAAAGTGAGAGTAAAGAAAAATAAATAAAACAAAATGGGGGAAATTATGAAAGTATGGCCATTCTTTGATAGCATTTATGGTAAATCATGAGGAATTTGTATTAATGGAAATAACTCATTACATTTTGGAAGAGCATTGTAAAGAGTATCTCTACAAATTTCTAATAAAAGTACTAAGTTATGGGATTTATTATTGCTTGATAAAATATTTGGAGACAAAGAGTTAAGTATTTCTTTTCCTTTTTTTATTTGCCTTCTCCACATTCTTTTTCTTAATGCTTGGTTTCATTCTCCTATACATGTGATCCTATGTATCAATATCTTTAATCCTTGCATTCTTTACAATCCAATGGTACTATTCATCATCTTGTTCAAAAGCTTTTCATGGGTAAGTCATAGGCAAGGAATGAGGATTTGCCCAAGTTTCCTTGATCTTCGCAATCACTTTTTCTTATACAAGAATATATTTGTATTTGCAATCCAAGTGTGGAATCTATCTAATAGCACTAAAGTTCCTGCAAATGTATGATGGAACATAGAAAGAAGAAGTATTGTTGGAAATCACCTTGACAAGATGCCCAGGTGGTGATCTTCCAAACACCCAAGTCTAGAATGACTTGTAATGAAATGAAACAGCAAACGAAAGCACGAAAGAAAAGAAGACAAGCGATTTGTTATCGAGGTTCGGAAATAGCCTATGTCCCTGTGAGTTCCTCTGAACTCTTTGCACTAAATTAATGGTTCTTTACAATACAACAACCATCTCCAAGAAACCTCAAGTTCTTGAAGAAACAAAGATGAGAAGAAAGAAAGTGATAGGACTATTACAAAAGCTCTCTACCCACTATCTATACTACTTCTCTCTTTACAACTAGCCTCTCTACAATGAGTCTCTCCTGTGTTTAGTGTCTTTGCACTCTCACACACCACTCATTCACATCACATGTCTCACAAGTTATATCACATTGTTGTTGAGAATGAAGCTAGGTGACCCTTTATATAGTGCACCAACTTCTTGTCCAATCTTGAGAGTTAATATCCACCCTTAGATCTTGATGACCAATCAACCATGGCCCTCCATCAATCCTAAGTGATGCTATGTATTTTATACTTGCACCCATGCACCCATGCATTTTATACTTACACCCTTTATATGTGTGCATCAGTGTGCCTAGCGCCTAGGCACTAAACAGGGCGCGCTGCGGCCTTGGGCAAAACCCATTTTCACCACTTTCTGGGCGTCGCGGTTTTGGTTAGGGGGCGCCATGGCCTTGGCCTTCCTCCAGCATCCTCACTTGCTGGGCACCATGGCTTGAGAGGAGTAGAGCTATGGCGCACACTGATGCTGAACCCTTCACAGCTGTGCGCACTTATTTGTCTTGCCAAATAGAGGTGTGCACACACACCCAAATTGATGCGCACACTTGTGTCCACTCCTTTAACATGTTGAAATTTATTATTTCAACCTTGTTTAATGCTTAACCATGTTTAAATCTTAGACAAATACCAACAATCTCTACCTTTGTCTAAGCGTTTAAACCTGAACCATTGTGCAGAGAACTTCAGGATCCAAACTCATCTTGAGTCATTATATTAACCGACTCCAATCCTAAGAAGTTCAAGGCAATGATTGAACCTTCTTAGAGGTAGAACCTTGGTACCTAAATCTGTAGGATTTTCTTCCATGGCCTTCTTGTCATCATGAATGCATCTTTTCGTACCATTTTCCGGAATGTAATGATACCAAACATCCATGTGCTTTGTCCTCTTATGGAACACCGAATTCCTCCATAAGTGCCACGCACTTTGGATATCTGAAGACACCATCACCTACTCTTTTAGGACTATCCACTCGTCCAACAACCCTTTGCACCATATAGCCTCCTTTATGGCTTCCAAAGCCATTATGTATTCTGCCTCTGTTGTTGAGAGTATTACCACTGGCTGCCACCAAGCCTTCCAATACCTCAGCAACCACTTCATCCCAAGCCAAAGCTCTTTTCCAAGATTACTCACAGATTTGCTGAGAACACCCATTGCCTGAGAAATGTCGGGTCTAGTGCTCACCATCATAACTATGATTGGTCCATCCACATTTGAGTAAGGGACCTTTTCCATTTCCTTCTTCTCCTTATCCATTCCAGGACATTGTTCACTAGAGAACTTGAAATGACCAGCAAGGTGAACCTTCACTGGGTTACCATCTTCCATAGAAGACTGAGAAACCTTTAACCTGTTTCTCTCCCTTTCCCGAATTCTTCTCATCTCAAGGATCTTTTGTATAAGGCTGAGATCTTTCCTCTCGAACTCCTCACTGAGTTGAGATATAAACCTTTTCATCCTCTTCCTATTGTTCCGAACCAACAGCATATTAATGATATAGTTGAGGATACTCACCATTTTCTCCACCTTGTGTCCAGGTGAGAAAGTTTCTGTGAAATCTATGTCTTCTCTTTTCGTGAACCCATTCGCCACCAGTCTAGCCTTGTTCCGGACTTCATCTCCTAGAGGGTACCCTTCTTTGACCTTGTAAGTCCACTTACAATTCACAACTCTCTGTTTTCCCAGAATGTGCACCAATTCCCAGAAGTTATTCTTCTTCAAATAATCTATTTCTTCCTCTATAGCTAGCTTCCATCTTGGTGAATCCTTATATCCCATGGCATCAATGTAAGTCTCTTGTTCACTCATCTCTTCTTCTGTCCAAGGAGCTGCTGCATCCACAGCATCTGCAAAACCATATCTTGAAGGTGGTCCGACCAGCCTTCTTTCCCGGTCTCTTGTGAGCTGATAGTCCTTCCGACTCGTTGCATCAACCTCTTCTAGTTCAGCCTCCTCTTGAGTGTCCTGAGCCTGGCATTCATCAATGGGCTCTACCTAGTCCGAACCATCTTGCCTTCCTTGCTCTACTTGAACCGAATTCTCCTTGATGCTATGCTCCACAGAACTAGTTTGCGCACTAGCCCCTGCAGGGTTAGTTTTCTCCAAGTAGGGAAATAATAATTCATTAAAAATAACATCCCTACTTATTATAAGTTTCATGCCCTTTTTTTTCTAAAGATCACAACCTATACCCCTTAGCCCCTTCCCCATATCCTAGAAACACATATTTTCTAGATCTTAGGCTAAGTCTATCATCCTTTTGTTATGCATATGTAGCACACCCAAAAGTCCTAAGGTTGTCCAACTCAGGGGGTTTTCCACTCCACATCTCCTCGGGAGTCTTATGATACACAATCGGTGATCTATTAACCAAATACGCAACAGTAGACACCACTTCCCCCAAAAAAACATTTGGGTAATCTGGATCCATCTAACATGCACCTAACCTTTTCCATAAAGGTCTCATTCATCCTCTCAGCAACTCCAATTTGATGAGAGGTTTTCACAACTGTTCTATGTCTTAGAATGCCATTTAACCTACAGAATTGATCAAGTTCTTTGTTAAAACATTCTAAGCCATTATTGGTTCTTAACACCTTAACTACCCTGCCCATTTGAGTCTCCACCAGCTTTTTCCACACCACTAATTTATTCAAAGCATCTGATTTATTTCTAACCAAATAAACCTAAACCTTTCTTGAATAATCATCAATTAAAGACAGAAAGTAAAAGTTACCTCCTTGTGTTGGTGTCCTTGCTAGTCCCCAAAGGTCCGAATGAATGTAGTCAAGAATGCCCTTAGATTTGTGCACTCCGGTGTTGAAGCTGACCTAGTGTTGCTTCTCAAGAACATAACACTCATCGAAATCAAGTTCCTCTACTTTGTTTCCACCAAGTAGGCCATCCTTGCTGAGAACTTGCAGGCCCTCTTCGCTCATATGTCCCAAGCGAGTGTGCGAAAGGCTGCCTTATCCATCTCAACCATCAAGCTTGCTGCTTGATCCTTGATCTCCATGTCTAAGATCATCTCATAGAGTCCATCCTTCATTGCTGCTTTGATCACTACCAAAGATCCCTTGGCTACCTTGATCTGTCTTCCCTCTATCTTGCATGTGTATCCCATGGAATCCAGCTCCCCCAATGAGACCAAATTACTTCTCAAATCCGGGAGATATCTCACATCTTTTAGCAGCCTTGTCATTCCATCAAACATCCTCACCTAGATGTCTCCCGTGCCTCTCACTTGGTAAGAAATATTATTCCTCAAGAAAACCCTTTCATCATTGGTTTCTTTGAAATTCTTGAACTAACTCTGGTGAGGGCACATGTGATGAGTGCACCCGGAATCTAAGATCCATTTCCCACTACCTTCTTTCCCCTTGCTCACATCCGAGCACACAACAAGAACATCATCATCTTGCTATTCTTTCTTGGCAACCGAAAACTCTCCATTCTTGGTATGGCTTCTTTCCTCATCCCTCATCTTCTTCTTGCAATCTTTCTTGATATGACCCTCTTTATGGCAGTAGAAACATCTTCCATGGCTCTCTCCTCTACCTTTGTCCCGGTAGTAGCCATGCATGTTGTTGTGTACTCTCCCATGGCTCTCTCCTCTACCTCTGTCTCGGTAGTAGCCATGCATGTTGCTGTGCAGTCTCCCATGGCTCTCTCCTCTACCTCTATCCTGGTAGTAGCCATGGATGTTGTTGTGCACTCTCCCATGGCTCTCTCCTCTACCTTTATCCCAGTAGTAGCCATGGATGTTATTGTGCACTCTGCCATGGCTCTCTCCTCTACCTCTATCCCGGTAGTAGCCAAAGATGTTGTTGTGCACTCTCCCATGGCTCTCTCTTCTATCTTTGTCCTGGTGGTAGCAATAGTTGCTGCCATACCGAGTTGCTGGCCTTCCTTTAAAGAACAGTTCTTTACCACTTGATGCACTCCTCATCTTGGCATCAAGATCATCTTGCAACTCTTTATTAGGATCAAATTTAAAAGTAAAGATTCATTTACGAAGATACCTCTTATTAGGGAGAGTCTTGGCAAGAAACAAATTATCTAGTTATGACAGTTGGATCTTCCGAGTCTCCACACTCCCTTGTGATATTATCCAACATGTGCAAGAAGATGGTGTTGTATGCCATCTTCTTCATCTCATTTTGCTGGTTCTCCATGGTACTTGCTGGAAAAGCATCATCTTCTCCAATTGCCAAGTCCACTTTCTGTTGCATAAAAACAGCCTTGATCTTCCACTTCCACAGGAAAAAATATCCCTTTCCATCAAACTTCTCAATACTGAAATTTGAACTCATCTTGCAAAGAAGATCCCTTGATTTATGCAGCACCCACAAATGCTTTCCAACTTCTTCTAAACCTCAAGAACACAGATTGAAGATTGATCTCAATACCATTCTTGAATCAACCTCAAGAACATGATTAGATCTTGATCTTTACTCCGTTCTTGAATCACCCTCAAGAACACGATCAGATATTGATCTTAACTCCATCCTTGATTCACCTCAAGAACACGATCAAATATAGATCTTAACTCCATTCTTGAATCACCCAAGAAGTTGACCTTCGATTCTTGGAGTCTTAACTCCATCATCTTCTGTTCTTGCTCCGATAACCTCTAATCTTGGCTCTAATCCCGTTGTCCAAAGCTCTAATACCATTGTTGGAAATCACCTTGACAAGATGCCCAGGTGGTGATCTTCCAAACACCCAAGTCTAGAATAACTTGTAATGAAATGAAATAGCAAACGATTTGTTATCGAGGTTCGGCAATAGCCTATGTCCCCGTGAGTTCCTCTGAACTCTCTGCACTAAATCAATGGTTCTTCATAATACAATAACCCTCTCCAAGAAACCTCAAGTTCTTAAAGAAACAAAGATGAGAGGAAAGAAAGTGATAAGATTATTACAAAAGCTCTCTACCCACTATCTATACTACTTCTCTCTTTTCAACCAACCTCTCTACAATGAGTCTATCCTATGTTTAGTGTCTTTGCAGTCTCACACACCACTCATTCACATCACATGTCTCACAAGTTATATCACATTGTAGTTGAGAATGAAGCTAGGTGACCCTTTATATAGTGCACCAACTTCTTGTCCAATCTTGAGAGTCAAAATCCACCCTTAGATCTTGATGACCAATAAACCATGGCCCTCCATCAATCCTAGGTGATGTTGTGCATTTTGGACTTGCACCCACGCACTTAACAAAAGGCTGAATCAAGTTAATCATATGTGCATCAATGTGCCTAGCGCCTAGGCACTGAACAGGGCGCACTGCGGCCTTGGGCAAAACCCATTTTCACTACTTTCTGTGAGCCGCTGCCTAGGGTAGGGGGTGCCGTGGCCTGGGAGGAGCAGGGCTGCAGTGCACACTGATGTTGGACCCTTCACAGCTATGTGCACTTCTTTGTCTTGCTGAATAGAGGTGTGCACACACACCCAAAGTGATGTGCACACTTGTGTGCACTCCTTTAACATGCTGAAATTTATTCTTCCAACCTTTTTTAAACCTTAACCATATTTAAACAGTGGTAAGTTCGGCCTTCAAGATGGCGGTTCTCCAGTGAGGTCTCGGGTTTGAGTCCTGCCACTACGTTGTACATCCTGCGATTTACATCCTCCACAGGATCCTAGGGCAAGGATTGTGGGGCGGTCGTAATGGTCCGTTATCTAAAAAAAAAATTACCAACAAGTATCGAATCCAAGAAAAAGATGACACTATTTTGTAAGCCACCAATGATTGAAGAGTTGGTATCCCACTATAGGAAAGTCTATTGAATATCATCTGAGCATGGCCTTGTTAGCCACCAAGCCCAAGTTTTTTTTTTCTATCAATGATTGAGGGATATCCTCGCCATGTACGGGATATTGGAAAGGTGAATATGCTCGTGAAAAGGGTGGACGAACTAATTTGAGTCGATCTTGTAACCATGTTTGTAGAAGAAAGTTACTTCCTATGAAGGAAGTCAATGTGTCAATAGAAGTTGTATCTATCCAATGGAAAAGAATTAATTCCACTGGGTTAAGCCCTTGTTGTATACCTTCCATGACATCGATAAAAGTATATCGACTTTATCCTTCTTTGGATTTTAATAAATAATGACCTAAGAGGAAAAAGCAAAAGGCCCTCCTTTATGCAATGAGATATATGCTTGTGGTTGAATGGTTTGATGAAAGTCGTTAGAAGATGGGTAGAAGCTCCAAAGACCTTAATCAAAGGAAAGATGGGTTTCTCATGAAGATTCAAGAAAGAAGCAAATTCGTGTGCATATCCTAATTTTAGGGGAAGAATAATTATGTTCTTTGATGACAAAAAGTTTAAGTTGGAACCTAATTCTTCAATGATTGGGAAAGTTTCTGAAAGACTAAAAATGAAGGAATGTCTTTTTAGAAGTGAGCAATCATGCTCAAGAAGTCCTCATCAATGCAGAATTAAGGCAATGTTAATAAGGCATTTAACTTGTAACTCTTGAAATTGAACCTTAGAATCCCTTGCATATTTTGAAACTAAAGCTTGAAGTTGGAATTTGATAGAGTCTCCATGGTAACTAGGAGTAATCTCTTTGATTTATGAAATTTGGGTAAGAGTCTTAATGTATCTATAGGAGTTTGGGGTAGTCCTAAGCTAAATAAGATAAGGAAAACTCAAAATAATGAACTAGGGAAAATTTACTAGTTGAAGCGCTATTTTTTGTGGCAGATTAGGCATGACTTCACTTTAAAGTGACGCCCTATAGGCATGGTGCAACTTTAAAGTGGCGCCCATGATAATAGTGTGCCCTATAAGCCAATAGCATTTGATGTTATGGTCATGGTACTTGTAAATTGATCTTGTTTATTTATTGATAATAAATATTAATGAATGACATTTATCTTATTTATCACGTTCATTACAAATCACTACATGTGCATTACATGATAAAACCCATAGAATAAGAACAATAGAAATAAGCACCATGATGAGATCATAGTAGTGAGATGTATTTCCTTAAGATTTATTATTAAATATTCATAGTCATAGGATCACTAAGAAGGGAGTTAGTGAATTCAAATAGATTAATGCATATTATATTTCCTCAAGAAGTTGGGGGTGATTGATTTAACAATCACTAATGTATGAGACACTAAAGCAAGTTATGTAGGTGCTTGCTAAAGAGCATGTACACTGAACTAACTCGACTAAGAAATTCCTATTGAACATTTTACTAGCTGTCAATAAGATTTCTTCTGTTGCAGTTGTACAAGTGATCATTAGACTTTAGGCACTATGGATATCTTGTATATGGGTCATCATGCTGATACTACCTAAATGTGATTCTAATTGTGCGTCACAAAAGGGTAAAAATTAGGTATGATCACTTATGCATGGAGGTATGTGAGTGTATAATAAAGGATCCATCACTCTCAACAAAATAGAGATAATGTCCTATGTGATTTGATTAAGTCATAGCTTGAAAATTCTTTGGCCAAGATGGAGTGAAAATTTGAAATGAGAATATAATTTCACCATTTAAGTTATGGACTTGAGATCTAGGTATATATGATTAAGTAATTAATACTTGATAGTAAATCCATGCCTCACGTTTTATCAGGGACATAGCATGATGGAATGATTGAATTTTGCGGTAACTACCAATGGAAAGGTTCACATTCATTTATATTGTCTGGGTAGTCATGACATACTATTAGGTGTCAATTAAGACTTGTAGAAGCAGTTAAGGATTAATTATACTTAATTCTTAATTAAAGATAAAAATTAAAAGGAGTTTTAATTCGAATTAAAATTAAAAAGAATTTTAATTAATTGGATGGTTTTCAATTGTTACGACATACTCCCGATGCAATATTGAACATAAAGGGTCACATACAATTGGAAAATTAAAAGAATAAGAAAAAATAATGTGCCAAAAGAGAGAATTCTAGGAAATAATTAAAAACCTAGGGTTTAATTGTAATTCTAGAAATTTTAGAGCTTTTAGGACTAAGGGCTCTATATAAAGTTTCTATTTGATAGAAACCATAATAATACTATTACAACTAAAATTAGTTTCAGACACTTTCTCTCTTTAGAAGGGCCAGATTTTCAGAGCTAGCACTTAAGAGAATTTTTTTCAGCTCTAGTATTCTTCATCATGTGGTATTCGACATCCCGAAAAAGAAGATCCTTATTCTTGGTTGCTTATGTGTATACGTTTAGAGGTTAGACGCTTGAACGGCCCATGAATTATTTTCAAATAACAACAAGATTCTCCATCAAAAGAAAAAAGATCTATTTTTGTATGGAAATATTGTTTAGATCATCATTCTAATATATTCATAGAGATGTATCTTGGGATTTAAGTCTATGGGCATAAATTTTTAATTTTCCACTGCGCATTTTGTTTTTTTTCTTGTCATGCATACATTCCTCACTTACATCCTTGATTATATTTTGTGCATAATGACATATATTTTGATTATGTCATAATATCATTTCCATACATTCTAGATCATTAATAGATTAGGTCTTCATAAATAAGCTTAATTCTCTTAGCTAAATAAGTTCACAAAAAGAAAAGAAAATGAAGATAAAAAGGAATTAGTTGATGTGCATCATTACATCATAAAATAAGAATGCATCATCCATCCATCAAATACTATCCATAAATTTTCAATAGGTAAACAAAAGACCTCAAGTGTTCATTAAAGTAAAATCAATCACTTCATCTCGTGGAAGTCCTCTTGGTTTTCTTGGTATTCTTAACAACTTTAACTTCATCATCCTCCGATGAAGGTGTATGCTCACTATCCTCATTGTTGACCCTATATTAATTTTGCTAATGATAAAACACATTATTGCACTAATATTCTCCTCTCTAGTTGTTTAAATGTGATAAGGTGCAAGGCACGCACATTAAAAACCATGAAGCCTTTAAGTTTATTCAAGAAAAAGTTGAATAAAGAAGTAGAACTATGAGAGGAATTAAAAATCAATTCTAAGTAAATTATATCCTCTCTATAATCTCTTGGCTATATTATAGCTCAAAATGTTTTTCATAAAATAATTTACTTTAAACGGGATCATGAAATTTAACTTATTCAATGTTTAAAAGTAAAATGAAAAATTGGGATGCCATAGTCGACTGGCAAGTTCTAATAGTCGACTATAGGCTTGTAGCATCAGGTCCTTATTTTGAAGTTAAGATGATAGTCAATTATAAGTATATGGCAATCAACTATAAAAGGGACAGAAACTTTTGACAGTCAATTGGAAAAACTTACAGTCGATTGTCTGCTCAATTTTTGCCTCTCTATTTCCAGTTTCCAAAGTTATAATTGACTTGCACATAGTTAGTCGGTTGTTCTGTCACAAATAACAGTTAGTTTTCAACGTGGGTCAGTGCATTTAGTATACCAAATGGAAATTTTATATCTCTAATGAATAGTTAGAGTTAAAGCTATACATACCCAGCCTTAATTATCCTTAACAATCAACTTGAACATTTTTAAGCTCATTAATTGTAATACCCATATTTTTAAAGTAAGGATAAATAGGTAATTGAATAAATATATCATGAAATTTAAAATAAAGTCTATATGCAAAGTTTATTAGTATTTGACTAAAGCAATTCTAAAAAAAAAAAAAAAATCGATGAACAGTAACAACGTGGCAGCAGGTGGCAGCTCCTGCTGCCAAGTCTAATGTGATTATGCCAAGTTAAAGTAATGCTTTCCCAAATTTAATGGATGATGGCCAAGTGTAAAGCATAAAGAGAAAGAAATCATTTTGTTTTGCAAAGACAATAATTTTGTCTTGTAAGTGTCCAATTTATAGAATAATTTTAAGAATGTGATTGTTGACTTGGCAGGCAAAGTTGCAGGAGGAAGTTTGATATCAATTTCCTATATATATGAGAACTGGCGAATTCGTAGGGAATGATAAAAATTGAGTTTCCTTTCCATTTTTTCTCTAAACACTTGGGAGTTCAAAGAAAAATTGGAAGACCAAAATTTTGAAGGGATTTTCGGAAATATTTTGTTTTATAAAGAATTACGAAAAGATATCAGAATAGCAGAAGGTGTTGACTATCTACAACGGGAGAAATTTTTGAGAAGATCGGGAAAGACGAGAAGGTGACCCATGGATAGCTTTAAGTGCTACGGTTTGAGTTGGATTTACTTTAAGTAGTCTAAATGAAAAATCAATTATTTGGTGATAATATTAATTTTAATTATTTAAGTATGCTTTGGTGATAGATGAAAAATTGATTTATGGGTATGATAGGAAATTTGGACAGGTAGAAATATTTCTCGGTGAGAAATGATTTTTTTTGTGGAAATTATAAGTTTATTTGAGAATAAAAGCAATAAATAAATTATTGATGAGATATATTGATGTTTTAATACGAGTTATGATTAGATGAATTTTAGTAGACCTTGACAAAATTTTGGTAGATGATTTGAGGTGAATTTTAGTGGATTTTGACAAAAATTGGTGGATGATTTGAGATGAAATTTAGTGGATCTTGGCAGACTTTAATAGATTATTTGATGTGATTTGGGAATAGAAGAATTTAGTGGAATTTTTATAATTTGATAAAAATCTGGATGTTTGGATGTAAGAAATTTTTTAAAGAAACTTTGTTATATAAAATTTGTGAATAATTAGGATAGCCAAATTAAGTGGTTTGAATCTTTATATTATTTTTATATTACTATTTCATATCATTGTTCATGCACATATGCATTTAATAATATAACCGAAAGAATCGGGAAGGCAGCCAGTCTAATGAAATAACCGTGACAGCCGGTATATGCTGGGATGAAAAATAAAAACCGTGACAGCCGGTATATGCTGGGATGAAAAGTGAAAACCGTGACAGCCGGTATATGCTGGAATTAACCGGGAAGGCAGTCGGTCTGATGAGAATAAAAGAACCAGGAGGGCAGCCGGTCTAAGATAATAATAACCTGTCGACAGGTGGGAAGACGTTCCTATCATAATCATTCATGCATCTGCATTTGTTTTAATTATCGTTGCATTAATTGAAATGCTGAGATGTGGTATATTAATTGTGAATTAAATTGTAGATGGCTGGGTCTCATAAAAAGAGACAGCTATAATGATGAGATTTTTGAGATGCTGAGATGTGGTATATTAATTGTGAATTAAATTATAGATGGTTGGGTCTCATAAAAAGATACAGCTATAATGATGAGATTTTTGAGATGCTGAGATGTGGTATATTAATTGTGAATTAAATTATAGATGGCTGGGTCTCATAAAAAGAGACAGCTATAATGATGAGATTTTTGAGATGCTGAGATGTGATATTTTTGTGAATTTCATTATAGAAGGTTGAGTTTCATAGAAAGAGACAGTAGGGTGATAAGACTTACCTAAATGATGGACTTTTTGATATAAACCTCATTACGAGGTAATTAGGAGATAATTGATAGTCTTAAGGTAAGCCAATGATTGAGAAGAAAATATTGATAGTAGAAAGTTGTCATCAGGTTATGTGAAAAAAATAAAAGATTAAATATTAAAGGATTATTTATGGAATTTGGAATACTTTTAGTAAATTTAATTCACTGAGCTTGTGAAGCTCACTCCTCATTGTACAATGATTTTTAGAAGTACCATGTTGAGACACTGGGGGCCCCAAGGTGGGTTGTGACTTGGCGGGCATGTGTGCTGCGAGTTTATCCCACATCGGCTAGAGGGGAAGAGAAAGTGCTAGATATAAGGTGTTCCAGTCCTTAATGGTTACAACACGTTTTGGGGAGCCAATGGGCTTCGCTAGGAACAAAGCCGTGCGGGCCTCGGCCCAAAACGGACAATATTGTAACTGTTCTGGACCGGGCCCTTACAGATGGTATCAGAGCCGGACCCTCGACACCGTTGGTGGGCTATGGCCGCACAGCGGGGACGCTGTGCCCCAGAGGTGGAGGTACCATGTTGAGACGCTGGGGGCCCCAAGGTGGGTTGTGACTTGGCGGGCATGTGTGCTGCGAGTTTATCCCACATTGGCTAGAGGGGAAGAGGAAGTGCTAGATATAAGGTGTTCCAGTCCGTAATGGTTACAACGCGTTTTTGGGAGCCAGTGGGCTTCGCCAGGAACAAAGCCATGCGGGCCTCGGCCCAAAGCAGACAATATTATAACTGTTCTGGACCGGGCCCTTACAAACATATAGCATAGACTTGATAAGCAGACTAGGACAGTGCCTGAAGTTGTTAATCCAGTAATGGTAAACACTTAAAAAGGGGAAAAAGTGGATTTATGCATAAGATGCAGGGAGATATAATTAAGTTAAATGCTTTGTAGTTTAAAAGATTTATGAATCCTTTTACGCTTAAGTTTCGGAGAAATATATGGAGACATTATTTAGTATTTTACAACAGATGATTGCCTTTACTTCGTCTGAGTTAGAAAGAGACGTTTTGTGAATGATGGAAGAATATTCTTCTCAAGATAAGTACAAAAATTGATAAACCCTTAATCTGAAATAGGTTTAAGGAGGTTTCCTTTGATAAATATTTTCCTTAGACCTTTAGAGCCCAACAAGATAGAGATTTTATTTATTTGAGATAAATAAGTTAACTGTGGCTCAGTATGATAAGAGATTTGTGGTTGTACCGGAAATGATAGACTAGAGAAGAAGAAGTGTAAGAGGTTCAAAGATGAACTATGTTTTAAGATTTGATCGAAACTATTTTACACAAAGCATATGAATTATATCAGATTGGTGGATATATCATTTCAGATTGAGAGAGAGATGATGGAGTTTAAAGGAAAGAAAAAAAAAAGTGGTTAAAGAACCTTAAACATAAAGATTATAGAGGTAGTGGTAGTATGAGTGTACAGGGTGAGAGACCACCCCAAATGAGGCATTCCTTGTTACAGGAAACTGAAGTACAGAGTCAGAGGCAAACAGTATCTTATGCTTATGTATCTTAAAATACTATTGGTGGGACCCTTAGATTTGGGAGACATATGATGGGAACTAGAAGTCATGGTAGAGGAAGTAAGTATGCCACCAAGTGGAAGTGGCAATCTGATGTATGATTGGGATATAAAAGTTTATTAAATTATATTCAGATAAGATATTTATCCCATAATTTTCAAAATTGAAGTGCTTTATGTGGAGAGAAAATGGACTTGTCAATGTTGGTTGATCTTGATGCAACCCACTCTTCTGCATCCAGTATTCATATAAAGTCTATTGAAGTATGTGTTAGTCTTTTGATGCAAAAATATTTTGTTGAAGTTTTCACTAAAGATGGAGTGATAATCATAAATGTTTACAATGGTTGTGTGATTCATATTAGCAATAGAAAATCTGAAGTTGATTTATATTATTTGAATATGATTGATTGTTCCAAAAAGAATGTAGTGTTCAAGATGTGGATATAAGGAATGTGACCTTCAGATAGAACATAAAACACTCTCGAACTATTTTATTTTGCTCTGACCACTAGGAGATGGTTGAAGAAGGGTTGTGAGAAGTACTTAGCATACATAATGAATTCCAAAAAGGAAAACAGGAAGAAATCTTAGTAATGAAAGAATATTCTAAAGTAATTCTGGATGAGTTGCCTAGGTTGCATCCCAGTAGAGAGATTAAATTCTCTATTGATATGATACCAGGATCATCACATATATTTAATAGCACCCTGCAGAATAACATCAGCTAAATTGAGAGAGTTGAATGTACCATTTTAAGAATTTTTGGATAAACAATTTATCATACTTAATGTATTTGGGTAAGCCCATGCGTTGTTCATGAAAGAGAAAGATGGAATGATAAGAGGATGTATAGACTACAGATAGTTGGAATAAGAACATATATGTTTTACCCAAGATAAATTAATTGTTTGAGCAGTTGCAAGGAGTGAGTGTTTTCTAAGATAAATCTGAGATTAGATTATCACCAATTGAAGGGAGGTGTGCCTAAGATTTGTTTTTATGACATATTATGGTCATAAGTTTCTTGTGATGACATTTGAATTGAATAATATTCCAGAAACATTCATAGACTCGATGAATAAAAGGTTTGAACCATTTCTTGATAATCTTGTGGTTGTGTTTATTGATACCATCTTGGTATATTTTAATACTATGGAAGAACAGACAAAACATTTAGAAATTATGTGGGAGACTTTGAGGAGAAAGAGATGGTATGATATAAGTTCTCTAAGTGTGAGTGTTGACGGAAAGAAATAATTTTCTTGGAACATGTAATGTCGGGAATGGCATAACAGATGATCTGTAAAAAGTAGAGGCAATTTTAAGTTGGGAAAGACCAACTAATATGACTAAGATTAGAATCTTCTTAGGATAGCTGGTTATTATAGAAGATCCTTTCAGAATTATCGTTTTTGTGATATGGTTGAATCGACTGACCAGGAAAAATGTGAGATTTGTATGGTAAGGAAACTATGAGAAAAAACAAAATATTCCAATTTCTAAAGGAGAAATTAAATTCAGCTCCAATATTGGTGTTTCCTTCTTGTGATAAAGGATTTGTGGTGTATAGTGATACGTCACATAAACGTTTGGGATATGTGTATCATAGGAAAGTTGTGAACCATACTTCTAGGCAATTGAAGATGCATGATAGAAATTACCCTACTCATGACTTAGAATTGGCGGCTATAGTGTTTACTTTAAAAAGATTGGAGACATCATCTGTATAGAGCTACTTGTAAGATATTCATGGGTTATAAGAGTTGGACATACTTATCTACCCAGAGAGAGTTGAATTTGAGGCAAAGATGGTGGATGGAGTTGATTAATAACTATGATTGCACAATTCATTATCATCTAAAAATGCAAAAGTGATAGCTGATGTATTGAGTAGAAAATTCTACAAGAAGGTTAACTGTTATGGGGATTCTGATGTGAAATTGATGATAGATTTAAAAGAGATAAGAATGAAATTGAATATCAGTGATAGAGGATTTAGGTTAACAAATATGGTTGTACAATTGTCCAAAGTAAAATGTTTTAGAGAGGCAAGGTAGAGATAAAGAGATAGAAAAAAATTAAGCATTGAGTGCTTACTAGAAAGCATTTTGAGTTCAAAATCTGAAATGAAAGTAGTTTGGTGTTGGTACATGGATGGAGTTCCCAATAATGTAAAATTGAAAAAGGAGATAGTGAGAAAGGTACATAATGATGTAGATTCGATGCAATCAAGTAACAATAGGAAATATAGAGGATTGAGACAGAAATTCTGATGGTCAAGATTGAAGAGGGATGTAGCTGAGACTGTGAGGTTGTATGGAGTACTATTGAGCATAGTGTCAAATAAAGATGTTAGATTTACATCTTGGTATTGGGAGAGGCTTTTAGAAAGCCACATATATACAATGGCAATTTAATATAAATTTTCATGCTCATATTGGATTTTTAGAATACTAGAAGATATGCTAAGGACAAATGTGATGAATTTCTCAGTAAATTGAGATGCTTACATGCCATTGATTGAAGTTGTTTATAAAAATCAGTATCAAATTTGTATTGGGATGGCACCCATTGAGACATTGTATGATAGGAGGTGTAGAACTCCTATATGTTGGGAAGAAATGGAAGAGAAAAACATATCTGATCTATCTATTATTAAGCTAACAATAAAGATGATCAAATTTGTTAGAGAGAACCGTAAAGCGGCCTAAAGTAAACTACTTGAGTCTCAAGTAGGTGATTGGATGTATTGAAAAATATCTCAATGAAAAGGTGTATTGAGATTTTAACAGAAAAGAAAAGTTGAATCCGAAGTATGTAGGACCCAATGAGGTTGTTGAGAAAGTTGGATTAATTGTGAGTAACTTGAATTTGCCTCCAGAATTAAAATATTTATATAATATATTTCATGTTTCACTTTTAAGAAAGTGTTTACATGATATTTCGAGCTAAGTTATAGAAATTCAGAAAGATTGGACTTATATTCAAGTACCAGTGAGAATTTTGAACAAAGAAAGTAAGTCTTGTGTAAAAGAATAATTTCACTAGTGTAAAGTTCGGTGGTGGAATAAAGATATTGAAGAGATTTCGTGAAAACGTAAGACAAGTATAAAAAAGTATTATTTATATTTATTTCCGAGCAAAGTAAGAAAATTTCGAAGACGAAATTTTTGTAAGGAGGGTAGAATTGTAATACCCATATTTTTAAAGTAAGGACAAATAAGTAATTGAATAAATATATCATGAAATTTAAAATAAAGTCTATATGCAAAGTTTATTAGTATTTGACTAAAGCGATTCTAAAAAAAATTAAAAAAAAAATCGATGAACAGTAACAACGTGGCAGCAGGTGGCAGGACCTGCTGCCAAGTCTAATGTGATTATGCCAAGTTAAAGTAATGCTTTCCCAAATTTAATGGATGATGGCCAAGTGTAAAGCATAAAGAGAAAGAAATCATTTTGTTTTGCAAAGACAATAATTTTGTCTTGCAAGTGTCCAATTTATAGAATAATTTAAAGAATGTGATTGTTGACATGGCAAGCAAAGTTGCAGGAGGAAGCTTGATATCAATTTCCTATATATATGAGAACTGGCGAATTCATAGGGAATGATAAAAATTGAGTTTCCTTTCCATTTTTTCTCTAAACACTTGGGAGTTCAAAGAAAAATTGGAAGACCAAAATTTTGAAGGGATTTTCGGAAATATTTTGTTTTATAAAGAATTACAAGAAGATATCAGAATAGCAGAAGGTGTTGACTATCTACAACGGGAGAAATTTTTGAGAAGATCGGGAAAGATGAGAAGGTGACCCACGAATAGCTTTAAGTGCTATGGGGTGAGTTGGATTTACTTTAAGTAGTCTAAATGAAAAATCAATTATTTGATGATAATATTAATTTTAATTATTTAAGTATGCTTGGGTAATAGATGAAAAATTGATTTATGGGTATGATACGAAATTTGGACAGGTAGAAATATTTCTCGGTGAGAAATGATAATTTTTTTGGAAATTATAAGTTTATTTGAGAGTAAAAGCAATAAATAAATTATTGATGAGATATATTGATGTTTTAATACGAGTTATGATGAGATGAATTTTAGTAGACCTTGACAAAATTTTGGTGGATGATTTGAGGTGAATTTTAGTGGATCTTGACAAAAATTGGTGGATGATTTGAGATGAAATTTAGTGGATCTTGGCAGACTTTAATAGATTATTTGATGTGATTTGGGAATAGAAGAATTTAGTGGAATTTTTATAATTTGATAAAAATCTAGATGTTTGGATGTAAGAAATTTTTTAAAGAAACTTTGTTATATAAAATTTGTGAATAATTAGGATAGCCAAATTAAGTGGTTTGAATCTTTATATTGTTTTTATATTACTGTTTATATTATTGTTTCATATCATTGTTCATGCACATATGCATTTAATAATATAACCGAAAGAACCGGGAAGGCAGCGGTCTAATGAAATAACCGTGACAGCCGGTATATGCTGGGATGAAAAATAAAAACCGTGACAGCCGGTATATGCTGGGATGAAAAGTGAAAACTGTGACAGCCGGTATATGCTGGGATGAAAAGTGAAAACCGTGACAGTCGGTATATGCTGGAATTAACCGGGAAGGCAGCCGGTCTGATGAGAATAAAAGAACCGGGAGGACAGCCGGTCTAAGATAATAATAACCTGTCGATAGGTGGAAAGACGTTCCCATCATAATCATTCATGCATCTGCATTTGTTTTAATTATCGTTGCATTATTTGAAATGCTAAGATGTGGTATATTAATTGTGCATTAAATTATAGATAGCTAGGTCTCATAAAAAGAGACAGCTATAATGATGAGATTTTTGAGATGCTGAGATGTGGTATATTAATTGTGAATTAAATTATAGATGGTTGGGTCTCATAAAAAGAGACAGCTATAATGATGAGATTTTTGAGATGCTGAGATGTGGTATATTAATTGTGAATTAAATTATAGATGGCTTGGTCTCATAAAAAGAGACAGCTATAATGATGAGATTTTTGAGATACTGAGATGTGATATTTTTGTGAATTTCATTATAGAAGGTTGAGTTTCTTAGAAAGAGACAGTAGGGTGATAAGACTTACCTAAATGATGGACTTTTTGATATGATCCTCATTACGAGGTAATTAGGAGATAATTGATAGTCTTAAGGTGAGCCAATGATTGAGAAGAAGATATTGATAGTAGAAAGTTGTCATCAGGTTATGTGAAAAAAATAAATGATTAAATATTAAAGGACTATTTATGAAATTTGGAATACTTTTATTAAATTTAATTCACTGAGCTTGTGAAGCTCATTCCTCATTGTACAATGATTTTCAGGTAGCAGACTTGGCAAATAGTTTGGTGAGTTGAGATTCAGAAGAAATCACTTTCTGTAAGCCGCGTACGTGTCATCATTCTCAGACTAATGTAAAAATAAAAATGAAAAATTTATTTGTAAATCTTCATGCATTTTACAGATTGATGTAAAGTTCTTTTGGTGATATTTTTATTGTTGCATATATATATCGTGCTGGGATTTTCAAAATGTGACGATACCGTCTCGGGGATGGCCAACCCGGGATGGGTTGTTACATTAATTGTGTCATTTAAGTTTTCAAATCTGAAATTAAGTCATTCTTGTGCTAAGAGATTTTGAGAGAGAAATTTGAGTTGTAATCCATCATTGAGATCTCTCTCTTGTTGTACCAAAAACAATCCTTTCATTCTCTTGATTATAAAAAAGTTGGTGCAACTCTTGGTGAGGATTTCTTGAGTGTTTAGGTGTTAAAAACTTGTGAAAAAAAAAATCTACTTAGAGAAATTTTCTTATAAGGGTTTGAGAAACACCTTGAGTTGCTTGGTTATAATCCTTGCTTGGATTAGTGAATGAAATCTCAAGAGGACTCTTGAGGATTGGACTAGGCACATGGAGTGACCTAACCACTATAAATTTGTTTGCAAGCTCTTTTCCTTACTCTCCTTAATTTCTAGCAAGTTTACTTATTGTTGTTATTGCATTGCTTGCTTAATTAGTGTTTAATATGAATTAATTGAAATAAAAAATTTAACTCAATTCACCCCATCTGAAAATAACTGCTGGAGAGCTTCTTGGTCGCCTTCATTAAGGAACATATGGTTTATTTCTTCAAATTTCCTAAAAATGTCAAGAGATCATTGACTTTCTTTTTAGGCACCTAGAATGAATGAATTGGGTGAATGAAGAAACAATAAGTTTGGTATAAGAAGCTCACCGAATCAATATGTAGAGGTAAAGAATATCCAAGTGCCAAGGTGACGGGCTCTAGTGTCACATTGAGAATCTCATCAGAATCAAATTTGGGAACTTGAAGGGTCCAATCCATAGGAACTTGGTGACTTGCATGAGAATGGATAGCACGAGCATGAGAGACATTGTAAATGTGACTAGGGGCAACCTCAATAGAATGAGAATAATCATCATCCTAGGAAAGGTTAAAGTGCATATTATTAAAAAATATTGAATGAAAGAATAAAGGGACAATGAGTTAAAAAGAGAAAATATATCATATGAAATGGAGGTATGAGATAGCTTTCCGCAAATTACTCATGGGATGGTAGTCATTTCATTAAAGAAGTAATTATCCATACTTCATCTAAGTCCTTCGTCAACTTCAGCTTGAGTGAGTGTGTAATCTGCAAGCAAAGAGTTTGGTGGTGGCTAAGGTACTGGTGGTTTCTTATGTCCGCAACTTTGAATTGGAAATCTCTCACCCAAGTACTAAGATCTTCTGCAAGGGGTCTCAAAGAGTACACGCATTTTATTAGCATGAATGCTAGAACGCATGCATAAAGTCCAAATAGATCAATGACCCAATGGATTCTTTTATCTACATGGGGTAAATAATAAGTGTGATTGCCATTCATGAAAGGAAGAAATCATGATTGTAAATGAATGGAAATAAGGAAAAAAATAGTATACCATCTCAAGAGATATCTTTGCAACCAACTTGCACTAAATATCAATAGTTCTTGTTTTGCCTTTGTTATTCCATTGTACAAGTCGAGGAAAGGTAGGTTCACCAATAGAAGTAACATCAAAGTGATTAAAGTATTCAAATGCCTAAATCTACAAAGAATGATTATGAAGTCAAAAGTAAATTCAAGAGAATTTAAATAGACAATACACAAAAATAAATGGTAAGGAGTTTTGCCTCCAATATAATGGAATATCCTTAAATACCTTATACTCTTTAAGATGTCACATCAATACTAAGGAAAAAGAAACCTACAGCAGCTCCACCTCCAATTGTAGTCCATAATCATTGTCAAGTCTTTTAAGCAAGCCAAGTAGTGCAAGTATAGACCTAAGAAATTTGCTCACATTCAAGAGGAGTATATCCATATTTTGGTTCATACCACATCCTTAAATCACTTTAACTCACATAATGGGTCTCAATAGAAGCAAGTGGTCCTCCCATCAATTTGAGCATCTCCTCTTGGTTGGCATCTATTTTGTAGTAAACTCCAATAGACCACCGCATACCGCTAAAATACTAATGATCGAGAAATCAACATGGGTGATAGTGACTTCCTCTCTCCAAAATGAAATGTATGGGTTGTATCCCACCACCACTCAAGCATGGCACACAAAAGGAATTTTCTACCATACCATTTTGTCAAGGAAAGGATGAAATCTCAAAAGCCTGACTTATCAACCATTTTCTTTGCACACGCATGTATTTTTTTATGCCAATCTTTTGCACCTTTTGAACTTCCGTATGATCTTAATCTGGTCTACAAACAGCATTAAAATATTTTAGAATAATTTAAGAAACAAAAGGATGGGAAACTTGGATTTTTTTAAGAAGTTATTGCCTAGGGAGCCATTTTTTGGTAAAGTAGCGCCCGCAAGTGGCACCCAAACCTGAAATTTAGTTTTTCATGTATTTTGTTTCTTGATTCTTGCATTTTGATGTTTTGTTAGTATAATTCTTGATTTTAAACATGTTTTGAAGATGATTTAAGAGTTCAAAAACAACTAGTGATGCATGGAGAACATAGAATCAAAGATCAAAAAGTCATTATTACATTTCCACAAACACTTAGTGCACTATATTATGCTAGTGCATTTTCTTGAATTACTTGCATGGATCTTAAAAGGAAATATGAAACATTGATTGAATAAGACTTACTTTCTCATCATTTAGGATCCGCTAGAAACATGCTTGGGTTAGTTCTCATATTTATAGGAACATATCTTTTAATGCCCCTTCCAATTTGATCTGATGGAATATAAATAGGATAAGTTCTCTCTCTGGAGTAAGAACTTTGAGCCATTTACTTTTTGAGAAATTCATAAAGAAAATTAAGTGGATTTGGTTAAGAATTGAGTTAGAAATGATAAAAGCAAAGTGTACAGAATGGAGAAAATGGGTGTTGTGAATGGAAAAAGACAATGACTAAGTGTGGTGGCTTATGCCTTGTCTTATACAACCTTTGGAACAATGTGCTAAGCACATTCTCTTAACTGATAGTTCTATTTTTTGTTTACTTTTTTTTCTATTGAATAGGAAATTTAAGAATGAGATAAGGAAAGAACTTAAATTAAGGTCTGTTAGGAAGGATAAAGGTTAGGATTAGGAACATTAATTATTTGAATAATGGAAAATATAAAATGAAAAATGAAAAAAATAATAATCAGAAAGAATTAATGGTCCTCGATAGATGCATTGTGTATCAATTTGGTCCATGTCAGTTTAATTGAATCAAATTGGTCCCTAACAATTACACAATGTATCAATGTTATCCTTTTTCTCATTTATGTTAATGGAGGCAAATGTCCATTAACACGTGCATATCACGTAAGCGTTATTAACAATAATCTAAACCTTAAATCCCAATTTTTTTTAATCAAAACCTGACTAATTACCTTTTTTCCTCTTATATTCTCCTCAAACCCTAACATCCACCTTAACCCCTAAAGAACCCGTATTCTCCACCAAATTCTCCTTACATAGAAACTTCTCACTATAAACCCTCTTAACTTTCCTCCCAAAATCACGCATAAAAACGTGCGTCGTGACCTCTTTTTTTCCTTTCACCTGGTTTCTTGCTCCAGGCCAAAACCCCCACCTTGAATATCGGGTCTCATGGGTGCATCAATAAAATATTCACATGGCCCATTGATAAAAAAAAAAAAAAAAAAAAAAAAAACACATCCTAATCGATCTTATACACAAAATTGGGAAAATCATCGATACCCAGCTTATAATCGCCGAACAACAAATTTTACACAGGCCTGCACTCGTTGCTCATTTGGGTCTTGGCCAAAGAGAGAAAATTGTTTGATTGGGAGACCTTTTTGGTGTACTGAACGTCATAAGTTTCGATGTTCGAGTGGACCTTCTCGAGTTTTGAGACTGAGTACTTGTTCTCATCGAAGAAGACGATGTGGCCGAGGAAATGAAAGGATTTTCATAAGAGAGTCTCATGAATGATGTCGAAGATGAGGATGTTGTAAAGGGAGAGCTTATGGATGACAGCGGAGATAGCAAAGAGCTTGAAATGGGACATGTGGATGGTCGTGTTGAAGGAGGAGGCATAGTGGAGGAGGGCAGTGGCGATGGAAGGAAAGAGGAGAGATGAAGGAAAAGTTGTGATGGTTGAGGGAGAGGAAGGGATTGTGGTGGAGAAGAGAGTGAGAATGAAGGCTAAAATGAAGAAGGTGATGAAGAAGAGGAGCTATATGTGGTGGTGGTGTGAGGAGAAATTTTGATTGAATTTTTTCAGATTTTAGGACTAGATTTTTGTAAATATTGCCCTTGTGATAATGGACGATTATCTCCGTTAAGGAAAATGAGAAGAAAAAAAAAGTAACCTTGATACATTGAGTATTAGTTTGAGATTAATTTGATTCAATTAAAATGATAGGGACCAAATTGAGATAGAGTGCAACTACCAAGGACCACTAACGTTTTTAACCCAAAATTTTAAGTACGTTTGGTTTTCCTTGAATCTCTATTGGGTATTATTTGGAAATTAATTTTTTATGGATATTTCCTTCTTAATTGTTTTGTTATGGAAATGGAAAATTTTGCTATGTAAATCATTTTATTATAAATATTGCCTTGCCATAAAAATTGTATTATTGATGTTTTGCTTAGAAAAAAATATTGGATTGGAAAATATATGGAAAAATGAGTGTTTTGATAAATATGGTTCACGGAAATAATTTTGGAAATTACCTATTATTTCTTTGTTATGGATATTGTCTTTCAAAATAATTTTGCTATGGATGTCATTGCCATCAAATTGTCATGGAAATTGTTTTTGTTATGGAAATTACTTTGCTATGAAAATTATCTTGCTTAGGAAATCACTTTGTCTTGGAAAATATATGGAAAGGAAATTATTTTGGATAAATGAGTTGTCATGAACTCGCATACCGAAAGGTATGGATGGATTAAATGAATATGGACTCGCATACCGAAAGTATAGTCAGATTAAATAGATATGAGCTCGCATACCGAAAGAATCTAATTAGCACGCTTTGAATGTAGAATTTAATTTATTTTCCTCCTAAGTTTTCAACTTTTCTTGTTCTATTGAATCCTTTTTTGTGTGAGTGTTTTTATTTGATTTAATTGTCTAGAATTGTTAACATGTTAGTTTAGAAGATGACTTGCCTATTTGTTTGATTTAAAACTCATTAGAAAACCTTAGGAATCAAAGAACCTGAAACTAGTTGAAATTGTAAAAGTTACTAGTCTAGGCACTACTTTTGTGGCCAAATAAGTGTGGGCTCCACTTTATGGTGGCACCCACACCTAAAAGCATGACTTTAAAGTGGCTCTGCAACCCATAATTTTACAGAACTTTGTTTTTTTGTTTTTTTGGTTTTTTGTCTTGTTTTTTTTTTTTTTTTTTTTACTTCTAATGTTTGATTTTGATATTTGAATGATTACAAACTTGTTTGTATGATTCATATAACTTCCATAAACCATCTAGAAACTCTTTTTTTAGGATTTTAAATCATAAAATAACTCGCTTTGGCAATTAAGAGTTCAAATACTAGAAAAATATATTTTAATGGATGTGTTTGTCATGTTTTGGTTGTTTATGGATGATATATGAGGATATGAACTTAAAGTTTGTGTCTTTTGTTAGATTATCACTATATGTGAGATAACATTTTATCTCTGATGAATTAGTTCTTAATTATATGTTCTTGATTAAATTATGTGTTTGAATGGATGGATTAGTTATTATTTTCTTTGTTTTGTTCATTGATGAGTTTAATTATTTATTTTATGGTTTATGAACGGATGAATTTACTTTCAAAATTTGCAATGGGAATAGAGTCAATTTACTTTTCTATTTATTTAATTATCATGGATGGATTTATAAATTGCTATGGATGGACTTACTAATTCCCATGAAAGGATTTATTTACTTGCTATGGATGGTTTATTTATTTATCACTTTATTTATGTTTTTGTAATTTTCGAGAATGTAAACCATGGTTAGGAACCTTTAAATTATTTATATTTCCCTGTAATTTCAATTTATTTTTTTAAAATGTAATTCGTGGTTATAAACCTTTATTTTTCTCGCAATTTTCCTATAATTTCTTTTTCTTATTTTTGGATTGTAAGTCGTGGTTTGACAATTTTTTTTTCTTTTTTGTTATTTCCATGTAATTTTATACTTTACTTCTTCTCACTTTTAATTGCTTTATAACTGTTATGCATGGTTCATGCTATTGTATGCTCATAATATTGTGTGTAAATTATCATATTTTATAACATTGTCTGCATGTGTGATCATTGAAAAAGAAACAATTAGTCTAAATTAATTAAAAAGGAATGCAATAATATGCAAGAGTATGGATTAGGCCCATCAAGGTCTAGGCGCACTTTAGCCGCTCATTTGTGACATTGTCTTAGTGTACCCAATCTTAAGACCCGAATCTCTAGTTAAATAAAGATGAATGGCGATTTGGTTTCTTGGTCCCTAAAATCAAGTAGCAACTCATTGATGTGATTATTCGTTAATGGCCTTGTATCATTGGCATGCCTCTTGGACTCTTGGATAATCCATTAAGGATGAGCCATGTCCTTTCAGATTGTCCCTTTCGATATTAACCCTCAAAACGTAAAGTGGAAAAAAAGTGAAGTTCGAATTCACGTATCCACATGGTGGAAGATGGGTTTATTTAGTAAAAATGGGATATAAGGCAAATTGGAATGGATGGTGACGATTAGTCGTAATCTTTTTGAATGGTTGCATAGGAAACTTGGGGAGGAGGAAATCTCGAAAGCTTGCATGGAAAGATTCGAGATCTCGAAGAATCAAATCATGAAATCAAGGAACGAGCACATTTTAACCAATCAATAATTTGGACCAACAGATCAATAAACTCGGCCAACCGATTGGTTCAACTAGTCTGGAACAGTTTTCCAATTCGGGTTTTGTGGCCTTTAGGGTTTTTTTGGGCTTATATAATCATTTTTTTAATCAAAATTTAGTTTAAATTCTTTCATTCATTCAACTAAGATGTCCTGGGACCTTAATCTCATTATCAAGTCCCACACGTGGCTCGTTCTAATTTTTGGAATGAAATTAGGTGTCCAGACACCCTAATACTTTTAGGGTTGAGCATGGGTCAGATTGGATTGGGTTGACCTAAAAATTCAATCCAACTAATCATACCGGGTTAGGAAATCTCAACCCAGCCAAACCCGTGAACCCATCTAACCCCAACCCAACCCATTCAAATCATTTTTGGGTCGTTGGTTTAATCTTTTTTTCAATTAAACATTAATTCAGACATATTACATAAGAAAAAATATTATACTATAACAATTCATCATTCATAGATCCAAAATCAAATATATATAAGAATTCGTTAAATCTTACAAATCACTTAATACAAAATTCAAACAATCTTAATTTAATACAAAACCATACAAAAGTAAATAAATACTAGATTTGGGAGGTGCTTAATGAATCAAAATTTTAAAGCTTTAACACCAATATAACATAACTTCACTACAAGATAAATGAGTTCTGGCAGCGCTTCATACACACGTCGCTATATGTCCTCCGCCGGTACTTCTTTTCTGGCGCTTCCATGAAGCACCGCAATGTTCAAAGAACATATATCGGCGCTTAAAAATGTCGTAATATGCAAAACCTACTGCATATCGTGGCACTTGTAAGTGCTGCAATATGCTCGAAACCCATTTCATATTGCGGTGCTTCTAAGTGCCAAAATAAGACATTGAATATGTCACATAGCGGCGCTTATAAGTGCCACTAAGTGACAGTGTCATGTAGCGGCGCTTCTAAACGCCACTATGTGGCTATGTCATATATTGGCACTTTGAAGCACCGAAATAAGAGTTAAAATAATCGGTGTCTCGTGTGATTTAGTAAATTCTCAAAGGGCTTCTTACACACGACCAGGTTAGCTCGAAAGACTCCTTCTTCCTGCTTGAGCGTCTCTTCTTCCACATCAACTAGGTTTGCGTCTTCGTCTCTCTTTTCTCCTTTAGCTTCACATGGATTATTTGCAGTTTTACCATTTCGTTTGAAACCCATTTATTTTGGATATTCATGCGTGAATATGTTGATTATTTCTTGTTTTGGTGAAATACTACTATTATCTATTCTGATTTTCTGTGGTTGTTGCCTAGTTGTAGTAGTTCAATGTGCAATTAAAAATGGAACTTACAGGATGAATAAAGAACATTAATTGTGTATTTGTGCTTTTAGAAACTTTTCCATCAAAGGTTACAATCTTGTATATTAATTTAAATTGCAAAGCACCTCAGCACCTGTGAAGGGCTGCACAACAGCACCTGTTGTTATCGATTTTAGTTCATCCACTTAGCAATCAAATCTAATTTTGTGATTATACCTTCTTTTGCCTAAAATTGTTAAGAGGATCGCTGAGACACAATAATTTGTTGAAGCCTTTGTTATCATCATCATGGTGGAAGGCTTCTAACTATGTGTTAGTTTGTGTTGATTAAAGCTCTGGATCAGACAGAGTCAAAGTGCAAAATGAGCTTCATGATTGTCCTGAATAATTAGTATTTAATGATATATTTTTGACATTGTATGTATCTAAAACAGATTATGTACGATCTTTTCTGTTTGTCTGCATGTAAGACATTGATTTTTAAGCAGACATAGAATTGTAAGTAACAGAATTCCCTCCAGATGTATTCCAGTGCCATTTTTCTTTATTTTCTTGCATTCACATGCCAAGTTTCATTCTTTTATATTTTGGATGTGTTTCTTGGAGCTCGTATTATCATTTCTCACATAAAGAGCAAGGATTTTCTTGTCCACTTGCTTGATAAACATGAGTTTTTCTGTAACTATTTTAGTTACAGAAAAACTATTTTAATAACAACCTAGTTCGCCTCATTCTCTGGCATGGGCTGCTGTATTGAAGCCTTTGTGCAGGGGATAGTAGCACCTGTGAAGGGGCTGCTACACAGCAGCCCTTGTGTAGGGGTTGCCCTTGTGAAGGGGCTGCTGCACAGCAGCATCTGTGAAGGGGCTGCTACACATCAACACTTGTTGTTATCAATATCAGTTCATCCACTTAGCAATTAAATCTAAGTTTGTGATTATGCCTTTTTTTGCTTAAAATTGTTCAATTCTAACTTTCTTAATATTGTTTTAGGAAAGTCTATTGGCGTCATCTTAAAATTGATAAAAGTTGGATAGATAAACTGAGATCGAGTAAAGCTTATATGGATGATGTTGCAAATTTCATTATATTTGCATGTCAGAAAGCTTGTGGTAGTGGTAGTATTGTTTGTCCATGTAGGAGATGTGGTAATTGTTCTTCATTCAAACCAGAAGTTGTTCAAGAGCATCTATTATATAATAGGTTTATTCCAGGTTACACCGAGCGGGTTTTTCATGGGGAGAAAGTCTCTCGTATAGACCACGCTCCCTTTAGTTTAGAACCCGCTAGTGTTCCAGTTGGCTTCATGGGACGCGATGACGTGTTGGGTTTGCTCTAATGTGACTTCAAGGTTACTTGTGAAAACCAAAACAATGAACCATTAGTGAAGGAATCAAAGTGGGATATTCAAATGAGCATGGTGAAGAGAAACAGACCCATGGTGTGTTTGAGTTCAATAATTGTGGTGAGCCTTTACACATCGAACATCTAGTTCATTATGCTATTGATGAGACGACTCAGTATCGCAATTTGATGAAAGATTATGATCATGAAATTTATCTGGGTTGTCAGAATTTTACAAAATGAACTTTTATGTTATACCTATTACGCATCAAATGTTTGAATGGGTGGTCTGGTAAATCTTTTACTATGTTGTTTGAGTTTATCAACATGGCATTTCCGATGTGTACTCCAATACCATCAAATTATCGCACAAATTAAATACTTTAAATGTGCAAAATTCAAGATCAATTTCTGATAATAATATATATACAATATATATAGCAATCCAAACTAACTTACATATAATAAATATTAAATATATAAAAAAATATAATGCATATACATAATTACATATAATAAACATTAAATATATATAAAATATTATTATATAATGATTTAGTTACCGGTTTGGTTTTGATGGAAAATTTTTGAACTCATAATTCAACCCAACCCAACGAGTTCACCAATATTTCAATCCAAACCCAACCCAATTCTAAAACCTCAACCCAATGCACCGACTTGAGTCAAGTTGATGGTTCCACCGGGTTGAATGCTTACCCCTTCCTAGTAGTGCTAACTTGTGTAAACATCGGTAAATTATTATTTTTAAGAGTCAGAGTATGTTTTCAAGGTTTATTTTCTATGACATTTAAACTTTTTTCTTCTCTGTTTCTTGAAATTAATTTATTGGGGAGAGTGACAAAATACCCTAATGCATAATTGTGAATATTTTCAAACGTGGTGAAAAGACCGCGATGCATTAATCTCATCTCTCTATTTTTATTTTTCCAATTGTATATCCAACGTTGCACTAGACTGGCATGGCACTATATGAAGTTAGGTTTTCAATTTTCAATTTTCAATTTTTTTTCAAACTTTTATTTTTTTTATTTTTTATAAAACTTCTTTGTGGTTTTGGTGGACTTGACAGATCCCTATCAAATTTATTTAATTGAAAATAAAATTACAAAGACACGAGAGGAAATAAACCGAAACCCTGCCAACAAAAAACAAGAGCACCTGCCAAAAGGCTACAAGAAGAAGAAATACCAAGACATGCCAAAAAGTAAAGTAGTTATAAAATGCCCAAAGGCAAAAATAAGATACTGGCAACAAACAGCTATAAAATAAAACAAAGCAACGGAAGGCCTCGTGTTACTTAGCACGAAAATATAAAGACCATTCTTGTCTTGTTTAGCTTTTTGCCACATGGAAGAAGGGAGAAGAGAGTAGTTGTCAATGAGCTCGTGGCTTCCATGAACATAAGCCCAGGCTGCAAGGCTATCTGCTACTGAATTTTCTTTTCTATACACATATAAGATCTGTTGATGAGGACACAACATAGCTTTGATTTCTCTGAGCCAATACATGCAGCTCCAAGGAAGGTCACCACGATCCAAAACGGCATCCACTAGTAGCTACGAGTCACATTGAATATAGCTTATATCGATACCTTTTAGCTCACAAAATTTTTAACCATCTCTTCCCGCCAGAGTTCTTGCTTCCATATTTGATCCATCATTATAAAAACTAGAGAAAGCAAGAAGAATTTCTCTATGACAGTCACAAACAGCACTGCCTTGAGTACACTTCCTGTCCTTTGTCGAGCCATCAGTTGAAAGAAGAAATTTGTCCGCTTGAAGAGTCTGCCAGCGAATCCATTTTCCACGACGAATAGACTTATGATTAACGGTAATATTCATCGCTTGCAGGGATAACATATCATCAAGTGAACTTGATTTCGAGGGAACAAAATCTACTGCCAAATCTGTAATCCAATGATTTACAACGTCGATAATAGCCACCACCTACATTGGAGAACCCTCAAAGATAGATTGATTTCTCGCCATACAGATTTCCCAACATAGTAGGTAGAAGATCAGACC
This sequence comes from Bretschneidera sinensis, assembly GCA_023935145.1. Lineage (NCBI taxonomy): Eukaryota > Viridiplantae > Streptophyta > Magnoliopsida > Brassicales > Akaniaceae > Bretschneidera > Bretschneidera sinensis. Next base: position 105,788,852 of record CM043700.1, on the reverse strand, counting down.
TTTAATAAAACCAGGATTCGTAAATATTCTGGGACAGCCTACTCTGAGCAAGAGCCAAATTATTCTCGGGACTGGATAGATTAGTAAGAGTCGCAAAATGGTTCCAGCAAGAGCATGCTATAGACCCATGTAAAAAGAGATGAGACATAGTTTCAACTTGAGGAGATAAGCTACACCTACACCTGGACTCCAACGGGATACCAAGCTTCATGATATTATAATCCACTGGAAAACCATTTTGGCATAAACGCCAAATAAAACCACCAATTTTGAGGGAATAACTTTATGCTAGATAATTTTGGACCATAAAATACTAGGAGATTTGCTTCTTTTAAGGTCCCAGATCATCTTTTCCAAGAAGCTACCATCTGTAGAATGTGTTGGGCTTCATAGTCCATTCCATAAGCCTAAAAAACCAAAAAAAAAAAAAGGCGGCTGCATCATTAATTTGCACTGGTGGCCCATATGTTACTATTACTTAAGTGGCCCGGCAGAATTCTCTTTTTTTACCAAAACTTAAAATGTTATTGGTAAAGTAAGTTAAGGGCTTGAAATAGGAAGCCTACTATGAGTGAATACCTTCTGTTGCGGTGGCTATATATGGGTTTTCTGTTTTCAAATAAGCCGTGAATTACCGAGAGTATCGTCAAGTATAGAGAAGTTTTTTTTTTCTTTTAGACCGAGAGACTTAAAAGGAGAGAAATTATTGGTACAATAATTTGAGGTTTTTTCTAGAATATTATTTAGAGTATTTGGTCACAGAGAATCAAGGTACTCAGAGTTTGTAGTTCCTATCACGGTGTTTGAGTTTGATGAAGCGCATAAACTTTTCAGATTTTAGCGGTTGGTAGTACATTAGTGGTTTTTCCTTAGAGAGGTAATTTTGTATTATTACCAAATTATTGTAGGTCTCAAGTTTTGGCATAAACTTGGGATATAAACTTTATAATTGTTATTTACATAGTGGAATTACTTTTATCTCAGTGTTTTTGCCCTCTACACTAAAGGGTTCTCCACGTAAATTCTTGTGTTATTGGTTTATTACTTTATTTGATGCTTCTTATTTTTATTTCCGCACTAGGCTTGGTGATTATTATATTTAATATGTGATCTTTTGTTGGAATTGTGGTACTTAATTAATTGTTGATGGTGGGTATTTTTCCTAACAAGTGGTATCAAAGCTTTGGTTGCTTGTGTTGGTCAACATGGATGAAAAATCTAGTATTATGATTTTATTGACAGTTTCTAATTATTCAGTTTGGAAACTGAAGATGGAAGATTACTTTTATTTCAAAGATCTGTATGATCTCGTTGAGGATGATGAAGCCAAGCCAGAGGGCAAGACCGATAAAGAGTAAGAAAGAATAAACAGGAAGACAGTTGTTGCCATCAAACAATGGGTGAATCTCAGTGTGTTCCATCATGTGGCCAAAAAGACAAATGTCGAATCTCTTTGGGATAAATTAGAGACACTTTATGAAAGAAAGACAACTCTTAACAAAGCTTTTGTGATGAGAATGCTTGTGAATTTGAAGTACAGAGATACACGTTCCATTACCAAACACTTGAATGATTTTCAAGATCTTGTGAATCAGTTGTCTACGATGAAAATAGTGTTAGATAATGAGTTACAAGCATTATTTCTTTTTGGTAATTTGCATGATAGGTGGAAGACTTTGGTAATGTCACTTAGTAACAATGCTCTGAATAGTGTGCTCAGTTTATCTATGGTGAAAGATAGTATGTTCAAAGAGGAGACTCGCAGAAAGGATTCGGGCACAGATAATAGTCAAGCTCTTGTCACAGAGAATAGAGGAAGAAGTAAGAGTAGAGGTCCTAAAGGTCATGGTAAATCCAAAGATAAGTCAAAGTCCAGAGATAAGGTAAAATGTTATCACTACAACAAACTGGGTCATAAGAAGAGAAATTGTTGGGTTTGAAACCAAGAACAACATGATGGGAAAAATCAAAAGAAGACCAATGAAAAGAACACAACAACAATTGTTTCAGATGACAAAAAAGTTATGTTACTTGACTGTGAATTTGAAGACTGCAATCATGTTGCAGATTCTAGTATTGAATGGGTGGTTGACTCAGCAGTTTCTTACCAATGTATTCCACATCTAGATTTCTTTACAACATATAGAACAGGAGAATTTGGTACAGTGAAGATAAGTAACTCAAGTTTTGCTCCGATTGTGGGGATTGGTGATATGCACATACATACATATGTATGGTGCACTATGACTTTGAAGAATGTGTGACATGTTCCCGAATTGCTTCTCAATCTGATTTCTACTAATGTTCTAGATGAAGAAGGGTATGAGCACTACTTCGGTAATGGAAAATGGAAACTGACTAAGGGATCATTGGTGGTTGCTAGAGGAAAGATGTGTTGCACTTTGTACAAGACACATGTGAAAGTGTGTGGTAATGAGCTGAATGGAGTTGAAAATGATGCTTCTCCAAACTTGTGTCACAAGAGGCTGGCGCATATAAGTGAGAAGGGGTTACAGATTTTGGCTAAGAGATCGCCCATTCCTTTCTCCAAAGGTATATCTCTGAACCCAAGTGATTATTGTTTATTTGGTACGCATCATAGAGTTTCTTTTAATAAGTCATCTAAAAGAAAACAAAAGAAATTAGAATTGGTATATTATGATGTATGTGTTCCCATAGAAGTAGACTCTTTGGGTGGAAATAGATATTTTTTTACTTTTATTGATGATTCTTCACGAAAGGTGTGGGTTTATTTGTTGAAGAACAAAATCCAGTTATTTTAATATTTGTAGAAGTTTTATGCTATAGTGGAGATAGAAACAGGGAATCAGTTGAAATGCTCTGTGTTGACCATGGTGGAAAGTATATGAAATGACCCATCCCGAGTTAGCTACCCCCGAGATGATGTTATCACATTTTGAAAATCCCGGCATGACACATATATGCAACAATAAAAATACCATCTGCAATTATTTACATCAATCATCGACCCTTAATAGGGGAGATACATCATTCAGATCTCAACTTAAACATTCTATACAACATAATATGCATGAATATTTACAAATATTTTTTTTCTCATTAGTCTAAGGATGTAGACCACGTGGCTTATAGATAATGACTTTCGTCTGAATCTCAGCTCACCAAACTATCTGTCCTGCCTGCTACCTGAAATCATTGTACAATGAGGAGTGAGAGCTTCACAAACTCAGTAAATTAAATTTACTAGAAGTATTTGATTATATACTCCTATTTACATCTTATAATTCAATTACTTCTAATAATTTTTTGATATTCATTCATCTCTTTCCTCAAATAATTCAATAACAATATTTTGTAATCACTACTCAATTTCATAATTCCCCCATTACACAATCTCTTCTTAAGTTACTTATCAGACATATCAATCTTTCAATCATATATTTAATCATATCTTAATTCTCAATTCAACATCATAATTTACCTCGTTATGAGGTTCATAGTATATAATCAATCACTCAAACAATTCTCATCATATCATACTTCCATATTTCCTTCTCATCATATTTGTCTCTCTGTGAGACTCGTTCATCTATCAATAAATTTACACTCAAGAATAACACTTTAGCATCTCAAGCAATAACAATCAATATTTAAAGCAAATGCAATGCGTGAATTTAAATTTTATTATTATTTGGGAACGTCTTCCCACATGTCGACATGTTTTAGCTTAGACTGGCTGCTCTCCTGGTTCTTTTATTTTATTTAGATCAGCTGTCCTCGCGGTTCTTTTATTTCCAACATATACCAGTTGTCATGGTTTTCATTTAGACAGACAACCTTCCCGGTTCTTTTATTTATATTTAGACCGGTTGTCTTTCCAGTTCTTTTATTTTCATTTAGATCGGCTGCTTTCTCGATTCTTTTATTTCATGCATATGCATATGAATAGTGATATGAATATGCATATGAACAATAATATAAAAACAAACACGTATTTAGAATTTCATTTATCACCTTCATTATTAATTCGACTCATTATTCTAATAATATTACTTATCATATAATAATTCTCTACATATCAATTATTCCTATCATACTCATCAACCAAGTTTCATCAATCATCAAATCATAAGTTAATAGTTTATTCAAATATTTTCACTATATATTTCATATTTATCTTGATTACTTAAATTAAATCTAACTCACCACGTAGCACTTAGAGCTATCCGTGGATCACCTCCTTCACTTTTCTGCTATTCTCAGTAATTTCTCCCGATTGCTGATCGTCAATACCTGGTATAATATTTATTTTAAAATTTCCAATTAATTCTTCAATTCGTCCATAATTCACCCCCTTTGAAAATTCACACATCCAATTCCGGTAAATTTCATGTATGCGAAATTTTCAAAATAAAATTCACGTTATTACCTTTTGTTTTTCTTAGAGCTTCCCGTGACTCTCTATAAAATTCTCTCGTAAACCCTTTCAAAATTTTACTCTTTCAATATTTCTTTCAGTCCTTAAGTGTTTAACGAAATAGAGTAGTTTGTGTTGTAGAAGGAAGAAATCCAAACAAGATTTGGTAAAACTAATAAAACAAATGAATAAAAATACTTTTTATAAAATCGTTAATCGGCGACACCGCTGCACTGTTTCTCCAAAGTGAAGCTTAGTATCTAATGCATTTGTTGAGGCAACACCTGGACTTCCAGGTGTTGCACGCTGTTTTTTTTTTCCTTTTCCTTTTTCCTTTTTTTTCTTTTTCCTTTTTCTTTTTCCTTTGTCCTCCAAACATGGATGATTCAAATTGTTTTTTTAGTTTTCCTTTTTTTCTTTTCCTTACACCACCACGCGTCCAGTTTTTTTAAAGAATTATTTTATTCAATAATAAATCTTTCACGTATATATATTATTTTAATTCCATGTCATATTTATCAAATTACTTATTTACCCATATTCTAAGAGCACGAGTATTACAATTCTGTCCACCTTATAAAAATTTCGTCCTTGAAATTTCCTTACCTAACTCAAGAAACAACTGTGGATAATATTTATTCATAGTTGCTTCACGTTCTCACGTAATCTCTTCAACATATTTATTCCGCTACAGAACTTGAACTACTGGAATTACTGTATTACACAAAGCTTGTTTTTTTCTGTCTAAATTTCTCATTGGTACTTGTATAAAAGTCAAACCTTACTGAATTTCTACAGCTTAGCTCGAAATATTATGAGATTCATCAGGTAAACACTTTCTCAAAAGTGGAAAATGAAACACATTGTGTAACTGGTTCAACTTTGGAGGTAACTTTCCTTTCCTATACGCGACTAGCCCAACTTTCTCAACAATCTCATTGGGTCCCACATACTTCGGACTCAACTTTCCTTTCCTATTTAAATCTCAATATACCTTTCCATGAAGATATTTTTAAATACACCCAACCACGTATTTGAAACTCAAGAGGACTTCTCCTATTATCAGCATAGCTATTCGGTCTACTCTATGCTACTTTATGGTTTTCTCTAACCAGTTTAATCATCTTAGTTGTTAACTCAATAATTTATGGACCAAATATATTTCTCTCTCCCATTTTTTCCCAACATATAGGAGTTCTACACCTCTTACCATATAATGTCTCAATCGGTGCTATTTCAATACTAAATTGATGTTGATTATTATAAGCAGATTCTATCAATGGCAAGTAAACATCCCAACTTACTGAAAAACTCATCACATTTGCCCTTAACATATCTTCTAGTACTCTAATAATCATTTTTCTCTACTCATCTGCTTGAGGATGAAAAGTTGTAATAAACTGAAACTGTGTACACATGGCTTTCTGCAAGCTTCTCCAAAATCAAGATGTAAATCTAGCATCTGTAATTGACACTATGCTCAGTAGTACTCCATACAACCACACAATCTCAGCTACATACAGTTCAGCCAACTTTTTAGAATTTCAATTAGTTTTAATTGGAAGAAATTGTAATGACTTAGAAAGTCTATCTACTATCACTTACACTGTATTGTGACCTCTCTGGGTATAGGAAAATGTAGAAACAAAATCTATACTCACATTCTCTCATGGCTATTCAAGCACTAGGAAAGGCTATAATAAGCCTGTCAGATGTTTATTCTCTGATTTCACTTGCTGACAAACCAAATATTTAGAAATATATTTAGCTACCTCCTTCTTCAATCCTGACCACCAGTAATTCTGTCTTAATCCTCTATACATTTTATTCTTACCCGGATGCATCGAATACACTAAACCGTATGGCTATCTCAATATCTCCTTTTTCATCTCAACATCATTGGGAACACAATTTCTATGTGCCAATACCAACATGCCATCCTCTTTGATTATGAACTCAGTATGCTCTCCACCTAAGTACTTCCTACTTAATATTTTCTATCTCTTCATCCCTACCTTGCATTTCTAACAAACATTTTACTATGGATGACTGTACAACCATATTTGCTAACAATGATCTTTTATCACCAATGTTCAACTTCATTCTTATCTTTCTTAAATCTATCATCAATTTCACATCATGACTCTCAATAGTAGTTAATCTTCCTGTATATTTTCTACTCAATGCATCAGCTACCACATTTGCCTTTTCTAGATGATAGTGAATTATACAATCATAGTCACTAATCAACTCCATCCACCTCCTCTGTCTCAAATTCAGTTCTCTCTAGGTAGGTAAGTATGTCAAACTCTTGCGATCAGAAAATATCTCACAAGTGGTTCCATACAGATGATGTCTCCAAACCTTCAAAGCAAATACTATGGCAACTAACTCTGAGTCATGGGTAGGGTAATTCTCTCATGATTCCTCAATTTCCTAGAGGCATATGCCATTACCTTCCCATGTTACATCAACACACATCCCAACTCTTGATGGGATGCATCACTATATACCACGTATCCTTCATCACCAGAAAGAAGCATCAATATTGGAGTTGTAGTAATTAGTAATTGAAAGCTTTTCTCACACTCCCCAGGCCATAAAAATCTCACATCTTTCTTGGTCAATCAAGTCGATAGTATTGCAATAATAGAAAAATTCTGAATGAATCTTCTATAATAAACAACTAACTCCAAGAAGATTCTAATTTTAGTTACATTAGTTGGTCTCTCCCAACTCAACATTGCCTCTACCTTTTGTGGATCAACTGTTATGTCATCTCCAGATATTACATGTTCAAAGAAAGTTATTTCATTCAGCCAAAATTCACATTTAAAAAATTAAGCATTCAATCTCTTTCTCCTCAAAATCTCGAACACAATTTCTAAATGTTTTACATTCTCTCATTTAGTCTTAGAATACACCAAGATGTGATCAATGAACATGACCACAAAATTATCAAGAAATGGTTTAAACATTTTATTCATCAAGTCGATGAATGTTGCTAGAATATTAGTCAACCCAAATGACATCACCCGAAACTTATGACCATAACGTGTCCTAAAAGCAGTCTTAGACACATCTCTTTCTTTTATTCTCAAATGGGTGATAACCTGATCTTAAGTCTATCTTAAAAAATACTCTTGCTCCCTGCAACTTCTCAAATAAATCATCTATCCTGGGTAAAGGATATTTGTTCTTAATGGTGATCTTATTCGGCTCTTTGTAATCTATACACCACATCATCGTTCTATATTTCTTCTTTATAAACAATACAGGGGTTCCCCATGGTGACTCACTTGGTCAAATAAATTGTTTATTTAACAACTCTTGAAGCTGAACTTTCAATTCTCTCAACTCAGCGAGTGTCATTCTGTAGGGTACTATAGATATATGTGATGAACCTGGTATCACATCAATAGAGAATTTAATTTCCCTACTGAGAGATAAACTAGACAACTCATCAAGAAATATATCAGAAAAATCTTTCGCTACTAAGATTTCTTCCAACTCTCTACTATCATTTCTAAAATCCATCACATATGCCAAATACCCCTCACATCCTTTCCTTGACAATTTACTAGTAGTTAGAGCAAAATAAGATTGAAACTAAATTCATCTAATCCATATCTTGAACACTAAATTCTTTCTGGAACAATCAACCTAAGCGTAATACGTCGACAATCAATTCATCCCAAAATCAAGTGAAATTCTATCATATTCAAAGGTAATAAATCAACTTCAAATTCTCTATCACCGATATGAATCACATAACCCTTGTAAACATTTATGATTATCATTCTATCTCTAGTGGGAACTTCAACAATAACATTTTGTATCAAAGAACTAATAGATGCATTAATAGACTTCATAAATACATTGGATGCAAAAGAATGAGTTGCACCAAGATCAGCCAACATTGATATGTCCACCTTTTCTACATACAACGCACCTTAATTTAGGACAATTCTGGGATAAACATCTTATTGGATTAAATCTATAATACACTCTAGTATTTTTATCACGTTATCACATCCTTTAGGTAGTACACTCCCACCTTTACCATAACTTCGAGTTCCCATAGACTATTTCCCAAATCTAGGAGTCCCACCGATATTACTTTGAGCTACGGAAGCAACAGATCTTACTTGCCTCAGACTCCGTACTATAGTTCCTTGTAACAAAGAATGCCCCATCTGGGGTTGTCTCTCACCTTGTACATTCGTACTACCACTACCTCTAAAACTTTCATATCTATGCCTCTTTAACCACTCTCTCTCTTTCTCTTAAACTCCATCACATCTTTCTCAATCTAAAGTGTTGTATCCACCAACCTGACATAATTCATATGCCTATTGTAAGATAGTTTCAATCAAATCTTAAAATATAGTTCATCTATGAACCTTTTACATTTCTTCTCCTCTAGGTTTACCATTTTCGATACAAACTTCGATAAAGCCACAAATCTCCTATCATACTGAATCATAGTTAATACATTTGCCTCAAATAAATAAAATCTCTTTCTTATTGGGCTCTAAAAGAATAAAGAAAGTATTTATCAAGGAAAACCTCCTTAAACTTATTCTAGGTTAAGGGTCTATCAACATCTACAATTACCCCGGGAAGAGTATCCTCCCACCATTCTAAAGTTTCTCCTTCTAACTTAAGCGAAGTAAAGGCGATCATCTACCTGTCAGTCATTGGTAAAATATCAAATAATCTATCTACATGTTTCACCCATAACTCAGGCTTAAAGGATTCATAGATACTTTAGATAAACAAGAATTCGACTTTATATATTTAACAAAACAATCTCTTTACATCTTGTGCATAAACTCACCTTTCCCCTTTTGAATGTTTACCATTACTAGATTTACAACAAACTCAGGCACTACTCTAGCCTGTTCATCAAGTTTATGCTATAGACAATCAACTTTATCATCTGTTACATTTTTTTCCTCAAGAGCATGAGCAAGAACTTCTCTTAGCTTATCTCTTTCAACTTTAGATTCTCATCACACCCCTACTAGTATCAATTATACTATCAACATGTTCCCTTCTAGGAAAATCACTCTAACTTAGCCTTAATCTCAACCTTAGCTTGTCTAAAATTGGGGGCCTACCATGCCCTCTCTAGTTAGCAACTCTACCTCTAACTCTAGCACGTCCATGTGTCATCCTTAGACTCTGTATTACACTGTAGTTTATTTAAATCTTCCATTTCTTTAAATTTTTATATAGTCTACATAATCATAAAAGCTAATGCTCTGATACCAAAATTGTAACGACCCATCCTGGGTTGGCCACCCCCGAGACAATGTTGTCACATTTTAAAAATCCCAGCACGACACATATATGCAACAATAAAAATACCAACTGTAATTATTTACATCAATCATCGACCCTTAATAAGGGAGATACATCATTCAAATCTCAACTTAAACATTTTATACAACATAATATGCATACATATTTACAAATATTTTCTTTTCTCATTAATATGAGGATGTGGACCACGTGAATTACAGATAATGACTTTGTCTGAATCTCAGCTCACTAAACTATATGTCCTGCCTGCTACCTAAAATCATTGTATAACGAGGAGTGAGCTTCACAAGCTCAGTGAATTAAATTTACTAGAAGTATTCGATTATATACTCCCAGTTACACCTTATAATTCAATTACTTCTAATAATCTTATGATATTCATTCATCTCTTTCCTCGAATGATTCAATGACAGTATTCTGTAATCACTACTCAATTTTATAATTCCCCTATTACACGATCTCTTCTTAAGTTACTAATCAGACATATCAATCTTTCAATCATATATTTAATCATATCTAAATTCTCAATTCAACATCATAATTTACCTCGTTATGAGGTTCACAGCATATAATCAACCACTCAAACAATTCTCACCATATCATACTTCCATATTTCCTTCTCATCATATTTGTCTCTCTGTGAGACTCATTCATCTATCAATAAATTTACACTAAAAAATAACACTTTAGCATCTCAAGCAATAACAATCAATATTTAAAGCAAATGCAATGCATGAATTTAAATGTTATTATTATTTGGGAATGTTTTCCCACATATCGACATGTTTTAGCTTAGACTGGTGATGAGAGTCATAAAATGTCTCTCAACAATGGTTAATTGTTAGCATTTTAGGATTGATCTCGGTCTTTATTGTGGTTTTATGTGTTAATAACTCTAAAGTAATATTAATAGACCACTGACTTATTTCAGTGTAATTTTCAGGTACTTTGAGTTTAAAAAAGAATAAGAAGCGATCGTTGCTTAAAAGACCAAGATCCCATGCTTCTAGAAGGACAAGATGGACTACTGCCTATATTGTGATCGAGCGCACAAGTAGTGTGATTGAGCACACATCCCACATCGAGCAAGGTACTCTGCAGCGCATATGCAATCGAGCGCACAAGCCGCGATCGATCGCACTCGGGCTGCGATCGAGCGCACCCGAACAATATCCCACATCGGCTAGATAATACATAGCATTCCGGGAGTTTGCCTATATAAAGACCCACTCTGCTCAGCTGAAATCATCAACCAATCGGAGCTCTTCTAAGATCATTATAGAGTGACTCTAGAGGGCCTTTAAGAGTAAATTCAGAGGGCCTTTAAGAGGAATCCGAAGTATAAAATTTGGAGGACGAGCTGAGAATGATCATTGAGAGGCCGGAGGCAACTCAATGAGGCATGAGCTCTATGGCCAGCTAATCTCCAAGCAAGGCGAAGGGATGAATCCCTAGGTGTAGTTTTTCTTATTTTCCTTTATTTGATTCAGTTGTAGTTGGTATTATTTTTATCAAACATTGTTGTGTTTTAATCTTTAATTTAATTTAGTATATTATTTTATTAGTCCGGTGATTGCATGCTTCCTTTCCATATAAGTTCAGTCATGCTTTTCTTATGTGTATCTGTTTGGATGTGATTGAGTCCGATAGACCTCTTTTATAGATTTGTCCATTGTTGCGGTATTGTCATTAGATATATCGTCATCTTTTGATAATTTATAAGTTGGGTCATGTGTGTTTAAAAGTAGAGAATAATTCATAACAATTACATTAGGATTTATAATTGCGCTTAAATTGAATATATGCCGATTGCCTGTTTGGGATGTGAAACTAGCAATCGAGATAAAAACAACTGAATCAAGTTAGGATTAGAGCAACGAGCCTAGGGAGGATTTCTGGAACCTTATCATTCTTAATTATATTTCCAACCCTATTTACACAATTACCCTTTTTCTCAAACAAACTCATATTCATTTGATATTTTATCGTTTGTGTTAAGGTTCACACCTTCCTTTGTAATTAACTTGTTTCCCTGTGGAATCGATACCCCAAAGCTGTACTACAATAACCGTGTTATGTTTTAGGCGTGATCAAATTTTGGCGCCGCTACCGGGGAAACACACTTAAGTACAAGGAAGTTTGTCAACTTTTGACATAACAATAGAAGAATTGTAAATAGTTTCTTTCAGTATTTTATTTGATATTTTGTGATCTTGCATGCCCAGATATAGGGACACTTTGGGTAGATTTGCTTGTAGGCCTGTGCTAGAGACAGGAGGAACCTTTTTAAACCCTTTGTTTGATAATCCATCTAGTCCTGAGGAAGTGAGTAAACACGAGGATCAACCTACTAGGACCCTTGAGGATTACCTCCACCCTACACGCACAACCACACCATCTTGCATCATGTTTCCAGCCAATATTCCCCAATTAGATCTTAGGATAGGGATGATACAATTACTCCCTACATTTTATGGCATGGAAAATGAGAACCCATATGTGCACATTAGGGAGTTTGAGGAAGTAGTCGCAATTTTCCATGATCAAGGTACAACTGCTGACATTGTGCGACTTAAGTTCTTTCCTTTTGCTTTGAATGATAGAGCTAAGAGTTGGCTATACTCGCTTAGACCACGATCTATTGGGTTGTGGACTGAGATGACTCGGGCTTTCTTTAACAAGTATTTCCCTCAACATAAGACTAATGCATTGAAAAGACAAATCTCCACCTTTGCACAAAAGGAAAACGAGACTTTATATCAGTCTTGGGAGAAATTTAAAGAGCTGTTGAGTATGTGCCCACACCATGGGTATGAAAATTGGCATTTAGTGAGCTATTTCTATGAGGGTCTTACCTATAGATAATGCCAATTTATAGAGATGATGTGCAATGGAGAATTTCTGAAAAAAGACCCCAATGAGGCTATTGAATACCTCAATGAGCTTGCTGAGAAATCTCATACATAGACTGGACCTAGTGCTACTGAAAGCACGAGTAGGTCACGACCTATAGGAAACCCCAGTGGTGGAGGGATATACCATCTCAGGGAAGAATACAACCTGCAAGCTAAGGTCGAACTGCTCACTAAGGAGTTAGAGGCATTGAAAATGAAAGGCTCAAAGCAAACACATGTGGCTAATCATGCCGAGTCTTTAGAGTTGTGTTTTGTATGTGGCGGGGTAGATCACCTCCTCCAAGAATGCCCCACATTTGCTGATATGAGAGGGCTGTATGAGGAATAATGTAATGCCTTAGGCATGTACAAGAAGCCTCTTGCACCTTTCTCTAACACTTATAACCCGGGGTGGCGAAATCACCCCAACTTCAGCTGAAAATCTGAAAACCAGCATGTGCAGCCCCCTAGATCATCCCCTGCACCTTATCATGCACCCTCATCCTCTAAGAACTCGCTATAAGACACCTTACAGGTCTTTATAGAGGCACAAGGTAAGACAAACCAAAGGTTTGAGGCATTATTTACACAGGTGATGGAAGAGAATAAAGAAACTAGGAGCCAAGTGTCCAAGTTAATGAGCTCCTCAAGTATGAATGAGCGAGGTAAATTCCCTTCCCAAACTCAGTCCATACCTCACGGTCAACATATGGCACAAGAAAACCTGAAAGATGTAAATGCTATTGTGACTCAAAGTGGTAAGTCACTACACACCCCACCAATGAATGTATCCGAGGATGTGGAAAAGGGTCAAACTAGTAGTAATACTAAACTGATCAAAGACCCTAAAGTGACCAAAAGTCCTGTTAAGGCACCATACCCTCAAGCTTTAAAGTCAAAAAAGAAAAATCTGGACTTAAACAATGAAATCCTAGAGAACTTAAGGCAAGTGAAACTCAATCTTCCTCTTTTGCATGTGATTAAACAAGTGCCTACCTATGCAAAAGTTCTCAAGGATTTATGCACAATCAAGATGAGACACCATGTCAAGAAAACTGCATTCCTAACTAAGCAAGTTAGTGCCTTAATTAAGGAAAGAATTCTCCCAAAATACAAGGATCCAGGCTGTTCTACCATTGCTTGCAGTATTGGAAATCATGAGGTTGGACAAGCCTTACTAGATCTAAGAGCTAGTGTGAACCTGATGCCATTTTCCATTTATGTACAACTAGGTTTAGGGGAAATCAAACCAACCGGTGTGGTGTTACAGTTGGCTGACCGTTCAGTCAAAGTACCCCGGGGGGTGGTAGAGAATGTGTTGATTCAGATTGATAAATTTTATTATCCTGTTGATTTCATAATCCTTGACACAACTTCTGCTGTTGACACTAACTCGAAAATTCCTTTGATTTTGGGTAGACCTTTGCTTGCTACTGCAAATGCTCTAATTAATTGCAGGAATGGACTCATGAAGCTGTCTTTTGGAAACATGACCTTAGAAGTGAACATTTTCAATGTTGCAAAACAGCCTGAAGATGAGGATGAAAATCACCAGTTATATATGCTCGAGTCACTCATCGATGAGGGAGTTTCCATGGCTCATGATTTTGATCCTTTTAAGAATTTTCTTATTAATTTTGAGATTGATTTATTTGATAATAAAACTGATGTAATCGATATTTGTGTTGTTTTTGACAAATCTCAGGATTATGGCACCCGCCCATGGCAACCAAGGTTTGAAGAGTTGCCCGAAAGAAGCGGAAAACAAATCCCCTCAAGCGTGGCAGCACCTAAAGTCGACTTGAAGCCACTACCTAAGGGTTTAAAGTATGCATTTCTCGGTCCAGGTGATACCTTTCCTGTTATTATTTCATCTGAATTATCTAAGACCCAATATGAGAAACTGATTCAGACTTTAATTGCACATAAATCAGCCTTAGGATGGAGCATGGCTGATTTGAAGGGAATTAGTCCCCTGATCTGCTCCCATAAAATAAACTTGGATGAAGGAACCAGTCCTCGTAGAGACCCTCAACGTAGATTTAACCCCACTATAAAAGAAGTAGTGAAAAATAAAGTGTTGAAACTGTTAGATACGGGTATTATATATCCCATAGCTGATAGTAAATGGGTAAGTCCTACACAAGTCGTTCTCAAAAAGTCTGGAGTCACTGTGGTAATGAATGACCTAGGAGAGTTAGTCCCTACTAAACTTGTGACCGAGTGGCGTATGTGCATTGATTACAGAAAATTAAATGCTGCCACCCGAAAAGACCATTTTCCACTCCCTTTTATTGATCAAATTCTTGAGCGTGTAGCTGGTCATCCTTTTTACTGTTTCTTAGATGGTTATTCTGGCTATTATCAAATAGAAATTGCATTAGAAGACCAGGATAAAACCACTTTCACTTGTCCTTTTGGCACTTATGCTTTTCGTAGAATGCCATTTGGATTATGTAATGCCCCTGCCACTTTTCAACGTTGCATGATGAGTGTTTTTAGTGATATGGTTGAAAATTGCATGGAGGTTTTTATGGATGACCTAACTGTTTTTGGATCTTCATTTGATGCATGCTTAATGAATTTGGAAAGAGTTTTAATTTGTTGTGAGGAAAAAGAATTGGTCTTAAACTGGGAAAAATGCCATTTCGTGGTACCATCCGGCATTGTCATAGGGCATATTGTCTCTTCTAGAGGAATAGAGGTCGATCAATCTAAAATTGAATTAATCTCTAAACTGCCTACACCTAAGACAATAAAGGATGTGAGATCTTTTCTTGGTCATGCTGGTTTTTATAGAAGGTTCATATAAAATTTTTCCAACATATCTAGACCATTATGTGCCCTCCTAGTTAAAGATGCCCCATTTGAGTGGACTCTAGCTTGTCAAGAGGCCTTTAAAACGCTGATTGGCAAGCTTACTTCAGCACCTATAATGCAGTCACCTGATTGGAATTTACCCTTTGAAATCATGTGTGATGCTAGTGACTACGTTGTAGGTGCTGTTCTTGGACAGCGAAGAGAGGGAAAACCGTTTGTAATTTACTATGCTAATAAGACTTTAAATAGTGCTCAAATGAATTACTCCACAACTGAAAAAGAATTGCTAGCTGTAGTATTTGCTTTTGATAAATTTCGTGCATATTTAATTGGTTTTCCTATCCTTATTTTTACAGATCATGCAGCCCTTAAGTACCTTCTTACAAAGAAGGATGCTAAAGCACGCCTAATCCGATGGATCCTACTCCTACAAGAATTCGACATCACTATCAAAGACAAGAAAGGAGTAGAGAATGTAGTAGCTAACCATCTTTCAAGGCTCACATTTGAGGACACGTCTGATAACATGAAGATCAAATATGACTTTCCCGATGAGCATTTACTTGCTGTTACTGCCTTACCATGGTTTGCTCACATTGTGAATTACTTGGTTACAGGTGAGATACCTATGGATTGGAGCGCTCAAGATAAGAGGAAATTTTTATATGAGGTACATAATTTTTATTTGGATGAGCCCTATCTTTTCAAGTACTGCCCAGACCAAATTCTAAGGCGTTGCATCCCTAATGAAGAGATTGCACGTGTTAGAATTTTGTCATTCCCTAGCTTATGGAGGCCAATTTTCAATGAAAAAAACCGCTGCAAAAATTTTGCAGTGTGGATTTTATTGGCCTACCTTGTTTAAGGATACAAACACCTATTGTCGCTCATGTGAAAGGTGTCAAAAGTTAGGAGCTATGTCTCAGCAAAATATGATGCTCTTAAACCCCATTTTAATAATTGAAATCTTTGATTGTTGGGGCATCGATTTTTTGGGACCCTTTCCTCCTTCTTTTGGATACCTATATATCATTGTGGCAATAGATTATGTATCTAAGTGGGTAGAGGCAGCAGCTTGCCGAAGCAATGATAATAGAACGGTACTTAAATTTCTTAAAGAAAATGTGTTATCTCGATTTGGTACACCACGTGCTATAATTAGTGATCAAGTTACACATTTTTGCAATTGTTGTTTTGAAGCTTTGATGCGAAAATATGAGGTGTTACATAAAATCTCGACTGCATATCATCCTCAGACTAGTGGGCAAGTAGAGCTGGAGATTAAACAAATTCTAGAAAAAACGGTTAACCCGGATCGCAAGGATTGGTCTTTGAGACTAGTTGATGCGCTTTGGGCTTACCGTACAGCTTTTAAAACTCCCTTAGGTATGTCATCTTATCGGCTTGTTTAGGGAAAGCCTTGCCACTTACCTGTAGAGCTCGAGCATCGAGCATATTGAGTTTTAATTTTGACATAGGAGAAGTAGGTAAGCTTCGGAAATATCAATTGACCGAGTTGGAGGAGTTAAGAAATGATGCTTATGAGAGCTCTAGAATCTATAAGTATAAAATGAAAATATTTCATGATAAAAATATTTTGAGAAAAACATTTAAACCTAATGACCGGGTGTTCCTATACGAATCTAGACTCCATAAACATCCTGAAAAACTTCGGTCGAGGTGGACCGGCCCTTTTATAGTGAAAACTGTTTTTGAAAATGGGGCGGTAGAAATTGAAGATACTAGGAATGGTTGAATTTTCAAAGTCAATGGTCAACGACTTAAGATCTTAGTCGATAGACAAGATTCGGAAGTGGAAGACATTCCGCTTATGGATCCGGTCTACGCATCTTGACCACACAACACAGGTACGTATTTACTTTTATTTTTCTTTCTTTTGTTTTGTTTGTTTCGTTTTTATTTTATTTTATTATTGAGTCCATTTTAATTTTTAGTGTGCTAACACACAGTGGTACACCGCAGTTGCTTTCTTTTTTGTTTATTCTATGTTGTAGATCGGACTTTCAACAAGAAGTTGAGCATGAGGTTCAATTGGTCGTGCATGATTTTCAGCTCCACGCACCTTTGGTTAAAAATGGAGTTTCCTTAATTTTTACTTTTACATTGAGGACAATGTTTATCTTCAGTTGGAGGTGGAGGAAACACATTTCTTATTGCATACCATTGAACTGTTGAACTGCTTGGTGTCATCTTGGTGTGTGTTTAGCATGCTTTGTGTTAGCCTAAGAGTCAATTTACATGTCAATGATATAAACTTAATTGAGATAGCATATAGCATTCAGAAGTAGTTAAATCTTGCTTCGGTTTGAAATTAATTTAAGTATCAATCTTGATCTGGTTTGAGACTCTAGTTTGTGGTAAGATTGTATGATTAGTCTTAAACATTTAGAAAAGTTTTATGTGTTATTATTTTGTAAATATTTTTGCGGTCTCAACAAGCTCTAGAACTTATTTAATAACCACTTGAGGCGAATTCCTAGAATGCACACTACTTAGGATATGATATAGGCCATTTTTGAACCGTTTGAGCCTTTCAAACCTACTATTGCTATATTTATCACTAGTCACCTATTTGAGCCTTTTTTTTGAAAAGAAAAATTGAGCCTTATTTCTTTGGATAAACCATTTACTTACCTTTATGAGGCAAAAAATATTTTATCCTTACCTTTCTTTTAAAAGAACTTAGTTATACACATGTTGTGAGAAGCACTTAAAAGGAGTAAGGGTGGAAATATGAAAAAAAAAAATATCACTACCACAACCCAAGTACATTAAAGGAGATAAGTTGGGGGTTGTTGAAAAGATAAGAAAAAAAATGATGAAAAAGAAGGTGAATGGTTGTGCCAAAATAAAAAAAAAATGAATTATGGCAAAGAAAGAAGAAGAAAAGAAAAAGAAAAAAATGGTGATTTGTTGAAAGAAATGCTCGAAAAATGGTTGAAAGAGTTGGGTGTGGAAGTAAAGGTTATCAAGTGCTTAAAGTGACTGTGTTTAAAGCTAAGAGATTGAGTTCTTTTACTTGTGAATCTTTCCCATTCTTCCTTAGCCTTTACCTTAGCCTAACGTTACAAGCTTATTAAAGACCTTTTGATCCAATGTAGTGTGATTTTTCTACAATAGTGGAGAGTGGTTTGAAATATAAGCATATTTTAGCTTGTTTTTGTGATTGATGTCACGCAATTTATTATGTTTTTAGAGGCCAAGACTTGTATTCATAAATATTATGCATAAAATCATCCGGGTGTTTGGATTAATGGATTGTGGTAAGATGGATGTTAAGAGTCAATAACGATTTTAAGATTGATGTTTAAATTACTTTTGGATTTGGATGAAATTTAATGATTCTTTGTGCCATGTGTTATGTGCAATTTTTTGAGACAAAATGTGAATTACTCTTGGTTAACACTAATATTGCTTTTCATTCATTTTGATTCCCACCATGGAATTCATCTCTTAAATTCGCTTGAATTGCTAGGGACTAGCAACAAGCTAGTTGGGGGTTGTGATAAGAGTCATAAAATGCCTCTCAACAGTAGTTAATTGTTAGCATTTTAGGATTGTCTCGGTCTTTATTGTGGTTTTATGTGTTAATAACTCTAAAGTAATATTAATAGACCATTGACTTATTTCAGTGTAATTTTCAGGTACTTTGAGTTTAAAAGAGAACAAGAAGCGATCGTTTCTTAAAAGACCAAGATCCCATGCTACTGGAAGGACAAGATGGACTGCTGCCTGTATTGCGATCGAGCGCACAAGCAGTGCGATCGAGCGCACATCCTACATCAAGCAAGGTACTCTGCAGCGCATATGCGATCGAGCGCATGTGCGATCGATCGCACTCGGGCTGCGATCGAGTGCACTCGGACAGTATCCCACATCAGCTAGATAACACATAGCATTCCGGGAGATTGCCTATATAAAGACCCACTCTGCTCAGCTGAAATCATCAACCAATCGGAGCTCTTCTAAGATCATCTTCTGAGATCATTAGAGAGTGGCTCTGGAGGGCCTTTAGGAGTAAATCCAGAGGGCCTTTAAGAGGAATCCGAAGTATAAAATTTGGGGGACAAGCCGAGGATGATCGTTGAGAGGCTGGAGGCAACTCAAGGAGGCATGAGATCTATGGCCAGCTAATCTCCAAGCAAGGCGAAAGGATGAATCCCTAGGTGTAGTTGTTCTTATTTTACTTTATTTGATTCAGTTGTAGTTGGTATTATTTTTATCAAACATTGTTATGTTTTATTCTTTAATTTAATTTAGTAGATTATTTTATTAGTCCGATGATTGCATGCTTCCTTTCCATATAAGTTCAGTCATGCTTTTATTATGTGTATCTGTTTGGATGTGATTGAGTCCGGCAGACCTCTTTTATAGATTTGTCCATTGCTGCGGTATTGTCGTTAGATATATCGTCGTCTTTTGATAATTTATAAGTTGGATCATGTGTGCTTAAAAGTAGAGAATAATTCATAACAATTACATTAGGATTTATAATTGCGCTTAAATTGAATATATGCCAATTGCCTGTTTGGGATGTGAAACTAGCAATCGAGATAAAAACAACTGAATCAAGTTAGGATTAGAGCAACGAGCCTAGGGAGGATTTCCGGAACCTTGTCATTCTTAATTATATTTCCAACCCTATTTACACAATTACCCTTTTTCTCAAACAAACTCATATTCATTTGATCTTTTATCGTTTGTGTTAAGGTTCACACCTTCCTTTGTAATTAACTTGTTGCCCTATGGAATCGATACCCCAAAGCTGTACTACAATAACTGTGTTATGTTTTGGGCATAATTAACTGGCTGCCCTCCTGATTCTTTTATTTTATTTAGACTAGCTGCCCTCACAGTTCTTTTATTTCCAGTTATACCGGCTGTCACGGTTTTCATTTAGACCGTAGCCTTCCCGGCTCTTTTATTTCCATTTAGACAACTACCTTATAACACCCGTGTTCTTAAAGTATGGGTAAAGAAGTAATTTGATAAATATGATATGAAATTAAAATAAAATAATATATATGTGAAAAGGTTTATTATTTAATAAAAAAAATTCTTTTGAAAAAAAAACTGGACGCATGATGGTGTGGATACAAAGAAAAAGAAAAGAACAGAAAGAAGAAAAAAAACGTTCAGACGTGGAGGGATTATACAGCACACAATTTTCTTAGCAGCCAAATGGGGTTTGGGTGATGAGAATTCAACTTTTACATGTGTGTATGTGTGTGTGTGTGTGTGTGTGTGTGTGTGTGTGTGTGCGGGTGTGTATATATACACACACACACACACACTTTTTGCTTTGCTTTAACTATTTCTTAGCAAATCTTTGGTTTTCTTGCTTCTTCAATACAAACTACTCTATTTCTTTAAACATTTAGGGATTGAAAGAAAAGTTGAAAGAGTAAAATTTTGAAGGGGTTTACAGGAGAATTTTGCAAAGAGTCATGGAAAGAACTCAAAAAATCGAAAGGTAATAATATGAATTTTTTTTTGAAATTTAGCATATATGAAATTTCCCAGAATTCAAAGTGAGAATTTTCAATGGGTGTGATTTATGGAAGAACTGAAGAAAAAATTAGAAACTTTAATATAAATATTATGTCAGGTGTTGACGATCAGCAATCGGGGAAAATTGCTGAGAGGAGTAGGTAAGGCAAGGAGGTGATCCACGGGTAGCTCTAAGTGCTTC
Organism: Bretschneidera sinensis; assembly: GCA_023935145.1. Classification (NCBI taxonomy): domain Eukaryota; kingdom Viridiplantae; phylum Streptophyta; class Magnoliopsida; order Brassicales; family Akaniaceae; genus Bretschneidera; species Bretschneidera sinensis. Next base: position 105,767,698 of record CM043700.1, on the reverse strand, counting down.
GTGGTGAGTTAGATTTACTTTAAGTAATCAAGATAAATATGAAATATCTAGTGATAATATTAGAATAAATTATTAACTTACGATTTGGTGATAGATAAAAGTTGGTTGATAGGTATGATAGGAATAGTAAGTGTGTAGAGAATTATTTTATGAGAAATAATATTATTGGAATAATGAGTCGATTTAATAATAAAAGCGATAAATGAAATTCTTGATGAGCTATGACTAGTGATTTTGATATGATTTATGAGGAGAGGAATTTAATGGAATTTTTAAAATAATAATTTGAGAATAATCAGGATAGCTAATTTAAATATTTGAATTCATGTTTGTTTTCTTATTATTGTTCATATGCATATGCATGAAATAAAAGAACCGGGAGGGGGCCGGTCTAAATGAAAAACCGTGACAGCCGGTATATGCTGGAAATAAATGAAAACTGTGACAGCTGGTATATACTGGAAATAAAATAATCGGGAGGGGGCTGGTCTAAGATAAAAACATGTCGACATGTGGGAAGACATTCCCTAATAATAATTCATGCATAGCATCTGTTTTAAATATTGATTGTATTACAGAAACGCTGAAGTGTTGTTTTGTTATTCTAAATTTATTTATAGATGAATGAGTCTCAAAGAGAGACAGTTATGGTGAGAAAGAAACATAGAAGTATGATATGATAAGAACTATCTAAATGGTAGACTATATGTTATAAACCTCATAACGAGGTAATTATGAGATGATTGATGGTCTTAAGGTGAACAAATATATAAGAAGAAGAGATTGATAGAGAATAAGACTTATGATATATGTAGTGATACTAGAATGCTGTTATCAAGTCATATGAGATATAAATGATTAAATATTAAAAGAATATTTATACAAATTGAATACTTCTAGTAAATTTAATTCACTGAGCTTGTGAAGCTCACTCCTCATTGTACAATGATTTCAGGTAGCAGGCAGGATAGATAATTTGGTGAGTTGAGGTTCAGACGAAATCCTTTTCTGTAAGCCACGTACGTGTCCACATCCTAAGACTAATGAGAAAATAAAATAAAATTTTATTTGTAAATATTCATGCATATTTCGTTGCATATAATGTTTAAGTCAAGATCAGAATGATGTATCTCCCCTCTTAAGGGTTGAGGATTGATGAAAAGTTTCTGTTGGTGTTATTTTTTTCTTGTTGCATATATGTGTCATGCTGGGATTTTCAAAATGTGACAACACCGTCTCAGGGGTGGCCAACCTGGGATGGGTTGTTACAATTTTGTTATCAGAGCATTAGGTTTTATGATTCTGTAAACTGCATAAATAGTAAGAAAGTGGAAGATTAAAATAAATTATATTTTAATAGTCTAAGGATGACACGTGGATGTGCTAGAGCTAGAGCTAGAGTTAGAGTTGTTGATTTGAGAGGGCGTGGTAGGCCCCCAATATTTTTTGACAAGTCGAGGTTGAGTCTGAATCTATGGTTCCTAGAAAGGGACGTGTTGATAGTATAATTGATATTAATAAAGGTGTGAGAGAATCTGAAGTGAAAGAGATAAGCTAAAATAAGCCCTTACACATGCTCTTGAGAAAATGAATGTAACAAATGATAAAGTTGATAGCCTATAGCATCGACTTGATGAACAGGCTAGAGCAGTGCCTGAGGTTGTTGTAAATCCAGTAATGGTATATGTTCAAAGGGGAAAAGTGAGTTTATACACGAAATGCAGAGAGATTGTTCTGCTATATATATATTAATTCGAATGCCTTATTGTTTAAAGGATCTATAAATCCTTTTAAGCCTGAGTTTTGGGAGAAACATATAGAGAGATTATTTGGTATTTTACCAGTAACTAACAGGCAGATGGTTGTCTTTGCTTCGTTTGAGTTAGAAGGAGAAGTTTTGGAATGGTGGGAGGATATTCTTCCCAGGGTAAGTGCAGATGTTGATAGACCCTTAACCTAGAATAGTTTTAAGGAGGTTTTCCTTGATAAATACTTTCCTTAGACCTTTAGAGCCCAACAAGATAGAGATTTTATTTATTTGAGGCAAATGTGTTGACTATGGCTCAGTATGATAACAGATTTGTGGTCTTGTCAATGGTTGTACTAAAAGTGGTAGACCTAGAAGAGAAGAAGTGTAAAAGGTTCAAAGATGAACTAGGTTTTAAGATTTGATCGAAACTATCTTACACGAGGCATATAAATTATGTTACGTTGGCGAATATAACACTTCAGATTGAGAAGTATGTGATGGAAATTAGAGGTTGGAGGAATTGGCGGAAGAAGATTTGAGGAACCCAGAGGTGGTACCAGTATGAGTGTGTAGGGTAGGATACCACCCAAAAGACATATTCCTTGTCACAGAGAACTGTAGTATGGAGTCAGAGGCAAGCAGGATCTGTTGCTTTTGTAGCTCATAGTAATATCGGTGGAACCCTTAGATTTGGGAGACAGGTTGTGGGAACTGGGAATCATGGCAGAGGAAGTAAGTATACCACCAAGGGAAGTGGTAACCTGATGTATGATCAAGAGACAGGAGTTTGTTATAGATGTATTCAGATAAGATATTTATCCTAGAATTGTCCTAATTTGAAATACTTTGTATGTAGAAAAGGTGGATATATAATTGTTTGTTGATCCTGTTGCAAATCATTCTTTTGCATCCAGTATTCATATGAAGTCTATTGATGCATGTATTAGTCCTTTGATGCGTAATATTATTGTTAAAGTTTCCATTAGAGATAGAGTGATAATCATAAATATTTACAAGGGTTGTATAATTCGTATTAGTGTTAGAGAGTTTGAAGTTGATTTGTTTTCTTTGAATATGGTTTACTGTTTTAAAGAAAATGTACTGTTCAAGATACCTGGGCATGAGGAGTTTAATTTTCAGGGAAAAAACTCAAGATACTTGCAAATTTTCTTACTTTTGTTTTGACTGCTAGTAGATGGTTGAAGAAGGGTTGTGAGGAGTATTTGGCATACATAATGGATTCTAGAAAGGAAAATAGGAAGTTAGAAGAAATCTTAGTAGTGACAGATTTTTTTTGATGTATTTCTTGATGAGTTGTCTAGTTGTCTCCCAGTAGAGAGATTAAATTCTCTATTTATGTGATACCAGGTTCATCAAATATATCTAGTAGCACCCTACAGAGTGACATCCACTGAGTTAAGAGAGTTGAAAGTTCAAGAGTTGTTAGAAAAAAAAATTATTCGATTTATTGTGTCACCATGGGGAGCCTTTGTATTGTTTGCGAAGAAGAAAGATGGAACGATGAGATTGTGTATAGATTATAGACAACTGAATAAAATAACCATTAAGAACAAATATCCTTTACCCAAGATAGATGATTTATTTGAGAAGTTGTATGGAGCAAGGGTATTTTCAAAAATAGACCTGAGATTAGGTTAACATCAATTGAGGATAGAGAAAGAAGACGTGCCTAAGACTGCTTTTAGGACACGTTATGGTCATAAGTTTCTTGTGTTGTCATTTGGATTGACGAATGCTCTAGCAACGTTCATGGATTTGATGAATAGGGTGTTTAAACTATTTCTTGACAAATTATGGTTATAATTATTGATGACATTTTTGGTATATTCTAACAATGAGGAAGAACAGGTGAAACATTAGAGAGTGTGTTGGAGATTCTGAGGAGATAGAGATTGTATGATATAATTTCCTAAATGTGAATTTTGGCTTAATAAAATAATTTTCTTGGGGCATGTAATATCTGGAGATGGCATAACAGTTGATCCATAAAAGGTAGAGACAATGTTAAGTTGGGAGAGACCAACTAATGTGACTGAGATTGAAATCTTCTTGGGGTTAGCTGGTTATTATAGATGATTCTTTCAGAAATTTTCTATTATTGTAGTATTATTGACTTGATTAACAAGGAAAGAGGTGAGATTTTTATGGTGTGAGAAGTGTGAGAAAATTTTCCAATTACTAAAAGGAAAATTGACTACAGCTCCAGTATTGGTGCTTCATTCTGGTAATGAAGGATTTATAGTGTATAGTGATGCATCCTATCAAGAGTTGGGATATGTGTTGATGCAACATGAGAAGGTAATGGTGTGTGCTTCTAAGCAATTAAGAAATCATGAGAGAAATTACCCTACCCATAACTTAGAGTTGCCTGCTATAGTGTTTACTTTAAAGATTAGAGACATCATCTGTATGGAGCCACTTGTGAGATATTCATGGGTTATAAGAGTTTGACATACTTACCTACCCAGAGAGATTTGAATTTGAGGCAAAGATGGTGGATGGAGTTTATTAGTGACTATGATTGTACAATTCACTATCATCTAGAAAATACAAAGGTGATAGCTGATGCATTGAGTAGAAAATCTACAAGAAGATTAACTGCTATTGGAAGTCATGATGTGTAATTGATGATAGATTAAGAGAGATAAGACTGAAGTACTATATCAGTGATAGAGGATCATTGTTAACAAATATGGTTGTACAGTCATCAATAGTAAAATGCTTGTTAGAGATGCAAGGTAGAGATAAAAAGATAGAGAAGATTAAGCAGGAAGTGCTTAATAGAAGGTAATATGAGTTCAAAAACTTGACATGATGGTACACTAGTCTTAGAGCATAGAATTTGTGTTCCCAATAATGCGGAGTTGAGAAAAGAGATAATGAGAAAGGGACATGATGATGTAGATTCGATGCAACCAAGTAACAATAAGATGTATAGAGGATTGAGACAGAATTTCTGGTGGTCAAGATTGAAGAGGGATGTACCTGAGATGATGAGGTTGTATGGAGTACCATTGAGCATAATGTCAAATAGAGATGCTAGATTTATATCTTGGTTTTGGAGAGGGTTTCAGAAAGCCACGGGTACACAGTTACAATTTAATATAACTTTTCATTCTCAGACAGAAAGGATTATTAGAGTACTAGAAGATATATTAAGGGTGGATGTGATGAGTTTCTCAGTAAGTTGGGTGCTTACATGCCATCGATTGAAATTGCTTATAATAATCAATATCAAACTAGTATTGAGATGGCACCATTTGAGGCCTTATATGGTAGGAGGTGTAGAACTCTAGTATGCTAGGAAAAAGTTGGAGAGAGAAAGATATTTGGTTCATAAATTATTAAGTTAACAACTAAGATGATCAAACTGGTTAGAGAAAACCTTAAAACAGTACAGAGTAGACTGAATAGCTACGTTGATAATAGAAAAAGACATCTTGATTTTCAAGTAAGTGATCGGGTGTATTTGAAAATATCTCAATGAAAATGTGTGTTGAGGATCAAAAAGAAAGGAAAGTTGAGTCTGAGGTAAGTGGGACTCTATGAGGTTATTGAGAAAGTTGGGCTAATTGTGAATAGCCTGGATTTGCCTCCAGAGTTGAAGCATTGACATAACGTATTTACTTTTGCAAAAGTGCTTACTTGATAAATCTCATAATATTTCGAGCCAAGATGTAGAAATTCAGAAAGATTCGACTTTTATATAAGTACCAGTGAGAATTTTAAACAGAAAAGAACAAGCCTTGTATAATAAAATAATTTCATTAGTTTAAGTTCTGTGGCGGAATAAGGATGTTGAAGAGATTACGTGAAAGTGTGAGGCTACTATGAAGAAATATTATTCATAATTACTTTCTTGATTAGGTAAAGAAATTTCGAGAACGGAATTTTTATAAGGTGAGTAGAATTGTAACACCCGTGTTCTTAAAGTATGGGTAAAGAAGTAATTTCATAAATATGATATGAAATTAAAATAAAATAATATATACGTGAAAGGTTTATTATTTAAACAAAAAATTCTTTTGAAAAAAAAAACTGGAAGCGTGATGGTGTGGATACAAAGAAAAAGAAAAAGAAAAAGGAAAAAAAAAGGTCCAGATGTGGAGGGATAAGAAGGATAAAAAAAAAAAGGAGCAAAAATAAAAGGAAAAAAAAACAAAACAACACCTGTCTAACATGCAAATGCAAGTTAGACAACACACAATTTTCGTGACAGCCAAATGAGGTGGGGGTGTTGAGACTTCAACTTTTATATATGTATATATATATACACACACACACACTTTTTGCTTTACTTTAATTATTTCTTTGCAAATCCTTAGTTTTCTTACCTCTTCAATACAAACTACTCTATTTCTTTAAACACTTGGGGATTGAAAGAGTAAAATTTTGAAGGGGTTTACAGGAGAATTTTACAGAGAGTCACGGAAAGCTCAAAGTGGGAATTTTCAAATGGTGAAATTTATGGAAGAATTGAAGAAAAAATTAGAAATTTTAATATAAATATTATGTCAGGTGCTGACGATCAACAACCGGGGGAAATTGCTGAGAGGAGCAGGTAAAGCAATGAGGTGATCCACGGGTAGCTCTAAGTGCTTCGTGGTGAGTTAGATTTACTTTAAGTAATCAAGATAAATATGAAATATCTAGTGATAATATTATAATAAATTATTAACTTATGATTTGGTGATAGATGAAAGTTGGTTTATATGTATGATAGGAATAGTGGATGTGTAGAGAATTATTTTATGAGAAATAATATTATTGGAATAATGAGTCGATTTAATAATAAAAGTAATAAGTGAAATTCTTGATGAGCTATGACTGATGATTTTGATATGATTTATGAAAGGAATTTAGTAGAATTTTTCAAATAATAATTTGAGAATAACCTGGATAGCTAATTTAAATATTTGAATTCATGTTTGTTTTCTTGTTACTGTTCATATGCATATTTCATACAATTGTTCATATGCATATGCATGAAATAAAAGAACCAGGAAAGGGTCGGTCTAAATGAAAAACCATGGCAGTCGGTATATTCTAGAAATAAATAAAAACCGTGACAGCTAGATGCTGAAAATATATGAAAACCGTGATAATTATACATGCTGGAAATAAAAGAACTGGGAAAGGGCCGGTCTAAGATAAAAACATAGAAGTATGATATGACAAGAACTATTTAAATGGTAGACTATATGCTGTGAACCTCATAATGAGGTAATTATGAGATGATTGATGGTCTTAAGGTGAACAAATATATAAAAAGAAACAATTGATAGAGAATGAGACTTATGATATGTGTAGTGATAATAGATTGCTATTATCAAGTTATATGAGATATAAATGATTAAATATTAAAAGACTATTTATACAAATTGAATACTTCTACTAAATTTAATTCACTGAGCTTGTGAAGCTCAGTCCTCATTGTACAATGGTTTCAGGTAACAGGCAGGACAGATAATTTGGTGAGTTGAGGTTCAGACGAAATCATTTTTTGTAAGCCACGTACGTGTCCACATCCTCAGACTAATGAGAAAATAAAAAAAAAAATTGTAAATATTCATGCATATTTCGTTGTATATAATGTTTAAGTCAAGATCAGACTGATGTATCTCCCCCATTGAGGGTTGAGGATTGATGAAAAAATTTCTGTTGGTGTTATTTTTTTCTTGTTGCATATATGTGTCGTGCTGGGATTTTCAAAATATGACAACACCATCTCGGGAGTGGCCAACCCAGGATGGGTCGTTACATGCCTTCTCGGTTCTTTTATTTTCATTTAGACCGCCTGCCTTCCCTATTCTTTTATTTCATGCATACGCATATGAATAATGATATGAATATGCATATAAACAATAATATAAAAACAAGCATGCATTCAAACATTCAAACTATTATTTGATCAATTTCACTAAATTCTTCTCCTCATATATCATATCAAGTCATCAACCATAGCTCGTCTAGAATTTCATTTATCACCTTCATTATTGATTTGACTCATTATTCTAATAATATTACTTATCATATAATAATTCTCTACATATCAATTATTCATGTCATACCCATCAACCAACTTTCATCTATCCTCAAATCATAAGTTAATAGTTTATTCAAATATTTTCACTATATATTTCATATTTATCTTGATTACTTAAAGTAAATCTAACTCACCACATAGCACTTAGAGCTACCCATAGATCACCTCATTGTCTTTTCTACTCTTCTCAGTAATTTCTCCCGATTGCTGATCGTCAATACCTGGCATAATATTTATATTAAAATTTTCAATTAATTCTTCAATTCTTCCATAATTCACTCCCTTTGAAAATTCACACATCGAATTCTGGTAAATTTCATGTAGGCTAAATTTCCAAAATAGAATTCACATTATTACCTTTTGTTTTTCTTAGAGCTTCCTGTGACTCTTTATAAAATTCTTCAGTAAACCCCTTCAAAATTTTACTCTTTCAACATTTCTTTCAGTTCCCAAGTGTTTAAAAAAATAGAGTAGTTTGTATTGTAGAAGGAAGAAAACCAAACAAGATTTGGTAAAACTAATAAAACAAATGAATAAAAACAATTTTTATAAAATCGTTAATCGGTGGCACTGCTACACCGTTTCTCCAAAGTGAAGCTTACTATGTTAATGCATTTGTTGAGGCAACACCTGACTTCCAGGTGTTGCATGCTGTTTTTTTTCTTTTCCTTTTATTTTTTTTTTCTTTTTCCTTTGTCTTCCAAACCTGGACAATTCAATTTTTTTTCCTTTCCCTTTTCCTTTTTCTTTCTTTTTCCTTACACCAACACACGTCCATTTTTTTTTTGAAGAATTATTTTATTCAATGATAAATCTTTCATGTATATATATTATTTTAATTTCATGTCATATTTATCAAATTACTTATTTACCCATACTCTAAGTGCACGGGTATTACAGTATACCTCCAATGAGTTTATAGATTATTGTTCACAATTTGGTATCAGACATGAGATGACAGTTTCTGGTATCCCACAACATAATGGTGTGGGGGCTGAGAGAATAAATCATACCATTGTGGAAAAAGTTGATGCATGCTCAGAATGGCTAAGCTACGTAAGCCATTTTGAGGTGAAGCAGTTCATATAGCTTGCTAGCTAATCAATAGATCTTCATCCGTTCCTTTGGATTTTGACATTTCAAAAAGAGTTTGGACAAGAAAAGATGTTTCTTATTCTCACTTGAAGATGTTTGGTTGCAAAGCTTTTGCACACGTTCTCAAGGAGAAGATGTCAAAACTTGATGACAAAGCCATTGTTTGTGTGTTTGTTGGTTATAGGGATATTGAGTTTGGTTACAAGTTATGGATCCAAAAAAGAATGAGATTATCAAAAGTAGAGATGTTGTCTTCAATGAAATGAAACTTTCGCTGACAATGAGAAAAGTGAGAAGACACAGTATGGTACAAGTAGAGTTGAAGACTTTATACCAAATCCTACTCCTTCAGAAAGTGTCATAGATGAAGGAGAGATACACGAAGAATAACATATGGGTAATGAAGAGCCAGCGACAGTTGATGATGATGTTATGCATGATACAAAGCATATTGAGCAGGGGGAGCAACCCCTTGCATAGGAGACTTTAGGGCCTCAGTTGAGAAGGTCTACTAGAGAGCATCAATCGTCAACAAGATACCCTAGTTCTGAGTATGTCTTGCTTATTAATGGGGAAAGCCAGAAAGCTTCCAAGAAGTGCAGTCACATGTAGAAAAAGTTCGTGGGATGAAAGCAATGAGGGAAGCACAGTCATAGTGAAAAGCTAGTGAAGTACAAGGCTCGACTGGTGATGAAAGGTTTCAGTCAAAATAAAGGAATAGACTTTGATGAAATTTTCTCTCCAATGGTAAAGATGAGTTCTATCCGAGTTGTACTTGGTTTGGTAGCTAATTCGAATCTTGAGCTTGAGTAGTTAGATTTGAAGATAGTATTTCTTCATGCTGATTTGCATGAGGAGATTTATATGGCTTAATCAAAAGGTTTTTAAGTGAAAAAGAAAGATAATAAGGTTTGCAAGCTGAAGAAGAGTTTGTATGGATTAAAACAGACTTCAAGAAAATGGTACAAAAAGTTTGATTCATTCATGGTGGATCACAGTTACCAGAGGACAGTTGCAGATCCGTATGTATATGTCAAGAAATTCTCTGATGGTAACTTTATTAGCCTTTTGTTGTATATTAATGATATATTAATTGTCAAGTTAAAAGATTAATTGTTTAAGTCATTTGACATGAAAGACTTGGGACCAGCTCGACAGATTTTGGGAATGTACATTGTTCATGATAGAAAAGCCAGAAAGTTATGGTTATCACAATAAAAGTATGTTAAGTGAGTGCTTGAAAAGTTTAACATGAAGCATTCAAAATCAGTCAATACTTCTCTTGCCAACCATTTTAAGTTGAGCAAGAAATCGTGTCTATCAACAAAAGAAAAAAAAAAAAAAAAAAGACGTCAGCAATTCTTTACTCCTCTGCAATCAATAGCTTGACGTATGCTATGGTTTGCATGCAACCATACGTTGCTCATGTTGTTGGTGTGGTTACTAGGCTTTTGTCTAATCCGGGTAAAAGTCACTAGGAAGCGGTAAAATGGATCTTAAGATATCTCAAATGTACCTCCAAATTGTGTTTAAGTTTTGAGAGTTCAAAAATTGTTCTTGAGGGTTATAAAGATTCAGATATAGCAGGTGAGCTTGATGCTAGAAAGTCTACATCGAGATTTTTGTTCACTTTCGCAGGGGGGAGCTGTCTCATAGAAGTCAAGATTGCAAAAGTGTGTTGCATTATCAACTACTTAGGCTGAGTACATTATAGCGAACGAAGCAGGGAAAGAAATGCTTTAGATGATGAGGTTTTTTAAAGAATTGAGTTTGAAGCTACAAGAGTATGTAGTTTTTTATGACAGTCCTTTTGCTATGGAAATAAGTAAAAATACCATGTATCATTCGCGTACGAAACACATTGAGGTGAGGTACCATTGGATTCATGAGGTGATTGAAAAATAGTTGATGAAGCTAGAAATGATTCACACTAATAAAAATGTAGCTGACATGATGACCAAGGTTGTTCCCATAAAAAAGCTTGAATTTTGTTTGACGATGGCCGGAATGGACTCCAAGTAAGTCGTATAGTAGTTCTCTCCCTCATGGGCTGGAGGAGAAGATTGTTGGGCTTTATAGTCCAGTCCATAAGCAAAAAAAAAATCAAGAAAATACGGTTACATCATTAATTTGTATTGGTGGCCTATAGGCTCTCAGCAATGGACAACCCCAAATAAAATACTGAACAACCGCAATAATGTCACCCTTCATAATATCCCAACATGAGTGGGAAAAATGGCTAGTAAACCTATCAACACCTGGAATTCTGTTAGGATCAATATTCCACATCGCTTTCTTGATCTCATCCTCATTTAGAATCAAACACAAATTTTCTTTACAATCAGCATTAACCAAACAAAGAATATTATCCAACATAAAAGAATTTTGGTGACACCGAGATGATTAAAATAAGTTGGAATAAAATACTCTAGCCTTCCTTTTAAAGGTATTATTATCCGAGAAAAGAGATCCATCAGGCATCCTCAACTTAAGCAGGGGCCAAAATGCTTTTTTCTTTGATAGACACGTGAAAAAAGGTCGTATTACGGTCTCCCTCTTTGCGCCAGCAAACTCTAGACATCTCTCTTTCTAATGATTCCTAATTGTTTAGCATAGATGCTAGTTACAATTTAAAATCCTTAAAATGTGCATGAGTAGAATCAGACTAACCAATTGCGAGGGAAAAGTCCTTGTGACCCTCAAGATGGAGTCAAGTCTTGGTATCCCATATCGATTAGAGAGGATATGATTGAGTTGTTTATAAATGATTGTCACCTCTACTTACACAACGTGTTTTAAAACTATTAGACCTGGTGTGTCAAAGCGGACAATATTATTCCAAACGGGAGGTCGGGTTGTTATTTTCCTAATGAATAATTTCATCTTGGAGGGAAGCAATCTTACTATTGATATCTTTGAAAACCTCCCAATGAACCATAACCAAAGGGAAGGTGAAACTGAAGTCTACCAAAAAGAATTAACAAATGGTAAAAAATCATGGTGTGATGTCCACATCTGCCTTTTTTATGTTTTTAATTAACTTTAGTTTGATTAATTGATTTTTTAATAGACATAAATCAGCTCATTTTATATTTTCTTTTATGTTTGTCTTCCATTAATCGATTATTATCAAATTTTAGAGGAGGAATTGATTCTTTCCTCTTTTATATATATATATATATATATATATATATATATATATATATATATATATATATATATATATATATTAAAGTGTGTTGTAGTATAATCTTATATATCAACCAAAAAAGAATTATGGGGTTGGCGTCTTCATATAAAAAGAGGAAGTGGAGGTTGATAAAAGCATGTGTGATCAAGATATGATAAGTGGGCTATCTTTCACAATAAAATCTACGAGATGGGTGTCCACCCCAAAGCCTGGTTAGATCGAGTTGAATTTTTTTTTTTTTTTTTTTGAGGTTTCAAAGTCCTATTTTCCTATGGAAGACCTATGATAAAGTCTCTATTTAAAACTTCATAGTTTCATAAATTTTTCATTTCCTCTAAGATTTCATATTCCTAATCTTTTGATGGGAGGCCTCAAAATAAATTTTTTGTTCAAAATTATTCAGTTTTATTTTTTTAAGTCTTATGGTCTAATTATTCAGTTCTATGTGATCAAATCTCATAACAAATAACAATTAAAGAGTTTAGAGATAGGAAAAAAAGTGGCCAACCTAATGTGATCAATCCAATGATGAAGTGAGAAGGAGAAAAGTTGGGGTGGCGAGAGAGAAAACTCCATCCATAAGGTATTCACAAATGTGGGTTGTGTTCTTAATTGTATAGAAGCTTACTATACAATGCAATAAAATCATGGATAGCTATAATAAAAATTTAAAAAAAAAAACACGGACAGTTATCAAATTAAATGCTATGATAAAAACATAGAGGTGGCAAAATCTGACTCACCTCGAAAACCCAACCTGGCTCACCCGAACCTGAAAATACAACAAAATATTATGATCCAAGACTCGAATAACCCGAAACCAAAATGACCTGTGACCCAATTGACTTAAGACCCAACATAACCAAAACTCGACTAGCCCAAGACTTGAGTGACCCGTGACCCGACAGACCCAAAACCCAAATAACCCGAAACCCGAACAACTCGTGACCCGAATGACTTGAACCTAAGGCTCGAACTGACCTGGTTTTTTTTAAAGAGAAAAACTAATTGTTTTTTATTTGTCAACAAATTAAGTCACAAATTAATGGTGTCAAGCATAGAACCATAACTTGTTAAAACAAAAGTATAAAGTCATAAAGTAATTATCATATACTAATTGTTAATATATAAATTTTTAGATTTATTTATAATAAATATTATATACAAGTCTTTTCTACACCGAATGCCAAAATGATATGATATATGACTTGATATATTATTAATTATCCAACGCTTCTATCTTAATAAAAATCATAATTAATTTTGAATATTTTATAACAACTTGATAAGCTTTTTGAAGATAAAGTTTTATTTATCTAATTAAATTTATTTTTAAAAAATAAAATACTCCATTTCATTGAAAAAAATGTTAATCAGCCACAAGAGTCAGAAACACAAAATCAAGTGGTTGACCATTGATACTCCCAAGCACAAAGAGCAGCCACTAACAAAGAAAAATTTGCAAGAGTATGAGCAAAAAAATTACAGGACCTGGGAGAAAACAAACTTAGCAATTACTAAACTCCAAGTCTCCAACAATATTATCCATGTGATCTGATAAGAATTCAAGTATTCAATCTAATTTTTGAAAGACATGTTTATTAATAAAATTTGATTTTTTTTTTTTTAGAATGAATACACTTTAAAAAAATCTTCTAATACTTTGCCAACAATAATCTCAACAGAAATTCCTTTAAAGTTTAAAATTATATTTGAATTTTGAGTTGTATACAATAAAATAATTATTAGATTGTATCGTAAGTTAAGCTTAAAGAAAATAATGATCAAATAAACAACCATGGCTAGTAAGACCAAACTAAATGAAACTCAAAAATTGAAAATAATAATAATAATAATAATAATTAATGCTCCAGTGTCTCCATTTTATATATGATCGTATAAAATTTTATATTGCACCTTTGGTAAATAATGTACCTTGAGTTGGTCCAAAGGTATCGGGTTGGATCATAATTAATTAACACCATTTAATTGGGTGTAATTTTAATGGGTTATAGAAGATTGGTAAGTGATTGAGCCTAAATCAAACCTATTAAAAAAATTTAGTAAACCCGAATTAAAGCTATATGTAGAAATTTAGTCAAATGGGTTAAAACCTCATCAAGTTTATCCAATGGGAGCAAGGCTTAGGTATAGACAATGGGTTTGATCAATTCTCATTGGTTGACAATAAAAATCAAGAAAAAAAAAAGGGCTCACTTGACTAAAAACCTCATCAAGTTGATCCAATGGGGGCAACACTTAGGCATGGAACCGTGGGTGTGATCAATTCCCATTGGTTGACAATAAAAATCAAGAGAAAAGGAGCCCACCACTCAATTGATGTAATTGTTTGTTCTGAAATATTTAGTTTTACCAATTAAAAGAATTTCTCCACAGAAATTAGCTCTCAAGCTGAATATGATAAAATCATGATTTTTTTCTCTAGTCCATAGGACACTTAGCATATAACTTTAAAATTAATATTGTTTTATTTTTTTATTTGATATATGATCATATAAATTTTTATATTATACTTTTGATAAATAATGTATCTTGAATAATATCTTTTAACTAAATTTATTTATTTTAAATCGTTACTTAGAATAAAGTTAAATGCTTAAGTATTAACATGAAAAAAACTTATTCATATTAAATTATTTATTATCATTGACTTGCATAAGCTTCATTTAATTAAATTGAAATTGACTCACCATCACTAGTGGAGGGTGATCTCTTGTTATTATATAAAAAATAATTAATTAAATTTTAATTATAAAAAATTATAAAATTAAGTTAAATACCCAATATAAGTGGTCAAGTACTAAAATCAAATGACTCAAACTGAACCTAATTTGTATTTAAATCAAAGTTAAAATAGTAAATTAGATTTTAGTATGAATATTTTTTTCGAAAAAAAGATAATGGGTGAGATGAACATGATAAGTCAACCCGAATCAACTCGAAACTCAAGTTGACCTGATCCGAACTGACCTGAGCCCCGAACAACCCGAGACCTACATAACCCGAAACTAAAGTGATCCGTGACCCAATTGACTCGAGACCTAAATGACCCAAAACTCAGTTCACCCGTGACCCGAAACCCAAATGACCCGTAACTCGAATAATTTGTGACCTAAATAATCTATAACCCATATGACCTAAAATGATCAAACCCAAATCCGATCTGATCCAACCAGCCCGTTTGCCATGCACCCTTACTAATGCAGCAATATTATGAAGAACTTTTCTCCAATG
The DNA here is from genome assembly GCA_023935145.1 of Bretschneidera sinensis. Lineage (NCBI taxonomy): Eukaryota > Viridiplantae > Streptophyta > Magnoliopsida > Brassicales > Akaniaceae > Bretschneidera > Bretschneidera sinensis. Next base: position 105,752,341 of record CM043700.1, on the reverse strand, counting down.
AGTTTCAAAATCAAATTCTATGACTTAAATAATTGAGAAACAACTGGAAAAAGAATCAAATTAATCCTATATTTTTTGCTTACAAAACTTAAAAAAGGGAATGTAAAACTCGTTCAGTTGAATTTTTTAGGATTTAATTGAAATTTCCTTTTGTTTTAGAAAACCATAAAAGATTTCCCATGAATTTAGATTCACCGTTCCATACTTTTACAACCGACTTTTATAGTTTCCATTAAAAAAAATCACAGTATTAATACCAAACATATTTTTAAGTACACCAAATATCAAAGAATTTTTTAACTTTTGAAAATAAAAATTATATTTTCTCCAAAGGTAAATAAAAATTTATATTTGAAAACATATAATTCATAACTAAAGGCTTTCGACATAACTTTTATGATGAGTCACTGGGCAGTAATTCGATCAACGGTAAAATATAGATAAGAATGAAATCAAAATCTAGATAAGAATGAAATCAAAATCTTACGTTTCAAGCATGAAATACAAAACAATTAAATCTGACAATGGAAGTTAACCTTTCCACCTAATACGTACCATATTTGTTATAAATACATTATGAACCATACATTCCACGTCTCAAATGCATTAGGTGTATAAGTATTTATTTATATATACTTTTTTAATGGAAATTTATTCATATATACTTGGAACATAAAAATGAGAAGAATTGTCAAAAAAATAATAATGAGAAGAAATGATTTAGGGAGTAATATTTTTTTCAAGTTATTATTTTTATTAGGAATTATGAAATTGTATAAGTCCCAATTTTTAATTATTTTATATTGAAAAATACCGAAAACCTCTTAAATATGTAAGTTTTATCTCGTTGATACACCAACAGTTAACACCCGAATTTTGGTTTTCTCAATTTTAAAAAAGAACTTTAGAATCAAGTAAATCTCATCTTAACCCTTAAATTGTTTTTAGATAAATAAGATTTTGCCATTAAATAAAAATAATGTTATGTCAACAATAAATTATATTGGATTCTTAAAATATAATATGACATTGTTTTTATTTAGTGATAAAATCATGTATATTCAAAAACAATTAAAAGATTAAAATGAATTTAACTTAAGTTTAAATTTTTTTTTCAAAATTGAGAGATCCGAACCACTAACACCCTAACCTAAATCCTGAACCTTGTCATAAAATTAAGCAATATTTTCTCTGCCCTAAATTCGTGAGATAAGCCAAAAAAGACACCAAGGGAAAAGGTGTGAAAACGACTTCATTTATCTGTCCAAAAGAGAGAATAAAATCTCTAAAGGGTGCAATTTGCCTCTGCTGTGTCTCTTCTTCTGTGAGTTGTCTCTCTTCGTGTCATCTTCTCTGCTTTGTTGTAACTTCCTGAAGGAGGAGAGATACACGTAAAGCCACATCACCCACCACCATCACCAACACCTTCTCTCTCTCCTTTATCGATCCATCCTCCTCCAGGTAATCAACTTTTATCTCATTTTATCTTTTTATTTTTTGTTTCTCGTCTTTGATTTTGTTATTGGTCTCATGAGGAGTTGTTTTTTTTTTCATTATTTTTTTCCGTTATTAATTTTGATATCTTCCATTTTTGCTATTTGAGATACCATAAACTATATAGAAGGGAATTGGTGTTTGTCAACATTGATTGTGCTGATTTGTTTTTGGTTCCTAAATTAATGGTTTGATTCTAATTACTGTATCACTGATCTCTATCGCGCCATGTTTTTAATTATGATCCGTGACTGGTTTTTTATTTATTACCAAATTGCATAATCTGTGTGTTTTTTATTTATTAAAATGAGTGTTCATCTATGCACATGTTCATTGGGCCTAAACACACAAGTACCCAAAAAAATAAAAAGGATATATGCAATGGTAGGATAATTATGAAATTAAAACAGGTTTTTTATTTGTTTCTTTGTTTAGATGCTTTTTGGTACTGGTGTGAAATAGGAGTAACTAAATTAGCACGTGTACATATAGCTAAATTGGCACGTGTGGCACAAAATCTATTATTACCATAAACAGAGAAGTTTACTTAATTAACATATGATCTTTCATTCTTATTACGTGTACATATTTTCTTTTACAGGAAATTTAATAACGAGATTCACAATATCTGGCTCCACGCCACATTTGCAAACCCAATCTTGATAGCTATGTCCTTTACTCTCTTCTCGATAACATAACACACTGTTTCTCTCTATTTATAACAAAAACCAGAATACCTATGATCTCCATACACTACTAACCTTCGAAACCCAAAACCAAAACATTATCATCATCCGAAATAATGAAGACCTCAAAAACCCACAATGTGGAATTGGGTCTTAAGTTGTTGACAGTTTGCAATGAAAGAGACCACAGCCACCATAACTCTTGCATCATGACCTCTACCATGTTATCACCACCAGCAGGCTCCTTTTCTTCTATGATTGGTGATTACATTGGCATGGAGAGTTGCTTGGACCTCAAAGACAACGACGACGTTTTTTACACATCATCGTCATTATCATTGAGGGATGACAATAACGATCATGTGGTTGAGGCTAAGGAAAAGGAAAAGGAGAAAGGGTGTAGTGGTAAGCGAGATCAACGGCTGGCGGAGATGGTGACGAAACAGAAGAAGAGAGAGATCCCACCACCGATACCATTGCTCGCGCGCACTGAGAACCTGCAGTCTCACATGCCTTGGGTGTTGAAGAGATACTACACGAGCGATGGACGGCTGATTTTGAAGGAAGAGAAGGTGAGGCATCATGAGTACTTCAAGGCCTACAGATCCAACGGTCGTCTCACCTTGCAGCTTGTTCTTCTCGATGAGGACGATTTGGACATCTCTTTCGATGATGATGATAATGACACCCACTATAGCTGCGTTGAAGTACCTAACGATGAAGATTATGATGATGATCATCATGAAAAATCAGAGCTAGAGCCTGTAGATGAGAATGGTCATATTGATGCTAATGAGGATGAGAGAATGGTAAATGAATCAGATGTGAAGATGATAGTGCCCTCTTCTTCTCTGGTGGTCGAGTCTTCAATGGAGAATGGGATTGGAGGAGGGAATGGAGCAGGTAACTGCTTGAACTACAACAATGTTACGGCAAGCTCATCTTGTTTTCTTGGTATGCCAGTGCCTGCAATTAGGCCAGTTCATTAGTTAGTACTATAGTCTTTAAACATCTCCAATTTCCGGAGAGAGAGAGAGAGAGAGGGAGAGAATCTATGTTGGAAGCTGCGAAGGAATTAGGTGTTTTAACTTTTGTTGTGCAACCCTTTTTGACCGAGAGTCATCCCTGGTGTTAGTTGTTTTAGGCTTTTTTGTATGGACACTTTCTTGTTTAGACTGGTTCTCATAGTTCAAGTGCATCTGCACTTTTGAAAATGAAAAAGATTTTTTTCTCTCGAACAATAGAGTGTGCTAATGCACTTGATCCATGACGACTCAGTTTAAATAAGAATTTCTTTTTTAAAGTTACAGTATAAGCGTTAAAGACTTATATTAGACTCTTAATACATAAAAATGATCATATTCCCTCGTGGAATTGAACTGATTTTATGATTTTGACTGTTACTGAATTTGTCATGAGTCCACTGTTTTGTTAGTAATGAGCATTGGGATGAAATGGACCAAACAACGTGTTCTTTAATCCCTCTTCTAGGAAATAGATTCAAAAGAATTCCAACTTTATTTAATCCAAAATAAAGGTCCACCAAGCATAGGCATGTCACTTAATTCTTTCTAATTATTCCTTTCATCTATTTATAAAATCGTTTGTTTTCATGGTAGCACTTTTCAATAAAATGAAACTAGAATAACAATTAATACAAAGCAATGATCAAGCTGTCAAAAAAATTTGGTTGGCTCGAGTTTAAATTTAATAGTTTAGATTTTAAACCAATTAAAAATTTTACTAGTAATCTTGAGGAGCTTCGGTGATAATGTCAATATTGATATGAGACCCAAAAATTAATATTACCAGTAAAATTCTTAATATTACTAATAGAGTTTTTAGTTAGTCTAAATCATTAGATTTAAACCTGAACCAATCACGAAATCTTTGTGGCCACGCCTCTCGTGAAACAGAAAAATTCTTGTCAGGTACAAATCAAGAGTTTTGCACCGGTTAAAACTTGATTAGTAATTTTTTAAAATTTCACTAACAGTGATAATTAAGTATGTACGAAAGTTATTAGTGAAATTATAAAAAATTATCAATAAAATTTTCATCCTAACACAAAACTCTTGTTTTGCACTTAAAGCAACCAAATATTCTTCCAAGAGGAGAAGAAGAAATACAAAAAAGCATGTATATAGGCGAAGTTTGAAAAAATATTTAAGTGTGGATTAAATTAATTTAAATCAATTTTTTTAATTCACACTTAAAATCATTTTTCAAACCACGTCAGAGAGTTTTATAGGGCCAATTTCAATAATAAAAGAAAGCAGAGGGACCAATTTCCAAAAGAATCCTATGGATTTCACTAGCTGTTAGGAGCATATGCGAGGTAAAGGATTCGTCATGTTTTCATCAATACGATGCTATCTACCTTCCCAAACCCGAAGAACCACTTCTGTCAGATCTCATGATTGGGCTCTGCCTCTGCTTTTGTACTGTAACTGCTGACTCTCCTCTGCTCTCAGGCAGTAACTTAGGCAGCTGGCTGGTGCGTCTATCAATGTTTCTGTCTTATAAATGGAGTATGTTTTAGGTGTCAAGAACTAATTAAACATTTATTTCTATTTATAAATAAAGGCAGTGTTGAATTTTGGCAGTACTTGATAATGTTTCTTCTTCTTTTTTTATTCTTTCCTCCTGTTAGCTAACTTGTTCATTGAATAATGATTGAAATATTAACCAAAAAGTTTTTTTTTTGTATAAATTAATAAAAAATCTTCTTAAATAATTTGCTTCAATGGCCAATTTTATTTTATAATTTCTTTAGAAAAAAAAGACCTTTATTCTTACAAGAAAGACTTAAAAGGGGAAATCATATATATCAATTTGATTCAAAATCAGCAACTTCAAGCTATGCTCAATACCCAAGAACCAAACTTGGCATTGTTGTAACTTGTAGTTCAGTCTTTTTGAATTATGGTTGAACATGGATTATAGCTTGTTAACATTTAATCATTCAACTTGTCTAAACGTTTGTTTTTTAAGGGTTAAGTCTTAAGTATTGAATAAATATTTGAATAACCAATAAAAAACAATATCTGAATGCTGAATGGTTAAGTGTTTAGGCTGTTCGATAACTGAACTGATTGAAACATCTGAATATTTAAAGTTTCTCTTTTTAATCTTTTTAGCTATTAAGAACATAATTGTTTCTTATAAATAAGGGTCAATTGCTGATTTGAACAAAATTTGCATATTTCATCACAAAAATATTCTTAATTGTTTTTTTATTATTTTAATGAATTGAGCCATAATCTCAATTTCTTTAAATAATCAATTTAAATATAAAAATAGATTGGGTTAACAATTAATATATATTATTAATTTAATGTTTAAATAGTCAATAAAATTAAATCAAAATCAAATTCTCCAATACAAAAATACATGAAAAAGTTTTAAAAATTATAAATCATAATATATTTTATTTTTTAATATAATAAAATATATTAGATAAACAATATAAGCATATGTGGTAACATTTTAATGGGGAGGTGCAAAGGATTATAATGCATCCCTCAACATACAATTAAAAGTTCCAACAAAACTAAAGGCCAAAGGCCTAAAACGGCCAGAATCTCATCCCTAATGAAAAGTGTCTTTGTAGTCTCACCAGTCTCTGTCAGTTGATCGGCTTCTACTCAGTCAGTAGTTTTGATGTTCAAATTTGTGAGTAAAATTTTTGAAACCGTTTCCATCCATAGTTACGTCTCTCACCATTTGATTTTTTTTTTTTTTGGGTTGTAGAAATGGTTTGTTTTGGTGTTGATATTGGATTATTTATGTTAAAAAATGAGTCGTCGAGTCGCAAGTGATGCTGGTGTTGTCTCAGTCGTTCCAGCCACAATTCGATCACCGGAGAGTCGTCCAGCGGTGAGCTTTTCCTTCCCATCTTTCAAAACTATTTCAAGATGGATTTGGTGATTGTTGAGGTGGGGTTTGGTGGCTGTGAGGTTGTTAGGGGTGGTGGTTCTATTAACCGAGGTGGTGCGGCGGCAGCCGGCTTAGAAGCATAAGATAGATTTTGGTGATGAGGGGATTTGTGTGACTTTGATAAAATGGTGGGGGTAGTTTTGTCCAAAGGATCATGATCTTCTTCATTTGAAAATTGAAATGGAGTCAAGTTTATGGTGAGATTGAATGCCACATCATCAAATGAAGAATATTCAAATTCAAATTTTTCAACGTGACATTTAATCTCACCATGAACTTGACCTTCATTTCAATTCTTAAATAGAGAGGATCGTGATCCTTGTCCAAAAATCATTTGAATGGTATTAAGACATAATTTTGGGTCTAATTAGGTAAGACCCATTAAGGGATATTCATATGTGAAAAAAAAATGAACTTAATAGTACCATATCTGATCGATTCAGATATGGTGTCATTAAGAGGTCCAATAAGTGCAAACAAACAGGCCCTAAGTCTAGAAAAACTCAGAGAAAACTTGTATATTTTCAATGATCCATTTCTTAATAGATGTTTATATATATATATATATATATATATATATATATAACAATTAGTCAACCTAAATCCCTACAGCATGTGCTAAAATATTACTATACTACAATATATATGTTGATGCCGAAAATTTGCTGCTAGGTGATAGGGCTAGGAAACTTAATTTGTGCACATGAAACAAATGACGGTAATCTAAAGGTCACTGGAGAGACAAAGGTGATGCCTCCGGAGACTCTCCGATGCCTAAGTTAGCTTATTGGATTATTGGGAGTAAAAGGGGAGAGCAGAGAGAGTCGTGTTGTTTTGTAAAATGAATAATGATTAATGCATATCTTGATGGCCTTATATATACCATCTGTGAAGAAATCCCTTTTGAGGGTTGTTGTAATCATTTGTTTTTCAGAGAAAAATGACACGATCCCTAGAATATTGCATATGAGTAGATGTGCATGGGGTGTGGGAGGACAGTTGGTTATAACGGCTTTGTGATGGAATTACTCACGTGCCCTTTGCTAGATGTCATCATTTGGTTGCATGATTCTTTAATGACCTCTTTGTCCTCATCATCCGCCACATGTATTGATGCTATTTAAGGGTAAATTTTCCCTTAAATCATATGCCCCCTGCCCCACTTCCTTAAGTGCATTTATGCACTTGAGGAAGTTGAATGGAGTTCAAGATGCATGAATGATAAACTATGGATTTCGAGAGGATAATTAGATGCTCGAAAATTGATACTTTGATTCAAGGAGATAACATTTAGTCAAAATATTCAGAGCTAGAAGATCGGTTATGAGGAGATGATACTCAATCAAAACGCTCAGAATTTTGGAGATTAAGTCAGAGGGAATGACATCCAGTCAAAACACTTGGAGCTTGGAGATTGGTTCTAGGGAGATGATACTCAATCAAAATGCTTGGAACTTTGGAGCTTGAGTTCGAGGGGATTACATTCAATCAAAACACTCGGACCTTGGAGCTTGAGTCCAAGGGGATAAAATTTAGTCAAAACAATCAAAGCTTGGAGATTGGTTCCGAAGAGATGATACCCAATCGAAATGCTCAAAATTTTGGAGCTTGAGTCCGAAAGGATGACATTCAGCCAAAACACCCGGAGCTTGGAGATTGGTTCCGATGAGATGATACTCAGTCGAAATGCTTGGAAATTTGGAGCTTAAGTCCAAGGGGATGACATTCAGTTAAAACACTCAGATCTTGGAGATTGGTTCCGATGAGATGAGACTCAATCGAAAAGCTCGAAACTTTAGAGCTTGAGTCCGAGGGGATAACATTCAATCAAAACATTTGGATTTAGGAGATTGGTTCTGAGGAGATGATACTCAATCGAAATGCTTGAAACTTTAGAGCTTGAGTTTGAGAGGATGACATTCAGTCAAAACACTCGGAGCTTGAAGATTGGTTTCGAGGAGATGATACTCAATCGAAATGCTCAGAATTTTAGAGCTTGAGTATGAGGGGATGACATTCAGCCAAAACATTCAAAGCTTGGAGATTAGTTCCGAGGAGATGATACTCAATCGAAATGCTCGAAACTTTAGAGGTTGAGTACGAGGGGATAACATTCAGTCAAAACACTCGAAGCTTGGATATTGGTTCCGAGGAGATGATACTCAATCAAAATGCTCGAAACTTTGGAGCTTGAGTCCAAGGGAATTACATTCAGTCAAAACACTCAGAGCTTGGAGATTGGTTCGGAGGAGATGATACTCAATTGAAATGCTCAGAACTTTGGAGCTTAAGTCCGAGGGCATGACATTCAATCAAAACACTCTAAGATTAGAGATTGGTTTTAAGGATATGATACTCAATCAAAATGCTCGGAAATCTGAGATATTAGTTTGACTCCAAAGACGATGGACTTGTTCATTTGAGTGAACTTAGGTATTGGCTCTTCGTTCTATTTTCTCTTCTGGACCTATTAATTGGGCCCTGATTCTTGGCTTATTATGATTATAACTTAGGCTTGGTAGCCCAGGTAAGAATCTTTTAGAGAAGTATTTATTAAGAGTTTATTGAGCCACTCTCTTAGTTAGTGAAATGGTGGCGTATGTCCTTGATCACGTGAAAAGACTAACAGTTATAGTTGTATGGGTTTTATTTCTTCTCGTTTGTCATGTCAAGCCTTCTATAAGAGAGATGAATACTTCCCTTAGTTCTTCACTTTTTTCATTTACAATTATAAGAGACAGTTGAGAGCATTCCGAGTTGTTGATTTTGAGAGGAGCTCGGAGTTTTAAGCCTTTGGAGTTGGTAGAGCGTTTGGAGTTAGGAAAGAGAACTTGGAGTTTAAAGCCTTTGGAGTCGTTTCTCTTAGATTTTTTTATCAGTGAGTCTTTTCTTCTTTTTACCATGGGTAACGACCCATCATGGGTTGGCCACCCTTGAGACAATGTCATCACATTTTGAAAATTACAGCACGACACAATAAAAATAACACCAATAGAAATTTTTACATCAATCATCAATCCTCAACCCTCAACAGGGGAGATACATCAATATGATATTGACTTAAACATTTTACATAAAGTAGTATGCATGAATATTTACAAATAAATTTTTATTTTATTTTCTCATTAGTCTGAGGATGTGGACACGTACGTGGCTTACAAAAAAAATGATTTCGTCTGAACCTCAACTCACCAAATTATATGTCCTGCCTGCTACCTGAAATCATTGTACGATGAGAGGTGAGCTTCACAAGCTTAGTGAATTAAATTTACTAGAAGTATTCAATTTTTATAAATGGTCTTTCAATATTTAATCAATTATATCTCACATAACTTGATACTAGCATTCTACTATCACTATACATATCATAAATCTCATTCCCTATCAATCTCTTCTTCTTATTTATTGGTGCTTAAGACCATCAATTATCTCATAATTACCTCGTAATGAGGTTCACAACATAAAGTCTACCAGGTTCTTATTTAATCATACTTCTATGTTTCTTTCTCACCATAACTGTCTCTCTGTGAGACTCATTCACCTATAAATTAAATTCACAATAACAAACAACACTTCAATATTTCAGTAATGCAATAAATATTTAAAGCATATGCAATGCATGAATTATTATTAGGGAACGTCTTTCCACATCTGGACATGTTTTTATCTTAGATAGACCCCCTCCCAATTCTTTTATTTAATGCATATGCATATGAACAATGATATGAAATATGCATATGAATAATAACATAAAAACAAACACGAATTCAAATATTTAAATTAGCTGTCTTGATTATTCTCAAATTATTATTTGAAAATTTTCACTAAACTCTTCTCCTCATAAATCACATCAAATCATCAATCATAGCTTGTCAAGATCCACTAAATTTCATCTCCTCATAATTCGTATCAAAACATCAACCATAGCTCATCAAGAATTTTGCTTATCGCTTTTATTATTAAATCAACTTATTAATCCAAAAATATTATTTCTCACATAATAATTTTCTATATGTCCAAAATTCCTATCATACCTATCAATCAATTTTTTATCTACCAACCAAGTATAAGCTAATAATTTATTTTAATATTATCACTAGATATTTCATTTTTATCTAGATTACTTAAAGTAAATCTAACTCATCACGTAGCACTTAAAGCTACCCGTGGATTACCTCCTTGAATTTCTCATTCCTTTCAGCAATTTCTCCCGGTTGCTGATCGTCAATACCTGACATAATATTTATATTAAATATCTAATTTATTCTTCAATTTTTCCTAATTTACACCCTTTGAAAATTCTCACTTTGAATTCCATAAAATTTCATGTATACTAAAATTCAAAAATAAACTTCATGTTATTACCTTTTGTTTTTTTTAGCGCTTCCCGTGACTTTCTATAAAATTCTCCTGTAAACTCCTTCAAAATTTTACTCTTTCAACATTTCTTTCGGTCCCCAAGTATTTAGAGAAAATGAGTATTTGAATTGTAAAAGGAAGAAACCAAACAGGATTTGGAAATGAATATATATTATAACTTAAATTATATATATGTATAAAAGTAACAAGGGAAGTCAGCATTTGCCCCTCCAACAGCCGCCACGACAATTGCATATGTCCTACATGCAATTATCCAAACTTGCACTTGGCAACAGGTGGCAACACCTGCTGCCACGTTTTTTTTTCTTTTTTTTTTCCTTTCCTTTATATTGTTCACGTTTTTTTTTTGTTTTCCATTTTCTTTGTAACTACGCCTCCACTCGTCCATTTTTTTTAAGAATTGTTTTATTCAAATAATAATAAACTTTTCATATATATTTTATTTTAATTCCATGTCGTGTTTATTAAATTACTTCTTTGCCCTTACTTCACGAATACATGTATTACAATTCTACCCACCTTATAAAAATTTTGTCCCCGAAATTTCCTTACCTAACTCAAGAAACAATTGTGAACAATACTTCCTCATAATTGTCTCACACTTTCACGTAATTTCTTCAACATCTTTATTCTGCCACATAACTTGAACTAATGCAATTATTTTATTATACAAGACTTATTCCCTTTTTTTTTTTCTAAAATCCTCACTGGTATTTGTATAAAAGTCAAATCTTTCTGAATTCTACAACTTGGCTCGAAATATTATAAGATTTATCAAGTAAATACTTTCTTAAAAGTGAAACATGAAATACATTATATAAATATTTTAATTCTGTAGGCAAATCCAGGCTACTTACACTAGCCCATCTTTCTTAACAACCTCATAGGGTCCCACATACCTCGGATTCAGCTTTCATTTCCTGTTTAAATCTCAATACACCTTTTCATTGAGATATTTTTCAATACACCCAATAATCTACTTGAAATTCAAGAGGTCTTCTCTTAGTATCAGTATAGCTATTTGGTCTACTCTGTGCTGCTTTAAGGTTCTCTCTAACCAATTTGATCATCTCAGTTATTAATATAATAATTGATGGACCATATATATTTCTCTCTCCCATTTCTTCCCAACATATAGAAGTTCTACGCCTTCTACCATACAATGTCTCAATCGGTGCCATCCCAATACTAGTTTGATACTAATTCTTATAAGTAATTTCAATCGACGGTATGTAAGCATCCTAACTTATTGAGAAACTCATCACATTTGCCCTTAATATATCTTTTAGTACTATAATAATCCTTTCTGTCTGAGCATAAAAAATTATATTAAATTACAACTGTGTACCCGTGGCTTTCTGAAAGCCTCTCCAAAACTAATATGTAAATCTAGCATCTCTATTTGACACTATGCTTCATGGTGTTCCATACAACCTCACAATCTCAGCTACATCCTTCTTCAATCTTGACCACCAGAAATCTGTCTTAATCCTCTATACATCTTATTGTTACTTGGTTGCATTGAATCTACATCATCATGTGCCTCTCTCGTTATCTCCTTTCTCAACTTTGCATTATTGGGAACACAATTTCCATGTTCCAATACCAAAATACCCTCACTTCAAATTTTGAACTCATATTGCTTTCTAGTAAGCACTCAAGGCTTAATCTTTTCTATCTCTTCATCTCTACCTTGCATCTCTAAAGAATTTTACAATGGATGACTATACAACCATATTTGTTAACCATGATCCTCTACCACTGATATTCAACTTCGTTCTTATCTCTCTAAATCTACCATCAATTTCACATCAGGACTCCCAATAGCAGTTAAACTTCTTGTAGACTTTCTACTCAATGCATCAGCTATCACTCTCGCATTTTCTAGATGATAGTGAATTGTACAATCATAGTCACTAATCAACTCCATCCACCATCTTTGCCTCAAATTCAACACTCTCTAGATAGGTAAGTACGTCAAACTCTTATAACCCATGAATATCTTACAAAAGGCTCCATACAGATGATGTCTCCAATCTTTAAAGTAAACACTATAGCAGCCAACTCTAAGTCATGAGTAGAGTAATTTCTATCATGAATCTTCATTTGCCTAGAAGTATGGGCCACAGCTTTCCTATATTACACATATCCCAACCAATGATGCGACGCATCACTATACACCACAAATCCTTCATCACCTGAAGGAAACACCAATACTGGAGTTGTAGTCGATTTCTCCTTTAGTAATTGTACTTTTTTTTTCTCACACTTCCCCAACCATACAAATCTCATCTCTTTCGTGGTCAGTCTAGTCAATAGTACTAAAATAATAAATAAATTTTTTTTGAAAGAATCTTCTATAATAACCAGCTAACCCCAATAAAATTCTAATCTCAGTTACATTAGTTGGTCTCTCCCAACTCAACATTGCCTCTACCTTTTGTGGATCAACTGTTATACCATCTCCAGATATTACATGTTCCAAGAAAGTTATTTCATTCAGCCAACACTTACACTTAGAGAACTTTACATAAAATTTTTCTCTCCTCATAATCTCCAGTACACTGTCTAATGTTTCACATGCTGTTTTTCCTTAGTCTTAGAATACACCAAGATGTTATCAATAAACACAACCACAAGATTATCATAAATGGTCCAGGCATTTTATTCATAAAGTCCATGAATATTTTCTGGAACATTAGTCAATCCAAATGATATCACAAGAAGCTTATGACCATAACGTGTCCTAAAAGCAGTCTTAGGCACGTCTCCCTTCTCTATCCTCAATTAGTGATAACCTGATCTTAGGTTTATCTTAGAAAACACTCCCCCTCCTTGCAACTACTCAAACAATTCATTTATCCTAGGCAAAAGATATGTGTTCTTATTCAACTATTTGTAGTATATACACAATCTTATAGTTCTATCTTCCTCTTTCCCGAACAACATAGGAGCTCCCCAAATACATTAGGTCTGATATGTTGTTTATCTAAAAATTCTTGAACTTTCAATTCTCTTAACTCAATGGGTGTCACTCTTGTAGGGTGCTATTAAATATATGTGGTGAACCTGGTATCACATCAATAGAGAAATTTAATCTCCCTACTAGGAGGCAACCTAGACAACTCATCAAGAAATACGTGAGAATAATCTTTCACAACTAAGATTTATTCTAACTTCCTATTTTCCATTTTAGAATCCATTATGTATGCCAAATACTCCTCACAACCCTTCTTAAACCATCTCCTAGTGGTCAGAGCAAAATGAGATAGTTTGAGAGTATCTTATGTTCTCTCTGAAAGTTAAACTCCTCATGTCCACATCTTGAACACTACATTCTTTCTGGAACAATCAACCCAAGTGTAATACGTCGACAACCAATTCATTCTCAAAATTATATTATATTCAAGATAATAAATCAGCTTCAGATTCTCTATCACTGATAAGAATCACACAACCTTCATAAACATTTATGATTATCACTCCATCTCTAGTGGGAACTTCAACAAAAATATTTTGCATCCAAGGACTAATAAATACTTCAATAGACTTCATATTAATACTTGATGTAAGAGAATAGGTTGCACCAAGATCAAGCAACATTGATATGTTCACATTCTCTATATACCAAGCACCTCAAATTAGAACAATTATGGGATAAATATCTTATCGGATTACATCTATAATATGTTCTAATATTTTTATCACGTTATCACATCCTCTAAGTAGCACACTCCCACATTTACCATAACTTTCAGTTCCTATAACCTATCTTTCAAATCTAGGGGTCCTACCAATAGTATTCTGAGCTACAGAAATAATAGATCATGCTTGTCTCTGACTCTGTACTTCAGTTCTCTGTGACCAAGAACGCCTTCTCTAGGTGGTCTCCCACCCTGCACATTCATATTGGTACCACCTCTGGATTTCTCAAATCTAGACTTCTTCTGCCAATTCCTCATTCCTCTAAATTCTATCACATCATTCTCAATTTAAAATGCTATATCCCCCCATCTGACATAATTAATATACCTCATGTAAGATAGTTTTGATTAAATCTTAAAACATAGCTCATCTATGAACCTCTTACACTTCTTCTCCTCTAGGTTTACCATTTCCGGTACAAACCTCGACAAAGCCACAAATCTCTTATCATACTGAGCCACAGTCAATACATTTGTCTCAAATAAAATTTTGATCTTGCTGAGCTCTAAAGCTATAAGGAAAGTATTTATCAAAGAAAACCTCTTTAAACCTATTCTAGGTTAAGGGGTAACAATATCTGTACTTACCCTGGGAAGAGTATCCTTCCATTACTCCAAAGCTTCTTCTTCTAACTCAAAAGAAGCAAAAGCAACCATCTGCCTGTCAGTTATTGGTAAAATACCAATTAATCTTTCTATATGTTTTACCCATAGATCAAGCTCAAAATGATTCATAGATCCTTTAAACAATAAGGCATTCAACTTAATATATCTAACAAAATAATCTCCCTACATCTCGTGCATAAGCTCACCTTTCCCCTTTTTAACGTTTACCATTTTTGGATTTACAACAACCTTAGACAATGCTCTAGCCTGTTCATCAAGTCTATACTATAGACTATCAATTCTATCATTTGTTACTTTTATTTTCTAAAGAGCATGTGTAATAGTTTATCTTAGCTCATCTCTTTCAACTTCAGATTCTCTCACACCTTTTTTAATATCAATTATACTGTCAACACGTTCCCTTCTAGGAACCATAGATTTAGACTCAACCTCGACTTGTCAAAATATTAGGGGCCTACCACACCCTCTCGTTGTGCGATTATCCACCTAAATTAATATGCGAATAATCGTACTTGTTTTACTTGCAAGTGCACAAGGTCTACAGTAGCATAGTGTACAAGTGCAAGATCATTTCCACAAGGATTGGTGAATTTCGATTTAGAATTAATTTCACAAAGTAAAAATAGGTAGAAATATTTATTGGATTTAGATAATAATGATAAAGGCATAGAGACTTAATATCCACCACTAATCATGCTACCCCAACAAAACAGTATGCCAATGCTCTACTCATGCTATGAATACCTAATGGTTGTCAACTTAAGGGCTTGGTCCACTTCTTAGGCTATTGATTTCCCTAAGCAACGAGTTAGGCATGGTGTTTACTCTAACTCTTTTCTCTCTTAAGAGATTCAGCATGGTGTATACTGAGTTGTTTCTTAAGAGAGCATAGGATCTGTGGAAATCGACAACCACACGGGACCTAGGGCTTGGTCCACTCCTGGTTTCCCATGTTGATAAACCCAAGAATCCGGTGTGGATATCTTTTGTTACTATTGTTGAACCCAAGACTCGGTCATCCAAATTGATTCAACTAACTAATCCATACCACATGCATACGTTGATCAGACACACATATATGAGGAATTTAAATAAAAACAGGCATTAATCAAATTAAGAATCACAGCATAAATATTGCAATGGCGCCAATACTGAATTATTGGTTAAACATAATTAAGGCTTCAACCAAGCCCTTTCTATGATTTTAGTTACACATAATAAAATAAAGGAAAGAAGAAACCCAAGAGAGCTCCATTGAAGAGTCGTCAAATCTTCTGTAGAATCCCCTCTGGCCTCCGGCCTCTCGACCTAAAACTAAAACTAAAAAGGAGATACTGTTTCTGTGTTTTAAAAGTCTATTTATAGGGTTCTAAGGGTGCCTTGAAACCCTAATTTCCAAAATAGGATCCAGAGGCTTCTTTCCAAAACTGGCTCTGCCTCCTCTCTACACATGTGCGCTCGATCGCATGCTTCTGCGCTCGAGCCTTTTATGTGTGCCCATGATTGCTTTTGTACTCGATTACACTAGCTCTTTCCAGATCTTCAGTTTTCTTCCTTTAAAGCTTCAAAATGCTTTCCTTTCTTCACAAGCCTATAAAAAACATAGAAAACACAAAAATGAAGTAAAACATAATAAAATATGTAAACAAAAAGCTTAACAAATGTAAATTAAGGAGCTTAAATATGAATATTTAAGCTCCTATCACACCCCCAAACTTACATATTGCTAGTCCCTTAGCAATACGAAACTAAAAACTAAATAAAAAAACAAAGACGTAAAGATAAATCCATCATTCATGGTATCCCAAAATTTAAGTGTTACACAAACCATGATATTTATTCATGAGCAAGCTTAAAGTACAAACTCATCTTCGCAATGAAAAGGAGTTTTAAATTTTAATTGCTTACAAGAGGCAGGCTAAGGCATCAAAAGTCCGAATCAGTGTATGGTGAACTAGCACATAAAAGATGAAGCTTCCAAATGATTCCGATATGTACTGTTTCGGTGTCTTAACATTCATCGAATTCCTTATCAGAATGAACAATAATGACATAGTTTTATTTCTTTTCTTTTTATTTTATCATGAGCTTTTTGCCATGTTGAGTTCCATTAAGCTTTCTAATTGACCCATGTAGCAAGTGTTTAGCCAATGACTCCCGAACCAGATGGTTTTAGGGCATTAAGTGTAAAGACACCCCTAGGAACTTACTAACTCGAGTTAAAAAGGCTACGAAACTAATTGGTCTCAATGCTTCTGTTGTGAGTTTTAAATTACTCGCAAGCGCACGAGTCGTTTGCAATATAGCGTTGTGCAAGTGCGAGGTCGAATCCACAGGGAATTGCGTTGTGAAAATATAATTTAATCTAAACTAACTTTATCTTAACCTAGTTCCGAATTTTGAATGATATTTTGGAAAACAAATTAAAACTAAACTAAATTGATTTTAAAAACTAATAATAAAGACACTAAGGTTTCTGAATCCACCCCACCAAAGTTTAAGCATATATGTCCTAAAAACATAGCCTATCAAAACATTCCATGAATCCAACTTACGACAAAAAACAAAGAATATCTCAATTAAACCAAAAGCATCCAATGTATCCGCTTTAACAAATCACAAAGGAAATCCAATTTAATCGAAAACAATTCGATGTATCCATCAGATGAAACACAAGGAATATCCAACAGAACAATTTAAACACAATCAATCATAAGATTCTACTCAAATAATTGACAGAACATTTATACTAAAAAAATGTCATATTTGTACAAGCAAAT
Organism: Bretschneidera sinensis; assembly: GCA_023935145.1. Taxonomy (NCBI): domain Eukaryota; kingdom Viridiplantae; phylum Streptophyta; class Magnoliopsida; order Brassicales; family Akaniaceae; genus Bretschneidera; species Bretschneidera sinensis. The sequence continues at coordinate 105,734,731 of CM043700.1, read as the reverse complement.
CTGAACTACTATGCCAAACAACGGCGAGGCTTCATCTTCAACCTTAGTTGAAGATTCTAGCCACTCATAACTATGAAACTACAATTCATAAAAAAAAGTGCTAAACATTTAAACTAAAACAACTAAATAAAAAGAAATAAATAACTTTACATGGGAGAAATTCCACTCATTGATGGGCGGCGCTTCTCCTCGTGGTAGCAAAGCCTTTGGGATCCACCAGAATGCTAGCAGACGTCCACCGGTTAACACCAAAATGGCCCAGGAATTGTACACTGAATGATGAAGTCAGATGGTGTTTATATAGGGGAAGATCACAAGTGCAATATGCTTCCAATCTGATGTGGGATACTGCAGATTTCAGTTTTTGCTCTTTGACCTTTGTCTACTAAAACTGCCATAACTTTCTCTAGAAAAATCATTTTATTGATCTGTAAAATTCTCCAGAAAACAGACATCGGGATCTTTCCAAGCATATATAGCTCATCTCGTGGTTCTTCCTGAATCAATATAGTTAAATCCTAAAAAATGGCTGATCTGTCACGCTGAAATCATGCACAGCCTGACCTTTGTCTACTAAAACTGTCATAACTTTCTCTAGAAAATTTATTTTATTGATCCGTAAATTTCCCCAGAAAATAGACATTTGGAGCTTTCCAAGCATATATGGCTCATCTTATGGTTCTTCCTAAATCAATACAGTTTAATCCTCAAAAATGGCTGATCTGCACGAGCAATTCTAACAATTTAGTGAAACTTCTTTCCAAGCTTGAAAACCTGTAAAACAACGAAAACAACTCAAAGTAACAAATTCCTAAGCTAACAAATGTAAATTAAAGGGCCAAAATATGCAATATTTGGCACTTATCAAATACCCCCAAACTTACAATTTGCTAGTCCCTTAGCAAAACAAAATAATAAAAAAAAACTAAATGAAAAACAAAGAACATAAAGATAAGTTCATCACTCATAGTATCCAAAAATTTAAGGAGCACACATCACCATGATATTCATTCATGAGCAAGCTTAAAAAGATAAACTCATCTTCGCAATGAATAGAAAAGTTAAAATCTAATTACTTACAAAAGGCAGGTTAAGGCATCACAAGTCTGACACTGTGTAAAGTGAATTAGCATATAAAAGTAAAGCTTCCAAGTAACTCCAATGTGTAAGGTCTCCATGTCTCAAGATTCACCGAATTTCCCATCAAAATGAACGAAAAAGGCATAGTTTTTTTTTTTTTTTTTTTATAATGAGGCACGACTATGTTTAGTTCCCTTAAGCTTTCTAATTGACCCATGTAGCGAGTGTTGAGTCAATGACTCCCAAACCAGATGGTTTTAGGGCATTAGGTGTACAGACACCCCTAAGGACTTACTAACTCGAGTCAAAAAGGCTACGAAAATAAACCGGCTTTAATACTACCAAGCAAAATTCCACCTTTTGACGTGAACACTCACTGCTTACCGAGGCAAGAGGTTCAGTTACTCAGCGGAAAGTTGTAGTAATTTTTTTTTTCATTTTTTTTTCTTTATGCCCAAGCGTTCATCCAACAAGTCATCCAGTTTTAGTTAAGATAAGGAAAAATACACATTAAAATCACATGTCATACCTCACATAATTTGTGCTAATGTGCTCGTGTTAGATTATGTCAAACATGTGAATTCTCAAATGCCTAAGGTAAGTAACTAAATTTTAAAAATTTATCACCAGATCATGTGTTCAAAATGTTAAGCTCACCAATGACATCACGTCACAGAAAATGTTAAGATCAACCAAAATTTCACGATAACATGAGCATGCATTTATCTCTACGACGAAAAGACAACAAATTATGACAAAGTGTGTGATATGTCTCCCATACCCCCAAACTTAAATTACACATTGACCCCAATGTGTGACTAATATGGAAAGAGCTGACCTGAGATATGGAGAACTAGTTGGACAGGTATGGCTCATAGCATACCCCCAAACTTGAACTGAAGTACGCTTTGTCCCTGAAAAATAAAAACTGGAAAACAAAAAATACTGGAAACAAACATTAATCATAAAAATGCGAAATAATAAATAAACAGAAAAGATAAGCTGTGGGGTGCCTCCCATGAGCGCTAAGTTTAACGTCTTCAGCCAGACCCAACATTAGTAAACAGGCCCAACTAAGCGCTCCACTATCTGATCAATAAATGGGAATGAAAAATGATCAGGCCTAGTGGCAGCATTCAATTTACGGTAGTCTAGACACTTTCTCCATCTTGACTGCACTCGAGTTGGGACCAACTCGTCGTGTTTATTTACTACCGTCAATTTAGCACGTTTGGGCATGACTGGAATCAGGCTCACCAACTTGCGATCAGAGATGGGATAAATGATCCCTGGCTCTAACAGCTTAATATCTTCTGCACTCACAACCTCTTGCATAGCAGGGTTGAGCCTTCTTTGTGGCTCCCTCGATGGCTCGGCATTCTTCTCCAACTGTATCGTGTGTATTACCAACGAGGGGTTGATTCCCTTGACATCCTCAATAGTCCAACCTACAGCTTCCTTATGCTCTCTTAAGATGTCCAATAATTTCTCCTCTGGAGCATCACCCAAATCTAAAGCTACCATTATAGGCAAAGAATCTGCTGGACCTAGGAACTTATACTTAAGATTGTCTGATAAAGGCTTAAGTTCCTTCTTGGGGGGTTCAGGTGTTGTGGTTTCCTCCGTCTCACTGATCTTTTGAGGAGCAGACTCCAAAGTAGCATTTGCTTGCTCAAACAACTTATCTAAATCCAAATCGTCTTCAAATTGAGCAAAGCAGGCCTCCAAAATGTCCTCAGACTTCCCTTCTTTCTTGGGCGCTTGTAGTCTCTCAGGGTAAGGCACTTTAGGTAAAAATAACCTAGAGAGATCATTAATAATAGGTGTGGCTGTAGATGGCTCAGCATCTCTCTTCTCATTGTTGCCACTTTCTTGCCCTTGGTGCATAGCAGGGTTCTCTTCCACTTGATTGTGCACTTGTCTCCCAGACCTCAATGGGACAATTAATTGCACTCGTTCCTGCCAATGCATAGGAGTTAATAAATTTCCCACCGTAAACTGTTCCTTTGGGTTAGGATCAGTTTGACTGGGGAACGTTCCTTCCTCTCCTTCACCCACATAACTTGCGATTTGATCAATTTGACTCTCTAGTGTGGCAATCGCTTGGGTGTTTTCTATTATTGCACTTATCACTTCACTCATAGATTGGCTAGTCATTTTCATGAAATCATTGAGAGTGTCCTCCAATGACTGTGAAACCGACGGTGGCGCTTGAATGGGAGCTTGGTAAGCGGGTGATGGTGCTGGATAGGCTGAGTGACTATAACTTGGAACTGGCGGAGGAAATTCGGGAGGGTATTGATTATGAGCTTGATAAGGGGCTCCTCCCTGATTCCTCAGTTGGTTCTGCGTCCATGAAAAATTAGAGTGGTCCCACCACCCTAGATTGTATGTTTCTGAGTAAGATCCATTTGATTGCCAACAACAGTCATTGAAAGCATTCATTTGTTCCATGGGATACTCGGCACAAGCTGATATTGATGGACAATTCTGTGCTAGATGCATAGGACTAGCACAGATGGAACAACTATCAACATTGAATGTGTTGGCAGCATTGATGGACGGGCCGGTTATTTTAATGAAATCCTTGAGGGCATCCTCTAAAGACTGTGAAACCGGAGCTGGATTCATCCACATTTTTTTTATAAAAAAAAAATTAAAAAGATAACTAACTAGTAGAAAAATAAAATCATTTTAGACCAAAAATTTTCACAAACCAAACAATTCCCCAGCAACGGCTCCAAAAACTTGTTGTGAGTTTTAAATTACTCGCAAGCGCACGAGTCGTTTGCAATATAGCGTTGTGCAAGTGCGAGGTCGAATCCACAGGGGATTGCATTGTGAAAATATAATTTAATCTAAACTAACTTTATCTTAACCTAGTTCCGAATTTTGAATGATATTTTTGGAAAACAAATTAAAACTAAACTAAATTGATTTTAAAAACTAATAATAAAGACACTAAGGTTTCCGAATCCACCCCACCAAAGTTTAAGCATATATGTCCTAAAAATATAGCCTATCAAAACATTCCATGAATCTAACTTACGACAAAAAAACAAAGAATATCTCAATTAAACCAAAAGCATCCAATGTATCCGATTTTAACAAATCACAAAGGAAATCCAATTTAATCGAAAATAATTCGATGTATCCATCAGACGAAACACAAGAAATATCCAACAGAACAATTTAAACACAATCATTTTATTAAAAAAAAAATAAAAAAAGATAACTAACTAGTAGAGAAATAAAATCATTTTAGACCAAAAATTTTCACAAACCAAACAATTCCCCAGCAACGGCGCCAAAAACTTGTTGTGAGTTTTAAATTATTTGCGAGGGCACGAGTCGTTTGCAATATAGCATTGTGCAAGTGCGAGGTCGAATCCACAAGGAATTGCGTTGTGAAAATATAATTTAATCTAAACTAACTTTATCTTAACCTAGTTCCGAATTTTGAATGATATTTTGGAAAACAAATTAAAACTAAACTAAATTGATTTTAAAAACTAATAATAAAGACACTAAGGTTTCTGAATCCACCCCACCAAAGTTTAAGCATATATGTCCTAAAAACATAGCCTATCAAAACATTCCATGAATCCAACTTACGACAAAAAACAAAGAATATCTCAATTAAACCAAAAGCATCCAATGTATCCGCTTTAACAAATCATAAAGGAAATCCAATTTAATCGAAAACAATTCGATGTATCCATCAGATGAAACATAAGGAATATCCAACAGAACAATTTAAACACAATCAATCATAAGATTCTACTCAAATAATTGACAGAACATTTATACTAAAAAAATGTCATATTTGTACAAGCAAATCTGAACTACTATGCCAAACAACGGCGAGGCTTCATCTTCAACCTTAGCTGAAGATTCTAGCCACTCATAACTATGAAACTACAATTCATAAAAAAGTGCTAAAAATTTAAACTAAAACAACTAAATAAAAAGAAATAAATAACTTTACATGGGAGAAATTCCACTCGCTGATGGGCGGCGCTTCTCCTCGTGGTAGCAAAGCCTTTGGGATCCACCAGAATGCTAGCAGACGTCCACTGGTTAACACCAAAATGGCCCAGGAATTGTACACTGAATGATGAAGTCAGATGGTGTTTATATAGGGGAAGATCACAAGTGCAATATGCTTCCAATCTGATGTGGGATACTGCAGATTCCAGTTTTTGCTCTTTGACCTTTGTCTACTAAAACGGCCATAACTTTCTCTAGAAAAATCATTTTATTGATCTGTAAAATTCTCCAGAAAACAGACATCAGGATCTTTCCAAGCATATATAGCTCATCTTGTGGTTCTTCCTGAATCAATACAGTTAAATCCTCAAAAATGGCTGATCTGTCATGCTGAAATCATGCACAGCCTGACCTTTGTCTACTAAAACTGTCATAACTTTCTCTAGAAAATTTATTTTATTGATCCGTAAATCTCCCCAGAAAATAGACATCCGGAGCTTTCCAAGCATATATAGCTCATCTTATGGTTCTTCCTAAATCAATACAGTTTAATCCTAAAAAATGGCTGATCTGCACGAGCAATTCTAACAATTTAGTGAAACTTCTTTCCAAGCTTGAAAACCTGTAAAACAACGAAAACAACTCAAAGTAACAAATTCCTAAGCTAACAAATGTAAATTAAAGGGCCAAAATATGCAATATTTGGCACTTATCAAATACCCCCAAACTTACAATTTGCTAGTCCCTTAGCAAAACAAAATAATAAAAAAAAACTAAATGAAAAACAAAGAACATAAAGATAAGTTCATCACTCATAGTATCCAAAAATTTAAGGAGCACACATCACCATGATATTCATTCATGAGCAAGCTTAAAAAGATAAACTCATCTTCGCAATGAATAGAAAAGTTAAAATCTAATTACTTACAAAAGGCAGGTTAAGGCATCACAAGTCTGACACTGTGTAAAGTGAATTAGCATATAAAAGTAAAGCTTCCAAGTAACTCCAATGTGTAAGGTCTCCATGTCTCAAGATTCACCGAATTTCCCATCAAAATGAACGAAAAAGGCATAGTTTTTTTTTTTTTTTTTTTTATAATGAGGCACGACTATGTTTAGTTCCCTTAAGCTTTCTAATTGACCCATGTAGCGAGTGTTGAGTCAATGACTCCCAAACCAGATGGTTTTAGGGCATTAGGTGTATAGACACCCCTAAGGACTTACTAACTCGAGTCAAAAAGGCTACGAAAATAAACCGGCTTTAATACTACCAAGCAAAATTCCACCTTTTGACGTGAACACTCACTGCTTACTGAGGCAAGAGGTTCAGTTACTCAGCGGAAAGTTGTAGTAATTTTTTTTTTTCATTTTTTTTTCTTTATGCCCAAGTGTTCATCCAACAAGTCATCCAGTTTTAGTTAAGATAAGGAAAAATACACATTAAAATCACATGTCATACCTCACATAATTTGTGCTAATGTGCTCGTGTTAGATTATGTCAAACATGTGAATTCTCAAATGCCTAAGGTAAGTAACTAAATTTTAAAAATTTATCACCAGATCATGTGTTCAAAATGTTAAGCTCACCAATGACATCACGTCACAGAAAATGTTAAGATCAACCAAAATTTCACGATAACATGAGCATGCATTTATCTCTACGATGAAAAGATAACAAATTATGACAAAGTGTGTGATGTGTCTCCCATACCCCCAAACTTAAATTACACATTGACCCCAATGTGTGACTAATATGGAAAGAGTTGACCTGAGATATGGAGAACTAGTTGGACAGGTATGGCTCATAGCATACCCCCAAACTTGAACTGAAGTACGCTTTGTCCCTGAAAAATAAAAACTGGAAAACAAAAAATACTGGAAACAAACATTAATCATAAAAATGCGAAATAATGAATAAACAGAAAAGATAAGCTGTGGGGTGCCTCCCATGAGCGCTAAGTTTAACGTCTTCAGCCAGACCCAACATTAGTAAACAGGCCCAACTAAGCGCTCCACTATCTGATCAATAAATGGGAATGAAAAATGATCAGGCCTAGTGGCAGCATTCAATTTACGGTAGTCTAGACACTTTCTCCATCTTGACTGCACTCGAGTTGGGACCAACTCGTCGTCTTTATTTACTACCATCAATTTAGCACGTTTGAGCACGACTGGAATCAGGCTCACCAACTTGTGATCAGAGATGGGATAAATGATCCCTGGCTCTAACAGCTTAATATCTTATGCACTCACAACCTCTTGCATAGCAGGGTTGAGCCTTCTTTGTGGCTCCCTCGATGGCTCGGCATTCTCCTCCAACTGTATCGTGTGTATTACCAATGAGGGGTTGATTCCCTTGACATCCTCAATAGTCCAACCTACAGCTTCCTTATGCTCTCTTAAGATGTCCAATAATTTCTCCTCTGGAGCATCACCCAAATCTAAAGCTACCATTATAGGCAAAGAATCTGCTGGACCTAGGAACTTATACTTAAGATTGTCTGATAAAGGCTTAAGTTCCTTCTTGGGGGGTTCAGGTGTTGTGGTTTCCTCCGTCTCACTGATCTTTTGAGGAGTAGACTCCAAAGTAGCATTTGCTTGCTCAAACAACTTATCTAAATCCAAATCGTCTTCAAATTGAGCAAAGTATGCCTCCAAAATGTCCTCAGACTTCCCTTCTTTCTTGGGCGCTTGTAGTCTCTCAGGGTAAGGCGCTTTAGGTAAAAATGACCTAGAGAGATCATTAATAATAGGTGTGGCTGTAGATGGCTCAGCATCTCTCTTCTCATTGTTGCCACTTTCTTGCCCTTGGTGCATAGCAGGGTTCTCTTCCACTTGATTATGCACTTGTCTCCCAGACCTCAATGGGACAATTAATTGCACTCGTTCCTGCCAATGCATAGGAGTTAATAAATTTCCCACCGTAAACTGTTCCTTTGGGTTATGATCAGTTTGACTGGGGAACGTTCCTTCCTCTCCTTCACCCACATAACTTGCGATTTGATCAATTTGACTCTCTAGTGTGGCAATCGCTTGGGTGTTTTCTATTATTGCACTTATCACTTCACTCATAGATTGGCTAGTCGTTTTCATGAAATCATTGAGAGCGTCCTCCAATGACTGTGAAACCGACGGTGGCGCTTGAATGGGAGCTTGGTAAGCGGGTGATGGTGCTGGATAGGCTGAGTGACTATAACTTGGAACTGGCGGAGGAAATTCGAGAGGGTATTGATTATGAGCTTGATAAGGGGCTCCTCCCTGATTCCTCAGTTGGTTCTGCGTCCATGAAAAATTAGAGTGGTCCCACCACCCTGGATTGTATGTTTCGGAGTAAGATCCATTTGATTGCCAACAACAGTCATTGAAAGCATTCATTTGTTCCATGGGATACTCGGCACAAGCCGACATTGATGGACAATTCTGTGCTAGATGCATAGGACTAGCACAGATGGAACAACTATCAACATTGAATGTGTTGGCAGCATTGATGGACGGGCCGGTTATTTTAATGAAATCCTTGAGGGCATCCTCTAAAGACTGTGAAACCGGAGCTGGATTCATCCACATTTTTTTTTAAAAAAAAAATTAAAAAGATAACTAACTAGTAGAAAAATAAAATCATTTTAGACCAAAAATTTTCACAAACCAAACAATTCCCCAGCAACGGCTCCAAAAACTTGTTGTGAGTTTTAAATTACTTGCAAGCGCACAAATCGTTTGCAATATAGCGTTGTGCAAGTGCGAGGTCGAATCCACAGGGAATTGCGTTGTGAAAATATAATTTAATCTAAACTAACTTTATCTTAAATGCCAAAAGTATATCCCAATTAAACCAAAAGCATCCAATGTATCCGCTTTTAACAAATCACAAAGGAAATCCAATTTAATCGAAAACAATTCGATGTATCCATCAGATGAAACACAAGAAATATCCAACAGAACAATTTAAACACAATCAATTATAAGATTCTACTCATATAATTGACAGAACATTTATACTAAAAAAATGTCAGATTTGTATAAGCAAATCTGAACTACTATGCCAAACAACGGCGAGGCTTCATCTTCAACCTTAGCTGAAGATTCTAGCCACTCATAACTATGAAACTACAATTCATAATAAAAGTGCTAAACATTTAAACTAAAACAACTAAATAAAAAGAAATAAATAACTTTACATGGGAGAAATTCCACTCGCTGATGGGCGGCGCTTCTCCTCATGGTAGCAAAGCCTTCGGGATCCACCAGAATGCTAGCAGACGTCCACCAGTTAACACCAAAGTGGCCCATGAATTGTTCACTGAATGATAAAGTCAAATGGTGTTTATATAGGGGAAGATCACAAGTGCAATATGCTTCCAATCCGATGTGGGATACTGCAGATTTCAGTTTTTGCTCTTTGACCTTTGTCTACTAAAACTGTAATAACTTTCTCTAGAAAAATCATTTTATTGATCCATAAAATTCTCCAGAAAATAGACATCGGGATATTTCCAAGCATATATGGCTCATCTCATGGTTCTTCCTAAATCAATACAGTTAAATCCTCAAAAATGGCTGATCTGTCACGCTGAAATCATGCACAGCCTGACCTTTGTCTACTAAAACTGCCATAACTTTCTCTAGAAAATTCATTTTATTGATCCGTAAAATTCCCCAGAAAATAGACATCCAGATCTTTCCAAGCATATATGGTTCATCTTCTTGTTCTTTCTAAATTAATATAGTTTAATCCTCAAAAATGACTGATCTACACGAGCAATTCTGGCAATTTAGTGAAACTTCTTTCCAAGCTTGTAAACCTGTAAAACAATGAAAACAACTCAAAGTAACAAATTCCTAAGCTAACAAATGTAAATTAAAGGGCCAAAATATGCAATATTTGGCACTCATCAACTTCCAAGCAAAATCCCCACCTTTTGACGTGAACACTCACTGCTTACTGAGGCAAGATGTCCAGTTACTCAATGGAAACTTTATTTAATGATCATTATATGCATCATTCCCACCTTTTGATGTGAACACTCACTGCTTACTGAGGCAAGAGGTCCAGTTACTCAGTGGAAAATATATTTAATGATCATTAGGAGCATTTTATTTTCTCTTTTTTGCATGATAACATTCTTCTCTATTTTTCTATACCAAAGTGTTATTCGAACAAGTTATCCGATTACAGTTAGGTCATGGAAACATATACATAGAAATTATATGTCATACCTCACACCATTATGTACTGATGTGCTCGTGTCAGTTTTTAGATCAAACTTGTGAATTCTTAAATGCCAAAAGTAGGTAACTATACCTTAAAACTCTATTATCAGCTAATGTGTTTAGGATTTTAAGCTCACTGATGAAATCATATCACAGTATTCGTTTAGATCAACAAAAAATTTCAACATAATATGAATATGCATTTATCTTTTTAAAAAAACTGGGACAAGTGTGTGAATGTGTCTCCCATACTCCCAAACTTAAATTATGCATTGTCCCCAATGTGTGAATAACATGGAAAGATCTGACTTAGGAGATGGAGAACTAGCTGGGCCAGAATGGCTCATAGCACACCCCCAAACTTGAATGGATGTATACATTGTCCCTAAAAAAGAAAAACTAACATAATACGGGAAAACAAAAAGTATGAAAAATAAATAAATAACAATAAATACGAAAAGCAATAAAAAAAAATAAAAGGATAAGCTGTGGGGTGCCTCTCATGAGCGCTAAGTTTAACGTCTTCGCCGGACCAAGCCTTATTCTCCCCTAAAACTAAGATTGGTAGCAACTAGCACAGGTAATGTCTTATTCTCTCCCATATAAGCATAAGTCAAATGCTTCGGCAGTTACTTCAACTCCAAATTTGGTGTCTGGACAATAAAAGGGAAAAAAAGTAGTATTAGTAGGCACAAGAATTTCAAATGGATCAGTATACTTACTTAGATGCTTTGGAGTGGCCTCAAGGAGGTGCACAGTTTCAATGATGTCATCAGTAACATCCTCATATGCTGGCTTTATATTTGATCTTGTGAAACTAAGGGTAGGGGTGGTCTCCAATGGATCAATGTGATGGAACTAAAAAGCTTGTTCAACAACACCTAGAGTGGGTATTGTTTGGGTTGGAAATTCTCCATGTTTTCTTTCATTTAGATCCTTAGCCAATTTCCCCACTTATACTTATAGTCTTTGAATGGCTTGCTTATGCTTTACGGTGATTTGCCTTTGCTCAGTCCGGAATTGTCTTGTTTCTGCTATGAACTGTTCTTGTGAAGCCATCAGCTGTTGTTGCTGAGTTGCCAATTGCATCACAAGACTCTCTAGGTCACTCTCTTTTGATTCCGAAACTGTTTGAGCTACTTGTTGGGAGTTTCTTTGCTGTCCTTGAAGGTTCAAGGCATTTTGATTATTGCTCCATGAGAGGTTGGGGTGGTTCCACCAGCCAGGAATATAAGTATTTGCATATATATTGTAGTTGTTCGGTCCCACATAATTTGCTTACTCTTGATCTGCAGATGAATATAAAGGGCAAGTGTCAATAGTGTGATCAAAATGAGAACATATAGCACATACTTGGAGTTGTTTGGCTCTTGGACTAGGTAAGACATTCTGCACAGTCATGGCTTTTACAAGCATATCTATCTTTTTTTCCATAGCAGCCAACCAATTTGAAAATCCACTATTTAAGTTCACTTCATACATGTCCTTGCTCTTTACTCCTTGCTCTGTATTGAGTGGAAAGAAGGTTGAATTTCTGGATCGAAGCCTGTGCATGAATCAGTTGAACCGCTTTAGTGCAGCAGTTTCAGTACTGCTGCTCGGGTACTCTCTGGACCTTTTGCCCTCGAGCGCACCCTGAACTGCCCTCGAACGCTGTTCTTCCTGCGCTCAAGCGCTACACTAGTGTGCTCGATCGCAATGAGGACAAAAACTCCTCTGTTGCACACCTGAACAAAAATAGAAAAACAGAAAATGAAAAGATAAAAAAATTAGGGTTGTTTGATAAAGAAGATATAAACATAACAAAAAAAATAAAAATAAAAATTACTAACAAAAATAATTCTAAAAAGAAATTTAGGGCAATCCCCGGCAATGACGCCAAAAACTTGTTATGCGATTATCCACCTAAATTAATATGCGAATAATTGTACTTGTTTTACTTGCAAGTGCACAGGGTCTACAGTAGCATAGTGTGCAAGTGCGAGATCATTTCCACAGGGATTAGTGAATTTCGATTTAGAATTAATTTCACAAAGTAAAAATAGGTAGAAATATTTATTGGATTTAGATAATAATTATAAAGGCGTAGGGACTTGATATCCACCACTAATCATGCTACCCCAACAAAATAGTATGCCAATACTCTACTCATGCTATGAATACCTAATGGTTGTCAACCTAAGGGTTTGGTCCACTCCTTAGGCTATTGATTTCCCTAAGCAACGAGTTAGGCATGGTGTATACCCTATCTCTTTTCTCTCTTAAGGGATTCAGCATGGTGTATACTGAGTTGTTCTTTAAGAGAGCATAGGATCTGTGGAAATCGACAACCACACGGGACCTAGGGCTTGGTCCACTCTCGGTTTTCCATGTTGATTAACCCAAGAATCCGGTGTGGATATCTTTTGTTACTATTGTTGAACCCAGAACTCGGTCATCCAAATTGATTCAACTAACTAATCTATATCACATGCATACGTTGATCAGACATATGTATATGAGGAATTTAAATAAAAACAGGCATTAATCAAATTAAGAATCACAGCATAAATATTGCAAAGGCGCCAATACTAAATTATTGCTTAAACATAATTAGGGCTTCAACCAAGCCCTTACTATAAGTTTAGTTACACATAATAAAATAAAGAAAAGAAGAAACCCGAGAGAGCTCCTTTGAAGAGTCTTCAATTCTTCTGTAGAATCCCCTCTGGCCTCCGGCCTCCCGACCTAAACCTAAAACTAAAAAGGAGATACTGTTTCTATGTTTTAAAAGTCTATTTATAGGGTTCTAAGGGTGCCTCGAAACCCTAATTTCCAAAATAAGATCCGGAAGCTTCTTTCCAAAACTGGCTCTGTCGTCTCTCTGTGCGTGTGCGCTCGATCGCATGCTTCTGCACTCGAGTGCACCCATGTGTGCGCACAATTGATTTTGCGCTCGATCGCAGTCATGTTGCGCTCGATCACACTAACTCTTTCCAGATCTTCAGTTTTCTTCCTTTAAAGCTTCAAAATGCTTTCTTTTCTTCACAAGCCTATAAAAAACACATAAAACACAAAAAGAAGTAAAACATAATAAAATATGTAAACAAAGAGCTTAACAAATGTAAATTAAGGGACTTAAATATGAATATTTAAGCTCCTATCACCTCTCAAATCAACAACTCTAACTCTAGCACTAGCACGTCCACGTGTCATCTTCAGACTATTTAAAATATAATTTATTTTAATCTCCCACTTTCTTACTTTTTATGCAGTCTACATAATCATAAAACATAATGCTCTGATACCAAAATTATAACAACCCATCCTGGGTTGGCCACCCCCGAGACGGTGTCATCACATTTTGAAAATCCCAACATGACACATATATACAACAATAAAAATAACACCAATAGAAATTTTTACATCAATCCTCAACCCTCAACAGGGGAGATACGTCAATATGATATTGACTTAAACATTTTACACCACATAATATGCATGAATATTTACAAATAAATTTTTATTTTATTATCTCATTAGTCTAAGGATGTAAACATGTACGTTGCTTACAAAAAAAAATGATTTCGTCTGAACCTCAACTCACCAAATTATTTGTCCTGCTTGCAACCTGAAATCATTTTATAATGAGGGGTGAGCTTCACAAGCTCAATGAATTAAATTTGCTAGAAGTATTCAATTTGTATGAATGGTCTTTCAATATTTAATCAATTATATCTCACATAACTTGATACCAGCATTCTACTATCACCATACATATCATAAGTCTCATTCTCTATCAAACTCCTCTTCTTATTTATTGGTTCACCTTAAGACCATCAATTATCTTATATTTACCACGTAATGAGGTTCACAGCATAAAGTCTACCATTTAGATGGTTCTTATCTTATCATACTTCTATGTTTTTTTCTCACCATAATTGTCTCTCTGTGAGACTCATTCACCTCTAAATAAAATTCAAAATAACAAACAACACTTCAACATTTCAGTAATGCAATCAATATTTAAAACAGATGCAATGCACGAATTATTATTAGGGAATGTCTTCCCATATGTGGACATATTTTTATCTTAGACTGGCCCCCTCCCAATTATTTATTTCCAGCATATACCAGCTGTCACGGTTTTCATTTATTTCCAGCATATACCGGCTATCACAGTTTTTCTTGATTTCCAGCATATACCGGCTGTCACGGTTTTTCAATTAGACCGGCCCCCTCCCGGTTATTTTATTTAATGCATATGCATATGAACAATGATATGAAATATGCATATGAACAATAACATAAAAACGAACATGAACTCGAATATTTAAATTAGCTATCTTGATTATTCTTAAATTATTATTTGAAAATTTTCACTAAACTCTCCTCATAAATCATATCAAATCATCATTCATAACTTGTCAAGATCCACTAAATTTTATCTCCTCATAATTCGTATCAAAACATCAACCATAGCTCATCAAGAATTTCACTTATCACTTTTATTATTAAATCAACTTATTATTCCAAAAATATTATTTCTCACATAATAATTTTCTGCATGTCCAAAATTCCTATCATACCTATCAATCAATTTTTCATCTACCACCAAAGCATAAGCTAATAATTTATTTTAATATTATCACTAGATATTTCATTTTTATCTAGATTACTTAATGTAAATCTCACTCACCACGTAACACTTTGAGCTACCCGTGGATCACCTCTTTGCCTTTCCCATTCCTCTCAGCAATTTCCCCTGGTTGTTGATCGTCAACACCTGACATAATATTTATATTAAATATCTAATTTATTCTTCAATTCTTCCTAATTTACACCCTTTGAAAATTTCCACTTTGAATTCCAGAAAATTTCATGTATGCTAAAATTCAAAAATAAACTTCACATTATCACCTTCTGTTTTGCTTAGCGCTTCCCATGACTCTATAAAATTCTCTCGTAAACCACTTCAAAAAATTTCTCTTTAAACCTTTCTTTTGGCCCCCTCCAACAGTTTCCACAACAATTGCATGTGTCCTACAAGTAATTGTCCAAACTTTCACTTGGCAGCATGTACGTTTTTTTTTCTTTTTTAAGAGTTATTTTATTCAAATAATGATAAACCTTACACATATATTTTATTTTAATTCCATGTCGTATTTATTAAATTAATTTTTTGCCCTTACTTTACGAATACGGGTATTACACCATGTCTTATTTTGATGATTACCTTGATAAGGTTAATGATAGTGATAGTGACAGTAGTGAGAGTAGGATTTGTTATCAGAGTAGGAGTAATGATGATCTAGAAAATAAGGTGGAGGATGTCCTCGGTGGTGATAAGTCCCTTGCTATAGTCATTTACAAAGGGAAATGTGGTTTTTCCTCTTCAGCGGGTAACCATGTACTTTCCGAGCTGAGGGACGATATGGGTATGTGTGAGAGGGCAAACTAGGCTTTCAGAGTGAATTCGATACCTAATACTTTAAAAGAAGAAAGCCTCCAATCCCTTAGGATTGAATATAGGATCCCTACGGAGTTTGAACTTAGGAATGTTGGGGTAGGGGAATAAGCATCTAATGACCTTCAGGGGGGAGGCCCTTACGAGATGTGTGTGTATGTTCACCATCTAAAGGTGGGACTTAGATTTCCACTTTAACCCTTCTTCTGTCATATTTTGAGCAATTTCGACATAGCTTTGTGTCAGCTCATGCAAAACTCCATATGTTTAGTGATGGCGTTCATATATGTTTGCATGAAAGTAGAGGGTTTGATGAACATCAATGTCTTTAAGGTTTTTTTCCAGATCAATAAGCATAAATAGTGGGTTGTGTGGTCATTAACTCTAGGGTAAATAATGGGTTATTGAAGAACAAACCCAATTCCATTAAGAAATTGAAGAGATTTTTTTTCTATATTCAGAGTAATAGGAGTTTCAGAGTTCCGTTGACTTAGAGCATGGATTGCGTGGAGAAATGCAAGAAGAAGAACCTTCTAAGGTAAGAGCAGGACATTATGGAGAATATGGTAGGTGCTCTCCTAGATTTTGACACCCTTTATGATAATGAGGAGTTAGTGAAGATCGGAATTTGCCATCAGGGTCGTGGGGAGAGTCTTGCTAGTAGTATACCCTGAGTTCAACCCTTATCTTTTTCCTACTTTAATTTTCTTTACTTATACATATGTTTCTTTTTTATAGAGATGGGTGCTACTAAAAAGGAAAAAAATGGAGGCAAAAAAAGCCAAAAGGGAGAGGAACCGTCTTACCGAAGCTAAGGCTAGTTCAAGTTAACCCTATAAGAAAAAGGTTACTTTAGAGGTTCGGAAGTCTTCTTCTACTCCCATTGAGATAGTTGGTCTAATCCCTTCTCTACCTCCTCCACCTTCTACTCCAAGTCTCACAGAACCAGCAACTCCTCATTCATCATTTGTCTCCTTCTCAAGAGGCCCTTCCTGTTGTGTTAATCCTAAACTGGGGAATAAGGGTTAATGAATTCGTGTTCTCCAATGCCAAGGTGGCTCGGGAACATCTGATCTTGGGTATGCCTCATCAGGACCTCACAGAGTTGGGGATAAAGCTTATGGAAAGCTTGGTCTCAATAGAAGAGGTTTTGACCTCTCAGGTATGATCATTTTTTCTTTTGGTTTTTATATTGATTGCCTCCGAACATTTCTAACTTGTGTTTTCCTTTCAGTTAAGCATTGCCACTGGAAATATGTCTTGGCATTGTCTTTACCTTGACAAGCAGTTGGTCGAGTTCCAAAAAAAGCTTACCGAGAGTTACAACCTTACCAAGAGGCTATGGAGCTCCCTTGACTAGAGCTTAAGTGAAAAATGAGAGTTAGAGATTCGCTTAGCTCAGGAGGAGAAAGTAAAGGTAGAGGTAGCAGATGAGTTAGAGAGGGATGTTGCTCAAGAAACCGCGGAGAAAACGACAGAGGAAATAGTAGAAGCCTAGAAGAAGTTTGAGGACTTCAAAGGAGCGATGAAGACAGCTTCAGGGTAAACTACCTCGACGAGTTCAAGAAAGCTAGATAGAGAGCTAAAAAGCTCTTTCGCGAGGTTGACTTCTCTCTTCTTGAGCTTTCATCTTCAAAAAAAAAAAAAAAAAACTACTACCTTGGCGAAAGCCGGTCAGTGTGATAGGGAGGAGGAGGTGCAGACTTGACCTCCCAATTCTGAGGAGGAGGTTGATGTTGTAGGAGATGAGGCTGATGTGTAGAGCCTTGTACTTTTTTTGTTTTGTTTGATATGTTATGCATTTTGAGGCTGCTAGCTCTTTCTTGCATGTAAAAAATCTTTCAAGTTAATGAAGAAAGTTTGTTTCCCTTTTTGTTTTTCTTTTTTCTCAAATTTTTTCTTTTTTAAAGTCTAATACGAGAATTTAAGGAGTAAAGGCCTTGAGCTTTTACCTTGACATAAGGGAGACTTAGAGATTCGCAGTAAACTTGGTGACTGTTATATTCTTTCATAAATAGGGTGGTGATTACATAAGTAACTTTAGCGAAATAGATAAAACTTAGGCGAAATCTCTAAGGAGAGTTTGGAGACACACTATTGGTAGAATTTGGGGATATTCTTGGCATTTTAAGTTCGCGGTATATGCTTGCCACTCAAGTCTTCAAGCTTGAACTTGCTGGCTTGGTAAATTCTATGATTGTAGTATGGACCTTCCCAGTTTGGGAGGAACTTTCTAGCTTCCCGGGGATGAGATACTTCATTTTTTAATAGTACTAAATCATGTAACCTAAAAGTCATCTTTCAAAAGCAGGAGTTTTAAAACCTAGATACCCTTTGGTGATAGGCGGTGAGTTTGATTTTGGCTTTATCTCGAGCTTCGTCGATTATATCAACATTCATTTTGAGTGCTTCCTTGTTGTCAGCTTCATCGAAGCTCTGTACCTGTAGCGAAGGTGCTCCAATTTTAAAGGGAATGACTGCTTCTAAACTGTATGCCATAAAAAAAAATGAGTCTCTTCGGTGGGGGTTCAGGCAATGGTTCGATAAGCCCAGAGGATATTTGGTAAGTGATTAACCCACTGTCTGTCAACATCATCCAACATATTCTTGATGCCCTGTAGGATAGTTTTGTTAGTCAACTCAGCCTATCTGTTAGCTTGGGGATAACCCATCGAGGAGAAACAGTACTCGATGTGGAGTTCATCACAGAAGGCTTTGAATCGAGCACTATCAAACCATTTACTGTTGTTAATGACAAGTATCTGAGGTATTTCAAACCGACACACTATTGATTTCCAAACGAAGCCTCATTCCTGGTGGTCGATTATACTGGTAAAAGGTTCGGCCTCTGTCCACTTGGTAAAATAGTCAATTGCGACAATGAGGTGTTTTCTCTACCCTGGAGCTCTGCTGAAAGGGCCGAGGATATCCATTCCCCATATGGAGAAGGTAAGTGGACTAGTGATCGAGGTTAGGAGATTGACTGGTTTATGAGGAATAGAAGTATAGTGCTAATAGTTTTTGCATTTTTGGACTATTTTTACTGTGTCACCTTGCATTTTAGGCCAATAATATCTGTGATGGAGTATCTTGAAGGCTAGGGCTTGGCCTCTGAGATGACTGCCATGTATACACTCATGAACTTCCTAGAAGGCTTAGTTTGCTTCGGTAAGCCCGAGGCACTTGAGGTAAGGGGTAGTGAGACTCTTTTTGTACAGTTGTCCATTAATGAGAGGGTATCATAAGGCACAGGAGATAAGCTTTTTAGCTTTAGTCTTTTGATCGAGGAGTCTGCCAGCTTTCAAATATTGGAGGATTGGGTCCATCCATGTATTTTCTTCGGTTATCGGGAGAACAAGTGCCTCATCGATGCTTGGAGCAGAAAGGGTCTCAAGATAAATGGCTTGAGTAAGATCAATCTGTCAAGAGGAGGTAAGTCAAGCTAGGGCATCGGCCTTTTTATTTTCCACTCATGGAACTTGGGTTATTTGGAACCTCTTGAAAGTTTTCATAAGCTAGTGAGCTTTTTCAAGGTACCAAGCAATTTTTGCGCTTCTAGCCTTATATTCTCTAGTAATCTAATTTACCACCATCTGTGAATCACTGTAAGTTTCTTGGGCTTCGTTGGCTAGTGCTTTGGCGAGCTTCGTCCCGATGAGCAACGCTTCGTACTCGACCTCATTGTTAGAGGCTTTGAACCCAAATCTCAAAGTGTACTTTACAGTGAACCCCTCGAAAATGATAAGGATGATTTCAACTCTACTTCTAGTGTTATTGGAGGATCTATCCACATAGAGTGTCCAGGTAAGAGCTTGCTCAGTTTTTTTTGGTGTGGACTTTTAGATTGGGGCCTTAGGAAAGGTCGTCTCTACTATGAAGTTTGTTAAGGCTTAAGTTTTGATGGTTATTCGAGGTTTGTACCAGATATCAAATTCCTTGAGTTCAACGGACCATTTGACCATTCTTCCTGAGATATCTGATTTATGGAGCACATGCCTCAGAGGCTGATCTGTTAGGAAAACAATTGTATGCGCTTGGAAATATGGCCGGAGCTTCCGAGCTATGACTAGGAGAGTGTGCTCCATCTTCTCGATAGGGAGATACTGGACTTTGGCATCATGGAGAATTCTACTGATATAATACACGAGTTTTTGCCCACCCATGTCCTCTCAAATTAGGACAGAGGCCACTACGTCCTGGCCCACCGAGAGATAAATGAAGAGTTCTTCTCCAGTGGTGGGCTTGGTTAGAAGTGGTGGTGAACTCAGTTACTCCTTCAATGTGTCAAAATCTTTCTGACAATCTTCGGTCCAGGTGAAATCCTTGGCCTTCCTGATGGCCTTGAAGAAGGATATACATTTATCCAGGGATTTTAAC
The DNA here is from genome assembly GCA_023935145.1 of Bretschneidera sinensis. Lineage (NCBI taxonomy): Eukaryota > Viridiplantae > Streptophyta > Magnoliopsida > Brassicales > Akaniaceae > Bretschneidera > Bretschneidera sinensis. The sequence goes on along the minus strand of CM043700.1, from coordinate 105,714,627 downwards.
ATGAAATAGCTAAATGCCGCTATACGTCCAGTCAGTTTTTGTACTTCTTTCACAGTCCAAGGAGGAGTCATGTCTAAAATGGCCTTGATTTTCTCGGGATTGGCCTCTATCCCTCGCCACATGACCATGTAACCCAAGAACTTTTCGACGGTGACTCCGAAGATGCATTTAGTTAGATTCAGCCTCATCCAATAGTTTCAGAGTATTCTAAAGGCTTTTTCTAGGTCGAATTCACGGTCCTTGTCTTTGATACTCTTCACCAACATGTCATCCATATAAACCTTCATATTTCTCTTGATCAGCTCTTGAAAGACTTTATTCACTAGTCTCTGATAGGTGGCCCCGACGTTCTAAAGTCCAAAAAGCATTACCTTGTAGCAGTATAAACCCTGATCCGTGATAAAGGTAATTTTAGCTTGATCAGGCTCATCCATGAACATCTAATTATACCCTGAACAGGAGATCAAAAAGCTGAACAGTTAGTGCCCGAAGGTGGTGTCAACAATCTAGTTTTTCTGCAGGAGAGGAAAGTTGTATTTTGGGCAAGCTTAATTTCAATCCATGAAATCATTGCAGATCCTCCACTTACCATTGGGTTTCTTGACCATGACCACGTTTGAGACCCATTCTGGGTAATCTTTCTCCTGAATGAAATCGGTTGCGATAAGCTTTTCCATTTCAATTTTAATGGTTCTTTTTCGTTCTAAGGCAAAAGATCTCTTCTTCTAAATGATTGGCTTGTGGTTTGGATTCATGTTCAATTGGTTTACAATGAACTTAGGATCGATCCTGAGCATGTCCAAGGCTGACCAAGCGAATAGGTCTTGGTTCCTTCGGATAAGGGAAATTAGCGATTCTTTGAGGTCTTTTAGGAAATTTGACCCGATCTGAATGGTTTTAGAGTCCTCTTCACACAGTGGAGTGGCGATTAATTCTTCCATAGACTGGCCTTGTAGAGCTTTGATCTTGTCTCGAAAACCCTTTATTTCAAGAGGCAGGGCTTTGACCTTCTTCCCTCTTCTGATATAATTCAAATAGCAGGATCTAGAGACTTGATGGCTTTATTTGACTTCTTCTACTCCATGTTCTGTGGGGAACTTCATCTTCATATGATAGATGAATATGAATTCTCTTAACTTATTGAGTGTCGCTCTGCTGAGGATCACATTATACGATAATGGTTGTTTGACCACCAAGAAAGTGGTCTACACAGTGGTGGTCTGCGAGGTCGTTCGTGTTATAACTACGAGAACTATGCTTCTGTCGGCGAACACTGGTGTCCCTAAGAAGCCATATAAAGGATAAGAGACCAACTTTAACTAGTTGTCCTTCAATTGCCTCTTCTGGAATGAGTCATAAAAAAATAATATCTATCGAGCTTCCGTTGTCTACTAGGATCCGTCTAACATTATGATTGATGATGAGGAGAAAGATTACTATGGCATTATCATGTGGGACTTGTATTCCCTCTAGGTTGTCATTAGTAAAGGATATTATCTGACTTGTCTTAATCCGTTTGTGGGGTCTACTGATCGAGGCTATCGATCGGGCATAGGTCCTTCTTGCTTAATCTGACTGTCCTCTGACTGCAGGTCCTTCAAAGAATATTTTGATGGTTTCTATAATCGTGAGGTCTGTATTTTCTCAATCGCATTCCATCTAATTTGGTCTATGACTTCTCCTAGGTGCTCGATGATCTTGATGGTCATATTTAGATCGCTCGACATTCAATCTTTATGGGCATTTAGGACTTCTTCTGGAACAATTTCCATCTTCTTCAGTTCGTTGGGGCTCGATGAACCCCTTCAGATACCTTCTCTTGATAAGAGATTCGATCTATTACTTGAGAGCATGGCACTCCTCGGTGCCATGACCATGGTACCTATGGAATCGACACCACTTGTTTCGGTTCCCATTGGGGTGGAGTGGTTTTGGAGGCCACCATCTCGTACCTCGTTGGTGTCTTTCCTTTTCTTCTTGGCTCTTCATTCTCTTTCTCTTTGGAAGGGTTGGTTGTCCTCGGTAAGCATGTATTCCTCAGCTTTAGCCAGAATTTCGCTCATATCTTTAGAAGGGCATCGTATGAGTTTATAACTAAAGGCTCTGGGCCTAAGTTCATTCTTGAACGCCAAAATCTGCATAGTTGGATCACAGTAAGGGATCTCCCACGCCGCGGCATTGAAGCGTGAGATAGATTCTCAGAATCTTTCTTCATTTTGCTAAATGATGCTGAAAAGGGCTTCAGAGGTTTTCCGAGGAACCTTGGTGCTAAGGAGGTGCGCTATGAAAGCTCAGTTGAACTTCTTAAAGGATCCAATGCTTTCGAGTTTGAGATGTGAATACCAAGTGCTGGCGACCTTTTCAAGGATTAAAGGAAAGATTCGGTATACGACCGCGTCTGAGTGATAGTTCAGCATCATGGTGGTTCTATAAAGTTGCAAGTGATCCATAGGGTCAGTAGAGCCATCGTAGGCCTTGATGAGTAGCATTCGGAAGTTCGAAGGGAGAGAGGTCTCAAGGATCTCTTTGGTGAATGGTGGATCCTAAGTATTTAGCTTATTCAAGGCATTGTTGTTTCTGCCTTTGAAAGCTTCATTTATCTTCTCCTCCATTTCTTCGAACCTTTTGTCCAGGTGTGTGTTGTTTCTGGAGGGGGATAAACCCCTAGATTTGGTGGCTGGGGTCCATTTGGAAGTGGCGTTATTTTGGGATCCGGTAATACGAAAATGAGAGGATTCGGTGGTAGAACGGCTGCTGACGAACTTTCTATGATTGGGTTAATTTTTTCTTCTGGACTTTCAGCGAGAGGACGGAAGTGAGGGAAGACGAGCTCTTCCCCGAACTTCAACGGCCAAATTGGTAATTGGGCGGGAAAGTTCAAAGAATTAGAAGATGCCCCTTGGTTCTCCTAGAGATCACTCTCTACTGACTCGTGATAAAGAGGTTGTGCATGTCTGCTCTACTTGTCGGGAGATCCATGCGGATTTTAATTAAGGGTGGCGTGTTTGGAGACAATGGGGAATTGCGACAGGACTTTTCGCTGTGGGTGCCTGTTCGTGCGGCTATAGTGCCGGCAATGCCTTTAGTGGAGTCATTTGGGGTATTTTTTGGGTGGTATGGCAACAAATGAGCTCTTATGGTTTTTCTTCATTTTTCTAAGAAAATGAGAGATTTAAATTTCCCACATACGGCACTAATCTATTGATGCCGAAATTCTGCCGCTAGGTGATAAGGCTAGGACACTTGATTTGTGCACACGAAACAAATGGCATTAATCTAAAGGTCACCAGAGAGAGGAGGGTGATGCTTCCAGACACTCTCCGATGCCTATGTTACCGTTGGATTATTGGGAGTTTTTGACCCTCACCTATATTTTAATGATAACAAAACACAACTCTTATTATACTAACGATGCTATCTAAGTGTATTAAGCAATAAGAGCATTCAACCAAGGATCAAGGTGCAAGAACTCAACCCGAATCAAACATCAAGTGAAGACAAAAGAACTAGTATAGGTCTAAGGTATTAAAAAAAGTTGTAAGTCTCACTTCTTCAGGTAATTAGCTTGTCCAATGGCTCTTTTTGAAAAAGCATTTTAACATGACCTTTTAATCAAATGTTTTTAAAGTTAAAATCTCTTCAAAACATGAAAACTGGGTTATTAAGCAACCCAATCGACTGGTACTTTGGGTAGAAGTTTCCCAGTCGATTGGTAAGTCATACCCAGTTGACTGGTACTTTGGGCAGAAGTTCCTTAGTCGACTGGTAAGTCATACCCAGTCGACTGGTACCTTCAATGGCCTTAAAAATGTGATTTTTAAGCATGACCCAGTCGATTAGTAGTTCAAAAAATATGACCGTTGAGACGCGAAATTTCAGCACAAATTTTACCAAAACGTATCAAATCAGTTACAAACGGGCATATTACATCAAGGCTATATAAACCCACTCTATTGAGCATTTCAAAATAGAGGATTACACATTTAATCAAGTTTTTACTCATTGATACTCAAAAAGCTTTGAAAAATTTATTGTTGAGCCATTCCTCAAGCTTTACCTAGAAAGAGAGATATTATTCAGTTGTATAAGCTTCCATTGTTGTCTCTCTACTATTTTCTTTACAGTATTTATTGTAAAGGGATTTTCTTCTGAAAGGAAGGGATTTTTTTTCCGAAAAGAATGGGTTTTTGCTTCCAAAAGGAAGGGATTTGCTTCTGAGAGGAAGGGGTTTGCTTCCGAGAGGAAGGGATTGATTGTAAGGTTTGTGCAACACCCGTGAAGTTGCATGACTAAGTTACTTAGTGGATTACTTCAAGGAGGTTCCTTGAAGAGAGTGGATGTAGGGTCGGAATGAATCCGATATTGCCGAACCACTATAAACTGAGTTTGCATCCTCTATTCCTTAAACTCTTTTATTTACAGCATATTACTTGTTTACATGCTTGTTGATTATTTGTTTTTTTTTTTTTTTTTATAAACTTGTGTTTAATCCGCGAAAGTTTTTAAAAACCCAATTCACCCCTCCTCTTTGGTTGAAACCTCAGTCTACAATTGGTATCAGAGTCTCGTTCTCAATTTTAGGCTTAATACCCTTGAGTAAATCCGATGGCAGCAAATAACTATTCTGAGGGACACTCATACACTAGGCCTCCCATGTTCAATGGCTCCAACTATAACTATTGGAAAAACATGATGAAAATCTTTGTCGAATGACAAGATTATAATCTATGGAAAGTCATTGAGGAAGGACCTAGAATTCCATCAAAGGACATCACTATTAGAGAAACAATCATACAAGCCTAAACTCAAAACTAAGTTTAATGATGAGGATTGTAGAATGATATCTCTCAATAGTAGAGCCACAAGTATTTTACATTGTGCTTTAGATATATCTGAATATAATAAAATTTTTGCATGTGTTTCAGCTAAGGAGATTTGGGATAAACTGCTAGCTACATATGAAGGAACTAGTGAGGTTCAAAAATAAAAAATTTATATGCTGGTATCCGAATATGAATCTTTTAAAATGTCTCCTAACGAAACAATTTCTCAAATGCACTCACGCTTCACAACTATTGTTAATGGTTTGAAGCTTATTGATAGGAACATTGAAGAGTTTGAACTAACGAGAAAAATCTTAAGTTCTCTACCACCTACTTGGAAACCAAAGAAGAAGGCTATTCAGGAGGCCAAAGATCTCGACAAACTTGATGTCGAAACACTTCTCGGGTCATTATTGACATATGAGATGAAAGAAATGAATCCCATTGTCAATGATGATGAGAAAAAGAAAAAGGTGATTACTCTCAAAGCCTCTACGAGTAACAAAGAAAAAGAAACGGAAGAAGAGGTGGAGAGTAGCGAAGAAGATGGTGAGATGTCTTTAATCACCAAACAGTTTCACAAATTCTTGAAGAAAAGCAAGAAACCATACACAAAGGATCCAACTTCAAAAAGGGAACCACTTGTGTGTTATGGATGCAATAAGCTCGATCACATCAAGGCTGATTGTACAGCTACAAGAAAACCATACAAGAGCTTCAAGAAAAACGCTATGATTGCAACCACTTGGAGTGATGATGAAGAAGAAGACTTCTCGGATAAAGAGATCAGACATGAGGAAATTGCCAACCTATGTCTTATAGCAATTGATGATGAAAATGAGGTATCGACTTCTCCCTCTTCAAAAAATAACATTGTTAGTAGCAGTGAAGAATTGATAGAAGTCATAAATGAAATGCATGAAGAATTAAAGAAATTTGATTCTAGGAACTCTATTCTTAAGAAATAGGTGTCATCTCTTTCTAAAGAGATGATAAGTCTAAAATAAGAAAAAGATAAACTATCATCATTGCTTTATGACTCTTCTCAAGATTTCCTAAAAGATGAAAATGAAAACTTAAAGAATAAGATATTAAAATTGAATGGCACAATATCTAGACTCATGCTTGAAAAATAAAAGCTTGATGAAGTACTTTCTTGCTGATTACGCTCAAACTAATACGCGGTTATTGTGTATAGTTGAGGTGTCGATCCCACGAGGAAAAACGAACTACAAGGGAAAGTGTAAACCTTAACACGAACGATAAAGATCAAGTGAGAGAATCTGAGTTTTGATAAATAGAGTAATATGAGAGAATTGTATAAATATAACGAAGAATATAATGGAGAGATAACAAGGTTCCGGGAATCCTCCCTAGGTTTGTTGCCTTATTCTAATCTTGATTCAATTGTTTCTTTCTCGATTGCTAGTTTCACATCCTAAACAGGCAATCGGCAAATATTCAATCAAAGTACATGTAAACCCTAATGTAATTGCTATGAAATACTTTTTACTTTCGATTCAAGCACACATAACCTATCTTACAGATTTATCAAGAAACAACAATATATCTTAATGAAAAAATCGCTGTAATTGACAAACCTAAAAGATAAATCTATCGAAATCAATCACATCTAACAATGTTGACATAAGAAGAGCATGACTAGACTTATATCGAAGAGAAAGATACAATCACTGGATTAAGAGAAAATCTTCTAATCAAATCAAAAAGTAAATCATAACAATGGTTAACGATAAATCCAAACTACAACTGAATCAAGAATAGAAATTAAGAACAACTACACCTAGAGATTCATCCCTTCGCCTTGGTTGGAGATTAGTTGGCCATGGGGCTCATTCTTGAACACTTTGATGGGAGAGAATGTGGCAGCCTTCTTGAGTTTTCCAACCTTAATGATGCCTTTATCAAACCCTAAGTGATCTATTTATAATACAAAAGGTCCAAGGGTGTTTTCGTGTCTAAACTATTATTTAAAACCCTAATTAGGCCGTGACTCGAAAACAAAACATCGCGCTCACGTTGCGGCTCAAACTTTTGGTTTTCTTCATGCTTCTGGAGGCCGCGGCTCAGATTGGTCCAGGTTGCGGCTCAAACTGCCAGGCTGCGGCGCACACTGATGTCTTCTTGGCTCTTTTGGATTTGGTTCTGGAGGCTGCGGCTCAAACTTTCTAAGCCGCAGCGCACACACTTCTTTTCCTATCCGAGAAGTTGGTGGTTCTGGGGGCCGAGGCTTGAAGTTCTAGGCCGCAGCATGGAACACTAAGGACTTGGTTTCTCTTCATTTTGTCCTTCCGCAACCATGTCTTCACTCTGATATGCATCGAAGCATCGTGCTTTAAGCTATGATAGTTTTCCATCTCTTTTGGACTCAAAGTACCTGAAAATGCATCGAAATATATCAACAATCCAAGAATATCACCTTAGAGTTTTTAAGGTATAAAAGTGCAATTCAAACCTAGATCAACCCTAAAATGCTAACAAATAAGTACTGTTAAGATGTGACTCTCATTATAAACCCCAATTAGCTTATTACTAGTTGCTAGCAATTCAAGCGAGAAACATGAACTGAATTCTTTATTTAGTAAAGCAATGTTAGTGTTAATCCAAGAGTAATTCAACTTTTTGTCTCAAAAATCGCACATAACACACAGCACATAGAATCATTAAATATCACCCAAGTCCAAAAGTAATCCAAACATCAATCTTAAAATTGTTATCAACTCTTAACATCTATCTTACCACAATCCATTAATCTGAACACCCAGATGATTTTATGCACAACAATCATGAATACAAGTCTTGGTCTCTAATATATATTAATTTGCGTGACATCAATCATAAAAACAAGCTCCATATGCTCACTTTTCAAATCACTCTCCACTATTGTAGAAAAATCACACCACCTTGGATCAATAGGTCTTTAATAAGCTTGTAATGTTAGGCTAAGGTAAAGGTTAAGAAATAATGGGGAGGATTCAACAAGTAAAAAAACTCAATCTCTTAGTTTTAAACACAACCACACTAAGCACTGGATAACCTTACTTCACACCTAACTCTTTCAACCATTTTTCGAGCATTTCTTTCAATAAATCACCAATTTTTTTCTTTTCTTCTTTCTTTGCTATAATTCACTTTTTTTTTTTTGGCATAAGTCCATTCACCTCCTTTATCATTTTTTTTCTTTTCTTTTCTTTTCCATAACCCCCAACTTATCTCCTTTAATGTACTTAAGTTATGGTAGTAATATTTTTTTTCATATTTCCCTCCTTACTCCTCTTAAGTGCTTCTCAACAAATGTGTATAACTAAGTTTTTTTTTTTTTTTTAAAGAAAGGTAAGGATAAAATATTTTTAGGCTCATAAAAGTAAGTAAATGGGTTATCGAAAGAAACAAGACTCAAATTCTTTTTCAAGAAAAGGCTCAAACAGGTAACTAGCGATAAATATAGCAATGGTAAGTTTGAAAAGCTTAAACGGTCCAAAAATGGCCTATATCATATCCTAAGTAATGTGCATTCTAGGAATTCACCTCAAGTGATTATCAAATAAGTTCTAGAGCTTGTCGAGACCGCAAAAGTATTCGCAAAACAATAACACATAAAACTTCTCTAAATGTTTTAGACTAATCATGCAATCTTACCGCAAACTAGAGTCTCAAACCAAATGAAGATTGACACTTAAATTACTCTCAAACCAATGCAAGATTTAACTTCTTCTAAACGCTATATGCTATCTCAATTAGGCTCGTATCATTGACATATGAGTTAACTCCAAGGCTAACATAAAGCATGCTAAAAACAAACAAAAAGGGAAAATGACACCTAGCAGTTCAATGAAAAAAAGAAGAAATACGTTTCCTCCACCCCCAACTTAAAAATTGCATAGCCCTCAATGTGAAAGAAAAAGTAAAGGAAACTCCCTTTGTAACCAAAAATGTACAGAAGCTGAAAATTGTGCACCACCATTTGAACTGCATGTCGTTCTTCTTGTTGAAATTTCGATCTATAACATAGAACAAAACAAAAAAGAAAGCAACTGCGCGGTGTAACATTAAGATTCCCACCGTATGTTAGGTTAACACATGAAATCTAAATAATTAACTAAAAACAGAAATAAAATATGAAAAATAAAATAACGAACAAGAATACACAATAAATGTTAGTACAGTCATCCGATAATAAAAAAAATAAAATAAAATGAGACAAACAAGATAGAACCCAAAACTAATCCTCTATGTCTTCATTCTCTTCACCTTCCTCGGGAGCTGGATCAAAAGATGAGCTCGGATAGGGTGGCAAAGTGGGAAAGTGATCCATGTCACAACCAGTGGCAGAGGCAAGGTGTTGGTACATCTGACCAAAAGAAGAGTATACCCCCGCTTGATAATCGGCTTGCCTAGCCAAGAATCATTCTTGACGATCAAACTTATCATGCAAGAGTTTCAGATGCTCGTCAAAACGAATCTCTAAATGCTCAAGGCACTCTGCAATAGTGAAATGCCTAGAGGGAGGAGGGGGGGCAGCCATCGCTGCTCTCTCTCCCGGAGCTGGCGGCCTTAAGGCTTTAATCAGATTGAGCAGCCATCATCGATGGGCTTTTTGGATTGCTGGGCCTCCTCATCAGAACTGTACTGGACTCCGGTTCGGATGCATAATTGGGTAATTAATGAAGGGAAGTACAATCCAAGCTTTTGTCTCACAGTGTGTATGATAGAATTAAATATGATTTGGCCCACATCAATAGTCAATGCCCATCAAAATGGCATAAATCAGAACAACTCTCTTAACAGTGAGGTCACTATAGTGCGTAGCAGGCATCAACCTCTGACACACAAAATATTGCCAAGCCCGAGCATTGACAGTCAGAGAAGTACCAGGCAAGGCTTTAGGGATATCACCCGTCATTTTCCAAGTGGTGCTCGGAATACAGAGAGTATTGCAAACTTCGTCATAATCAATATGAGACACATATGCAATATACTCACTATTTTTTATGTCAGGTAGCCCATATAATCTATTGATAGATGTGCTGCTAAAAGAAACTGTTTTTCTTTTCACCATTACCTTACCATTCCAATGCTCTTCTGCATTAGCATAGAATTCTCGAACCGCATTTGTAAGGGAATAAGGTGGTTGTCTTGCAAATATACCCCAATTCCTATCAATAATCATTCTAAACAAGGTTGGGTTTCCCCTCTCTGTGATAGTGAATCCTCTCTCAGGAATGATTTTCCTAGCATTTATCACTCACTAGCCTCAAAACTAACAAATTTGCTCTCATCATACTCTTGAGGTTGTTTCCCCCTTGATCAAATGTATAGAACAACATAACTAAGTCAATATCAACCACCCAAATAGCACAAATGAACAACAAAGAGAAGAAATTGGCCTTACTTGATGCCCAAAGTTGGAGAGAAGAAAGAGTACCCACCAACTTGAAATCTTCTTGAAAAACCCAAAATCCTATCTGAACCAAGCTTTTTGGAGACATTTTTAGCAAATCTGTAATAAGAGTGAGAAATTCTTCAAGAAATGATGTTAGAATCAAGAAATAGTTAAAGAAAGTGAGTGGGTAAGTGAGGGTTTGGAGAGAGGAGGAGAGAGAGAGAAAGGGGCTGTTGTGTTTTCAAATGAGAAATGAAGAAGAAAGGTGCAGATTTGTGTTTTTAAATTGTGCAGATCGTGTGGGCAGAACAGGTGGCGTTGGCGCGGTGCGGCGCGGCTTGGTGGGAGTCGTGGCTTGAAGGCGTGGGAAGGTTGCTGGGTGGTGCGGCACGGGACGGGCTACGGTGCGGTGTGCTCTGCTCGTGATGAATGCTGTGCAGTGTGGCGCGGCTCATGCTGGGGCACGGCAGGCTCTGCTTGGACCTGTTTTTTTTAAAAAAAACTTGTTTGTTCCACATATAAAAAAAAATAAAATTAGCCAAATAAAATTAATAAAAATAACCTTTAAGCTATGAATTAGATTAAATCATGCTAAAAAAAACTAAAAATTAAAATTGAAATAAATTTGAACAAAACAAACAAAACAAAAGAAAAATAAATAAAAATATACCTGTGTGGTGTGGTCAAAGTGACTAGACCAGATCCATAAGTGGAATGTCTTCCACTTCTGGATCTTGCCTATCAATTAAGATTTTAAAGCGTTGACCATTTACTTTAAAGATCCTACCATCTTTAGTATACTCTATTTCTACCACTCCATTTGCAAAAACATTTTTTACTACAAAAGGGTCGGTCCACCTCGACCGAAGTTTTCCTGGGTGCTTATGGAGTCTAGAATCATATAAGAACACCCGATCATTAGGCTTAAATGTTTTCCTCAAAATTTTATTATCATGAAATACTTTCATTTTAGTCTTATAGATTCTAGAGTTCTCGTAAGCATCATTTCTCAACTCCTCTAGTTCGGTCAACTGAAATTTCCTAAGCTTACTTGCTTCTCCCATGTCAAAGTTGAAGTGCTTGATGGCCCAATATGCTCGATGCTCGAGCTCTACAGGTAAGTGGCAAGGCTTTCCAAAAACAAGCCTATAAGGTGACATACCTAAGGGAGTTTTGAAAGCTATACAGTAAGCCCAAAGCGCATCAACTAGTCTCAAAGACCAATCCTTGCGATCCGGGTTGACCATTTTTTCTAAAATTTGCTTAATTTCCCTGTTTGCAAGTTCTACCTGTCCACTTGTCTTAGGGTGGTAGGCAGTAGAGATCTTATGTAACACCCCATATTCTCTCATCAAAGCTTCAAAAGAACAGTTGCAAAAATGTGTACCTCGATCACTAATTATAGCACGTGGTGTACCAAATCGAGATAACACATTTTCTTTGAGAAATTTAATTACTGTTCTATTATCATTGCTCCGGCAAGCTGCTACCTCTACCCATTTTGACACATAATCTATTGCCACAATGATATATTGATATCCGAAAGAAGGAGGAAATGGTCCCATAAAATCAATACCCTAACAATCAAAGATTTCAATCACTAAAATTGGGTTTAAGGGCATCATATTACGATGAGACGCAGTTCCTAACTTCTGACACTTTTCACATGAACGAAAATAGATGTTTGAATCTTTAAACAATGTGGGCCAATAAAATCCACATTGTAAAATTTTTGCAGTGGTTTTTTTCATTGAAAAGTGGCCCCCACAAGCTTGGGAGTAACAAAATTCCAAGACACTGGCAATCTCTTCATTAGGGATGCAACATCTTAAAATTTGGTCAGGGTAGTACTTGAAAAGACAAGGGTCATCCCAATAAAAATTACATACCTCAGTCAAGAACTTCCTCTTGTCTTGGTATCTCACCAGCAACCAAATAATTCACGATATGAGCAAACCATGGTAGAGAAGTAATAGAGAGTAAATGCTCATCGAGAAAATCATCCTTGATTGGCATGTCGTCAGAGGTGTCCTCAAATGTGAGCCTCTAGAGATGGTCAGCCACTATGTTCTCTACTCCTTTCTTGTCTTTGATGGTGATGTCAAATTCTTGCAAGAGTAAGATCCACCGTATTAATCGTGCCTTAGCATCCTTCTTTGTAAGAAGGTACTTAAGGATTGCATGATCTATGAAAATAAGAATAGGAGAACCAATTAAATAAGCACGAAACATGTTCAAAGTAAATACTACAGCTAGCAATTCTTTTTCAGTGGTGGAGTAATTCATTTGAGCACTATTTAGGGTTTTACTAGTATAGTAAATGACAAAAGGCTTCCCCTCTCTTCGTTGTCCAAGAACAGCACCTACAGCAAAGTTACTAGCATCACACATTATTTCAAAAGGTAAAGTCCAATCAGTTGACTGTATTATGTGTGCTGAAGTAAGCTTGCCAATCAGCATTTTAAAGGTCTCTTGACAAGATTGTGTCCACTCAAATGGGCATCTTTAACTAGGAGGCACATAGTGGTCTAGATATGTTGGAAAAATTTTGTATGAACCTCCTATAAGAACCAACATGACCAAGAAAGGATCTCACATCCTTTACTGTCTTAGGTGTAGGAAACTTAGAAATAAATTCAATCTTAGATTGATCAACCTCTATCCCTTTAGAAGAAACAATATGTCTTAAAACAATACCTGAATGTACCATGAAATGGCATTTTTCCTAATTTAAAACTAATTCCTTCTCCTCATAACGAATCAATACTCTCTCTAAATTCAATAAGTATGCATCAAATGAAGATCCAAAAATAGTCAAGTCATCCATAAAAACTTCCATGCAATTTTCAACCATATCACTAAAAATACTCATCATGCAACGTTGAAAAGTAGCAGGTGTATTACACAATCCAAAATGGCATTCTACGAAAAGCCTAAGTACCAAAAAGACAAGTGAAAGTGGTTTTATCTTGGTCTTCTAATGCAATTTCAATTTGATAATAACCAGAATAACCATCCAAGAAACAATAAAAAGGATGACCAGCTACACGCTCAAGAATTTGATCGATAAAAGGGAGTGGGAAATGGTCTTTCTGGGTGGCAGCATTTAATTTTTTGTAATCAATGCACATTCGCCACCCGGTCACAAGTTTTGTAGGGACTAACTCTCCTAGGTCATTCTTTACCATAGTGACACCTAACTTTTTAGGAACGACTTGTGTAGGACTTACCCATTTACCGTCAACTATGGGATATATAATTCCTGCATCTAAGAGTTTTAACACTTCATTTTTCACCACTTCTTTCATAGTGGGGTTAAGCCTACACTGGGGGTCTCTACGAGGGCTAGTTCTTTCATCCAAATTAATTTTATGAGAACAAACCAGGGGACTAACACCTTTTAAATCAGCCATGTTCCAACCTAAGGCTGATTTATGTTCATTTAGGGTCCGAATTAATTTCTCACTTTGAGACTCAGATAATTCAAATGAGATAATAACGGGAAAAGTATCACCTAGACCGAGAAAAACATGCTTCAAACCCTTAGGCAAAGGCTTCAATTCAACTTTGGGTGCTTGCACACTTGAGGGAATTTGTTTCTCGCTCTTTTCAAGCAACTCCTCAAACTTCGGTTGCCATGCTCGAGTGCCATAATCCTGAGATTTATCAAAAATAGCACAAATATCGATTACATCAGATTTATCATTAATATAATCAAACTCAAAATTAACAAGAAAATACTCAAGAAGATCAAAATCATGAGCTATAGAAGCTCCCCTATCGATGAGTGACTCAATTATGTATAAATGGTGGCTCTCGTCATCATCTTCCGGTTGTTTTGCAACATTAAAGATGTTTACCTCGAGGGTCATGTTTCCAAAGGACAGCTTCATGAGTCCATTCCTGCAATTAATAAGAGCATTTGCAGTGGCAAGGAAAGGTCTACCCAAAATCAAATGAATTTTAGAGTTAGTGTCAACAGCAGAAGTAGTGTCAAGGATTAGGAAATCAACAGGATAGTAAAATTTATCAATTTGAATTAGAACATCCTCTACCACACCCCGAGATACTTTGACTGAACGGTCAGCCAATTGCAATACCACAATGGTTGCTTTGATCTCTCCTAACCGTAACTGTAAATAAATAGAAAACAGCAGCAGATTTACACTAGCTCCTAAATCTAACAATGCTTGTCCAACCTCATGATTTCCAATGCTACATGCAATGGTTAGGAAACCAGGATCCTTGTATTTGGGGGGAATCCTTTGCTCAGTTAAAGCACTAACTTGCTCTATCAGGAACACTGTTTTCTTTATGCGGTGCTTCCTCTTAATTATACACAAATCCTTGAGAACTTTTGCATAAGTAGGAACTTGTTTAATCACATGCAAAAGAGGAAAATTAAGTTTTACTTGCCTTAGGTTCTCTAGGATTTCATTGTTTAGGTCCTGATTTTTCTTGTTTGATTTTAAGGCTTGAAGGAATGGTGCCTTAATAGGGCTCTTGGTAACCTCAAGGTCCTTGGGCAGCTCGGCATCACTACTACCTTGACCCTTTTCCACATCCTCGGATTTGTTTGTTGTTGGGATGCGTAATGACTTACCACTTCTTGTCACAATGGCATTCACATCTTTTAGATTTGCTTGTGCCATGTGTTGACCGTGGGGTATAGACTGAGCTTGAGAAGGGAACTTACCTCGTTCCTTCACACTCGAGGAGCCCATCAATTTGGACACTTGACTCCTTATTTCCTTGTTCTCTTCAACAACCTGCGTAATTAATGCTTCACATCTTTGGTTTGTCTTACCCTGTGCCACTGTTGTGAGTTTTAAATTACTCACAAGCGTACGAATCGTTTGCAATATAATCTGTGCAAGTGCGAGGTCGAATCCACAGGGAATTGCGTTGTGAAAATATAATTTTATCTAAACTAACCCTAATTTAACCTAGTTCCGAATTTTGTATTATATTGTGCAAAGAAATATAAACTTAAACTAAATTGGTTTAAAGCAAATGATAACAAGACTAAGGTTTCTGAATCCACCACACCAAAGTAAAGCATATATTTTCATGTTCTATATAAAAGTAATCAAAAAATTCCATGAATCCAACTTTAAACAAAAAAACAACGAATATCCCAATTAAACTAAAAGCATCCAATGTATCCGCTCTTAAAAAATCACAAAGGAAATCCAATTTAATCGAAAACGATTCGATGTATCCATCAGATGAAATACAAAGAATATCCAATTTAACAATTAAAAGCAATCAATCATAAGATTTACTCAAATAATTGAACAGAACATTTATACTAAAAACATCAGAATTGTTATGCGCAAATCTGAAAATATAATGATAAACAATGGAAAGGCCTCATCTTCAACCTTAACTGAAGATTTTAGCCTCTCATAATTATGAAACTAAAGTTCACAATACAAGTGCTAAACATTAAACTTTAAAACTAAATAAAAAGAAATAAATAACTATACATGGGAGAAATTCCACTCGCTGTTGGGTGGCGCTTCCCCTCATGGTAGCAAAGCCTTCGGGTTCCACCAGAATGCTAGTAGACATCCACCGGATTACACCAAATGGCTCAGGAATTGCACACTGAATGATGAAGTGAGATGGTGCTTTTATAGGGGGAGTCCCAGAGCACAATAGGTTGCAAATTCGATGTGGGATACTACCCGAGTGCACTCAATCGCAGCATGGTGCGATCAATCACATGCTGGTGCACTATAAAGCATTTTTAACCGATGTGGGATATGCAAGTGCGCACCTACGATCGATCGCAAGTCTGGTGCGATCGATCGCACTAGACATCTTCAGCTCGACCCTTGTCTACTAAAACGGCCATAACTTTCTCTAGAGAAATCATTTTTACGAGCCGTAAAATTCCTCAGAAAATAGACTTCCGGATCTTTCCAAGCATATATGGCTCATCTCCTAGTTCTTCCTGAATCAATACTGTAAAATCTACAAAAATGACTGATCTGTACAGGAAATTCTGGCAATTTTAGTGAAACTTCTTTCCCAGTGCTTGTAAACCTGAAAAACAACGAAAACAACTCAAAATAACAAATTCTTAAGCTAACAAATGTAAATTAAGTGGCCAAAATATGCAATATTTGGCACTTATCAGCCACAATAAAAGCATGCAAAGTGTCTTCTAAAGAACTCCTAGAGGATAAGGGTGCATGATATGGTGCAGGATATGATATAGGGGGTTGTACAAGCTGTTGGTTTTTAGACTTCTAACTGAAATTGGAGTGATTATGCCACCCTGGATTATAGGTATTAGAGAAGGGTGCTAAAGGCTTCTTGTACATGCCTAAGGCATTACATTGTTCCTCATACATCCCTCTCATATCAGCAAATGTGGGACACTCTTGGGTGGGATGACCTACCCCGTCGCACATAAAACATGGTTCTAAAGATTCGGCATGATTAGCCACGTGTGTTGGCTTTGAGCCTTTAGTCTTTAACGCATCTAACTCCCTAGTGAGCATCTCAACCTTAGCTTTTAGGTTATTCTCTTCCCTAATATGGTAAATTCCACCACCAGTGGGGTTTCCTACAGGTCGTGACCTATTTGTACTTCAGTAGCACTAGGTCCAGTCCAAGTGTGAGCTTTTTCAGCAAGTTCATTGAGGTACTCTATGGCCTCATCATACTCTTTTTGTAAAAATTCACCATTACACATCATTTCTACAAATTGGCGCTCTCTATAAGTAAGTCCCTCATAAAAATAGCTCACTAAACGCCAATTCTCATACCCATGGTGAGGACACATACTTTACAATTCCTTAAATTTCTCCCAAGACTGATACAAAGTCTTATTGTTCTTTTGTGCAAAGGTGGAGATTTGCCTTTTTAAAGCATTGGTCTTAAGTTGAGGGAAATATTTATTAAAGAAGACCTAAGTCATATCATTCTATGACCCAATAGATCGTGGTCTCAGCGAGTATAGCCAACTCTTAGTTCTATCCTTCAAAGCGAAAGGAAAGAACTTGAGTCTCACGATGTCATCAGTTGCATCTTGACTATGAAAAGTTACAACTTACTTCCTCAAACTCCTTGATGTGCACATATGGGTTTTCATTTTTCAAGCCATGAAACGTAGGGAGTAATTGTATCATCCTTGTTTTAAAATCTTGATGGCGAGTATTTGCTGGAAACATGATGCATGATGGTGTGGCTGTTTGGCTAGGATGCAAGTAATCCTTAAGTGTCCTAGCAACATTCTCATTGGGGTTATCAGTCATGTTAACAAAATCCTTTAAAGTCTAGTTTGGGGATACATTATAGTTTAATCTAGGCGAGGTTTCACTAATGAGAGGGTAACTCTATTTCGGGTCCTTTAATGAATCTACCTCGTGAATATCTCGGTCTAAGCATACACCAAATGAGTTAAAGGGGAAATAAATAAAACAGAATAATAAAAGAAAATCAAAAAATCAAAACAAATAGAAAAGAACAATATTATCGTCTTGTCTCAAAGTTGACAATCTTCCTTGTACTTAAGCGCGCCTCCTCGGCAACGGCACCAAAATTTGATTACGCTCAAACTAATACGTAGTTACTGTGTATAGTTGAGGTGTCGATCCCACGAGAAAAAACGAACTACAAGGGAAGATGTAAACCTTAGCATAAACGATAGAGATCAAGTGAGAGAATCTGAGTTTTGATAATAAAGTAATATGAGAGAATTAAGTAAATATAACAAAGAATATAATGGAGAGATAACAAGGTTCCAGGAATCCTCCCTAGATTTGTTGCCTTATTCTAATATTGATTCAATTGTTTTTATCTCGATTGCTAGTTTCACATCCTAAACAGGCAATCGGCAAATATTCAATCAAAGCACATGTATACCCTAATGTAATTGCTATAAAATACTTTTTACTTTCAATTCAAGCACACATAACATATCTTATATATTTATCAAGAAATGACAATATATCTTAATGACAAAATTGCAGTAATGGACAAACCTAAAAGATAAATCTACCGGAATCAACCACATCCAACAATATTGACATAAGAAGAGCATGACTAGACTTATATCGAGGAGAAAGATACAATCACCGGATTAAGAGAAAATCTTCTAATTAAATCAAAAAGTAAATCATAACAATGTTTAACAATAAATCCAAACTATAACTGAATCAAGAATAGAAATTAAGAACAACTACACCTAAGGATTCATCCCTTCGCTTTGCTTGGAGATTAGTTGGCCATGGGGCTCATTCTTGAACACTTTGATGGGGGAGAATATGGCAGCCTTCTTAATTTTCCAGCCTTAATGATGTCTTTATCAAACCCTAAGTGATCTATTTATAATACAAAAGGTCCAATGGTGTTTTCGGGTCTAAACTATTATTAGAAACCCTAATTAGGTCGTGACTCAGAAACAAAACATCGTACTCGCGCCGCGGCTCACACTAATCCAGGCCGCGGCTCAGACTTTTGGTTTTCTTCATGCTTCTGGAGGCTGCGGCTCAGATTGGTCCAGGCCGCAGTTTAGACTGCTAGGCCGTGGCTCAAATTGATCCAGGCCGCTGCGCACACTAATGTCTTCTTGGCTCTTTTGGATTTGGTTCTGGAGGCTGTGGCTCAGACTTTCTAGGCCGCAACGCACACACTTCTTTTCCTATCCGAGAAGTTGATGGTTCTGGAGGCCGAGGCTTGAAGTTCTGGGCCACAGTATGGAACACTAAAGACTTGGTTTCTCTTCATTTTTTTCCTTCCACAACCATGCCTTCACTCTGATATGCATCAAAGCATCGTGCTTTAAGCTATGATAGTTTTCAATCTCTTTTGAACTCAAAGTACCTGAAAATGCATTGAAATAGATCAACAATCCAAGAATATCACCTTAGAGTTGTTAAGGTATAAAAGTGCAATTCAAACTTAGATCAACCCTAAAATGCTAACAAATAAGTATTGTTAAGATGCATTTTATGACTCTCATCACTTGCCAAAGAATAAGCGGAAGAAAATCCGGTTTAGGATACTCTCCATTAAACAAGCAAAAATCAAAAGAGAGCTTATTCATGAAAGTTTCATGTGTGAATAAACTCTCTACTTCAAATGTTAAAATCACACCCACAATGAATGATAGCATGTCTAGAAATACTAATTCTAATGTTTATATAAGAATGAAGAATCCTAAAAATACTCATGCTTATATGTATGCTCATTCAAGAAATGCTTATACACATGCTAGGAATAATCAAAATATGCATCTTAGACACTATATGTATAATCAAAACTTGCACACTGTACAAACTAGGAGTTACCATCATCCTAGAAATAGTGTGCATACAACCATGAATCCTAGAAATCATCACCATACATTTTTTGGAAATAACATGCATATTCATATTCCTCACAATAGAAACATGTATCCTAAGAACTCAAATCCTATGTATTATAGACAGGTACAACTATATCATCCTAGGATTGTGCATCATCATTTTTATAGAACTCCATATGTTGTTAAGAAAGTATGGGTCCAAAAAAAAATCGTTTTTTCAAGGACTAACCCCAAAGGACCTAAGAGATTTTGGGCACCTAAAAATGCAATTATGTATCCTTGTGTGATATAAATATGCCTCCACACCAAAGAAAAAGGTAACTGTTGGTACCTTGATAGTGGATGATCCAAACACATAACCGGTGATAAAAGTGTGTTCAATGAGCTAACTATAAGAGATGGTGGACTTGTCACCATTGGAGACAACACAAAAATAAAGATCATCAAGCATGAAAAAGTTGGTAACGATTTCTCAACCAAAGATAATGTATTGCTAGTACAAAGCCTTAAGCCAAATTTACTAAGTATTAGTCAACTTTGTGACAAGGGCAACAAAGTCATATTTGAAACCTCTCATTGTCTAGTTATAGCCATCAAAAGTAACAAGATCAAGTTTGTTGGCTATAGACATGAAAATGTTTATATAGTTGATTTAAAATCATTGCATTCCGAAAATGAAAAATGTTTTCCCGCATTTAGTGATAATCCATGGCTATGGCATAGAAGGCTTGGTCATGTGAATATGAATTTGCTTAAAATCATTTCTAGAAAAGATTTAGTCATTGGTCTTCCCAAAATCAATTTTGAAAAAGACAAAGTATGTGATGCTTGTCAAATGGGAAAATAAACTAGGATTTCTTTTAAATCAAAGAATGTAGTCTGAACTACTAGACCATTGGGACTTTTGCATATGGACTTATTTGGTCCAATAAGTACCATTAGTCTAGGTGGCCATCAATATGCTCTTGTTATTGTTGATGACTATTCAAGATATACCTTTGTTATTTTTATTGCTTACAAGGATGAAGCTTTCAAAGGATTTGAAAACTTTTGCAAAAAGGTTCAAAATGAAAAAAGGATTAGTATTTCAAGCATTAGAAGTGATCATGGAAAAGAATTTGAAAACCAAAGCTTTTCAAAATTTTGTGATGAAAATGGAATCGATCACAACTTTTCAGCTCTTAGAACTCCTCAACAAAATGGAGTTGTTGAGAGGAAAAATAGAGTTCTAGAAGAATTTTCAAGAACAATGCTTTATGAAAATAGTTTACCAAAATACTTTTGGGCTGAAGCGGTAAACACCTCTTGCTATATCTTAAATAGAATTTTAATTAGGCCTATGCTTGACAAAACTCTGTATGAATTATGGAAAGGTAAAAAGTCTAATATCTCCTACTTTCATACTTTTGGTTGTAAATGCTTCATCCTAAACAACAATAAAACTAACTTGAGTAAATTTGACTCTAAGATCGATGAAGGGATATTTTTAGGGTATTCAACCTCTAGTAAGGCTTATAGAGTCTTCAACAAGAGAACTCTAGTGGTAGAAGAATTCGTACATGTAACTCTTGATGAGTCTAACCCAATTAGTAGTGTAGAAGTTTCCTTTAATGATGATGCAGATTTTATTCTAAGAACGGAAACTCCTACTCTCATTGTTGACCCAAAGGAGAGTCCACCTCAAACAAATGAAGAGATGGAAACTCTTAAATTGGACCAATCATCTACAAGTCGACAAGAGGATGGTCTTCCCAAAGATTTGAGGTATGTAAATTATCACCCAATCGATCAAGTGATTGGTGATCCTTCACAATGGGTAAGAACTCGTTCCTCAATTAGAAATATTTGCAATTATATAGCTTATTTGTCTCAAATAGAACCAAAGACATTTACAGAAGCCGAAAAGGATAATGATTGGATAATTGCAATGCAAGAAGAAATAAATCAATTTGAAAGAAACGATGTTTGGAATCTAGTTCCCAAACCTAAGAATCATACAATAATAGGAACTAAATGGGTATTTAGAAATAAGATGGATGAGAATGGAATAGTAACTAGGAACAATGCTAGACTAGTTGCTAAGGGATATAATCAATAAGAAGGAATAGACTTTGATGAGACCTATGCTCCCGTATCTAGATTAGAAGCTATTTGAATGTTATTAGCCTTTGCATGTTTTAATAAGTTTAAGTTATTTCAAATGGATGTAAAAAGTGCATTTTTAAATGGCTTTATAGAATAAGAGGTTTATGTTGAGCAACCTCTTGGATTTGAGAATCCTAGTCTTCCAAATCATGTCTACAAACTCTCTAAGACTCTATATGGGCTGAAGCAAGCTCCAAGAGCATGGTATGAAAGACTAAGTAAATTTTTGATTGACAATAATTTCATAAAAGGTAAAGTAGACACAACCCTCTTCACAAAAACTCACATAAATGACACTTTACTAGTTCAAATATATGTTGATGATATTATATTTGGTGCTACTAATGAATCTATGTGTCAAGAGTTTGTCAAGTGTATGCAAGGTGAATTTGAAATGAGCATGATGGGAGAGCTTACCTACTTCCTTGGACTTCAAATCAAACAATTGAAAGGATGTATCTTCATCAATCAATCAAAGTATACTAAGGACCTACTAAAGAGGTTCGGGATGGAAAGCTCAAAGCCACTTGGAACACCCATGAGCACCTCTACAAAACTTGATCTTGATGAAGGAGGTAAATGTGTAGATACTAAATATTATAGAAGCATGATAGGAGCTTTACTTTATTTGACTGCAAGTAGACCTGATATAATGTTCAGTGTATGTATGTGTGCTAGATTTCAAGCTAATTCTAAGGAATCACATGTAGTTGCATTAAAAAGGGTCCTTAGATATCTACAAGGAACTCAAACCATAGGATTATGGTACACTAGAGATTCATCTTTTGATCTTGTAGGATATTCAGATGCTGATTTTGCTGGATTTAGGTTAGATAGAAAAAACACAAGTGGAACATACCAATTCTTAGGTACAATGTTAACCTCTTGGTTTTTCAAGAAACAAAACTTTGTTGCACTATCAACCGCTGAGGTGGAATATGTAGCAGCTGGAAGTTGTTGTGCCCAAGTGTTGTGGATGAAACAACTAGAAGACTATGGCATGAACTTTAAAAGTATCCCAATACATTGTGATAATACTAGTGCTATCAACCTAACCAAAAATCCTATTCAGCACTCTAGAACTAAACACATAGAAATTAGACATTATTTCTTAAGAGACCATGCTCAAAAAGGTGATATAATACTAGAATTCACACTCAGAAGATCAAATAGCTGACATTCTTACAAAACCTCTAAGTGAAGCTAGTTTTTGCAAGATTAGAATGTTAATGGGATTGTTAGATTATGATAAACTGAATGTCTAATTGCTTCATCATTCATCGTTATTCATACTTGACATCTAGTGAAAGAGTATTAATCTTTGTTTAATATCTCCCTCACTCAAAATGGCATAAATAAACAAATTTCGTGCTAAGACTCAAAGACTGGAAATTTTCTTAAGGGTCCAGTCGACTGGTAAGTCTCTGCCTAATTTTCTAGTCGACTAGTAAGTCAATACCAGTCAACTAGTTCATCTAGACTTTGTTTGGAGCCAATTTTTGAAATTCAGTTATCACCCCAGTCGACTGGTATCTGTCTGTCAATTCTTCCAGTCGACTGGTACCTTAATCCAGTCAATTGGTATGCAAAATCCCTCATCTCTGCAAAGGACCTAGTCGACTGGTATCCTTACCCCAATCGACTGGTATCGCGATTCTATAAATAGGTTGTTCAATTTTTTTTTTCAGATTTTCACACCATTTTCAAAAACCCTAGCTTTCTCTCTCTACAAAATCTCGCCATTTTGATCCAAAAACCATCAAAACACTATCAAAACACATCGATCTACTCATCCCCAACATCTATTTCAACTTTCTACGGTTGAAATCCACCACTTCCTATCAAACCCCATTTTACCCAAAAACTCTTTTTCCCAAAAATATCTGATAGAATCCGAGTAAAATACACCACTGGGGGACCAAATGCGCCTACAAAGCCAAGGTCCACCAAATCCATGGTACCGGATTCAAAGAGGAAAGGCGTGGCGGGCTTATCTAGCAAAAAGCCCAAAACAGAGCTCGACGACTCTCTGTTCTCCAGCCTAGCGGCCAAAGACAGGTATACCTCTGTAATAAGGAAAAAGAAAATCATGACGGGTAGAGTTGTCGATTTCGACTCTATTCATCATGGTAATTTTGATATTTTAACTGCATTTTAGACTATTAACTTGACCCCACTGGTCAAGATTCATGAGAAGTACTGCCCTAGACTGATTCACCAGTTCTATGCGAACTTGGTGAAACCCAGTCCACTGGCTCTGAGATTCAGAACCAGTGTCATGGGTGTGGAGTTTGAGGTCAATACTGATCTCTTGGTGAGCATTTTGAGGATCCCCGTGGGAGGGATCCAATGGAGTCTAGATGGATGGCCAGACAATTTCGAGGTTGATGAGGCATGTCAGATAGTTAGGGGCAACCCTAACTATGTGTTTCGACCCATTTGGTGCCTTAAAACTGGGCATCACTTCAATATATACCCCCTGCTGCTCGCTAACATGATTAATGACGAAGTGAGCGACTCTGGATGCCTTCCCTACGGGATGCTCATCACACTCATACTCCAATACCTCTGGGTGCCTCTCCCCGCCTCCGAAGCTCAGGATATCGGCCTCAAGGACATCATCAACGTCTCATCGCTAAAGAAGATGGGTTGTACGGTCCGCGACGGCTTCATCTACTCCAAGGCTGGGAAGCACATTCGGATTGGAGAGGATGACAGCAGTGATGACGAGGATGAGGGTGCCGCTGCTGCTGATGATATGGATACGGATACCTGAGCACCTCCCATGGGTGCCTCGAGTGCCGGTCAGGCTGGGTACAACGATCTACTTCAGGCTATCACAAGCCTCCAGCTAACCATGCTGTCTGGATTCCAGACCTTGAGCTCTTCCATTGAGACCCTCCGGGATGACTTCGAGCTGTACCGGGAACGCATCGAGAGTTCCTTGGTTGAGATTCGGGATCTCATTCGTGACGGCTCGGACTCTCAAACTCCATGAGTCGCTTTATTGTCTTCCTTTCGATGTACATTTTGATGTAGACTTTTCATTGTTCCTAGCACGGACATATTTTCATATTTTTGTCTTTTATACTTCTGTTTTGGCTCTATGAAGCCTATCTTGTATAGACATTTGTTATATATGATGATGGATAATGCTTAGACCTATTTCTTTTACTTGTTTTACTTATATGTATTATACTTGCATGCTTTATATCTCTTAATATTCAGTTAAATGCTTTAAAACTGCTTCGGCATGTACGAAAACTTCCGATTCCTCTCGAAAAGGCTTCTAAACTCCGAATGACACCAAATTTTGGTATACAAGTTTTTTTAAGCATGCTCTTCATGACTATTATGCCTATATAGCTTATTTTTTAGTTTACAGCCTCATTTTTTGCTGTTGTCAAAACAGATGAGAAAAATGAGAAAATGTGAAACTACATGTAAACTCAATCTAGTGCATAGATTTAGGGGGAGTATTGCTCCAAAAAGATTGGTATATGTTTATAAATGTTGAGTTGCTTGGTTGGGTTATATATAAATTGTTCTTATATATACCATCTGTGAAGGAATCCCTTTTAAGGGTTGTTGTAATCATTTGTTTTTTAGATGAGAAGGACCTGATCCCTAGAATATCACGTATGAATGGACGTGCATGAGGCGTGAGAGGACAATTGGTTATAACGACTTTGTGATGGAATTACTCCTGTGTCCTTTGCCATATGTCATCATTCGATTGCGTGATTCTTTTATGACCACTTTGTCCTCATCATCCGCCACGTGTATTGATGCTGTTGGAGGGTAAATTCTCCCTTACATCAATATATGATGAATTAATAAAGTAAACTAGAAAGAAACTAAGAAAGCAACAATTAAACTTAGTTATGTGATTTTTTTTCAATCGTTTTGACAAATACAGTCGTTTTAGTTTAATGTTTGAATTTAACTCATTTGTCAAATGCTAAATAAAATAATAAATTAAGACATAACATGAATCTTATGGGTTGTTTGCCTGGTAAGATTAAGGTGAGATTGGACTTAATCCGACATGAATAGTTACCCATCATTTGATTAGATGGATTCACTATTCATGTGAGATTAAAGTGGGATAAAATTTGTCATAATCCAATTTTTTTTTGTCTCACCTCTCCCATATAGGATAAAATCTATCTTATTAATGTGAGACTAAATTTTTTTTTACCCTTGAATAATAATAATTATTATTATTATAAAAATAATTGTTATAATTATTATAATATTATTAAAAAAATTTATTATAATCTGGAGGGAAATCCACTAACGCCAGACCTTTTGGAGGAAAATCTGATCCCTTAACCCAAATGGGTTGTTGCAGAGTACCCATCACTGCGACTCCACTACAAGGCTTCATTATCTCCTCTAATACGTCTACGTATATGAATAGAATAAACAAAGAATTAAATTACAAAAATCAAAATAGATGGTAGATACATATCAATATGCAACAAATGTAACCAATTACAATTTCTGCAACTAGAAAACCATTTATAGTTCCTCTTTTTTCAAGCTTTTACAAGACTCTGTTTGTTTAAGCAGAAAAAGATGAAATTCCCATTGAACATGCAAGTAACAATTCCACAAAAATCCTCCCCAATCAACACAAACTAAGGCGAAATGCAATTAGAAAGCAAAAAGTCTTAGAAATGAATCCAATCCAATGCTATACGTGTATATTAATGCTAGCCTCAAGTGCTTATCTTAAAAGAACAACATGGTTAACATCTGATAACACAGCACACTATGGTCTAAAAATCACAGATCATAGCCAACTTCTTAAAAAAATCAAAATTTTCATATTAGAGTCCAAATCTCAAATATTCAAATTCATCCCTAATCGAAAACTCAGTGGTGGATTGCTGTAATCTCTAAAACCCCATATTCATTTCTAAACATTGCCACATATTGAAACCCAATTCAAATCCCCACCAAGATCTCCAAATCAGACTCCAATTTCTAAGACTTATAACATATTATCAACTACAAAAATACATTGATAAATCTTTAAAACCCTCACTTGCCCAAATCTCTAAAACCGTAGAACTGTTTCGAAGCACAAACACATAATTGAAACTTCAAATCGTTCTAGTTTGACATCAATTTCCAATTAAAAGAGCTCATTACTAATTGAAAAAAAAAATTTCTCCCATATTAAACCATAAAAAAATTTAATCACTAAAACTTCAGAATTATTTTCATGAAACCCCAAACTATAAGCATCCAAAAAAAAAAGCAACAAATAGATTTACAAGCTTGTTTGTTAAACTAAAAAAAAACAGACTTACGATTTAGGCTTCCTTCTTCTCTTCCCAGCCATAGTGATAATGAGTACCACCAAATTAAGCTACAACCTACGCTATGTTGTTCAGAGAGAGAAAAAAGGGAGGGAACTTAACGCACTACTATAAGAATGCAATTAGAAACGTATATACCTAAGGTTAATCAATTTTCAAGTCACCTCAGGCATATCGGAACCGTAGATAAGAGAGAGGAACGTAGTGAGAGACAAAATTAGAGAGACAAAGAGAAATGTATGAAGCTTACCTCGGTATATCAAAACCGACAGGAGGTGTTGAAAGCCGTTGCACTACGACCGAGAGAAGGACTTGCGGCGAGTAGGGCTGAATCGCGAGTTGCAGAGAGAATGAGGCAAAGGAAAAAGAGATTTGATGAGAGAGGACTGGGAGATCTGATGAATATTCAGGGTATTTGTGAGATTTTGATAAATGAATAAGGGTATTTTTGTCCAAAATACCATCCGAATGTTATTAAGACTTATTTTTAAGAGGTATTCAGATGTGAAAAACAAATGAACTTAATAGCACCACATCTAATTAATTCAGATGTCAAATGTGGTGCCATTAAGAGGTTCAATAAGTGCAAACAAACATGGTCTAAGCCAAACGAGCATCCGCGGAAGGAATCTATTTTTTTAACCCTTTTGTAACAGATGGAGAGTTAGCTAGTAATTAACGACACATGATGTGGGTAACAATACATCACTCAATAAAAATCAAACATGTGGCAAGCTTCCAAAAGTATAAAAGTAATTTCATAATTCATAGGGCAAAAAGGTAATTTCGCAAGTGAGACTCACCACTTTTTAAGGTGAAAATCCCAAAGGTCTATATAAAGTGAGTTCATTATCCCATAAAGCTATCCTTTGGACACACTATCCCACACATTTTTTTGTCTCTCTGTGCCCTCACTTCAGCCTTCACTTCAGCAATTTACTTTATCTTTGCCCTTCATTTCATCTCAGTACACTTACTGACTTAAGTATTAGAGGGTCCTCCATGACGAAAAAAACTCCAGGTAGTTATCCTTTTCAAGTGTTTGTGTACTCAACTAATATGGGCTCGACCGAAACCTACATCAGAAATGCACATCGTCCATCTCTAATTAGACTTGACAGATATGTCCCTTAGCTTTTTTTCGACATCAATAATATAAGTAGAAATTTAACTAGTAAATTACCATTTTAATCTTAAAAACACCATTATTTGGAACCATAGGGAGTGGTGTTTGATTTTTTTTTATTATTTCTATCTCACTTGATGTTAAGATAAAGCAGTAAAAGAAATAACCACATAATACTTCCAGATTGCTAAATGAGGGTACATAACAAGGTAGTACTTAAGCGAATCCTAAAGATTATAAGAGCTAAACTGGAACTAGTCCCTTGGGGGAATAAAATTTTACCGAATTTGATGAGCCTTATAGTAGTCCCTAAGCACATGGACGGAGTCCTCCATTAAACCACTGCATTTCGTACAACCTCCATCAGTAGCAATATGCCTTTGGAAACGAAGATCAGTTGTATGGAGCCAATTTTGTTGAGCCAACGAACAATTAAGTTTTCAAATCTAGCTGCAGTCATAATTACTTGCTAGCACCCCATTGCGATCCCTAAAAATTTAGGGTGATTCAAGATTAAAGTAGTTATCGAATTATCAAGCTAAGTTATAACCAATTCCAAGCACCAATGATATCTATAGTTGTGAGGTATCGCTCAACAATTCACTTTCTTTGCAAGGGTAGAATCTCCCACACACTTATCAAACCAAAGCAAGTTTGAATCACCCGTATCAAGCCTCCACTTTAGCCTCTCCATGAGGCATGACAAACCCTTTAAAACAGACTTCCAAATTAATGAGTCATTACTCTTGTGACTAATTTTGAGCAACTCACTATTAGGAATCAAGACAATTAGAGTATAATTAAGATTATTAGGGAAATTTCCTTCACCAACACTATTCTGAACAAGAGAGAGTAAAGATTGACTAATAGCCTCCCAATTTTTCTTGAGTACTTGTAAAACATCAGGACCATGGGCTTTATAGAGCTTGATACTCCAAAGGGTTTTCTTGATCTCATCAATAGAAACATCTTTATTAATGCCACCCATTTAGAAGTAGTTAGTTGTGGATAGGGAAAGGCAGCGAAGGCTGGTATAAAGGTATCATTCATGAATAATTTCTTGTAAAAATAATTTCTCAAGCTTTCCCCATTCAACAAAAATCTCTAAGAAATGATTAAATACATAATTAAATTCATAATAGGAGAATGGAAATCATATATGGTAGATCCAAAGCTCACATAAGTAATCCCATCTAATCCTTTAATAGACCTTTTAAAGATCTATTTTGAGAGCCATGAAACCAAACTTTCCTTTCTTTCTCTTTATGGTGTGAATCAACTCTTGGGCATGAATAATATTATTCGTGGTATTCCTACCAGAGCCAAAATAGTAAATTTATATATTTTCTATGTAAATAATATTATTAAATCCTAGTTCTAATGTAAATAGGAAACTCCTATGTATATACACTATAAATATAAGCTCTCGCTACTACAACATTATGCAGTCAATAAACACAAACCATAATTTCTTGTTGGTATTTGTTTAAGGTTTAAACATGGTTAAGGTTCAAACAAGGGATGGAAAAGTGAAGTTCAGCATGTTAAAGGAGTGTACACAAGTGTGCGCCGCACCTTGGGAGTGTGTGCGCCCCACCTTGCAGCAAGGCAAAAGAATACACACCAGTGTGCGCCGCAGCCCAGCTCTTCCTAGGGCGTGGTGCTCAGCATAGAGGCTGCCCAGAACCAGTGTTCGCCATGGCTCAGCCTTTCCTAGGCCACGACGCCTAGAAAGGTGGAAAGAAAAAGTGTGATCAACCCTGCTTCAGGCCGCAGTGCGCCCTGTTTTAGGCCGTGGCCTAAAAGCACACTAAGGCAAGCTTTTCAGCCTTTGTTGAGTGCGTGAATGCATGTCCAAAATGCATAGCTTTACTAAAGATTGATGAAGGGCTGTGGTTGATTGTTCCTCAAGATCTAAGGGTGGATATTGACCCTTAAGATTGGACAAGAAGTTGGTGCACTATATAAAGGGTCACCTAGCTTCATTCTCAACAAGTGAAAAGACATATAGTTGGGAGACAACAAGACACAAGTTTGTGCGAATGAGAGAATCGTATAAGAGTGCAAAGACACAGACATACAAGAGGGACTCATTGAAGATACTGGTTGTAAAGATAGAGATTAGTATATAAAGGGGATTCAAGGGACTTGTAAGTGGAATTTCCATGGGGAAAAGTTCCAGGGTAACTCAAGACCTTATCACTTTCTTGTTCTCTTCTTTGTTCCTTTAAGAACCTGTAGATTCTTGAAGAGGGTTGCTATAACTTGTGAGAACCATTGATTTAGTGCAAAGAGTTCAGAGGAACTCATGGGGACGTAGGCTATTGCCGAACCTCGATAACAATTGTTTGTCTTCTTTCTTTGCTTTGGATGCTGTATCTTTTCTTTACAAGTCATTCTGACTTGGGTGTTTGGAAGACCACACCTGGGCATCATTGAGGTGGTTTCCCAACAGTGATATCAGAGCCAGAGAAGCTTCCATAGCTGGGTATCAGAGCAAGAACAGAAGGTATCATAGCAAGACTCCAAGAATCAAAGAACAAACTTCTTGCGTGATTCAAGAATGGAGTAAGGATCAAGATCAAATCGTGTTCTTGAGGTTGATTCAAGAATGGAGTTAAGATCAATCTTCGATCATGTTCTTGAGGTTTAGAAGAAGTTGGATAGCAATTGTGGGTGCTACATAAATTTGGGATGTTTTCCGTAAGATGGCTTCAAATTTTAGTGTTGAGAAATTTGATGGAAAGGGAGATTTTGCCCTTTGGAAGCGGAAAATCAATGAGGTTCTTGTGCAACAAAGGGTGGACTTGGCGATTGGAGAAAATGGTGCTTTTCTAGCAAGTACCACGGAGGACCAGTGGATTGAGATGAAGAAGATGGCATACAACATCATCTTCTTGCACATGTTGGATAATGTCACAGGGGAGTGTGAAAACTCGGAAGATCCAGCTGTCATATTGAAGAAACTAAATGAGTTGTTTCTTGCTAAGACTCTCCTTAATAAGAGGTATCTTTGTAAACGAATCTTTGCTTTTAAATTTGATCCTAATAAAGAGTTGCAAGATGATCTTGATGCCAAGATAATGAGTGCATCAAATGGAGAAGAGTTGTTCATTAGAAGAAGGCTAGCAACTCGGTATGGCAGCAACATACGTGGCTACTACCGGGACAGAGGTAGAGGAGAGAGCCATGGGAGAGTGCACAGTAACATACATAGCTACTACCAAGATAGAGGTAGAGGAGAAAGCCATGGGAAAGCACATTTCAAACTGAGATTTGGAGGGAAGAAATGTTACTACTGCCACAAGGAGGGTCATGTCAAGAAAGATTGCAAGGAGAAGATGACGGATGAGGGAAGAAGCCATACCAAGAATGGAGAGGCTTCGGTTGCCAAAACAGAACAGTAAGGTGATGATGTTCTTGTTGTGTGCTCTGATGTGAGCAAGGGACAAGAAAGCAGCGGGAAATGGATCTTGGATACCGTGTGCACTCATCACATGTGCCCTCACCGGGATTGGTTCAAGAATTTCAAGAAAACCAATGATGAAAGGGTTTTCTTGGGGAATGATATTTCTTGCCAAGTGAGGGCGATAGGAGATATCTAGTTGAGGATGTTTGATGGAGTCACAAGGCTGCTGAGGAATGTGAGGTATCTTCAAGATATAAAGAGGAATTTGATCTCATTGGGGCAGCTGGATTCCAAGGGGTACACATATAAATCAAAGGGAGGAAAGATCAAGGTAACCAAGGGATCTTTGATAGTGATCAAAGTAACAATGAAGATGGTCTTTAAGAGATGATCGGAGACATGAACATCAAGGGTCAAACAGCAAGCTTGATGGCTGAGATGGAGAAGGCAGCCATTTGGCACACTTGCTTGGGACATATAAGCAAAGAAGGCCTGCAAGTTCTCAGCAAGAATGGATTACTTGATGGTGACAAGGTAGAAAGACTCGATTTCTGTAAGAGCTATGTTCTTGGGCAGCAACGTCGGGTTAGCTTCAACACCAGAGTGCACAAGTCTAAGGGCATTCTTGATTACATTCATGTGGATCTTTGGGGACCAGCAAGGACACCAACACAAGGAGGTAACTTTTACTTTCTATCTTTAATTGATGATTATTCAAGAAATGTTTGGGTTTATTTGCTTAAAGATAAATCAGATGCTTTGAATAAAATTGTGGTGTGGAAAAAGCTGGTAGAGACTCAAAGGGGCAGGGTAGTTAAGGTGTTAAAAATCGACAATGGCTTAGAAATTTTTAACCAAGAACTTGATCAATTCTGTAGGTTAAATGGCATTCTAAGACATAGAACGGTTGTGAAACCCCTCAGCAAAGTGAAGTTGTTGAGAGGATGAAGAAGACCCTTATGGAAAAGGTTAGGTGCATGTTAGATGGAGCTGGTTTACCCAAATTTTTTGGGGGGAAGTGGTATCTACTACTGCGTATTTGGTTAATAGATCACCCTCTAGGGCTGTGTACCATAAGAGTCCTGAAGAGATGTGGAGTGGAAAACCCCTTGAGTTGGACAACCTTAAGACTTTTGGGTGTGCTGCGTTTGCACATCAAACGGATGATAAACTTAGCCCAGGATCTAGAAAATGTGTGTTTCTAGGATATGGGGAAGGGGCTAAGGGGTATAGGTTGTGGTCCTTAGAGCAAAAAAGATTGAGACTCATAATAAATAGGGATGTCATTTTTAATGAATTGTTATTTCTCTATTTGGAGAAAACTAACCCTGTAGGGGCTAGTGAGCAAACCAATCTGGAATTTATGGAGCATCGCATCAAGAAGAATTCAGTTCAAGTAGAGCAAGGAAGGCAAGAGCGTTCGGACCAGGTAGAGCCCATTGATGAATGCCAAGCTCAGGACACTCAAGAGGAGGCTGAACTGAAAGAGGATGATGTAGCAAATCAGAAGGACTATCAGCTCACAAGAGACCAGGAAAGAAGGCTGGTCGGACCACCTTCAAGATATAGGTTTGCAGATGCTGCGGATGTAGCAGCTCATTGGACAGAAGGAGAGATGAGTGAACAAGAGACTTACATTGATGCCATGGGATGTAAGGATTCACCAAGATGGAAGCTAGCTATGGAGAAATAAATGGATTCTTTGAGGAAGACCAACTTCTAGGAATTGGTGCACATTCTGGGAAATCAAACAGTTGTGGATTGTAAGTGGACTTACAAGATGAAAGAAGGGTACCCTCCCGGAGATGAAGTTCGGAACAAGGCTAGGCTGGTGGCGAATGGGTTCACACGAAAAGGAGGCATAGATTTCACAGAAACTTTCTCACCTGGATACAAGGTGGAGAAAATGGTGAGTATCCTCATCTATGTCGTTGATATACTGTTTATTCGGAATAGAAGGGAGAGGATGATAAGAAGGTTAAATCATTGCCTTGAACTTCTTAGGATTAGAGTCAGTTGATATGATGACTCAAGATGAGTTTGGATCCTGAAGTTCTCTGCACAATGGTTTGGGTTTAAACGCTTAGACAAAGGTAGAGATTGTTGGTATTTGTCTAAGGTTTAAACATGATTAAGGTTCAAACAAAGATAGAAGATGAAGTTCAGCATGTTAAAGCAGTGCACATAAGCGTGCGCCGTACCTTGGGAGTGTGTGCGCCCCACCTTGCAGCAAGGCAAAGGAATGCACACCAGTGTGTGCCGTGGCCCAGCTCTTCCCAGACCACGGG
Source organism: Bretschneidera sinensis (assembly GCA_023935145.1). NCBI lineage: Eukaryota > Viridiplantae > Streptophyta > Magnoliopsida > Brassicales > Akaniaceae > Bretschneidera > Bretschneidera sinensis. Next base: position 105,680,780 of record CM043700.1, on the reverse strand, counting down.
GCCCAGCATGGAGGCTACCCAAAACTAGTGTGCGCCATAGCTCAGCCTTCCCCAGGCTGCGGCACCCAAAAAAGTGGAAAGAAGAAGTGTGATCAGCCCTGCTTCAGGCCGCAGAGCGCCCTGTTCTAGGCTGTGGCCTAAAGGCACACTGAGACAAACTTTTCAGCCTTTGTTGAGTGCGTGAATGCATGTCCAAAATGCACAGCTTTACTAAAGATTGATGAAGGGCTATGGTTGATTGTTCCTCAAGATCTAAGGGTGGATATTGACCCTCAAGATTGGACAAGAAGTTGGTGCACTATATAAAGGGTCACCTAGCTTCATTCTTAACAAGTGAAAAGACATATAGTTGTGAGACAACAAGACACAAGTGTGTGCGAATGAGAGAATCGTATGAGAGTGCAAAGATATAGACATACAAGAAGGACTCATTGAAGATACTGGTTGTAAAGAGAGAGATTAGTATAGAAAGGGGATTCAAGGGACTTGTAAGTGGAATTTCCAAGGGTGAAAGTTCCAGGGTAACTCAAGACCTTATCACTTTCTTGTTCTCTTCTTTGTTCCTTCAAGAACCTGTAGATTCTTGAAGAGGGTTGCTGTAACTTGTAAGAACCATTGATTTAGTACAGAGAGTTCAGAGGAACTCACAGGGATGTAGGCTATTGCCGAACCTCGATAACAATTGCTTGTCTTCTTTCTTTGCTTTGGATGCTGTATCTTTTCTTTACAAGTCATTCTGACTTGGGTGCTTGGAAGACCACACTTGAGCATCATTGAGGTGGTTTCCCAACATTTCTCTTTTAGTTTCTTCATGGTATCAGAGTAGTAAAGATCTTAAAGCCTAAAACACTATTTTTCTTTTTTAAACCCTAAAAACTATGGAAAACACTACTTCCATGTCTTATTCTTCTTCCCTCACTGAAAGCACTTCACCCTCCTCATTCCCGATGTGACTGTGTTAGTCCCGACCTCCTTGGTTGTTGCCACTAGCCCCGATCACTCACCTCCCGCTCTAGCCATGACACCACTCCCTAGCGCACCACCCATTAGTGCTAACTCTTTGCCTGTGACATTACTCCCGCATACCTCTGTCCAACACCAGTTGCATCTCGCCTCTCTTCATACCACACCAACCATTGTCTTTTTCTTCGACAGCGGTGGCATGCTGCCACTATTTACCGCCACCACTGCGTTCTTTATCTCCCCCCTCTATCTATCTAGCCTTAACAATAATTCTCATATTCATGCACTCAAAACTTCTACCCTACACCTAACACCCACGACCACACCATCTCTCCTCACAACCGCAACCTCTTACCCTATGCTTCCCTACCCACCATCCTTACCTACCCATGCTGCCCTTCCTTCATCCTCTCTTATCTACTTGTCAGCCACTCTCTCAACCACCATACCTAACTTCCCTCAACTCCCACTATTCTCGGCCATAGTATTACCCACCTAGTTAGTATCAAGCTTGATAATTCTAACTATATCCTCTGGTGTTCGCAGTTTCTTCCATCCTAGTTAGTTATGATCTTCTCAGATACGTTAATGGTTCTTTTCTGTGTCCCTCTCATTTTTTCTTTATCAGTTATGGTTATACCATGCTTAATCCTGCCTATCACACCTAGATTCATACTGATCATTGTCTTCACTCATGGATTAATGCTACCCTCACATCTAACATCTTGCAAGATGTCCATGATCTTCATACTTCTCGGAATGTTTGAATTGCCCTAGAAAAATGGCACCTCGATCAGTCTAATACCAATACTAATACCAATGAATTTGACCTTTTTCTAAAGTTTCACAAACATACCAAAGATGACAAGCCTATGGAAATTACCTCCGCGACCTCAAAGCCATAGTCGATGCCCTTGCTACCATCAACTCACCACTCTCCACCAAAGACCTCATCTCTTATGGATTAGCATGTCTACCTTTAGAGTATAAGAGCTTCATCACCATAGTCACCAACAACAACATCAATCTCACCTTTGATAGTTTGCGTATCGAGTTGCTCCTACAGGAATAACGGTTGAAACATTTTACTTTTTTGACCCTCCAACAACCCTTGCCGCAACCACCACTTTTGGTGCTTCTCATGGTCACGGCAGAGGTCACTCAAACTATCATAGCCATGGCCGAGGTCGTGGATGCAATAATGGTCATGGTGACTGCACTCCACATGGTTTAGGTATTGATCACTCCTCTAATTATTCTCTTATATTTAATCATTTTGTTGATATTTCCTCTTACAGTCGTGAAGGTCTATTGGGACCACATCCTTGATCCTCCACCACGCCTTATTAGATTTGTTATACCATTGGTCACTTTGCTCTCAATTGTACACATGACTCCTCAGTCAAGTATACTTACTAACCTTACATATTATTTTGGCAAAAACTAAAATTTTGGTTGGTAATGGACAATTTCTTGATATTAATAATGATGGTTCTACTTTCTCACAGACATCCACAAAACATCTTCGCCTTAACAATGTGTTGCATGTTCCTCAATTATCTCATAACTTACTTTATGTTAAACGTTTATGTTTTGATAACAACTATATTGCTAACTTTGATGTCTCTCATATTTTTCTTAAGGACAAGAGTATAGGGAAAACTCTTCTCAAATATTCAAGTGATGGTGATCTATACCATCTTCCTCCAGATCGGTCACCATCTCTCCTCTGGCGTTGGTCTCTCGTCAAGTCTTTGGTGATGTTTGGCATCGTAGGCTAGGTCATTTAGGTCCCCGTGTGTTTTTTATTTTTCAAACTCAAAAGAATATTTTTTTGTCTTCTAAATATTCTGGTTTTGTTTTGAGTGTCAGTTAGGCAAATATAAACATTTACCTTTTGATTCTGTTGAGTATTGTACTGCACAACCATTAGATTTAATACATTCTGATGTTTGACAATCTTCTATTTTATCAAATTTAGGTTATCGTTATTATGTTATTTTTGTGGATGATTTTTCTTGCTATTTTTGGATTTTTTCTATGCGGAAAAAATATGAAGTTTTTCAACACTTTCGTAACTTTAAAGCTCTTACTATAAATCAATTTTCCACCAAAATAAAAAAATTTCAAAGTGGTGGTGGTAAAGAATTTGACCAAAATCCTTTCAAACAATTTCTATCTCACCATGGTATTGCATTTCACATGTCTTATCTGGACACCCCTCAATAAAATGGTGTCATTGAGTATAAGCATCGACACCTTAGCGAAATGGCACGCACCCTCTTAATTCACTCCTTTTCCAGAGTCATTTTGGGTTGATGTTACATACACTTCATTGTACATAATCAATCGCCTCCCTACTCCTGTTTTGCAAAAATCAAGCCCCATACCAAATTGTTTTCTAAAACTCCTTATTACTCCACCTTTCGCGTTTTTGGATGTGCCTGTTATCCTAACCTCACTGCCAATGCTCCCCACAAACTCACTCCTAGATCCAAACAATGTGTCTTCCTAGGCTATGCTCAAAACTAAAAGGGCTATAAGTGTAATAACCCATCCCGGGTTGGCCACCCCCGAGACGGTGTTGTCAAATTTTGAAAATCCCAACACGACACATATATGCAACAATAAAACTAATACCAACTGCAATTATTACATCAATCATCAACCCTCAATAGGGGAGATACATCATTCAGATCTTGACTTAAACATTATATACAACGTAATATGCATGAATATTTACAAATATTTTTTCCATTAGTCTGAGGATCTGGACCACGTGGCTTACAGATAATGACATCGTCTGAATCTTAGCTCACCAAACTATTTGTCTTGCCTGCTACCTGAAATTATTTAACAATGAAGGGTGAGCTTCACAAGCTCAATGAATTAAATTTTTTAGAAGTATTCAATTTGTATAAATAGTCTTCCAATATTCATTCATCTATATCTCATATAATTTGATAATAACATTCTATTATCAATACTCATATCATAATCCTCATTCCTTATCAATCTCTTTTTCTTATATATTTATCCACCTTAAGACCACCAATTATATCTCATAATTATCTCGTTATAAGGTTCACAACATATAGTCTATAACTCAAATAGTTCTTATCATGTCATACTTTCATATTTCTTACCTTCATATCTGTCTCTCTACGAGACTCATTCATTTATCAATAATTTTACAATCAAGAACAACACTTAAATATCTCAGTAATAAAATCAATATTTAAAACATATACAATACATGAATTATTAATTGGGAATGTCTTCCCACATGTCGACATGTTTTTATCTTAGACGGGCTGCCTTCCCGATTCTTTTATCACCAGCATATACCGGCTATCACGGTTTTCATTTCTCACCAGCATATACCGGCTGTCACGGTTTTCATTTATTTCATGTATATGCATATGAATAATGATATGAAATATGCATATGAACAATAATATAGAAACAAGTATGTATTCAAACATTCAAATTAACTATCCTGCTTCTTCTCAAATTATTTTTTGATCAATTTCACTAAATTCCTCTTCTCAAATTTCATATCAAATCATCAAACATAACTCGTCAAGAATTTAATTTATCACTTTCATTATTAATTCGACTCATTATTCTAATAATATTATTGCTCATATTCTCTACATATCAATTATTTCTATCATACCCATCAACCAACTTTCATCTATTATCAAATCATAAGTTAATAATTTATTCAAATATTATCAATATATATTTCATATTTATCTTTATTACTTAAAGTAAATCTAACTCATCATGCAACACTTAGAGCTACCCGTTAATCACCTCCTTGTATTTCTTGCTCCTTTCAGCAATTTCACTTGATTACTGATCGTCAACATCTGACATAATATTTATAATAAAATTTCTAATTAATTCTTCAATTCTTCCATAATTCACTCCCTTTGAAAATTCCCACATTGAATTCCGAGAAATTTTATGTATGTTAAATTTCAAAAATAAAATTCATGTTATTACCTTCTATTTTTCTTAGAGCTTTCTATGACTCTCTATAAAATTTTACTCTTTCAACATTTCTTTCAGTCCCCAAGTGTTTAAAGAAAGAGAGTAATTTGGATTTGAGGTTAAAGAAAACCAAACAAGATTTGGTAAGTAAAACAAATAAAACAAATTAATAAAAACAGTTTTTATAAATCGTTTAATCGGCGGCACCGTTGCACCACTTGTATGTTGCTTTGCTGTTTAACATGTAGCATTTGATTCTCTTTTTGGCAACACCTATCACACCATTTTTTTCTTTTTTTTCTCCTATGATGTCCATGCGTCCGTTTTTTTTCAAAAGAATTATTTCATAAAAATTTAAATCTTTCGCATATATATATATATATATATATATATATATATATTATTTTAACTCCATTTCATATTTATTAAATTATTTCATTACCCTTTATTTACGAATACGGGTATTACAATTCTACCCACCTTACAAAAATTTCATCCTCGAAATTTCCTTACCTAATTCATGAAAGATTTTGGGGTATTCTTTCCTTATTCTTGCTTCATACTCCCAAGTAATTTCTTCAACATCTTTGTTCCGTCATAATATTTGAATTAAAGGAATGACTTTACTACGTAAAACTTGTTCCTTTCTGTCTAGAATTCTGACTGGTACTTGCATAAAGGTCAAATCTTCCTGAAGTTTTATCGCCTAATTCAAGATACTATAGGATTCATCGTATAAGTACTTTCTCAAAAGTGACACATGAAACACATTATGTAAGTGCTTTAATTCTGGGGGCAAATCCAATCGATATGCCACTGGTCCAACTCTCTCAATCACCTTATATGGCCCCACAAATCTCATTCTCAACTTCCCTTTCGTTTTAAACCTCAATACACCCTTCCACAGAGATATCTTCAAAAATACCCAGTCACCAACCTGAAGCTCAAGAAGTCATCTTCTATTATCAGTATATCCCTTCTGTCTATTCTATGCTGCTTTAAGGCTCTCTCTAACCAGTTTGATCCTCTCAATAGTCAGATTTATCATTTCTGGACCAAATATCTTTCTCTCTCCGACTTCTTCCCAGCATACTAGAGTTCTACACCTCCTACTATATAGAGCCTCAAATGGTGCCATCCCAATACTAGTTTGATACGGATTATTGTATGGAAACTTGATCAAAGGTAAATAAGCATCCCAGCTCACTCAATACACTTGCCCTCAGCATATCTTCTAGTATTCTGATGATTCTCTCTGTCTGCCCATCAGTTTGTTGATGAAAAGTTGTACTAAACTATAATTGCGTACCCATAGCTTATTGAAAACCTCTCCAAAATCTAGAAGTAAATCTAGAATCTCTATCTGATACAATGTTCAAAGGTACTCATGTAATCTCATAATCTCCACTACATACAATTCAGCCAACTTTTCAGGACTCCATGTAGTTTTAATAGAAAGGAAATGTAAAGACTTAGAAAGTTTATCCACTATAACCCATACAGCGTCATGACCTCTCTGGGTACAGGGAAAACCATAAACAAAATTCATGCTCACATTCTTTCATGGTCACTCAGGTACTGGAAGAGGTTGTAATAAACCTGCTAGATGTCTATTCTCATATTTCACCTATTGATAAGTCAAACATCTATAAATACGCTCCGCTACATCCCTCTTCATCTCTGACCACCAATAATTCTGTCTCAACCTCCTGTACATCTTATTATTACCCGAGTGCATAGAATATACAGAATCATGAGCCTCTTTTAGTATTCCTTTCTCATCTCCACATCATTGGGAACACAAACTCTATGCCCCAATACCACCATACCATCTTCTCTAATTCTAAACTCAGTTGGCTTGCCACTCAATACTTCTTGTCTAATCTTCTCTATCCATTCATCTCTACCCTACATCTGTAATAAATGATTAATAATAGAAGATTGTACCACCATATTTTCCATCAATACTCCTCTATCATTGACACTTAACTGCATCCTCATTTTTCTTAATTCTACCATCAAGCTAGTATTATGACTCCCAATAGCAGCTAATCTCCATGTAGCCTTTTTACTCAATGCATCAGTTACTACATTAGCCTTTCCTGAATGATAATGAATTGTGCAGTCATAATCACTAATCAACTTCATTCACCTCATCTGCCTCAAATTCAACTATTTCTGAGTCGATAAATGCGTCAAACTTTTATGATTAGTAAAAATTTCATAATTAGCTCCTTATAGATGATGTCTCCAAATCTTCAAATTAAAAACTATAACAACCAATTCTAAATCATGGGTCGGGTAATTTCTCTCATGGTTCTTCAATTGCCTAGAAGCATAAGTTATAACTCTCGTATGTTGCATTAACACACATCCCAACCCCTGATATGATGCATCATTATATACCACAAATCCTTCATCACCAGAAGGAAGCACTAATACCGGGGCAGTAATCAATTTTTCTTTTAACAGCTGAAAACTCTTTTCACATTCTTCTGACCACCTAAACTTCACTTCCTTCCTGGTCAATCTAGTCAATGGTCCAGTAATCATAGAAAATTTTTGGATAAACCTCCTATAATAACCAGCCAACCCCAAAAAAACATCTAATTTCAATTACACTAGTGGGTCTTTCCTAATTCAACATTGCTTCTACTTTCAGTGGGTCAACTACTATTCCCTCTCCCGACACAACATGCCCTAAGAAAGATATTTCACTCAACCAAAACTCACACTTAGAGAACTTTGCATATAATTTCTCTTTCCTAAGAATTTCTAACACTATCTCTAAATGTTGCATATGTTCCTCTTCATTCTTAGAATATACTAGAATATCATCAATAAACACAATCACAAATCTATCCAAGAATGGTTTAAGCACTCTATTCATTAGATCCATAAATGATGTATGAGCATTAGTCAACCTAAATGGCATCATAAGGAACTCATGATGGTCATAACATGTCTTAAAAGCTGTCTTAGGCACATCCCCCTCCTTTATTCTCAAACGATGATAACTCGATCTCAGGTCTATCTTAGAAAACACCCTAGCTCCTTGTAACTGTTCGAATAAATCATCAATCATGGGCAAAGGATATCTATTCTTGATAGTGATCTTATTCAATTTTCTATAATTGATACATAACCTCATTGTCCCATCCTTCTTCTTGACAAACAACACAGGGGCTCCCCAATGTGACATACTAGGTCGAATAAACTGTTTATCTAGCAACTCCTAAAGCTGAACTTTTAACTCTCTCAATTCAGTTGGTGCCATTCTATAAGGTGCTATAGATATGGGTGCTGATCCTGAAATAACCTCAATAGAAAACTCAATCTCCCAATTAGGAGGCAAACCAGACAACTCCTCCGAGAATACGTCAGAAAAATCTTTCTTCCTAACTAGAATCCATTACATATGCCAAATATCCCTCACAACCCTTTTTTAACCATTTACTAGCAATCAAAGCAGAAACAAGACATTTGACAAGTATCTTACATTCTCCCTGAAAATTAAACTTCTCATGTCCAGGTATCTTAAACACTGTATTCTTCCTAAAACAATCTACCCAAGCATGATATGCAGATAACCAATTCATCCCCAAAATTAAATCAAAATATGTCATATCTAAAGGCAATAAATCAACTTCAAATTCTCTTCAGCCATATTAATCACACAACCTCGATAAATTGTCCTGATAATAACCCTATCCCCAGTAGGAACCTCAACAACAATAGCATGCATCAAAGAACTAACACTAACATTAATAGATTTTATATAAACACTAGATAAAAAAGAATGGGTTGCACTAGGATCAATCAATAATCTAGCAGGCCTATCAAGGACAGATACCATACCTATAATAACATCAGGAGTGGTTTGTGCATCCTGTTGAGTCAACGTATAGACTCTGCTGTCTCTATACTGTAACCGGCTACCTCATCCTCTCTTAGTTACTGATCTTTTGCCTCTGCCCCGTACACTCCCTGATCCACCACCTTTGTCCATATGTCTTCTCCCAACACTTCCAGCGCCTATGTCAGCAGACTTCCCCATTGGACAATCTACACCAACATGTCCTTCCTCACCACATAGAAGCATTTCTATGTAAGGTAATTCCAAGACAGATGCCCCGTCTGATTACATCTAAAGCAAACCCTTGGCTCTCAATCATACATCAGATTACCACATCCCCTTGGTGGCATACTTACTATTCTACCACAACTCCCACTTCCAATAGCATGTCTCCCAAATCTAGGGGTTCCACTAGTATTACTCTGAGCTACAGAAGGAACAGATCATGCTTGCCTCTGACTCTGTACTATAGTTCCTTGTGATAAAGAACGCATTCTCTAGGGTGGTCTCCCACCCTATACACTCATACTGCCACCACCTCTAAGCCCTTTAAATCTAAACCTCTTCAACCACTCCCTCCTACCTCTAAACTCCATCAAATCCTTCTCAATTTGTAATGCTTTATCCACCAGTATAGCATAATTTTCAATGCTCATATAAGAGAGTTTAGTCCGAATTTCATAGTGTAACCTGTCTAAAAATCTCTTACATTTCCTCTCCTTCGTATTCACTAATTCAGGTAAAAACCTTGACAGAGCTATAAATCTACTATCATATTCAGCCACCGATAAATTTTCTTACCTTAGATGAATAAAATCTCTCTCTTGTTGTGCCTGAAATGTATCTAGAAAATACTTCACAAAGAACTCTGCCTGTATACTCATCCTGGGCAAAATATCCTCCCACCATTGTGAAGCCTCACCTTCCAGCATAAATGAAGCAAAAACAACCTTCTGTCTACCTGTCACTAGTAAGACTTCAAAATATTTCTCAACATGTCTAATCCACTGCTCAGCTTCCATAGGATTTACAGATCCTCTAAAAGACTGGGGTTTAAACTTAAGAAATCTCACAAAACAATCACCTTGCATCTCATGTGCAAACACACACTCTCCCTCTTTAACCTCTTGTCTCACCACATCAGGTTCTATTCTACCTCTCTCCTCTAATCTCGTCTGTAAATTATTGGCACTTTCTTCAGCTACATTTATCTTCTCTATAGTACGATCAAGAACTTCTCTCAATTCATCCCTCCTAACCTTAGATTCTCTCCCAGCTCTACTAGTACCAGTTGCACTTTCAATCTATTCCCTCGCAGGAACCACAGACTCAACTTCTCCCTCTATTTCAGTTCTTCTAAATATTGGGGGTCTACCACATCCTATCTGATTTAGAATTCTACCTCTAGCTCTAGCACATCCACGTGTCATCCTCAGACTATGCATTAAAATATAGTTTATTTAGATCTTCCACTTCTTTAAATTCTTATACAGTCTACAGAATCATAAAACCTAATGCTCTGATACCAAAATTGTAACGACCCATCCCGTTGGCCACCCCCGAGACGGTGTTGTCACATTTTGAAAATCCCAGCATGACATATATATGTAACAATAAAAATAATACCAACTTCAATTATTACATCAATCCTCAACCCTCAACATGGGAGATACATCATTCAGATATTGACTTAAACATTATATACAATGTAATATGCATGAATATTTACAAATATTTTTTTTCCATTAGTCTGAGGATGTGCACCATATGGCTTACAGATAATGACTTTGCCTGAATCTCAATTCACTAAACTATTTATCTTGCCTGCTACCTGAAATTATTTAACAATGAGGGGTAAGCTTCACAAGCTCAGTGAATTAAATTTACTAGAAGTATTCAATTTGTATAAATAGTCTTCCAATATTCATTCATCTATATCCCATATAATTTGATAATAGCATTCTATTATCACAACTCATATTGTTATCCTCATTCCTTATCAATCTCTTTTTCTCTTATATTTATCCACCCTGAGACCATCAATTATATCTTATAATTACATTGTTATGAGGTTCACAGTATATAGTCTATAATTCAGATAGTTCTTATCATGTCATACTTTCATATTCCTTCCCCCAATATCTGTCTCTCTGCGAGACTCATTCATTTATCAATAATTTTACAATCAAGAACAAAACTTAAGCATCTCAGTAATAAAATCAATATTTAAAATAGATGCAATACATGAATTATTAATTGGGAACGTATTCCCACATGTCGACATGTTTTTATCTTAGATCGGCTGCCTTCTCGGTTCCTTTATCACTAGCATATACCGGTTGTCGTGGTTTTCATTTCTCACAAGCATATACCAGTTGTCACAATTTTCATTTCTCACCAGCATATACCGATTGTCACGATTTTCATTTTTTCTAGAATATACCAGCTGTCACGGTTTTTATTATTTCCAACATATACCGGTTGTCACGATTTTCATTTCTCACCAACATATACTGACTGTCACGGTTTTCATTTATTTCATGTATATGCGTATGAATAATGATATGAAATACGCATATAAACAATAATATAAAAAAAAACATGTACTCAAACATTCAAATTAACTATCCTGCTTCTTCTCAAATTATTATTTGATCAATTTCACTAATTTCCTCTCCTCATATATCACATCAAATCATCAACCATAGCTCGTCAAGAATTTCATTTATCACCTTCATTATTAATTCGACTCAATATTCTAATAATATTACTGCTCGTATTATAATTCTCTACATATCGATTATTTTTATCATACCCATCAACCAACATTCATCTATTATCAAATCATAAGTTAATAATTTATTCAAATATTATCACTATATATTTCATATTTATCTTGATTACTTAAAGTAAATCTAACTTACCATGCAACACTTAGAGCTACCCCTGGATCACCTCATTGCCTTTCTACTCCTTTTAGTAATTTATCTCGATTTTTTAACGTCAACACCTGACATAATATTTATATTAAAATTTCTAATTAATTCTTCAATTCTTCTATAATTCACTCCCTTTGAAAATTCCCACATTGAATTCCGAGAAATTTCATGTATGCTAAATTTCAAAAATAAAATTCATGTTATTACCTTCTATTTTTCTTAGAGCTTCTCGTGACTCTCTATAAAATTATCCTGTAAACCTCTTCAAAATTTTACTCTTTCAACCTTTCTTTCAGTCCCCAAGTGTTTAAAGAAAGAGAGTAATTTGGATTTGAGGTTGAAGAAAACCAAACATGATTTGGAAAAGCTAATAAAAATAATTTTTATAAATCATTTAATCAGCGACACCATTGCACCGCTTCCATGTTGCTTTCCTGCTTAACATGATTTGATTCTCTTTTTGGCAACACCTAGATTCCAAGTGTTGCCATGCCATTTTTTTTCTTTTTCCTTTTTTTTCTCCTATGCTGTCCACGCGTCTGGTTTTTTTTTTTCTTTTCAAAAGAAGTGTTTTATAAAAATTTAAATCTCTCACATATATATTATTTTAACTCCATATCATATTTATTAAATTACTTATTTACCGTTTATTTACGTATACGGGTATTACAATAAGTGTCTTGATCCTACCATTGGTCGTGTCTATACTAGTCGTCATGTTGTCTTTCATGAACTTTCCTTTTCATATTCTATTCTCTCTAAACATGCCCTCTCCACTCAGGTTGCCTAACCTCCCACTCCTCCACTTGTACTTACCACCACTAAACCCTTACATCACTCATCCACTTTGTTCATTGTGTCTCACAACAACCCCGTGTCTAGTTTCCTTGCTCCTTGTCTCTCTTCCCTACCACTGACCCCTATAGCTATATTGCCTCTAGTTTCAGCCTTTTCCCCAATGAATCCTCCTTCCCTACCCGCACCCACCGCTTCCTCTCCATCACTAGCGGTAGCTCCTCCATTGCTGCCTCATCTACCTGATACTTTAGGACTAGTTTTAACCTCTTCCAGTCACACAGTATTTCCCTCTCCTAACCCTGTTACTCCCTCTACCTCTACTATTCCTCCCTTGTCTACCACTGCCTCGTATCATCCCATAATAACTAGCTCTAAGGGTGGCATTCACAAACCTAAACATTTAATCTCTCTTTCCACTAGTACCCTACCATCTAAACCAACTTGTTTTTCTCAAGAAAATAAAGATCCTGAGTGGCGATCAGTTATGATTGATGAATTTAATGCGCTTTTAACTAACCATACTTTGGATCTGGTTCCATATGATCCAATGAAAAATTTAGTTGGGTGTGAGTGGATTTATAGGATTAAATATTGGGCTGATGGCTGGACGCTCATGGATTCCACCAATAATCAGGTATTGACTATCATGAAACTTTTAGTCCAGTTATTAAACCTACAATTATATGTATTGCCTTATTCTTAGCTATTTTTCATCATTAGGTGATTAGAAAACTGAATGTTAAGAATGTTTTTCTTCATGGATATCTTGAGGAAGTTGTGTACATAAAACAACCCTTGGTTTTATTGATAACCTTTGTTCCTCTCATGTCTGTAAATTATGCAAAGCAATCTATAGTTTGAAACAGGCTCTTAGGGCTTGAGTTCATAGCTTCAGTTCTTTCCTTCTCTCTGTTGTTTTTTTTTTTTTTTTTTTTGCAGTCAGGCAGACACTTCTATGTTTGTTCTCTAGTCCCCTCATGGTCTTCTTATCTTACTCATCTATGTTTATGACATTATCCTCACGGGTAATAATACCACCATACTTTTTCTTTTTATTATACTTTATCTATCCAATTTGCTATGAAGGATCTGGGTGATCTTCATTATTTTCTTGGAATTGAAGCAGTTTGTCATCCAATAGGTTTGTTTTTCTCTCAAACTAAATAAACCAAAGATCTTTTACTTAAATTTTCTATATCTTCTACAAAACCTGTTAAAACCCATATACCTTCCCTATCAGCACTTTCACAACACGAGAGTGAACTACTAGCAGATCCCTCTGAATTAAGAGTATGGTTAGAGGTCTTCAATATTTAACCATGACCCGACCCGATGTTGCATATATTGTTAATCTGACTATTTAGTTTTTGCATGCTCCCCGTATGGCTCATTTTTAGCTTGTTAAACACATTTTTCGATATTTATACTACTAATCATGGTTTATGTCTTGCTTCTGCAAATGATTTCTCTCTTTTTTGCTATGTATATGCAGAATGGGCAGGATATCCTTACAGTCATCGGTCCACCACACCACAAGTTATGCAGTCTTTGTTGGATCAAATTTTATTTATTGGAAAGTTAAAAAAAAAAAAAAAACCTAATGTGTGTTGTTCCAGCCCTGAATCTAAATATAAATCCCTTGCTTATGCTTTAGCTAAGACCTACTGGATTCATTAGCTTTTCTATAACTTACATGTGTTCTTGACTCGTCTAGTTCGAGTGTACTACGATAACATTGGTGCCACTTATCTCACCTCTAATCTAGTTTTTCATGCTCGCACCAAGCACATTGAGATAGATTTCCATTTTGTTCATGAAAAAATAGCCTAAGGAGATGTCCAAATTCGCTATATTCTTACTGATGCTTAACTTGCATATATATTCATAAAAGGGTTGTCTTCACCTCAGTTTCTTCAATATAAAAAACAATCTCTCTATGGTTCTACCCCATTCAAATTGAGGGGGGTGTAAATGTATATATTTCCTAATGTAAATAATATTAGGAAATCCTAATTCTGTTGTAAGTAAGAAATCATAATTCTAATGTAAATAGGAAACTCTTATATACATACACTATAAATATGAGCTCATGTTACTGCAACATTATGCAGTCAGTAAATACAAACCCTAATTTCTCTTTTAGTTTCTTCACTAATCGAAAAGTTGTTGGAAAATTTTTGTATAATTGGTAATAAAAACTAAACAAACAATTTGAGAATATGTACTTGTAGAAATAAAAATAATAAATATATGATATTAAATAATATTGTATAATAAAATATATTGTGAGTTTTAAATTACTCGCAAGCGCACGAGTCGTTTGCAATATAGCGTTGTGCAAGTGCGAGGTCGAATCCACAGGGAATTACGTTGTGAAAATATTTTTATCTAAACTAAGCCTATTTTAACCTAGTTCCAAGTTTTGAACTGTCTTTTGCAAAACAAATAAAAACTAAATTAAATTGATTTAAAACTAATAATAAAGACACTAAGGTTTCTGAATCCACCCCACCAAAGTTAAGCATATATCTTCATGTTCTAAAAATAGCCTATCAAAACATTTCATGAATCCAACCTAAAACAAAAAACAACAAATATCTCAATTAAACCAAAAGCATCCAATATTCCGCTTTTAACAAATCACAAAGGAAATCCAATTTAATCAAAAACAATTTGATGTATCCATCAGATGAAACACACGGAATATCCAACAGAACAATTTAAATGCAATCAATCATAAGATTTTACTCAAATAATTGACAGAACATTTATACTAAAAAAACATCAGAATTGTATAAACAAATCTGAAACTATTATGCCAAACAATGGCGAGGCTTCATCTGCAACCTCAGTTGAAGATTTTAGCCACTCATAATCATGAAACTAAAGTTCACAATAATAGTACTAAACATTAAACTTTAAAACTAACAAAAGTGGTAAAAAAAAACTGACTATACATGGGGAGAAATTTCACTCGCTGTTGGGTGGCGATTCCCTTCTTGGTAGCAAAGCCTTTGGAGATCCACCAGAATGCTAGTAGAAGTCCTCCAAATTGCACCAAAATGGCACTTGGATTCGCACCCTAAAGATGAAGTGAAGAGGGGCTTATATAGGGAAACATCACAAGTGCAATGTGTTTCCAATCCAATGTGGGATACTGCAGATTCTAGCTTTTGCTCTTTGACCTTTGTCTAATAAAACTGCCATAACTTTCTCTAAAAAAAATAATTTTATTGATCCATGAAATTCTCCAAAAAAAATAGACATCCAAATCTTTCCAAGCATATATGGCTCATCTTCTGGTTCTTCTTGAATCAATACAGTTAAATCCTCAAAAATGGTTGATCTGTCACGCTGAAATCATGCACAGCCTGACCTTTGTCTACTAAAACTGCCATAACTTTCTATAGAAAAATCATTTTATTGATCAGTAAAATTTCCCAGAAAAAAGACATCTAGATCTTTCCAAGCATATATGGCTCATCTCCTGGTTCTTCCTGAATCAATACAGTTTAATCCTCAAAAATGGCTGATCTGTACGAGCAATTCTAGCAATTTAGTGAAACTCCTTTCCAAGCTTGTAAACCTATAAAACAACGAAAAACAACTCAAAGTAACAAATTCTTAAGCTAAAAAATGTAAATTAAGTGGCCAAAATATGCAATATTTGGCACTCATCAAAACAAAAATGAATATTTAAAATATAGAAAACAGAAGGAGCTGGCCTATGAGTCGTGGAAAGACATTGTCCTAAAGCCGTTATAACCTCCCTACATGCATGTACAAATGGCTAAGATCGGCTCCAAGATAAAACCCTGGTGCTCGTAGCTTTGCTTCCTACAATGTACACATCCATTGGGAAGCAGGGGTGAACGACTCGATCAAGGTTGCCTAAAACATAAATATTGAGAAAGTAGAAAACAAGAAAAGAATATGAAAATTGTTTGTATTAGGCTCTTGAAAAACTTTCTATTTATAGCCACAAATGAGCCTAATAATTTAATTCAAAATTTGAAATAGAAATAATTTTAAAATTTGTAACTCTCAATTTATTGGCTATATTAAAATAGCCAAATAATAACTATTGAAAAGTTATTTGATAGTTATAAAATGTGTAACTCTCAATTTATTGAGATTAACCACAAATTTGTACTCTCAATTTGAATAATTGTGAGGAATTTAAAAACTTTTCTAAGAATCTCCCACAAGTTTTAAAATTTCAAAACTCAAAATAAACAAAATAAAATGAAATATAAGAGAAACTCTAGTACTATGCAATAGGTGCAAGAGTCTTTAGGACTTGAGCCTACACTTAGTGTTGACAGTATTCATCTGAGGGAGCCGTAATGGACTACGCCTTGAATTGAGTCACTTGATCAGACTTCAATAAGTCACACACACAGTACTTGATATAGGGTCAAGTTCGTGGGTGTAATACTCGTATTCATAATGAAAGAGTAAAGAAGTAATTTAATAAATATAATATGGAGTTAAAATAATATATATATATATATGCGAAAGTGTAATTAAAAAAAACGGACGCATGGAAAGCATAAAGGAAAAGAAAAAAATTGAAAAAAAAAACACATAAGGTCCAACGTGAAGAAAAGAAAAAGAAAAAGAAAAAGAAAAAGAAAGAGAAAAAAATTAAAAGTAAAAGTAAAAAAGAAAAACCACCTAGCAATAGGTGTTGGCTGTCTAACATGCAATTTGCATGTTAGACAGCACATGTTGTGCGTGGCAAATTTAAGGGAGGGGGAAGTGCTGAGTAATGAGATAGATTTGTGTGTGTGTGTGCCTATATATATATATATATATAATTTGAGTTTATATTATTTACTTGCTAAATTCCGTTTGGTTTTCTTCTTTCTACAATTCAAACTACTCTATTTCTCTAAACACATTGGGACCAAAAGAAAGATTGAAAGAGTAAAATTTTGAAGGGGTTTACAGCAGATTTTATAGAGAGTCACAGGAAGCTCTAAGAAAAACAGAAGGTAATAATGTAAAGTTTATTTTTGAAATTTAGCATACATGAAATTTCTCGGAATTCAAAGTGAGAATTTTCAAAAGATGTGAATTATGGAAGAATTGAAGAATAAATTAGAAATTTAATATAAATATTATGTCAAGTGTTGACGATCAGCAATCGGGGGAAATTGTTGTGAGGAGCAGGAAAGGCAAAGGGTGATCCACGGGTAGCTCTAAGTTCTATGTGATGAGTTAGATTTACTTTAAGTAATCAAGATAAATATGAAATATATAGTGATAATATTAGAATAAATTATTAACTTATGCTTTGGTGGTAGATGAAAAATTAGTTGATAGGTAAGATAAGAATAATGGATTTGTAGAAAATTATTATATAAGAAGAAATATTATTAGAATAATGAGTCGATTTAATAATAAAGGTGATAAATGAAATTCTTGACGAGCTATAGTTGATAATTTGATATGATTTATGAGGAAAAGAATTTAGTGAAAATTTTCAAATAATAATTTGAGAATAATTAGGATAGCTAATTTAAATGTCTAAATACATGCATGTTTTTATATTATTATTCATATGCATATTCATATAATTATTCATGAAATAAAAGAACTAGGAAGGCAATCGGTCTAAATGAAATAAAAGAACCGGGAAGGCAGTCGATCTAAATGGAAATAAAAGAACTGGAAGGGCAACCGATTTAAATGAGAATGAAAGAACCGAAAAAGCAGTCGGTCTAAATGAGAATGAAAGAACCGAGAAGGCAGTTCGTCTAGGCTAAAACATGTCAACATGTGGAAAGATGTTCCTAATAATAATAACATTTAAATTTACGTATTGAATTTGCTTTAAATATTGATTGTTATTGGTTGAGATGTTAAAGTGCTATTCATGATTGTAAATTTATTGATAGATGAATGAGTCTCATAGAGAGACAAATATGCTAAGGAAGAAATATGAAAATATGATATGATGAGAATTGTTTGAGTTATTATATGTTGTGAACCTCATAATAAGGTAAATGATAATGTTGAATTGAGAATTTAGAGATGATTAAATATATGATTGAAAGATTGATATGTCTGATGAGTAACTTAAGAAGAGATTGTGTAATAAGGGAGTTATGAAATTGAGTTGTGATTACAGAATATTGTTATTGAATTATTTGAGGAAAAATATGAATGAATATCGGAAGATTTTTTAGAAGTAATTGAATTATAAGATGTAACTAGGAGTATATAATCGAATACTTCTATTAAATTTAATTCATTGAGCTTGTGAAGCTCACTTCTCATTGTACAATGATTTCAGATAGTAGGTAGAATAGATAGTTTAGTGAGTAGAGATTTAGACGAAATCATTATCCGTAAGCCACGTGGTTCACATCCTCAGACTAATGAGAAAATAAAATTAAAAAAAAATTATTTGTAAATATTCATGCATATTACATTGTATATAATGTTTAAGTCAAGATCAGAATAAATGTATCTCCCCTGTTGAAGGTTGAGGATTGATGTAAAAATTGCAGTTGGTATTATTTTTATTGTTGCATATATGTGTCATTCTGGGATTTTCAAAATGTGATAACACCGTCTCGGAGGTGGCCAACCCAGGATGGATCGTTACAGTGGGTTAGCATTATTAATGACCATGCGCTCTTATCTTGATTCTTATGAGTGTCTCTAGAGAATAGCCCAATCCAATAGTTGTGACTTCACGACAACTCTCACTTAGGTGAGCCTCCAAGGGTACGTGTGATAAGTACCTCACGACAACACCCGCCTAGATCTCATTAATGGTAAATATAATCATGAACATCACACTAATAAACACTATCACCTTAGGGATGGGAAGAAGATGCTCTCATGTAGAATGCTCCTCAAAGGTAGTGCTAAAAATGAGTCACGCACTGTAGGTTGTTGGGCATGCATTTTTCGCATGGGCATCTGAGCATATGCCCAATGCATTTTTTTTTATTCTGCAACCTCAAAACGATGTCGTTTTGAGTTAAATGAAATCAGCCCCATTTAACCAAAACGACGTCATATTAATAAGCCCTTAGGCCTTAAGTCTTCTTCCTTGAGGCCTGAAGTCGCGTCTCTGACTTTGAGAAAACACTCAGCTTCTCTGTGTGAAGCTTAGCCTCCCTTACTCCTTACTCTAACAAGCTCTCTTCATCTCTCTCTCTCACTTGTCCATCAATAGTCCATACTTCATAATTATCTTATGTAAGTCATTTATAGCTTTCAAGTTACAATTTATGTGAATTCAGGTCTTTTAGGTTTAAATTATCTAAATTTAGGGTTTTTTTTTCAAAATGTCAAAGCTTTACTTTTTAATTAATGTTGAATGGTAACTCTCAAATCACTTCTTTAGATTATTTTAAGCATTTTGACTTGTGATACTTGTCATGTGAAGTTGTTGAATGGTAAATACTATGATTCTAGTTTGTTTTTGTGTACTGTGTAATGATCTGCTTATGTGATGCAAAGAAAGAGTATCATACAAAAGCATTTATATAATTGCTAATACTCGATAAGTGCTTAAATATTCATATTTAAGCCCCTTAATTTAAATTTGTTAAGTTCTTAGTTTGTATTATTTCATCCAATTTTATTTCCTTTTTTGTGTTTTCTATGTTTTTATAGGTTTTTGGAGAAAATGGAGCATTATGGAAATTTCTGGCTTAAAGAGCAAATCTGGGAAAAGCTGGTGTCTGCCTAGTGCGATCGAGCACAGAGACCTGTGATCGAGTGCAACAGCGATCGAGCGCAACAACAATCGAGCGCCCGCGCTAGGATCGAGCGCACCTGCACTCGCGCGTGCAAGAAGAAGGCTCGAGCGCACCAATCTGTGATCGAGTGAACACGCGCATCGGTAAATATCAAAACGGCTGGTCCTATTTTGGAAATAAGTTTAGGGTTTTATTTTACGAGTTTTAGGGTTTCCATATGTTTCTAAACCCTATAAATAGGCCTGTAAACACATAAAGAGGGGGAGGGGAGGACGGTTTAGGAGAGATTTTGCAAACGAATTGACGACTCGTCCAAGAAATATCTACGGGTTTATTCTTTCCTCTCTATTTTACTTTATGAAGATGGTTAACATCGAACTCATGTGTAACTAAACTTTTAGTAAGGGCTTAATTGAAGCCCTGATTATGTTTACTCAATAATTCAGTATTGGTACCTTTGCAATATTTATATAATGATGCTTAACTCGATTAATTCCTATTTTCTTGAATTCCTCATACGTGCTTGTCTTATCAACATATGCATGTGGTATGGACTAATTAGTTAAATCAATTTGGATGACCGAGTCCTAGGTTTAACAATAGTAACAAAAGAAATCCACGCCAGGTTCTTGGTTAATCAACATGGGAAACCGGAAGTATATACCATGCTCTAGGTCTCGTGTGTTTGTCGATTTCCATAGATATTATGCTCTCTTAAAGAACAACTTAGTATACATCATTCTAAATCCTTTAAGAGAGAAAAGAGTTAGAGTATACACCATGCCTAACTCGTTGCTTAGGGAAATCAATAGCTTAAGGAGTATACACTATGCCCTTAGGTTGACAACATTAGGTATTCATGACGTGATTAAAGCATTGGCATATTGTTTTATTGTGAAAGCATGATTAGTGATGGATATCAAGTCCCTACGCTTTTATCATTATTAATTCAAACTCAATTATTATTTCTATCGTTTTATATTATGAAATTAATTCTAAATCAAAATTTACCAATCCCTGTGGAGATGATCTCGCATTTGTACACTATACTACTATGTTGACCTTGTGCACTTGCAAGTAAAACAATTCAATTATTTGCTTATTAATTTAGGTAGATTTTTGCACAACAATACTCAGTTGTTGGAGATGGAAAGGATGGTTTCATCTTGAGATATTGTTGGAATTCCATTTAAGTAATGCCCATCAACATAACTATCCAATTGGGACTAAATTTCTGTTTTGAGCATATATTTTGGTAGTTAGAGCTCTGTACTTTGGTAGTTTGATTTTCTTCAGAAGGAATTCAAACTGTTTGATAAATTTGAGGGGACAATATGACTTGAAAGTTTGAAATATAATTAGAGATCTTCTCTAATATAAGTAAGTGTCAATCTCAGTTGTGTGTTTTAGTTGAGATGATAGAGTAAGGTGATTTCTCATTAAATATTTTTAGCATTGTTGTTGATAAGCCAATTTCATGAGGAACAACAGAGTATATGAAAGATATCCCCTTTAAGCATGCATCCTAAAAGTGATAGAGGTCTTTGTTTACTGTCATTTTACTACTACCTGATAGTGACATTAGTTTGATTTATGGTAATTTTTAGTGTGTACACTGTTGACTGAAACATAAGCATATGTTATTTTGGCTTTGAACTGCAGTTCTATATGAATTAAGTAGAAAGAGAGATATTTTCTGAAGTTTGAAATGATCCAAGTATAAGAATGGAAACTTTACATCAGATAACATTTGTTAGAGCTGGAGGACTACAAAAGAAAATCACTATAATCTACAAACAAACTTAGTACAAATGGAAACAAAACTAATTTTTTTTGAAACGAAATTAGAAAACAACTATACATTCAAAGACAAAGCATCACTGAAATTTTTTTACCTGTTGAAGTTTGGATCTTTTTCACCATTCATCATCTGGATCTTTCTAACCACAAATGATTTTGTAGGATACTCTTTCTTTGCATCACACAAGTAGATCATTTACACAGGACACAAAAACAAACTAGAATCATAGTATTTATTTGCATGATCGTTCACTATATAGGGTAATATTTCTTTTACATGCTCTTCCTCTATTCATGCTTACCAAGTGAATAAATATATAGATTAAACTAGCTAGAGAGAGACATAAAATTCATTAAGACATGTAACTCATGAAAGGCAATTAATAAATTATTATAAACAGCCTATACAAAGGATCAGTAATATTTTGTAGCTTTAATTTTTCTTTTGAAACTGCTAGCCTTTCAGACTAGTTTCAAAGGACCATCACAATTCTATGTTCGCTTAGGGAAATTCAGAAGCCCCTAATGAAATGGATTTAAGCTATTTTGTACATGTTAATTATGTTCTAGATTATAATTCATCAGCATAGAAATGTGGATTTTGAGAGAACACCAGGTAGCTGAGATTTTCAAACTTCTAAGTTAACCATAAGCTACATTTTTGTAAAAAATTCAAACACTCTTGTAATTTATAAACTGTTGTGTAACATTGTTTAATGTGATAATTTTTGTGTATTAATGTTAATTGATGATTCATTTATGTCCTTCTTTAAGCAAGTTATAAATCTCCAGTTTATGATCATTTTGCCTGCACTGAGTAAGCTTAGCAAATTTTCTTGTTTAATGACCCGTAAGGGTGGCTACTGCACAGCAACACCCGTGAGAGGGGGTTGTCATACAGCAACACCTGTGAGATTTGTTGATTTTAGTTTGCAACTGCTCTACTTTAGTTGCATTAATGTTGTTTTTAATTGATACTTGCTTTCTCTTCATCTTATTGACGGTGTAAACATAATTGAATTAGGAAGCATGGGTGAACCTAGAAATAGTCATGGCTTGAAGAAAGATCCTGCATGAAAGTATGCAAAGGAAATTCCTGGAGAAAAATACTTCTATTGTCGATTTTGTGATCAACATTGTTTTGGGACTATAAACCGATTAAAGAAACATTTAGTGGACACTCATTTTGGTATGAAACCTTGTTTGAAGGTTCCTGAAAATGTCAAAGAAGAAGTTGTAGCAATGTTAGCTAGTTTCAAATCAACCAAAAGAAGAAAAAATGAGATGCTTGAAGAGATTTGAATGGGTCTTGGAGGAAGAAGTGAGAGTTTATCTTCCCCATCAGTTGGAGACTATGGGATCTCAAGTGACAGTGGCAGTGGCCCGTTTACTCAACCAATTTCTACACCTAGAGGGCCAATGGATAATTTCACTTCTTCACAAGCCCAGCAATCAACTTTGAATTCCAAATGGAAGCAAAAAGAAAGAAAAGATATGTGTAGAAAAATTGGACACTTTATATACAATGGAGCATTCCCTTTTAGTTTGATGAATAACCCTTATTGGCTTAGTACAGTTGAGGCTATTTCTAATTTTGGGCCTGGCTTTAAACCTCATTCTATATATGAGGTGCGGACATCGATTCTTAAAGAAGAGGTTGTTGACATAGACAAAACGATAGAGAAGCACAAGAAGGCATGGAAACAATATGGATGCACTATAATGGCTGATGGTTGGACAGATAATAAGTCAAGGGTTTTGATCAATTTTCTGGTTAATAATACTGCTAATACATGGTTCTTGAAATCAGTTGATGCATCTGACACTATTAAAACAGGTGAATTGATGTTTAATTATCTTGATGAGGTGGTTGAGAAAATTGGGGAAGAGCATGTTGTTCAAGTTGTCACTGATAATGGTCCAAATTTTGTGAATGCTGGGAAATGACTTATGGAGAAAAAGACTAGATTATTTTGGACTCCATGTGTTGCACATTGTATTGATCTCATGCTAGAGAGCATTGCAAAGTTGAAGGTTCATGCTGAGACAATTGCAAAATCTAAGCAAGTTGTGAAGTTCATATATGGACATGCATGGGTGCTTGCCTTAATGAGGAAACACACAAAAGATCATAAGCTTCTTCGCCCGATAGTAACACGCTTTGTCATTGCTTATCTCACACTTCAAAGCGTTTATAAGCAAAAACAAGCTCTTATAGCTATGTTTTCTTCATATACATTTTGCTTTAGTAGATATTTCAAGATGAATGAGGGTTGAAAAGCTCGCACAAGCATATTGTTTGATCCAAATTTTTGACATAATGTTGCTTTTTGTATCAAAAGTGTTCCTCCTCGTGTTCTTGTTTTGAGAGAGGTTGACTCAAAGAAGAGGCCTCCAATGGAATTTATCTACAATTTGATGGATGCTGCAAAAGAAAAGATTGTTTATAATTGTGGAGGAAATGAACACAAGTATGGGCCAATTTTGAAGAGGATAGATGATAGATAGACTCCACAACTTCATCAACCTTTACATGCTGCTAGGTTTTACTTAAATCCTCAATTATGTTACACAGAAAAGTTTTTTTAAATTTGAGCTGATATTGAGGAAAGGATTGCTTGAATGCATGGAAACGATGATGAGTTATGAAGATCATGTTTCAGCTAATATTTAATTGGACTTATATGACTATGCATGTGGAGACTTTGGAACCAGAATTGCAATCGATACAACAAATCGACATTCTCCATGTACTATTTAAGACACACAATCTTAGTACTTGCTTAACCTCAGTTTGCTCATTAAATGATTTTTTAATATTTAAGATTTAAGACTATAAGGTCCATAATGCTCTAAATTTAATGACTAAAACATCTTGTTTTAGACTTACAGTATCAAACTATCAATCAATGTGCAAGTTAGTATTATCGTTTGTCACTGCCTAGTATTGTTCTTATGGAATTAGTTTAATTGTGTAGCTGATTTGTGGCTGCACTTTGGAAGCGACGCACCTGAGTTAACAAAGTTTGCTATTCGAGTCTTTAATCTCACTTATAGTGCTTCAGGGTGTGAGAGAAATTGGAGCACCTTTGAATCGATAAAATTTATTTCACTTTCATAATTTAATACACCTCATCTTGTAAAACTAAAGCTTATATGTTGATAAAAAATTGATCTTGTAGATCCACACAAAAAGAGGAATAGGCTTGAACACAAAAGATTGAATGCTTTGGTTTATGTTAAGTACAACACTGCATTGAGAGAAAAAAGTATCAGAAGGAGGCAACAAAAAATTGATTCTATATTGGTGGAGGAGATTGACTCTGATAATGAGTGGATAGTAGAGACAGAGTCATCTTTTCTCCCTAGTGATCCTTCTTAGCTTGAAGAAGAACAATTATTTGATGTTGATACCATTAGGACTGTGCTAATTGAACCTTTGCAGAGAGAGAATACTCAGACACCTGCTCTTATAATAGATGTGGTTCTTTTTCCTGTGGATTATCAAACAAACAAACACATAAGACAGGGTCAAGTAAGTATGAAAAAAATATTATCATAGATGGTCACATATCTATGGAATCATTGGTCTCATTATCATATATTGTTATAATACACTATTGCTATATAACTTGTGTAATTTGTTATGTAGGTCAAGAGACTCAAGATCGAAGAAAAGGCAAGCAAATTATATTAGACCCAATTGTGGAAGACATGCCATAAAATATGCCCCCAGGATTTCATTTAAGAACTTTTCCTAGCATAGATATGTTTGATAAAGATGATGATGATTTTGATGAGAGTACTTTAGAGCCCATTGAATGATTTCGTTTGCTATGCTATCTAATTTGTTGCTTTTAATAGATTTATGTATGTGAATTTGTTATACCAATGTAAGTGTGTAAACACTAAATAGTAAATATTTGACACTTAACATCGTGTTATTTTTATGTTTGTTAGAATTTGGAACGTGTTTATCTCTTGTGATGAATAGATTGGTCAATTTGAAAATTAGAATTTGGTTTTTGGAGTGAGATTTATGATTTATTGATGAAAGATGAGATGTATGTGAATTTGTTATATTATTATAAGTGTGTAAACAACAACCACTTAACATTGTGTTTGTGATGTTAACGTGTGTTTGTGAAATATTTTGATAAATATTCATTCATAGGTCTTAAGTTAGTAAAGTTTATTGATAATTAATTAATTTATATTATTTCAATTTTTTAGTATTTTTATAATTTAATTAAATTATTTTATTCAAAACACCCCAACGTCTTGGGGCTTATGCCTCGCCTCATTGAGGCAAAACGCCTTGCGCAACGCCCTCGCCTCTGAAAACATTGGTTTCTACCCATTGAACCTTCTTCATTGGATCTCTAATCACAAAAGGTTGGGTTACTCTTGTTGGTGACTCGCTGTGGGCTAAGCCCATCCCCTTCGATGTAACAAGAATGTCCTCATGGGTAGAACTTTTATAAAGTTGTCAGCTATATTCCTTTCATATCTCACAAACTCTAGAGATATAACACTTCTTACTCAACAGTCCTAACTCTGACTGACTTATATCTCACTTGAATATGTTGATTCATCTTCTTATTAGAAGGATATTTTCGTATATGATCTATACAACTTTACAATCACAATGTCTATGTTTGGAGGGCACAATTTTTATCACAAAAGGAATATCCATCAATTATTATTATTTTAACCACTCAGTCTCTATACAAATTGTATCTAGAGCTATTGACTCAGCTTCCATAGTATTTTCATGAGGTTTCAACTTTTTCTTAAAAACTCACTTACAACTTATAAGTATTATCATGTATTATTTATTTAAATTCTGTATCAATAACTTCCTTTGAGAAATGTGTACTCCACAAGACTTTTCAATTCTATCCCTCTTATTTCTTCGCGGTTCAAAATAAGTTTCAGATTTATTTCCTAAGGATGAACTAGAAAATATATCCTCAAATAATTAAACCTAAGAAGGTTGAACTAACACCTTAATTTTAAAAAGAAGGATATCCTCAAAATATTTTGCATCTCCAGCTTCTATTATTGTGTTATTGGATATTTCACTTATTTCAAAGTTTATCATTAAGAACATGTTTGCATTACTATCTTGAGCATAACCTATTGGGTCCTATTTTCTTTCTCTTTTGTTCGAGTATAGCTACCTTAGCTAGACACCCTCACACTTTTTTAATATTAATCCTTAGATGTTTATTTTTTCATATTTTAAAAGGAATTTTCTCACTATTTTTAGAGGTTACTCGATTTAATATTTAATAAGATGTTAGTAGATTTATTTTATTTGATTCATTTATTTTTCTAAGTTCTTTTTTTCTTTGTTTTTTCTTTTCTCTCTAGATTATTATTATTATTATTATTATTATTATTATTATTATTCTCTCTATTTGACCATATATGTTTTTCTCTTTCTTTTTTTTTCTTTCTCATTTCATCTACTTGATTACAAATCATTTAAAATTTATTAATTTTGCTCTTTTCTTCCTCTTTCTGCACCATAATAATATCACTTTCTACACTTATACAATTTATTCATGTTTCTTCTCTTTCTCGATCATGTTGTGCAAAGTATTTAAAGTCGACGCTTAATTTCTTTGCTAATAATGGGTATATATGTTTTTATGGTCTTTAATTTTCTCCTATTTTTAGAATTATGGATTGATTTATGTAGATACTTATGATTGGTTTTCGTTTTTTTAAAGTATGTCTATATACATATATATTACATAGCCTTCATATCAAACTTTGACTGATAGATTCAGGCGTAAAATATCTCTTGTTTTTAATTTATATAAGTTTGCTCTAATTTAGTTTCTAACTTAGGGTTTTTGGATCAATGCACTCTATTAGTTTTAACAAATATGGTGCTACCATTTGCACTATATATTTCGAATGGTCATAGACGAGTATATGAAACAAAAATATCTAAATTGTTGAATATATTCTAAGCACGATATATAATATTATTTATATATATACACATTTCTTAATAATTCATAATAACAATTTTCTTACAGATATCTTATATTTAGAATGCAAAATTTTCAACCAAATTCTAGAATAAGTTATAATGTCACTTTAAAACATATACAAATGAATAAGTTATAATGTATTTGCCATTCGTATTTAGTAATTCTAATTTTTTTAATTTAGTATAATAATGTCATTTTCTACACCCATACAATTTATTCGTGTTTCTTCTCTTTCTCAATCCTGTTGTGCAAAGTATTTAACGTCGACACTTAATTTCTTTTCTAATAATAGATATATATGTTTTTATGGTCATTAATTTTCTCCTATTGTTAGAATTATGGACTGATTTATATAGATATTTATGATTGGTTTACATTTTTTTAAAGTATATCTCTCTCTCTCTCTCTCTCTCTCTCTATCTCTCTCTCTCTCTCTCTCTCTCTCTCTCTCTCCATATATATATATATATATATATATATATATATATACAAAACCTTCATATCAATCACCAATCAAACCTTGATTGATAGATTCAACAAAAATATCTAAGTCGTTGAATATATTCTAAGTACTATATATAATATTCTTTATATATATACATATTTCTTACTAATTTATAATAACTATTTTCATACAGATATCTCGTATTTAGAATACAAAATTTTCAACCAAATTCTAGAATAAGTTATACCAAAGAAAAAAACCTTGATACCACATGCATATTTAGAGATATGCAAATATTTTGAAATATATAAAACACTAGAATATATATAAAGTATATATATAAAACACTAGATCGCTGATCAAAAGCACTAGGTCTTACAATAATTCATAATTTCTTAATTTGATTTGTTTTTTTAATTTAGTATATAATATTTTTATAGTCATTAAACGTTTATAACATTTACAAAAATTCATTATAGTGATTATTATATCGGTATAATCATGGTCTTTATGTATGTAACGTTTATTGACTTAATTATATAATGTAATAATACATGGTTTGGTTTGATTTTTTTATAACATTTACAACATTAACAGAATGATACTTAAAGTCATACTTAATATTTATATATGCTACTATAATAATTACATAAATAATTTAATAATAATTTCTTATTAGAGACATACAAATCAATAGCAAGTAGATCAGAATCACAGAATCAACAAATGGTTTGACAACATTCCCAAGTGAATGAAGACAAACTTTTCTTATCATTTCATTATAATAATGTAATGATTTGGTGTTATAACGCTGTAATTGATTTTTTTGTTTCAAAGTTATTTTTATCGTAAATGTCTTACATATAATGAATATACATGTTTTGTACTTGAATTTCTTTATTCTTTCTAAACTGAAGAATTCAATCTATGACTATAATCACTCTTTTAACAACAACAATTCACACAAACAACCATATGTATATTTGAATAAAGAAAAAAAATTCTCATACATATATAGATAAATGTATGCAATACATTCAAAATTCCTATACATAAACATATTACATATATTATGGAAAAAATTCATACATATACAATATAGTATATAAAACTAGGTATCTAACACATGCAAAGCCTAGCTATGATACAACATGTTAATAATTCAATAATGGCTTTAGCTGTTGGAAATTTTTTTATGTAATTAAAGATAAAAACTAAACATACAATTTGAGAATATATGCTTGTAGAAATCAAAATAATAAATATATGATATTAAATAATATTGTATATAAAATAAAAATGAATATTTAAAATATAGAAAACAGAAGGAGCTGCCTTGTGACTCGTGGAAAGACACTATCCTAAAGCCGTTATAACCTCCCTACGTGCAGGTACAAATGGTTAAGCTTGGCTCCAATATAAAACCTGGTGCTCACAGCTTTACCTCCTACAATGTGCACATCCACTGGGAAGCGGGGGTGAACGACTCGATCAAGGTTACCCAAAACACAAATATGTAAAAAGTAGAAAACAAGAAAAGAATATAAAAATTGTGTGTATTAGGCTCTTGAAAAGCTTGCTATTTATAGCCACAAATGAGCCTAAGAATTTAATTCAAAATTTAAAATAGAAATAATTACAAAATTTGTAACTTTCGATTTATTGAGATTAATCACAAATTTGTAACTCTCAATTTATTGATTATATTAAAATAATCAAATAATGACTATTGAAGAGCAGTGAGCCCTGGTACAAAATGTATCATCCGTGAATAATTCCATAATCTTGTGGTGAGAATCTTGTTCTTATTCCTCCTAACAAGTGTTGTTGTATGTAAGGAACGAGTGTTTAGATCGCGTTATTGTAATACATGATATAGAAAACACAAGCTTGCTACAATTTATTTATATTTTTCTCTTCCAAAAAAAGAAAAAGAAAACTCAAAATATAATTAAATTGTTTTCAATTGTAAAATTTAAATTTTCATTATATGTTCTTTGATATGGGTAAGTGGCAACGACATTTGTTAATTGAGTAGAAAACACAATTGTATTATGAAAATTAAATTTTTTGACAACACTTATACTTGGGTGGGTGATCTCATAATGCATCATATTTAATAATGTTTAATATGGACAGCTTTTAAAAAAAATGTATTTCTTAGCGTTATAACTTTTTTCGATGACGACAAATTCAAATTTATGTATTATATTATTTTTTCCTTTTAATTGAAAAATAATAATGTTTGATTGGTTTGGAGTTTATGAGGTATATATGTCGTATTCTGAATCATTAACGTAAGTATCAGTTTGAATTGTCTGTTGTTAAAAAAAAAAAGCCTACTTTAATTAACTTATTATATATGTCAGAATCAAAGTGAGGTATTTTTACTTAATTCTATTTGAAAATATTGTTAAATTCAACCGTTCACTTTACCTCTTTTTTTTGGGCATGAGATTGTTTAAATTCTAATCATTCTAAAAAATAATACCATGCGTGACCAAACACTTGAATATATGAATATATGCTGTTAGTAATATCCAAATTAATAATATCTCAAAATTATGACTAATATGGATAATGAATTGTCTTCTGATTGATTTACTAATAACAAAGGTATTGCGCTGCCGATCTTCTTATTATGTTTTTTTTTAATATCTATTTCAATCCAAATTTAATAGCATATTCGATTCTGTTTTATATATATATATATAATAAACTTACTAATTATTGATATTCAGAGGTTGAACCCTATTTGGTAATTTGACTAACGCATCATTGTATTTATCCAAAATGAAAGATAAATATACTAACATTTGGGTTTATCCAGGGGCAACTTTGGTCAAATGGAAAAAGAAAAAAAGACAATCTATAAACGTTCTTATTATAGAGTAAGCTGTCACTACTTACCACGCGTTGGTTTATGCAGTTTACAACCATTCATTTGGCACATGGGTCCACGTGAATAGATAATTTGTACCCGCCCAGAACAGATGGACAACTCCTCAAATTAATTAAAACAACCTGATTGATCGGACGGTTTTTGAGGGCAGTTTTACCGATAGAATCAACAGCTAGAAGTACTTGATTTACGGTCCATATATTGACTGTAAAATCTTCGATGATATATAAATATGGAGAAAAATACAAGGTGAGTATGTGAGCGTATACGTGTCAAGAAAGTTTGTCACTGAGGAGTGAATGAGCGAACTTGGCATAAAAAAATGGGTGCCAGACTAGAATTTTCGCCAGGCAGATGAACGCAACCAAACAAAATCAGTTGATAGATACTCCTCCGTGTAATCCTCTGCGAACGTCTTTCTTTGCGATTCCAAAGAAAAAACAAATCATATGGCGACATGTGATGGGCTTCACTTGTTGGTGTCAAATCACATTGGCCATTGCAACAACCAAAGAACATATTGGTAGCAGAGCATCAAAATCCCACAATAGAGCAGCCGTTTCGTTTTCAGAGGTAAAATGACTCTAATGCCCTTGGTAATAGAATAGTGCCAAAAAAAAAATCAGTATATTAAGTAAGCAAGGCAATGCTTAAACCTAAATTGGAGAGTTGCATAGGAGATGTGATTTTTCTTCAGAGTTGAGAGATTGTTAAAAAAAGGAAACTTTCCTTTTGCTCCGTGTAGAGAGAGAGAGGAAATGCACTAATGGTAATGGCATTGGCATAACCAAAGAGAGAGAATAGTCTAATACTCCAATGCTAGGGTAAGACATCCCTTCTTCTCTTTTTACATTGGAAATCTTATTGGAGCATTTGATTTCAAAAGTATCAATTTAATGTTTTTTTAATTTTTTATTTTGATGAATTTATGTGTTTTTGCTTGTTTAAATTTGGTAGATGTACCTACATTATGCTCAATCTGTTTTCATTTTCTTTAATTATTATTCTATTCTTGCTGAAATCTATTAAATATTGATGAAAGTTAGATGGGAACTTATTTTTTTAGTTTCATTTTTAAAAGTTAAAATATTGGAGATTTTAAAAAATAACCATTTTTTGTTCTTTCAAAAAATATATTTGTTCTCAAAGAATAAATTAGAATATTGTTTGCTACTTAATAATTAAAATAAATGGATTTGCTTTAAGTATTTTTATTTAAGAAAGTTTTTAAATTAATATCAATGACATAATGTCAGATCTTCGGAATTCGTTGAAGTTCATTCAACTTTGAAATTCTTATACAGACTATATTTACCATGTATGACAACTTTGAAATTCCCTTTAAACTTTTATTTTTGGTGGCTATTTTAATTTTAAATATATAAATAATACTTGAATTGGATTTTCTCTCTTTATATGTTAGAAGCGTACATACATAATATAATGGTGTTTTTTGGTCAGTGAATATTCATCATAGTTGTAATATATATTTTTAATAATTATTTGTTAATATTTTGGTATGGTAAATTCATTGTTTTAAAAAAAACCAAGTCTGGGCGTACCCATGGGCGAAACGGGGCTAAAAAACCTTGAGGCGTGAAAGTTGGGGCGAAAGTGTCGTTGAGCATGCGTTTTTTCGGGTCGGGGCGTTCGCCCAGACCCGGGGCGTACGTCTTTTATGCCCCGAGCGTCTAGGTGGGCGTCCAATGCAACAAAAAAATTAGACCTTCTATATATATATTTGTTATTAACATATCAACTAACAAACACCAGTGGTCTAGTGGTAGAATCATACGCGGCCATGTTTCAGACTCGGGTTCGAGTTCTAGCTGTTGCATGCGTGAAGCTTATGTTTTGCCCTTTTTTTTTCCCTCCTTTCCGATGCTGCCTTTGAAGTCTTCTTTTTTTTTCTTTTTCTTTTTCTTTTCCCTTCTTTCACCTGTTGCCTTCTTTTTTTTTTCTCCTTTGTTTCTACTTTCTACTTTCTTTTATTTTTTTCCTACTTTATTTTCACTGAGCAAATTCATTAAATAGGCTCCATATTATATACTCTACATTTTATTAATATCATTTTATAACATCATTAGGATTACATTATCTATGTTATCTAATTTGTTACTTTTAATAGATTTATATATGTGAATTTGTTATATCAATGTAAGTATGTAAACACTAAGCAATAAACATTTGACATTTAATAATGTGTTATTTTTATACTTGTTGGAATTTGGAGCGTGTTTGTGTCTTGTGATGAATAGATTAGTCAATTTGAAAATTAGAATTTGGTTTTTGAAGCGTGATTTATGATTTATTGATGAAAGATGAGATGTATATAAATTTGTTATATTATTGTAAGTGTGTAAACAACAACCACTTAACATTGTGTTTGTGATGTTAACGTGTGTTTCTGAAATATTTTGATAAATATTCATTCATAAGTCTTAAGTTAGTAAACTTTATTGATAATTAATTAATTTTTATTATTTTAATTTTTTAGTATTTTTTATAATTTAATTAATATTATTTTATTCAAAACGCTTCAATATTTCAAAAGGCTTACGCCCCAACGCCTCGGAGCTTACGACTCGCCTAACGCCCTCGCCTCTGAAAACACTGGGTAAATTTTTTAGATTTAGTGGTACTTAAATGTGACAGTTTACATTAATTGTGATTATCTTATTAATAAATGTATAACTTTTACTATGTTTTCTTTTAAATTAAAGCACCTAAAAATGATACATCACGTGAATGATTTTTTGGTTAGACCGAGTCTAAAATTAATGTTTTAGATAACTCGAAACTCTATTAGTAATTTTAAAATTTTTTATTAATAACATAATTTGTTGGGTCTCACATTTATATTGATATTATTATTAAAATTTCTTAAAATTACTAATAAATTTTTAAGTTAATTTAAAATCAAATGTTTAAAATCGATCTAACCAAATATTTGTTTAGCAGGTGTACTCTACCTAGAATAAACACAATTGGATCCTTTGTCTTTTCTACAAACATAACTGAAATATGCATAATTTTCCAAGCTCCATTTTTTTTATTTATCAATTGTTCATGTACCGCATACTTTTTATTTTATATAGACTAAATAATTATATATATTTTCCTATTTGTCTTGTATGTATATTCTGATAGGACTAGCTAGATACTATATCAGGACGGTTTAATTAAGGAAAAGAACCCTTGATTCCTTTATACCAGGTGAAGCATGGATTTCTCAAGGGAGGGCTTATTTTGCAAGGCTAAATCCATAGCTTCTTGTGTTAGTGGAATTATGCTATGGGCATCTAGGCTACCCATACCATCATCTCCCATGCATATCTCAATAGAAGAATATCCGATTACCCATGATCCCCAGAATCTACAAAGAGGTCTCAAAACGCTAATCAACTCAAAAGATCAAGAACCAACTCAGTACCCTTCCTTCATCATCCATTCCTACATGATACCATCATCATCGTCTTCGTCATCCTCATTGTCGTCATCATCGTATAACTCCTCCTGGTCCTCAATGCTTGATGATTTGATTGGAACAGAGAGTGGGGTTTGCATGATGAGCTCATCAAATATTGAAGAAGAAATCTATAAGCAAGAGCCCTATTCTTGTAATATTCGCAATAACAACGTTAAGCAGAAGATGAATCAAAGGTGTGTAATGACAAGGGAATACCCACCACCAATTCCTTTGCTAGCACGTACAGGGAATCTACCAGCTCATATGCCTTGGGTTTTAACAAGAAACTACAGTGATGGAAAGCTGACCCTTAATATCGAGAGAGTGAAGCATCATGAATATCTTGAAGCCTATAGAGAGAATGGTCGTCTAATCTTGAATCTTGTCCCCTTAGAAGATACTATTAAATGTTACCACTCTGTTTCTGATCAGAGGATTAATGATCATCAGGGGGTCAATAATCAGGAGCTTGAGCTAGAATTCATCGATGAGGAAGTCCAAGATAATCAAGAAACTGATCATGAAGCTGATCATAACATTGATGAGGATATTAAGATGGTGGATGAGATGATATTATATAAAGGGTCGATTACGATTCCTGCTTCTTCAGTGCCTAAATCTTGTTTGGAGATTAATGGGAGTGAAAGTTGCGGATATCCACGCAAGTGCTTCACGTATGCGGGAAGGATGATTTCAGAATCAAGTCTATTTTGCAATACCAATAACCAAGAAAATGCTGCTGCTAATTGCATGGCGCTGCCGGGTTCGGCTCCTTTGGCATTCAACATTCGGGCAACAACTACAGTGATGTAATTTGTTTAGTTTGAGGGTTTTGAATAGATGTGAATTCTAGGAGGAATACAGAACTTGGGGAAAATATATTAGCTAGTCAAAATATTAGTAAGTAGTAATAGTTTCTATGTTCAGTGGAAGAAATAAGTTCCCGTTGGAGCAGTCAAAATGTGTTGTAGTAGTTGAAGATGATAGCTAGTTGCGAGTTTGTTCAATAAAATACATCACTGAAATGTAAAACTCTGCTTTTTTTATATTTCTTTCAATTTCTTTTTGGGGTTTTCAATGAAATGCAGTACTACTTTTGTCCTGTTTTAATTATCACCTGCACACATTTTAAAGAAATTATTTAGTTTTTTCAAAGATTTCAGTTCTCTAAGATTTTGAAAAAAAAAAAATGAGATTCATTTTGAATTTATCTTAAATCTTCATTCGTTCTTAATGGACAAAATTAAATCGTAAACCCTTTTTCATGTATCAACCCTCTCCATCATCACAGATTAATTTCGCTGATTAACAACGTTTCTTAAATCCCTGGCCTCTTCAATTTACAAAATTATTCACGAACATTAGATTTTCAAGAACAAAGAAAATATCAACGTCATGCATCCCGGCCAACTTTGGATGAACAATAACTTCGTAATCCCATCGAAATTTGATGCCAATAAATTAGATAAAACCACCTAGCTCTAACATTCCAGCCAAAACAAGCATAATAGCATCTCCTTCATCATACCCAATCCTCCATACCTCAACCTAGTGCACAATCCCTCAGGAAATAAGAAAACATGTTAATTTGATATTTTGTGTTGTTCTTATAAATTACGTTGATAAAGTTATGATTTCGGAGATGAAGAACATATATTTTGTTGATTCTGACACTTTACTGAGCAAATGAGATAACAAAAAATGAGTGGTTGATGATAAAGAGAGCAAATGCTGGAAACAAAAATAATGTATTAGTGTTGAAGTTTGGGTTAATTAATTAATCCATGTTTATGACTTGTAACTACTATTTTAAAGTGACATAATTTTATTTATCTAAAATAAGCGAAAAATTAAAATTAGCTCAATATGAATCTCATGTTCCCTTTTAAAATTGAGAGAATCAGAATCCAGTTTTTATATTTTAAATCAATTAACAAAGTTGTACTTTCCAAAAATATCCACCTGTGTAATTAAATGGAAAATTTTTTGGTTGGTTTGGGTATAAAATATTAGCTTTAGATTTACTAAAAATTTTACCAGTAATTTTAAAGAGCTTCATTGACAACGTCAGTATAGGTGAATGACTCAAAAAAATAACATTATCATTGAAGTTTTGAGAATCTAAAACATAAACTTTAAACTTGAACCAACAAAGTATTTCTCATTAAATAGGCCAGTTTTTTTATGCAAAAACACTGCCCAAAAAAGTTGCCTATGACTGCAAGCAAGCTCTATTACACTTTTTTTTTTTTTTTTTTTGTCATGTAAGAAGGTATAAACTTTAGGGTAAATTACACTACATTATTTTCAAGTATGTTGAAATGATATTAACATATTAAATATTTTTAAAACACATGATTCATCACAAAACACCAATTTTCACAATCAAACAGCCCCAAAATGAATTTCTTTTAAGAATCAAAATTTTTAGGGCAAATTACGCTGCACTACCTCAAAATTTGTTAAAATGACATTAATATATCAAACTTTTTTAAAACCCATGATTCATCACAAAACATCAATTTCCACCATCAAGCTGCCCAAAATAAATTTATTTGAAGAATTAAAATTTTAATTGGTATTAATTTTCATGATGACCAAAGT
Source organism: Bretschneidera sinensis (assembly GCA_023935145.1). Lineage (NCBI taxonomy): Eukaryota > Viridiplantae > Streptophyta > Magnoliopsida > Brassicales > Akaniaceae > Bretschneidera > Bretschneidera sinensis. The sequence continues at coordinate 105,643,273 of CM043700.1, read as the reverse complement.
ATCCTTAGTGTTAAAATATTTTAAAGTGATTATGATAAGTTTAATAATTCTATTTATCAATTATTTAACTAAAAATTGTTTATAACGCAAATTTTTAGGTTATTTGAATTCATATTTTTCTAAAAGAATGCAAAAATATACAGTATCATTTTCATTTTTAAAATAGAAAAGTTTATCTTTTATTTTTATTTTATGGTGGTTTTTATATTAATTTATTTAAGATGATAGGCTATTTAATTTTATAAAAAATATATCAACAAACTTTTCATTTAAAATATTTAATTTTTTATGATGGTCTTTAATTTTTATTTATTTGAGTATGTGATAGGCAATAGTATCATAATATTTATTATAATATAAAATATATAAGTTAAAATTTGTTTTATAACATATAATAAAATATAAATCCATCTAAAATAATTTTAATAATTTTCATTAAAAAAACCCTAAAATTTCCTTGTTAAATATATTATATCCCTAATACTTCTATTTTTAAAAAGTAACATTTATGATACCTAAGGGTAGTTTGGTCATCATGAAAAGTAATATCTAATTAAAATTTGGGCAAATTACACTGCACTACCTCCAAATTTGTTAAAATGACACTAACATATCAAACCTTTTTAAAACCCACGGTTCACCAAAAAATACCAACTTTCACAGTCAAGCAACTTCAAAAAGAATTTCTTCGAAAAATCAAAATTTTAACTAAACATTACTTTTCATGATGACCAAAGTACCCTTAGGTATCATAAAAGTTACTTTTTAAAAAATAGACGTATTAAGGATGGAATATATTTAACAAGAAATTTTTAGGCTTATTTTAAAAAGAAAATTATTATCGTTTTTTTATTGAAAATTGTTAAAAGTATATTTTAAATGGATTTATATTCTATTATTTGGTATAAAACAAATTGTACTTTATATATTTTATATTTTAAAAAATATTACAATATCATTGCCTATCGCATTCTCAAATAAATAAAAATTAAATACCATCATAAAAGCAAATTAAATATTTTAAATGAAAAGTTTGTTTATAAATTTTTTTACAAAATTAAATAGCATAACGTTTCAAATAACTGAATATCAAAGATCATCATATAATAAAAATCAAATACAAAATTTTCTATTTTAAAAATTAAAATGATACTGCATGTTTTTATTATTTTTTAAAAGAAAAATATGAATTCAAATAACATAAAAATTTGTGATATAAACAATTTTGAGATAAATAGTTGATAAATAGAATTATTAAACTTGTCATAATCACTTGGAGATATTTTAACACTAGGGATATTTTGGTTATCATAAAAAATAATATCCAATTAAAATTTTTATTTTTCAAAGAAAATCATTTTGAGACTGCATAACTGTAAAAATTAGTGTTTTAAGATGAATAGTGAGTTTTAAAAAAGTTTAATATGTTAATGTAATTTTAATCAACTTGGAAACAATGCAATGTAATTTATCCATTTTGACAATACAAGCCCAAGGGCCGCAGTGGGTTGAGCGTTAGTGTTGGCAAGCAAAATGCCTGGCCTAAGTAAAAGCCCAACAAACCCAATTTAAAACATTTCATTTTATGCCTAATCAAGTCCAAACTAAGCTCATAAGTCCTCTTCATGGTCTCATGTAAAATTTTAGAGTACCAACTAATTGAGTAAGGACTGAATTGTTAATGATCTCACCAAAGATATGGTTTACTATCAGGTGAATTAGAGAATTGGGTTTCTGAAATCGACCCCTAAGGCTCTAAACTATTTTATGATTAACACTTGGTTGAGTTGGATTTAACTTTCATTTCCCTGTTTCTTTGGCGTCACAGATGGGCCTGTTTTGTGCACAATAAGCCTAAGTTTTTAACTCTTTAGTGAGCCGAATCGAAGAAACCTCAAAAATTCACAAGCAACTAACGACCACTCTTCACAAGTAAATTTAGATTCCAATAGAGAAAAAAAAAGAAAAGAAAACCCATAAAATTATTGCTCGGTGCTCACTGTTTATTTTACTATGGCCCAGAAATCCCGAGGAAAGAAAGTAGGTACACAGAAAATCCACGACTCTGCTAAACAGTACACTTAGGCACCATATTTTTCCTGGTGTCGTTATCCTATAATTCTTAATTTGATAAATTCTCAGATACTGGTGTTATTCATTGCAAGTATTATAATCGCTTCAATACCCAATTGGCGCGCTCTTACTCTTAGTTGGGCACCGGGTAAGTTTTTGATCCCAAATCTCTTCTTTTGAACTGAACTACTGAAGATCTTTGTAATGTATAATTTAATGATTATATTCCTGGTTTGACATCTGCTACCTTTCGGGAACTCGTTTTGATTTGGTTATGTTCGCTGTTTTTGGTTGGTGATAATTGTTTTTGGTATAAAAATATCCTTGTTGTTAGCTAATACATTAAACTTTGATGTGGTAATTATGTATTTAGCTGATCAAAATTGATGGAAGAGTTTGTGTGATAAACTTGCATAATTCGATATGGATTTGGTGTGATTTTGGCCAGTTTCATTCGTTTTGAGTTTTGAAAGATTGTAGAATTTTGATTCTAGACAGAACAGCAGGGTGGGTTTTAAAAAATTAATTTCGGTTTCTATTTTGCTCTTGTACAACACGACCAATGAAAGTTTTATAGCTGCTGATGCTGCTGTAGCAAACTAATGTTGTTATTTTATTATATTTATCAAAAAAATTTAGGCTATCTATATTGAGAATACCAATTTGACACCTTGCAGTCTCGCAGTATATAAGTTTGAATCTCTTCTTTTGGTGTATTTTTTTTCAGGGTAGTTTGAATGTCTGTCTTAAAGATGTTACAGGGATTTGCTCTTCTAGGGGTTGGGGATAATTGTTCAAACACATATACATTACATCTCTCTGTCTCTCTCCTTTTCTTTTAATCTATGGTGCTTGGTTTTCAGATTGTTTGGTTCAGCAGTTTTTAAAATTCTCGAGTTTCTGTCTGCAACTGTCTTTGTGGAGTCTGATCTATTGAATATATATTAATATGATATCATTAAGTTTTGCAGCATTCAGACTAGTTGATATTTGGGATAATCCAGGAGTTCCTTCACATATTGCTTATTTTGAGTATTACTTGATGGGGTCTATTGTGAGCTTGGCTGGTCCAAAGTGTAGGATAAGTGGTTATAATGAGGTCTCACAGAATGAATCCTGCAAAAAGCAGAAAGCGTTCTTCAGCTATAGTGGGACCACAAGACTGATTCCCAGTCTTCCTGATGAGTTATCAATCCAGATACTTGCTAGACTTCCCAGAATTTCCTACTTCAATGTGAGGTTGGTGTCAAGGAAGTGGAAGGCAACTGTTATGAGCCATGAACTTTTTAATTTGAGAAAAGAACTTGGAGCAACTGAAGAGTGGCTATATGTACTGACTAAAGCTAAGGAGGATAAACTTTTGTGGCATGCTCTGGACCCTTCATCGAAAAAATGGCAGAGGTTGCCTCCAATGCCCAATGTTGTTTATGAAGGAGAATCTAGGAATGGTTTATCTGGATTCTGGATGTGGGACATGGTTGGGCCAAACATTAAAATTGCTGAAGTTATAAGGGGCTGGCTTGGTAAGAAGGATTCGTCAGATCAAATGCCATTCTGTGGTTGTGCCATTGGTTCTGTTGATGGATGTCTCTATGTGCTAGGTGGATTCTCTAGAGCTTCAACCATGAGATGTGTTTGGCGATTTAATCCAATTCTAAATTATTGGAGTGAAGTGAGTTCCATGTCCATAGGTAGGGCCTATTGTAAGACAAGCATTCTAAATAATAAGTTATATATAGTTGGAGGGGTTAGTGGAGGCCAAGGGGGATTGAGTCCTCTTCAATCTGCTGAAGTTTTTGACCCCCGCACAGGTACATGGTCCCAGGTTCCAAGTATGCCATTCGCAAAAGCTCAAGTGCTACCCAGTGCCTTTTTGGCTCACATGCTAAAGCCTATTGCCACTGGAATGACTTCGTACATGGGAAGGTTATGTGTTCCTCAAAGTTTGTACTCATGGCCCTTTTTTGTAGATGTAGGGGGAGAGATTTATGATCCTGAGACAAATTCATGGATTGAAATGCCAGTTGGCATGGGAGAGGGTTGGCCTGCACGGCAGGCAGGAACAAAACTGAGCATTGTAGTTGATGGTGAATTATATGCGTTTGATCCCTCTGCTTCATTGGACAGTGGTAAGATCAAGGTATATGATCAAAAGGAAGACGCTTGGAAAGTTGTAATAGAAAAAGTCCCCATTTATGATTTCACAGATTCAGAATCTCCACATTTACTTGCTGGTTTTCATGGAAAGCTTCATGTCATTACAAGAGATGCTAATCATAGCATTGCAGTTCTGCGGGCTGATCTGCGTGATAATTTGAGTTATTCATTATCAAGCTCAACTTATCTTTCGGGTTGTTCTTTACATGAACATTCTGATTCACTGGTGAAATCAGAATCGGTTGTTTGGAAGGTCATTGCCACTAGGGATTTTGCGGCTGCTGAACTTGTCAGTTGTCAAGTTATAGATATATAACATTATATGAAAGATCGTGCCTTTATAATTATTGATGTCTTGGAATCTCTATATATGAGATCTATGGTGGGAAGACTGTTAGGAATCTGGTAGTTGGGTGTCAGCATGTCAGCAAGTGGTTGATGAAATTATCGTTTATGTCATGATCTGTTTGAACTGGATGATGAGGCAGCTACCTGCATATTTGCAAAATAAATAAATTAACATAAATAAGTTGCAAGTGTTCTTGGCTTGTCACCTTAGCATCCATAGATGTGGTGATTTTACATTCAAACCGCTCATTCTGTTGATTTTCGGATCATAACCAGTTTAAAGATGTGATGAATAGTGAGCCCTTGATGTCATATTATTGAGGCTGGGAGTATTACATTGTTTTCATAATTTTAAATTTATTTAAATAAATCAAGTATATTCTACTGAAAGTATCCGTGTAATAAATATTTCTGATAACTTTACCAAGATAAAAATTGAATAAAGGTGATAGCATCCTCTACTTGCTTGAGTGATTTATTTCTTGAGATCTTTTTTATTTGTTACTCCTATCGCTTCTTAAAGTACTTAGTTCACACCTTTCATATTGTATAAGCCATGCATATTGCTGATTTAATATTGGGTTTCGTCTGCTTGAAGTGAATTAGGTAATCAAATTTACAGTCAGTTGATGACAAATCTGATTTTACTAAAGAGCCTTTTCTTCTGATTAAGATATGGTTTATTTTTTGTGCTTGTATATCTTATTTCTTGTTGCTTATTTAATGATCAACATTGACCAAAAGCTTGAAATTTCAAAAGATGAAGAAATTTTTAATGCCAGTATGCTCAGAGTCTGTAAGACTGTATGATGTAGAACAAGGGATAGAAGAAGAAATAGGTAGATAAAGAAATAGAAACCATGCTACCGTGTGCATTGGAAGAGAAGCCAAACTACCCTGGAGGTTGAGTAGAAATTGATACTCATTATCGATAATTTTTATTCATTCCAAAACTACTTGAAAATTAATATAAGGATCTCTTATATAGAGATATTTAGGAATCTTAATCCTAATCCAACAGTGTAAATTAAAAACTGATCAAATACTATATCCTAATCTTATTCTAAGAAATTAAATCCTAATCAAATACTATATGCTAGGATCCCTACTAAAATATAATTCTTTAATGATTACAAAATTACAATTTTATCCTCATACACTTCTGTACCTCCATCATTCTCTACCACTTAGAAAAAACTCGACCTCGAGTTTTGAAGTGAAGAAGCAGCAAAATCTGTGATGGAGAAACAAATTAGAGTCATGAAATTCTTGAAGAACAAGCTCTCTACTGAAGGAAAAACTAATGTAGAGCAAGAGATAAAAGAAGAAATAGGAACTAGGCTACCATGGGGATTGGAAGAGAAGCCACGGTACCCTGGATGTGGAGAAGAATTTGATACTCACCATCAATAATTTTTATTTCATTCAAAACTACTTGAAAATTATCATAAGGACCTTTTATATAGAGATATTTAGGAATCCTAATCCTAAGTCAACACGGTAAATAAAGAAATTCAAGATTGGTCAAATATTATATCCTAAATCTATTATAAGAAATTAAATCCTAATCAAATATTAGGTCTTAAGATCCTTATCAAAACATAATTCTTTCATGATTAGAATTATAAATTTGTCCTCATATCTTTCTGTACCCCATACCCTTGAAAGTTATCATAAGGGTCTCTTATAGAGAGATCTTTATAAATCCTATTCTTAAGCTAACACTATAAATAAAAAAAATCAAGACTGATCAAATACTATATCATAATCCTATTCTAAGAAATTAAATCCTAATCAAATACTAGGTTCTAAGATCCCTACCAAAACATAATTCTTTCATGATTACAATTACAAATTTGTCCCCATATATTTCTATACCCCATACCCGTCTGTACCCCATCATTGCAACTTGGTGCTCAACTCTGTTTTGAGCCATATGTTGGTCAATGAAGTCTTACGCTGGTGGCAAGACAATGTCATTATGGGACTGGGTCTTGGATTTGAATCTTAACAATGGCTAGGAAATTTTTTTTTTTTCTTCTTTGGCAAACTGGAGCAGGTCCAATATATCATTGTCTATCTGTTGTTCTATTATGTCTCTTTAGTATAGTGCTCAATCAAAAGGGATGACCATCTAATTGTTTCTACTTTTAACATGCGTCTTTCATCAACTGCTAGCATGTTACCTTGGTAGGTTTAGATGCAAACCCAACTGAAAGGTTTGTAAATTTTTTTTGTCAGAGGCTATTTTACTTAGAAAGTTGGTGACCCTTTCTCCCTTTGCTTTGCATCCTTTGTTTTCTTCTTTTTACTTTTTTAAGGGTTTTGGTCCAGTGACCAAAAAAAACAAAAAGAAAAAAAGGAAAAAACTATTAAAATGCATGAAGGATCAAACAAAAAAAGGCTTGTAATCCGTTCTGTTTCAAAAGTGAAATATCCTTGTTCATCCATATTCTAGTTGAATTGGTTCATGAAAGATAACTTTCAAACCAACACATAATTACTTGAGTGAAGCCATGGAACGTTAGCTACTCCGTGTTGCTCTGAAAGTTGAAAACAGTTGAAATTTAGGGACTAGGAATCTTATTGACATTCTCATTGTCTTTTGCAAGCAGTTACTTTTGTACTTCTCCTGTGAGAGGAGAATCAAAGAATTAGTAGTGCTTGAGTGATACATGGAGGTGGAATAGTTAGTTATGGGATCCAGTTATGTGCAACTATGCAAAAATAAGTCTATTAAACCCTCAAATGCATAGGTTTTCAAGCAAGCTTCAGCATGCCCATAGATTTGCTAAAATTCAGTTATGATAAGAGGTTATGTCTAGTTGACATTCTATTTGTTATTGTGATATTGCACACTCTAATGGAACAACTGGTGCTCCATATTAAATAAAAGCGGAGACTACTAGTGATTCTCACGGATTAGCTTTTGTTATGTAATTCATTTTTAACACCTTTATATTCTTGGTAGCCTTTTTTTAGTCCTTTTCAGAAGCACATATGATTTCAAAGTGTCATAAGCTTTAATTCAATGACCCTCATGCTGTCAAATCAGTTCAAGGAAATTCATTTTCTGCTAGTTGATTATCTAGGCTAAAAAGAGTCCTCATTTCGCCAATCAGCCAATTGCAACTGCTTAGGTCAACCTCCATCTGTCAAAAGTAAGTCTATAAAACCCTCAAATGCATAGGTTTTCAAGCAAGCTTCAGCATCCCCATAGATTGCTAAAATTCAGTTATGATAAGAGGTTATGTCTAGTTGACATTCTATTTGTTATTGTGATATTGCACACTCTAATGGAACAACTGGTGCTCCATATTAAATAAAAGCGGAGACCACTAGTGATTCTCACGGATTTGCTTTTGTTATGTAATTCATTTTTAACACCTTTATATTCTTGGTAGCTGTTTTTTTAGTCCTTTTCAGAAGCACATATGGTTTCAAAGTATCATAAGCTTTAATTCTATGATGCTCATGCTGTCAAATCAGTTCAAGGAAATTCATTTTCTGCTAGTTGATTATCTAGGCTAAAAAGAGCTCTCATTTCGCCAATCTGCCAATTTCAACTGCTTAGATCAACCTCCATCTGGTGAAATCTTCATGGTTGGGAGCTATCCAGAGGTAGATTCTTCATCCTTTTATGTCTTTACTTTTCTTGCAAATATGTGTAAAACATGTAGTCTGGAGCACATTGTGTCAGTATTTATGTGGCAGAACATATTGATCAGCAGGACTTGACATTAATAACAGTAAGGGAATGCTGTGGTATTTTCTTATCCTTCGACCAGTTGTAACCATATATGCCAATCATTTTTCTGCTGCACTATATGGACACTATCTGTATTGCGGCATAACAGGAGTTGACAACAAAAGAGTGGCAATAAATGTCAGATAACCTTCTTTTACTTTATTGTTGTTGTTGTTGTTGTTTGATAAGTATCAGGTAACCTTTTAGCACGATGGTTAAGATTACATTCAGATATGAATACTATGATTACGGAGATGTTTGTGTTTGTATTTAAGCTAACTTAAAGCAAGTTAGCTTAAATTGGTTCAAGGCAAAAATATTTTGTTTTGTTTCTTTCTTTTTCTTACAGAATCATGGGTTATATATTTATTATTATATTTCTATAGCAAGTTCAATATCCCACTGAGTTGTGACTTCTTAATTTAATCTTCTCATGTTGGTTTAACATTGAGTAGATCTAAGACCTGCAAGAATCTATAGCAGATTTTCTGTGTTATGCTTTTGAACTATAACTACTAATGGTATTATTCTCATCATCCTCACTAAGCCCTTTCTTTTCTTAATGGTGGGCTTCCCTGTTTTGGAGCTAACATATGTAAGATATCACCTGACATAATTTAGTACCTGCATAATATCTTCTATGTATAGGAAATGCCATGTAATATGGGTGTCTTTGGATGATTCTTAGGAAGAAAGGGTTCTTATATAAATACTATTGATGGTTTGTGGAACTGTAATGCTACTATAGATACTATTAATAATATTCTAGCTTTCTTTGCTTTTCCAAAAAAAAAAAAAAATGCTGTTGGCACAGGCAGGACTCGGGATGAATTTTGATTTCGGGACTTAAATTTCCAGGAGGGCTTCCTGAATATCGAAAAGTGGAGAACATAAAATAAAAATGATGGTGGGGATGGTGAGTATTGATGCTGAAAACCAGCGATTTTGGATTCTCAGCATCCACTTGACAAAACATTGCTCACAATTAAAACGAAGTGCTTTTTAGCAACATCAACGTGAAAAAGGAAAAGGGAGGTGGCTTGAATATTGAAGATAAGAATTTGAAATATGGCATCCATCAATAGGTTACTTTTCTAATAATGTTATTATTATAATTATAATTATTATTTTGTAGGAGAAGATTGTTGTTGATGGCTTCAAAGGGTTGAGGTTTTAGTTTTGTCATTTATTCATGTTGAATCTTTTAATGTATTTGTTAGCTGATGTTTTTTAATCTTAACTAATGTTGAAAGTGATCTTAAGTTAGGTGGTGTGTGTTGATGCCAAAAAAATAGTGAAGGGTGTTTTTGGTAAATCAGTCTTGGAGTGGGGAAGATGAAAGCTTGATGTTGGTCTTATTCCTGTATTCACGTCAACTTGGTATACGAACTCTTGCACGAAAAGCCACGTGGAGTTTGGTTCTCTAGAAAGGATCTTCCAATGGTTAAGTCAGTCAGTGTACTAAGGTGAAGTAAAAGGAAGGGTTTAGAGAAATATCGAAGTAGATGAGAGAGGAAGAGAACCAAAGTGTTTGTCTCTGTGTTTGTGTGTACATATAAATTTATGAGGCTTTGAATCCCTTTATATAGAAGTTAGAGACCATCTCTTCCAAGATCCCGAGGTCGGCTCCATCAAGGATGCGACTTCCATGCCTTGAGCCTTATGGGATGATTTTTGTGCTCTTGAGATCCGTGAGATACAACCTCTGCCGCCAGTTTATCCCCCTCTGAGATGAGATGTCCATACCTTTAGGGCGGTGACCTCATCATTGTACCTTAGGTGGTCTGACTCCTATGTTGCCTAGGGTGGCTTGGCCATCATTATGCGTTCACGTGTCCAGTTTTCGTTGGATCGGTTATTTTATCTCATATCATATGCCCCTCACACCCTTGAAGACTAGAGGAGGTTTTTAAAGGAGTAGTCTTTTCTTCATGCTTGCTTCTTCCTGATTGCGCGCACTAGTTCACGCAACAACGGACCCTAATGGAATTGCGTGGTTGCGAAAGCCTTAATTTTGCTTTGGTTCGGGCTTTGTGGACCTAGTGGAATTGTGTGGTTGCGGAAACCTTAATTCCACTTTGCTTCGAGCTTCGTGGACTCGGTGGAATTGTGTGGTTGCAGAAACCTTAATTCCACTTTGTTTCAGGCTTCGTGGGCTTGGTGGAATTGTGAAGGTTAAGTTCTTAGGCCTTTAATGCTTCTAACTTGTAATCATGACCTGGACCCTTGAGCTTCTCGAGGTGCTCTTTTTGGGATGTGAGAGTTAATGATGGGACATTTGGACTGCCTGAAGCGCCTTTTGTGCTGTCAGCATTAATGACGTGGGAAATGTGTCTGTTTAATGCCTCTCTACAATTATTAAGGAGGAGACTATAAAATGGGTACTTAACCTTCAATTCTCATTCTTCTTCCTCATTTGCGATTTCTTAGAGCGCAAAACATTTCTTCAAAGCTTATCCTTTGCGATTTCCTTTCTTTCTGTCTTTCTTTCCGTTGAATTTTTCGACAAGCATCTTCTTCAATCCTTTTCCTTCGTTTCAATTATGTCTTCGCAATTGGGTTACGAGGTTAGGATTGTAGAGGATGGAGCCTTTGAGGGGGAGAGGAGAGAGAGATGTTTCAAATCCTAAGAGTTCTTCAAAAGATACTAAATCTTCCGAGTCTTGGGGTTTCAAGGCTGAGTATGAGAAGAGTTCGTTGACCTATAAGGAAATCCTCTCCTTTGGCGAAAACTTCTTTATTCCTCATCTTTGGACACTCAGGCGTGTAAAAGACCATATTAAGGCTTGTTCAACTTTAGTTGATGAAGATTTGTTCCTTTTGACTTGCTATGTAGATCACCTGAAAGCAAGGTTGAGGTTTCCCCTTGACCCTGATTTGAAATAGATAATCAATCATTTTGGGGTTGAGCATATTAGGTTGTAGTCTAGCTCTGAGGATACACACTAGGTATAGTAGGAACAATGGGAAATGGAAGGTCAAAATGTTTCAGTGGTTCTTCACCTTGAAGAAACATTTTAACTATGCTAGTATAACGTTTCCCCTGGGCCTAGTAAGAAGATTGCTGGCGGCCCCTCATCGATCAAGTACTGGAAACAAAAGTACTTCTTCATGGAGGGGTTGGAGTCCTTCGGAGTGCTACTCAAGTGGGACTACAAGGATTTTCTTGATGAAGTATCTTCCCAAGCTATCCCCTAACGAGCAGGCGGTTGTGAATAAGGTACTAAAAGAGGGTAAGGTTACTAACAAGCACTTAGCAAATGAGGAGCTTTTAAGGGCTTACTAGCTCAGTCTTTATGACCTCTACTTTCCTGATGGCAGTAACTAATATTTCTGTTTTTAATACTTGTGGTTTTTTTGTTAACTATTTTGTGGCTTCGGTATCTTATTTTATAGTTGACAAGATGTTAAGTAAGACTAAAATGGCAAAGATGGCTCAACAGGTTGTTGTGTCGAAGAAACGCAATGCACCCCCACTGAAGTCCTTCATCCCCCTCTGAGCAAGAAGAGGGATTTGGAGAAGAAGTTCGAAGTCAAGGGAGTAAAAGTCCGTAAGAGGAAAGATGTGGTGTCGATTGGCACCAAGGCTCTTGCCTCTAGCGTGACTCCTTTCTCATTTGGCACAATCACTCCTATTTTGTCACTTTCTTTTGCTGATCCGCCTTGTGATCCTCTTTCCACTAGCTGACATGGTGAGGGCAACTCTAAGGTGTATAACCCCAACTAGAGTGCCAAGGTCACAGAGTCTACACTTCAGAATTGTAATGTGGCGGCTCAAGTAATAAGGGGCTCAGTTTTGCTAATTGATAAGGAGATGATCATTGGCTTCACTCTAAGCAGATCAGGTAGACTTGATAGAGGCCTGCCACAAGGTAATATCCAAATTGTTTTACACTTAGTGAATTTTCAGCGTTTATTTGATATCTTCTGATCGAGATCATTTTGATGCAGGCTGGTCTTTATGCTATCGTGGCTAGCGATATCGTGGTTTCTATGTACTGGCTCTTGGAAGAAGGAAAAGCTTTAAAAAAAAAGGAAGAGCTATTCCAAAAGAAGCTTTAAGAGAAAGATAAGATCATAGATGTCCTTCAGAAGGAGAATACCAAGCTCAAGGTTGAGTGGAATAAGTTGACGAAACAGGTGACTTTGGTTATTCAGCTTGTCAAGTATGTCGAAGTGGACAACGAGAAGCTGAGGTCTAAAGTGGCTAGGCTTGCAGGGATCGATAACCAGTAAAAAGAGAGTTAGACAACACTAGAGCCGCTGCTATCAAATCCTTCAAGAACTCCGAGGACTACAAGAACGACTTGTTGGACAAGGCCTCCAGGTTCTATTTGGAAGGGTTCGAGGTAGCTAAGGAGGTGGGGGCAAAGCATTAACCTGACCTTAACTAGACCAGCTTAAAGATCATTGTAAAACCTGAAGGGTCAATTGGTTCTAAGCAAGGGGTTGTAGAAGGGACTCCCGAGGTAGTGTAGAGAGATATTCCAAAGGTCAACGAGGGGGTTAGAGCTGAAGAGACCATAGCTAAAAAGATCGTAGCCGGGATGACCGAGGTTTGAGTTGAGGAGGCCAAGAACAAGGAATAGAAATCTTAGGCTTTTGTTTTACTTTTTCTATAATTAGCCTTAAATCCCACCTTGTGTATATGTAATTTGAATGAAATTTTTTTCTTTGATCTGTTGTCTTCTCTGGATTCTTTCATTTGGGAAGTAGAATTTCCAAAAATTTGACAAGTGTTGTACTTCGGATTTGTATTTCGATTTTGATCCTTCTCAGCTTGAGTTAAGTAGTGGCTTTTGACTGGAATTTGCCTAAGTGTAGAACTTCAGCTGCTCACTTCGAGCTTTAAGGTCCTCATCTCAGGTGAACTAAGTGAGGATTCTTAAAGAAGTTTGGCCCTAAGTGTTCTTTTTCACTTCACTTAAGAGTTTTGTTCGCAGCAATACATCTTGACATCGGACTAAGACTGATTCTACTCTCCATTCTCCTCTTTCACCTTATTTAGGGAATTCCTAAGTGTGTGATGAACGGTTATATTGGATGGGTTCTGAATTTGATGTTTTCCTCTCACTTTACTTAGGTATTTCCTAAGTGTGTGTTGAGGGTTTGCGATTGAATTCTTCGAGCTAGGGCATCTTCTTGGAGCCTTAACTTCGGTTACTCTACAAAGAGTGTTCACTTCAGACTGGGACATCTTCGTGGTGTCCTGGTTCTTCCACTCAGTGTATGTAATATGGGTAAGAAGAGCTGACCTATGACCACAACATGCACATGTATTCAATTTTTAAAACATTTATATAACATGATAAATGATACACTTATTGATAAAATTTGCGCAAATTCTCATAATTTCATTTGTGTGGTATTAGGGTTCCATCTATTGTTTCTAGGTCAAATGTTCCTTGATTGATGACTCTTTTGATCTTGTATAGGCCTTCCCAGTTCGGTGCCAACCTTTTTATGTTCTTGTGCTCTGAGACTTCCTGTTTACGCATGATCAAGTCTCCAAGCCTGAATGACCTCTGCTTAACTCTAAAGTTGCAGTAATTGGTGGTGCATTGTTGATAAGTAACAAGCTTCAACAAGGCTTCATCTTGGATTCCTTCAAACAGGTCTAGGTTCATCTTCAACCTTTCTTCGTTCTGCTTCTCTTCAAACAGTTGGATTTGTAGGGAACGTTTTCCTACCTCAATCGGGACCACAACTTTATACCCGAAGGTCAAGAAGAATGGGGTTTCACTTGTGGGGCACGAGGTGTGGTTCTATAAGCTCAGAGTGCGTGAGGGAGTTCTTGAACCTAAAGTCCCTTTGCATCCTCTAGCATTTTCTTCAGTGTCTGCAAAATGGTCCTAGTTGTTACTTTAACTTGACCATTAAATTGTGGGTACCCCATAGAGGAGATCCTAAGGTTGATGTCGAGATCTTCATATAGCCTTTTGAACCGAACACTGTTAAATTGTTTTGCATTGTTTATAACCAACACTTTTGGAATTTTGAACCTGCAGACTATTGACTTCCATACAAAGTCTTTTGCCTTTATGTCTGTGCTTCGGCCCACTTTGTGAAGTAGTCAGTTGCCATGATCAAAAACTTGACTTGACCTGGTTCTTTGGGAAAAAAGACCTTGGTTATCGATGCCCCACATTGCAAAGGGCACATGACTGGTAACAACTGTTAAGGGATTGGCAGGATGTTGAGGAATTGGGGAGAACTTTTGGCATTGAACAAACTTTCTGATGAAGCCAGTTGCTTCATCATTGAATTTCAATTAGTAGTACCCCTGTCTTAGGATCTTATACACTAGGGCTCGACCGTCGTGGTTCCCACAAACTCCTTCATGATTGTCTCTCAATGCATAGTTAGCCTATCTTGAGGTAAGACACTTAAGATATGATAAATTGAGGGATCTTCTGCAAAGGCGTTAATCATACAATATATGGTTACCTTGGAACCTAACTTTTTGGCTTTAGCTCTAAATTATGGGTGTTCACCATCTTGTAAGTACTTGATAATTGGGGTCATCCAGTTGGACGTGTCGTCTATCTCCATTACCTTGGTATCTTCGATGCTGGGGCTAGACAAGAGTTCGTCATATACAACTTGAGGGACATCCGAGGTTTTCGAGGAAGCTAAGTGTGTTGAGGCATCGACTATTGCGTTCTTGGTTATGGGGACTCGAGTGACTTTCATATGCTTGAAATGTTTGGTCGACTCTTTAACCTTAGCCAGATACTTGACCATTCTTTCTCCTCTAGCTTAATACTCTCTCGAGACCGAGTTCACCACCAACTGAGAGTTGCTGAAGACTTCCAATTATTCAACAATATTAGACATGGTTAATATCATTCTAGCAAGAATAGCTTCGTACTCAGCCTCGTTGTTGGAGGCTTTAAAGTTGAACTGAAGTGTGTACCCAATTGTGAAGTCTTTGGGATTGATAAGGATGTGTTCGATGCCACTACCTGATGCATTGGAGAACCCATCACAAACAACTTCTAACTAGATACTTTAGAGGGAGGCTTGACTTGTTGCTTTTCTACAAGATGGTCAGAGAAAGTGCACTCAACAATGAAGTCGGCTAAGGCCTAGCCTTTGATGGCAGGCTGAGGCTTGAATTGGATATCAAATTCGCCCAACTCTATAAACCACTTCACAAGTTGGCATGATAGGTCGGGCTTTTGGAGAACATCGCGAAAGGGGTGATCAATGAGCACAATGACCGGGTGCGATTGAAAGTAGGGTCTCAACTTCCTAACCGAAATAAGTACTGTATAGGCTAGCTTCTCAATGGGCTGGTATCTGACTTCAGCATCCTGTTGGACTCTACTAACATAGTAGATGGGTCTTTGGATATTGTTTTCTTCTCGGATCAGTACTGAAGCCACAACCACTTCACAAGCAGTTAAGTGCAAGAACAACTTTTCTCTTTCCTTTGGGCTTCGTTAAGAGAAAGGGCGAGCTCAAGTACCTCTTCAGTTTTTCGAACGAGGCCTAACACTCTTCAGTCCACTAGAACTCATTGATCTTCTTTAGAGCCTTGAAGAATGGTAGGTACTTCTCTGCAGACTTAGACATGAAACGGTCAAGGGTAGTGATTCAACGTGTGAGCTTCTATACCTCATTCCTTGTCTGATGTGCCTCCATATTCATAACACCTTTCTTCTCATAATTGGCATATATTCCTTTTTGGGTTACCATAAACCCTAAGAACTTACCCGAAGTGACTCCGAATGAACACTTAAAGGGATTCAACTTCATTTGCTGCCTCCTCAGAAATGCGAAGCACTCTTTTAGGTCGGCCACATGGTTTACTACTTGCAAGCTCTTGACTAGCATGTCATTTACATACACTTCCATGTTGCGACCAATCTGGTCCTTGAACAAAATGTTAACCAACCTCTGATAAGGTTTACATTTGTTTCTGAGTTCGAATGGATCACTTTATAACAATAGAGACATTTCTTAGTTATGAATGTCGTGTTCTGTTGGTTTGGCTCAAACATTACGATCTGGTTGTATCAAGAATAGGCATCCATGAAGCTCAACATCTCAAAGCCCGAAGTTAAGTAAACCATTTGGTCAATTCTTGGTAGAAGATAATTGTCTTTGGGGTAGGCTTTGTTGAGATCTGTGAAATTGATGCAGATTCCCTATTTTCTATTTGGATTTTTTACCACGACAACATTCGCAAGCCATCTGGGATAGTCTATTTCTATGATAAAGCTAGCCTCTAATAGCTTTTTGACTTCGATGTCTATGGCTTGCTGTCTTTCTGGGGCGAATGATAGTTTTTTCTGGATCACGGGCTTATGCTCGAGATCAATGTTAAGGCGATGGACCATCACCTTAGGATCGATACCCGATATGTCTGCTGCTGACCACACAAAAACTTCATGATTCTTCTTTAGGAAAGAAATCAACCATTCTCTAGACCCTCCTTCTAGGCTCGAATCGATCTGGATTACCTTATCAGTTTTTCTTAATTCTGTCAAGGGGATTGAGACAAACTCTTCCACTTGTTTTCTTCAAGGATTCTTCACCTCATCTCTGAGGTCTTCAATTCCAAGGGCCTATGTCTTGTCCTTACTCTTTACCGAGGCTAAGTAGCAGTTACGGGAACATAGTATGGTTTCCTTTGACCTCTCTTACTCTGGTTCCGATTGAAAACTTCATCTTCAAGTGGTCGGTGGACACCACGACCTTCATTATGTTCATTCTGGGATGGTCCAGGATGACATTATAGGAAGAGGGTAGATTTATCACAGGGAAATGATTGTTGTTTGATGAGGTGTAGTTCCTGTTGTGATTGGTAGGGTGATGCTGCCTCTGGGATAGACAAGGTCTCCTAAGAAGCCACTTGGTGGGATTAAGATTGTCATCAAACAACTGTATGTTTTTTAAGACATCGTAATACATGATGTCTTGGGATGAGCCATTGTCCACCAGTATCCTTTCTGCTGAAAAAGTTGGTGACGACTAAAGTGACCACGATTGCATCATCATAGGGGAACTGAACCTCCTCTATATCTACATTTGTAAAGCTGATGACTTGGTCAATTTGGCTTTTCTTGCTCAGTCTTTTTACAGATCACACAAACCTTGTATAGACTATACGAAAGTTTGACGATTCCCTACCCGAGGTTCCCCACCACGAAGATAGTTCTGATAGTTCCTGCTGTGGGAGCGTTATCCAATTCCTTGTCTTAGGTGCACCTCTTCTTGTCTTGATCTTGGTCTTGATCTCTTCAGTTAGGAATTCTCTCGGCTCTTTCTTTCTAAGGCATTAGGGCTTCTGTTCCGACGTGGACTTCTTTCTTATTCTATCTTCAAATACTTCTTCAAGTACCTTCTCTTGATCAAGTCTTCGATTTGGATCTTCAAATGCCCGCACTCTTCCATGTCGTGACCATAATCTTTATGAAATCGACAATATTGACTCGTGTCTCGCTTATCAGGGTGTGACTTGATCATGAGTGGCTATCTAACGATGTCCTGGTCAACTATTTTCATCAAGATGTTAGATCTCTGGGCGTTAAGGGGAGTGTAGCTTCCAAACCCCCGAGGTCTTCCTTCTAACTTGTCCTTCTTTTGAGTATTGTCTCGATCCTTCTTAATTTGGTTAGCTTTTAACATTGATCTTTTTGCTTCATTCTTCTTCTTGCTCGTCAAGACTTCTTTTCTCTGCCTTCTAAAAGCTTGATGTTCTTCAACTATGATAAATTTGTCTGTTTGGGCTAAAAGAGTTGGCATAAAGTCAACTGGATTCCTAGATAGATAATGACTAAAATCTAAGGTCCAAAGTTTGTTGATGAAGGCCATTGCTGTCACCTTCTAGTCGAGATCTCGGACTTGAACCATGGCCTCTATGAATCGAGTGATGTATGCCTGAAGTGGTTCATCAACTCGTTGAGTGAAGCCGAGGAAACTCTCTACTATCCTCTTCGGCCTTCATCTACTGAAGAAGTGAGTGACGAACTGCTCACTTAGCTCTTTGAAGGATTTAATTAAATCTGAGAGTAGATGCGAGAACCAGATCTATGCCGTTTTCTGAAGTATTATTGGGAAAGCTTAGCACATCACTGCATCAGAATGCTCATGGATGAACATTAGAGACTTAAAGGTCTCCAATTAATCAATAGAGCAAGTTTTTCTTGTGTAGGGTTCTATGCTTGGCATCTTAAAGTTGTCCATAATTATCATATCCATGATTTTAAGAGAGAACGGGTTTCCTAAACACCTGAACTCATTCAAGATGTTCAGCCTGTTGGTCTTTAAGGCGAGGTTGATGCATTCATTCATCTACCTCAGTTGTCAGGAGACTTCCAGAAGTTCAAGATCCCTATTCCTTATCTGAGGGGGGAGTCAAATACGAACTCTTCTTCATACTGCTCTAGAGTCAACTGAGTACTAGTCCTGGTAGCTTTAGTGTGCCCTGTTCGGCTTCGGATACTGTAATACCCGTATTTGTAAAATAAAGGTAAAGAAGTACTTTAATAAATATGACATAAAGTTAAAATAATACATATTTAAATGCAAAAAGTCAAATTTAAAATAAAAAAAATTCTAGACGTCTAGCAAGAAAAAGAAAAAAGGAAAATCATCAAAACCTGCTACCAAATTGTATGCATGTTACACATATGGATAAAACATGGAGCCTTTTTGAATTAAGGCTGCTGATGCATGGTTTCAAAGTTTGCATATATATATATATATATATATATATATATATATATATATATATATATATATATATATATAAATGTTAACATATACTTACTGATTTCGTTTAATTTCCTTCAAATTACTTGTTTTCTTTAAACACTTTGGGACTCAAAGAAATATTGAAAGAGCAAAATTTTGAAGGGGTTTACAGGGGAATTTTATATAGAGTCACGAGAAGCTATCAGAAAAACAAAAATTCGAGGAGAAGAAATTAGTGAAATTTCTCAAGCAGAAATTCAAGGAAAGACAAAGTAGCTGAATTTAAATATTTTAAATTCATGTTGTTTTTGTATTACTGTTCATATGCATATGCATTAAATAAAAGAACCAAAAGAACCGGGAAGGCAGGTGGTCTAAATGAGAATAAAACAACCGAGAAGGCAGTCGGTCTAAATGAGAATAAAAAAACCGAGAAGGTAACTGATCTAAAAGATAATAAAAGAACCGGGAAGGCAGTCAGTCTAATGAGAATAAAAGAACCGGGAAGACAGCCGGTCTAAATGAGAATAAAATAACCGAGAAGGCTGTTGGTCTAAGATAAAAACATGTCGACATGTGGGAAGACGTTCCCTAATAATAATTCATGCATTGCATCTGTTTTACATGTTGATTTTATTACTGAAATGTTGTGGATATTATGCATTTATTTTATTTATAGATAAATGAGTCTCACATAGAGACAGTTACAGTGAGAAAAATACATAGAAGTATGATGTGATAGTAATTATTTAAATGTTAGACTACATGCTATTATCCAGTCATGTGAGAGATAAATGATTAATATTAAAGAGCTATTTATACAAACTGAATACTTTTAGTAAATTTAATTCACTGAGCCTGTGAAGCTCATTCCTCATTGTACAATGATTTCAGGTAGCAGGCAGGACAAATAGTCTGGTGGGTTGAGAGTCAGACGAAATCATTTTCTGTAAGCCACGTACAAGTCAATATCCTCAGACAAATGAGAAAATAAAATATAAAATTTTATTTGTAAATATTCATGCATTTTACGTTGTATATTATGTTTAAGTTAATATTAGAATGATATAAAAGAAATTTGGTTAGTATTATTTTTATTGTTGCATATATGTGTTGTACTGAGATTTTCAAAATGTGATGACACCATCTTGGGGGTGGCCAACTCGGGATGGGTCGATACAATTTTGGTATCAGAGCGTTAGGTTTTAAGATTCTGTAGACTGCATGAGAACTTAAAAAAGTGAATGATCTAAATAAACTATATTTTTAAATGCAGTATCTAAGGATGACACGTGGACATGCTAGAGCTAGATATAGAATTCTGAATCAGAGGGGATGTGGTAGACCCCCAATAATTAGGAGAACTGAAGTAGAAGAGGAAGTTGAGTCTATGGTTCCTACGAGGGAACATATTAATAGTGTAGCTGGTGCTAGTAGAGCTGGGAGAGAATTTGAGGCTAGTAAGGATGAATTGAGAGAAACTCTTAATCGTGCTATAGAAAAGATGAATACAGTTGAAGAAATGACTGATAATCTATAGAGGAGATCAGAGGAAAGGGGTAGAGTAGAACCTGATATGGTGAGACGAGAGGTTTATGAGGGAGAAGGTGTGTTTGCACATGAGATGCAAGGTGATTGTTTTGTGAGATTTCTTAAGTTTAAACCCCAGTCTTTTAAAGGATCTGTAAATCATGTAGAAGCTAAGTAGTCGATTAGACATGTAGAGAAATATTTTGAAGTCTTACCAATGAAAAATAGACAGAAGGTTGCTTTTGCTTCATTTATGTTGGAAGGTGAGGCTTCACAATGGTGGGAAGATATTCTGCCTAGGTTGAGTACATAGGTGGAACAACCTTTAACTTGGAGTAAGTTTAAGGGTGAGTTCTTTACGAAATACTTTCCAGATACATTTCGAACCCAGCAGGAGAGAGATTTTATTCATCTAAGACAGGAAAGTTTTTCGGTAGCTGAATATGATAGTAGATTCATAGCTTTGTCAAGGTTTTTACCTGAATTAGTGAATACGGATGAGAGAAAATGTAAGAGATTTTTAAACGGATTACACTATGATATTCGGACTAAACTCTCTTATATGGGCATAGGAAATTATGCTGTACTGATGGATAAAACATTACATATTGAGAAGGATTTGATGGAGATTAGAAGTACGAGAGATTGGCTGAAGAGGTCTAGGTTTGAGGGACCGAGAGGTGGTAGAAGTATGGGCATACAAGGCGGGAGATCACCCAGAGGGGGCATTCTTTGTCACAAGGAACTGTAGTATAGAGTCAGAGGCAAGTAGGATCTATTGCTTCTGTAGCTCAGAGTAATACCGATGTGACACCTAGATTTGGGAGACATGCTATGGAAATTTGGAGTCATGGTTGAGGAGTAAGTATTCCACCAAGGGGAAGTGGTAATCTGATGTATGATCAAGAGCCAAGGGTTTGCTTTAGATGTAATCAGACGGGACATCTGTCTCAGAATTGTCCTATACAGATATGTTTTGTATGTGGTGAGGGAGGACATATTACTGTAGATTGTCCTGTAAGGAAATCTGTTGACGTAAGCGTTGAAAGTGTTGGGAGAAGATCGTTGGAGAGAGGTGGTGGATAAGGGAGTGTGGGGGGCAGAGGTCGAGAATCAGTAACAGAGCGAGGACATGGCAGCCAGTTTCAGTTCATAGATAGCAGAGTCTATGCATTGACCCAACAAGATTTACAAGCCACTCCTGATGTTGTTATGGGTATGATATCTATCCTTGGTAGGCATGCAAGATTATTGATTGATCTTAATACAACCCATTCTTTTGCATCTAGTATTTATATGAAATCTATTGATACTAGTGCTAGTCCTTTGATGCATGCGATTATTGTTGAGGTTTCTACTGGAGATAGGGTTATTATCAGGACAATCTATCGAGGTTGTGTGATTAATATTACTAATAGAGAATTTGGAGTTGATTTATTGCCTTTAGATATGATAGATTTTGATTTAATTCTGGGGACGAATTGGTTATCTGCATATCATGCTTGGGTAAATTGTTTTAGGAAAAATATGGTGTTCAAGATACCCGGACAAGAGGAGTTTAATTTTTAGGGAGAACATAAGATATTTGCTAATTGTCTTATTTCTGCCTTAACTGCTAGTAAATGGTTGAGGAAGGGTTGTGAGAGGTATTTGACATATGTGGTGGATTCTAGCAAAGAGAATTGGAAGTTAGAACAAATCTTGGTAGTAAAAGATTTTTCCGATGTTTTCCCTGAAGAGTTTACTGGGTTGCCTCCCAATAGGGAGATTGAATTTTCTATTGAGGTGATCCCAAGATCAACACCCATATCCATAACACCCTATAGAATGGCTCCAGCTGAATTTAGAGAGTTGAGAGTTCAGCTTCAGGAGTTGCTAGATAAACAGTTTATCCGACCTAGTATGTCACACTAGGGAGCCCCTACGTTATTTTTCAAGAAGAATGATGGGACAATGAGGTTATGTATTGATTATAGAAAATTGAATAAGATCACCATCAAGAATAGATATCCTTTGCCCAAGATAGATGATTTATTCGAGCAGTTACAACGAGCTAGAGTGTTTTTCTAAGATAGACCTGAGATCGGGTTATCATCAATTAAGGATAAAGGAGGGTGACGTGCCTAAGACTGCTTTTAGGACACATTATGGCCATCATGAGTTTCTAGTGATGCTATTTGGGTTAACTAATGCTCCTGTAGCATTTATGGATATTATGAATCGGGTGTTTAAACCATTCTTGAACAGATTTGTGATTGTGTTTATTGATGATATTTTGGTATATTCCAAGAATGAAGAGAAGCATCTGCAACATTTGGAGATAGTATTGGGGATTCTAAGGAGAGAGAAATTATATGCATAGTTCTCTAAGTGTGAGTTTTGGTTGAGTGAAATATCTTTTTTGGGGCATGTTGCGTCGAGAGAGGGGATAGCAGTTGACCATAAAAATTAGAAGCGGTGTTGAATTAGGAAAGACCCATGAGCGTAACTGAAAGTAGAAGCGGTATTGAATTGGGAAAGACTTATGAGTGTAACTGAAATTAGAAGCTTTTTGGGGTTGGCTGGTTATTATAGGAGATTTATTCAAAAATTTTCTATGATTGCTGGACCTTTGACTAAATTGATCAGGAAAGACATGAAGTTTAGGTAGTCAGAGAATGTGAGAGGAGTTTCCATCTGTTGAAAGAAAAACTGACTACTGCCTCAGTGTTAGTGCTTCATTCTGGTGATGAAGGATTTGTGGTTTATAGTGATGCATCATATCAAGGGTTGGGATGTGTGTTGATGCAACATGGGAGAGTTATAGCTTATGTATCTAGGCAACTGAAGAGCCATGAGAGGAATTACCCGACCCATGATTTAGAATTGACTGCCATAGTTTTTGCTTTGAAGATTTGGAGACATCATCTATATGGAGCCAATTGTGAAATTTTTACTGATCATAAAAGTTTGACGCATTTACCTACCCAGAAGGAGTTAAATTTGAGGCAGAGGATGTGGATGGAGTTGATTTGTGATTATGACTGTACGATTCACTATCATCTAGGAAAGGCTAATGTAGTAGCTGATGCATTGAGTAAAAAGGCTACAGGGAGATTAACTGCTATGGGGGGGGGGGGGGTCATAATGCTAGCTTAATGATAGAATTAAAAAGCATGAGGATACAGTTGAATGTCAATGATAGAGGAGTATTGATGGCAATTATGGTGATAAAATCTCATATTTTTGATCGTTTATTATAGATGCAGAGTAAAGATGAGGGGATAGAGAAGATTCGACGGGAAGTGTTGAGTGGGAAGTCAACCGTGTTTAGAATTAGGGAAAATGGTATGATGGTATTGGGGCATAGAGTTTGTGTTCCCAATGATGTTGAGATGAGAAATGAGATACTAAGGGAGGCTAATGATTCTGTATATTCCATGCACCCAGGAAATAATAAGATGTACAGGGGGTTGAGACAGAATTATTGGTGGTCAGGGATGAAGAAGAATGTAGCAGAATATATTTTGAGATGTTTGACTTATCAACATGTGAAGTCTGAGAATAGACATCCAGCAGGTTTATTACAACCTCTTCTAGCACCTGAGTGGCCATGGAAAAATGTAGTATGGATTTTGTCTCTGGTTTTCCCTGTACCCAGATGGGACATGACGCTGTGTAGGTTATAGTGGATAGACTTTCTAAGTCTTCACATTTTCTTCCTATTAAAACTACCTGGAGTCTAGAAAAGTTAGTTGAGTTGTATGTAGCAAAGATAGTAAAATTACATGGAGTACCATTGAGTATCGTATCAGATAGAGATTCTAGATTTACCTCTAGATTTTGGAGGGGTTTCCAAGAAGCTATGGGTACGCAATTGCAGTTTAGTACATCTTTTCATCGATAAACTGATGGGCAGATGGAGAGAATCATCAAAATACTAGAAGATATGCTGAGGGCAAGTGTATTGAGTTTCTCAGTGAGCTGAGATGCTTATTTGCCTTTGATCGAGTTTGCATACAATAATCAGTATTAAACTAGTATTGGGATGGTACTCTTTGAGGCTTTATATTGTGGAAGGTGTAGAACTCCAGTATGCTGGGAAGAAGTTGGAGAGAGAAAAATATATGGCCCATAAATGATAAACTTGACTACTGAGAGGATCAAAGTGGTTAAGGAGAATCTCATAGCAGCCTAGAACAGACAAAAGGGATATGCTGATAACAGAAGATGATCTCTCGAGTTCCAAGTTGGTGATTGGGTATTTTTTAAGATATCTCCATGGAAGGGAGTGTTGTGATTTAAAAAGAAGGGAATGTTGTGCCTGAGATTTGTGGGGCCATATAAGGTGATCGAGAGAATTGGACTAGTAGCATATCGCTTGGATTTGCCTCCAGAATTAAAACAGTTACATAATATGTTTCATGTGTCACTGTTGAGAAAGTACTTACACGATGAATCCCATAGTATTTCGAATCAGGCGATAGAATTTCAAAAAGATTTGACTTTTATGCAAGTACCGATCAGAATCCTAGACAGAAAAGAACAAGTCTTGCGCAATAAAGTCATCCCTTTGATTCAAGTATTATGGTGAAATAAAGATGTCGAAGAAGTCATGTGGGAGCATGAAGCAAGAATGAGGAAGGATTACCCCCAACTCTTTTCTTGATTTTAGGTAAGGAAATTTCGGGGATCAAATTTTTGTAAGGTGGGTAGAATTGTAATACCCGTATTTGTAAAATAAGGGTAAAGAAGTACTTTAATAAATATGATATAAAGTTAAAATAATATATATATTTAAAAGCAAAAAGTCAAAAATGTCACCACCTGCTGCCAAATTGTATGCATGTTACACAAGTGGATAAAACGTGGAGCCTTTTTGAATTAAGGCTGTTGATGCATGGTTTCAAAGTTTGAATATATATATATATATATATATATATATATATATATATATATATATATATATATATATATATATATATATATATATATATATATATATATATATATAAGCGTTAACATATACTTACCGATTTCGTTTAATTTCTTTTAAATTACTCGTTTTCTTTAAACACTTGGAGATCCAAAGAAATATTGAAAGAGCAAAATTTTGAAGGAATTTACGGAAGAATTTTATAGAGAGTCACGAGAAGTTATCAGAAAAACAACAGGTAATAATGTAATGTTTATTTTTAAGTTTTTAGCATACATGAAATTTCCCAGAATTCAAAGTGGGAATTTTCAAAGGGTGGTTTATGAAAAGTTGAAGGATAAATCAAAATTTTAATATAAATATTATGTCAGGTGTTGACGATCAACAACCGGGGAAAATTGCTGAGAAGAACGGGAAAGGCAAGGAAGTGATCCACGAGTAGCTTTAAGTGCTATGTGGTGAGTTAGATTTACTTTAAATAATCAAAATAAAATGAAATATCTAGTAATAATATTAAAATAAATTATTAGCTTATGCTTTGGTGGTAGATAAAAATTAAATTGATAGGTATGATATGAATATTGGACGCGTAGAAAATTATTATGTGAAAAGAAATATTATTTGAATAATGAGTTGATTTAATAATGATAGTGATAAATAAATTCTTGACGATTTGTGGTTAATAAATTGATGTGATATATGAGGAGAAGAAATTAGTGAAATTTATCAAGCAAAAATTCGAGGAAAGACAGAGTAGCTGAATTTAAATATTTTAAATTCATGTTGTTTTTAATAGTACTGTTCATATGCATATGCATTAAATAAAAGAACCAAAAGAATCGGGAAGACAACCGGTCTAAATGAGAATAAAAGAACCAAGAAAGTAACTGGTCTAAATGAGAATAAAAGAACCGGGAAGGCAGCCGGTCTAATGAGAATAAAACAACCGGGAAGACAGTCGGTCTAAATGAGAATAAAAGAATCAGGAAGGCAGTCAGACTAAGATAAAAACATATCGACATGTGAGAAGACATTCCCTAATAAATTAATAATAATTCATGCATTGCATCTGTTTTATATGTTGATTTTATTACTGAAATGTTGTGGATATTATGCATTTATTTAAATGTTACAGAGAGACAGTTATAGTGAGAAAAATACATAGAGTATGATGTGATAGTAATTATTTCAATGTTAGGCTACATGCTATTATCCAGTCATGTGAAAGATAAATGAATAAATATTAAATGACTATTTATACAAACTGAATACTTTTAGTAAATTTAATTCACTGAGCCTGTGAAGCTCATCCCTCATTGTACAATGATTTCAAGTAGCAGGCATGACAAATGGTCTGGTGGGTTGAGAGTCAGACAAAATCATTTTCTATAAGCCACATATGTGTCAATATCCTCAGACAAATGATAAAATGAAATATAAAAATTTTATTTGTAAATATTCATGCATTTTACGTTGTATATTATGTTTAAGTTAATATCAGAATGATATAAAAGAAATTCGGTTAGTATTATTTTTATTGTTGCATATATGTCGTGTTGAGATTTTCAAAATGTGATGACACCGTCTCGGGGGTGACCAACCCGGGATGGGTCATTACAGATACCGTGCTCTTTGTTTGTCTTGTGCCAACACTCGTGCTGACTTAAGGTTCCTGGTCTTTCTTGATCTTCTCTGGTGATGGTTATGCTAGCTTCCTGATGACGAGCTTGTACTGGATGAACTCGGGTCGAGTCTAGTATCATATGCGCGACCATAGAAGCCAAGTGGTCGTATCGACGTTTGAGTTCCTCGTGGTCCACCTTACTAATTGGAGCCGCGGGATCCTCAAAAAGGCTTATTTTTGTGGGGTTGGATTAGACTCTGTCATCGTGAGCCACGAGATTTTGGTGACTTCCTAAGGCTTGGTGAAGGTTGTATCTGTTGTGAGTTTTAAATTACTCGCAAGTGCATGAGTCATTCGCAATATAGCGTTGTGCAAGTGCGAGGTCGGATCCATAGGGAATTGCGTTGTGAAAGTATATTTTCAATCTAAACTAACTTTATCTTAACCTAGTTCCGAATTGTGAAATAATATTGCAAAATAAATTAAAACTAAACTAAGTTGATTTTAAAACTAATAATAAAAAGCACTAAGGTTTCCGAATCCACCCCACCGAAGTTAAGCATACCTGTTCTAAAAATATAGCCTATCAAAACATTCCATGAATCCAACTATAAGACAAAAAACAAAGAATATCCCAACTAAACCAAAAGCACCCAATGTATCCGCTCTTAACAAATCACAAAGGGAATCCAATTTAATCGAAAAGCATTCAATGTATCCATCAGATGAAACACAAAGAAAATCCAACAGACAATTTAAACTCAATCAATTATAAGATTAACTCAAATAATTGACAGAACATTTATACTAAAAATTGTCAGATTTGTACAAGCAAATCTGAACTACTACGCCAAACATCGGCGGGACTTCATCTTCAACCTTAGCTGAAGAGTCTAGCCACTCATAACTATAAAACTATAATAAAAAGTGCTAAATATTTAAACTAAAACAACTGAATATAAAGAAATAAATAAACAACTTTATATGGGAGAAATTCAACTCGCTGAAGGGCGGCGCTTCCCCTCGTGGTAGCAATGCCTTCGGGATCCACCAGAATGTTGGCGGATGTCCACCGGTAAACACCAAAGTGGCTCAGGAATTGTACACTGAATTATGAAGCCAAATGGTGTTTATATAGGGGAAGTCACGGAGCACTGCAGGTTTCAGATTCGATGTGGGATACTAGCCCGAGTGCGCTCGATTGCAGAATGGTGCGATCGATCGCAGATGCACTGAACAACAACTATTTCGATGTGGGATGTTGACCTTGCGCTCGTTCGAAGGCAGGTGCGCTCGAGCGTAGGTGCGCTCGATCGCATATCTCATGCGATTGATTGCAATGTCTCCAGAAGCTTCACATCTCCTGAAATGCTTCATTTTCTCCACAAACCTGTAAAAATACACAAAACACAAGAAAGACGTAAAATAAAGTGAAATACTACTAAGAGCATAACAAATATAAGTTAAGGGTCTAAAATATGCAATATTTAAGACTCATCAAATACCCCCAAACTTATATTTTGCTAGTCCCTTAGCAAAACAAAATAAAAGACTCAATGAAAAACAAATAACATAAAGATAAAGTCCTCATTCATGGTATCCAAAAATTTAAGGAGCACACATCACCATGATATTCATTCATAAGCAAGCTTAAAAAGATAAACCCATCTTCGCAATGAATAGAAATGTTAAAATCTAATTACTTACAAAAGGCAGGATAAGGCATCACAAGCTTGACTCAGTGTAAGGTGAATTAGCATATAAAAATGAAGCTTCCAAGTAACTCTAATGTGTAAGGTCTCCATGTCTCAAAATTCACCGAATTTCCCATCAAAAATGAACGAAAAGGCATAGTTTTTATTTTTTTCTTTTTTTTCTTTTTTTTTTAATAAGGCACGGCTATATTTAGTTCCTTTAAGCTTTCTAATTGACCCATATAGCGAGTGTTGAGTCAATGACTCCCAAACCAGGTGGTTTTAGGGCATTAGGTGTAAAGACACCCCTGAGGACTTACTAACTCGAGTCAAAAAGGCTACGGAATTAAACTGACCTTAATATTACCAAGCAAAATTCCACCTTTCGACGTGAACACTCACTGCTTACTGAAGCAAGAGGTCCAGTTACTAAGCGAAAAGTTTATTGATAATTTTTTTTTTAATATTTTCCTATGCCCAAGAGTTCATCCAACAAGTCATCCAGTTTCAGTTAAGATAAGGAAAAATACACATTAAAATCACATGTCATACCTCACATAATTTGTGCTAATGTGCTCGTGTTAGATTAGATCAAACATGTGAATTCTCAAAATGCCTAAAGTAAGTAACTAAATTTTAAAATTTATCACCAGATCATGTGTTCAAAATGTTAAGCTCACCAATGACATCACATCACAAAAAATGTTTATTTCAACCAAAATTTCACGATAACATGAGCATGCATTTATCTCTATGACGAAAAGACAACAAATTAGGACAAAGTGTGTGATGTGTCTCCCATACCCCCAAACTTAAATTACACATTGACCCCAATGTGTGACTAATATGGAAAGAGCTGACCTGAGATATGGAGAACTATCTGGACTGGTATGGCTCATAGCATACCCCCAAACTTGAACTGAAGTACGCTTTGTCCCTGAAAAATAAAAACTAGAAAACAAAAAATACTGGAAACAAACATTAATCATAAAAATGCGAAATAATAGATAAACAAAAGAAAAGATAAGCTATGGGGTGCCTCCCATGAGTGCTAAGTTTAACGTCTTCAACCAGACTCTTCCTAGAATACTACACTCAATCTGAGTAACTAGGATCCTCCAACAGTATCGTCTCAATGTCTGGACTCCTCAACTCTAAGAATGGTTTTAGCCTCTGTCCATTTACCTTGAAAGTATTACCATTCTTAGGATCCTCAATCTCGATGGCCCCATGAGGAAAAACCGATCGAATAATGAATGGGCCTGACCATCGGGATTTGAGCTTGCCTGGAAAAAGATGCAGGCGCGAATTATAAAGAAGAACTCTCTGACCCGGCTCAAAAGCTCGTCTCAAAATATTTTGGTCATGAGTCTTCTTCATTTGTGCTTTGTATGATCGGGCACACTCATATGCATCATTCCGCAGCTCCTCCAATTCATTGAGTTGGAGCTTCCGTTGTGAGCCAGCCTTGGAAAGATTGAAATTTAGTTGCTTGACAGCCCAATATGCACGATGCTCTAATTCAACCGGAAGGTGACATGCCTTTCCGTATACAATGCGATAGGGAGACATGCCAATTGGCATCTTGAAAGCTGTCTGATATGCCCACAGTGCATCCGTCAATCGCAGAGACCAATCCTTTCTATTAGGGTTCACAGTCTTTTCCAAAATTTGTTTGATCTCGCGATTTGAAATTTCCACTTGACCACTCGTCTGTGGGTGATATGGGGTGGCAACTTTGTGCGTGATACAATATTTCTTCATCAACTGCTCAAAGATCTTGTTGCAAAAGTGCTTACCTCCATCACTTATGATTGCTCGAGGCGTACCAAAACGAACAAAAATAGTGTCTTTCAAGAACTGGACCACAACTCTGTGGTCATTGGTCTTGCACGCAATGGCCTCCACCCACTTGGACAGATAGTCCACAACAACTAGAATGTATAAGTAGCCAAAGGGGTTTGGGAATGGTCCCATGAAATCAATGCTCCACACATCAAAAATCTCAACAATCAGAATAGGATTGAGGGGCATCATATTTCTCCTAGAAAGACTCCCTAGCTTTTGGCAACGCTCACAAGATATACAGTAGGTGTGAGAGTCCCGGAATAGGGTAGGCCAATAAAATCTACACTGCAAAATCTTTGCAGCGGTCTTTTTAGCACTAAAATAGCCTCCACATGCATGATCATGACAAAAGGCGATGACATTAGATTGGTCATGCTCAGGAATACACCGTCTAATGATCTGATCAGGACAATACTTGAACAGGTAAGGATCGTCCCAGAAAAAGTGTTTTACCATGGCCAAAATTTTTGATTTATCTTGCCTCCCCCAATGCAAGGGCATGTGTCCGGTGACAAGATAGTTCACTATGTCAGCAAACCATGGTGCGGGACTGTGAGCAATGTGCATCAATTGCTCATCAGGAAAGGTCTCAGAAATGGGAGTGGTAGCCTCACTGAATTCCACAATCAATCTAGACAAATGGTCTGCCACCACATTTTTCGAACCTTTCTTATCCCGAATCTCAATGTCGAACTCTTGAAGTAGCAAGATCCATCGGATAAGACGAGATTTAGCATCTTTTTTAGAGAAAATATACTTCAATGCAGCATGGTCCAAGTAGATAATGACTTTAGATCCTAACAAGTAGGATATGAACTTGTCTAATGCAAAAATGACTGCAAGAAACTCCTTCTCAGTGGTAGAATAATTGAGTTGTGCGTCGTTTAGAGTTCGACTTGCATAATAGATAGCATGGGGAAGTTTATCAACACGTTGCCTCAAAACAACTCCAACAGTATAGTCTGATGCGTCACACATAATCTCAAAAGGCACATCCCAGTTAGGTGGCTGAATAATGGGTATGGAAGTCAGAATTTTCTTTAGATCCCTAAATGCTTTCTTACAATCCTCATCAAATAGAAATGGGGCATTTTTTTGCAACAACTTGCACAAGAGCCTGGCGATCTTGCTGAAATTCTGGATAAATCGCCTATAGAAACCTGCATGGCCCAGAAAAGATCGAACCTCTTTCACCGTACGTGGGGGTGGAAGGCTGGAAATCAAATCCACCTTCGCTTTGTCAACCTCAATCCCTCGAGGAGATACGATATGCCCCAGTACAATTCCTTGCTTAACCATAAAATTGCACTTCTCCCAATCAAGCACCAGGTTCTTCTCCTTGCACCGTACCAAAACCAAAGAGAGACGGTGCAGGCACTCCTCAAATGTTGAACCGAAGATGGAGAAGTCGTCCATGAAAATCTCCAAGAACCGCTCTACTATGTCAAAGAATATACTGACCACACACCGCTGAAAAGTGGCGGGTGTATTGCATAACCCAAAGGGCATGCGACGGTAGGCGAAGGTCCCAAAAGGACAGGTAAATGTCGTCTTCTCCTGATCTTCGGGGTCCACGGGGACCTGGTATATCCATAATAACCATCCAAAAAGCAATAATACTCGTGCCCAGCCAAACACTTCACCATCTGATCAATAAATGGAAGTGGAAAGTGATCATTCCTTGTGGCAATGTTCAGCTTACGGTAGTCTATACACACTCTCCACCCAGACTGCATACGAGTTGGCACCAACTCGTCGTCCTTATTCTTTACTACCGTTAACCCAGCTCGCTTGGGCATGACATGAATGGGGCTCACCCACTTGCTATCAGAGATGGGATAAATGATCCCTGCATTTAACAACTTAATAACCTCTGCCCTCACAACCTCTTGCATAGCAGGGTTGAGCTTTCTTTGCGGCTCCCTCAATGGCTTAGCATCTTCTTCCAAGTGTATCCTGTGCATCACCACCGAAGGGCTGATTCCCTTAATATCCTCAATGGTCTAGCCGATAGCTTCCTTGTGCTCTCTTAAAACATCTAATAATTTCTCCTCTTGAGCCTCTCCCAAATTTGAAGCTATTATCACAGGCAAACAGTATGCTGGACCCAGGAACTTATACTTAAGATTATCCGGTAAAGGCTTAAGTTCCTTCTTTTGAGGTTCTGGTGACACTTTCTCCTTCTCCTCCTTGCTTTCTTGAGGATCAGACTCCAAAATGGCATTTACTTCCTCGAATAACTTATCTAAACCCAAGTCCTCTCCAAAGTGAGCAAAGCATGCCTCCATGGGATCCTCAATGCTTGATTCATCCACAGTATCCTCAAAAATCTCTACTATCAAGCATACATCTCTCACTTCATCATATTCCAGTGGTTGCCTAGTGATATCAAAAATGTTCAACTCTACTGTCATATTTCCGAAGGAGATCTTCATCACTCCTGTCCTACAATTGATTAGGGCATTAGCCGTGGCTAAGAATGGTCGCCCTAGAATCACCGGTATTTGAATCCCTACATTCTGAACCGGCTCTGTGTCAAGCATAATAAAATCCACGGGGAAATAGAACTTATCCACTTTTATCAAAACGTCCTCAACTCTCCCCCATGGTCTTTTCACTGACTTGTCAGCCAATTGAAGCGTCGTGGATGTGGGCTTCAATTCTCCTAACCCCAACTGCACATAGACTGAGTAGGGTAGAAGATTCACACTCGCCCCTAGATCCAAAAGGGCCCTCTTAATATGGCTGACTCCTATCGTGCAAGAGATGGTAGGACACCCCGGGTCCTTATACTTGATGGGTAGCTTGCACTGAAGGATTGAACTGACCTGCTCGGTCAAAAATGCCTTCTTTGGGACATTCGTCCTCCTCTTGATAGTGACCAAGTCCTTTAAAAACTTGGCATATGATGGCACTTGATGGATGGCATCCAAAAATGGGATATTGATTTGGACTTGCTTGAATACCTCCAGAATTTTCTCATACTTCCCTCATTTCTTGGGCGCCTGTAATCTCTCGGGGTAGGGCGCTCTAGGTACAAACGACCTAGGAGGATCTTTCTCAGTAGGTGTGGCTGTAGATGGCTCAGCATCTCTCTTCTCTGTGTTGCCACTCCCTTGCCCTTGCTGTATAGCAGGGCTCTCTTCCACTCGATTTTCCACTTGTCTCCCAGACCTCAGTGTGACAATCGACTGTACTTATTCCTCCCCGTGCGTAGGAGTTGATGAACTCTCAACCATAAATTGTCCTTTTGGGTTTTGCACGGGCTGACTAGGGAACTTTCCTTTCTCTCTCTCACCCAAGTGACTTGCAATTTGCCCTATTTGACTCTCTAGCTTGGCAATTGCTTGGGTGTTTACCACTGTTGCACTCCTCACGTCACTCATATTTTGGCTAGTCACCTTCATGAACTCCTTAAGGGTGTCTTTAAGCGACTGTGAAACTGGCGCTGGTGTTTGGATGGGTGCGTGGTAAGCAGGTGAAGGTGCTGGATGGGCAGAACGACCATGATTAGGAATTTGTGGGGCAAATCCGGGAGGATATTGATTTTGAGCATGATGAGAGGCTCCTCCCTGATTCATTGGTTGGTTCTGCCTCCATGAAAAATTTGGGTGGTTCCGTCACCCTGGATTGTACGTCTCGGAGTATGATCCATTTGACTGCCTTCGAAAGTCATTGAAAGCATTTACTTGTTCCATAGGATACTCAGCACAAGCCGACATTGATGGGCAATTCTGTGCTAGATGCATAGGACTAGCACAGATGGAACAGCTTTCAACATTGAATGTGTTGGCAGCATTGATGGATTGGCTCACAGTGAGAGCGTCAATCTTCTTGGTGAGGGCATCTAACTTTATCCTTAAATCAGCGTCTTCCCTGACCTCATAGATGCCTCCCCTCTTAGGAGCACGAATGGACTTATCTCGACAGCTTGAAAAATCCCACTGCTGTGAGTTGTCGGACAACTTGTCCAATGCCATGTATGCTTCGTCTCCTGTCAGACTCAAGAATGCCCCCCATTCATAGACTCTATCATGCTACGGTTGGGTTGAGTCAACCCTTGGTAGAAGAATTGAACGAGTCTCCACTTCTCATATCCATGTAGAGGGCATCTGATCAGTAACTCTTTAAAGCGTTCCCAGCTTTCAGAGAACTTCTCATCCTCATCCTGAGTGAAAGAGCTAATCTCCTTTCGGCACTCATTCACTCTAGACATTGGGAAAAAACTTATGATAAAATTTGCTAAGCAGGTTTTCCTAAGATGTAATAGACCCGGACGTGTTGGAGTCCAACCACGCCCTAGCTCTATCGTGAAGGGAGAAAGGGAAGAGTCGAAGATGGACTGACTCCTCAGAGAAGTTCTGGAATTTGAATGTAGCACAAATTTCTTTGAACTTCTTCACAAGACTATAAGGATTTTCAAGATCTAAGCCATGGAATGAGGGTAGGAGTTGGATAACATGTGGCTTCAAATCAAAATGTGTGGCATTGGTTGGTGGCAACACTATGCAGGAAGATGAGTTAGTCGCAACGGGTGCGAACAAATCCCTAAGGGATGTAGTGGAGTCCACGTTCCAAGTTCTAGGTTGCTCTACATGTTCAGGATGATTAAAATTTTCTCCTATCTCAACAGTCTCTCTCTCAACTAGTGCTCTTTTTTGCCTCCTAAGAGTTCTTTCTAAGTCGGGATCTAAATGTGTCACGCAATTCCCTGTGGATCCGACCTCGCACTTGCACAATGCTATATTGCAAACGACTCGTGCGCTTGCGAGTAATTTAAAACTCACAACAAATTTTTGGTGCTGTTGCCGGGGAATTGTTTGGTTTGTGAAAATTTTTTGTCTGAATTGATTTTATTTTTCTACTAGTTAATTTAATTTTAAAAAAAAATTTGAGTTTTGTTTTTGCTTTATTCTGTTGCTTCTGCTGAATCTAAACTAACTTTATCTTAACCTAGTTCTGAATTGTGAAATGATATTGCAAAATAAATTAAAACTAAACTAAGTTGATTTTAAAACTAATAATAAAAAGCACTAAGGTTTCCGAATCCACCCCACCGAAGTTAAGCATACATGTTCTAAAAATATAGCCTATCAAAACATTCCATGAATCCAACTATAAGACAAAAAACAAAGAATATCCCAACTAAACCAAAAGCACCCAATGTATCCGCTCTTAACAAATCACAAAGGGAATCCAATTTAATCGAAAAGCATTCAATGTATCCATCAGATGAAACACAAAGAAAATCCAACAGACAATTTAAACTCAATCAATTATAAGATTAACTCAAATAATTGACAGAACATTTATACTAAAAATTGTCAGATTTGTACAAGCAAATCTGAACTCCTACGCTAAACAACGGCGGGACTTCATCTTCAACCTTAGTTGAAGAGTCTAGCCACTCATAACTATAAAACTATAATAAAAAGTGCTAAACATTTAAACTAAAACAACTGAATATAAAGAAATAAATAAACAACTTTACATGGGAGAAATTTCACTCGCTGACGGGCGGTGCTTCCCCTCGTGGTAGCAATGCCTTCGGGATCCACCAGAATGTTGGCGGATGTCCACCGGTAAACACCAAAGTGGCTCAGGAATTGTACACTGAATTATGAAGCCAAATGGTGTTTATATAGGGGAAGTCACGGAGCACTGCAGGTTTCAGATTCGATGTGGGATACTGGCCCGAGTGCTCTCGATCGCATAATGGTGCGATCGATCGCATGTGTGCTCGATCGCATGTCTTGTGCGCACGATCGATCGCAGATGCACTGAACAGCAACTATTTCGATGTGGGATGTTGACCTTGCGCTCGTTCGAAGGCAGGTGCGCTCTAGCGCAGGTGCGCTCGATCGCATATCTCATGCGATCGATCACAATGTCTCCAGAAGCTTCACATCTCCTGAAATGCTTCATTTTCTCCACAAACCTGTAAAAATACACAAAACACATGAAAGACGTAAAATAAAGTGAAATACTACTAACTAAGAGCATAACAAATATAAGTTAAGGGTCTAAAATATGCAATATTTAAGACTCATCAGTATCCATCCGTGTGCCCTAGAGCTGTTGCGTTCACTCTTTCTTCTTCGCTAGTTGTATGGATGGTGCTTCTTAATGCCCTTGAAAGAGCAAGAGTAAGAGGAGGTAGGATCTTCTTTAGTGGTATTGTGAGATAAATTTGTTGTTTCTTACAGACGACTCTAATATGTTGATGCCAAAAAACAGTGAAGGGTGTTTCTAGTAAACCGATCTTGGATTGGGGAAGATAGAAGCTTGATGCTGGCCTTATTCCTGTATTCACGTCAACTTGGTACACGAACCCCTGCAAGGAAAGCCACCTAGAATTTGGTTCTCTAAGAATGACTATTTTATGGTTAAGTTAGTAAGTATATCACGGTGAAGTAAAATGAAGGGTTTAGAGAAATACCGAAGTGGTTAATCAAATCAAATCATTTATTAATTAATTTTCAATTGTATTTAATAAGATTTGATTAAATTTTTGATAAATTTTAAAAAATAAGCTTCACCTTAAAATTAGTATTAAGTTAGACACGAAAATCTTCAATAGTGTGTCACTAAATTTTAATCTTGGTAACGTGAGTTTGGAGATTTGGAATCATCCATATTAGTGAAGGATCCCAAGAGTAAAAGCAATTTAGGGGGTTTTTTTCTTTGAGAATGGCCAAAATAAGCATTGAATCACACTTGCTTATTTTAATTTTTTTGATTGATTAAAATTTAAGAGACTTTTTGTTAAAATTTTAAAATATAATGTTTTTCTCTACTCTCACTTATATTTTTTAAGTATACTTTTTTTTTATATATTCATTATAAGTTATTGAATTGGTTACTTTAATGGTGGTTAGATTTTTTTTAATGATAGTTAATTTGATTTTGGATAATTTTATATATATTAAAGTTAGTTTATAATTTTTTGATTTTAATTTGATTCGATTTCAAGACTTGAAGCACCCAAATGATTTTGACTTTAATTTAATTAAATTACAAATTTTAGTAATCATTTCTCTATAGTATATCTTCCACAAATCTTGGTCAATATACCCTCCACAGTAATAGATAACTCTCATTTCGTGTGCAATGAAAAAAATCTTGAAATATATTTAAGGTTTCATCGTTTGAAAAAAAGAGTTAAACTTTCATCTTTACAACTATTAATTTATTACTCAAAAGTGATAGCTCAAGTTACTTCAAGGATATAATCTATTAGCTTTTTAAGATTATTGAGCCTTACATAAATGGTAAGATCTTTTCGACTGTATTATCGACGTAAGATATGAGTTATCACAAAAAGATCACAAATCATACCAATAGTTTTGACTCTTTGGAATCTTCAAACATCACACATTAACATAATAATTGGTTTGAATAATATCATTTGTACACTGCCGGTCTATCCCTCAAAAGTGTTAGATCAAAATGTTTTTTAAGATCATGGAACTTTACATATGTAGTTTCTCACTGTGGATGTAAGGTGCTTGTTATACAAGAGCGGTGTTATTGAAACAATACGATAAAATACTTGAGATGAATACTTGATTCGTTTAAAAAAAGTTTCTTAATAATTTGTTTTAAAAGTTCACTGATAACTTATATGGTAAAAAAGTTTTAATAAATTTTTATCATTTGTATTTTTAATTTTTGAGTGTACAATGTAGATAAACATTTACTGGGTTTAAGTATCGTAATTGATCTGAGTGTCAAAAAGCTTAATTGACAGTGTCATTTGTCATTGTTCAAAATGTTAGAGTTCAAATCTCAGTTACACAAAAATAAAAAAGATAAAAAAAATGAAAAATGATTATCCCCAGTTATATATCCCAATAAAAGAAAAAATTATCATTATTGATATAATATAACAGTGATTTCAAGCCGCGAACCTGAAAGAAAAATAAAATCTAACCATTTTTCCAATGCTATGTTAATGATAATGACTAAAAACAATCATGATAACTGACGGCAAAATTATCATGATACTTGTAATTTAATGAATTATTCTGACTTGAAAAGTAAATTGAAGAAACACTGTATATATCATATATTAAGTATGTAATTGTATAAATATACTAAGTATGCAATTGACAAGGATACTCATAAAACAGTTGATTGGATCGATATTTTTTCTCTCCCAACTCTTTTCACGTACCAACACATTGTCCTGCAAATTTGAAGTACTCTTTGTATTTTAACTAATAAAAGAAATAAAAAATGGAATAATTATAATATAATTTATTTAATTTGAAAACTAACCAATTAACTGAAAGAAAATCATTTCTTTTTATTTTTTTTTTAAAAAACCCAATCATTTCAAAGTAGTGGTTATTTAGTAAATACTATGATTTATATAGGGTAACAATGAAAAACAGAACTTTCCATCTAATTAGATTTTCAGTTAGATTCAGGTAAAATATCTAGCTTGGAAAGTTCCCATTTGGGTGGTTTC
Source organism: Bretschneidera sinensis (assembly GCA_023935145.1). Taxonomy (NCBI): domain Eukaryota; kingdom Viridiplantae; phylum Streptophyta; class Magnoliopsida; order Brassicales; family Akaniaceae; genus Bretschneidera; species Bretschneidera sinensis. The sequence continues at coordinate 105,604,159 of CM043700.1, read as the reverse complement.
TTCCTTTATTTCCACATCAACTAATTCAAGGAAGGTGTCTGCCTCTTCTTTCTCTGGATCGTTTTCATTTACTATAAATTTCTCACCAGTCAGAGCTAGATATTGGGTTTTGCTCAGTTTATTGGATCTGAATATCGGGCAGCTGATCCTTTGAAGAAGGCTCAAAGGATTTCAATGAAAAGCTGTTGAATATAGTGTATGTTTCATTGATCTCTACGTGTTTGTTTTATGGTTAAGCCGTTGTTTTGTGATAAATCGTAAGAAAAATGATCTGGGTCGTTGATATTTTCTCCATTGAAGTTCGTTTTCATTGGTTAGATGGAGATTTCAGTTCTTTGCTGAAGATTTTTCTATGGAGAAGAGAAGTTTTATAGTGAAGGATTCTTGAGTATGTTGTAGAAATTAAGTTGTGCTTTTTTGGGAGATTATTTTAGAATTTATAGTGGCTTCTTGTTGGAGACTCATCAATGGCAGGAGAAGATTTGATTGAGCTAAAATTCAGGCTTGCAGATGGGACCGACATCGGCCCAAGCAGGTATAGCCCATCTACAACTGTGGCATCTCTCAAGGAGAAATTACTTGCGCAGTGGCCTAAAGGTTTTACATTTTTTTTACCAAATAAATCTTGAATTTTATGAGTCGTTCTTCTTTTCTATTACTGTATTTTACCATTGTTAAAGGTTCTTATTTTTGGATTGGTTGTTTCAAATTTTAGATATTGTGCGAAGATGATATTACTTTTGTTTATGGTTGGAAATCTGTTGGGATTTGGTAGTCTTTTATTTTAAGCTTTCTTTTATGTCTCAGTTTCTCACATATATGATAACCTGGTACTTTCTTAGCAAGTTGGCAACCTTTGGTGGTAGAAATTATTTTTTAAATTATATCTCTCCTTTAGGCAATTTGTTGGATCAAATGCTTGAGGGAACTCTTCTAGGCATCAAACAATTGAATGAACACAAAAAACATAATTATTTGGATGAATAACAAGTCAAAATGGTTGAAAGATAAAATGTTGTTGAGTAACACGTTTGGTGTTAGTATGCTCATACTATTTGGGGCAGACAAATCAACCGGCTCTGCCACTTAAATCAGCAATGCATGTGAAATATAATAGTACAGTTTTAAATTTTAGAAGTGTGAATATGGTAGTGCAATGATTTCAACTCGTTTCCTTGTTCAATATATTGTAATTCCTTAAGTGGGGAGCTTGAAGCTTTTTGTTTGTTGGTAAACCAAAACTATCTTTTCTATAGTTAATTTCCTAGCCTGCTTCAAGCAGCAGCAGGAGGAAGAGGAGATAACAATATCTTGCCTGACTCTTTATTATTGTGCACAATTTAGTAATCCAACATTGTGCTTGACTTGCATTTTCTCATGGAATTCTGTTTTTATTTGGTAGACAAAGAAATGGATCCAAAGACAATAAATGATGTGAAGCTTATCAACACCGGAAAGATACTGGAGAACAACAGGACACTTGCTGAATCCAGACTCCCAATTGGTGAACTTCCGGGAGGTGTCATCAACATGCATGTTGTTCTTCGTCCTCCTACGACAGACAAAAACATTGGTAATCTGCATTGCATTTTTAATTTTAATTGGATTATCCAACATTTTGTTGTTAACTTCAGCTTAATTTGAATTACTAGCCTTTTGATTGCCTATCTTAGTGTTATTGTTAATTGCTTCACAATACTAATAGTATGCATCCATAGCACAGGTCTTTAGGAGGACAGATATTCTTGTGGATCAGCTATTTTTGCTAAGTGTTGGCGTTTCTATCACGTGAACCTGTAAATGAACTGCTCGACATGCTGGGAATTTTGCATGTAGTCATTTTCTTACACTATTGTTTAGCAAATTTTACCAGAAATCACCTGTGTCATATGGTGGTTCTTGCATGTACATTTCCTCTAGTATTGCTATTAATAGATTTGTTATCTTCTTTTTTGATGTAGTTCTCGTCAACTCGAGCGTTTACCTACAAAAATAATCTCAGTAATAGACCATATTATATATAAGGAAAACTAAGTTTCTTAATTTTCTACTGAATACTTGGTGGTTAATATCTAAACCTTTTTCTCATTTGACTCTGCAGTTTTTTTTTTTTATTATTTTTTTATCCTTGCTTCTTCTTTTTTTCCTGCAATTTTTCCCTCATATTGTCACACTTCCCTGTGAAATTGGTGATGATGTTTACACCTTTTCTGGGAATTTATTATTTCTAGATTGTAAGGAAAGCATGTAATGAAGCTAAAATTATGTAAAAGAAGCACAGGGGTGTGCATAAGATATGTTCTGGAACAGAACGGAAGACACTGTAAAGTGCAGATATTTACCCTGTTAACTAATATCTGTTGCATTTTTCCCAGACAAACAGCAGAAAGATTCACCACAGAATAATCGTTGTTCATGCTCGATCTTGTAGCTGCGAGTAACTTGTGTTAGAGCCTCTCCACATGATCACATCAGATGCTAGCTGAGGTGCGTTTTGAAACTTGACATATTTCAGGAATTACTGGTATTAAGTGGCTGCAGAGACAAGAAGATTGAAGACATCTGGCCGGAAAGTTGTTCGTTTCTCAATCTTGTGGTTTGCTTGCGGTTCCTTCTTGTCTGTGAAAGATTAGGAACTTGCATTTTTGAATTGGAAGCATAGTTATTTCAGATAGGTTTTCAGGCTTATAAATAGGAGATTAAAGGGGAAAAAATGAAAAAGGAGTTAAAGATGAAATGATTAATTTTGTTTGATTTGTGGTTTTATTTTAATGTACAAAAGTTGAGTTCCACATCTATACAGGATGCTTCATTTGATTTTCTAGTCAAATTCAGTATTAGTCCACGAGAATGAGTTTATATTGGTACCGAAAATATAACAATATTTTGAAGGATGTTTTTATAAAGGAATGCCAACTTTTACTGTCGCATTAGTGCTAGATTATCACAGAGAGAAATGAGTGAATATTTCAAAGAATTGCCTATGGGCTATGGGCTATGGCCTATGGGATGGTTGTCATTACTGAACGTAATACAGAATCTACACCACCCGCAACTAGGGGTGGATATAGGTTCCTTAAAGTTATTGAACAGAGCTCAATTACTTTAATATTTGATTAGTTAGATTATGAACCTTATCAATGAGAAATATATATATATATATTCAAAAATACATAAACTAACTTAAAAAAACCTAAAATTATATGTTTTTGTTGTAAGCTCATGAGTCCAAGTTTGTTTAGGCTCAAGCTTGTTAATTAACAATTTTAAGTCAGATCGATTTTGTGTCTTGTGAATTTTGGCTGAACTGAGATTGAGTGGCATTTTGAGCTCGATTTGAGTATCAAGTCAAGCTCGCGCCCACTAAATTTGATTTGAGTCTGAACACCTAGATGCTCAGCTCTAGAGGTGGAAAAGAGTCGAGTTGGGTCGTTCGGGTTCAGATCATATTGAGTTATGGGTTATTCGAGTCGTGTCACTTCGAGTCAGGTTCAAGTCATTTCAATCTCGGATTGTATCGGATATCAAGTCATGTCAACAAAATAGAAATATTTACTTAATTAAAAAATATATTATTTGCATATAATAAGACTAAATGAGTTACATGTCTAGATCTGTGAAAATTAATTGATGATAAATCAATGCTGAATTTTTTAAATAATATATTTAATTTGTGAGCGCAATATAAAATGTTATGTTTTTAATCCCAAAATTAAGTCTTAAATGATCTCATACAACTGATCCATAAAGTTATTCTCACTAGTAATGTTTTATATTAAATTTTGAAAATTAAATTTCATATAAACAATTCGTTCCATTTTATTTTTTCAAGATGATTAAAGAAATTTTTTTATTATGACGTGAAGAATACTGCAAAATTCATTAGTTTATTCAATTTTTTTATTTAAAGCTAATTAGATTACTTATTTAATAGAATGTTGAAACATACACATCAACACATGTAATTAATTAATTAACATATAATTTATTTTATTTGATAACTAATCAATTAACTATTACCTTAATTTTAAAAAGCAACCCCCCCCCCCCCAAAAAAAATTAAAAAAAACAAAACAAAAAACAGAAGAAGAAAAAGAAATGAAAAAAAATGAACTCTGCGCTACTAGTATTATTATTGGAATACAATTCCGGGGACAACCAGCTTCTTATCAGGAGTTATAAAATCTCATTAACACAGCTGCGGCAAAAAAAAAAAGATTCAAAAAGGCATCTCATCATGCATCAAGTTAATGAAATTATTGAATTCCCAAAAAGGAAAATGAAATGCAGCTATCTTCAGAGCCCCCAAGAGAGAGAGGGGGCAGATATCTTTGTTGTTAAGTAAAAGTGATTCTGTCAATTAAAGAATATGATTTACTATACAGCAGAAGAAATTACACCACCAAAGACTGGAGAAAAGAAGGAAAAAAGGTCAAAATGATACAGGGATCTATACCTTATGATGCTAGTAACTGGTGACAAAAAGCAGCACATATACATATTTACACAAAGTACAGCTGCTAAGCTTTATATCTCCCATACCAAGCTAGGAAAGCTTTCATCCATGCAGCAGTGAAGTAGACATGACCCATGAATATTACTGTCCGTCTAATTATCTGATATGGATGTGACGCAAGGTGCAAACAAGACAGTATTGAGACCTTGTTACTATGGCTTATGAATGGTCCGCAAGAGATGCTGATGAGGAGCGATTGAAGAGTAGTTGGGCCTTCTTGGATGCCCGAACATTCTTGAGAGTCATCATAAGTTTCTGTCTCTCCCCTTCAACCTCTGCATACTGGAGGTATAGATGAGAGTAACGGTCACGCATCTCTTTTAGTTCAGTCTCCACAGCTGCATACCTTCCCTTTACCTCCAACATGTCTTTAATTAGGTTATTGATGTCTCTAAAGCTATGAAATATTGCTTCCTCATCACTGTGTTGCTTCAAGAAAGAGCTGGATCAAAGGAGGAGAATGTAAATTAGATTTACTGGATGTTTTCTCTTTCCAGTCATATTTCAGTGATCTACCACAGCCTCCAAATGTCTGAAATACTGAAGTGAAACATTTTATTTGTTGAAATTTTCTAATTTATTAAGTAAATTTGGTCAATGCATCACCAAAAAAGAAAAACCAAAGCAGTAACCATTTACAGAATCCAAAAGTAACCCTGAGGTGGCCTCCAAAGGAAACTTCAAAGGGAAGCATAGGTGAAAAGTATGAATCGTTAAAATTAATGATTTACCATCCTGGAAGGATTCTACCTATGAAATAAACTGGGCTAGAGAACCATCTCATAACTACCTCAGATTTCTAATAACTATCTTCAGATTTTGTAGGCTAAAAGCTTAAATCTTACTTTCTTCAAGTGTCCTAAACATCAGATTGATACACCAGGAACTTATCTGGTCATGACTCATGACTCATATCACCAAACTGATTAACTGCGTGACCCTAGTAGAGAAGGAAGATGACACTGATTGTGGGGGATCATTGCATAGTAAAACCTAATGGAGCGGAAAGTAGGCTGACATAATATGTTGTTATGTAGAGTGTATATAAAATAATTAACTTACATATGCTCCAGCCATCAAATTTCTTGGGTACTAGGGGGATGTAGAGAAAAGAATCACATACTAAATTTTATGGGTAGGATAGAATGTCAGACATATCTCCATAACATGTATATATACATGCCATGCAGAAGACACAAATATGCACTCATGGTTTTGAGCCTGGGGCTTCAAATTTGACTAGCATATCAATTTCCTTGAAGCAAGGCTCAAGGCCTTAGCTACTCATGTTTAAAAAAAAAAGGGTTCAAGGCCTAAGCTATACAAGCCTCCCAGAACACTGGTTTCAGCCATTGAAGTATCTTGCATCTAAGACCAAACTAAATTGCTCATAAGGAAAAGTTTTGCTTTCCACATCAAGGTATTGAGAAGAGTACAGAAGAAATGAACTTGTTTGCCTCTACCAAAAAAAATAAAAAATTTAATCTTGCCAAGATTTTTCACAGTTCTAGGAGATGAAATACCTCTGAAAATGGATGCTTGATTTCTTCTTTGCTCGCAATGCTCCAGCAAGCTCAATCTCCAGGGCAAGTACCCTTTCTAGTGCATTGCCACTGCCTGAATATTCATTAAACAGAGGGAACATGCTTCCTAATTCTTCATTTGCCTGCTCAAAGACCAGAATAAGAGCCTAGATGAAGGGCACTTAAAAACTCGTGGTAGAAGGTGCAAAATTAATTTACCTTACGCAACTGCATCAGCTCCCTTTGTAAGCCTGGAAAGTCTGGGTCAAAATGATGATCATCTTTAGAAAGAAGTAAATTCTCATTTTTCATCCTTTCCAACTGCAAGAAGAAGATGAATAGATTAAACTTCAGTCAGGAATTATCCTACGCAAAATATATATCCAGGCCACCAAGGCCGTAACTGATGAATGGAAGATTGTTAATCTTCCCTCCTTATGCCCCAAAATACAAGATAAAGTGAGTGATTCCACGTCTTCTCACTTGCCTTCATGTTGTCCAGTATGCATACCTCATTGTTTAAGTGATCCAAGCTAGACTTCAAACTTTGGGCTCTAAAATGATCATTGATCAAAGCTAGATGTTCCTTGTCACTGTGCAGAAAGCTCTCTTGATTTAGAGGCACAAGACTTGCATTTCCATTTATGTCGCTAGATACAAGAATATCCTGTTAAATAATCAGGAAAATTATTATTAGCAACTGACCTCTTCAATCACTACATTTAAGGCAGACAAAGAAAAGATTAAAGAAAAGTAAAAAAAAACATTTCTTTGCAGGAATCTAAATATTCTAGAGCTCTTGTTAAAGGAGATAAGATGAATTTCTAACTAGTTAACATAAATCAATTACTTATTAGTCCTATACAACATTTTCTTTGTAAGTATTAGACCTACGCAACATTACAAAATAGTTTATCACAAGGACTACATGCAAGCTAAAATTGCTACTCGAAGGAATATGTTGACGTTTCTTCCCAGTCTAAAATATTGGAAAAGAAAACATTACTTTTATTTTTATGGAAAAGAAAATTAACTTTGGATAACTTCAATTTTGTCAAGACAACCAACCCAATCTTCTCTAATCATCCCCTCTGCATACGGCCTTCTCTAGAATCTACCCCTTGGTATCTAATGGTTGACTGAAGGGAATAAGAAGGGATATAGTAAGGTAAGGCAGCTCTAGTAACACCTGATTTGGCTATATGACATCATATTATTTTGGAAGAAAATTAAAACATGAATCTATATACTTGTTGGCCAATTCACCAATTGACATTTTTCCTGGATGTCTTGCTCAATTTTCACAATCAAAGGGCAATTCTTTTAATATGATGTAGAAGGTACAACATTCATGCTAATTTCAAAACTGGCCACTGTTTTCTTTTCCTATTTTTTCACACAGAATATTATTTACAGAAGAGAAAAGGGCACAAAGAGGGTCTTGACTGATGAGAACTCAAAATGCCGCTAAGAACCAAGACAAGAATAACCACCATGACCAGAAAGAAAGCTGATTTTTTTCCAGTGATGCCACCTTTTCTTTCTCTGGAGTGCTCTAATCAACAGATCTAGCTAAAAGAAAGTGCAAACAACTTCAGTAAGATATTTTTTTTCACCCCTTTATTGTGTAAGAACCAGGTGAAGAACAGTAATCTTGCCAAGTGATTGAATATTCATGTCAAGTTACTATTAAACCAGAAAATTTTAATTTGTACCACCCTAGGTCCTTGTCCAAAAGTGCTAGCTTACGTTTACTTCTGGGTTCTTTAAGCCAACTTATATACTTAAGACCTACTTATTACTGAGGTGGCATGGAACACAGGTTATGACATAATCAAAAGATTGCCTACTGTTAGACAATCTCTTGGCAATAGATTGAATTAATAAAATTTCCATATTTAGGCAAGCCTTGCCAGACTTTAATAACAGCCCCTAACAGGAAAATAATTGACCCATCTATGCCTATTTAATAGGCTCCAAATCAGGCCCATTTATGCCTATTTAATACTAACAATTATGGCCTATTTAAAACCAGTTTAATAGGCTGCAAACATGATCCTTTAGGTCTAATTAATGGCCCCAAATCAAGGTTAAAGAAATTTGGCCACAAGAGCTGTAATTCCACTACTGCAATCCCCATTCAGACAAGGGGATTAGAACCTGCTACCAAAGTGCAGAACAGAAGTTCGATAAAAATACAATTCTATGGAAAATCATCTCTTGAAAGAATAAAATTCAGTAAGAGGAATCATCTCTTGAAGGATAAAAGTAGTTGGACTTTAAAGAAGTTTAAGCTTATCACCATTCCACAAGTGAGGATTGTACCTCATTGTAAAGGGACCTAGAGAGGGAGGAAAAAACAAAAGCTTTGCTGAAAGTAAGAGTGATCTATAAAGCGAATAAAGGCTTTATTATAGATAGATTTGCTCGAGAAATTTTCGCTTTGCTTCCATTTTTATGGTGAAAACCATCATGGAGAGTGATAGGTGAAAAGAAAACCATAGGAACGAGTCTTTTCTTCAAATTATGGCCATCTAATTTCAGTAGGACTATATATAATCTTTTCTCTCTTATGTACCATTTTCAAGCCCTTAAAGGCTATGCATATGAAGTGTTTTGGTTTACTGAGGTGTTTTAGTTCTATGAAAATTTTTGCTTTGCTCTTTCTTTTGTCGAAGGTGACTTGTGAAGTGTAACAAAAAACAAGTAAGCCTCCCTTGATTGAGAGTAGGAATCATAAATTTCATATATTTTTATTTGGTTTAAATTCTCTACTTTTCAAAGCTTTCTTAGCATGAATTTTTTATCAACACCTTCCACCTTTAAATCCACACACTCCGGCTTTGTACACTTCAAGAACTTAAGCAAGCACCTCACCATGGGAGCATAGTTGTTAAAAGCGCAAGGCACACTTATGCGCAAAGGGCACCTGGAGCCTAGGCGCATGGAGCAAGGTGCAGGAGCGTGCCTGAAGAAGGCGAGGTGCAAATTTATTAAAATATGTATAGAATGCTTGTAATTTATATGAAACAAACTATATTAAGAAATTATGGTTTTTTAATTTCCAAATAACTTATCACTATTATTTTAATGCGAACATATTAAAAATATCTTTAGTGTGTAACCGTTTCTCTCCAGAGTCCAAACAAAGCTGGTTGAGGGGTCAAACGGCCAAAAAAGTTTCTTAGAAATAGAATGCATTGCTGATTGCAGGTTGCAGCTATTAAAGCAGGTTTCAGAAAATTGCAGCCAGCTTCAGAGTTCAAAAAATTTAGCCAACTTTGACCAAAACTGCAGCTTACAACTATACAGATAATTTTTTTAAAAAAACGTAACTGTTTTAGGGAAGATGTAGCTGACATAGAGAAAGAAATAGGGGAGAGGCCAAGAGTGAGGAAGGAGGGAGAAAGGGAAAAAAAAGAAAGCAAGGACAGAGAAAGAAGATAGCAAGAAGAAGAGAAGATGGGAGAAAAGGGAAAAAAAGTGGAGACAGGGAAAGAGAGAAGATGAAGTGAGAGAAAGGACGTTTGCATCATAAATAGGGCATATCTAGAATCTTTTTCTTTTGGCGTTTGGACTTGGGACTTATTCGACCCTCATATGTTCATTTATCATACACATAATTATTGAAACTGAATAATAAATAAAACTGACCAAAGAAGGGGGCATATGTATGAGGTGCACTTTTTTAGAGCCTTACACCTGGCCTAAGGCGCCTTGAGGCACGCACCTGATGAAGGTCGCCTCGCTTGAGGTACCTTGAGCCTAGACACGCCTCAACAACTATGCATGAGTGTTTTTTTTAATCTATCATTTAAAGGACTAACACAATATTCCTTCTATGGTCTCTACCAACAAATTAAGCAACCAATTGAAATCAATCACAATCTCTTGTGGGACCTATAGAACAGAAAAGGCTATGTAGCGAAAGGAGGAACCCACACTCTACCAAATTACCTTCGAGAAATTTATTTGATGTAGGACAGATAAGTAGATTGAGAAAGGGGAAAAGCAAAATAGAATTAAGGATCTTAGACCGAGAGAAAATAGATCACACTGAAGATCGACAAAAGGTAGAACAGACTAAGAAGAATAAAGAACAGAGAAACAAGAGAATAAAACTAGTAGTTTATTCCATAATCCAGTCTGAATCTAAAACCCTAGTAGAGTGCTCTTATATAGGCACCAAACATAATTTAAATAAGAAAGTAAATCAATTCCTAATAAATATCTAATTGCCTAAATCTAAGTTTCCTAAAATATCATCTCCAAGAATATTGTCATTACAACATAATCCCAAAATAATAAATATTGTTTTCCTATTTTGCATCATTCTGCCCCACTTACAAATAACTCGACCACGAGTTTTGTAGTGATGAAAAAACAGAACTATTGATGGCTATGAAGTTGTCAATCAAGAACAATAACGATATCAAAGGAGCTTCAACCTAAAGAGGTAGAACAAACTCAATGGAATGAATGTCAAACACACATATCCAGTACATCCTGAGATTCAAGTCATTTTGCAATGACGAGAGCTTACCCTTCAAAATGTTCTTGGATTGGAGAAACGACTTCATACTTGGTGTCGTCGTGACATGAATCTCGATGGATAGAAGTTTTGGAGAATACTGCGTCCACTAATTGTCCTATTCGTGCAAGAAGTTGTTTCATCTTGAGGATTCGAGTTTCAAAGTTGGAATACTCGATTTCCAACCAGCAACAATTGTCATAAATGCAATGACCATTAAGCTCGGTTTTAACCTAGACAGCATCTTAAGGCAAACTATATTACGGAAGAGCTTGAAAATCCATTGAATTTGGGAGAAAACTAATTTTCTCGATATGACCAAATGGACCAAAAACCTGATAGAGCACATATTTTGTAATTGGATACAATACATGATGAACTATAACTAGAAGAACTCGACTCAACTCACTCATTCCTCCTCACAAGTGGCTCCAATTGTTTTTTTAACAGGAACAAAAATAAAGCAGAAAAAATAAACTTGTGATATTTTATTTTTATTTTTTTTGGCTGTTGATGCTTTTTTTTCTACTATTTTATCTGCAAAATTTTCTTTTCCTACAAAAATCAGCAACTACATAAGCAGAAATTAAATAAATAAATAACCTAACTCTTTTTTTACAAAATTCGATTGTAATTTGGCTCAAGTTCAGCTGGACTCCAGCTCAGGGCAGTGTACGCTACTCAAATCAGATAGCGCGGTCGGATTCGACAAATCAGGACCGGTGCAGACCGGGTCCGAGTTTCTGGGGTTAGGTCGAAAATATGGTTTTGGTCACTGGGATGGAGTCAAATCGACGATGGGTGGTCGAAAACAGCAGATCGGGACGTGATAGGCCGAATCACGTCTGTGGTATTACGGTGGCCTACCGGCGGGGAATGGGTGCGTGGCTCATAGGGCTAGATAGATCGAAAGTTTCCAATCCAAATGGTAGTCCTAGACAATGTTACTTGGGACGCGGTACGCGCGGTACGAGATTTTATATATATATATTAACAATAAATTTGAACAAAATCGAAACACAAATTTCATAAGTCATAATATAATTTAGGATAAATAGTCGAAAACTTCAAATATTTAAGACAAACTAGTCTAAAAAAAATAAAACCATAAAACGAAAATAATTTTTTTTTAATATTCCAGTAAGTAAATAATCTAAAGTTCACTAATCCACCTCTTTCCTTTTCCTTTTGCAGGTGCAAAGCTAGAAATCTGAGTTTGATGAAGTCCAAAGTGACGAGATTATTGTGAGCTTCCAGAACCAGTAGTAGATTTTGAAGCCAAATTGGGCATAGGAGTTGATGATCTTTCTTCAGTTTCCTTTGCAAAGCTGCTTTAGTTGTCTATATGTTCACCTTCAAGAGATTTCCACCTCATTTCTTCTAATTTCACAATAGAATCATCTAAATTAGTCTCTTATGGAGCAATGTCCCATTCACTGTAAGGTCCAATCTTGTAACTTTCAGTAAATCGAGATAAAAGACAAATATTAGAATGAATAAAAACCAATTTATCAATTGTGGTTGCATTCAATCTATTTCTCTTAACACTGTGAATGTAAGAATATGTGCTCCAATTCCGCTAGGCTGATGAACTAGTAATTGGTTGAGATAACACATTTTTAGCAACCTCGGCTAACTATGGAGTTTCTGATCTATATGTAACCCACCAATCAATGGCATCCATAGTCACTGCATCAAATTGAGCTGCAGCCATAACATTAAGACCCCTACGAGAGTGAAAAACAACAAGTTGCTCACGTAACATTTTAGCTTCAGCTTCACTTTCAGCTATCTTGTCAAATACTTCCATAACCCCCATAATTACTTCTTTATCTTCATTTGGAGCCTTTCCAGTTGTCCCTCCTGGTGCTGGCAGAGCAAGATATCTAGAACCATAAAACTTGGGAGTGAGTGCAAAGCCTAGACAATGCAAGGGAATGGATCCCAACTTCTCAGCACTAACTCTTCAACTCGAATATAATCAACAATATAAAATTTTTTGGTCATTACATCCTTTATTTCACCAAGCATGTTATCCATCTTTTCATAAATCTCACCGATTTTAGAGCCATCCCCATCACAAAATTTAATCAACAAATAAATCGGTTTTGTAATTGTGATTATGTTCTCAACTTCATCCCAAAATTCTCCACTAATTACAGTTTCTTCAATTAAAGCACCCATTATCCTTGTAGGTTCATCTCCATGTTTCACCCATTCTTTCCATTTATTGAGAACAACGATAGTTGCTAGGCCCTCTCTACAATCAACAAGCTGCTACAACAAGATATAATGCGAGGCAAGCCTCGTCTTTGCCACTTTTAGAAGATCTAATTTTGATTGAGTTCTAAAAATGGCTAATGCATGTGTGATTTCACAATATTTTTTCCTCTTTTATATTTACTTTTCAACCACTCAACTTCTTTTGCTAAATCTTTAAAAATAAGATTTAAGGTATGAACAACACATGGAGACCAACTAATATGTTTGTATACCTTTTCTATCTCCCTCCCAACAAGTTTACAATTTGCGACATTGTCTGTTACAAACTAAGAATATTAGGAGGCCCCACCTCTTCAATTGCCTTCAACAAATATTCTGCAATAGCCAAACCCGTCTTTTCAGTTCCTAAAACATCATGAGCATATAGAAACATCCCTCCACGATGATTAACTGCAAGTACATTAATTAATGGTTGACTTTTGCAATTTGACCATCCATCTAACACAATAGACACCATTTGAGAATACCATGTGTTTTTTACTAGAATGAGATCTTTCTCTATGCTTCTTTTGCACTCATCCAATAAAGTAGTTCTACCCTTTTCAAATGAAGGATCTTTGTAACCTTTAGGAGCCCTATTAATAGCTGATACCAACTCATGAAATTGGGGATTTCTAAACACATTAAATGGAATCCCATTAGCACACAAACCCCCCATCACTTTCAAATCAACCATATCCCTCTCCATCATATTGAATGAGTCTTCAATATTTTTAGAGACTGATGGTTTAAGTTGTTTTGTAAGCATAGAATTTTTAAGTGATGAGGAAACTCCAATTTTTTCAGCATCTTGAACCATCTTCCTTACTTTTCATAGTAGCTCGATCATTCATCAACACTGAACATCGTTGAATTTGTGCTTTTGTACCCGGTAGAGCACCAAAAAGTGATAATGAAAGAACTAGTAAATTGATTCTTACAATGTTTGCATGACCAACTTTTTGAACCTCTTAGATATTTTCATTGTGCTACACCAAGAAGTGTAACTTCCTCCATTAATGGTTTAGATTTTATATCAATTTGAACTAGTTGTGCTCCCTCTAGCTTTTGATGACTTGCTACCGCCTATAACTTGTACAACATCCTCTTCCTCATTGCTTGAATCATTATCCGCTTCATGAACTTCAATTTTATTTTGTTCTTGAGCAAGAATTTCTTGCTCTTCTCTTTTTCCATTCCCGAAAACAATGGTTGGTGGATTGATGGAAAAAAAAATATTTGATGAAAAGAATTGTTATTGGTTGAAAGGATTGTTATGTAGAATTATTTGTTGGGTGATATGTTATGTTGTGTTGTATGCTTCCCTATTTATAGGGCTTATAATTCTAATTCTTATAGCCACATAATTAATTTCCAAAAAAAAAAACGTGTTACTAGTCCATTCTTATTAATTGTTTTGTTGGGTTTATAATCGTAATCCTGATGAAAGTAGGAACTTGTACACCAAGCATGTTAAATTAATTATATATTACTAATAACAGTTTGAATCCAACTTTGACACATTTTTAGGCTGCCTCTCAAAGTCTCTCCACAAATAGCCCATCTGTCACCGTCCACTTTTTTGTTTGAGAGAAGAATCAAAATACCCACCGATACCAATATAATAACAAGTTTGAGAGACATAATAACTATAGCCTCTTACCAACATAATGACAAAGACTTCTAGAAAACTAAAAGTTAAAACTTAAAACCATATAATAAGAAACTTCTTTTCTCTCTATTCATATAATTAACAGTCCATATAATACAAAACTGAGTCCTACTTTGGTCTGGTCTTCGTCTCTCTGTTCTGTGCATCATGGGACTTTTGCTGAGTTGGATCGGCAGCGGTGGTGAGCTGGGATTCGGCGAGTTGGGACTAAAATCCCTCTATGAAATGGTGAGTTTTGTCACTCTTTTGCAGTTTTTGTGATTCTTTCTGTGGGTTTTCTTCAATTTTTGGTTCTTTGGTGATCTGAGTATAAATTCTAAAAAGGGTTCTTTAGTTTTTGGAGCGTCTGTGGGTAGAGGTGGGGCTTGTTGAGGCAACATGCATTTTCCTTGACTGAGCGGCGACGGATCACTGGTGTCGACAAATTTTTGTTTCATCTCTTTCTCGACTGCGACAGTAGCGGCCTCTGCTTGCGGCGGTGGCTTGATCTATAAGTTTTACCTTACTCTTTTCTGCATATCAAAATATCAAATATATATGTGAAATTGTGAATTCACTGAAAATTAGGGATCGTTCATAACCGCGATCTGGAACGCGGATCCAAGGGTGTCTATGTTGAAAGTATCTCTGGTCCCAAATGTCGGTGAGGAGGTTGCTGGCGGCGAAGGTGGTGGTACGTGATGCACGTGGGCCCTACTCTGGTACAGATCAGAGCTGAAATTTCGGGGATCGGCCAGATTTGAAATTCCAAGTACCATGGGGCTTGGTTTGGCCGAAAAACACCGGGAGGTGGCGGATATGGATTTGACAATCGCACTTTTTGGAACTTTACGTCAGCGGGATGGCAGTGGCTCTAATGGGCATTGAGGTGTTTTGGTTGCCTGGTGATACCACATCGGTTGGTGGTGGGGCCGCACTCTTGGGGACGACGAGGCAAACGGTGAATGTTTCTACTACATACTGTTCGTTTTTTTATATGGATACAATATGTGATGATTGACAAGTAGAAAGAGTCGAAGATTGAGAAAGAGAAGAAACAATAGAGAATCAGGGATCGTAGACCGAGAGAAAATAGATCAGATAGAAGATAGACACAAAACATAATAAAGAATAGAGCAACAAGAGATAACAAAACCAATAGTTTATTCCATAATCCAGTTTGAATCTAAAACCCTAGTAGAGTGCTCTTATATAAGCACCAAACATAATTTAAATAAGAAAGTAAATCAATTCCTAATAAATATCTAATTGCCTAAATCTAAGTTTCCTAATATCATCTTCTTGAATATTGTCATTACAACATAATCCCAAAACAATAAATATTGTTTCCCTATTCTGCATCATTATCTCTTCAAGAATTTAAGCTCTAGGGCACCCAGATAACCTAAATACAAATACAGCTAACAATAGATAACTCAATTTGCACTTCTATTTCATTGCTAGTTCTGCACATGTTACCCTAACAAACAAGAAACTATTCCGACCTACTATGTCTACAATAGACCAAACCAATGAGAAAGTGCCATATACATATGCACTGTTTGGTTAACCAAACTTGACGAACCATAGTTAGATATGATTAGCGTATATGCGTCATTTTTTCATTGGTCTACTCTACGGGTACATAATAGGCACTCCCTACCAAATAATTTCTCCAAATAAAGAGACAACAATTTATTTCTCCTCTGCAAGAGAGCGCAAGAATTCACTCTTTTCAAGCAACTATCCTAAATTCCTAACTAAGGCATTGATCTCCAAGCATTCTGGAAGCTCTAAGATGTTGGTACAAGAAGTTTTTTCTACATGGATTTGTGGCATACGATGTTATATAATAGGATCGTAACAATAAGTTTCTTATAATAGTAGTTGAATACACACCAATAGTTCAATGTTTAACAAAGCGTGCACCATGACCTTGCTTGAATGAACTTAATTTACAATAAAGGACCATAAAGGCAACTATCCACACTAAGGCACATATGTTTAAACTGCAACATGGCTCTGCCGAACTCAAATTTTGAAACCCAACGTGACATAAATAATGAAAAGCTAAACACCCACTATCAAGTTCTTTTTTAAAAAATAATTAACTTTTAATCCTCACGAAAATCCCAATGCTCCACTATTATTTATTTACAATATGATTCTTCCTAATCTCTTCCATTGAGATATCTTGACCACTACATCATTGTCATGCTCACTATCAAAATCTCCACAGAACTGCCAGTTAGCCCCTAAAGACAACCTCCAGTCCAGAAAGAATGCTACAAAAGATAAAGCATAAGCGAGGCAATAGGACCAACATGCCAACCCACAATATAGCTAATCACAAAAATTTCTCTAACAAAAGAAAAAGGAAACAAAACACCAACTAAATTTTATGAACATTAAATACAGTGTTTGATGCTCAAGGAGATTGTAGCGTCCGGAGAGAGAGAAGACTAGGATGGGTGTCGCACTGGAAGAAGATCAAGAAGAAAGAAGCATGGTAAATGCTAGCTAAGAACTTCATGTAGTGTCTCACTGAGATATTTCTTTTATGCACCAACCACATTGTGAGCTCACAGTAATACGAGGCTAAGCGCACTCAGTCTTAATATGATAATTGACATTACTATATGTCCTGCTACTGATGTATTTTCTTCCTAAAATTCGATTGAATTTAAAAAATTAAAAAGAATTAAATTTATGCAACTATATAGATATGCACAAACTATAAAGATAATTGTAAAATGAAAAAAATATTCTCAACCAAATGCTTCTGATTAGTGATTACCTGCTCAGGTTGCACATTCATGGCTGCACTTGAATGGTCCGCTTCATCAATGGGAACTGAGAATGCGTACTCTGCTTCTTCACAGTTCATTGAACCATCTCGGTCCAAACACATAGGATTCAGGTTTCCTGTCTGACCATTACTCAGAGCCGTGTCAAAATTTGCTCTTTCATCTCTTGAAGTGGCTGCAATTAGGCTCTTCTGGTGAACACTTCTACCAACTGACTCATCAGACATACAATCCTCTTTCTGTGATCGATCATTTCCTTTCTTCTGAAAGTTCGTCAGTGGTCTGGAAATTTCAACCAATTCTTTCATCATGTTAAGTTCAACTGAAATTTTGGACTTCTCCTCATTGCATTCCTGCAGAGAAGCTTCAAGTTTCTGTTTTTCTTCTTTGCAGCATTCTAGGCTTATTAATGAACATTCCAATTCAGCCTTCATCAGATCATAAACATTAACTTTTTCACGCTTCTCAGAAATTACTGCTTGTAGTTCAGACTCCAGTTCCAATATCTTCATTCCCAGTTCTTCATTTCTCTTCAAGTGAGAAGCTTCAGATTTCTTCCTATTCTCAATTTCATCAATGGCATCTTGTAATTTCCACAACATTTCCTCACTATGCTTTTTGAAGATAGACAGCTGGTGTTTTAGTTCTTGCAACTTTGTTTCATACTGTTCTTTGATAAATGCAATTCTCAAGGACTCTTGCATAGCAGCTGATGGTCCTTCAAATTCCCTTTTTTCACGAGCCTGGATGCATTCAGCATCAGCCTTGTCTTTAAGCTCCTTCAAATGGATGGACAAGTTTTTGAACTCCTCTGTCTTCAAAATCTGTTCAGAGAGCTTCTGAGCAAGCTCATTGCACTGGTTCTGCAGCACCACGAGTTCATAATTATATCCTTCCCACAACGTTATATGAGCATGCTGTTCATCCAGTTTGGCTTTTAGTACTATAACTTTGAATTCCAGTTCTTCCTTAGATACCATCATATTATCAATCTCTTCTAACGAGCTGCCTGACAAGTCCTTCAGCTGTTCAACTTCATGAGCATATCGGCGTTTATCCTCAGAATAATTAACCTCCATATTTTCAGCCCTAGTTCTGTATTCCTCAAGCTGAGCAGTTATAGCATTGTTCGTATAAAAAAGAACTTTGTTTTCAGCAACAGAAGCATCTAACTCAGATCTTAAGGAGATAAGATTTGTCAACAATCTCGCATTTTCTTCCTTGTATTGTGCTTCATTAGCAAGACAATGATTAAGTGCAGTCTCCATGTCAAGATACTTCTTTTGAAGATCTGTAAGGTACCTATCAGAGGAATAAAGTAGCTGAACGAGCTCCTCAACCCAGGCCTCATACTGAGTTCTCGTGAAAATAAGTATGACATCGGCAGCAATTGCAAATTCATAACTTTCAGACAACTGAGAATCCAGACCAGCAATAGAAGAAGATTCTTGACGAGCATTTCTAAGGCACTCTTCATAGTGCAACAATAGATGGCGATTTCTTGATTTCTCAACTTCAAGATCAGACACCAATTGCTTGAGATGGACCAGTTCAGATTTCTGCTTGTTAAAATTGACCAAATGCAAATGCTTCTCATTTAATTTGGATGTAAGTTCTATAACTGTAATTTCTAGCTTATCTCTCAAGCTTCTCTCAGTGTTCAACTCATCATGCAGAGATTGCAAACGTCTTGTCAAACTTACAAGCTCCAATGCAAGCTCAGAAGATTCCTCAGATTTATCCTGTAAAGACGCCATCAAAGCTTGCTTTTCCTCTGTTATTTCTGCCACAGTCAGCTTACTCCTTCCAAGTTCGTCAGCTACAGTCCCTAATGCCAAGATTTCTTGAGCAAGTTCCTCATTCTTAGAAATAAGTTGTTGCACCTCAACTTCCAAATGATCAAGATCACAAGAAAGTTCTCTGTGCTGCTGTACACAGGTTTCTTCAACTTCATAGCTAACCTTGAGTCTGTCTGCAATAGACTCAACTTCCAACTGAAGCTTTTGGACCAGGGTATTAGATGCGTCTAGTTTATCAATCATATTTTGTATATCATGCTCAAACTTCTGTTTAATCACTACAATATTTGATTGTGCTGTGCTTATAGACACTTGAGCGTTGTCTCCTTCACTCATTAGATCATTATTCTCTTTTAAGAGTTGGAGAATCTTTTCACATGCATTATGCTGGAGCTCTTCTAACTGCAACACAACACCTGTCAACTCCTCGGACCCCAACTCATGATCAACAGATACACCCTGGAGAAACAAACCATTCAAATCTTTGATGTAAGATGACAACAAGTTGCACAACTTATTTCGCAGAGAGTTGATAGTATGCTGCAGATTTTCCTTAGCTGTACCCTGTTCATCATACTTAGTTCTCATAGTTTTCAACTCTTCCTGCAAAGAAGAAATATCAGTTTGAAGATTATCATTTTCCAGGGCTTCCTTCTTCAACGAATTTGCCAACACTGTTTTCTCCATAACGCAGGCCTCATATCTGCTTTCGTAATTTCTGTATTCCATTATCAGGGATTCCCATTCAGTTATCTTCTGCACAAGAAGATGATTTTCATGGGTGATATTTTGTAAATTTGCCTGTAAAGTTTGATTTTGTAGAGCCATATCATTGTATTTTGCAATGCAAGTGGCCTTGTACTCATTTTGGGAGTAAACCTCATCCATAGCAGCCTGCAGCCTCTGCAACAATAACTCCTTGGATTCAGATGAAAGCTCTAGCTGCCAAGTAAGTTCATCCACTCTCTCTTTCATAATTTTAATGTCACTACTTGCTTCAAGAAAAGTTTCTTGTAGAGTCTTTGAGAACACATCTAAGAACATATTCGCGAAATGCATTTCGCAGAGTTCTTCTTCAACCTTTCGGAAAAGCCCTTCCTGCAGATGGAGCGATCTCTTCAAGTCCTCTAAAAGCATATCCCCACCCAAGTTTTGTTTCTTCACCCCTATATTCTCATTCTGGCACTGCAAGAAATTAGTAGCATGAAATTCCTCTGGATCCAGTTTAAGATTCCGTGCAATTCCTGGGTATCCTTGAAAGCTTGGCTGTGAAGAATCTCCAAAAGCTTGCCTGATGAGGTTCTCATTGGTCTCGAACATAGACAAAACTTGGGAAGAAAGTAGTTCAAGATCCTTCTGCAAATGGTTGACAGCAATGGAGTAATTCAGACATGCCCTTTTGAGTGATGCTTCTGCAGTAATAGCCCTTCTTTCCAGTTCTTGGTTGACAGAATCCAAATTGCGTTTTTCGTCAGCAAATCTTAATATTTTTTCATTCAGATCTTGGCGCAGTGTTTCCATCTCAACCT
Source organism: Bretschneidera sinensis (assembly GCA_023935145.1). Taxonomy (NCBI): domain Eukaryota; kingdom Viridiplantae; phylum Streptophyta; class Magnoliopsida; order Brassicales; family Akaniaceae; genus Bretschneidera; species Bretschneidera sinensis. The sequence goes on along the minus strand of CM043700.1, from coordinate 105,583,541 downwards.
TAGTGGATGAAACTGTATAGAGGCAAGTAGAATGCTCATTTCTGAGACTCTGCAACTCTCCCAGCATCTGCCTCTGGTTTTCCTCGAGTTCCTGAACCAAAGCTTCATAGTAGCATTCCATCTGGTCCATTTTCTTTGCAAGGCTTTCCCGTTCAGCCTTTGACTCATCCAACTCCCTCAAAAGTTCAATTATTTTTTCTTTCATAGCATTGGCAGCATCTACTGAATCAGGTTGGTGGGATACAAGGCCAGGTATGCTTAGACAACGAATCATGCCTAGTTCCGGTTGATACAAGTCAGCGTCAAACCCAGTTCCTGATACAAATTTCTCTGATTTATGTAGATTCATTTCATTGTTCTCCTTCACGTCAACTATTTCAGCTGGTACTGAGTTAAGAGCAGAAATTGCCTTCCCAGTTCCTTGTTTGAGATCCTGGAGAACAGCAAGCAATGCCTCTAAGTCTGAGTGAAGGAATCTATAGTCCCTCTGATGGTACCCAAAGCATGCCTTGTTTTTAAGTTCCTCTATCTTACCCTCCATAGATAAAAGCCCCTTTAGCCATCTGAACTGCACGTCATGAAATAAGTGATCCTGGTCTTTTTCATTGGCTTGTGCGCCAATAAATGAAGGGCATGATTTTAAAATTTGTAGCCGTTCAAGATCTCCTTTCAACTTTGAACATTCTGACTTGAGTACAGAAACCTCTTTTGCCAATTGTCCCCCTGAAGCAATCTCTGCACCAAGTTGCTGAGAATTTTTTTGTGCTTCAGCACCTATTTGATCTGCATGACTTTGTAAGGAGGTTACTTCCAGCTTAAGTTCATTAATAGACGATTTTGATGCTTCCAAGTATCCTCTAAGTCTACTATTTTCTTCATAAGCATTTGCCAAATCATTATCCACAGAATAGTCTGAACCCCAGCCATGAACCCAATCAGTGGTCCCCTGTGCCAAAAGCTGATCATCAGGATGGTCTCCCTTCTCTTGCCGAGGACTTTGGCTAAGTCCAGCCAAATCACCAGAGATTGTACTTTTAAGGCTGTCGATTTCATGTGTGCTGGATGTATCATTCTTCTCAGCATATAAACTTTCTGACGTATTAGAAGAGACATCAAATCCAACTGCTGGGTCTGCATACTCTTCATTTGGCCCCATGTCTTCTTCAAGTGAAGGGTGCTCTTTGGATTTTCCTTTGAATCTAACTCTTGAGTTGACCTATATTCAAAAGGAAAAACAAAGAGAAGTATATTATTTTCTGATTAAAATGACAAGATGAGAAGTATTGTTTATCATCATTGATAAAGTAGGTAGGACCAATGAAAGGGGTTCATAAGGAAGGTTATTAGTTCAGCAGAATCTTAATTCCTTTCCAGGTAAACTCCAAAATGAATAGTAATTCTTGCGTTTGGTTCATTCTGTATTTGGAATTGGCAATTCCAAAAAATGGAAGGATGAATTCCTCTCGCCCCCCCCCCCCAGCAAAATATCAAAATGAAGAAAATTTTCCATTTATGTTTTATTTTAAATGCATCCAATAAAATAAAAAATATAGCATACTATTTTTTTCATTTTATATATATTCTATGGTATGCATGTAAAATCGTAAAGGTGCAAATCATTACTAGCAAGATGTATATTAATTTATTTACTTGATAAAAAAATATATTTATTTATTTATGAAGTCATATACTCAAAGAATAAAATTAACTTCAACAACAAAAAATTTGGTTAAATTGAATTTTTAATTATATAATAATTATGTAGTATAAGACTGGATGCTTTGGTCGTTTTGATACAGGTTCCACTCAGATTCCAATATGTTAATCTACCCAACCAAACTTTGAAGTAGGAAAGGAATATTCCTGGTGCACAATCAAACACAAAAGGAAAAGAAAAGGAATTGTTATTCAAATCTGACCCAATTCTATTCCAAGTCAATTCCTACTCTAGTTCACCCTAATTCAAATCCTTGAACCAAATGGGCCGAAAAAGAGAGTAAAGTTGCACTCCTCCATCTAAACTCACATAAGATTTTAATATTACATCATGCATAAGAAAATGAACCATGATTAATTAGGATTCCAGGAGGAGCCTAATCAATATTTTGGTAACTACTTCATATCCTTAAATTAGCACTCTGAAAGTGAAGAAATGATCAATGATGGCAACTATTACTCCTTTGCCATGAGCCTGGACAATTTATGTTGCAGGTATTGATGGGGTACAGAAGGGCATGGGGACAAGTTTGTAATTTTGTAATATAGAGGAAAATTTATAATTTTATAATATGGGGCAAATTTGTATTAAGATTAGGGTTTCTTTATTTAAAGTGTTAGCTGAGGGTTAGGATTTCTAAAGATCTTTGTATAAGAGATCCTCTATGTTAATTTTCGATTAGCTTTGAATAAATAAAAATCAGATTGATATGGTTATCAATTCCTCTCGACCTCTAGGGTAACCTGACTTCTTTTCCTATCCCTAGGATAGCTTGGCATTTTGTTCCAATCCCCAAGGTAGCCTGGTATTTTGCTCTGATCCCCAGGGTAGCCTGATTTCTATCTCTATTCTTTCTATTTCTCTTGTTCTACATCAGTTTGGTATCAGAGCCTAAACAAATCTCCAAACTCAAATCCAAAAACAAACCAACATACACAGCCATCCCATAAACACCGGTACACAATCTGCTCAAACACAGGTTCATGAACCAAACAGATCTCCAAACTCAAATCCAAAAACAAACCAACATACACAGCCATCCCATAAACACCAGTACATAATCTGCTCAAACACAGGTTCACGAACCAAACAAGGCCTTAGGCCAAAACGGCTTTAACGAAGATTCATCGCTTTCTGGTGATTTCCTGATCTCACCGCCGCCACCAAGAGACTCGCCACCCCGAACAGTCCACAACCTGAAAATCTCAGGGCCATTTGCCATGCGTTGCCAGCCGCCTCCGCCATGCGCTGCCACCTCTAGCCACCCCATTCAAAGCCAACCACACAACAAGACTGGAATCCTCCCATCTCCTCACTCCTGCCGTTCACGCACCGTTATCTTTGCTAGAATTCGATCAACGACCACCTCAACTAGGCGTGCCACCCTCTCGGATCTCCACCGTCAGCTGCGTTGCAATCGAGTCGCCTCATCCACCGTGGTTGTCCATCTCCGGCGAGCGAAACCCAGGGACGAAGCTCTGGTCGCCGTCGCCCGTTGGCCGGAGTTGCGATCATCTCCCAGGTCGCGTGTCCTGTTTCTAAACCAGATTTGAAGTTGCAAACTTGTTTTCAGTTATTAACAACACTACTTCTGTACTTGTTTTTTTTAAGTTAAAAAACAAAAAAAAAATATTAAAAAAAAATCATAACAAAAAATAAATCAGAAAAAAAAAGAGTTGTGATGTGTTAGTCAAAGTGGGAGAGAGTGAAAAAAATAGAGAGAGAAAGAGTGAAAAGAGAGAGAGAGAGAGAGAGAGAGAGAGAGAGAGAGAGAGAGAGAGAAGGTGGTCAGAGAGTGAAGTGGGAAAGTGAAAAAAAAAATTTGTGAGAGAAAAAAAAAATTGTATCCACAAGTATTGGGTTCAAACCGAATCCTTTGTGTGACAATTCATGATGCATTATATTTGGTCACACATGATGTATTGCATAAGGTTTTTGATCCATATGGGTTTGCTGAGAAAGTTATTATCTCACAAACTGATTATGATTTTCAAGCCATTGTGCAATTTGCTAGGCACCAAGATGCTTTTGGGCTAAAAGAAAATTGAATAGTCATTGTATTTATAACTATTGTTGTTGGATGGCGATTGGATATTACTCACCAAGAGAACTAATTCCAATCAACAAAGCTTTTCTCGAGCTCCAAAAGGTGCTTGATAGGGTTTCTGAAAGAATAGAAAGCTTCACCGCCGATTTTAATCACAACTGTGGTTTTATTCCCGGTCCATCAAAGCAGGTTAATTATGCTCACTTCCAACTTGAGAACCACGAAGATGAAGCTTCCAAGATCATTGACTTAGAGACGCCTCACGACACGCCAAAAGTCTTTGTCGAGCAAGTTGAGACAACAAATTGCAAGTACGCCCAAGACAAGGATGAGGAGCTGAGCAATGTTGAGCTTGGTAGTCTAGATACTGAAAAGACGGTCAATGAAGAAAGTACGCAGGAACAAACTTTCAAACTACAAGAAAAGATGGAAGACATGATTGAGGCGGTGGTTGATATGCAGCTTCCTAGTATTGATTTTATCCTGCCCTGTTTGGTTTGAAGCACCTCCACTGTAGACATTCTTCGCCAAAAACATTTCTCGAGACAATTTTTCAAGATTGGTGTAACAATACTTCATTTCTTCAAGCATCCCGGTTATTATTGTTTATTCACTTCAAAACTCAAAGTCGAGTTTTTTCTAAGTGGTGGAGAATGATGGAGTACAGAAAGGCATGGGGACACGTTCGTATTTTTTTAATATGGGGAAAATTTTGTGATTTTATAATATGGGGCAAATTTGTATTAAGATTAGGGTTTCTTTATTTACAGTGTTAGGTTAGGGTTAAGATTCCTAAAGATCTCTATATAAAATATCCTCTATGTTACTTTTCGATTAGATTTGAATAAATAAAAACCAAATTGATATGGGTATCAATTCCTCTCGACGTCCAAGGTAGCCTGACTTCTTTTCCTATCCCTAGGCTAGCTTGGTATTCTATTCCAATCCCCAGGGTAGCCTGGTTTTTATCTCTATCCTTTCTATTTCTCTTGTTCTACATCAGGTACCCTTGTAATCTTTGCCATGACACAGCATTGCTCATTTTAAGAAAGTCTGCTAATGCCCAGGGGTGTTGCATATAATTTTGTGAAGAATGGTATTGATCAAGGAGTGTTCAAATTGTAAGTTGCATACTGTGCACTTTACCTTTTCATTTTCTTCCTTTTATAAATAACGTTTTCATTCATCAATAGTTCAATGTAAACCCAAAAACAAGAATATGAGAGATGCATGCACAATCATTACAAATTAATTTCCCGTTTCCTTTCATTTGATAGGAATTTTATTACTAAACTAGATCATCCTTTATCAAGCATGATCATGTTGTAGACATCCCTCAGTCTCATTAAGTTATTTTTATTTTTATTGAGCTAAATCAAACCTTTACCACCTTGTTTGGCCAAAATTGCTATTTCATCCTATCTGCTCCAAAAGTTATCTACCTTTAGTGCAATCAGACTGAATTTATGCACATGAAAGTCAAATTTTAAATATTTGCATAATTTGAACATCGTCCTAATTTTTATGTTCTACTCACTTCAGATATGCCATTGGAGTATATAAGTTCAAGTTTCTTATTCATCATCTTCCACCAATATGTAAAAGAATCAAGGGGACAAGAATTCAAAGACACATTTAAGATTTTCCAGTACTTGTCGTCTGCAGTCTCATCTCTCTCTGCTACATCAATTACCCTCACACCTGACAAGTTACAACCATTTCAACCCCAAATCATAATCTGTTTTGCTCCTCAAGACTAACCCATTATCCTAACCAAAACCCATATTCCTGCCTACATCAAACCGTCTTCACTCCACAATTGACTCATAACCTACAACTTCTTCCATGGTGTTTACAGCCAACTAGTACAGACTCATATCCACAATCAAATCAGTTTTCAAATCGTTCCCACCCTTCTTGGTTTATTATATTTATCACATTATTTTCTCTATGTTCTTAATGGTTCTTTATATCCAATGAAGAATCATGCGCATGACAGATAGCAACGAATTTTTCCGAGATATGCGTCTGTTAGACCTTTAAAGTATAATAATTTCAAAATAAAGCTTTTCAGTATCAGGCAACAGCTTATGTAAATTGGCAAAACACTGGGAAAACATGACTTCTTTTTTTATAAGTAAACAATATAGTATAAAAAAGCACCAAGGCGTGCAACATAAATTTCTTTTCAAACATAAGAATAGTCATCATGAGAATACATTTGCTTGCATAATTATAAAACAAAAAATGTACATGCAAACAAGATTGCATTCATTCACCAATCTATGTTATGATTGCAAATAAAGCTCAGCATAAAGCAATTTACATGAAATAGACAAATCCAAACAAAAGAATGACCAAACCTTATCCATCTGATTGTTGAGAGTCTCTTCAGAAGATGATACTTTTCCACGAGAAGATCCATCAGGACTACTCTGGTCAGTGGTTGTCTGAAATCCCCTCTCTCTGAGTTCTCTCTGCTGCTCAAACTCTCTGAAAGCAAGTGTTACTATAAATAAATAAATAGGTTGAAATTAGCTGAAGCATCAAGTTTGAATGTTCTAAAGTGGTACCTGAAACCAGTTTTACTAGTTAACAGCTGTACGGTGACCTGAAAGTGAACAATACAAGCATTCAAAAATTATATAGGAATAATATGATGTATATATCTCTAGTAATAGAGGAAAATTCTTGACAACAAATGGAAAAGAGTAAAGTATGGGGTAGGAAGCCATGCATACGCCTGCTAGGCTTTGTTGATATATGACCCAACAAGCACTGTCTTATTAAACTAACTCAATATTATGTCAACAAAAAAGAAAAGAGAAGAAATTCAGAAATACTCACGTGTAAAATAGCACCAGATTCACATCCATGCAGAGGCAATGCAACATCAGAAGGTTTTAGTGCATCAGCATAATCAGCAAGGTTGACTGTAGCCTCACCAAGGAAGCTAGACCGCGAAGAACCCTGATATCAATGAGATCCAGTTCAAAGACAGTTATCTCAGTTATAACAAATAAGAAAAAAGGTAGTGACAGGAAACAATGGAACAAATCTTCTAAGAATTAGAGAAAATTGTAATCTACATTTGAAAGACATTTAGAAAAAAAAGAATGTTGAAAAGAAAAATTTAGGATGCTACCATTGCGACTACAAGCTTATAGAGCTTTTCATCATATTGTTTGGTTTTAATGTCTTGGAGAAGTCTCGTAGTTTCATAGATTGGATCTGCCCATTTGCAGGTCCCGTTTCTCACGTTTGCCTTGGTTGTCTTTGCTGTTGCTTTTCCAGAATCGGCAGGAATGAAGGATATAAACAGTTTGTCCCATCCAGCTAGTGGAATCTGAATCATGGAGAAAAATATGTTGCATAAATCATTGCATACATCCATCAGTAGATGCACAAACAACACACCTTTTCCAATCATGTTGAACACATGCATTTTTAGCATACCATCACAACAAGCTAAAATGGAAATTTTAAGCCAATGGTATGAGTTGCAGAGCTGCAACATATCTGTGATGATTTATGCATTCCAGTGTCACAATTAATGTCAGTTGGCACGGTAGGAAACATAAATCTTTCAACAAATTGTGAGAAAATAGATTACCATCTTAGAACATTTATGGAATGAAACTGAAGTTGTGTCCAATGCATGGTCATACGAAATTTTCTATATCAGTTTATAGGCCTTGTTTCCTTTTGTGTTTGTACGTGTCATTGTCATTAGATTCATATGCATTAAAACCTCCAAACTACTAAAGTTATCAAACAACAAATAGATTATGTCTCCAAGGAAATGGATTGTGAAAAAAAAAAGAACGTTTATAGAGTAATTTAAACAAAGTTTAATTGAAAAAAAAAACTAAAAATATATATAAAAGACAGCAATGTCCAAGAGTAACACAAATTTCAATATTCTCAGCAAACTTACATGTGTAGCATGAAATTGTAACCGGAAGACCACTTTTACTTTTGCCTTCTCAAGCTTCCACTTAGCAATCCTCGACATTACTGGAGAATCAATGTATCATCAGCTGCATAACATAAGAGTTCCACTCTCATTGAACTGCCCCATTTAAAAGGGCCCCACAAAGTTCATCTGAGAATACTACTATGGTACTCAGACTATGCATAGCACATCATGGGGAGCAAAACATGAACCATCTTATCACACATGCACGCACAGGCACACAGAAACATAACCAGTAAATAACTAGTTCTAACAGAGCAACTTGCACAGAGATTTACACTTCGAAATTTCACGTAGAAGTAGGAAGTATAGAGATGATACAAGTTCTTCAACTTTGCTAGAACATATACATGATTAGGACTATACTAACACTAGAAATCAAAGCCAAAAAGACTAACAAATTGACCAAGAATGAAAATTCCATAATGCAGGTGCATTCAACTCAGATCTTAATTACTGTTTGTTGAAAGTTAAAAAGAACCAACACCACCGCTTTGAGCTCAGTTCAACTATATGGGTCTTGTGGGTTTTATTTAACCATTTCTTCGAAAACAAAAACAAGATCCAGCAACTCAGCTTTCATTCTTATAGCTTGCCTATCTAGTAATCAAACAGAAAGTAATGCAAGAAAGATTTTGACCTGAACAGATCATTATAGGAACGGAAGTCAGAAACAAAGGTAAATTCGAGCAAATACCTTTGTCTAGGAGGCAAGAGCTTTGTCAAAACGCCAAATCCAGAAGCAATCACAAAACGCCGAGATTAGAAGTTCTCCGATTCAAGCAACCAAGTCCTAGTAAAAGGCAGTAAATTCAAAATTTAACCTCAAAAGACCACTTCACACTAAGCCCAAGAGGCAAAAAGACCCCTCAAAATACCCAAAAAGACTGATAAAAGAAAGAGAAAGAGAATCCAAAACCAAATGCCTACCTTAAATGTGGAAAAAAGAAATGCACCCCTTAGCCAAAAAAGGCATAATAAAAAAGCAAAGAAACAAGCATCACTACTGACTACTATTTCTTCAACAAAACGTCAAAACAGGAAAACTCACCGCCACATATATTTACCAGATTTGACTCTAAAAAAAATAGCCCGTCAAAATCGAACCAAATTATTAAGGACGCGATGGAGAAAATGACGTCCAAAAAAAGCACAATTTGAGGAATTACCAGATTTGACACCAGAAAAAAAAAAAAAAAAAACAGCTAAAATGCAGTGAGGTAAACAGAAGTACCAGTAAAAAAAATAGTTGACACTCCAAAAAAAAAACTAAAATACTCCAATTAAGTAATAGTGTAGTAGCAATAAAATAATGCGGATTTGCACTGAGGTTAGGTACCTAAGTGCGGATCTGCAGGTGCTTAAGCTGGAAGCAAGAGCAAAGAATCTTTACAGACAAGGTTCTCTCCGTTCTCTTTCTGCATAGAGACAGAGAGAGATTTGTATGTGACAAATGTTTGGGTGTTTTGTTTGTTGAGATTTATGGGGAGTAAATGAGAGAGAGAGTGATTGCGTAAATAAGCAGTGAAATGTAGGGTTAGAGGGGGAATTGAAGTATTTAAACGGTTGATTATTGGTTAATCAATAGTATAGTACTATAAGGCGAAACGGAGGTGTTGATTAAAGATGAAAATGAAATATGAGCTTTCTAATTTTAGAGGGAGGAAATGGATTTGTATTAGACAAGGGATTAAACAACAGAGACATCCCGCCAAAGCCTCTAAAACCGGTTCTTGTCGTTGTTTTAACTCTTTGTTTTTACTATCATTATTATACTTATTCTGGACTATGGAGTGTTAGATTTACTAAAATGCCCCTTGGTTTTTGACTTTTGACTACAAGATTCACTGGGGCTGATTGATTTTTGACTAAACATTAAAATACCCTTTTATCCACCAAAAATACCTTTTCTATCGACTAATCTGAATCAGGACCGAGTGTTACCATTTAGGAGATATTTCATTTAATCTTAAATCCTTTAATTTTCTGATAAAACAAAACCTGATTCCATATCATTGATAGCTACAATAATTTTAAAAATATTTTAGTTTTAATTAAGCTAACTAATCGTATCATTCTAATCTAAGTAGTTTGTTCAGATTTCATACTAACTCGTCATAAAAAAATAGAAAAAATACACTAATTATCTTGTGTTTTGATCCTTTTGTCATTTACTTATTGTTTGAGAAGTGACAGAGACCTTACTTAACTGTGTTTGATCATACGGTATTAACTTTTAACCAAAAAAAATAAAAATTGAAAAATATCATGTTGCTCTCATATATAAGTTTAAAATGGAACTGTTGTAAATGAAATCATTAAACTTTTTTTCTCTCCCTTAAACTCTCTCTCTTTAACCAAATCAAAATATCCCATTAAACAAACAAAGATAAGATCCAAAGATAAGATCTAGCATCACACATCCTACCAAATCTCTCTGTTACGAAAGAGGTTATTTTGTGTCCATGGATATTTTGGTTACAAATTTTATAGTCTTATGTCTGTGTGCTTTGGAAAGTGGAGGAATGTAGTTTTATTTTTCAGCGGAAAAGGCTATCAGAGTATTTTGGTGTTCTTTTCACTGTATCCTAGACAAAAAAAAAAACATCTAAGAAATATCAATTATCTTCCATGCATCACTCCCTCATCTTACCCTCTCTCTCCCCATGTAAAACCTCCATTGAGGCCTCACCTCGCCATTCGAGCATCGCCAGATCTGGTTCGCATCGGCATCAAATTAATTTACAGGGTGAGCTTCTCTAATATTTGTCCAAGTTTAGCTTTGATTTGGCCTACAGGTAAAATCTATCAACAAGAAAAAGCCAACTTTGAGAACATTCACAAGATCTAATTTTCCCAGTTACACCATTTTATATGTTTCTTACGGTGGTTCTTTTAGGTTTCTTTCTTTCTTTCATGAAATTTTCTAGATTAGCAAGGTTTTGTAGTTAGAGATTTTTTGGCAAAATCTCAATCTGTTTTCACAATAGGGATAAAATCTCAAAGTTAAGAGAAAAAATTTCTGATGAGAAATTTAGATCTCAAGTATTATAACAATTGCTTGGGAAAGGAGAAAACTTCAAAAAAAGAAAGAAAGAAACCCGAATCTATTACAAATTTTTATTTATTTTATTTTATTTTTGTGTTGTTCGGTTTTGGAAGAAGGGAGAAGAAAGAACTCGTATGATTTTTTTTTTTATTTTTTTTTTTATGATTGTTAGGTTTAATTTGGGAAGAGAATCTACTATGAATTTTTTTGGGTTTAATTTTTGTTACATGGAAAGAGAAGAAAATGAGGAAGAAAAATTATAGTTTTAGGTTTACAAAAATATTTGCTGAGTTGAATTTCACTTTTGATTGACTGACGAAAAACTTCATGAAGGACTTATGTCAAAAAAATGTGAAAGCGGAATAAGACAAGAAAGGTTTCTGTCTATTACCAAACAATAGGGAGGTAAGTGAAAATAAACCAAAACACAGGGTAGTTAATGTAATTTTCCTAAAAAAAATTAAGTTTACGTTTGAATGTTTGAAAATGAAATTTGGAATTGAAATTTGAATTGAAGTGATATCATAGTCTTTCTCAACCATTTTAATATTGAAAAAAAAGAATAATTTCACCTCAATTCCAATTTCAAGTTTCAATTCCAGACAACCAAATGTAGTGTAAGTGATTTTTTTTGTCAAGTAATCAGGTTGTGCCTTCTAATTAGCAGGCAATTACTGAGACTAATAGATTGATAATAATGTAGAAAATCATTTTAGTCTAATATAAACTAAGGATTAACAATTTAAATTTTTTATGTGCCAATTATCTATATACAGAATGATATCACTATGGATTCTAACCAAATGCATGAAATGGAGAGAGGTCTTATTATTGAGTAAGTTGGGAAAAAATGTTAAAAGAGGAAAAAGGAATATTCATACTTCCAAATCTCAACCTCCAATCAACCAAACAAAATGAATATGTAAATCAAAACTCAAAAAGCACTAGTAGAAGTAGTCAAATCAAGGAGCATCAGTAGAAGTAGAAGCCCCTTCTAAGTAACAACTCAAATAGCACATAGCGATAGAATATCTCCATCTAATCAGTAGTTTGTAGCAGTTCAAAGAATAACATAAAAGTAGCGGTTCTCAAGTGATCATCTTCAAGAAATCTAGTAGTTCATAACAGCTCAAGGAGCAAATTAAGTAGTGGCAGAAGATTACCAAGTGATCAAATTCAAACGATCCAATCCAATAGCTCAAGGAGCAATCAAGTAGTTCGTAACAAGATTCTCAACTCAGTTCAGGAAAATAAGTAACGTGGATATCAGTACTTGTAACAATAAAGTAGTTCAACAAGAATTCTAACAGTCCATAATTACTCTAATTCCCAGCAAAGGTGTAGTTAGAGGTGGCAAAATCTAACTTGACCTGACATAAACCTGACCTGAGCACAAGAAAATATTAAAATAACGTGACCCAAACCTAAGTTACCTGAAACCCAAAATGACCTGAATCTGAAATGACCGAACCCGAATTCGAAACGACCTGAAACAATAGTTTTTTTTAAAATAAATTAAAAAGAAGTGATTTTCTTATTAAATTGAGACGATAGACTGATAGTTGACCAGAAACTAGTTATCAAATAAAATAAATTATTAATTTTTTATTAACTAATCAACTACAAATTCACAATACAATGAGTGATTTGAATTTTCAGGGTTTTGATAGAATCTATTAATCTATCTTGTTGGGCCACAATAATGACGTATTAACATTGATTTCGTGGTTCGAATTTTGAAAAAGAAAAAACTTGTGTTTATGTTAATATATTCATATAGTCATGCAGGTCAGCCTTTGTCATCATCATATATGCTGAAGAAAAAATTAATTTTATCTTTTATTAATTTATTAAGTTATCAAATTCTTTATATTATTTTCATATATAATTTTGATTTGCATTTAATCATACCATAATTAGCTAAATATATTAAAATTAAAAAATTGTATTAAGTTATTACTAATATATATTTGTGAATTTAATTACATTGAAACATAAAAAAAAAATAGCGTGGTAATCTAAAATTAAAGTGGAGTTTAAATGATTTTCTCGAAAATTGGAGGAAAAGAAAATAGAAAAATAGAACAAATATGATGGGTCATATCGAGCCCTTTCAGAAACTCGAAACGAGCCAAATCCGAGATGACCCGACCCAAACTCGACCTGACTCAACCCGACATGACTTGAGACCTGATACGACCCGAGATCGTATGACTCAAACCTAACTCAACCTGACACGAGCTGACCAACAAAACGAACTGACCCAAATTCGAATGATTCGACCTAAAAAGACTTGACCTTACCCGTTTGCCACCTCTAGGTACAGTCAAGTAGTTCAAGTAGCAAATTCTTAATCAAGTCTATCGAAGTAGCGCAGTAATCAAGTTATTAATCTTCCAACAAATTTGTTCAATTATTAGCAAACTATTTTTCAATATATTTGAATATTTAGAAGCCATCAATGAAAATGATATTGCTTGAATGTTTCTATTCTTTTCTCACCATTTTGACTTTATACTTGGAGAATTATACTACTTTGCCTTTTATAATTGTGTAGAAAAGACCCAATTACTATAATCACTGGATCCAATTGAATTGTTTTTGCCTAATTTATTTCAAACATTAGTTAAAATATTTAAACCTTATAAAGATTCTTACACATCCTTTACAAATATTCTATCAAATATCGTTTTGAGCAAACAAATATCTAATTACTTGAGCCGGTTGTTTGGTAAGGCACTTGAGTAGAATACTCTTGAACACAACATGATCCTTCTCCCATTGGTAGCAAGTTAACAATTCATCTAATATTATGCACCCAGAAATGAAAAGTTACTAAAACCTAAGAACACCTGATTACGCCCAAAGTATAACACGGTAGTTGTAGCACAGCTTTGGGGTGTCGATTCTACAGGGAAACAAGTTAATTACAAGAGAAGATGGAATCCTTAACACGAACAATAAAAGTTGAATGAGAGAATTTGAATAATAAAGTAAAGTGATATGCAAATTGTGTAGTTGTAATGAAAACTATAATGGAAGCAACAAGGTTCCGAGAATCCTCCCTAGGTTTGCTGCCTTATTCCAATCTCAATTTAGTTGTTTTTATCTCGATTGCAAGTTTCACATCCCAAACAAGCAATCGGCAAATATTCAATCAAAACACATATATAAACCCTAATGCAATTGTTATGAAATACTCTTTACTTTCAAGCACACATGACCTAACTTATAGATTATCAAGAAACAACAATATACCATAATGACAATACTGTAGTAATGGACAAATCTAGAAGAGAAATTTACCGGACTCAATCACACCTCAACAACATCACATAAGAAGAGCATAACTAGACTTATATGGGGGAGAAAGATGCAATCACCGGATTAAGGGGAAATCTTCTAATTAGATAAAAAAGTAAATCATAACAATGTTTAATGAAAATAAATCCATACTACAACTAAATCAAGAAAAGAAAATAAGAACAACTACACCTAGGGATTCACTCTTTTGCCTTGCTTGGAGATTAGCTAGCAATGGAACTCATGCTTCCTTGAGTTGCCTCCGGCCTCTCAATGATCTCCTCCTTGGTAACAAAGCTTCAGAGACTCCTTAGCTTGCCCTCCAAAAATTCTTCGGATTCCTCCTAAAGACCCTCTGGATTACTCCTAAAGGCCCTCTGGATCTGATCCCAGTTGCCCCTAAAAGATGAAGTGAAGTGGGGTTTTTATAGGGGAATTCCCGGAGTGCAATGTGTTTCTATTCCGATGTGGGATATTGCCTGTGTGCGCTCGATCGCAGCGTGGTGCGATCGAGTGCACTATAGTGCGCTGCAAGGTATTTTTGACCGATGTGGGATGTCGCGAGTGAGCACTTGCGATCGATCGCAGACCTGGTGTGCTCGAGCGCACTAGGCATCTTCCAGCTTGACCTTCGTCTACTAAAACTACCATAACTTTCTCTAGAAAAATCATTTTTATGAGCCGTAAAATTCCCCAGATAATAGACTTCATATCTTTCTAAGTATATATGGCTCATCTCCTGGTTCTTCTTGCATCAATACAGTTTTAATTTACAAAAATGATTGATCTGTGCGGGCAATTCTGGCAATTTAGTGAAACTCCTTTCCAAGTGCTTGTGAACCTTCACTCCGGTGTTCATCGAGTCATTGTGCTAAAAGCGATGATAGCTTTTCCATCTCTTTTGAACTTAAAGTACCTAAAAATGCATCAAAATAAATCAATGATCCAAGAATGACACTTTAGAGTTGTTAAGGTATAAAAGTGCAATTCAAACCTAGATCAACCCTAAAATGCTTACAATTAAGTACCGTTAAGGTGCATTTTATGACTCTCATCAACACCATAAAACTAGCATGATTTCATTTAAGGATTAATAATTAGCTCTTACTGAAACGTACTATAACAAAGTGCAAACTGTTGCAAAGGAGAAGACAAGAAGATGGAGTCAATACATAGAACAAGTTTTGTTAGATGATTGATTTGGTTCAAATAATGCATGAATTTAGGCATGAAAAAATTGACATCGTGGGTCTCCTTTGGTGGGCATAATGGACCTCATGCACATGGGTTTTGTTTGTATTTGTCTAAGGTTTAAATATGGTTCAAAGATGGTTAAAGTCTAAACTAAGGTTGGAAGATTAAAATACAGCATGTTAAAGGAGTGCACACATGTGTGTGCATTACTTTGGGTGTGCCTAGTCAACAAGGCAAAGGAGTGCGCGTTGCTGTATGAAGGGCAGCATCAATGTGCGCCTCACCGCCCCTTCACCAGCACCTCACTGCCCAGTAAAGAAGCCGCTTGGAGAAGGGCAGCACCACGCCGCCCCTCCACCAGCACCGCACCGCCCAGAATGTGGTGCAAAGGGGCTTTGCCTAGCGCCTCACCGCCCTCTATTCAGCCCCTAGGCGCTAGGCACACTGATGCACACATGGATAGCTTATTTAAACCTCCTCTTAGGTGCATGGATGCAAGGTTAAAATGCAAAGCACTACTTAAGTGTGATGGAGGGCTATGGTTAAGTGGTCATCAAGATCTAAGGGTGGAGATTGACTTTCAAGATTGGACAAGAAGTTGGTGCACTATATAAAGGGTCATCTAGTTTCATTCTAGACATAACATTGTGATATAATTTGAGATCAATTATAAAGAGTGATAAGACACAAAACAAGAGAGAATTGTGTGAGAGTGCAAAGACACAAAACACAATAGGGACTCATTGTAGAGAGGATAGTTGTAAAGAAGAGAGAGTAGTATAGATAGAGAGCATTGTAATAGTTCTTATCATCTTCTTTATTCTCTTCTTGGTTTCTTCAAGAACTTGAGGTTTCTTGAAGAGGGTTGCTGTAATTGTAAAGAACCACTGATTTAGTGTAGAGAGTTCAGAGGAACTCATGGGGACGTAGGCTATTGTCGAACCTCGATAACAAATCGCTTGTCTTCTTTTCTTTCTTGCTTTCGTTTGCTGTATTTCTTTCTACAAGTCATTCTAGACTTGGGTGTTTGGAAGATCACCACTTGGGCATCTTGTCAAGGTGATTTCCAACAGTGGTATCAGAGCTAGAGGAGATACCAGAACAATGGTATCAAAGCTAGAGGAGATACCACAACAGTGGTATCAGAGCTTGCACAGCTAGGTATCGAAGCAAAAATAAGAAGGTTACGGAGTCAAGACTCCAAGAATCAAAGACCAACTTCTTGGGTGATTCAAGAACGGAGTAAAGATCAAGATCAGATCGTGTTCTTGAGGGTGATTCAAGAACGGTGTTAAGATCCATCTTCGATCGTGTTCTTGAGGTTGAAGAAAGCATTTGTGGGTATTGCATAAATCTGGGATCTTGTTCGCAAAGATGGTTTCAAATTTCATGGTTGAGAAATTTGATGGAAAGGGAGATTTTTCCTTATGGAAGTGGAAGATCAAGGCTGTTCTTATGCAACAGAAAGTGGACTTGGCTATTGGAGAAGATGATGCTTTTCCCGCAAGTGTCACGGAAGACCAGAGGATTGAGATGAAGAAGATGGCTTACAGCACCATTTTCTTGCACATGTTGGATAGTGTAACAAGGGAGTGCAGAGACTCGAAAGATCCAGCTGTCATATGGAAGAAACTAGATGAGTTGTTTCTTACCAAAACTCTCCCTAACAAGATTTATCTTCTTAAAAGAATTTTTGCTTTTAAAATGGATCCTAGTAAAGAGTTGCAAGATAATCTTGATGTCTTTAATAAGCTAGTTCAAGATTTGAATAGCTGTAGCATTACATTTCCGGATGAAAAATTGACTGTTATTTTTTTAAATTCCCTTCCTGATTGCTTTGATAATTTGATTAATGCTATTGAGTATGGAAGGGATACTTTAACAAAGGAGATTGTGATCAATCCCATAAGGGCACATGATTTCAAAGCCAAGATGAAGGAGACATCAAGTGGAGATGGGCTGTTCGTAAGAGGAAGGCTAGCAACTTAGAACGGCAGTAGCAACCATGGCAACTATCGGGAGAAATCAAGAGGTAGAGGGCAAAGCCATGGGAGAGCACATTCCAAATCAAGATTGGAAAGAGGTGCTTCTACTGCAACAAGGAGGGCCATTTCAGAAAAGATTGCAAGAAGAAGATGTGGGATGAGAGAAAAAGCCACACCAACAATGGAGAGGCTTCAGTTGCCAAGGGAGAACAGCAAGATGATGTTCTTGTTGTGTGCTCAAATATGAGCAGAAGGCAAGGTAGTGAAAAGTGGATTCTGGATTCCGGTTGCACTTATCACATGTGCCCTCACAAGGAATGGTTCAAGAATTTCAAGGAGATCAATGATGGAACGGTCTTCTTGGGGAATGATAATTCTTACCAAGTGAGAGGGATGAAGACATCCAATTGAGCACGTTTGATGGAGTCACAAGGCTGCTGCGAAATGTGAGGTATCTTCCAGATTTGAAGAAAAATTTGATCTCATTGGGGCAGCTAGATTCCATTGGGTATACATGCAAAGTAGAGGGAGGAAAGATCAAGGTGGCCAAGGGATCTTTGTTAGTGATCAAGGCAGCAAGAAATGATAGAGTCTATGAGATGATCGGAGAGACAAAAATCAATGATCAAGCAGCAAGCTTGATGGCTGAGATGGATGAGGCAGCCCTTTGGCACACTCACTTGGGACATACGAGCGAAGATGGCCTGCAAGTTCTCAGTAAGGATGGCCTACTTGGTGGAGAAAAAGTAGAGGAACTTGATTTCTGCGAGTGTTATGTTCTTGAGAAGCAACACCGGGTCAGCTTCAACACTGGAGTGCACAAGTCTAAGGGCATTCTTGACTACATACATGCGGACCTTTGGGGACCAGCAAGGACACCAACACAAGGAGATAACTTTTACTTTCTGTCTTTAATTGATGATTATTCAAGAAAAGTGTGGGTTTATTTGCTTAAAAATAAATCAGATGCCTTGAATAAATTAGTGGTGTGGAAAGGGCTAGTAGAGACTCAAAATAGGTGAGTAGTTAAGGGGATAAGAACTGATAATGACTTAGAAATTTTTAACCAAGAACTTGATCAATTCTGTAGGTTAAATGGGATTCTAAGACATAGGATAGTTGTGGAAACCCCTCAGCAAAGTGGAGTTGCTGAGTGGATGAATAAGACCCTTATGGAAAAGGTTAGGTGCATGTTAAATGGATTCGGATTACCCAAATGTTTTTGGGGGGAAGCTGTGTCTACTGCTGCGTATTTGGTTAATAGATCACCTTCTAGAGTTGTGTACCATAAGACTCCCAAAGAGATGTGGAGTGGAAAACCCCTTGAGTTGGACAACCTTAGAACTTTTGGGTGTGCTGCATATGCACAACAAAAGGATGATAGACTTACCCCAAGATTTAGAAAATGTGTGTTTCTAGGATATAGGAAAGGGGCTAAGGGATATAGGTTGTGGTCCGTAGAGAAAGAAGGATTGAGACTCATTATAAGTAGGGATGTTAATTTTAATGAATTGTTATTTCCCTATTTGGAGAAAACTAACCTTGCAGGGGCTAGTGAGCAAACCAGTTCAGTATTGGTGGAGCATAGCATCAAGGAAGATTCAGTTCAGGTAGAGCAAGGAAGGCAAGAGGGTTTAGACCAGGTAGAGCCCATTGATGAATGCCAAGCTCAGGATACTCATGAGGAGGTTGAACTGGAAGTTGATGTTGACGGGAGTCGGAATGACTATCAGCTCACAAGAGACTGGGAAAGAAGGCTGGTCGGACCACCTTTAAGATATGGTTTTGCAGATGCAGCGGATATAGTAGCTCCTTGGACAGAAGGAGAGATGAGTGAACAAGAGACTTACATTGATGCCATGGGATGTAAGGATTCGCCAAGATGGAAGCTAGCTATGGAGGAAGAAATAGATTCTTTGAAGACGAATAACTTCTGGGAATTGGTGCACATTCCGGGAAATCAGAGAGCTGTGGATTATAAGTGGACTTACAAGATCAAAGAAGGGTACCCTCCAGGAGATGAAGTCCAAAACAAGGCTAGGCTGGTGGCGAAGGGGTTCACACGAAGAAGAGACATAGATTTCACAAAAACTTTCTCACCTGGACACAAGGTGGAGAAGATGGTGAGTATCCTCATCTATGTCATTGATGTGCTGTTGGTTCGGAATAGCAGGAAGAGGATGGAAAGGTTTACATCTCAACTCAGTGAGGAGTTTGAGAGGAAGAATCTCAGCTTTGCACAAAAGATCCTTGGGATGAGAATCATCCGGGAAAGGAAGAGAAACAGGTTAAGGGTTTATCGGGCAATTGGTGTTCTCAGCAGATTTGTGAGTAATCCCGGAAAGAAGCATTGGCTTGGGATGAAGTGATTGCTGAGGTATTTGAAGGCTCAGTGGCAGCCAGTGGTAGCACTCATAACAACCGGGGCAGAATGCATAGCGGCCACGGAAGCCATAAAGGAGGCTATGGGGTGCAAAAGGTTGTTGGATGAGTGGGAGGTCCTAAAAGAGCAGGTGGTGGTGTCTTTGGATAACCAAAGTGCATGGTACTTGTGGATGAATCTGGTGTTCCATGAGGGGATGAAGCATATGGATGTTCGGTATCATTACATTCCGAAAAATGGTACGAAATGATGCATTCATGTTGACAAGAAGGCCACGGAGGAAAGTCTTGCAGATTTAGGCACCAAGGTTCTACCTCTAAGAAGGTCCAATCATTGCCTTGGACTTCTTAGGAATAGAGTCGGTTGATTGATGACTCAAGATGAGTTTGGATCCTGAAGCTCTTTACAAAATGGATCAGGTTTAAACGCTTAGACAAAGGTAGAGATTGTTGGTATTTGTCTAAGGTTTAAACATGGTCTAAACATGGTTCAAAGATGGTTAAAGTCTAAACTAAGGTTGGAAAATTAAAATACAGCATGTTAAAGGAGTGCACACATGTGTGTGCATCACTTTGGGTGTGTGTGCACACCCCTAATCAACAAGGCAAAGGAGTGCGCACTGCTGTGTGAAGGGCAGCATTAGTGTGCACCTCACCGCCCCTTCACCAGTGCCTCACCGCCCAGCAAGGAAGCAGCTTGGAGAAGGGCAGCATCGCATCGCCCCTCCACCAGCACCGCACCACCCAGAACGTGGTGCAAAGGGGCTTTGCCTAGCGCCTCATCACCCCCTGTTCAGCACCTAGGAGCTAGGCACACTGATGCACACATGGACAGCTTGTTTAAACCTCCTTTTAGGTGCATGGATGCAAGGTTAAAGTGCACAGCACCACTTAGGTTTGATGGAGGGCCATGGTTAAGTGGTCATCAAGATTTAAGGGTGGAGATTGACTCTTAAGATTGGATAAGAAGTTGGTGCACTATATAAAGGGTCACCTAGCTTCATTCTAGACATAATATTGTGATATAATTTGAGATCAATTGTAAGGAGTGACAAGACACAATACAAGAGAGAATTGTGTGAGAGTGCAAAGACATAAAACACAAGACGGACTCATTGTAGAGAGGCTAGTTGTAAAGAAGATAGAGTAGTATAGATAGAGAGCATTGTAATAGTTCTTATCATCTTCTTTCTTCTCTTTTTGGTTTCTTCAAGAACTTGAGGTTTCTTGAAGAGGGTTGCTATAATTGTAAAGAACCACTGATTTAGTGCAGAGAGTTCAGAGGAACTCACGGGGACGTAGGCTATTGCCGAACCTCGATAACAAATCGCTTGTCTTTTTTTCTTTCTTGCTTTCGATTGCTGTATTTCTTTCTACAAGTCATTCTGGACTTGGGTGTTTGGAAGATCACCACCTAGGCATCTTGTCAAGGTGATTTCTAACAGGTTGGTCTATTAGGAGCCTTATTTTCAAATCTTTAAGTCAAGATGTTATCATGTTGTCACAGCCTCACAGGTCAGCAACTAAGCCAGTGGTCCTTTTCCTTTATCAGGTGCATCTTGCACGTGATTGGCATCCAGGATACACGTGCTCAAGGGTGCTTTTACTTGTAAAAAGGATTTCTGTGTTAATGGGATGAATATGAATTAAGAAATGGACATTTGTATATAGTAGAAAGTAAAAGAGACATTCGTGAACCTTAACGCCTAAAAGCTTTTGATTTGATATTTACATTTATATATGATATCTCATGGGTCCCTGACCTTTATATCACCTAATGTGCTTTTGACAAGCATTCTTTAGGATTACCTAAAGTCAATTTGATGAGCTCATCATATATCAACACTTTATGTCACTTTAGGATCCTCTAAATTCATATATATATATATATATATATATATATATATATATATATATATATATATATATATATATATATATATATTATTAAAAAATTACATTATGAAACATAAACATTATTTGGTATTGGATTTAAGTCGATTTAAAGCAAAAAAGAAAAGTGATTAAAGACAAAATAAAGTGGTATCGAATTTAAATTTTATGTCACTTAAATCCAATACCAAACGTCATAGTACTATAAAGCAGAAATACTCGAAACTAATGGATCTTATGATCCCATTTTTTCTCGAATATCAACTAGCTTGTTCTTGTTCACAATCCATGGACGAAACCTTGGAACTGTGGCTCTTTCTATGTACCCAGAAGAAACAGCCACTTGGGAATTCCTTCTCATTAGTAACAATACCTTCAGTCTCCTCTTTTTCCTTCTCCAATTTCTTCATTTTCTCCCTATGCAACTTCCTCATGGTGTATGCCTTTGCTAGATTGACTTCTGCAACACCAACTCCAGCCATTGCTATTGCTTTCACAAAATTGGCAAATTTAATTCAGCTAAAAACTTGAATTTGAATCTCTGAATGTGAATGTGTAGAAGACGAGATCAGGAGGCCTTTGAGAATAGAGAATATATATGGCTAGAAGTTGTTAATAAAATGTGAAGTGGGATGTTGAATTTATAGGCTTTTTTCATGTTGTGGGTATTTTCCAAAAATTAATTTTAAGTGCGTGTTCACCAGTTCCTCATGATGCTTAAGAGTTTGGCAATGTTGGGCTTTTAGCCTGATGGCAAAGGGTATCTGTCTTAGGTTAAGCTTAAAATGATTTCTCTTTGCTTTAGCATCTAATATAAACGTGTCAGATGACTTCATTTTTTTTATGAATTTGATAATTGATAGTAGGGGTGAGCATGGGTCGGTTTAGTCTAAAAATTCAACTCAACCCATTTATATCGGGTTGAAAAAATCTCAACCCAACCCAACCCATGAACCAATCCAACCTCAACTCAACCCAACCCATTCTAATCAGTTTGGGTCGGTTTGGGTCACCGGGTTGATATATTTTTTCTACTAAAAAATTAAATTATACATATTACATAACAAAAAAATATTATACTAAATCCAAAACCAAATCCATACATATTGCAAGTAAAAGTTGTATGCATCAGCTTTATATAAACTAATATTCAATACTTTTGTTAACATCTTGGATATTGTTATGAAAACAAGCATTAACAGATACCCTTTCCAACATACAACACACCAAAATTCACCAACCAAACGAGATGACTAGAAGCACAACAAACACTTTCCAGCATACAACACACAAAAACTCTTTCAATTTTGTAGAATGATTGTAAACCAGCCTTAAAGTCTTTGTGATCTAATTCCTACATAGTGTCACACGTATAGATCAGATAAAAAAAATAAAGTAAACGAAAATATAGAAAGCTAAAATTGATTTTTTTTTAGGATTCTTAGGAAGAATATATAATTAATGTTTTGCACAGAAGTCCATGTGTCTATTATTAGGCAAACTCTTTGAGATTCTTTACGCAAAAGATCCCTTATCTTTTTTTTCTCAGCGTAATAAAGTGCCATGCAATCTCTAGCTATCATAAATCTTGAAGGAATTTTAAATTTCGGTTGCAATGAGGCAACAAAATCCTTAAAACCTTAATGTTCTACAAACTTAAAAGGTAATTCATCAACAATGACCATTCTAGCAAGTAGGGTTCTAGATACTTCATGATCAAAACTTTTTGCCACACCCGAAATATTCAAAGTAGTAGTACCATCTTTTGCCATAGTTTGATAATATGACAAAGTCTTTTGTTTCTTGCACTTAATATTATAAGGATACTTAGTACACCTATTCAAATGTTTCCACATTGTACTAGTACCATTATTACTATGACAAGCATAAGTTTGCCCACAATAATTATATGTAGCTCTCTCATTTTCAGATTTCTCACTTTCAATCAAAGTAAAATGTTCCCACACATTTGATGTTCTTTTAGAAGGTTTTTTGCTTGAGTCACTCACCTTTTCTTTTGAAGCTGCACTTTTTTTTGAAGTTGAAGATAAATCATTGGGGTTATCTGCCATACTTGACAGTTGACAATTGACACCTGTATCAAAAATAAACAAATAAAAGTTAACATTTAAATCATAAACAAAGAAATCACGCCAACCCAACTTAATCAGTGGAAATCGTAAATTTAAGGATCAAGTTTACACTTAACATTGAAATTTAATATACCAGGTAAGTTTTGTGTTGCTTTTTCATCTACAAGTTTCCTCTATTAATTAACTATACTTTTACTTTTTTGGCTGTATATAGATTAAAGAATTGGATATATGATAGGTTTTTCTTATTTGAAAAAATATTCCACCAGCTACTAATGAATCAGAGAGGAAATAAATAAAATAGAATAATAAATAAATAAATAATTAGAAAATCAAAACAAGGTAAAGGAACAATATTACCGTATTTACAAACTGTTGGAAAGAAAAATATTTACAATTCTTCTACCGTCATGTCAAAAGATGACAATCTTCCTTGTACTTAAGTACGTTTCCCCGGCAACGGCGCAAAAATTTGATTACGCCCAAAGTATAACGCGGTTATTTATAGTACAGCTTTGGGGTGTCGATTCCACAAGGAAACAAGTTAATTACAGAAGAAGTTAGAATTAGTTTCTTTAAAGTAGAAAGAAATAAATAACTGTTGAATGTGAGTTGATAATAATAAAGACATAGGGCTTTGATATCCACCACTAGTCTTACTTTCCCAATTGTATAATGTATCAGTGCACTAGCCTTATCATGTATACCTACTGGTCGCAAACCTAAGGGCATGGTATCTACTCCTTAAGCTATTAATCTCCCTAAGAAACGAGTTAGGCATGGTATCTACTCTAACTCTTTTCTTCCTTAAGGGATCCAGCATGGTATCTGCTTGAGTTGTTCCTTAAGAAAACATAAGTACTATGAAAATCGACAACCACATGAGACCTAGGGCATGGTATCTACTCTCGGTTTCCAATGTTGATTAACTCGGGTATCCGGATAAGATATCCTTTGTTACTAATGTTAGACCCAGGACTCGGCCATCCAAATTGATCTAACTAACAGGTCCATACCACATGCATACGCTGGCCATACACATACATATGAGGAATTTAAATAAGCACATGCATTAATCAAGTTAAGCAACATAATAAAGGCTATTGGCAAAGATTTATCAATGAATAATTATATGAGAAAGCATAACTAGGGCTTCAATCGAGCCCTATAAGAAAGTTAGTTACACATGCTGTCTAAAAACATCATATATAAACTAAATATAAAGAGAAGAATAAACCAGAGAGAAGAGGCGTCAATTCTCTCCCAAAGCTTACAACTCCAAGTAAAAGCTAAGAGAAGTGTTCTCTAAGTTGTGATGCTCTTTGTGTGTGCTTTACAGGTGTATTTATAGGTCTTTGAAAAGTCCTAAGAGGCCTATGAGTTCCTAAAACTTTCTTAAAAACAAAACTCTTTTATTTCCAAAATAAGGTTCTGCAGTTTACTGTTCACGCCCGTACATGTACGCTCGATCGCAGTACTGCGCTCGATCCCTCTTGTGCACGCTCGATCGCAATGTGCGCTCGATTGCAATGTGCGCTTGATCGCATTGTATATTGCGATCGATCGCAGTTTGTCCAGAGACTGCTCCAGGGATTCCAGGCTTCTTCCTTTAAGTGCCAAAACTGTTTTTTTTTTCTCCAAGACCCTATAAAAACATGTAAAACACACAAATGGAGTAAAAGAGATAAAATTAACGTAATTAAGGACCTAACAAATGTAAATAAGGGGGCTTAAATATGAATATTTAAGCACCTATCACACCCCCAAACTTACATATTGCTAGTCCCTTAGCAATACTAAATTAAAAACTAAAACGAAAAAAAAAACAGATAAATCAAATGTTCATGGTGTCCAACAAAAGTTTAAATCTTACAAAACTATGATGCGCATTCATGAGAAAGCTTAACAGATACAAACATATTTTTGCAATGAATAAGAGCTTTGAACGCAAATCACTTTCATGAGGCAATTTAAGACATCACAAGTTCGACTTTGGTGTGTGGTGAACTAGTACACAAAAGATTGGGTTTCCAAGAAATTCAAACGTGTAGTGTTTCAATGACTCAAGATTCACCAAACTTCCTATTAGAGTCAACAAATATGGCATAGACTTTTATTTGTGAGATTTTTGCCAAGTTAGTTCCCTTAAGCTTTCTTGTTGACTCGTGTACCGAGCGTTTAGCCCATGACTCCCAAACCAGATGGTTTTATGGCATTAGGTGTAAAGACACCCCTAAGGACTTACTAGCTCGAGTCAACAAGGCTACGAAACTAACTGGTTTTAATGCTACCACTTAGAATTTTCCACCTTTTGACATGACACTCAATGCTTACTGAGGCAAGAGGGCCAGTTACTCAGCAGAAAGTTCTTTTTAATGACCATTTAAGATTTTCCACCTTTTGACGTGACACTTAATGCTTACTGAGGTAAGAGGGCCAGTTACTCAGCAGAAAACAAGTTTTATTGATCATTAGGAGCATTTATTTCTTCTTTTGAGCACTAATCAATCTTTTCTATTTTTATATGCCAAAATGTCAATCTAATAAGTCATCTAGTTCACAATTAAGCAAAAGAAACATACACATCCAAATAACATGTCATACCCCACGCAGTTATGTGCTAGTGTGCTTGTGATAGTTTAGGTCAAACTTATGAATCCTTAAATGTCTAAAAGGCAGTGATCTAGGTTCAAAACTTGATTATTGTCCTATATGTTCAAAGTGTTAAGCTAGCTGATGAAGTCGAATCGTAAAGTTCTGTTTAGATCACAAAAAAATTTATTGGACAGAATGAACATGCATTTATCTATGAAAATAACAACAAAAAAGAAAAATATGGGACACAGTGAGTGTGTGAATGTGTCCCCATACCCCCAAACTTAAATTGCGCATTGTCCTAAATGTGTGAATAGCATGGAAGGAGCTGACCTGGGAGATGGAGAACTGATGGCTGGCATGGCTCGTAGCATGCCCTCAAACTTCAACTGGATGCACTCACACTATCCTTGAAAAAGAAAGAAAAACAAACATAAAATGGCAAACAAGTAATAATAAACAGATAGAAAAATAAACTAGGAAGTACGAATAATAAAATGAAATAAACTAAGAAAAAGGATATGCTTTGGGGTGCCTCCCATGAGCGCTAAGTTTAACGTCTTCAGCCAGACGTGGTATCCTCTTACTGCTGATCATTAGGTGGTGCAGTCGAAGAGGTACCGGGTGCCGGAGGTAGGCGATCAAGAATGGCCTGCAGCATAGCCTCCTATCGTGCTAGTCGTGCCTCCAAACTATCCATGCGCTGATTCACGAGTGTGGTAGCAGCAGAGACCTCACCTCAGAAGGAGGACAGCTCAGCTAGAAAGTGCTGGGACTCGGTGGGTCCCATGTCTAAATGGTCCTCCTCACGTACTGGGCTAATGACCGGGGTCTTAGTCTCCATGTGATCCTCCTCAACTCTCTCAGTTGTTGGAGCGAGTGCCGGGAGTCCTCGAGGCATGTGCGAGATGTTGTGTGTCCACTGATCCTTCCTGAAGAAAGGATGCTCTTGCACTGGCCCGTCGCTGTGGGTCCCCTTAATCACCTTCTTATTGAGGATGGAGGAGAGTAGGAACGGGAAAGAGAGGCCCCAAGCATTGGCCGTGGTGGTTTGATGGCCATGTACATGATCCTAAAACTTGTGCAGCTGGCTCCAAATGATAACCGGGATAGAGTACCAGTGGCCTCTATAGAAGGCATATAAGGACTGGAGAAACTAGTCTCGCCACTGTGTCTTGTGCCCCAATGGACACACATTATGCTGCAGGATCGTGTCGACAAGCCACAGTCATGGAGGCAGCTTGGACCAGCTGGCTGTATTGTTATGCCTGTCGGCATACTGGCCAGCGCACATGTCTGTGATGATCTCAGCTAGGGCAAAAGACTCCAACTGCTCTTCGATATCTGTGTCCTTAGGAGGGGACTCGACAGTGCAATAAAGAGCAGTGGCTATATCGACACTAGTCACCTCGATGGGTGTGCCCCAGACTGAAGAAGTGAGAACTCCTGGTCTGCTGCAGTCAAATGATAGGCTCGCATAGAATTGGACTATGAGCTAGGAGTAAGCAGTGGAATAGACCGGCTTAAATAGCCTCTTCAACCTGCAATGTCGAAATGCTTGGATAGCCCATTGAGTGGCATCTATGTGCCGGAATACGTCATCGATGGCTAAGGTGGTCTCAAATAAAAGCTCTCTTTGCTCTATGCTGGGCCGGGAGGACGAGGCACGACTGCTGGATGCACCAGAAGTGGAAACAGACGGTTTAGACATGCTTTTCTTTAGTTTCTGCCTGATTTACAATCGATCTTAATTAGGTGCGCTCGATTGCACACTGCCTATGCGCTCGATCATAAATGCCGTGCGCTCGATCGCACACTGTCAGACTTTTTCTCGAATAGGTGGTGTGCACCAAAAAACCAAGCTATGGTTTGTAAGGTTTGAATTCGATCCCAACCTCCTGCAAACAACAAGAACTACCCAATCACACATAAAATAACATGAATGTATGCTTAAAAATGTAAATAAGCATGTAAAAATTCGTGTGTGTGTGAATGGTAATGTGTACCTTGTGTAATGGATAGAGTGTGTAATGGGGAGGGTGTATGCGGTGGTAATGGGTGTTTGATGGTGGTGATGGTGGAGTTGAGATGGTGGTACTGGAGTGAGTGTGGGAGATGCTGGTAGACGGGAAGGTGCAAGTGAACAGTGTGAGAGTGTGAGTGCGTGTGAGTGAAAATTTGCAGATTTATATCTAAACCTTCTGCCGCGAGTGCGCTCACTCGCACACGGGTTGCGCTCGATCTCATGGAATGTTGCGATCGATCGCAAGCAGTGTGCATGTGCAAAAATGAAAACTTACCTCAGCTGAAAAAAAATGAGAAATGTGGAACAGTACAACCTTACCATGTGTTAGTGGCCTCAGTACCACTAACCTCTGTAGAGATGCTTGAGCTGTATGAATAATTAAAATGAACTCGCTCAAGCACTCTCGAGCTACAATGCTAGTTGTTTGGAAGGAAGCACTTCGAGCCCATATCCGATGGTTCAAGTGCTTTTGATGGTTGCTTCATCTCCCATTTTGATGCCTGGTCAATAAAGTAAGGAAAGGTAGTATCAATAAGTGCATGAGGTTCAAATTGAATAGCATACTTACTTAAAGGTCTTTGTGTGTTCTTGAAAAGGTGCACAACTTTGATGTCTTTAATCACATTGTCCTCCTCCGGCCTAATGTCCACTCTTGTGTCCTTATGGTTGGGGATAGTCTCCAATTGAACAGTGTGATGGACCTGTGAAACTTCCTCAATAATATCTTGCATGAGGCTCACATTAGAATATTCATTTTCCTCATTGAATGATTTTGATGTATTAAATATTTTAAATTCTATCTCCTCATTATTTACTTTTATAGTGACTACTCCCTTTTTTACACTAATGTTAGTATCAGCAGTTATCATAAAGGGGCGTCCTAGGATAATGGGGAGAGGTGATGGTAAAGTACATTCTTCTATATCTAATACTACAACATCAGTAGGTATAATGAATTTACTTACTCTTACCTCTCGGTCGTTTGATGCTTCGGTCAGCTAATTGTAAAGTGACGGAGGTCAGTTGAAGCTCCCCCAAACCTAGTGTCTTGTACACACTGTATGGCAGCAGATTGACGCTCGCTCCTAGATCCAATAGTGAATGCTCGAATAGCTGGTCACCTAGCCTGCAAGGAATAGTAAAACTACCCGGATCCTTTAGTTTAGGTGGTAATTTTCTTAAAAGTACAGCACTTACCTCTTCGGTTAAGGCTACCGTCTCATGCTCTTGGAACTTTCTTTTGTTAGTGCAATAATCTTTTAAAAACTTAGCATATGCAGGTATTTGTTTGATTGCATCTAGTAGAGGAATGTTAATTTCAACTTTCCGCAAGGTTTCAAAAATATCGATTAATTTATGTTTTTCTTTTGTTTTACTAACATTTGCGGGAAGGGTGGTGCATTCACCTTCTCCATCTCACTTAGCCTTGTTACCGATGGTGTCTCTTTGGAAGCTGTTGTAGATTCATTGGACCCTATTACCTTGCCATTTCTCAAGGTTGTCACAACATTTAGTTGTTGATGCCCCCCAGGGTTGGGTAATGTTTGAGCTGGGAACTCCCCTTGCTTTCTGCCACTGAGCTCTTTAGCTAGTTGTTCCATTTGTACCTCTAGTCTTTAAATTGCTTGTTCATTTGCCGCAGTGGTCTGTTTTTGCTGAGTCATGAACTGTTCTTGTGATGTCACTAGTTGTCTTACTAGACTTTCGAGGTCGTTCTTCTTTGGTTCGGGAGTAGCATGAGCAGTGGGATAGGGGTTTCGTTGCTGTCCTTGATTGTTCTGGTTGTTGCTCCACGAGAAATTTGGGTGGTTTCGCCATCCAGGGTTGTACGTATTGGCATATGGGTTATTCTTCGGTGGATAGTTCTTAGGCCCCATGTAGTTGGCTTGTTCCGGATCTGCAGATGAGTACAAAGGACATGTATCAGTATTATGGTCGTATTGAGAACAAATTGCACATACCTGGAGTGGGGTGGATGGTAGGCTGGATGAGGCATTTTGAGTAGTCATGGCTTTTACAATCATATCTAGTTTTCTCTCCATTACTGCCATTTGAGGGGAAGATCCTCCATTTAGATTTACCTCATAGACACCTTTACCTTTGGTTACATGTCTACCTCGAGAGGAAAATTGCTGGGTGTGCTCGCTGAGGGTCTCGAAGAGCTCCATTGCTTCTTCACTGCTTTTCTCCATCAGGACTCCTCCACAACCTGAATCAACAATACATTTGTTAGTGTCATTTAAACCTTCATAGAATGCTTGTACCAGTTCATCTTGAGGCAGGTTGTGGTGTGAGCATTTTAGTAGCAGCTCGTTGAAGTGTCCCCATGCTTCGAAGAAGAGGTCCCCATCCTTTTGTTGGAAGGACTGGATCTCTTTCCTCATTTGCCTTGTCTTTTGGGCTGGAAAGAACTTTTTCAGGAACTTGCTTGCCAATTCCTCCCAAGTGTGGATGGAAACTGCAGGCAAAGAATTATACCAAAGTTTAGCATTATCTTTTAAGGAAAAAGGGAACAGAATTAACCTTATTCCTTCTTGGTATAATCCTTGTATGTGCTGGAACTTGCAAATATCGAAAAATTCTAGGAGGTGCAAGTGTGGATCTTCGTTAGGAGTGCCTCTAAAATGAGTCAAAGCATTCAAGATTTGCGGAGATATGTAATAATTTCCCGCCGCCTCAGATTGATATGCAATGCATGATGATTGATCAATGTTCTGAGGGATGAAGGAGTGCTTCATCGGTACTCGTGCAGGTGGTTGCTGGTTCTCGAGCTGTTCCGCCATTTGTGTTTCGTTCTCGACTTCTTCTTCGTTCTCCTCGAAGTTTTTCCTTAGCTTTTGTCGGATAGTCTGCTCAAGCTCGGGATCAAGGGGAAAGAATGTTGGATGTCGGGATCGTAGTCCGTGTATAAATCAGGAAAATCGGCTTCAGTGTAGCAGTGCAACTCTGCTGCTCGGGTAACTCTCTGCCTTAAATGCGCTCGATCGCATAGGAGGTTGCAATCGATCACAAATAACACAGAAAGTGTGATTTAGGGTTTTACGTGCCTGAAACAGAAAATGCATTGATTAGGTTTTGATAAAACAAAGATGGTAAAAATAAAGTAATAATAATAATGATTAAACGAAAGTAATCCTAAAAGGAACTTTTAGTGCAATCCCCGACAACGACACCAAAAACTTGTTAGACGAAAATATACCTAAATAAATAAGTAGATAATCATACTAGTTTTACTTGCAAGTGCACAAGGTCAACAGTGTGGTATAGTGTGCGAAAGCAAGATCATCTCCACAGAGATTGGTAAAGTTCGGTTTTTAGAATTAGTTTCTTTAAAGTAAAAAGAAATAAATAACCGTTGAATGTGAATTGATAATAATAAAGACATAGGGCTTTGGTATCCACCACTAGTCATACTTTCCCAATTGTATAATGTTGTGCACTAGCCTTATCATGTATACCTACTGGTCGCCAACCTAAGGGCATG
The DNA here is from genome assembly GCA_023935145.1 of Bretschneidera sinensis. NCBI lineage: Eukaryota > Viridiplantae > Streptophyta > Magnoliopsida > Brassicales > Akaniaceae > Bretschneidera > Bretschneidera sinensis. The sequence goes on along the minus strand of CM043700.1, from coordinate 105,551,797 downwards.
GTATCTACTCCTTAAGCTATTGATCTCCCTAAGCAACGAGTTAGGCATGGTATCTACTCTAACTCTTTTCTTCCTTAAGGGATTCAGCATGGTATCTGCTTGAGTTGATCCTTAAGAAAACATAAGTACTATGGAAATCGACAACCACATGAGACCTAGGGCATGGTATCTACTCCCGATTTCCCACGTTGATTAACCCAGGTATCCGGATAAGATATCCCTTGTTACTAATGTTAGACCCAGGACTCGGTCATCCAAATTGATCTAACTAACAGGTCCATACCACATGCATACGCTGGCCATTCACATACATATGAGAAATTTAAATAAGCACAGGCATTAATCAAGTTAAGCAACATAGTAAAGGCTATTTGCAAAGATTTATCAATGAATAATTATATGAGAAAGCATAACTAGGGCTTCAATCGAGCCCTATAAGAAAGTTAGTTACACATGCTGTCTAAAAACATCATATATAAACTAAACATAAAGAGAAGAATAAACCCGAGAGAAGAGGCGCCAATTCTCTCCCAAAGCTTACAACTCCAAGTAAAAGCTAAGAGAAGTGTTCTCTAAGTTGTGATGCTCTTTGTGTGTGCTTTACAAGTGTATTTATAGGTCTTTGAGAAGTCCTAAGAGGGCCATGAGTTCCTAAAACTTTCCTAAAAACAAAACTCTTTTATTTCCAAAATAGGGTTCTGCAGTTTACTATTCACGCCCGTACATGTGCGCTCGATCGCATGTGTCTTGCGCTCGATCGCAGTGCTGCGCTCGATCCCTCTTCTGCGCACTCGATCGCAATGTGCGCTCGATCGCATTGCATATTGCGATCGATCGCAGTTTGTCCAGAGACTGCTCCAAGGATTCCAGGCTTCTTCCTTTAAGTGCCAAAACTGCTTCTTTTTCTCCAAGACCCTATAAAAACATGTAAAACACACAAATGGAGTAAAAGAGATAAAATTAACGTAATTAAAGACCTAACAAATGTAAATAAGGGGGCTTAAATATGAATATTTAAGCACCTATCAACAAGTTAACTACAAAAGAAGGTGTGAACCATAACACAAACGATAAAGATTTAAGTGAGAAAGTATGAACTGTTGATAATGGAGTAATTGTGTAAAATAAATTGTAAAATATAATAGAGGGACAACACGGATTTGGGAATCCTTCCTAGGTTCGTTGCCCTAATCCTAACTTGATTCAGTTGTTTTTATCTCGATTGCACGTTTCACATCCCAAACATGCAATCGGCAAATATCCAATGAGAACATGTATAAACCCTAACTTGATTGTTATAAAATACTTTTTATTTTTGATTCATGCACACATGATGTATCCTATAGGTTCATCAAGAAACGACAATATATCTTTTAAGACAATATTGTAGTAATGGACAAGCCTAAAGGATAAACCTACCGGACTCAATCATACCCAAACAATCTTGATATAAGGAAAGCATGACTAAATTTATATCAAGGAGAAAGATAAAATCACCGGATTAGATGAAACCTTATAATTAGATTAAAATGTAAATCATAACAATGTCTTAATGATAAAGCTCTATTACAATTGAATCAAATAAAGGAAAATAGGAACAACTACACCTAGGGATTCATCTCTTCGCCTTGCTTGGAGATTAGTTAGTCATGGGGCTCATGGTTGAACACTTTGATGGAGGAGAAGTTCCTGCTTCCTTGAGTCTTCCAGCTTTATGCATCCCTAATATCAAACCCTATGTGATCTATTTATAATACAAGGGTCCAACGATGTTTTAGGGCTTTAAACAATCATTAAAGACCTAATTCAGACCTAACTCGGAGAGCAAAATTCTTGTCCGCGCTTAGGCTTGGATTTTCTCGCACCTAGGCCTGGTTTTAGGCCAGCCTTATAAACTTTCTGGAAGGTGCACCCCGACTCCATCTAGGGTGAGGCGCACACCTCAGGGCGTGGCGCAGCTCCATCCCGGGCGCACCCTGGCCTGATGGTCTTTTTTGCTTGTTTTGGCCTCTGATCTGGAGGGTGCGCCCCAGCTCCATCCAGGGCGCGATGCACATACTTGGATCTCTTTACATAGCCTTTCCGAAAGCCCTCATTTGCTCCAGAATTATAATACCTGTATTTATAAAATAAGAGTGAAGAAGTAATTTAATAAATATGACTCGAAATTTAAAATAATATATTTACAAAGGATTTAGTATTAAATAAAATAATTCTTTTGAAAAACAAAAATTTTTAGGATATGGACGTCATTAAAAGAAAAGAAAAAAAATGAAAAAAACAAAATCAGCTGGATGTCCAGGACAAGAAGAAGGAAGAAAAAAAAAAGTTCCAAAAAAAAAAAACATTGAAAGTCAAAGACAAAATCATGGGTAGCAGATAATACCTGTTGCCAATTTATTGTGAGGCATGGGAAATGCCTCATAAGTCTTCAAAGTGTGGAAGACTTTGGGATAGTGAGGCAGCCTTTTGGCTGCTAAAATTTTTCCACGAAAAATTTGCTATATATATGTATAAGATGTTCAGGTAAGTTACGCGAAGAAATTTGTTTAGTTCCTTTAACTCAGTTCGTTTTCTAGAAACTCTTAGGGACTCAGAGAAAGGTTGTAATAGCAAAATTTTGAAGGGATTTAATGCAACATTTTGTAGAGAATCAAGAATAGCTGTTAGAGAAGCAGAAAGTAATATTATAGTGTTTATTTTTGGAATTTTAGCATTTATGAAATTTCTCTGAATACAAAGTGAGAATTTTCAAAGTGAGTGGTTTATAACGAATTGAAGAATAAATTATAAATTTAATATAAATATGATATCAGGTATTGAAAATCTATAACCGGGGAAAGTTTCTGCGAGGAACGGGAAAGGCAAAGAGGTGATTCATGGGTAGCTTTAAGTGCTACGTGGTGAGTTGGATTTACTTTAAGTAGTCTAAATAAAAAAAAATAAAATATTTGGTGATAGTATTAAATTTAATTATTAGAGTATGATTAGGTGATAGTTAAATCTTTGGTGGATAGATATGGTATAAATGATGGACTTGTAGAAAATTATTATGTGAAAAGAATTATTATTAGAAAAATGAGTTGATTTAACAATAAAAGCGATAAATAAAATTATTGATGAGCTATGGTTGATGTTTTAATACAAATTTTAGTAGATATTGACAAGCTTTGATGGATGATTTGATGTGATTTGGGATGAAATTTAGTGAATTTTGATAAGTTTTAATGGATGAGTTGATGTGATTTTTGGATGAGTGGATTTTAGTAGAATTTTTATATAATTTGAGAAAAATCAGGATAGTCCATTTAAGTATTTTAAATTTATATGTTGTTTTTATATTACTCTTTATATGCATATTACATATGATTGCTCATATGCATATGCATATGCATTTAATGAGAAAGAAAAGAACTGGGAAGGTAGTCGGTCTAATAAAAATGAAAGAACCGGGAAGGCAGCCGGTCTAATTGAAAAACTGTGCCAGTCGGTATATGCTGGGAAACAAATCCCGTGGCAACCGAGAAAAGTTGAAAGAACCAGGAAGCCAGCCGGTCTTATGAGAATAAAAGAACCGGGAAGGCAGCCGGTCTAAAATAATAACAACTTGTCGACAGGTGGGAAGAAATTCCCATTATAATCATTCATACATGGCATCTGTTTTAATTTTTGCTGCATTATTGAAATGATGATGTGTGGCATGTTATTATGAAATTGTTTATAGACGGTTTGGTCTCACAGAGAGAGACAAGTATGGTAAGAAAGAAACAGAGAATGATAAAAACTATCTAAATGATGGACTTTATGATGTGAACCTCATTACGAGGTAATTATGAGATAATTGATGGTCTTAAGGTGGACCAATGATTGAGAAGAAGAGATTGATAGAGAATGAATCTTATTACATGTGTAATGATAGTAGAAAGTTATCATTAAATATTAAAAGATTATTTATGAAATTGGAATACTTTTAGTAAATTTAATTCACTGAGCTTGTGAAGCTCATTCTTTATTGTACAATGATTTCATGTAGCAGAAAGGACAATTAGGCTGGTGGGTCAAAAGTCAGACGGATTTAATTTCTGTAAGCCACGTATGTGTCAATATCCTCAGACTAGTGAGAAAATGAAATAAATATTTGTAAATATTCATGCATCTTACGTTGTAAATTATATGTAAATTAATATCAGATTTATATACCTCCCCTGTTGAGGTTTGATAACTTTTTTTTAGTATTATTTTATTATAGTTGCATATATGTATCGTGCTGAGATTCTCAAAAAATGTGATAACACTGTCTCGGGGGTGGCCAACCCGAGATGGGTCGTTACAATTTTGGTATCAGAGCATTAGATTTTAAGATTCTGTAGACTGCATGAGAACTTAAAAAGTTGAAGATCTAAATTAATTATTTTCTTAAAAATGCAAAGTCTGAAGATGACACGTTGTCGTGCGAGAGCTACAGGTAGAACTCTAAATCATAGGGGACGTGGTAGACCCCTAATTTTTAGGAGGACTGAAGTAGAGGAGGAAGTTGAGTCTATAATTCCGTCAAGGGAACATGCTGATGGTGCAACTAGTACCAGTAGAGCTTGGAGAGTATCTGAGGGTAGGAATGATGATTTGAGAGAAGCCCTTAATCATGCTATAGAAAGGATGAATACAACTAAAGAAAAGGGAATACAGCTAAAGAAAGGGCTGCTAATTTGCAGAGAAGATTAGAGGAAAGGGATAGAAGAGAACTAGACGTGGTGAGGCAAGAGGATCCTGAAGGAGGGATATTTGCAAATGAGATGCAAGGGGATTGTTTTGTGAGGTTTCTTAAGTTTAAACCTCAGTCTTTTAAGGGATCAGCAAATTCGGTGGAGCAATTGATTAGGCATGTGGAGAAATATTTTGAGGTTTTACCGGTGTCAGATAGACAAAAGGTTGCTTTTGCTTCATTTATGCTGGAAGGTGAGGCTTCACAATGGTGGGAAGATATTCTGCCTAGGGTGAGTACACGGGTATATCAACCTTTGACTTGGAATAAGTTTAAGGATGAATTCTTTGCAAAGTATTTTCCAGATACTTTTTGGGCACAGTAAGAAAGAGATTTTATTCACCTAAGGCAGGGAAATTTACCAGTGGTTGAATATAATAGTAAATTTATAGCTCTGTCAAGGTTTGTACCTGAGTTCGTAAATACGGAGGAAAGAAAATGTAAAAGATTTTTAGATGGATTACACTATAATATTAGGACTAAACTCTCTTATATGGGCATAGGGGATTATGTTGTACTGGTGGATAAAGCATTACAGATTGAGAAAGATATGGTATAGTTGAGAGGGAGGAGAGATTGGTTGAAGAGGTCTAGATTTGAGGGATTTAGAGGAGGTAGCAATATGGGTGTACAAGGTGGGAAACCACCCCATAGGGTGCGTTCGTTGTCCCAAGGAACAGTAGGGCAGATTCAGAGGCAAGTAGGATCTGTTGCTTCTGTAGCCTAGAGTAATACCAGTGGGACCCTTCGATTTGGGAGACAAGTGATGGGAACTAAGAATTATGGTAGAGGAGTGAATATGCCACCAAAGAGAAGTGGTAATCTAATGAATAATCGGGAGTCAAGGGTTTGCTATAGGTGTAATCAAACAGGACATCTATCTCAGAATTGCCCTACGCAAATATTCTTTGTATGTGGTGAGGGAGGACATGTTGCTGTAGATTGTCTAGCGAGGAAATCTACTGAAGTAAACATTGGAAGTTTTGGGAGAAGACCGATGGAGAGAGGAAGTGGATCAGGGAGTGTACGGGGCAGAGGTAGAGGATCTGTAGCAGAGCGAGGATGTGACAGTCAGATTCAGTCCGGAGATGGTAGAGTCTAAGCATTAACCCAGCAGGATGCACAAGCCACTCCTGATGTTGTTATGGGTATGATATCTATCCTTGGTATGGCTGCTAGATTATTGATTGATCCTGGTGCAACCCATTCTTTTGCATCTAGTAGTTATATGAAATCTATTGATGCTAGTGCTAGTCCTTTGATGCATGCAATTATTGTTGAGGTTCCTACTGGAGATAATGTTATTATCAGAACAATCTATCGAGCTTGTGTGATTAATATTGCTGATAGAGAATTTAAGGTTGATTTATTGCCTTTAGATATGACAGATTTTGATGTAATTCTGGGGATGAATTGGTTATCTGCATATCATGCTTGGGTAGATTGTTTTAAGAAAAATGTAGTGTTCAGAATACCCAGACAGAAGGAGTTTAATTTTCAGGGAGAACGTAAGATACTTGCTAATTGTCTGATTTCTGCCTTAACTGCTAGTAAATGGTTGAGGAAGGGTTGTGAGGAGTATTTAGCCTATGTAATGGATTATAGCAAGGAAGGTAGGAAGTTAGAAGATATTTTGGCAGTCCCTGAGGAGTTGACTAGGTTGCCTCCCAATAGGGAGATTGAATTTTCTATTGAAGTGATTTCAGGATCAATACCCATATCCATAGCACCCTATAGAATGGTACCAGCTGAATTGAGAGAGTTTAAAGTTCAGCTTCAGGAGTTGTTAGATAAACAGTTTATCCGACCTAGTACATCACCCTGGGGAGCCCCTGTGTTATTTGTCAAGAAGAAGGATGGGACTTTGAGATTGTGTGTTGATTATAGACAGTTGAATAAGATTACATCAAGAATAAATATCATTTACCCAAGATAGATGATTTATTCGAACAGTTACAGGGGGTTAGAGTGTTTTATAAGATAGACATGATGTCGGGTTATCATCAATTGAGGATAAAAGAGGAGGACGTGCCTAAAACTTCTTTTAGGACACGATATGGGCATTATGAGTTCTTAGTGATGCCTTTTGGGTTGACCAATGCACCTGCAGCATTTATGGACCTTATGAATCAGGTGTTTAAACCATTCTTGGACAGATTTGTAATTGTGTTTATTGATGATATTTTGGTATATTCCAAGAATGAAAAGGAGCATATGCAACATTTGGAGATAGTGTTAGAGATTCTGAGGAAAGAGAAGTTATATGGGAAGTTCTCTAAATGTGAGTTTTGGTTGAACGAGATATCTTTCTTGGGGCATGTTGTGTTGGGAGAGGGGATAGCTGTTGACCCACAAAAAGTAGAAGTAGTGTTGAATTGGAAAAGACCCACGAGTGTAACCGAAATTAAAAGCTTTTTGGGGTTGGCTGGTTATCATAGGAAATTTATCCAAAATTTTTCTATAATTGCTGGATCTTTGACTAAATTGACCAGGAAGGATGTGAAGTTTAGGTGGTCAGAGGAATCTGAGAGAAGTTTTCAGCTATTGAAAGAAATATTGTCTACTGCCCCAGTATTAGTGCTTCCTTCTGCTGATGAAGGATTGGTGGTTTATAGTGATGCGTCACATCAGAGGTTGGGATGTGTGTTGATGCAACATGGGAGAGTTATAGCTTATGCATCTAGGCAACTGAAAAACCATGAGATGAATTACCCGACTCATGATTTAGAATTGGCTGCCATAGTTTTTTTTTTAAAGATTTGGAGACACCATCTATATGGAGCCAAGTGTGAAATTTTTACTAATCATAAAAGTTTGACGCATTTACCAACCCAGAAGGAGTTGAATTTAAGGCAGAGGAGGTGGATGGAATTGGTTTGTGATTGTGACTATACAATTCACTATCATCTAGGAAAGGCTAATGTAGTAGTTGATGCATTGAGTAGAAAGGCTACAGGGAGATTAGCTGTCATTAGGAGTCATAATACGAGCCTAATGATGGAATTAAGAAGAATGAGAATGCAATTGAGTGTCAATAATCAAGGAGTATTAATGGCAAATATGGTGATACAATCTCCTATTATTGATCGTTTATTACAACTGCAGGGTAAAGATGAGGGGATGGAGAAAATCAAGCAAGAAGTGTTGAGTGGGAAGTCGACCGAGTTTAGAATTAGAGAAGATGGTATGGTAGTATTGGGGCAGAGAGTTTGTGTTCCTAATGATGTGGAGATTAGAAAGGAGATATTAAAGGAGGCTCATGATTCTGTATACTCCATGCACTCAGGTAATAATAAGATGTACAGGGGGTTGAAACAGAATTATTGGTGATCAAGGATGAAGAAGGATGTAGCAAAATACATTGCTAGATGTTTGACTTGTCAGCAGGTAAAGTCTGAGAATAGACATCCAGCAGTTTTATTACAACCTCTTCTAGTACCTGAGTAGCCATGGGAAAATGTGAGTGCGGATTTTGTCTCTAGTTTTCCTCGTGCCCAGAGAGGGCTTGATGCTGTATGAGTTATAGTGGATAGACTTTCTAAGTCTTCACATTTTCTTCCTATTAAAACTATCTGGAGTCCAGAAAAGCTGGCTGAGTTGTATGTAGCAGAGATAGTAAAATTACATGGAGTGCCCTTAAGTATTATATCCGATAGAGATACTAGATTTACCTCTAGATTTTGGAGAGGTTTCCAAGAAGCGATGGGTACTCAATTACAATTTAGTACAACTTTTCATCCACAAACTGATAGGCAAACGGAGAGAATCATCAGAATACTAGAGGATATGCTGAGAGCAAGTGTATTGAGTTTCTCAGTGAGCTGGGATGCTTATTTGCCTTTGATTGAGTTTGCATATAATAATCAGTATCAAACTAGTACTGGGATGGCACCTTTTCGAGGCTTTGTATGGTAGAAGGTGTAGAACTCCAGTATATTGGGAAGAAGTTGGAGAGAGAAAGATATATGGCCCAAAAATGATAGACTTGATAACTGAGATGATCAAACTAGTTAGAGAGAACCTCAGAGTAGCTCAGAACAAATAGAAAGGATATACTGATAAAAGAAGACGACCTCTCGAGTTCTAAGTTGGTGATTGGGTATTTTTGAAGATATCTCCATGGAAGGGAGTGTTGAGGTTTAAAAAGAAGGGAAAGTTAAGCCCAAGATTTATGGGGCCCTATGAGGTGATTGAGAGAATTGGGCCCGTAGCATATCGGTTGGATTTGCCTCCGAAATTAAAGCAATTACATAATGTTTTTCATGTGTCTCTATTGAGGAAGTACTTGCACGATGAGTCCCATTGTGTCTCAAATCAAGCGATAGAAATTCAGAAAGATTTGACTTTTATGCTAGTACCAGCCAGAATACTAGACAGAAAGGATCAAGTCTTGCACAATAAAGTCATTCTTTTGATTCAAGTATTATGGCGAAATAAAGATGCCGAAGATGTCACATTGGAACATGAAGAAAGAATGAGAAAGAATTTCCCCCAACTCTTTTCTTGATTTTTAGGTGAGGAAATTTCAGGGACGAAATTTTTGTAAGGAAGGTAGAATTGTAATACCTGTATTTATAAAATAAGAGTAAAGAAGTAATTTAATAAATATGACTTGAAATTTAAAATAATATATTTACGAAGGATTTAGTATTGAATAAAATAATTTTTTTGAAAAAAAAAATTCTAAGATGTGGATGTCATTAAAAGAAAAGAAAAAAAAAATCAAATCAGCTGGACGTTCAAATGACGTCCAGGAGAAGAAGAAGGAAGAAAAAAAAATTTCAAAAAAAAAGTTTAAAAAAAAACACAGAAAGTCAAAAACAAAATCGTGGGCAGCAGATAATACCTGTTGCCAATTTATTGCGAGGCATAGTAAATGCCTCACAAGTCTTCAAAGCGTGGAAGAGTTTGGGGTAGTGAGGCAGTCTTTTGGCTACCAAAATTTTTCCACGAAAAATTTGCTATATATATGTATAAGATGTTCAGGTAAGTTACTCGAAGAAATTTGTTTAGTTCCTTTAACCCAGTTCGTTTTCTTGAAACTCTTGGGGACCCAGAGAAAGGTTGTAATAGCAAAATTTTGAAGGAATTTATTGCGGTATTTTGTAGAGAATCAAGAATAGCTGTTAGAGAAGTAGAAGGTAATATTATAGTGTTTATTTTTAGAATTTTTAGCATTTATGAAATTTCTATGAATACAAAGTGGGAATTTTCAAAGTGAGTGGTTTATAACGAATTGAAGAATAAATTATAAATTTAATATAAATATAAATATGATATCAGGTATTGACAATCTACAACTGGGGGAAGTTTCTGCGAGGAACGGGAAAGGCAAGGAGGTGATCCACGGGTTGTTTTAAGTGCTACGTGGTGAGTTGGATTTACTTTAAGTAGTTTAAATAAAAAAAATCAAATATTTGGTGATAGTATTAATTTAATTATTCGAGTATTATTGGGTGACAGTTAAATCTTTGGTGGATAGATATGGTATAAATGATGGACTCGTAGAAAATTATTATTTGAGAAGAATTATTATTAGAAAAATGAGTTGATTTAACAATAAAAGCGATAAATAAAATTATTGATGAGCTATGGTTGATGTTTTAATACGAATTATGAGCATACAAATTTTAGTAGATATTGACAAGCTTTGATGGATGATTTGATGTGATTTGGGATGAAATTTAGTGGATTTTGATAAGTTTTAATGGATGAGTTGTTGTGATTTTTGGATGAGTGGATTTTAGTAGAATTTTTATATAATTTAAGAAAAATTAGGATAGTCCATTTAAGTATTTTGAATTTATATGTTGTTTTTATATTACTGTTTATATGTATATTACATATCATTGCTCATATGAATGAGAAAGAAAAGAACCGGGAAGGCAATCGGTCTAATTGAAAAACCGTGCTAGCCGGTATATGCTGGGAAATAAATCCCGTGGCAACCGAGAAAAGCTGAAAGAACCGGGAAGACAGCCGGTCTAAGATAATAAAAAGCTGTTGACAGGTGGGAAGACGTTCCCATTATAATCATTCATGCATGGCATCTGTTTTAATTTTTGCTGCATTATTGAAATGCTTATGTGTGGTATGTTATTATGAAATTGTTTACAGACGGTTTGGTCTCACAAAGAGAGACAAGTATGGCAAGAAAGAAACAGAGAATGATAATAACCATCTAAATGATGGACTTTATGATGTGAACCTCATTACGAGGTAATTATGAGATAAGTGATGGTCTTAAGGTGGCCCAATGATTTAGAAAAAGAGATTGATAGAGAATGAATCTTATGATATATGTAATGATAGTAGAAAGTTATCATTAAATAGTAAAAGACTATTTATGAAATTGGAATACTTTTAGTAAATTTAATTCGCTGAGCTTGTGAAGCTCATTCCTCATTGTACAATGATTTCAGGTAGCAGAAAGGACAATTAGGCTATTGGGTCAAAAGTCAGACAAATTTAATTTCTGTAAGCCACATATGTGTCAATATCCTCAGACTAGTGAGAAAATGAAATAAATATTTGTAAATATTCATGCATCTTATGTTGTAAATTATATGTAAATTAATATCAGATTTATATACCTCCCCTGTTGAGGTTTGATAATTTTTTGTTAGTATTATTTTATTATGGTTGCTTATATGTGTCGTGCTGGGATTCTAAAAAAATGTGATGACATTGTCTCAAGGGTGGCCAACCCGAGATGGGTCGTTACAATTTTGGTATCAGAGCAGTAGGTTTTAAGATTCTGTAAACTGCATGAGAACTTAAAAAGTGGAAGATCAAAATAAATTATATTCTTAAATGCAGAGTCTGAGGATGACATGTGTTCGTGCGAGAGCTAGAGGTAGAACTCTAAATTAGAGGGGACGTGGTAGACCCCTAATTTTAGGAGGACTGAAATAGAGGAGGAAGTTGAGTCTGTAATTCCGTCAAGGGAACATGCTGATGGTGCAACTAGTACCAGTAGAGCTGAGAGAGTATCTGAGGGTAGGAATGATGAATTGAGAGAAGCCCTTAATCGTGTTATAGAAAGGATGAATACAGCTGAAGAAAGGAGGAATGCAGCTGAAGAAAGGGTTGCTAATTTGCAGAGAAGATTAGAGGAACGGGATAGAAGAGAACCGAACGTGGTGAGGTAAGAGGCTCCTGAGGGAGGGGTATTTGCAAATAAGATGCAAGGGGATTGTTTTGTGAGGTTTCTTAAGTTTAAACCTCAGTCTTTTAAGGGATCAGCAAATCTGGTGGAAGCTGAGTAATGGATTAGGCACGTGGAGAAATATTTTGAGGTTTACCGGTGTCAGATAGACAAAAGGTTACTTTTGCTTCATTTATGCTGGAGGGTGAGGCTTCACAATGGTGGAAAGATATTCTGTCTAGGGTGAGTACACGGGTAGATCAACCTTTGACTTGGAATAAGTTTAAGGATGAATTTTTTGCAAAGTATTTTCCAGATACTTTTCGGGCATAGCAAGAAAGAGATTTTATTCACCTAAGGCAGGGAAATTTATCAGTGGTTGAATATGATAGTAAATTTAGAGCCCTGTAAAGGTTTGTACCTGAGTTCGTGAATACGGAGAAAAGAAAATGTAAGAGATTTTTAGACGGATTACACTATGATATTCTGACTAAACTCTCTTATATGGGCCTAGGAGATTATACTGTACAGGTGGATAAAGCATTGCAGATTGAGAAAGATCTGATAGAGTTGAGAAGGAAGAGGGATTGGTTGAAGAGGTCTAGATTTGAGGGATTTAGAGGAGGTACCAGTATGAGTGTACAGGGTGGGAGACCACCCCAGAGGGGGCATTCATTGTCCAAAGGAACAGTAGGGCAGAGTCAGAGGCAAACAGGATCTGTTTTTTCTGTAGCTCAGAGTAATACTAGTGGGACCCTTCGATTTGGGAGACAAGCGATGGGAACTGGGAGTTATGGTAGAGCAGTGAATATGCCACCAAGGGGAAGTTGTAATCTGATGGATAATCAAGAGTCAAGGGTTTACTATAGGTGTAATCAGACAGGATATCTGTCTCGGAATTGCCCTACGCAAATATGCTTTGTATGTGGTGAGGGAGGACATGTTGCTGTAGATTGTCCAGCGAGGAAATCTACTGATGTAAACAATGGAAGTGTCGGGAGAAGACCAATGGAGAGAGAAGTGGATCAGTGAGTGTGCAGGGCAGAGGTCGAGGATCTGTAGCAGAGCGAGGACGTGGCAGTCAGATTCAGTCCGGAGATGGTAGAGTCTAGGCATTGACCCAGAAGGATGCACAAGCCACTCCTGATGTTGTTATGGGTATGATATCTATCCTTGGTAGGGCTGCTAGATTATTGATTGATCCTAGTGCAACCCATTCTTTTGCATCTAGTAGTTATATGAAATATATTGATGCTAGTGCTAGTCCTTTGATGGATGCAATTATTGTTAAGGTTCCTACTGGAGATAGGGTTATTATCAGAACAATCTATCGAGCTTGTATGATTAATATTGCTAATAAAGAATTTAAGGTTGATTTATTGCCTTTAGATATGATAGATTTTGATGTAATTCTGGGGATGAATTGGTTATCTGCATATCATGCTTGGGTAGATTGTTTTAGGAAAAATGTAATGTTCAGAATATCAGGACAGGAGGAGTTTAATTTTCAGGGAGAACGTAAGATACTTGCTAATTGTCTTATTTCTACCTTAACTGCTATTAAATGATTGAGGAAGGGTTGTGAGGGGTATTTAGCCTATGTGATGGATTCTAGCAAAGAAAGTAGGAAGTTAGAAGATATTTTTGTAGTAAATTTTTTTTGATGTATTCCCTGAGGAGTTGACTAGGTTGCCTCCCAATAGAGAGATTGAATTTTCTATTGAAGTAATTCTAGGATCAACACCCATATCTATAGCACCCTATAGAATGGCACCAGCTGAATTGAGAGAGTTGAAAGTTCAGCTTCAAGAGTTGCTAGATGAACAGTTTATTCGACCTAGTACATCACCCTGGGGAGCCCCTGTGTTATTTGTCAAGAAGAAGGATGAGACTTTGAAATTGTGTGTTGATTATAGACAGTTGAATAAGATTACCATCAAGAATAAATATCCTTTACCCAGGATAGATGATTTATTCGAACAGTTACAAGGGGTTAGAGTGTTTTCTAAGATAGATATGAGGTCGGGTTATCATCAATTGAGGATAAAGGAGGGGGACGTGCCTAAAACTGCTTTTAGGACACGATATGGGCATTATGAGTTCTTAGTGATGCCTTTTGGGTTGACTAATGCACCTGCAGCATTTATGGACCTTATGAATCGGGTGTTTAAACCATTCTTGGATAGATTTGTAATTGTGTTTATTGATGATATTTTGGTATATTCCAAGAATGAAGAGGAGCATATGCAACATTTGGAGATGGTGTTAGAGATTCTGAGGAAAGAGAAATTATATGCGAAGTTCTCTAAATGTGATTTTTGGTTGAACGATATATCTTTCTTAGGGCATGTTGTGTTGGGAGAAGGGATAGCAGTTGACCCACAAAAAGTAGAAGTAGTGTTGAATTAGAAAAGACCCACGAGTGTAACCGAAATTAGAAGCATTTTGGGGTTGGTTGGTTATTATAGGAGATTTATCCAAATTTTTTCTATGATTGCTAGACCTTTGACTAAATTAACCAAGATGGATATGAAGTTTAGGTGGTCAGAGGAATGTGAGAGAAGTTTCCAACTGTTGGAAGAAAAATTGACTACTGCCCCAGTATTAGTGCTTCCATCTGCTGATGAAGGATTGGTGGTTTATAGTGATGCGTCACATTAGGGGTTGGGATGTGTGTTGATGCAACATAGGAGAGTTATAGCTTATGCATCTACGCAACTGAAAAACCATGAGAGGAATTACCCGACTCATGATTCAGAATTGGCTGCCACAGTTTTTGCTTTGAAGATTTGGAGACACCATCTATATGAAGCCAAGTGTGAAATTTTTACTGATCATAAAAGTTTGACGCATTTACCAACCCAGAAGGAGTTGAGTTTGAGGCAGAGGAGGTGGATGAAATTGATTTGTGATTATGACTGTACAATTCACTATCATCCAAGAAAGGCTAATGTAGTAGCTGATGCATTGAGTAGAAAGGCTACAGGGAAAATAGCTGTCATTGGGAGTCATAATACTAGCCTAATGATGGAATTAAGAAGAATGAGAATGCAATTGAGTGTCAATGATCAAGGAGTATTAATGGAAAATATGGTGATACAATCTCCTATTATTGATCATTTATTACAGCTCCAGGGTAAAGATGAGGGGATAGAGAAAATCAGGCAAGAAGTGTTGAGTGGGAAGTCGACCGAGTTTAGAATTAGAGAAGATAGTATGGTAGTATTGGGGCATAGAGTTTTTGTTCCCAATGATGTGGAGATTAGAAAGGAGATATTAAGGGAGGCTCATGATTCTGTATACTCCATGCACCCAGGTAATAATAAGATGTACAAGGGGTTGAAACAGAATTATTGGTGGTCAGGGATGAAGAAAGATGTAGCAGAATACATTGCTAGATGTTTGACTTGTCAGCAGGTAAAGTCTGAGAATAGACATCCAACAGTTTTATTACAACCTCTTCCAGAACCTGAGTGGCCATGGGAAAACGTGAGTATGGATTTTATCTCTGGTTTTCCTCGTACCCAGAGAGGGCATGATGCTGTATGGGTTATAGTGGATAGACTTTCTAAGTCTTCATATTTTCTTCCTATTAAAACTATCTGGAGTCCAGAAAAGCTGGCTGAGTTGTATGTAGCAGAGATAGTAAAATTACATGGAGTACCTTTGAGTATCATATCCGATAGAGATACTAGATTTACCTCTAGATTTTGGAGAGGTTTCCAAGAAGTGATGGGTACTCAATTACAATTTAGTACAAGTTTTCATCCACAAATTGATGGGCAAACGGAGAGAATCATCAGAATACTAGAAGATATGCTGAGAGCAAGTGTATTGAGTTTCTCAGTGAGCTGGGATGCTTATTTGCCTTTGATTGAGTTTGCATATAATAATCAGTATCAAACTAGTATTGGGATGACACCTTTCGAGGCTTTGTATGGTAGAAGGTGTAGAACTCCAGTATGTTGGGAAGAAGTTGGAGAGAGAAAGATATGTTGGTATTTGCCTAAGGTTCAAACATGTCCTAGTATGGTTCAAAAATGGTTAAAGGCTAAACCAAAGGTGGAAGATCAAAGTTCAGCAAGTTAGAAGGCTGCACACATGTGTGTGCTTCATTTTGGAGCAAGGGAAGGCCATGCGCACTAGTGTGCGCACTTTTGCACACAAGTAGAAGGGTGTTGTGTGAAGGGGACAGCAACTCAAAGCTGCAGCGCTGGAACCTGGCAGGAATAACACAAGGGACAGAAACTCGAAGCTGTAGTGCTGGTTTCTCAACGCTGCAGCGCTAGAATCTGGCAGAAATAGCACGCATGGACAGCTTGATTTAGCCTCTTAGGTGCGTGTGTGCAAGGTCAAAACGCACAACACCACTTAGGAAAGTGATGAAGGGCCTTGATTAAGTGGGAATCATGATCAAAGGGTGAGGATTGGATCTCAAGAATGTCCAAGAAGTGGATGGCTATAAAAGGGGTTCCCAAGCCTCATTTTTCACATAGAGAATACAACACATACAAGACACACTTTGAGATCAATTGTAATACAAGAGAGAATTATTTGAGAGACATAAACACAAGAAGGACTCTTTGTAGTGAGGCTGGTTATAAAGAAGAGAGAGTAGTATAGAGAGAGAGCATTGTAATCTTCTTTCTTCTTTTCTTGGTTTCTTCAAGAACTTGAGCTTCTTGAAGAGGGTTGTTGTAACTTGTAAGAACCATTTGAGATAGTGCAGAGAGTTTAGAGGAACTCATGGGGACATTGGCACATTGCTGAACCTCGATAACAAATTGCTTGTCTTCTTTCTTTCTTTGATTTTCTGTTCTTGTGTTCGATTGCTGAAATTTTTTCTACAAGTCATTCTAGACTTGGGTGTTTGGAATATCACCACCTGGGCATCTTGTCAAGGTGATTTCCAACAGTGGTATCAGAGCTTTGGACAGTAGTATCAGAGCTGCGCAGCTCGGTATCAGAGCAAGAATAAGAAGATGACGGATCCAAGACTCCAAGAATCAAAGATCAACTTCTTGGGTGATTCAAGAACGGTGTAAAGATCAAGATCTGATCGCGTTCTTGAAGGTTGATTCAAGAACGGTGTTAAGATTCATCTTCGATCTGTGTTCTTGAGGTTGAAGAAAGCATTTATGGTAGTGCATAAATCTGGGATCTTGTCCGCAAAAGATGGCTTCAAATTTCTGTGTAGAGAAGTTTGATGGAAAGGGAGACTTTGCCCTTTGGAAGCGGAAGATCAAGGCGGTTCTAATGCAACAGAAAGTGGACTTGGCTATTGGAGAAGATGATGCTTTTCCAATAAATGTCACAGAGGACCAATGGACCGAGATGAAGAAGATGGCTTACAGCACCATTTTCTTGCACATGTCGGATAGTGTCATAAGAGAGTGCGAAGACTCAGAGGATCCGGCTGTCATATGGAAGAAACTAGATGAGTTGTTTCTAACCAAAACTCTTCCTAACAAAATTTATCTTCTTAAAAGAATCTTTGTTTTTAAAATGGACCATAGTAAAGAGTTGTAAGATAATCTTGATGTCTTTAACAAACTAGTTCAAGACTTAAATAGCTGTAGCATTACTTTTCCGAATGAACAATTAGCTGTCATTTTGTTAAATTTTCTTCCTGATTGCTTTGATAACTTGATTAATGCCATTGAGTATGGAAGGGATTCTTTGACAAAAGAGATTATAATCAATGCCATAAAGGCACATGATTTCAAGGCTAAAATGAAGGAGACATCAAGTGGAGATGGGTTGTTCGTAAGAGGAAGGCCAGCAGCTCGGAATGGTAGTAGCACTCATGGCAGCTACCGGGAGAAATCAAGAGGTAGAGGGCAGAGCCATGGGAGATCTCACTCCAAGACAAGACATAGAGGAGGAAGAAGATGTTTCTACTGCAATAAGGAGGGCCATTTCAGGAGAGATTACAAGAAGAGAATGTGGGATGAGAGGAGAAGTCATACCAACAATGGAGAGGCTTCGGCTGCCAAAGGAGAACAGTAAGATGATGTGCTTGTTGTGTGCTCAAATGTGAGTAGGAGGCAAGGCAGCAAAAAGTGGATTCTTGATTCCGGGTGCACTTATCATATGTGCCCTCACAAAGAATGGTTCAAGAATTTCAAGGAGATCAATGATGGAAGGGTCTTCTTGGGGAATGACAAATCTTGCCAAGTGAGAGGGATTGGAGACATCCAATTGAGGATGTTTGATGGAGTCACAAGGCTGCTGCGAAATGTGAGGTATCTTCCAGATTTGAAGAGAAATTTGATCTCATTGGGACAGCTGGATTCCATGGGGTATACATGCAAAGTAGAAGGAGGAAAGATCAATGTGGCCAAGGGATCTTTGGTAGTGATCAAGGCAGCAAGAAATGATGGACTCTATGAGATGATCGGATAACAGATTTCAATGATCAAGCAGCAAGCTTGATGGCTGAGATGGACAAGGCATCTCTTTGGCACACTTGCTTGGGACACATGAGCGAAAAGGGCCTGCAAGTGCTTAGCAAGGAAGGTCTACTTGGTGGTGACAAAGTATAAAAACTAGATTTCTGTGAGAGTTGCATTCTTGGGAAGCAACACCGGGTCAGCTTCAACACCGGAGTGCACAAGTCCAAAGAGATTCTTGACTACATTCATTCAGACCTTTGGGGACCAGCAAGGACACCAACACAGGGAGGTAACTTTTACTTTTTGTCTTTAGTTGATGATTATTCAAGAAGAGTGTGGGTTTATTTTCTTAGGAATAAATTTGATGCCTTGAATAAATTTGTTGTGTGGAAGAAATTGCTGGAAACTCAAACTGGTAGGGTAGTTAAGGCTTTACGAACCGATAATGGCTTAGAATTTTGCAATAATGATTTTGATAAATTCTGTGAATTAAATGGCATTCTAAGGCATAGGACGGTTGTAAAAACACCCCAGAAAAATAGAGTTGCTGAAAGAATGAATAGAACTCTTATGGAGATGGTTAGGTGCATGTTAATAGGATTAGGGTTACCAAAATATTTTTGGGGAGAAACTGTGGCTACAGCTGCATACTTGATAAATAGATCACCCTCTAGAGCTTTAGAGCTTAAGACTCCCATGGAGATGTGGAGTGGAAAACCCCCTGAATTAAACAACCTTAGGACTTTTGGTTGTGCTGCATATGCACATCAAAAGGAGGATAAATTTAGCCCAAAATCTAGAAAATTTGTATTTCTAGGATATGGTGATGGGGTTAAGGGATATAGGTTGTGGTCCTTAGAAAATAAGGTAATGAAACTGATTATAAGTAGGGATGTTATTTTTAATGAATTGTTATTTCCCTACTTGGAGAAAACTAATCCTACAGGGGCTAGTGAGCAAACCAATCCGGAAGTTGTGGAGCATCGCATCAATGAGAACTTGGTTCAGGTAGAGCAGAGGAGGCAAGAGGGTTCGGACCAAGTAAAGCCCTTGGATGAAGGCCAAGAAGCTCAAGAAACTCAAGAAGAGGCTGAACAAGAAGAGGTTGATGCAGTAAATAACTACCAGCTCACAAGAGACCGGGGAAGGAGAGTGGTTAGACCACCCTTGAGATATGGGTTTGCGGATGCTAATGTAGCAGCTCCTTGGATAGAAGGAGAGATTGAACTAGAAACTTACACGGATGCCATGGAGTGTAAGGATTCATCAAAGTGGCAGCTGGCTATGGAGGAAGAAATAGACTCTTTGATGAAGAGCAACTCTTGGGAGCTGGTGCCCAAACCAGAAAAACAGAGAGTGGTGGATTGTAGATGGCTCTACAAGATCAAAGAAGGAAATACTCCAAGGGATGAAGTCCGATATAAAGCTAGACTGGTGGCGAAGGGGTTCACACAAAAAAAGGCATAGATTTCACCGAAATCTTCTCACCGGTTGTGAAGTACAAGACGATCCGGATAGTGTTAGCATTGGTGGTCCAATTTGATTGGGAAATTGAGCAAATGGATTTGAAGACAACATTCTTACATGGAGAGCTCGATGAGACCATTTTCATGAGGCAACCCGAAGGCTATGAGGAAGAAAGGCAGGGAGAGTTAGTGTGCAAATTAAAGAAATCTCTCTATGGCCTGAAGCAATCACCTAGGCAATGGAATAAGAGGTTTGATTCCTTTGTAATCAGCTTGGGTTTCATGAGGAGCTACTATGATTCTTACTTGTACTATAAGGGGCAGAAGATTGAAGAGATGGTGATCATCCTCATCTATGTTGATGAAATATTGCTGGTTGGGAGCAGCATAGAGAGGATAAATAAATTGAAGGCTCAACTCAGTGAAGAGTTTGAGATTAAGGATCTTGGCCATGCACTAAAGATCCTTAGGATGTGTATCATCCGGGAAAGGGAGAGAAACAGATTGAAGATCTCTCAAACTTCCTACATAGAGAAGATGATATCTAAATTCTCTATGGAAGATAGCAAACCAGTGAAGGTTCCCCTTGCTGGTCATTTCAAGTTCTCTAGTGATCAATGTCCAAGATCAGAGGTGGAGAAGAAGGAAATGGAGAAAGTCCCCTACTCTAGTGCTATTAGTTCTGTTATGTACACCATGGTAAGCACTAGACCGGACATTGCTCATGCAGTGAGTGTTCTCAGCAGGTTTATGAGTAATCTCGGAAAGAAGCATTGGCTTGGGATAAAGTGGTTGCTGAGGTATTTGAAGGGAAGCCTAGAAGTAGGGCTGGTATATGAGAAGAGAGGTAATGCCATCTGCCTTGAGGGGTTTGCAGATTCTGACTATGGAGTAGACCGAGATAAAAGGAGATCGATTACCTCCTATTTTTTTTAGCTTAAATGGATGTTGTGTAAGTTGCAAGGCTCAGTTGCAGCCAGTGGTAGCACTTTCAACAACTGAGGCTGAGTACATAGCTGCTACGGAGGCCATCAAGGAAGCTATGTGGTGCAAAGGGTTGCTTGAAGAGTTGAAGGTACTGGATGAGCAGGTTGTGGTATTTTCGGATAGTTAAAGTGCCTTGCACTTATGTAAAAATCCAGTGTTCCATGAGAGGACAAAGCATATGGATGTTTGGTATTATTTCATTTGGGAAAATGTTACGAAAGGATGTATCCATGTGGACAAGGTTGCCACGGAAGAAAATCCTGCGGATTTGGGTACTAAAGTTCTACCTCTAAGTAAGTTCAATCATTACCTTGAATTACCTAGGATTGGAGTTGGTTAATTGATGACTCAAGAATGATTTTGGATCCCGAAGCTCTCTACACAATGGTTCGGGTTTTTTGAACACTTAGACAAAGGTATAGATTGTTGGTATTTGTCTAAGGTTCAAACATGTCCAAGTATGGTTCAAAGATGGTTAAAGTCTAAACCAAAGGTGGAGGATCAAAGCTCAGCAAGTTAGAAGGTTGCACACATGTGTGCACTTCATTTTGGAGCAAGGGAAGGCCATGCGCACTAGTGTGCGCACTTCTGCACACAAGAAGAAGGGTGTTGTGTGACGAGGACAACAACTCAAAGCTACAGCGCATCGCTGCAGCGTTGGAACCTAGCAGGAATGACACAAGGGACAGAAACTCAAAACTGTAGCGCTGGTTTCTCAGTGCTGCAGTGCTGGAATCTGGCAGAAATAACACACATGAACAGCTTGATTTAGCCTTTTAGGTGCGTGTGTACAAGGTCAAAACGCACAACACCACTTAGGAAAGTGATGAAGGGCCTTGATTAAGTGGGAATCATGATCAAAGGGTGAGGATTGGATCTCAAGAATGTCTAAGAAGTGGATGGCTATAAAAGGGGTTCCCAAGCCTCATTTTTCACATAGAGAATACAACACATACACGACACACTTTGAGATCAATTGTAATACAAGAGAGAATTATGTGAGAGACATAAACACAAGAGGGACTCTTTGTAGTGAGGCTGGTTATAAAGAAGAGAGAGAGTAGCATAGAGAGAGCATTGTAATCTTCTTTCTTCTCTTCTTGGTTTCTTCAAGAACTTGAGCTTCTTGAACGGGGTTGCTGTAACTTGTAAGAACCATTTGAGATAGTGCAGAGAGTTCGGAGGAACTCACGGGGACGTAGGCACATTGCCGAACCTCGATAACAAATTGCTTGTCTTCTTTCTTTTTTTGATTTTCTGTTCTTGTGTTCGATTATTGAAATTCTTTCTACAAGTCATTATAGACTTGGGTGTTTGGAAGATCACCGCCTGGGCATCTTGTCAAGGTGATTTTCAACAAGATATATGGCCCAGAAATGATAGACTTGAGAGGATCAAACTAGTTAGAGAGAACCTTAGAGTAGCTCAGAACAGATAGAAAGGATATGCGGATAAAAGAAGACGACCTCTCGAGTTCTAAGTTGGTGATTAGGTATTTTTGAAGATATCTCAATGGAAGGGAGTGTTGAGGTTTAAAAAGAAGGGAAAGTTAAGCCCGAAATTTATTGGGCCCTATGAGGTGATTGAGAGAATTGGGCCCGTAGCATATCAGTTGGATTTGCCTCCGGAATTAAAGCAATTTCATAATGTTTTTCATGTGTCTCTATTGAGGAAGTACTTGCACGATGAGTCCCATTGTGTCTCAAATCAGGCGATCGAAATTCAGAAAGATTTGACTTTTATACTAGTACCAGTCAGAATACTAGACAGAAAGGATCAAGTCTTGCACAATGAAGTCATTCCTTTGATTCAAGTATTATGGCGAAATAAAGATGTCGAAGAAGTCACATGGGAACATGAAGAAAGAATGAGGAAGAATTTCCTCCAATTCTTTTCTTGATTTTTAGGTGAGGAAATTTCGAGGATGAAATTTTTGTAAGGAAGGTAGAATTGTAATATCCATATTTATAAAATAAGAGTAAAGAAGTAATTTAATAAATATGACTCGAAATTTAAAATAATATATTTACGAAGGATTTAGTATTGAATAAAATAATTCTTTTGAAAAAAAAAATATCTGGGACGTGGACGTCATTAAAAGAAAAGAAAAAAAAAACCAAATCAGCTGGACGTCCAAATGACATCCAGGAGAAGAAGAAAGAAGAAAAAAAAGTTTCAAAAAAAAAAAAAACACAGAAAGTCAAAGACAAAATCGTGGGCACCAGGTAATACCTGCTGGCAATTTATTGTAAGGCATGGTAAATACCTCACAAGTCTTCAAAGTGTGGAAGACTTTGGGGTAGTGAGGCAGCCTTTTGGCTACCAAAATTTTTCCATGAAAAATTTGCTATATATATGTTCAGGTAAGTTACGCAAAGAAATTTGTTTAGTTCCTTTAACCCAGTTTGTTTTCTTGAAACTCTTGGGGACTTAGAGAAAGGTTATAATAGCAAAAGTTTGAAGGGATTTATTGCGGTATTTTGTAGAGAATCAAGAATAGCTGTTAGAGAAGTAGAAGGTAATATTATAGTGTTTATTTTTGGAATTTTTAGCATTTATGAAATTTCTCTGAATACAGAGTGAGAATTTTCAAAGTGAGTGGTTTATAACGAATTGAAGAATAAATTATAAATTTAATATAAATATGATATCAGGTGTTGACAATCTACAACCGGAGGAAGTTTCTGCGAGGAACAGGAAAGGCAATGAGGTGATCCACCAGTAGCTTTAAGTGTTACGTGGTGAGTTGGATTTACTTTAAGTAGTCTAAATAAAAAAATCAAATATTTGGTGATAGTATTAAATTTAATTATTAGAGTATGATTAGGTGATAGTTAAATCTTTGGTAGATAGATATGGTATAAATGATGGACTCGTAGAAAATTATTATGTGAGAAGAATTATTATTAGAAAAATGAGTTGATTTAACAATAAAAGCGATAAATAAAATTATTGATGAGCTATGGTTGATGTTTTAATATGAATTATGAGCATACAAATTTTAGTAGATATTGACAAGCTTTGATGGATGATTTGATGTGATTTGGGATGAAATTTAATGGATTTTGATAAGTTTTAATGGATGAGTTGATTTTAGTAGAATTTTTATATAATTTGAGAAAAATCAGGATAGTCCATTTAAGTATTTTGAATTTATATGTTGTTTTTATATTACTGTTTATATGCATATTACATATCGTTGCTCATATGCGTATGCATTTAATGAGAAAGAAAAGAATCGGGAAGGCAGCCAGTCTAATTGAAAAACCGTGCCAGTCGGTATATGCTAGGAAATAAATCTCGTGGCAGCCGGGAAAAGCTGAAAGAACCGAGTAGGCAGCCAATCTTATGAGAATGAAAGAACTGGGAAGGTAGCCGGTCTAAGATAATAACAACCTGTTGACAGATGGAAAGACGTTCCCATTATAATCATTCATGCATGGCATCTGTTTTAATTTTTGCTGCATTATTGAAATGCTTATGAGTGGCATGTTATTATGAAATTGTTTATAGACGGTTTGGTCTCACAGAGAGAGACAAGTATGGTAAGAAAGAAACAGAGAATGATAAGAACCATCTAAATGATGGACTTTATGATGTGAACCTCATTACGAGATAATTATGAGATAATTGATGGTCTTAAGGTAGACCAATTATTGAGAATAAGAGATTGATAGAGAATGAATCTTATAACATGTGTAATGATAGTAGAAAGTTATCATTAAATATTAAAAGACTATTTATGAAATTGGAATACTTTTAGTAAATTTAATTCACTGAGCTTGTGAAGCTCATTCCTCATTGTACAATGATTTCAGGTAGCAAAAAGGACAATTAGGCTGGTGGGTCAAAAGTTAGACGGATTTAATTTCTGTAAGCCACGTATGTGTCAATATCCTCAGACTAGTGAGAAAATGAAATAAATATTTGTAAATATTCATGCATCTTACGTTGTAAATTATATGTAAATTAATATCAGATTTATCTACCTCCCCTATTGAGGTTTGATAACTTTTTGTTAGTATTATTTTATTATGGTTGCATATATGTGTCGTGCTGAGATTCTCAAAAAATGTGATGACACCGTCTTGTG
Organism: Bretschneidera sinensis; assembly: GCA_023935145.1. Lineage (NCBI taxonomy): Eukaryota > Viridiplantae > Streptophyta > Magnoliopsida > Brassicales > Akaniaceae > Bretschneidera > Bretschneidera sinensis. Next base: position 105,526,947 of record CM043700.1, on the reverse strand, counting down.
GGTGGCCAACCCAGGATGGGTCGTTACAGGTATACATGGAATCTTTGTGCTTCATTCAACAATGGCTTTTTCATCTCTTTAAGACTCAAAATACTTGAAAATGCATCAAAACAAATAAGTGATCTAGGAATGATTCTTTAGAGTTGTTAACATATAAAAGTGTAATTATAACCTAGATCAACTCTAAAAATGCTAACAATTAAGTACTATTAAGATGTATTTTTTAACTCTTATCACAACCCTCAACTAGCTTATTGCTAGTCCCTAGAAATTCAAGCGAAAACAAGAGATGAATTCTACGGTGGGAATCAAGGCAAAGTAAAACAATACTAATGTTAACCAAGAGTAATTCACTTTTTTGTCTTAAAAATAGCACTTAATATACGACACATAGAATCATTAAATTTCACCAAAGTCCAAAAGTAATCCAAAAATCAATCTTAAAATCGTTATTGACTCTTGACATCCATCTTACCATAATCCATTAATCCGATCATTCGGATGATTTTATGCATAACATTTGTGAATACAAATCTTGGCCTCTAAAACATGAAAAATTGCGTGACATCAATCACAAAAACAAGCTCCATAGGCTTATATTTCGAACCACTCTCCACTATTTTAGAAAAATCATATTACATTGGATCAATAGGTCTTTAATAAGCTTGTAACGTTAGGCTAAGATAAAGGTTAAGAAAGAATGGGAAGGATTCACAAGTAAAAGAACTAAATCTCTTAGCTTTAAACATAACCACTTTTAAGCACTAGATAACCTTACTTCAATACCCAACTTTTTTCAACCATTTTTCGAGCATTTTTCTCAAATCACCACTTTTCTTTTCTTTTCTTCTTTCTTTGCCATAATTTACTTCTCTTTTTTTTTTTTTTTTTTTGTATTTTGGCATAAGACCATTCACCTCATTTTTCATTTTTTTTTCTTTTCCATAACCCCCAACTTATCTCTTTTAATGTACTTGGGTTATGGTAGTGATATTTTCTCATATTTCCATCCTTACTCCTTTTAAGTGCTTCTCAACAAATGTGTATAGCTAAGTTCTTTTAAGAGAAAGGTAATGATAAAATATTTTTAGGCTCATAAAGGTGAGTGAATGAGCTTTTAAAAGAAATAAGGCTCAAATTCTTTTTCAAGAAAAGGCTCAAATAGGTGACTAGCGATAAATATAGTAATGGTAAGTTTGAAATGCTCAAACGATTCAAAAATAGCCTATATCATATCCTAAGTAATGTGCATTCTAGGAATTCGCCTCAAGTGGTTATCAAGTAAGTTCTAGAGCTTGTCGAGACCACAAAAGTATTCACAAAATAATCACACATAAAACTTCTCTAGATGTTATAGACTAATCATACAATCTTACCACAAACTATAGTCTCAAACCAAATGAAGATCGACACCTAAATTATTCTCAAACCGAAGCAAGATTTAACTTCTTCTAAATGTTGTATGCTATCTAAATCAAGTTCATATCATTGGCATGTGAATTAACTCTAAGGCTAACACAAAGTATGCTAAACACAAACAATAAAGGAAAATGACACCAAGCAGTTTAATGAAAGAAAAAAATAATATGTTTCCTCCACCCTCAACTGAAAAATTACATTGACCTCAATGTGAAAGAGAAAGTAAAGGAAACTCCCTTTGTAAGTACAAGCGCACAATAGTTGAAAATTGTGCACCTCCATTTGATCTGTATGCTATAATTTTTGTTAAACGGGTAATTTGATACTCAAAATTTGAGAGAAGAAGACTAACCACCAACTTGAAGTTTTGCTTGATGAACACCAAAAGCTTCTTAGAACCAAGTTGATTGGAGAAATTTCTAGCAAAAGTTGCAAGATTAGGGCAAAATCCTACAAGAAAAGAAGTTAAGATGAAGAAATTTTGAGGAAAAATGAGGAGGGAGGTTAGGGTTTGGAGAGAAAAAAGGAAAGAGAGAAAAAAGACTGCTCAGTTCGTGTGTTTGAAATGAAAAGGAGAGGTGCAGAAAAGGGTTTTAATTGGGTGCAGGTACATGTGGCAAAATAGGGCAAGCCGCGGCTTGGCAGAAGGTGCGCCGCGGCTTAAGCTGTGCGGCTGTGGGCTTCACTTTGTGGGGGCGCGGTGCAGGCTAGGGCGAATTTGGCGACATTCTGTGGGGCGCAGCGCAGCGACAACTGAGGTGCGGCGTGAGCTGATTCAAAAAAAAATCTTGTTTGTTTGCCAAAAGAAAGAGAAAAATAAAATCAGCCAAAATAATAAAAATAATATTTTAAAAAAATCAGGTTAAATTAAACTAAAAATTAAAAATAAACTCACAAAACAAAAAGACACTAGAAAAGTAAAAATAAAAAAGTACCTTTGTTGTGTGGTCAAGTTAAGGTAAATAGACCGGATCCATAAGTGGAATGTCTTCCACCTCCAGATTTTGCCTATTGATTAAGATCTTAAGGCGTTGACCATTCACTTTAAAAATCTGATCATCCTTAGTGTCATTAATTTCCATCGCTCCATTTTCAAAAACATTTTGTACTATGGAAGGACCGGTCCATCTTGACCGAAGTTTTCCAGGATGCTGATGGAGTCTAGAATCGTATAAGAACATCTGATTATTAGGTCTAAATGTTTTTCTCAAAATGTTTTTATCATGGAATGCTTTCATCTTGGTCTTATAGATTCTAGAGTTCTCATAAGCATCGTTTCTTAATTCCTCTAACTCGGTCAGTTGATACTTCCTAAGCTTACCCGCCTCTCCTATGTCAAAATTAAAAGACTTGATGGCCCAATAAGCTCTATGCTCGAGCTCTACAGGTAAGTGGCAAGGCTTTCCAAAAACAAGCTGATAAGGTGACATACCTAAGGGAGTTTTAAAAGCTGTACGGTAAGCCCAAAGCGCATCAACTAGTCTCAAAGACCAATCCTTGCGATCCGGGTTAACTGTTTTTTCTAAAATTTGTTTAATTTCCCTATTAGCAAGCTCTACTTGTCCACTAGTCTAAGGATGATAGGCAATAGAAATTTTATGTAACACCCCATATTTTCACATCAAAGCTTCAAAAGAACGGTTGCAAAAATGTGTACCTCGATCACTAATTATAGCACGTGGTGTACCAAATCGAGATAACACATTTTCTTTAAGAAATTTTATTACCGTTCTATTATCATTGCTTCGGCAAGCTGCTGCGTTTACCCACTTAGATACATAATCTATTGCCATGATGATATATTGGTATCCAAAAGAAGGAGGAAAATGTCCTATAAAATCGATGCCCCAACAATCAAAGATTTCAATTACTAAAATAGGGTTTAAGGGCATCATATTTCGACGAGACACAGCTCCTAACCTTTGGCACTTTTCACATAAGTGACAATAGGTGTTTGTATCTTTAAACAAGGTGGACCAATAAAATCCACACTGCAAAATTTCCGCAGTGGTTTTTTTCATTGAAAAGTGGCCTCCACAATCTTGGGAGTGACAAAATTCCAAGATGCTGGCAATCTCTTCATTTAGGATGCAACGCCTTAGAATTTGGTCAGGACAGTACTTGAAAATATAGAGGTCATCCCAATAGAAATTATGTACCTCATATAAGAATTTTCTCTTGTCTTGAGTGCTCCAGTCCATTGGTATCTCACCTGTAGCCAAATAATTCACGATGTGAGCAAACCATGGTAAAGAAGTAATGGAGAGTAAATGCTCATCGGGAAAGTCATCTTTGACTGGTATGTCGTCGCAAGTGTCCTTAAAAGTTAGCCTTGATAGATGATCAGCCACTACATTCTCCACTACCTTTTTTTCTTTGATAGTGATGTCAAATTCTTGTAGGAGTAGGATTCATCGTATTAGTCGTGCTTTAGCATCCTTCTTTCTAAGAAGGTACTTGAGGGCTGAATGATCTGTAAAAATAAGAATAGGGGAACCAATTAAATAAGCACGAAATTTATCTAAAGAAAATACTACAGCTAGTAATTTTTTTTCAATTGTGGAGTAATTCATTTGAGCACTATTTAAAGTCTTATTAGCATAGTAAATGACAAATGGTTTTCTCTCTCTTCGCTGTCCAAGAACAGCTCCTACAGCGTGGTCACTAGCATCACACATAATCTCAAAAGGTAAAGTCCAATCCAGTGACTACATTATAGGTGCAGAAGTGAGCTTGCCAATCAGTATTTTAAAGGCCTCTTGACAAGCTTGGGTCCATTCAAAGGGGGTGTCTTTAACTAGGAGGGCACATAGTGGTCTAGATATGGTCGAAAAATTTTGTATGAACCTCCTATAAAAACCAGCATGACCAAGGAAAGATCTAATATCTTTTATGGTCTTAGGGATAGGTAATTTAGAGATTAATTCAATCTTAGATTAGTCAACCTCTATTCCTTTAGAAGAGACAATATGCCCTAAAACAATACCGGATGTACCATGAAATGGCATTTTTTTTCCAATTTAAAACTAATTCTTTTTCCTCACAGCGAATTAATACTCTTTCTAAATTCATTAAGCATGCTTCAAATGAAGATCCAAAAACAGTTAGGTCATCCATAAAGACCTCCGTGCAATTTTCAACCATATCACTAAAAATACTCATCATACAGTGTTGAAAAGTAGCAGAGGCATTACATAATCCAAATGGCATTCTACGAAAAGCATAGGTACCAAAGGAACAAGTAAAAGTGGTCTTTTCTTGGTCTTCTAATGTAATTCCTATTTGATAATAACCAGAGTAACCATCTAGAAAACAGTAAAAGGGATGACCAGCTACACGCTCAAGAATTTGATCAATAAAAGGGAGTGGGAAGTGGTCTTTCTGGGTGGCAGCATTTAATTTTCTGTAACCAATGCACATACACCACTCGGTCATAAGTTTGGTAGGGACTAGCTCTCCTAGGTCATTCTTTACCACCATGACTCCGGACTTTTTAGGAACAACTTGTGTAGGACTTACCCATTTACTATCAGCTATGGGATATATAATGCCCGCATCTAACAGTTTCAGTACTTCATTTTTCACTACTTTTTTTATTGTGGGGTTAATCCTACATTGAGGGTCTCTACGAGGACTAGTTCCTTCATCCAAATTTATTTTATGGGAGTAGATTAGGGGACTAATTCCCTTCAAATTAGCCATGCTCCAACCTAAGGTTGATTTATGTGCATTCAAATTTTGAAGTAATTTCTCACCTTGGGTCTCAGATAAGAGGAAATAATAACAGGAAAGGTAACACCTGGACCGAGAAAAGGATGCTTTAAACCCTTAGGTAGTGGCTTTAATTCAACTTTAGGTGCTTCCACATTTGAAGGGACTTGTTTCTCACTTCTTTCAGGCAGCTCCTCAAACTTTGGTTGCCATGCTCAAGTGCCATAATTATGAGATTTATCAAAAATAGTACAAATATCAATTATATCAGTTTTATCATTAAATAAATCAATCTCAAAATTCATAAGAAAATTTTCAAGAGGATCATAATCATGAGTTATGGAAACTCCCTCGTCGATGAGTGACTCGATCATGTACAACTGGTGGTTTTCATCCTCATCTTCAGGCTGTTTTGCAACATTGAAAATATTCACTTTAAGGGTCATGTTTCCAAAGGATAGCTTCGTGAGTCCATTCCTACAATTTATTAGAGCATTTGAAGTAGCAAGAAAAGGTCTACCCAAAATCAAAGGAATTTTAGAGTTAGTGTCAATAGCAGAAGTAGTATCAAGGATTAAGAAATCAACAGGATAATAAAATTTCTGAATTTGAATTAAAACATCCTCTACCACACCCCCGGGTACTTTGACTGAATGGTCAGCCAATTGTAACGCTATGCTGGTTGGTTTGATTTCTCCTAAACCTAGCTGTAAATAAATAAAGAATGGCATCAGGTTTACACCAGCTCCTAAATCTAGCAGGGCTTGTCCAACCTCATGATTTCCAATGCTACAAGCAATGGTAGGACAGCCTGGATCCTTGTATTTTGGGGGAATTCTTTGCTCAATTAAAGCACTAACTTGCTCAGTTAGGAATGCTGTTTTCTTGACATGATGCTTCCTCTTAATTGTGCACAAATCCTTGAGAACCTTTGCATAAGTGGGAACTTGTTTAATTATATACAAGAGTGGAAGATTCAGTTTTACTTGCCTTAGATTCTCTAGGATTTCATTATTTAGCTCCAGATTTTTCTTGTTTGATTTTAAGGCTTGAGTGAAGGGTTCCTTAATATGGCTTTTGGTCACTTCAGGGTCCTTGGGCAGCTCGGTTTTACAACTAGCTTACCCCTTTTCCACATCATCAGATTTATTCATTGGTGGGATGTGTAGTGACTTACCACTTCGAGTCATAATGGCATTTACATCTTTCAAATTTTATTGTGCCATATATTGACCGTGAGGTATGGACTGAGCTAGGGAAGGGAACTTACCTCGTTCAGTCACACTTAAGGAGCCCATTAATTTGGACACCTGGCTCTTAATTTCTTTGTTTTCCTCAATCACGTGCGTAATTAACGCCTCACACCTCTAGTTTGTTTTACCTTGTGCTTCTATAAAAGCATGTAAGGTGTCTTCTAAAGAGTTCTTAGAGGATGAGGGTGCATGATAAGGTGCAGGGTATGATCTAGGGGGCTGTGCATGCTACTGATTTTTAGATTTCCAGCTGAAGTTGGGGTGATTTCGCCACCTCAGATTATAAGTGTTAGAGAAGGGTGCTTGAGGCTTCTTATACATGCCTAAAGCATTACATTGTTCCTCGTACAGCCCTCTCATATCAACAAATGTAGGGCACTCTTGGGTGAGATGATCTACCCCGCCACACACAAAACATGGTTCCAAAGGTTCAGCTTGATTAACCACGTGTGTTGGCTTTTTAGTTTTTAATGCCTCTAACTCCCTAGTGAGTAATTCGACCTTAGCTTTCAAGTTGTCTTCTTCCCTAAGATGGTATATTCCTCCACCACTAGGGTTACCTATAGGTTGTGACCTATTCGCGTTTTCAGTAGCACTAGGTCCAGTCCAAGTATGAGCTTTTTCAGTAAGCTCATTGAGGTTTTCAATAGCCTCATCAGGGTCTTTTTGCAGAAATTCACCATTGCACATCATCTCTACAAATTGACATTCTCTATAGGTAAGACCCTCATAGAAATAGCTCACTAAATTCTAATTTTCATACCCATGATGTGGACACATACTTAACAGCTCTTTAAATTTCTCCCAAGACTGATACAAAGTCTCGTTTTCCTTTTGTGCAAAGGTGGAGATTTGTCTTTTCAAAACATTAGTCTTATGTTGAGGGAAGTATTTGTTAAAAAAGACTTGGGTCATCTCATTCCATGACCCAATTGATCATGGTCTCAGCGAGTATAACCAACTCTTAGCTTTATCCTTCAAAGAGAAAGGAAAAAACTTGAGTCTCACGATATCATCCATTGCATCTTGACTATGAAAAGTCACAATTAATTCCTCAAATTCTCTAATGTGCACATATGGGTTTTCGTTTTCCAAGCCATGAAAAGTAGGGAGTAATTGTATCATTCCTGTTTTAAAGCTTTAAGGGCAAGTGTTGGCCGGAAACATAATGCATGATGGTGTGGCTGTTCGGCTAGGATATAGGTAATCTTTAAGTGTCCTAGAAACATTTTCATTAGAGTTTTCAGCCATGTTATGAAAAGTTTCTAAATTTTCGGGTGGGTGTACACTAGGGTTTGATCTAGGCGAGGTTTCACTAACGGACGTGGAAGGAAAATATATCTCTATATCGGGTCCCTTAATGAATCTCCCTCGTGAATCTCTCGGTCTAAGCATACACCAACTGATTTAAAAAGAAATAAATAGAATAGAACACAAAAAAAAATCAAAAAATCAAAAACTTAAATAGAAGAACGGTAGTACCGTCTTGTCTTAGAGTTGACAAACTTCCTTGTATGTAAGTGCGTTTCCCCGGCAACGGCGCCAAAATTTGATTACGCCCAAAACATAACGCGGTAGTTGTAGCACAGCTTTGGGGTGTCAATTCCACAGGAAAACAAGTTAACTACAAAAGAAGGTGTGAACCATAACACAAACGATAAAGATTTAAGTGGAAAGTATGAACTGTTGATAATGGAGTAATTGTGTAAAATAGATTGTAAAATATAATAGAGGGACAACAAGGATCCGGGAATCCTCTCTAGGTTCGTTGCCCTAATCCTAACTTGATTCAGTTGTTTTTATCTCGATTGCACGTTTCACATCCCAAACATGCAATCGGCAAAATATTCAATGAGAACATGTATAAATCCTAATTTGATTGTTATGAAATACTTTTTATTTTCGATTCATGCACACATGATCTATCCTATAGGTTTATCAAGAAACAACAATATATCTTTTATGACAATATTGCAGTAATGGACAAGCCTAAAGGATAAACCTACCGGACTCAATCATACCCAAACAATCTTGACATAAGGAAAGCATGACTAAATTTAAATCAAGGAGAAAGATACAATCATCGGATTAAATGAAACCTTATAATTAGATTAAAAAGCAAATCATAATAATATCTTAACGATAAAGCTCTATTACAACTGAATCAAATAAAGGAAAATAGGAACAACTACACCTAGGGATTCATCCCTTCGCCTTGCATGGAGATTAGTTAGCAATGGGGCTCATGGTTGAACACTTTAATGGAGGAGAAGTTGCTACTTCCTTGAGTCTTCCAGCTTCATGCATCCCTAATATCAAACCCTAAGTGATCTATTTATAATACAAGGGTCCTAGGGTGTTTTAGGGTTTTAAACAATCATTAAAGACCTAATTCAGACCTAACTCGGAGAGCAAAATTAGTGTCCGCGCTTAGGCTTGGATTTTCTCGCACCTAGGCTTGGTTTTAGGCCAGCCTTGTAAATTTTCTAGAAGGTGCGCCCCAGCTCCATCCAGGGAGTAGCGCACACCTCAGGGCGCAACACAGCTCCATCTAGAGTGCGCCCTGACTTGATGGTCTTCTTTGCTTGTTTTGGCCTCTGATCTGGAGGGTGCACCCCAGCTCCATCCAAGGCGCGGTGCACATACTTGGATCTCTTTATTTAGCCTTTTTGAAAGCCCTCATTTGCTTTGGTATACATGGAATCTTTGTGCTTCATTCAACAATAGCTTTTTCATCTCTTTAAAAGTCAAAATACCTGAAAATGCATCAAAACAAATAAGTGATCTAGGAATGATTCTTTAGAGTTGTTAACATATAAAAGTGTAATTATAACCTAGATCAACTCTAAAAATGCTAACAATTAAGTACTATTAAAATACATTTTATAACTCTCATCAATGGCTCAGCATCTCTCTTCTCCTTGTTGCCACTTTCTTGCCCTTGCTGCATAGCAAGGTTCTCTTCCACTTGATTGTCCACTTGTCTCCCAGACCTCAATGTGGCAATCGATTGCACTTGTTCTTGTCCGTGCGTAGGAGTCGATGAATTTCCAACCCCAAATCTGTTCCTTTGGGTTGGGCATGGGTTAACTGGGAAACTTTCCCTTTTCTCCTTCACCCACGTGACTTGCGATTTAATCCATTTGACTCTCTAGCTTAGCAATCGCTTGGGTGTTTACTATTTGCGCACTCCTTACTTCACTGATGGAGTGTCCGGTCATTTTTATGAAATCCTTGAAGGTGTCCTCCAATGACTGTGAAACTGACGTTGGCGCTTGAGTGGGAGCTTGGTAAGCGGGTGATGGTGCTGGATGGGCTGAGCGACCATAACTTGGAACTGGTGGAGGAAATCCGGGAGGGTATTGATTTTGAGCATGATGAGGGGCTCCTCACTGATTTATCAGTTGGTTCTACTTTCATGAAAAATTAGGGTGGTTCCGCCACCTTAGATTGTACGTCTCGGAGTAAGATCCATTTGATTGCCACCGATAGTCAATAAAAGCGTTCATTTGTTCCATGGGATACTCGGTAAAAGCTGGCATAGATAGACAATTATGTGCTAAATGCATAAGACTAACACAGATGGAACAACTATCAACATTAAATGTATTGGTTGTATTGATGGACTGGCCGGTCATCTTCATGAAATCTTTGAGGGTGTCCTCTAAAGACTGTGAAACCGGCGCTGGATTCATCCACATTTTTTTTTATTTATTTTTTATTTATTCTAATTTTTATTTATTATTTATTTTTATTTTTTTATGGGTAATTGTCAATAGAAACAAATAAACTAAAATAAAATTGCAAAAGAAAAATAAAACAAAAATGCTAACTAAACTAGTAGAAAAATAACAAAAAATTTAATTTTCACAAACCAAACAACTCCCCGGCAACGACACCAAAAACTTGTTGTGAGTTTTAAATTACTCGCAAGCGCACGAGTCGTTTGCAATATACTGTTGTACAAGTGTGAGGTCGAATCCACAGGGAATTGCGTTGTGAAAATATATTTTTATCTAAACTAACCCTATTTTAACCTAGTTCCGAATTTTGGATTATATCTTGCAAAGAAATATAAACTAAACTAAATTGATTTAAAAACAACTGATAAAAACACTAAAGTTTTCTTAATCCACCCCACCAAAATAAAGCATATATCTTCATGTTCTATATAAAAATAATCTATCAAATTATTCCATGAATCCACAATTACACAAATCACAGCGAATACCCAAACTAAGCCAAAACCATCCAATGTATCTGTTTAATTCACAAATCACAATGGATATCCAATCTAATTTGAATGATCCGCTATATTAGGTAGATGAAACACAAGGAATATCCAATTTAACAATTTAAAAGCAATCAATCATAAGATTTTACTCAAATAATTGAATAGAACATTTATACTAAAAATATCAGAATTGTATGAACAAATCTGAAAATATTATGCCAAACAATGGCGAGGCTTCATCTTCAACCTTAGATGAAGATTTTAGCCTCTCATAATTATGAAACTAAAGTTCACAATAAAAGTGCTAAACATTAAACTTTAAAACTAAAAAAGAAATAAATTAAAACTGACTATACATTGGGAGAAATTCCACTCGCTGTTGGGCAGTGCTTCCCCTCGTGGTAACAAAGCCTTCGAGATCCACCAGAATTCTAACAGAAGTACTCGAGATTGCACACCGAATGATGAAGTGAGATGGGGCTTTTATAGGGGAATTCCCATAGTACAATGTGTTTCAAATTCGATGTGGGATATTTCCTGAGTGTGCTCGATCGCAGTCTAGTGTGCCCGAGCATATACTGGTGCACTACAAAGCATTTTTAACCGATGTGGGATGTGCGAGTGAGCACTTGCGATCGATCGCAAGTCTGGTGCGCTCGAGCGCACTAGACATCTTCAGCTTGACCCTTGTCGACTAAAACTGCCATAACTTTCTCTAGAAAAATCATTTTTACAAGTCATCAAATTCTTTAGAAAATAGACTTCCGAATATTTCCAAACATATATGGCTTATCTCTTGGTTCTTCCTGAATCAATACAGTAAAATCCACAAAAATGATTGATCTCTACAGGAAATTCTGGAAATTTTAGTGAAACTCCTTTCCCATTGCTTGTAAACCTGAAAAACAATGAAAACAACTCAAAGTAAAAAATTCTTAAGCTAACAAATGTAAATTAAGTGGCCAAACTATGCAATATTTGGCACTCATCAGCATTCATGGCAAATACCAGGAGAAATCAAGAGGTAGAGGGCAGAGCCATGGGAGATCTCATTCCAAATCAAGATTTGGAGGAAATAGATGCTTCTACTGCAACAAGGAGGGCCATTTCAAGAAAGATTGCAAGAAGAAGATGTAGGATAAGAGAAGAAGCTATACCAATAATAGAGAGGCTTCAATTACCAAAGGAGAATAGCAAATGATGTTCTTGTTGTGTGCTCAAATGTGAGCAGGAGGCAAGGTAGCGAGAAGTGGATTCTGGATTCCAGGTTCACTTATCATATGTGTCCTCACAAGGAATGGTTCAATAATTTCAAGGAGATCAATGATGGAAGGGTCTTCTTGGGTAATGACAATTCTTGCCAAGCAAGGGGGATAGGAGACATCCAGTTGAGGATGTTTGATGGAGTCACAAGGCTGCTTTGAAATGTGAGGTATCTTCCAGATTTGAAGAGAAATTTGATCTTATTAGGGCAGCTGGATTCCTTGGGCTACACATGAAAAATAGAGGGAGGAAAGATCAAGGTGGCCAAGAGATCTTTGGTAGTGATCAAAGCAGCAATAAAGGAAGGACTCTATGAGATGATCGGAGAGACAAAAATCAATGATCAAGTAGTAAGCTTGATGGCTGAGATGGATAGGGCAGCCCTTTAGCACACTTGCTTGGGACACATGAGTGAAAAGGGCCTACAAGTTCTTAGCAAGGATGGTCTACTTGGAGGAGATGAAGTAGGGATATTAGATTTCTGCGAGTGTTGCGTTCTTGGGAAGCAACACCGGGTCAGCTTTAACACTGAAGTGCACAAGTCTAAGGGCATTCTTGACTATAGTCATTCAGACCTTTGGGGACCAATAAGAACACCAACACAGGGAGGTAACTTTTACTTTCTGTCTTTAATTGATGATTATTCAAGAAAGGTTTGGGTTTATTTGCTTAAAAATAAATTAGATGCTTTGAATAAATTTATTGTGTGGAAAAAGTTGCTGGAGACTCAAACGGGTAGGGTAGTTAAGGCTTTACGAACCGATAATGGCTTAGAATTTTGTAATAAGGATTTTGATAAATTATGTGAATTAAATGGCATTCTAAGACATAGGACGGTTGTGAAAACCCCTCAGCAAAATGTAGTTGCTGAGAGGATGAATAGAACCCTTATGGAAAAGGTTAGGTGCATGTTAATTGGGTTCGGTTTACCAAAATATTTTTGGGGGGAAGCTTAGTCTACTGTTGCATACTTGGTAAATAGATCACCCTCTAGAGTTTTAGAGCTCAAGACTCCCATGGAGATGTGGAGTGGAAAACCCCCCGAGTTGAGCAACATTAGGACTTTTGGGTGTGCTGCATTTGCACATAAAAAAGATGATAAACTTAACCCAAGTTTTAGAAAATGTGTATTTCTAGGGTATGGTGATGGGGTTAAAGGGTATAGGTTATGGTCTTTAGAACCAAAAGGAATGAAACTCATAATAAGTAGGGATGTTATTTTTAATGAATTGTTATTTCCTTACTTAGAGAAAACTAACCCTGCAGAGGCTAGTGTGCAACCCAGTCCGAAATTTGCGGAGCATCGCATCAAAGAGAATTCAGTTCAGGTAGAGCAGAGGATGCAAGAGGGTTTAGACCAGGTAAAGCCCATTAATGAAGGCCATGCTCAGGGCACTCAAGAGGAGGCTGAACTGGAAGAGGTTGATGCAGCAAGTTAGAATGACTACCAACTCACAAGGGACGGAGAAAGGAGGGTGGTGAGACCACCTTTGAGATATGGGTTTGCTGATGCTAATGTAGCAACTCCTTGGACAGAAGAAGAGATGAGTGAACCAAAAACTTACATAGAAGTCATGGAGTGTAAGGATTCATCAAAGTGGCAGTTGGCTATGGACGAAGAAATGGATTCTTTGATGAAGAACAACTCCTGGGAATTGGTGCCCAAACCAGAAAAATAGAGAGTTGTGGATTGTAGATGGATCTACAAGATCAAAGAAGGGAATACTCCAGGAGATGAAGTCTGGTATAAAGCTAGGTTGGTGGCAAAGGGGTTCACATAAAAAGAAGGCATAGATTTCACCGAAATCTTCTCATCGGTTGTGAAGTACAAGATAATATGGATAGTATTGGCAATGGTGGTCCAATTTGATTGGGAAATCAAGCAAATGGATGTGAAGACAGCGTTCTTACATGGAGGGCTTGATGAGACCATCTATATGAGGTAACCCGAAGGCTATGAGGAAGGAAGGCAGGAAGAGTAGGTGTGCGAATTGAAGAAATCTCTCTATGGCCTAAAGCAATCACCTCAGTAATGGAATAAGAGGTTTGATTCCTTTGTAATCAGTTTGGGTTTCATGAGGAGCTACTATGATTCGTGCTTGTACTACAAGGGGGCAGAAGGTGGAGAAAGTGGTGATCATCCTGATCTATATTAATAATATGTTGCTGGTTGGGAGCAGCATGGAGAGGATAAAAGAATTGAAGTCTCAACTCAGTTCGGAGTTTGAGATGAAGGATCTTGGCCATGCACAGAAGATCCTTGGGATGTGTATCATCCGAGAAAGGGAGAGATACAGATTAAAGATCTCTCAAACTTCCTACATAGAGAAGATGATATCTAAGTTCTCTATGGAAGATAGCAAACCAGTAAAGGTTCCCCTTGTTGGTAATTTCAAGTTCTCCAGTGATCAATGTCCGAGATCGAAGGTGGAGATGAAGGAAATAGAAAAAGTCCCTTACTCTAGTGCTGTTGGTTCTGTAATGTTCACCATGGTAAGCACTAGACTTGATATTGCTCATGCAATAAGTATTCTCAGCAGGTTTATAAGTAATCCCAGAAATGAGCATTGGTTTGGGATGAAGTGGTTGCTGAGGTTCTTGAAGGGAAGCCCAGAAGTAGGGCTGGTTTATGAGAAGAGGGGTAAGTTCATCTGCCTTGAGGGTTATGCTGATTCAGACTATGGAGCAGACCAGGATAAGAGAAGATCGATTACTTCTTACTTCTTCAACTTAAACGGATGTTGTGTAAGTTGGAAGGCTCAATTGCAGCCTGTGTTAGCACTCTCAACAGCCGAGGCTGAGTACATAGCGGCTACGGAAGCCATCAAGGAAGCTATGTGGTGTAAAGGGTTGTTTAAAAAGTTGAAGTTACTAGAGGAGCAGGTTATGGTGTATTCGGATAGCCAAAGTGCATTGCATTTGTGTAAGAATCCAGTGTTCCATGAGAGGACAAAGCACATGGATGTTCGTTACCATTTCATTCGGGAAAATGTTACGAAAGGATGTATCCATATGGACAAGGTAGCCACGGAAGAAAACCTGTGGATTTAGGTACTAAAGTTCTATCTCTAAGCAAGTTCAATCATTGCCCTTTTCGCTCATGTGTCCCAAGAGAGTGTGCCAAAGAGCTGCCCTATCCATCTCAGCCATCAAGCTTGCTACTTGATCATTGATTTCTGTCTCTCCGATCATCTCACAGAGTCCATCCTTTATTGCTCCTTTGATCACTACCAAAGATACCTTGGCCACCTTGATCTTTCCTCCATCTACTTTACATGAATGCCCCAAGGAATCTAGCTACCCCAATGAGATCAAATTCTTCTTCAAATCTGGAAAATACCTCACATTTCGCAGTAGCTTTGTGACTCCATCGAACATCCTCAACTGGATGTCTCCTATCCCCCTCACTTGGCAAGAATTATCATTCCCCAAGAAGACCCTTCCATCATTGAACTCCTTGAAATTCTTGAACCATTCCTTGTGAGGGCACATGTGATAAGTGCACCCAGAATCCAGAATCCACTTCTCACTACCTTACCTCCTGCTCACATTTGAGCACACAATAAGAACATCATCTTGCTGTTCTCCTTTGGCAACTGAAGCCTCTCCATTGTTGGTGTAGCTTCTTCTCTCATCCCATATCTTCTTCTTGCAATCTTTCTTGAAATGGCCCTCCTTGTTGCAGTAAAAGCATCTCTTTCCTCTAAATCTTGATTTGGAATGAGATCTCCTATGGCTCTGCCCTCTACCTCTTAATTTCTCCCGGTTGTTGCCATGAATGCTACTGCCTTTTCGAGTTGTTGGCCTTCCTTTTATGAACAACCCTTCCCCACTTGATGCCTCCTTACTCTTGGCTTTGAAATCATAAGTCCTTATGGCATTGATCACAATCTCCTTGGTTAAGGTATCTCTTCCATACTCAATAGCATTAATCAAATTATCAAAACAATCAGGAAGAGAATTTAACAAAATAACAGCCAATTGTTCATCCGGAAATTTAATACTACAACTAGCCAAATCTTGAACTAGTTTATTAAAGACATCAAGATTATCTTGCAACTTCTTACTAGGATCAATTTTAAAAGCAAAGATTCTTTTCAGAAGATAAATCTTGTTAGGGAGAGTTTTGGCTTCCACATGATAGCCGGATCTTCCGAGTCTCCGCACTCCCTTGTGACACTATCTGACATGTGTAAGAAGATGGTGTTAAATGCCATCTTCTTCATCTCAACCTGCTGGTCCTCTGTGATACTTGCTGGAAAAGCATCATGTTCTCCAATAGCCAAGTCCACTTTCTGTTGCATAAGAACCGCCTTGATCTTCCGCTTCCAAAGGGTAAAATCTCCCTTTCCATCAAACTTTGCAACAACAAAATTTGAAGCCATCTTTGTGGAGAAAATCCAAGATTTATACAATATCCACAAATGCTTTCTTTAACCTCAAGAACATGATCAAAGATGGATCTTAACACCGTTCTTGAATCACCCTCAAGAACACGATCTGATCTTGATCTTTACTCCGTTCTTGAATCACTTAAGAAGTTGATCTTTGATTCTTGGAGTCTTGACTCCATCACCTTATTGTTCTTGCTCCGATACCCTCTCACCAAAGCTCTGATACCACTGTTAGAAATCACCTTGACAAGATGCCCATGTGGTGATCTTCTAAACACCCAAGTTTAGAATGACTCATAAAGATTAGGAATCGAAACAGGAACAAAAATCAAAAAAAGAAAGAAGACAAGCGATTTGTTATCGAGGTTCGACAATAGCCTACGTCCCCTTGAGTTCCTCTGAACTCTCTACACTAAATCAATGGTTCTTTTACAATCACAGCAACCCCTCTCCAAGAAGCCTCTGTTCTTAAAGAAACAAAGAAGAGAAGAAAGGAAGAAGATAAGAACCATTACAATGCTCTCTATCTAATCTATACTCCTCTGTCTTTACAACTAGCCTCTCTACAATGAGTCCCTCTTGTGTTTTGTGTCTTTGCACTCTCACAAAATTCTATTTTTTATCTCTTTTATAATTATGACATTAAACTCTTGTATTGCTTTGTCACAATTGTTGTTGAGAATGAAGCTAGGTGACCCTTTATATAGTGCACCAACTTCTTGACTAATCTTGAGTGTCATTCTCCACCCTTAGATCTTGATGACCAATCAACCATGGCCCTCCATCAATCCTAAGTGATGCTATGCATTTTTGGACTTGCACCCATGCACTTAATAAAAAGCTGAATCAAGTTAATCATGTGTGCATCAGTGTGCCTAGCGCCTAGGCCTCCAACAGGGCGCTCTATGGCCTTGGGCAAAATACTTTTTCACCACTTTCTGGGCACCGCGGCCTTGGGTAGGAGGCTCTGTGGCCTTAGACTTCCTTCAGTATCCTCACTTGCTGGGTGCCGTAGCCTGGGAGGAGCAGGGCTGCGACGCACACTGATGCTGGACCCTTCAAAGTTGTGCGCACTTCTTTGTCTTGCTGAAAGGAGAGGTGTGCACACACCCAAAGTGAGGCGCACACTTGTGTGCACTCCTTTAACATGCTGAAATTCATTCTTCCATCTCTTGTTTAAACCTTAACCATGTTTAAACCATGTTTAAACCTTAGACAAATACCAACATAAAGGAAGTATATCACATCTATTTGTGAAATCAATGAGGCAAACTCTATGACACTCATTGTATCAGTGTCACAATTGTCAAAATAAGCTATCCTGCCACCTATATATTTTCTTGAAGGGCCTAAGAGAAACATCCCATTGTAGTTAATCTTAATGGAATATATTGAGTTGCCCATACCTATAACATATTTCAAAATAATTTATTATAAAGTAATAAAGACTCATTGCAATATTCATTAATTTTAAAGCTCAAAATTTTTTATTTTAATGGTCACAACTCAAGATAAACAACAAGTACCAAACATATGTTCAGACTATAGATTACAAAGGTCTATTTTTTTAGTGGTTACTGCTATAAGAAAGTCATCAAGTAACTTCTTTTCATCTTCTCAAATCTCATGAATAATGAAATTATTTCTTTTCTTGGGTTGGTTTCCAAAGAGCCGTTATACACAAAATAATATATATATCATATCTCATAATCGCGAATTCGGCACATAGCTAGGAAACACCCAAAATAATAAATGTCTGCACACAACAAGAAACATATCTAGATACTGTAATAGATTGCAATTGGGGGCGGAGTAATTTCTAGGGCACACCCTTATCATCAACGTGAATCTGACGCACAACTAGAAAACGCCCATAATATAATAGTAAATGTCCCTAAATCCATGCAGGACACTTCTGTGTATGATTATAACATCAGTACCAAACCCATTCTCATAATTTCAATAATAGATTCCATTCTCAATTCTTCTTCATATTCAAAACATCTCATAAATATTTTATTTCAACAAATACAACTCTTCTTCATAACTTATTAAAAAATGATCAATCATTTCAAATCAGAGAAAAAAAATCATATTTCTTCACAAATATTTCAATCCAAATGTACAAATTCATTTTTTTCTCAGTCAGTTCATAAATTCAAGCACATAATACATTTTTACTACATAAAAACAATAAGAGTTTATGTATAATTTGGTAGTAAAAACTCATTTCAACTACAACTAATCCAAATAAATTTTATAAAGCATGGCTACCAACACGCAACAAGAATACGCTAACCAGTATTACTATCTCATAAATTGATCTAAACCATTTTATTGGGTTAAATGCATGTATATATGTATGCATGCTTCAAATCTATTCTCAAATTCAAAGTTTTGGTTGAACTATTTTTTCTTCATTTTGAATCAAAATCCAAACTTTATTTAAGAAAAATATGAGGTCTTAAACCCTTAAAATCATGATTTCTATATAAAAATGAATGAGAAAAGAGGAGATTACGTCCACAAATATTTTGATAGAAACTTCTTAAAATCAATTCTTGAACGATCAAATTCAACAATCGTTTATGAAAATCTCAAGTTTTAGTATAGTTTTCAATAATTTGAGAAAAATTTAGAGAGAGAAATGAGATATTTTTTACGAAAGAAATGAATTTTGGTAATGAAATGGAGTTTATATAGTGCACAACACCTTACTAGTCTACTACCCAATTGACTAGTATACCTTAGTCAATTGGTAAGGTACTAGTCAACTACTAGTACCTTCTGACGCCCTCCAAAACCCATTTTTCATCATTTTAGTCTTCTTACCACTTCTATTTAATATATTTTAATTTTTTTTATCAATATTGCCTCAAATTCGAATTTGAATTTAAATCAATATGTATATGTATGAATGATTATAAAAAATAAAATAAGAGATTACCAAATTACCCTTATCACTAGGGTGAGGATTTTACACTTAAGATAACCGAAGCCACAAGTCATTGATAAGCAAACCTAATAATGAAAAAAATTAAACAGTGGATTAATTTTGTTTCAAATTTAACATCCAACGGGGCTAGTCAACAACATTTATGGCAATGAATTCATAGATTATTTTTATTACTATTTGTGTCATACATTAGTATTGTATTTTGTGTGGTTTAATTCCATTGAGAAATCTAAAATTACAATATATGACATAAGAAAAATTAACATACATACCTAATTAATAATAATAATAATAATCAATAAGACAAAAATGGAAAAGTATTTATTTGAAATTAATTCATAACTTTCTATATGTTTATATATTTTGACTAATAGTAATTAATTTTCTCTTATATTAGCTAGAAAAGAAGGTGAATAAGGATATGGTGGTCATCTAACCACTAAAAGAATAGACAGAATAAAAAACAATAATTATATGGCCACACTGAAATAATCAATGCTCACTTATTTCTTCTTTCTTTTCCTTTATTTCTTAACGGAAAGAATTGTATGCCCTATAACTATATAAAGGAGACTTATTGCTAAAGGATAACCATAAGAGAATCAATTATAGCTTCACCATAAAAAAAGTATTACATAAATTGCCTTGAGTCGTTACTCACAAGAAATTCCTAGATTTCTCCAAACAAACACATTTAAGATAGCCAAAAACCAATTTTCGTTTTTACCCTCATTTTAGCACCCACACACGAGAATCATGCACTAAAATGCTAACCTTATATGAGCATCAAATGTCAGGCCATTGAGCTTTTGACCAAAAACATGATAGAAGTTCGAAGGTCATTGGTACTTCAAGTCGTCACATCATTTCTACCACAATTATCAATTTGTAACGTATAGTACGGTGTACAACATGGAACCTGCATGTAGCCGTCTATGCTTGATCGTGTGGTATCTATGGATGCAAGGCCACTTGCACCATATACGATATCGATGTTGCAAGAGATGTAATAGAGGAAAAACAGAAAGAGACGACGAGACAACGTCACATCTATTTACTTTGGTATAATTTTTTCATAATTTTGAATAACTTCTTCAGGAGTAGTTAGTAGAGAAAAGGGTTTTCTCTATACAAGGCCACTATTGGGTAAGTTTTTTAGTTATTTTTTTTTTCGTGTAATTATATTGCTCCCATATATATGTTTAGTTATGCTTGATTGGTTATTTGGTTTGATTTAGTTTCATTTAATTTCTTGATTTTGTTGTTCAAATTGTGCATGTCTTGATTTTTAATATATTTTACCACATAAATGCTAATAATTCGTGTTTTTTTATTTTTATCATATTATTATTTTCTTTATTTGATATAAATGAAGAGTTATGCTATTTTAGATAATGTATTGAATTATGATTTAGATTAGAATTTTCCTAGTGTCGAATCAACCTGCCATAAAAATTGTTTGCCTTAAAAAAATGAAATAAAAATATTACATATATATAATTTAATATGAAGCCGAACCCTCACTTCTTAGTAATCTCAATTCATACCACGTTGCAGTAATTAAAAAGAAGTGGGAGTTTCTTTTTATGAAAGAAAATATGAAAGACAAAAGGAAACAAAAATGAAATTCATACCACATTGCAGTAATTAAAAAGAACTGGGAGTTTCATTTGATGAAAGAAAATATGAAAGAGAAAAGGAAACAAAAATGAAATGAGTGTCATACGTGAAAGAAAAGGAAAAAACAATTTGGGACCACCGTAAATGTGTGAAGCCCAAGTCTAGTGTATAACGTATATTTGTTAAAAAAACATATTTCAAAAATAATTTAATAGCATTTAACACTTTCTGTAATGACCCATCCCTGGGTGGGCCATATGCGAGGTGGTATCATCACCTTTCAGCTCCGAGCATCCAATCTATATGCACACAGATAAATTACAATGCAAATGAATAACTTTTCCAATATCACAATTAAATACTAACATAGGTATTCACATACAAAACGTTTTTGATATAACAATACAACCCTTATAAAATTTTACAAGGTACAAAATACAAGGAAAACTCCCATCAATGATTTAATCTAAACTGATGTAGACTCCCAAAAGACTCAAGATGTGACGAAGCCGTCGACAAAGACATATTTAAAAAAATTTGACCACAAGTCTCCTAGAATTTAACCTGAAACATTAGTAAAATAAAGGGGGTGAGCTATAAAGCTCATTAAGAAATCAACGTACTAGAAGTAGTCATAATGAACCGCCTTTTCATTTCAAAGCATAATTCTCAGCAGACTTTAGACTTTTCTTTAAGTTATTTTCCTTATTTTCTTATCACAAAAGAAATAAATATCATAACAACAATTTATTTCAATCTCTTAATCCATAAATTTTTCCATACATAACATAACCTTAGCCTTTTATGAACAACATCAACCATAATACTTCTTAAATCACAGGGATCAATAATTTCACGCCCTTCACCATGCCAAAAACATCACATATCCCTCATGGGTCAATTACAACATACGCCCATCATGAGCCAATCACAACATACACCCCTCATGGAACATTTCCATCATCACATCAATTATCAGCGATATGCAATGCAAATGAGAATGTAATGAATTATATAATCATTTATATAATCATATCATTGTAACACCCCTCACTGGGCTAATCACATATCAACAGGGACGTCTCCCCATATACCAGTACATTTTCACAATCGAATAATCACATCATCAATTTTTTTAGGATCCTTCATTGATCCGAGAGGAATCCTACTCGTCCAAATACGTTTAGTACCCTTACACCCCTTTTAGGAAGGGACCTAATGCAATCTCACCACTCTCCCCTCTTATAATACGCTAACCATGTATATAGCATGAAAATGCATTCACCAAATAATGAATATGCAATAAGCATTCATTAATCAACCACATCACATTTTCATACAAAACCAATCAATCAAGTTCATTACATTCATAACAATTTAACAATCATCTTTCAATTTATCTATACATATCACAATGCTCACCCAAAGGTAAACATATCAAGGTCTAATCACAATTATTTTCTTTAAAACTCATTTATACATTTTATTTCCTTTGAAATCTCTTAATCATTTACCAAGTCATTCATTTTACCAAGTTTTTTCAAAGTACATTATAACGTAACTACGCTCATTCTTATACCTCCATATTCTTATATATATAAATATAAGCCTAAAATTATTATTATTACTGTATATTCATTCATATTCATATACATTTTAACCTTTTAATTTCATTTCTTAGTTTCTCACGCTTACTAGGAGCAAGGTGAAACTCACATCGCCACGCGATCCAACTACTTCCTTTGTCTCTCAAGATTTTTCCACTAGTACCTAAGAAAGAATAACACTTAATCCCATTAATTTAATTCATTAAAAATAATTTCTAGCAAGTCAAGGTGTTTGTACATTTTAAAATATTATGTGCGCACTTCGCGTAAACCCAAAAATAAGAAATCGAGGTGTTAAGCCATTTTTCGTTTCTTTTTAAAATCATCTTCTTTGGGTTTAAAAAATATTTTTAATTTTCATGAATACTAATACTTTTAAAGGTTCTTTAAATCATACTTACAATGTGTATAAATATTAAAATCATTTTGGAAAGTTTTGCCTTCAAAAACTCAAGAAGTAGTCAATTTTTTTTGTGTGGAAAATTTGCATGTCCCAATCAACTGGGTTCCCAATCCAGTCGACTGAAAAAAGGTCCAAAAAGCTACTGCCACTTACCTAGTCAACTAGGTGCTTATACCAGTAGACTGCTACCCCGATTTTCAGTAAAATTCCTAGTCGAAAATCAACTTTATTACTAAATTTCTTCTTGATTTCTATGGATCTTTTCAATTATTTTAAAACACAAGTTTCTAATGGTTTTATTAAAAAAAATCAACACTAGCCAAGCTAAGAATTTAACTCCAAATAGAAAAAATATGAACTTAGGCTCAAAAATCCATTTTCTTTAAAACACACAAACCTTTTTCTCAAAATCTTTCAAATTTCTTTAAATTTACAAACCCAAACTTAGAATCTTAGATTAAGAGACATATAATGTTCAAGAAGAAGGAAAAATAAATAATTACCTTAAGCTTTCCAAGATAAACCCATCCCTTTGCCTTTTCTTTCTCTCTCTCTCTCTCGTTTTGTCCAAACGGTTCTAGCATTTGCTAGACTTCTTCTCCCAATCTCACCCTATATATAAGAAAACCTTTCCTTTATTGCAAAATCACCCTTCCATTTAACTTCGTTTTCACAACTATCCTAAAATTATTTTAAATGTTTGAAAAATCTTTCAAGTCAAGCTTTATTCCTTGATACCCAATTTATTTAATTATTTCTAAGCTTCACAAGTCCCATTTTATAACTCAAACTGAATAGACACACATTAAACGAGTCGATGTACAAAGCTCCAAAAATTAAAATATTCTAATTATGGTGTCAAGATCCACACTTTCAATTACTCATTTGGTACATTTAAATTAGTAAAAGCTTTATTAACAATTCTGATTTATTAACTATGTTAAGCTTGAGCTCATGTTAATGTATATGTTATTAGCAGTGTGTTATCATGTTTTGCAAGTGATCAGTATTGATCATTTGTGAATTACAGGTATACAGTTACGCGTGTGTCATGTAAGAACAACCAGGTTCAAACAATCATAAAATCATAATTCTATATAGCATGTCATCTATTATCATTAATTTTAGAATTTAGCTTCCAAAGAGTCTTAAATCAAATTACACCCATAAAAAAAATATCTCCTTCCCTTTGTTGGAAGATTAAACATGGTCTAAACATGGTTCAAAGATGGTTAAAGTCTAAACCAAGGTTGGAAGATTAAAATACAGCATGTTAAAGGAGTGCACACATGTGTGTGCATCCATTTGGGTGTGTGTGCACACCCCTAATCAACAAAGCAAAGTAGTGCGCACTGCTGTGTGAAGGGCATCATCAGTGTGCGCCTCACCGCCCCTTCACTACCGCCTCACCGCCTTGTAATATTGTAGTTTAAAGAAGGGTAGTGCCACACCGTCCCTCCACCAGCACTGCACCACCCAGAATGTGGTGCAAAGGGGCTTTGCCTAGCACCTTACCGCCCCCTGTTCAGCGCCTAATCGCTAGGCACACTGAAGCACACATGGACAGCTTGTTTAAACCTCCTCTTAGGCGTGTGGATTCAAGGTTAAATGCAGAGCACCACTTAGGATTGATGGAGGGCCATGGTTAAGTGGTCATCAAGATCTAAGGGTGGAGATTGACTCTCAAAATTGGACAAGAAGTTAGTGCACTATATAAAGGGTCACCTAGCTTCATTCTAGACATAACATTGTGATATAATTTGAGATCAATTGTAAAGAGTGACAAGACATAATACAAGAGAGAATTGTGTGAGAGTGCAAAGACATAAAGCACAAGAGGGACTCATTGTAGAGAGGTTTGTTGTAAAGAAGAGAGAGTAGTATAGATAGAGAGCATTGTAATAGTTCTTATCATCTTCTTTCGTCTCTTCTTGGTTTCTTCAAGAACTTGAGCTTCTTGAAGAGGGTTGCTGTAATTGTAAAGAACCATTGATTTAGTGTAGAGAGTTCAGAGGAACTCACGGGGACGTAGGCTATTGCCGAACCTCGATAACAAATCGCTTGTCTTCTTTTCTTTCTTGCTTTCGATTATTGTATTTCTTTCTATAAGTCATTCTAGACTTGGGTGTTTGGAAGATCACCACCTGGGCATCTTATCAAGGTGATTTCCAATAGTGGTATCAGAGCTTGCACAACTGGGTATCGGAGCAAGAACAAGAAAGTAATGGAGCCAAGACTCCAAGAATCAAAGATCAACTTCTTGGGTGATTCAAGAACGGAGTAAAGATCAAGATCAGATCGTGTTCTTGAGGGTGATTCAAGAACGGTGTTAAGATCCATCTTTGATCGTGTTCTTGAGGTTGTAGAAAGCATTTATGGTAATTATATAAATCTTGGATCTTGTCCGCAAAGATGGCTTCAAATTTCATGGTTGAGAAGTTTGATGGAAAGGGAGATTTTTCCTTGTGGAAGCGGAAGATCAAGGTGGTTCTAATGCAACAGAAAGTGGACTTGGTTATTGGAGAAGATGATTTTTTCCAGCAAGTGTCACGGAGGATCAGCAGATTAAAATGAAGAAGATGGCTTACAGCACCATTTTCTTACACATGTCGGATAGCGTCACAAGGGAGTGCGGAGACTCGAAAGATCCAGCTATCATATGGAAGAAACTAGATGAGTTATTTCTTACCAAAAATCTCCCTAACAAGATTTATCTTCTTAAAAGAATCTTTGCTTTTAAAACGGATCCTAGTAAAGAGTTGCAAGATAATCTTGATGTCTTTAATAAGCTAGTTCAAGATTTGAATAGCTGTAGTATTACATTTCCGAATGAACAATTGGCTGTTATCTCGTTAAATTCTCTTCCTGATTGCTTTGATAATTTGATTAATACTATTGAGTATTGAATGGATACTTTAACCAAGGAGATTGTGATCAATGCCATAAGGGCACATGACCTCAAAGCCAAGATGAAGGAGACATCAAGTGGAGATGGGCTATTCGTAAGAGGAAGGCCAGCAACTCGGAATGGCAGTAGCAACTATGGAAACTACCGAGAGAAATCAAGAGGTAGAGAGCAAAGCCATGGGAGAGCACATTCTAAATCAAGATTTGGAAAGAGGTGCTTCTACTGCAACAAGTAGGGCCATTTCAGAAAAGATTACAAGAAGAAGATGTGGGATGAGAGAAGAAGCCACGCCAACAATAGAGAGACTTCGGTTGCCAAGGGAGAACAGCAAGATGATGTTCTTGTCGTGTTCTCAAATGTGAGCAGGAGGCAAGGCAGCGAAAAGTGGATTCTGGATTCCTGGTGCACTTATCAAATGTACCCTCACAAGGAATGGTTCAAGAATTTCAAGGAGATCAATGATGGAAGGGTCTTCTTGGGGAATGAAAATTCTTACCAAGTGAAGGGGATTGGAGACATCCAATTGAGGATGTTGGATGGAGTCACAAGGCTGCTGCGAAATGTGAGGTATCTTCCAAATTTGAAGAAGAGTTTGATCTCATTGGGGCAGCTGGATTCCTTGGGGTATTCATGCAGGCCAAGGTATCTTTGGTAGTGATCAAAGGAGCAATAAAGGATGGACTCTACGAGATGATCAAAGAGACAGAAATTAATGATCAAGCAGCAAGCTTGATGGCTGAGATAGATAAGACAGCTGTTTGGCACACTCGCTTGGGACATATGAGTGAAAAAGGCCTGTAAGTTCTTAGCAAGGATGGTATACTTAGAGAAAACTAACCCTGCAGGGGCTAGCGAGCAAACCAGTCCGGAAGTTGTGGAGCATCGTATCAAGGAGAGTTCGGTTCAGGTAGAGTAAGGAAGGCAAGAGAGTTCGGACCAGGTAGCGCCCTTGCATGAAGGCCATGCTTAAGAAACTCAACAAGAGGCTGAACAAGAAGAGGTTAATGCAGCAAGTCATAATGACTACCAGCTCACAAGAGACCGGGGAAGGAGGGTGGTTAGACCACCTTTTAGATATGGGTTTGCGGATGCTAATGTAGCAGCTCCTTGGACAGAAGGAGAGGTTGAACTAGAAACATACATGGATGCCATGGAGTGTAAGGATTTGTCAAAGTGGTAGCTGGCTATAGAGAAAGAAATAGATTCTTTGATGAAGAACAACTCTTGGGAGTTGGTGCCCAAACCTGAAAAACAAAGAGTTGTGGATTGTAGATGGATCTACAAGATCAAAGAAGGGAATATTCCAGGGGATGAAGTCCGGTATAAAGCTAGGCTAGTGGCAAAGGGGTTCACACAAAAGGAAGGCATAGATTTCACCGAAATCTTCTCACCGGTTGTGAAGTACAAGATGATATGGATAGTGTTAGCATTGGTGGTCCAATTTGATTGGGAAATCGAGCAAATAGATGTGAAGACAGCGTGCTTACATGGAGAGCTCGATGAGACCATTTTCATGAGGCAACCCGAAGGCTATGAGGAAGGAAGGCAGGGAGATTTGGTGTGCAAATTGAAGAAACATCTCTATGGCCTAAAGCAATCACCTCGATAATGGAATAAGAGGTTTGATTCCTTTGTAATTAGCTTGGGTTTCATGAAGAGCTATTATGATTTGTGCTTGTATTATAAGGGGCAGAAGGTTGAGGAAGTGGTGATCATCCTCATCTATGTTGATGACATGTTACTGGTTGGGAGCAGTATGGAGAGGATAAAGAAATTAAAGGCTCAACTCAGTGAGAAGTTTGAGATGAAGGATCTTGGCCATGCACAAAAGATCATTGGGATGTGTATCATCCAGGAAAGGGAGAGAAATAGATTGAAGATCTCTCAAACTTCTTACATAGAGAAGATGATATCTGTTGTGAGTTTTAATTTACTCGCAAGCGCACGAGTCGTTTGCAGTATAGTGTTGTGCAAGTGCGAGGTTGAATCCATAGGGAATTGCGTTGTGAAAATATATTTTTAATCTAAACTAACTTTATCTTAACCTAGTTCCGAATTGTGAATGATATTGCAAAAGAAATATAAACTAAACTAAGTTGATTTAAAAAATAATAATTAAAACACTAAGGTTTCTGAATCCACCCCACCGAAGTTAAGCATATATATTCTAAAAATATAGCATATCAAAACATTCCATGAATCCAACTATAAGACAAAAAACAAAGAATATCCCAACTAAACCAAAAGCATCCAATGCATCCGCTCTTAACAAATCACAAAGGAAATCCAATTTAATCGAAAAGCATTCAATGTATCCATCAGATGAAACACAAAGAATATCCAGCAGACAATTTAAACTCAATCAATTATAAGATTAACTCAAATAATTGACAGAACATTTATACTAAAAATTGTCAGATTTGTACAAGCAAATCTGAACTACTACGTCAAACAACGGCGGGGCTTCATCTTCAACCTTAGCTGAAGAGTCTAGCCACTTATAACTATAAAACTATAATAAAAAGTGCTAAACATTTAAACTGAAACAACTGAATATAAAGAAATAAATAAACAACTTTACATGGGAGAAATTCTACTCGTTGATGGGCGGCGCTTCCCCTCATGGTAGCAATGCCTTCGGGATCCACCAGAATGCTAGCGGACGTCCATCGGTAAACACCAAAGTGGCTCAGGAATTGTACCTTGAATGATGAGGCCAGATGGTGTTTATATAAGGAAAGTCTCGGAGTACTGCAGGTTTCAGATTCGATGTGGGATACTAGCCCGAGTGCACTCGATCGCAGAATGGTGCGATCGATGGCATGTGCGCTCGATCGCATGTTTGTTACGATCGATCGCAGACGCACTGAACAACAACTATTTTGATGTGGGATGTTGACCATGCGCTCGTTCGTAGCCAGGTGCGCTCGATCGCATATCTTGTGCGATCGATCGCAATGTCTCCTGAAGCTTCACATCTCCTGAAATGCTTCAATTTCTCCACAAACCTGTAAAAATACACAAAACACAAAAAAGACATAAAATAAAGTGAAATACTACTAACTAAGAGCATAACAAATATAAGTTAAGGGTCTAAAATATGCAATATTTAAGACTCATCAAATACCCCCAAACTTATATTTTGCTAGTCCCTTAGCAAAACAAAATAAAAGACTCAATAAAAAACAAAGAACATAAAGATAAGTTCATCACTCATGGTATCCAAAAATTTAAGGAGCACACATCACCAAGATATTCATTCATGAGCAAGCTTAAAAAGGTAAACCCATCTTCACAATGAATAGAAAAGTTAAAATCTAATTACTTACAAAAGGCAGGTTAAGGCATCACAAGCTTGAATCAGTGTAAGGTGAATTAGCATATAAAAATGAAGCTTTCAATTAATTCTAATGTGTAAGGTCTCCATGTCTCAAGATTCACTGAATTTCCCATCAAAATGAACGAAAAAAGCATAGTTTTTTTTTTTTTGGTCTGGTTCCCTTAAGCTTCCTAATTGACCCATGTAGCGAGTGTTGAGTCATTGACACCCCTAAGGACTTACTAACTCGAGTAAAAAAGGCTACGAAATTAAACCAGCCTTGATACTACCAAGAAAAATTCCACCTTTTGACGTGAACACTCACTGCTTACTGAAGCAAGAGGTCCAGTTACTCAGCAAAAAGTTTCGCCATGATCATTATGAATAAAATTCCCACCTTTTGACGTGAACACTCACTGCTTACTGAGGCAAGAGATCCAGTTACTCAGTGAAAAATTTATTGATGATGATCATTATAAACATTAGTAGTAATTTTTTTTTATGCTTTTCTATGCCTAAGTGTTCATCCAACAAGTCATCCAGTTTCAGTTAAGATAAGGAAAAATACACATTAAAATCACATGTCATACCTCACATAATGTGTGCTAATGTGCTCGTGTTAGATTAGGTCAAACATGTGAATTCTCAAATGCCTAAGGTAAGTAACTAAATTTTAAAATTTATCACCAGATCATGTGTTCAAAATGTTAAGCTCACCAATGACATCACATCACAGAAAATGTTTAGATTAACCAAAATTTCACGATAACATGAGCATGCATTTATCTCTACGACGAAAAGACAACAAATTAGGACAAAGTGTGTGATGTGTCTCCCATACCCCCAAACTTAAATTACACATTGACCCCAATATGTGACTAATATGGAAAGAGCTGACCTGAGGTATGGAGAACTATCTGGACTGGTATGGCTCATAGCATACCCCCAAACTTGAACTGAAGTACGCATTGTCCCTGAAAAAATAAAAACTGGAAAACAAAAAAAACTGGAAACAAACATTAATCATAAAAATTAAGAAATATACAGAAAAGGTAAGCTGTGGGGTGCCTCCCATGAGCGCTAAGTTTAAAGTCTTCAGCCAGACTCCTCTTAGTAGACGACACTCAATCAGAGTAACTAGGATCCTTCAATAATATCGTCTCTATGTCCGGACTCCTCAACTCCAAGAATGGTTTTAGCCTTTGTCCATTTACCTAAAAAGTGTTACCATTCTTGGTATCCTCAATCTCGATGGCCCCATGAGGAAAAACTGACCGAATAATAAATGGGCCTGTCCAACGAGATTTGAGCTTGCCTGAAAAAAGATGCAAGCGTGAATTATAAAGAAGAACTTTTTTACCCGACTCAAAAGCTCGTCTCAAAATGTTTTGGTCGTGAGTCTTCTTCATTTGTGCTTTGTATGATCGGGCACACTCATATGCATCATTCCACGGCTCCTCCAATTCATTGAGTTGGAGCTTCCATTGTGAGCCAGCCTTGGAAAGATTGAAATTCAGTTGCTTGATAGCCCAATACGTACGATGCTCTAATTCGACTGGAAGGTGACATGCCTTTCCGTACACAATACAATAGGGAGACATGCCAATTGGCGTCTTGAAGGCTGTCCGATATACGCACAGTGCATCAGTCAATCGCAGAGACCAATCCTTTCTACTAGGGTTTATAGTTTTCTCTAAAATGTGTTTGATCTCGCGATTAGAAATTTCCACTTTTCTACTCGTCTGCGGGTGATATGGGGTGGCAACCTTGTGTGTGATGAAATATTTCTTCATCAACTGCTCAAAAATCCAGTTGCAAAAGTGCTTACCTCCATCACTTATGATTGCTCGAGGCGTACCAAATCGAGCAAAAATAGTGTCCTTTAAAAAATTGGACCACAACTCTGTGGCCATTGGTCTTGCACGCAACGGCCTCCACCCACTTGGACAGATAATCCATAGCAACTAGAATGTACAAGTTGCCAAAGGAGTTTGGGAACGGTCCCATAAAATCAATGCCCCATACGTCAAAAATCTCAACAATCAGAATAGGATTGAGGGGCATCATATTCCTCCTAGAAAGGCTCCCTAGCTTTTGGCAATGTTCACAAGATACACAGTAGGTGTGAGAGTCCCGGAACATGGTAGGCCAATAAAATCCACACTGCAAAATCTTTGCAGCGGTCTTTTTAGCACTGAAATGGCCTCCACAAGCATGATCATGACAAAAGGCGATGACGTTAGATTGGTCATGCTCAGGAATACACCTTCTGATGATCTAATCGGGACAATACTTAAACAGATAAGGATTATCCCAGAAAAAATGTTTTACCATGGCTAAAAACTTTGATTTATCTTGTCTCCCCCCAATGCAAAGGCATGTGTTCGGTGACAAGATAGTTTACTATATCAGCAAACCATGGAGCAGGATTTTGAGCAATGAGCATTAACTGATCATCAGGAAAGGTCTCAGAAATGGGAGTGGCGGCCGCAGTGAAATCCACAATCAATCTAGATAAATAATCCGCCACCACATTTTCAGAACCTTTTTTATCCCGAATCTCGATGTCGAACTCTTGAAGTAGCAAGAGCCATCGGACAAGACGAGATTTAGCATCTTTTTTAGAGAAAAGATACTTCAAGGCTACATGATCCGAGTAGATAATGACCTTAGATCCTAACAAGTAGGATCTGAACTTGTCTAATACAAAAACGACTCCTAACAACTCCTTCTCAGTGGTAGAGTAATTAAGTTGTGCGTCGTTTAGAGTTCGACTCGCATAATAGATAACATGGGGAAGTTTATCAACACGCTGCCCCAAAACAACTCCAACAGTATAATCTGATGCGTCACACATAATTTCAAAAGGCACACCCCAGTTAGGTGGCTGAATAATGGGTGTAGACGTCAGAATCTTCTTCAGATCCCCAAATGCTTTCTTACAGTCCTCATCAAATATAAATGGGGCATCCTTTTGTAATAACTAGCACAAGGGCCTGGCGATTTTGCTGAAATTCTGGATAAATCGCCTGTAGAAACCTGCATGGCCCAGAAAAGATCGAACCTCCTTCACTGTACGTGGGGGTGAAAGGTTTGAAATCAGGTCCAACTTCGCTTTGTCGACCTCAATCCCCTGATGAGATACGACATGCCCCAGTACAATGCCTTGCTTAACCATAAAATGGAACTTCTCCCAATTAAGCACTAGGTTCTTCTCCTTGTAACGCACTAAAACCAAAGTAAGACGATGCAGGCACTCCTCAAATGTTGAACCGAAGACGGAGAAGTCATCCATGAAAATCTCTAAGAAGCACTCTACCATGTCAGAAAATATACTGACTATGCACCGCTGAAAAGTAGCGGGTGCATTGCATAACCCAAAGGGCATGCGACGATAGGCGAAAGTCCCAAAAGGACAGGTAAATGTCGTCTTCTCCTGATCTTCGGGGTCCACGAGGACCTGGTTATATCCAGAATAACCATCCAAAAAACAATAATACTCATGCCCAGCCAAACACTCCACCATCTGATCAATAAATGGCAGTGAAAAGTGATCCTTCCTTGTGGCAACGTTCAGCTTACGGTAGTCTATACACACTCTCCACCCTGACTGAACACGAGTTGGCACCAACTCGTCATCCTTATTCTTTACTACCGTCAATCCTGCTCATTTGGGCACGACATGAATCGAGCACACCCATTTGCTATCAGAGATGGGATAAATAATCCCTGCATCTAACAGCTTAATTATTTCTGCTCTCACAACCTCTTGAATAGCTGGGTTGAGCCTTCTCTATGGCTCCCTTGATGGCTTGGCATTCTCCTCCAAATGTATCTTGTGCATCACCACCGAGGGGCTGATTCCCCTGATATCCTCAATGGTCCACCCGATAGCTTTCTTGTGATCTTTTAAGACATATAATAATTTCTCATCTTGAGCTTCACCCAAATCTGAAGCTATAATCACATGCAAACTATCGGCTGAACCTGGGAACTTATACTTAAGATTATCTGGTAAAGGCTTAAGTTCCTTCTTGGGGGTTTCAGGTTCGGCGGTCTCCTATATCTCATTACTTTCTTGAGGATCAGACTCCAAAATGGCATTCACTTCCTCGAGTAGCTTATCTAAGCCCAAGTCCTCTCCAAAGTGAGCAAAATACGCCTCCAGGGGATCCTCAATGCTTGATTCGTCCACAGTCTCCTCCAAAATCTCCTCTATCAAGCATACATTTCTTACTTCATCATACTCCAATGGTTTCCTAGTGATATCAAAGATGTTTAACTCCACTGTCATATTTCCAAAGGAGATCTTCATCACCCTTGTCCTACAATTGTTTAGGGCATTAGTCGTGGCTAAGAATGGTTGCCCTAGAATTACCGGTATTTGAATCTCTACATTCTGGACCGGCTCTGTGTCAAGCACAATAAAATCCACTGGGAAATAGAATTTATCTACTTTTATCAAGACGCCCTCAACTATTCCCCGTGGTCTTTTCACTGACCTGTCAGCCAATTGAAGCGTTATGGATGTGGGCTTCAATTCTCTTAACCCCAACTGCAAATAGACTGAGTAGGGTAGAAGATTCACACTCGCCCCTAGATCTAAAAGAGCCCTCTCAATATAGCTGACTCCTATCACGCAAGAGATGGTAGGACACCCCGGGTCCTTATACTTGATGGGTAGCTTGCACTGAAGGATTGAGCTAACCTGCTCGGTCAAAAATGCCTTCTTTGGGACATTCGTCCTCCTCTTAATAGTGACCAAGTCTTTTAAAAACTTGGCATATGACGGCACTTGATGGATGGCATCCAAAAATGGGATATTGATTTGGACTTGCTTGAATACCTCCAGAATTTCTTCATACTTCCTTCCTTTCTTGGGTGCCTGTAGTCTGTCGGGGTAAGGCACTCTAGGTACAAACGACCTAGGAGGGTCTTTCTTAGTAGGTGTGGCTGTAGATGGCTCAGCATCTCTCTTCTCCTTGTTGCCACTCCCTTGCCCTTGCTGCATAGCAGGGCTCTCTTCCACTCGATTGTCCACTTGTCTCCCAGACCTCAGTGTGACAATCGACTGTACTTGTTCCTCCCCGTACGTAGGAGTTGATGAACTCCCAACCATAAATTGTCCTTTCGGGTTGGTCACGGGCTGACTAGGGAACTTCCCCTTCTCTCTTTCACCTAAGTGACTTGCAATTTTCCCTATTTGACTCCCCAGCTTGGCAATTGCTTGGGTGTTTACCATTGTTGCACTCCTCACATCACTCATATTTTGGCTAGTCACCTTCATGAACTCCTTAAGGGTGTCCTCTAGCGACTGTGAAACTGGCACTGATGTTTGAGTGGGTGCGTGGTAAGCAGGTGAAGGTCTTTGATGGGCAGAACGACCATGATTAGGAATTTGTGGGGCAAATCCATGAGGATATTGATTTTGAGCATGATGAGGGGCTCATCCCTGATTCATTGGTTGGTTCTGCTTCCATGAAAAATTTGGGTGGTTCCACCACCCTGGATTGTACGTCTCGGAGTACAATCCATTTGACTGCCTTCGAAAGTCATTGAAAGCATTTACTTGTTCCATAAGATACTCGGCACAAGCCCGCATTGATGGGCAATTCTGTGCTAGATGCATGGGACTAGCACAGATGGAACAGCTTTCAACATTGAATGTGTTGGCAGCAATGATGGATTGGCTCACAGTGAGAGCGTCAATCTTCTTAGTGAGGGCATCTAACTTTATCCTCAAATTAGTGTCCTCCCTGACCTCATAGATTCCTCCCCTCTTAGGAACACGAATGGACTTATCTCTACAGCTTGAAAAATCCCACTGCTATGAGTTGTCGGATAACTTGTCCAATGCCATATATGCTTCGTCTCCTGTCAGACTCAAGAATGCCCCCCCATTCATAGACTCGATCATGCTACGGTTGGGTTGAGTCAACCCTTGGTAGAAGAATTGAACGAGTCTTCACTTCTCATATCCATGTGGAGGGCATCTGATCAGTAACTCTTTAAAATGCTCTCAACTCTCAGAGAACTTCTCATCCTCGTCCTGAGTGAAAGAGCTAATCTCCTTTCAGCACTCATTCACTCTAGACATTGGGAAAAACTTATGATAAAATTTACTAAGCAGGTTTTCCCAAGATGTAATAGACCCGGACGTGTTGGAATCCAACCACGCCCTAGCTCTATCATGAAGAGAGAAAGGGAAGAGTCGAAGATGGACTGACTCCTCAGAGAAGTTCTGGAATTTAAATGTGGCACAAATGTCTTTGAAC
Source organism: Bretschneidera sinensis (assembly GCA_023935145.1). NCBI lineage: Eukaryota > Viridiplantae > Streptophyta > Magnoliopsida > Brassicales > Akaniaceae > Bretschneidera > Bretschneidera sinensis. The sequence continues at coordinate 105,491,585 of CM043700.1, read as the reverse complement.
TTCTTCACATGACTATAAGGATTTTCAAGATCTAAGCCATGGAATGAGGGTAAAAGTTGGATAACATGTGGCTTCAAGTCAAAATGTGTGGCATTAGTTAGTGGCAACACTATGCAAGAGGATGAGTTAGTCGCAACTGGTGCGAACAAATCCCTAAGAGATGTAGTGAAGTCCACGTTCCAAGCTCTAGGTTGCTCTACATGTTCAGGATGATTAAAATTCTCTCCAATCTCAATAGTCTCTCTCACAACTAGTTGCTCTTCTCTGTCTCCTAAGAGTCCTTCCTAAGTCGGGATCTAAATGTGTCAAATCTAAGTTCAAGGATCTCCGACCAAGCATACACCAACAGAAAACAATGAGATACTAACCAGCAGAAACAACAGAATAAAGCAAACACACAACTCAATTTTTTTTTTAATTAACTAGTAGAAAAATAAAATTAATTCAGACCAAAAATTTTCACAAACCAAACAACTCCCCGGCAACGACGCCAAAAACTTGTTGTGAGTTTTAATTTACTCGCAAGCGCATGAGTCGTTTGCAGTATAGCGTTGTGCAAGTGCGAGGTCGAATCCATAGGGAATTGCGTTGTGAAAATATATTTTTAATCTAAACTAACTTTATCTTAACCTAGTTTCGAATTGTGAATGATATTGCAAAAGAAATATAAACTAAACTAAGTTGATTTAAAAAATAATAATTAAAACACTGAGGTTTCCGAATCCACCCCACCGAAGTTAAGCATATATGTTGAAAAAATATAGCATATCAAAACATTCCATGAATCCAACTATAAGACAAAAAACAAAGAATATCCCAACTAAACCAAAAGCATCCAATGTATCCGCTCTTAACAAATCACAAAGGAAATCCAATTTAATCGAAAAGCATTCAATGTATCCATCAGATGAAAAACAAAGAATATCCAACAGACAATTTAAACTCAATCAATTATAAGATTAACTTAAATAATTGACATAACATTTTATACTAAAAATTGTCAGATTTGTACAAGCAAATCTGAACTACTATGCCAAACAACGGCGGGGCTTCATCTTCAACCTTAGCTGAAGAGTCTAGCCACTCATAACTATAAAACTATAATAAAAAGTGCTAAACATTTAAATTGAAACAACTGAATATAAAGAAATAAATAAGCAACTTTACATGGGAGAAATTCTACTCGTTGACGGGGCGGTGCTTCCCCTCGTGGTAGCAATGCCTTCGGGATCCAACAGAATGCTAGCGGACGTCCCACCGGTAAACACTAAAGTGGCTCAGGAATTGTACCTTGAATGATGAGGCCAGATGGTGTCTATATAGGGAAAGTCTTGGAGCACTGCAGGTTTCAGATTCGATGTGGGATACTGGCCCGAGTGCACTCGATCGCAGAATGGTGCGATCGATCGCATGTCTGTTACGATCGATCGCAGACGTACTGAACAACAACTATTTTGATGTGGGATGTTGACCATACGCTCGTTCGTAGGCAGGTGCACTCGATCGCATATCTTGTGCGATCGATTGCAATGTCTCTTGAAGCTTCACATCTCCTGAAATGCTTCAATTTCTCCACAAACCTGTAAAAATACACAAAACACAAAAAAGACATAAAATAAAGTGAAATACTACTAACTAAGAGCATAACAAATATAAGTTAAGGGTCTAAAATATGCAATATTTAAGACTCATCAATATCTAAATTGTCTATGGAAGATAGCAAACCAATAAAGGTTCCTCTTGCTGGTCATTTCAAGTTCTCCAGCGATCAATATCCGAGATCGAAGGTGGAGATGAAGGAAATGGAAAAAGTCCCTTACTCTAGTGCTGTTGGTTCTGTAATGTTCACCATGGTAAGCACTAGACCTGACATTGCTTATACAATGAGTGTTCTCAGCAGGTTTATGAGTAATCCCAGAAATGAGTATTGGCTTGGGATGATGTGGTTGTTGAGGTACTTAAAGGGAAGCCTAGAAGTAGGGCTGGTTTATGAGAAGAGGGGTAAGTCCATCTGCCTTAAGAGTTTTACGGATTCGGACTATGGAACAGATCGGAATAAAAGGAGATCGATTAGCTCCTACTTCTTCAACTTAAACAGATGTTGTGTAAGTTGGAAGGCTCAGTTGCAGCCAGTGGTAGCACTCTCAACAACCAAGGCTGAGTGCATAGCGGCTACGAAGGCCATTAATGAGGCTATGTGGTGCAAAGGGTTGCTGGAAGAGTTGAAGGTAGTGGAGGAGTAGGTTGTGGTGTTTTTGGATAGTTAAAGTGCATTGCACTTATGTAAGAATCCGATGTTCCATGAGAGGACAAAGAACATGGATGTTCGATATCATTTCATTTGGTAAAATGTTACGAAAGGATGCATCCATGTCGATAAGGTAGCCACGGAATAAAATCCTGCGGATTTAGGTACTAAAGTCCTACCTCTAAGTAAGTTCAATCATTGTCTTGGACTACTTAGGATTGGAGTTAGTTAATTGATGACTCAAGATGAGTTTGGATCCTAGAGCTCTTTGCACAATGGTTCGGGTTTAAACACTTAGACAAAGGTAGAGATTATTGATATTTGTATAAGGTTTAAACATGGTCTAAACATGGTTCAAAGATGGTTAAAGTCTAAACCAAGGTTGGAAGGTTAAAATACAGCATGTTAAAGAAGTGCACACATGTGTGTGCATCCATTTGGGTGTGTGTGCACACCCCTAATCAACGAAGCAAAGTAGTGCGCACTGCTGTGTGAAGGACAGCATCAGTGTGCACCTCACCACCCTTTCACCAGCACCTCACCCGCCTAGCAAGGATGCAGTTTGAAGAAGGGAAGCACCACACCGCCCCTCCACTAGCACCGTACCACCCAGAATGTGGTGCAAAGGGGTTTTTCCTAGGTGCTAGGCACACTGAAGCACATATGGACAACTTGTTTAAACCTCCTCTTAGGTGCATGGATGCAAGGTTAAAATGCACAACACTGATAAGTGCTTAAATAATCATATTTAAGCCCCTTAATTTACACTTGTTAGACTCTTTACTTATCTATTTTAGTAGATTATACTTCATTTTTGTGTTTTATGTGTTTTTCACAGGACTTGGATAAAAAGATAACAAAATGGAGCTTTTAGAAGCAAAAGTCAAGTTCTGCCCATGAGCACACGAGCGCACTTGAAGAAGGCTCGAGCGCACATATGCAATCGAGCACATCCCGCATACGCTCGAGCTCAATTACTCCAGAAGCGGCAGAGCCATAGGGTTTTGTGACGCCATGAAGACCCTATAAATAGCCCTGTAAAACACATATCACACACCTTTTTTTTTTAGACTCGAAGTAGAGAGCTTAGGAGAAGAATTGACGACTCATCTCCCGAGTCTTCTTCAGTTTTAGTTTTCTATTTTTACTTAATTATGTTTAGCATGTTTACTTTACTTAGTATGTGTAACTAAACTCTTATAGGGCTCGATTGAAGCCCTGTTATGCTTTACCACACATTTATTCATTGACTATTTTTGTTATAGCCTTGTTAGAATATTTAACTTGATTAATACCTATTTATATTTACATTCCTCATATGTATGTGCCTGATCAACGTATGCATGTGGTATGGATAGGTTAGTCGAATCAATTTGGATGACCGAGTCTTGGGTTCGACATTAGTAACAAGGGATATCCACACCGGATTCCCAGGTTAATCAACATGGGAAACCGGGAGCGGACCAAGCCTTAGGTCCCGTGTGGTTGCCGATCTCCACAGTCCTCATGCTCTCTTAAGGAAAAACTCAGTAAACACCCATGCTGAATCCCTTAAAGAGAGAAAAGAGTTAGAGTATACACCATGCCTAACTCGTTGCATAAGGAGATTAATAGCCTAAGGTGTGGACCAAGCTCTTAGGTTGGCAACCATTAGATATTCATGATAAGGCTAGAGTATTGAAACCTTAGTAAGTGGGAAAGTATAATTAGTAGTGGATATCATAGTCCTATGTTCTCATTATTGTTATTCACTCACTATCAACTGTTATTTTTCTTTTAACTTAAAGGATTTAGTTCTAGATAGAAATTCACCAATCCCTGTGAAAATGATCTCGCACTTGCACACTATACTACCACAGACATTGTGCACTTGAAAGTAAAACAAGTACGATTATTTACTTATTTATTTAGGTAGATAATCGCACAACAACTTTTTGGGGCCGTTGTCGGGGATTGCGCTAAATTTCTTTTAGAATTAAATTCTCATTTAGTTACCATTATTTTATTATGTTTTTATCTTATATTTTTTGTTTTACTAAAAACCCTAATCAATTCCTTTTTCTCTATTTCAGGTACTCCAGGAAGCCTTCTGTACCACTTGCGATCGAGCGCACTCTATTGTGAGATCGAGCGCAATTGAGGCAGAGAATAATCCGAGCAGCAGTAGTTGACTGCTGCCCTCAAGTAACTCCCATCGATTCATGCACGGACGACGGTCCAAGAATCCAGCATTCCTTCCCTTTGATCCCGAGCTTGAGAGGTAAATCCGGAAAAGGTTTAGGGATAACCCGGAAGAGGTAGGAGAAAGGAGTAAGGAAGAGACACCACCAATGGTAGAACAAATAGCTGAACAACAACCACCTGAGCGGAGGCCGATGAAGCAATCCTTCATCCCGCAGAACGTCGAACAACCTTTGTGCATTGCATATCAACCTGAGGCGGAAGGAAACTATTACATATCTCCGCAGATACTCAGTGCACTAACTCATTTTAGGGGTACACCTAGTGAGGATCCACATTTGCACCTTCGAGAGTTCTTCGACCTCTGTAAATTCTAGCACATCCGAGGCTTAGACCAAGAAGGAATAAGGTTAATTCTTTTCCCTTTTCCTTTGAAAGATAATGCTAAATTATGGTATAATTCTTTGCCTGCAGTTTCCATCCACACTTGGGAGGAGTTGGCAAGAAAATTTCTAAAGAAGTTCTTCCCAGCCCAGAAGACAAGGCAAATGAGGAAAGAAATACAATCCTTCCAACAAAAGGATGGAGATCTGTTCTTCGAGGTCTGGGGACACTTCAACGACCTACTACTCAAATGCCCACACAACAACCTACCCCAACACGAACTGTTACAACCCTTTTATGAAGGTTTGAGTGATTCTAACAAAAATACTGTTGATTCAGGTTGTGGAGGAGTGCTGATGGAAAAGAGCAGCGAAGAGGCGATGGAACTGTTCGAAACCCTAAGCGAACACACACAGCAGTTCTCCTCTCAAGGTAGACATATAACCAAAAGTAAGGGCATGTATAAGGTAAGCATGAACAGAGGATCATCTCCTCAAATTGCCACCATGGAAAGGAAAATTAACCTATTAGTGAAAGCCATGGCCGCTCAGAACACCTCAACTAACCCATCAACCGCACCACTATAGGTATGTGCCATTTGCTCACAGTTTGATCATGATACTAATACTTGTCCTTTATATTCATCTGCAGATCATGAGCAAGCCAACTTTGTGGGTCCGAACAATTATCCGCCAAAGAACGACCCCTATGCCAACACATACAACCCTGGATGGCATAATCACCCGAACTTCTCATGGAGCAACAACCAAAACAATCAAGGGCAGCAAAGAAATTTCCAACTCATAGCCCAAACTGCTCCTGAACCCAAGAAGAATGACCTCGAAATTCTTGTGAGGCAACTAGTGACTCAGCAACAACAGATCCTGAATAAACATGAATAATTCATGGAAGACTCAAGGCAATTTTGGATTGAATTGAGGCAAATCACTGCCAAGCATGATCAAACCATTCAAGGGTTAGAGGTACAAATGGGATAGTTGGCCAAGGAATTGAGTAGCAGAAAACAAGGAGAGCTCCCGGCCCAGCCACTACCTAATCCAAGAAGGCACCAGCAGTTAAATGCCATAACAACTTTAAGAAGTGGAAAGGTCATCGGCACCAACGAGCCTACACAAACAGCTCCAGATCAGATCTCCACATCCAAGGTAAGAGAGATAGAAAAGGTAAATACACCTCCATCCTTCCCTCAAAGGTTAGTAAAGCCTAAAAAGGAAACTAAAATGATTGACATATTTGAAACCTTGAAAAATGTAGAAATAAATATTCCTTTATTAGAGGTAATAAAATAATTACCTGCTTATGTTATGTTTTTAAAAGATTGTTGCACTAACAAACGGAAGTTTCAGAAGCATGAGACGGTAGCTTTAATTAAAGAGGTGAGCGTTGTATTATTAAGAAAATTACTACCAAAACTAAAAGATCCGGGTAGCTTCACTATTCCTTGTAGGCTAGGTGACCAGCTGTTCGAACATCCATTATTGGACCTAGGAGCAAGTGTCAATTTACTACCTTACAGTGTATTTGAGACACTAGGTTTGGGGGAGCTCCAACTAACCTCCATTACGTTACAATTAGCTGACAGAAGCATCAAACGACCTAGAGGCATCCTCGAGGATGTTTTGGTAAAAGTAGGTAAATTTATTTTACCTGATGATTTTATTGTATTAGACATGGAGGAGTGTCAGATGCCTGTACCACTCCTTATCATTTTAGGGAGATCATTTATGATCATTGCTGACACAAACATTAATGTAAAAAGAGGTATTGTCACAATGAGAGTAAATGATGAAGAGATAGAATTTAAAATCTTTAATACAATAGACCCTCCTAGGACTGATGATAAATGTCATAATGTAAGCTTCATACATGGTATTAATGAGAAAGTGTCCAAAGCTCATTTCACTGATCCAATGAAGACCATCCATGATGATATAGGATTAGGATTTGGGCCAGAAGATAATGTGATTAAAGATGTCCACGGAGTTGTGCACACCATCAAGAGCACACCTAAACCTTCAAGTAAGTATAATCCTCAAGTTAAAAATAATGTACTTACTAATACTACCCCTCATTGTTTTATCTACCAGGTACCCAAATTGGAGACAGAGTAGCTATCAACGGACTTAGAACCACCTTATGGGGGCCCTAATTGCCTCCTTAAAGAAACGTAGCCTTAAAAGCTACCATAGAGAGTACTTGAGAAAATTCACTTGCTCAACATATAGCTCAAGTGCCTCAATCAAGGTTAGTGGTATTGAGGCCACTACAAATCGGTATGACTGTATCATTCCTAGTTTTTACCTTAATTAAATTCTTTCTATAACCTCTTTTTACTATTTCGATCTTGCGATTGAGCGCACACTGTACGCACTCGAGCGCCACCTCACCCTGCACTGCGCACGAGGGCACCATAATTAAACATTTGCGCACAATTGCGCTCGATCGCACTTCACCAATACACTCAAGCTCAATCGGGGCAGAGGGGTCATATGCACGTTATAAACAGTTTCTCGTTCCTTCCCTCACTTACACTCAATCGCACTTCTGCTCTCTCTCTCTCTCGCACAAACCATCTCACACAACAAAACCCTACCTTCCACTCTCATCCGGCACATCTCCATCATCACCTCACCACACAACCAAACCAAACCACATGATAAATACATTCTCTGTCTACTTTACACACACACCCCTCTTCTAAAAGCACAAGGTACATACATGTTTTTATTACTTAAGCAAACACACAATTTTAGATCTTCAGCTCATATGTACATTCTATATATGTCATTCATGTGTGTCGATTGGATAGTTTTACTTTTGCAAGAGGTTTGGAACAAGGGGGTATAAACCCTACAACTTCTGGTTTTTGGTGCACATTAAGTGTTCGATAGAGTGTCTGACCGAGTGCGATCGAGCGCTAGGCACCAACGATCGAGCACACTACCCATAGTGCGATCAAGCGCATAGTATCTACGATCAAGTGCAATTTTGACAGTAACACAGATCCAGATTCTAAAACATGGCTTCCACATCTCGTGCCTCTGGCAGTCGCCATCATTCATCCCGACCAAGTTTCGAACAACGTGAAATACTGTTTGAAACAACATTCAATGTAGAAGAGGACTTCAAGACTTTGGACGCCACAAGATGGGCGGTCCAAGAATTCAAGAATTGGGGTCTCAAGTGGCTATTCAAGCCGGTCTGCTCGATGGCCTACACATGATTTGTGGTCAGTTTCTACGAGAACCTGACTTATGACTGCACCAGACCAGAGCTTTTATCTTCCTCGATCCAGGGCAGGTTCATAGAGCTGACCACCACTGACATAGCCAGCTCTTTGCACTGCTGCGATGAGTCCCCACCAGAGAACAGCCACATAGAGGAGCAGCCTGACTCATTCCCTCTCCCATATATCATTGTGGATATGTGTGCAGGATAGTATGCAGATCGCCACAACAATGCGGGGAGCCGGTCGAGGTTGCCTCCCCATCTATGGTTCGTCGATTCAATCCTACAGCGTAATGTTTGTCCTTTGGGGCACAACACACAGAGGCGAAATCAGTTCCTACAGGCTCTCAACGCATTTCACTGAGGTCATTAGTACTTCATCCCAGCAGTCATATGGAGTCAGATACACAAGTTATGGGATGGGGTGCATAACCGGCAGACGACCACAGCTAATGCTTGGGGCCTTCCTTTCCCCTTCTTGCTCAGTCATATCTTCAAGAAGAAAGGGGTTAGAGGTTCCTCTATAGATGGCCCAGTTATGACTGTATCATTCCTAGTTTTTACCTTAATTAAATTCTTTCTATAACCGCTTTTTGCTATTTCGGTCTTGCGATTGAGCGCACACTGTACGCGCTCGAGCGCCACCTCACCCTGCACTGCGCACGAGGGCACCATAATTAAACATTTGCGCACAATTGCACTCGATCGCACTTCACCAATACACTCAAGCTCAATCGGGGCAGAGGGGTCATATGCACGTTATAAATAGTTTCTCGTTCCTTCCCTCACTTACACTCAATCGCACTTCTGCTCTCTCTCTCTCGCACAAACCATCTCACACAACAAAACCCTACCTTCCACTCTCATCCGGCACATCTCCATCATCACCTCACCACACAACCAAACCAAACCACGCGGTAAATACATTCTCTGTCTACTTTACACACACACCCCTTTTCTAAAAGCACAAGGTACATACATGTTTTTATTACTTAAGCAAACACACAATTTTAGATCTTCAGCTCATATGTACATTCTATATATGTCATTCATGTGTGTTGATTGGATAGTTTTACTTTTGCAGGAGGTTTGGAACAAGGGAGTATAAACCCTACAGCTTCTGGTTTTTGGTGCACATTAAGTGTTCGATAGAGTGTCTGACCGAGTGCCATCGAGCGCTAGGCACCAACGATCGAGCACACTACCCATAGTGCAATCAAGCGCACAGTATCTGCAATCAAGTGCAATTTTGACAGTAACACAGATCCAGATTCTAAAACATGGCTTCCACATCTCGTGCCTCTGGCAGTCGCCATCATTCATCCCGACCAAGTTTCGAACAACGTGAAATACTGTTTGAAACAACATTCAATGTAGAAGAGGACTTCAAGACTTTGGACGCCACAAGATGAGCGGTCCAAGAATTCAAGAATTGGGGTCTCAAGTGGCTATTCAAGCCGGTCTGCTCGACGGCCTACACATGATTTGTGGTCAGTTTCTACGAGAACCTGACTTATGACTGCACCAGACCAGAGCTTTTATCTTCCTCGATCCAGGGCAGGTTCATAGAGCTGACCACCACTGACATAGCCAACTCTTTGCACTGCTGCGATGAGTCCCCACCAGAGGACAGCCACATAGAGGAACAGCCTGACTCATTCCCTCTCCCACATATCATTGTGGATATGTGTGCAGGATAGTATGCAGATCGCCACAACAATGCGGGGAGCCGGTCGAGGTTGCCTCCCCATCTATGGTTCGTCGATTCAATCCTGTAGCGTAATGTTTGTCCTTTGGGGCACAAGACACAGAGGCGAAATCAGTTCCTACAGGCTCTCTACGCATTTCACTGAGGTCATTGATACTTCATCCCAGCAGTCATATGGAGTCAGATACACAAGTTCTGGGATGGGGTGCATAACCGGCAGACGACCACAGCTAATGCCTGGGGCCTTCCTTTCCCCTTCTTGCTCAGTCATATCTTCAAGAAGAAAGGGGTTAGAGGTTCCTCTATAGATGGCCAAGTTAGTGACCATCCATTCTTTGGGAGAGCACAGTGGAGCCTCAACCAGTCACTGTTGTGCGAAAATATACCTAAATAAATAAGTAAATAAACGTACTTTGTTTTACTTGTAAGTGCAAAAGGTCAACAGTAGCACAGTTTGCGAATGCAAGATCATCTCCACAGGGATTGGTAAATTTCACTTTAAAATTAATTTCACAATAATAAAATAAAAACAAGAGAAATAAATATTGAGTTTGAAATAATAAAGATAAAGGCGTAGGGACTTGATATCCACCACTAAATATGCTATCACAACAAAACAGTATGTCAATGCTTTACTCATGCCATGAATACCTAATGTTTGTCAACATAAGGGCATGGTATCTACTCTTTAAGCTATTGATTTCCCTAAGCAACGAGTTAAGCATGGTATATACTCTAACTCTTTTCTCTCTCAAGGGATTCAACATGGTGAGTTGTTCCTTAAGAGAGCATAGGTACTATGGAAATCGACAACCACACATGACCTAGGGTATGGTATCTACTCCCAGTTTCCCATATTGATTAACCCAAGAATCTAGTGTGGATATCTTTTATTACTAATGTCAGACCTAGGACTCAGTCATCCAAATTGATCTAACTAACAAGTCCATACCACATGCACATATTGATCAGACATATACATATGAGGAATTTAAATAAAAACAGGCATTAATCAAGTTAAGCATCATAACACAAATATTGTAAAGGCACCAATACTGATTATTGAATAAACATAATTAGGGCTTCAACCAAGCCCATACTAAGAATTTAATTACACATAATAAAAATAAAGGAAAGAAGAAACCCGAGAGAAGAGTCGTCAATTCCTCTCCACAGTCTCCTACTCCAAGCTAAAGCAAAAGATAAAAGAAGGAATAAAAGAAGTGGTGTCTAAGAAGTCATGATTTGTGTGTGCTTTACAGGTGTATTTATAGGGCTTGAGTAGTCCTAAAAGGCTTATGAGTTCCTAAACTTTCCTAAAACACAAAACTTCTTTATTTCCAAAATAGGGTTATTTCCAAAATAGGGTTCTGCAGTTTACTGTTCACCCCCGTACATATGCGCTCGATCACATGCGTCTTGCGCTCGATCGCATTGCTGTGCTTGATCCTTCATGTGTGCGAACAATCGCATGTGCGCTCGAATGCATACAGTAGTGCAATCGATCGCACTTTGACCAGAAGCTGCTCCAGGATTTCCAGGCTTCTTCCCTTAAGTGCCAAAACTGCTTCCTTTTTCTCCAAGACCTATAAAAACATGTGAAACACACAAAATGAAGTAAAATAGACTAAAACATATAGAAAAAAAAAGCTTAATACATGTAAATTAAGGGGCTTAAATATGAATATTTAAGCACTTATCAATCACATATGCCTTGAGGACCCGGGCACAGATACCAGCCGCCGAGCCTATTGTGGATGATCCAATGGAGGCCAAGCATCCACCGGTGAGCCCTTCATGGGAGGAGGACAAAACAGACATGGGATCCATGGAGTATCAACACCTCCTAGATGAGCTATCCTCCTTCCGTTGTGAGTTGTCCGACATTCGCCGGGAGGATCGTGAGGCAGCTCATTTGATCCATCAGCGGATTGATGGGTTAGAGGCACAGTTCACACGACAGGAGGCCATGCTATAGTCCATCCTTGACCGCCTATCTCTTGTACCCGGTACCTTCTCGACTGTACCCACTGATGATCAGCAGTAAGAGGATACCCCGTCTGGCTGAAGATGTTAAACTTAGCGCTTATGGGAGGCACCCCAGACATATCCTTTTTATTTAGTACTTTTCTTTTTATAGTCATATTTTCATATCTATTATTTTGTTTTCTGGAACAATGTTTGTTTTCCTTTGTCAGGTACTTAGTGCGTGCATCCAGTTCAAGTTTGGAGGCGTGTACAAGCAAGCAAGCAACCTAGTTCTCCATCTTCCAGGTCAGATCTTTCCATGCCACACACACATTGGGGACAAGGTGCATTTTAAGTTTGGGGATAGTGGGAGATACTAGATACTATCACACATGCACTTGGAACACATGTACACACTAAGTCCCAATTTTTTTTTTTTAGGAAGATAAATGCATGATCAATGGATAAACAAAAAATTTGGTTGAATTAAAAATTTGATAACACTTCATTAGTAAGCTTACAAACTAGAACACATAGTCTTGTATTAGGAATTTTACAAAGTTGAGTTAACTACCTTAAGGCACCTAAGAATTCACAAGTTTGATTTAAAAAATTGCACGAGCACATTTAGCACGCATTTGTGTGGGGTATGACATATAATTATTTTGTATATGTTTCCATAACCTAATCTGTAATCGGATAACTTGTTGAAAAGAACCCTTTAGCATAAGAAAAATAAAGAAAAATATGTTCATCATGCAAAAAGAAAATCAAAAAGCTTCCAAAAATCAACTTTCCACTGAGTAACTGGACCTCTTGCCTCAGTAAGCATTGAGTGTTCATGTCAAAAGGTGGAAGTTTCATTAAGGAGCATTAAAAACCTGTTAAGTTCCGTAGCCTTTTTTACTCGAGCTAATAGGTCCTTAGGGGTGTCTTCACACTTAATGCCTTAAAACCATCTGGTTTGGGAGTCATTGGCCAAAACACTCGTTACAAAGGTCAAATAGAAAGCTCGATGGAACTCAACATGGCAAAAATTGCATGATAAAAGAAAAAGGAAAAATAAGCAAGTATTATGCCAATTTGTTCTCTTTGATAAGAAATTCGATGAAAGTTTGGGCACCAAAACACTATCCACTAAAATTATGTGGAAACCCCATCTCATATGTGCTAACCCATCACGCACAAATCAAACTTACGATGCCTTAAGCCAATCTTAGGTGGTTAACATAAAAATTTTAAAAGTTCTTTTGCAATCCAAAATGTGTTTTTATTATAAGCTTACTCATGAACGGTTATCATGGTTTTATGCATAACCCAAATTTTTTAGTACCATGAAAATGAATTTATCTTTAAAATTTTGTTTCAACATAGTCTTTGGTTTTGTATTGCTAAGGGACTGGCAATATGTAAGTTTGGGGGTGTGATAAGTGCTTAAATAGTCATATTTAAGCCATTTAATTTACACTTGTTAGACTCTTCACTTATCTGTTTTAGTAGATTATACTTCATTTTTGTGTTTTATGTGTTTTTCACAGGACTTGGACAAAAAAATAAAAAAAAATAGAGCTTTTAGAAGCAAAAGTCAAGTTCTACCCTCCAGCAAGGTTCGCTCGAGTGCACCCCCTTGAGATCGAGCACACGAGCATACTTGAAGAAGGCTCGAGCGCACATATGCGATCGAGCGCATCCCGCATACGCTCGAGTGCAATTACTCCAGAGGTGGCAGAGCCAGAATTGGAAAGATGTCTTCCGACTCCAAAACAGAATTAAGGTTTTGTGATGCCATGAAGACCCTATAAATAGCCCTATAAAACACATATCACACACCTTTTGTTTGAGACTCGAAGTAGAGAGCTTAGGAGAAGAATTGACGACTCGTCTCCCGAGTCTTCTTTGGTTTTAGTTTTTTGTTTTTACTTAATTATGTTTAGCATGTTTACTTTATTTAGTATGTGTAATTAAACTTTTATAGGGCTCGATTGAAGCCCTAGTTATGCTTTACCACACATTTATTCATTGACTATCTTTGCTATAGCCTTGTTAGAATATTTAACTTGATTAATACCTGTTTATATTTACATTCCTCATATGTATGTGCCTGATCAACGTATGCATGTGGTATGGATAGGTTAGTCAAATCAATTTGGATGACCCAGTCCTGGGTTTGACATTAGTAACAAGGGATATCTACATTGGATTCCCGGGTTAATCAACATGGGAAACCGGGAGCGGACCAAGCCCTAGGTCCCGTGTGGTTGCCGATCTCCATAGTCCTCATGCTCTCTTAAGAAACAACTCAGTATACACCTATGCTAAATCCCTTAAAGAGAGAAAAGAGTTAGAGTATACACAATGCCTAACTCGTTGCACAGGGTGATCAATAGCCTAAGGTGTGGACCAAGCCCTTAGGTTGGCAACCATTAGATATTCATGATAAGGCTAGAGCATTGAAACCTTAGTAAATGGAAAAGTATAATTAGTGGTGGATGTCATAGCGCTATGTTCTCATTATTGTTATTCACTCACTATCAACTGTTATTTCTCTTTTAACTTAAAGGAATTAGTTCTAGATAGAAATTCACCAATCCCTGTGGAAATGATCTCACACTTGCACACTATACTACCATATACCTTGTGCACTTGCAAGTAAAACAAGTACGATTATTTACTTATTTATTTAGGTAGATAATTATGCAACAAGCACCACTTAGGATTGATGGAGGGCCATGGTTAAGTGGTCATCAAGATCTAAGGGTGGAGATTGACTCTCAAGATTGGACAAGAAGCTGGTGCACTATATAAAGGGTCACCTAGCTTCATACTAGATATAACATTGTGATATAATTTGAGATCAATTATAAAGAGTGACAAGACACAATGTAAGAGAGAATTGTGTGAGAGTGCAAAGACACAAAACACAAGAGGGACTCATTGTAGAGATGCTGGTTGTAAAGAAGAGAGAGTAGTATAGATAAAGAGCATTGTAATAGTTCTTATCATCTTCTTTCATCTCTTCTTGGTTTCTTAAAGAACTTGAGCTTCTTGAAAAGGGTTGCTGTAATTGTAAAGAACCATTGATTTAGTGCAGAGAGTTCAGAGGAACTCACGAGGACGTAGGCTATTGCCAAACCTCGATAACAAATCGTTTGTCTTCTTTTCTTTCTTGCTTTTGATTGTTGTATTTCTTTCTACAAGTCATTCTAGACTTGGGTGTTTGGAAGATCACCACCTGGGCATCTTGTCAAGGTGATTTCCAACATGATATATGTGAAAATTTGAAGAAAAAGTATTGTTTTTGTTTTTTTTCTTCAGTAAACTGGACCAGACAATCGACTGTCCAAAAAGAACAGTCGACTGTGTGGCTCTTGGACCAGGTTGTAGTCGATTGTCTAAGGGGACAATTGACTATGCAAGTCTCTGGACTGATCACAATTGACTATCTTCGTCGACCGTCCAAATAGACGCTGAAGGTGGTTTTTTAGCCCTGTTTTGCAAAATAAGTCAATTTTTGCTAAAGAATTTCAATCCTAAATCCCTCTAAAAATATTTTGAGTTTAATACTTGATAAAGTTTGAAAGTAAAGGGTTTTAAAAGGATCTTGTTTGCTTTAAACATTTTTAGAGTGAAATTTACAAAAGTTTTAATTAAATTTGATGAGAGTTTATAGCGTAATTCATAGTTTTATGCTTGTATGAAATTAGTAGTAAGATCAGGTGTTAATTACTCGTTTTCATCTTGGATAATTATAGTAAGTATACATACGAATACTAGGTGTGACTGAAGAAAAATACCAAGGGCTAGGAGAAAACCTCAAGTTGAATTTTGGCTTGGCAAATGTGAGTTTACACCTTACTCCTAGTAAGTGTTTAATTCAATAGTGAATATAACAGGTTAAATACTCTTATAAAGAAAATATTACACTAAATACAAATACACCATTAAAAATAAGTAAGATACATAGTGAGTATGAATTAGTAAATATTAGTACGATGAATTTACTGTATACATATATGTTGAGATGGTTGTATAAATAGTGAGCATAAAATAGTTTAGTATAATTGTGTTCAAGAAAATGTGATGTGTTTCGGTGTAATGAAATTAATAGTTGATTTGATATGAGTTTAGTGACGTGATTGGTTATTGTTTGACCAATTTAGAAGTTTTTTGGATCATGTATTTTATTTCACATTACATGATCCATTCTAACGAGGGGGAGTGTTGTGTAAGGCTAAAAACATCTATTCCAACGAGGGGGAGGGGGGTGTTGGGTGTGGCCAAAAATGAAAATGTTGAGAATTGTTGTTGAGACGTACTAGTACATGGTGAGATGTCCTCATTGTTATTTGATTAGCTAAATGAAGGGCATATATTGTGAATAGCCCAATGAGGGGCAAGAAACTTGAAATGAATAAAGATGAAAAGTTGAAAAAGATAAAAAGACTAGCATTGCTTTGCATTGCATTTTATTTCATTCATCCCATGGATAACAGGCATGTTTTATGATTGGCCCATGAAGGGCATGTGTTGTGAGTAGCCTAAAGAGGGGCAATTGAAAATGAATAAAGAATTAAGTGTGTATTGCTTTGCATTGCATCGCATCATTTCCTTG
This sequence comes from Bretschneidera sinensis, assembly GCA_023935145.1. Classification (NCBI taxonomy): domain Eukaryota; kingdom Viridiplantae; phylum Streptophyta; class Magnoliopsida; order Brassicales; family Akaniaceae; genus Bretschneidera; species Bretschneidera sinensis. Next base: position 105,475,235 of record CM043700.1, on the reverse strand, counting down.
AATGATTGGTACATATGATATTTGGCTTATGAGAGGATTAAGTGATGTTTGGTCTACAAGAAGCACAAGTGATGTTTGGCTTATGAAGGGCATAAGATGTGATTGATCTACTAAAAGATAAATGGATTTTTGGTTGCTCATGAGGTGAAAAGAAAGTTATAAATGAATAGTTTATACTAATGATATGTACGATATGCTAAGATTTATTGTCTTATGATTTATTAAATACATGTGTATGATGGTTGTTACTTCTGTGGAAAATAGTTATGAAAATTACCCAAAAATGTGTTTAATTATATTGTAACCTCAAGTTATAACTTAACAAAGAATGAAGTATGATGAAAGTTTTAGAGGACATAAGTTGTATTATATCTATACCTACAAAATGACTTATTGATAAGGTTTACAATTTAAGAGGTTTTTCCTCTAAACGACTACTTTTAGTAAGATTTTTACTCATTGAGCTTTTTAGCTCACTCTAATTTTTACTAACCTTTTAGGAAAGCTATCGGCAAATGTGTGGTTGAAGTTAAAAAGGGAGACCTTAGTAAGGTCTTCGTTCACAGCATCCTCACCTTTTGAGTTTTCTTTTGGGAGATTAGACTTTGTCTTAGTTCTAGAATTTGTAAATGTGTACAAGTTAGATATTAGAGGAAAAATCCTCCTCAATTTTCGTTTCATGTAACTTCTACGAATTTCAATTGTAACATTTTGAAATTTGTGTTTAATTCAAATTGATGATGCTGCGAATAGAAATGTTTGTGTTTTTGATTGTTTGAATATAAGTCGGTATGCTCAGAGTTGAAAGGTGATGATACCTCCTCGGGTAGGGTCCACCTGGGGATGGATTGTTACATTTTTTGTATTAGAGCTTTAGGTTTAAGGTTCTGTAGGCTTAGTGACATGGTGTGTGGTGCATGGGGCAGTCATAGAGAGATGGTTGTATAGAGTTAGAGAGGATGCCATTTAGGAGTTGTAACCAGAATTAGGTTACGTGGGGTTAAGACGTCTTGAGATTTGAATTGAGTTGAATTGTCTTTGGATATTGCAGCGGCCTTGATGCTAGTCCCCCCATTAACCATGTTTTGAATTTCATAATGTTTGAATTGACTTTGTAATTTTTGTAAACTATATTGATACCTTTTGTGAGAATTGTTGGTGTGATCACCATGATGTGATGTTGATATGATTGCTTGGTGTGATGAAGTGTTTCGATTGATGTATTATTTATATTTGTGAAGTTTTGGTATGTGATTAGTGAATTGATGATAATGTTGGAAAATGAAAGTTAAGGAAGGGTCTTAAAAGAAAAGAGTTGTGTCTATTTGAAAACCTTGCTTTAATAAAGTATTATTGAGTTACAAATCATAAGAATTGGAAGTATTGTTAAGAATAGAATACTACAAGTGTGAAATGAGGTGATTTGTTACAAGACATGAATTTCATTGAGTTATATATGTTGTTGCTAGGTATATTGCAAGTATAGTTTTTGTGGTACCTTGAGACTCTAAAAGAAATGAAATGGAAAGTGATGTTTCCTTAAGCAAAGATTTTATGGACATAATTAGTGTCTTATATGTATTGGATTCAAGATGGAAGATCTTTGTTAAGGACCGATAGGAAATACTTAGAGAGCATAATTATCATGTGGAAAGTTGAAAAGGAGAATGGTGTAATGAATTCATTTCAAATCTTAATGTTAAATGAAGTGCGGTACAAGAAGAGGATGGACTTATTTAAAGACTTAGAAGGCCTTGAGCTTAGAGTTAAGAATGAAAAGGACTGATTGATCAACATTATAAGTGAACTCAAGAGTTTTATCTTACTTGAAGAATTTTGTTGGGAAAGGTTAAATTAGATACAATAAGAGATGTGTAATGGTGAGTTAAAGTGTTTAGAATATTAGGAAGGAAGGTGACTAACGAAGAACATAACAAGTATGCTTAGCAAATGAGATTACCTTATAAATGGACATGTTAAGAAGATGATTGATAGAAGATCAAGAGTTCGGTAAAGTATGAGAATTTTAAGACGATTATGATGAAAGAGAGGTAGGTGTAGATATTGAGGAATTGTAGTATGAAAATTTGATAGAAGAATTCACACTTGAGCCAATTGGTTTTGACACTCACTATGACAACTATCAATAATAAGGTATAGAGAGAGACTATAAGAGAAAAGTTATAAATTAAAAAGCAAGGCAGTAAGGAGTACACTCGAAAACAATAGATTTCGGAGAAATTGCTAGCAAGAGAAATAGTAAAAAGAATATGGTTATTAAATGTTTTGAAACCGTGTTGAAGTATAATGTAAGGTGAAGGAAAAATCTAAATCATGACCAAATTGAGATGTACTTTGAAAAGAGAGTAAAAGTTGTATGATGTGATTGTGAAGTACCTTGTTCAAGGACTACTAGTGAAAGTAAGTTGACGGAATTCGATGGATTTGAACATATAACTTGTGGCTACAAAGTTAGATTGTTGTAAAGGAAAATGTGGAGTTGAAGGTGTAGTTAAGTTAAGACACTATTTTGAGCGTAGAAAAGGTTTCTTAGAAAGCTGAATGTGGATTTGAGAAATAAATATTATGATTATGGAAGTTAATGAAAAGAGTTAAGTTAAATTAGGAGAGTAATTTCCAAATACAATGTGGTTGGTTTGGTTGATAAGAATTAAGAAATGATAGAGTAATTTGATAAAATTAGTGAACAAGATGTCCAAACAAGTAATTGGGGGTTTATTAAGTTGATATGAGAATTGGCAGATTAGTGTTTAAATTTCTATTCTGTTGAAAATTCCTATAAGGATTACTCTTAAAACTTGTGAAACTATCAATAACATTGGAGGTAGAATAGTCGAAGGGAAGAAAGATTAAGGGTCTAAAGAGATGAAAACCAAAGCTTTAGAAGAAGAGGCTAAGTATAATTGAAATATTATGTGTTTGAACGAATAAAATGTTGGGAGTTGGAGAAAACTATCCATTAAAAAGAAGAAATGAGAATTTATTTATGCAAAGGCTAATGGTTAATCAGATAAGTGTTAGTGGCACTATTAGAAAGTCTGAATGGAAATTTATCTAAATTATATCTTCAAGATTTTTCTAAGAAGGAGTAATTCTGGTTGGACACAAGATACAGAGTATGTAACATGGAAATTTGAGTAGAAAATTTGATTTAGGAAGATATGTAAAGGAATGGAATAATTCTAGAAGAAATTAAAAGGGTAGTAAACACGAAGTGTAGTCCTTACCGAATGAAGAGTTATATGGATGAAAATCATTGGAAAGTGCAAGTAAAATGTAAGGGCAAATCAGGTAAATTATTGAAGCCATCTAAGTGAGAAAGTTCGATTAAGCTAAGAACAACTTGTTAAGTAGAGAGAGTAAGTTACTAATAAAATTACTTTGTTGAAGGGTGTTAGATATTCTTAAATGACAAAAAGTTGACTCATGATTAACTTTTCCTTTCCATAAGGAATTTGGAATTGTGAAGTAAAAAGGGTTTGAGGAAATTAATTAAAGGGGTAAGTTGAAGTATGTGCAAAATTGTGATAATGCCGTCGACGGATCTTAAATTTGATATCTAGTTGGAGAAGAAATTACTGAACAATATGAGGAGGTGATAAATTAGTATGTAACTTTGTGAAGACATGATTTAAAATTCGCACCTAGTTGGAGAATCTGGAGGAATGGAATCGAGGAAAAGAAATGTAAAATGATAAGGAGGTTAACTTTTGAAGTCCAAGGGTAGGAAAATCAGATAAAGAAGGGAGAATGCATTATGAAGATGAGCAGTTGATAGAAGGGTGAGCATCAAGCATCGCTTACTAAGTAAAGAGAGTTTCTAGAAAATCAAATCAGAGTTTATTAAAGTAGTAAATTTAGTCATACTAGTGAAAATGGCTGGTTAATCTCGATGGATAAAAAGTTCAAGATCATAGTGAATAGAAGTTTAGCCCTATAACTGTGAGTTGTGTTAAAGCTGTATATTGCAAGGAATGTGGTTGGGATATTGAGATAGACTTGGAAAATTACTAAACCCTATTAATTCTATAGACTTTGATCAAGAAAATTTTGGGGACGAAATCTTTATTAGTGGGGGAGAATTGTAGAGCTTGGTACCTTAAAAATGAATATTTTAATTTCGATGTCTAGTTCCGATGCGTTTCAGTGTTTGAACTTTTTTAGTGGGTTAAATTTTTTTAGTATTGGGGTTTGTGGACCTTGGAAACAAGTAAATGAAATAAGAATTAAGAGATAGAATGTGTCATGGGAGAAATATTAAGTTTTTAAAGAGTTTTGGGGTGGGTATTAGAAGAAAGGAAGAATTGAAGGTTGTTTGTGTAATTAAGAAAATAAATTAATATAAATAGGGGTGGAGGGTTGAGGGACCAGAATTTTCATATTGGAACTCTCTAGAAGTGCCGAGACAAAGAGAGAAAAGAAAAGAGAAAGAGAGAAGGGGAAGAGAAAAAGAGAAAAAAAAAAAGGGAGAGGAAGGAAAAAGTAGGAGGTTTTGGACAAAAATCAAGGTAAAAAGGTTTTTCTTTCTTATAATTTAACAAATGTTTTTCCTAAGCTAGATATTTGAGTTCTTGGAGTATGAATTTGAGGTTTTGCTTAAGAAAAACTTGAAGAAAAATTGGTTGCTATAAAAAGTTAGGTTATGATCTAATGTGTTGATTTTAAGAGCTTTAAATTAATTTCTTCACTTGGGTGATGTAAAGTTTTGGTTTCTAAAATTCTATGAACTTGTGTTTTGAAATGATCTGAAGATCCCATGTGATATATGTGAAAATTTGAAGAAAAAGTATTGTTTTCGCAAAAAAAAAAAAAAAACACACCTGACTACAGTCGATTATCCAAAGAGAATAGTCGACTGTGTGGCTCTTGAACTAGGTGGTCGTCGATCATAGTCGACTGTCTAAATAGACTATCCACTGTCTAGTGCTCTGAAGGTGTTTTTCATCTTTGTTTTGCAAAATAAGTCGATATTTGCTAAAGAATTTCAATTCTAAATCCCTCCAAAAATATTTTGAGTTTTAATACTTGATAAAGTTTGAAAGTAAAGGGCCTTGAAAGGATCTTGTTTGCTTTAAACATTTCTAGAGCGAAATTTGCAAAAGTTTTAAATAACATGGAGGAGAGTTTACAACGCAATTCATTGTTTTATGCTAGTATGAAATTAGTAGTGAGATCAGGTGCTAATTATTTGTTTTCATCTTGGATAATTATACTAAGTATACATACGAAAGCTAGGTGTGATTGATGAGTAATACCAAGGTGTAAGAGAAAACCTCAAGTTGAATTTTGGCTCGGCAAATGTGAGTTTACACTTTACTTCTAGTAAGTGTTTAATTCAATAGTAATGATAACAAGTTAAATACTCTTACGAAGAAAATGATTACACTAAATACAAATACACCATAGAAAATAAGTAAGATATATAGTGAGTATGAATTAGTAAATATTAGTACGATGAATTTACTATATACATATATGTTGAGACATGTTTGTACAAATAGTGAGGATAAAATAGTTTAGTGCTTAAGAAAATGTGATGCGTTTTGTCGTAGTGAAATTATTAGTTGATTTGTTATGAGTTTAGTGACGTGATTGGTTATTGATTGGCCAATTTAGAAGTTTGTTAGATCATGTATTGCATTTCACAATGCATAAAGCATTTCATGATCTGTTCTAATGAGGGGGAGTGTTGTGTAAGGCCGAAAACATACGTTCCCCAAGCGGGGTGTTGGGTGTGGTAAAAAATGGAAACATTGTTAAAAATGATGAGAATTTTTGTTGAGACATACCATTACATGGGAAGACATCTCCTTTTTTTGTTTGATTAGCTCAATGAGAGGCATATGTTGTGAATAGCCCAATGAGAGGCACAAAACTTAAAATGAATAAAGATGATAAGTTGAAAAAGGTAAAAAGACTAACTTGCATTGTATTTTATTACATTCATCCCATGGATAACAGGTATGTGTTGTGATTGTCCCATGAAGGGCATGTGTTGTGATTAGCCCATGAAAGGTATGTGTTGTGAGTAGCCTAGAGAGGGGCCATTAAAAATGAAATAAACTGAAACGGAATGAATAAAGTATTGATTATGTATTGCTTTGCATTGCATTGCATCCTTTCCTTGAATGATTGGTGCATATGATGTTTGGCTTTTGAGAGACTTAATTGATGTTTGTCCTACGAGAGGCACTAGTGATGTTTGACCCATAAAAGGGCATAAGATATGATTGATGTACTTAAAGATAAATAGATTTCTGGTTGCTCATGAGGTGAAAAGATACTAAAAAGAAAGTTATAAATGAATAGTTTATACTAATGATATGTATGATATGCTAAGATATATTGTCTTGTGATTTATTAAATACATGTATATGATTGTTGCTACCTCTTAGGAAAATAGTTATGAAAATTACTCGAAAATATGTTTAATTATATTGTAACCTCAAGTTATAACTTAGCAAAGAACGAAGTATGATGAAAGTTTTAGAGGACATAAGTTGTACTATATCTATACCTACAAAATGACTTATTGATAAGGTTTAAAATTTAAGAGGGTTTTCCTTAAAATGACTACTTTTATTAAGATGTTTATTTACTGAGCTTTTTAGCTCACTTCTTTTTTACTAACCTTTCAGGAAAGCTATCGGCAAATCTATGGTCGAAGTGAAAAAGGGAGACCTTAGCAAGGTATTTGTTCACGTCATCCTCACCTTTCGAGTTTTCTTTTGGGAGTTTAGACTTTTTCTTAGTACTAGAATTTGTTAAAGTGTACAAGTTAGATATTAGAGGAAAAATCCTCCTCAATTTCTGTCTCGTATAACTTCTAAGGATTTCAATTGTAACATTGTAAAATTTGTGTTTAATTTAAATTGATGATGTTTCGAATGGAAATGTTTGTGTGATTGATTGTTTGCATATAAGTCAGCATGCTCGAAGCTAAAAGGTGATGATACCTCCTTGGGTAGGGCCCTGATTACGCCCAAAATATAACGCGGTAGTTGTAGCACAGTTTTGGGGTGTCGATTCCACCGGGAAACAAGTTAACTACAAGAGAAGGCGTGAACCTTAACACAAACGATAAAGATTAAGTGAGAGAATAAAGTGTTGTGTGAAAATTGTGTAGATAGATTATGTTGGAGAACAACAAGGGTCTGAGAATCCTCCCTAGGTTCATTGCCTTCTTCCAATCTTGGTTCAATTGTTTTTATCTCGATTGCAAGTTTCTCATTCCAAACAGGAAATCGGCGAATATTCAATTAAGCACAAGTAAACCCTAATGTAATTGTTATGAAATACTCTTTACTTTCAAGCACACATGACCTAACTTATAGATTATCAAGAAACGACAATATATCATAATGACAATACCGCAGTAATGGACAAATTTATAAGAGAAATCTACCGAACTCAATCACACCTCAATAACATCACATAAGAAGAGCATGACTAGACTTATATAGGGGAGAAAGATGCAATCACCGGATTAAGGAGAAATCTTCTAATTAGATTAAAAAGTAAATCATAACAATGTTTAATGATAATAAATCCAAACTATAATAAATCAAGACTAGAAAATAAGAACAACTACACCTAGGGATTCATCCTTTCGCCTTGCTTGGAGATTAGTTAGCCATGGGGGAGAGTGTGGTTGCCTTCATGATGTTTTCCCCGGCCTCCAGCCTCTCAAAAAGATGTTTCTCTTAAACCTTAAGTGATCTATTTATAGTACAAAGGTCCAAGGGTGTTTTCAGGTTTAATCTATTGTTTAAAACCCTAATTAAGTTCTAACTCGGAGATATAACATCATGTGCGCGCTGCGGTGCTGGCTTCAGCTTGGTTGGGTGTGCTTCTGGGCACCGCGGTGCTGGCTGGTGCTGTTATGGAGGCTTAACCTTTGTCTACTAAAACTGCCATAACTTTCTCTAGAAAAATCTTTTTTACGAGCCGTAAAATTATCCAGAAAATAGACTTCCGGATCTTTCTAAGAATATATGGTTCATCTCCTGGTTCTTCTTGCATCAATACAGTTTAATTTGCAAAGATGATTGATCTGTACAGGCAATTCTGGCAATTTAGTGAAACTCATTTCCAAGGGCTTGTGAACCTTCCTTTCTTCAGCCAGACGCTCTTATTCTCTCTTAGACAAACATAGGTTGAATGCACCAGCCACTGCTTCATTGCCAAATTTGGTGCTTGTATGCTTTTGAGAGGCCTCAAGGATGTCATCAGTAACATCCGCAAATTCTAGCTTGATATATGCTCTTGTGAAGCCATGGGTGAGGGTGGACTCTAATGAATTAAGGTGCTGGACCCTTTCCATGAATGAGTCAATCATGTATGCTTGGTGGGTTTCGTCCACATCCTCTGATTTTTTCATTGTTAGGATGTGTAATAACTTACCACTTAGTGTCTCAATGGCATTCACCTCCTTTATATTCTGCTGCGCTAGGTGTTGACCATGGGGTATGGACTGAGCTTGAGAAGGGAACTTACCTCGCTCAGTCACACTCAAGTAGCTCATCAACTTGGACACTTGGCTCTTTATCTCTTTATTTTCTTCAACAGCCTGCGTAATTAAAGATTCAAGTCTTTGATTAGTCTTACCTTATGCCTCAATAAAAGTATGTAAAGTGTCTTCTAAAGAACTCCTAGAAGATATAGGTGCATGATATGGTTCAAGATATGGTGCAGGGTGTTGTGCAAGCTACTGGTTTTCAGAATTCCAGCTGAAATTGGAGTGATTTTGCCATCCCAGATTATAGGCATCAGAGAAGGGTGCCAAAGGCTTCTTGTACATGCCTGAGGCATTACATTGTTCCTTATACATCCCTCTCATCTCAGCAAATATGGGGCACTCTTGGGCGAGATGATCTACCCCGCCACACATAAAACATGGTTCAAAAGATTTTGCATGATTAGCTACGTGTGTTGGCTTTGAGCTTTTAGTCTTTAACACCTCTAGTTCCCTAGTGAGCATCTCGACCTTGGCCTTAAGGTTATCCTCTTCCCTAAGATGGTAAATTCTACCACCATTTGGGTGCCCTATAGGTCGTGACCTATTTGTGCTTTCAGTAGCACTAGGTCCAGTCCAAGTGTGACCTTTTTCAGCAAGCTTAATGAGGTACTCTATGGCCTCATCAGGATCTTTCTCCAAGAATTCACCATTACACATCATCTCTACAAATTGGTGCTCTCTATATGTAAGTCCCTCATAAAAATAGCTTACCAAGTGTCAACTCTCATACCCATGGTGAGGGCACATACTCAATAACTCCTTAAATCTCTCCTAAGACTGATACAAAGTCTCGCTGTCCTTTTGTGCAAAGGTGGAGATTTGCCTTTTTAAAGCATTGGTCTTATGTTGGGGAAAGTATTTATTAAAGAAGACCCGAGTCATCTCAGTCCACGACCCAGTAGATCATGGTCTAAGTGAGTATAGCCAACTCTTAGCTCTATCCTTCAAAGTGAAAGGAAAGAACTTAAGCCTCACAATGTCATCAGCTTCATCTTGACTATGAAAAGTTGCGATTACTTCCTCAAATTCTCTAATGTGCATATATGGGTTTTCATTGTCCAAGCCATGAAACATAAGGAGTAATTGTATCATCCCTGCTTTAAAATCTAGTTGGCGAGTATTGACTGGAAACATGATGTATGATGGTGTGGCTGTGCGTGTAGGGTTTAGGTAATCCTGAAGGGTCCTAGGGGGTTGGTCTTCATGTTCACTCATCTCTTCGGGACTAGATGGTTTGTCAAATAAAGGATTTAAAAAGGAATTTAATTCTGACTCTAACACAAGCCTACAAGCAAATCTACCCAAAATGTCTATATATCTTGGCATGCAAGATCAAAAAATAATAATAAAAAAATATATATATTATAAAAAGAAGGAATAAAATAAAATAAAATAAAAAATTAATGCAGCAAGCTAAAAGAAGGAACGAAGTTACTGCCTTTACAAACTGCTGAAAAAGAGAAACTATCTACAATTCTTCTACCATCTTGTCTCAGGGATGACAATCTTCCTTGTACTTAAGCGTGTCTCCCCGGCAACGGCGCCAAAATTTGATTACGCCCAAAGTATAACGCGGTAGTTGTAGCACAGCTTTGGGGTGTCGATTCCACAGGAAAACAAGTTAACTACAAGAGAAGGCGTGAACCTTAACATAAACGATAAAGATTAAGTGAGAGAATAAAGTGTTGTGTGAAAATTGTGTAGATAGATTATGTTGGAGAACAACAAGGGTCCGGGAATCCTCCCTAGGTTCGTTGCCTTATTCAAATCTTGATTCAATTGTTTTTATCTCGATTGCAAGTTTCTCATCCCAAACAGGCAATCGGCAAATATTCAATTAAGCATAAGTAAACCCTAATATTATTGTTATGAAATACTCTTTACTTTCAAGCACACATGACTTAACTTATAGATTATCAAGAAACGACAATATATTATAATGACAATACCGCAGTAATGGACAAATCTATAAGAGAAATCTACCGAACTCAATCACACCTCAACAACATCATATAAGAAGAGCATGACTAGACTTATATGGAGAGAAAAATTCAATCACCGGATTAAGGGGAAATATTCTAATTAGATTAAAACGTAAATCATAACAATGTTTAATGATAATAAATCCAAACTACAATGAATCAAGACTAGAAAATAAGAACAACTACACCTAGAGATTCATCCCTTCACCTTGCTTGGAGATTAGTTAGCCATGGGGGAGAGTGTGGCAGCCTTCATGATGTTTTCCCTGGCCTCCAGCCTCTCAAAAAGATGTTTCTCTTAAACTTTAAGTGATCTATTTATAGTACAAAGGTCCAAGGGTGTTTTCGGGTTTAATCTATTGTCTAAAACCCTAATTAAGTTCTAACTTAGAGATATAACATCATGTGTGCGCTGCGATGCTCCTTTATGGGCTCTGCAGTGCGGGCTTCAGCTTGGTTGGGTGTGCTTCTGGGCACCGCGGTGCTGGCTGAGGAGCACCACGGTGCTAGCTGGTACTATTCTAGAGGCCTGACCTTTGTCTACTAAACCTGCCATAACTTTCTCTAGAAAAATCATTTTTACAAGTCGTAAAATTCTCCAGAAAATAGACTTCCGTATCTTTCTAAAAATATATGGGTCATCTCCTAGTTCTTCTTGTATCAATACAGTTTAATTTGCAAAGATGATTGATCTGTATGGGCAATTCTGGCAATTTAGTGAAACTCCTTCCCAAGTGCTTGTGAACCTTAACTCCGGTGTTCATCGAGTCATTGTGCTTCAAGCAATGATAGCTTTTCCATCTCTTTTGAACTTAAAGTACCTGAAAATGCATCGAAATAGATCAATGATCCAAGAATGACACTTTTGAGTTGTTAAGGTATAAAAGTGCAATTCAAACCTAGATCAACCCTAAAATGCTAACAATTAAGTACTGTAAAGATGCATTTTATGACTCTCATCAGGCCCACTCGGGGATGGGTCATTATAGATGGGGCTCACTAACAAGAAGCAAAAGGGTACCGAGGAAACTTTGGAATGGTAGGACCCTGCCTAGGAAGGAGTAGGGGGATCCAAGTTGTATATGTTGAGAGATGTGCTGGTACGTGGGGAGACGTCCTCATAGTAATATAATTAGCCTAGTGAGAGACCATGTGATATGATTTTCCCAGTGAGGGGCGATGAAATGAAAAAGATGAGATGTGTCCATGCATTTCATTTAATTTCATATGATTTTGATTGTTGAAATTTGATGATGATTATGTGATTGGCCCAATCAAGGGCACATTATGTGATTTAGCTGTAACAACCCATCCCGGGTTGGCCACCCCTAAGACGGTGTTGTCACTTTTTGAAATCTTAGCATGACACATATATGCAACCATAAAAAATGCATCAACTGAAATTAAAAATTCCATCCAATCCTCAACTCTTTTAAGAGGAGATACATCATCATTCTCCTATCATAAACAATATATAAATATAACAAAATGCATGAAAAGATTTTATTACAAATCTTCTTTTTTCTTTATTATAATTTTTGAGGACTTGACCACAAGACTTACTTAAGGTAATTACTATGATATCAGCTATAAACTCTATCTGCCTTGCCCGATGCCTGAAATTTTCATCAATGAGGAGTGAGCTTCACAAGCTCAATGAATTAAATTTATTAGAAGTACTCGATTATATATTTCCAGTCACATCATATAATTCAATCGTTTCTAAGTCACCAGTATTGATAATCTATTTATTCACATATAATAATTCAATCTTTTAAATAATCTTTAATATTCATTCATCTATTATCTCATATAATTCAATAATAACATTCTCTTATCACTACGCATATCATAATTCCAACCATTCATCAAGCTCTTCTTAAATTAATCATTAAACATATCAATTTTTCTTCTCATGTATTTAATCATCTTGAGATTATCAATTCAACATCATTATTTACCTCATTATGAGGTTCACAACATATAATCAATTAATCAAATCAAATAAATTTTTTTATCATATCACTCTTTCATATTTCTTTCTCATCATATATGTCTCTCTGTGAGACTCATTTATCTATCAATAATTTCATAATCAAGACTGATAATTTAGTATCTCAATCAATAATAATCAATATTTAAAACAAATGTAATGCCTGAATTCAAATTATCTTTCTTTCTTTCTTATCAGATCATTTCATATTATCATCTGGGAACTTCTTCCCATATGTCGACATGTTTTAGCCAGACCAACTACCATCCTGGTCTTTTCAGTTAGACTAGCTACCTTCATGGTCTTTTTAGCCAGACTAGCTGCCTTCCTGGTCTTCTTGGGTAGACCAAGCACTTTCGTGGTCTATTCAGTTAGACCATCTGCCTTTCTAGTCTTTTCAACTAGACCAGCTACCTTCCTGGTCTTTTCAGCTAGACCAGTTGTCTTCCTGGTCTTTTCAGCTACACCAGCTGCCTTCATGGTCTTTTCTTTTATATATATGAGCAATAATATTCTTTTCAATTAGACTAGCTATCTTCCTAGTTTTCCTTTTTTATGTATATGAGCAATAATATTCTTTTCATTCAGACCAACTGCCTTCCGGGTCTTCTCTTTTATTCATATCAGCAATAATATGCAAGCAAGCATACATCAAAGCATTCAATTCAATTATCTAGCTCTTTCTCAAAATTATTATTTTTATCATATTTATTAAAAAGTCTCATTATATATCATATCAAATTTTTAATCATATTTTTTAGAAATTTCATAAAACTTTTCAGCATATTTTTCATTCATCTATCCTTTCTTAAAACATAAATTCTTATATAATTAATATTCCACATGCTTTCTAATTCCTAATCAATAAACCAATCAATTTTCATATATAACATAAATACATCATTAAATCATTATAATTCACTCATTCATCCAAATATTATAAATTCATATTTTTATTGGTTTTGATTACTAAAAGTAAATCTAACTCAACACGTAGCACTTAAACCTACGTGTGGATCACCTCCTTGCATTTCTTGCTCCTTTCAGCAATTTCTTAAGATTGCTAATCACCAACACCTCAAATATGAAGTCTAACTATTGTAATTGAATGACTGTACTATGTTTAATATTGGAGAAATTTTCTTTATAACTTTTTGCTAAGAAATTTGAATTGAAGAAAGAAGAAAACCAAACGGGATTTGGTAAGAAATTAAAAAAAAAACTAACTTTTTATATTAAATCCGTTTACCACTGTTCTTCATTACTTTCATTTCATCTTACTTGTCTAACATGCATGTTTGCATGTTAGGCAGCCAGCACCTGGACATCCAAGTGTTGGCCCCTTATTTTATTTTATTTTTTTGTAAACACACTTGGACGCTTCTAGGTGTTTTTTTTCAAAAGAATTGTTTTTCATTCAATAGTAAATCTTTCATGTATATATTTTTTAATTTCATGTACTATCTATCAAATTACTTCTTTACCCTTACTTTAAGAACAAAAGTATTACAATTGTCCCCACCTTATAAAAATTTCGTCCTCGAAATTTCCTTACTTAACTCATGAAAAAGCTGGGGGGTGGGGGTACCCTTTCCTCATACTTGCCACATACTCTGTAACGATCCATCTCGGGTTGGCCACCCCCGAGATGGTGTCGTCACTTTTTGAAATCCCAACACGACACATATATGCAACAAGAAAAACAACACTAACAAATTTTTTTACATCAATCCTCAACCCTCAACAAGGGAGATACATCATTCTGATCTTGACTTAAACATTATATATTGTTAGAAATCACCTTGGAGATGCCCAAGTGGTGATCTTCCAAATACCGAAGTCTAGAATGACTTGTAAAGGTGAATAAAAAACAGAAACAGAAATCAAAGAAAGGAAAGGACACAGCAATTGTTATCGAGGTTCGGCAATAGCCTACGTCCCCGTGAGTTCCTCTGAACTCTCTGCACTAAATAAATGGTTCTTTACAAATACAGTAACCCTCTCCAAGAAACTCAAGTTCTTGAAGAACCAAAGAAGAAGAAGTAAAAGAAAGTGATAAGAACTAACCCTGGAATTTTCCGAAGAAAATTTCCCTTATAACCCCTTGAATCCCCTTTCTATTCTACGCTCTCTTTCTAAACAATCAGTCTTTACAACGAGTCTCTCTTGCTTTGTGTCTTTGCACTCTTACAATTGATCTCACTTTCAATCACAAGTTATTCCTCACACTTATGGAGATTGAAGCTAGGTGACCCTTTATATAGTCCACCAACTTCTTGACCCATCTTGAGGATTAATATCCACCCTTAGATCTTGAGAACCAATCAACCTTAGCCCTCAATCAATTCTAAGTGATCCTGTGCATTTTGAACATGTCTCACACACTTAACAAAAGGCTAAACCAAAAGGCATCAGTGTGCCTTCAGGCCGTGGCCTAGAATAGGGCATGCCACGGCCTAGAGTGTGCTGAAACTTCACCATGTTGCATCCATTCAGGGCGCCGCAGCCTGGGGGAGTTTGAGCAGTGGTGCACACCTCTTCTAGGTCTTCTCTCTTGCTGGGCACCGCACCTTAGAAGAGCCAGGCCACGGTGCACACTGGTGTGCACTTGATGCTGATTTTTCCTTGTTTAAACCTTAGACAAACACCAACATATACAACATAATATGCATGAATATTTACAAATAAATTTTATTTTATTTTCTCATTAGTCTGAGGATGTGGACAAGTACATAACTTACAGAAAATGATTTCGTCTGAACCTCAACTCACAAAACTATATGTCCTACCTGCTACTTGAAATCATTGTACAATAAGGACTGAGCTTAAGCTCAGTGAATTAAATTTACTAGAAGTATTCAATTTTATACTTCCAGTTACATCTTATAATTCAATTAATTCTAAAAATTCTTCTGATATTCATTCATCTTTTTCCTCAAATAATTCAATAACAATATTCTGTAATCACTTATCAATTTCATAATTCTCCTATGACACAATCTCTTCTTAAGTTACTCATTAGACATATTTCCATATTTCTTCCTTTGAATGTTTGTCTCTCTATGAAACTCATTCCTCTATCAATAGATTTACAATCGTAAATACCACTTTATTATATCAAGCAATAACAATCAATATTTAAAGCAAATGCAATGCGTGAAGGTAAATATTATTATTATTGGGAATGTTTTCCCACATGTCGACATGTTTTTATCTTACATTGACTGTCTTCCCGGTTCTTTCATTCTCATTTAGACCGACAGCCTTCCCAGTTCTTTCATTCTCATTTAGACTGACTGCTTTCCCGGTTCTTTTATTCTTATTTAGACCGGTTGCCCTCCCGGTTCTTTTATTTTCATTTAGACCCACTGCCTTTCTGGTTCTTTTATTTTCATTTATATGCATATGAATAATGATATGAAATATGCATATGAACAATAATATAGAAACAAGCATGAATTCAAATATTTAATTTAGCTATCCTAATTATTCTCAAATTATTATTTAAAAAATTTCACTAAATCCCTCTTCTCATAAATCATATCAAATCATCAACCATAGCTCATCAAGAATTTCACTTATCGCTTTTATTATAAATCGACTCATTATTCCAATAATATTATTTCTCATAAAATAATTCTTTACACATCCACTATTTCTATCATATGTATCAACCAACTTTCTTCTATCACCAAATCATAAGTTAATGATTTATTCTAATATTATCATTATATATTTCATATTTATCTTGATTACTTAAAGAAAATCTAACTTACCATATAGCACTTAGAGCTACCCGTTGATCACCTCCTTGCCTTTTCTGCTCCTCTTAGCAATTTCCCCCGGTTGTTGATCGTCAACACCTAACATAATATTTATATTAAATTTCTAATTTATTCTTCAATTCTTTATAATTCACACCCTTTAAAAATTCCCACTTTGAATTCCGAGAAATTTCTTGTATGCTAAATTTCAAAAATAAACTTCACGTTATTACCTTCTAATTTTCTTAGAGCTTCCCGTGATTCTCTATAAAATTCTCCCGTAAACCCCTTCAAAAATTTTCTCTTTCAACCTTTCTTTCGGTCCCTAAGTGTTTTAAGAAATAGAGTAATTTGAATCATAGTTGAAGGAAAACCAAACAGGATTTGGTATGTAATAAAATAAACTAAACTTATAAATATATAGGCCTCCGCTCAAGTGGTTGCTATTCAGCTATTTGTTCTGCCATTAGTATCTCTTCCTCAACTCCTTCTTCTACCTCTTCCGAGTTATCTCTAAATGTTTGTGGATAGTCCTCTCAACCTCGAGATCAAAGGGTAGGAATGCTGGATTCTTGGACTGACGTCCGTGCATGAATCAGTGGCAGATATGTGAGTGCAGCAGTCAAATACTACTACTCGGATTACTCTCTGCCTCAATTGCGCTCAATCGCACAAGAGAGTGCGCTCGATCGCAAGTGGCATAGAAAGCTTCCTGGAGTACCTGAAACAGAGAAAATTGATTAGGGTTTTGATGAAAAGAAACAAAATAAGATTAAAAAAATAATTAAGAATGGAATAGATTAAAAAGGAAATAACAATTAATTAAACTAAATGAAAAATTAATTCTAAAAAAAAATTTAGTGCAATCCCCGGCAACAGCGCCAAAAACCTGTTGTGACAATTATCGACTTAAATAAATATGCAAATAATTGTCTTAGTTTTACTTGCAAGTGCACAAGGTCTTTGGTAGCATAGTGTGCAAGTGCGAGATCATTTTCCACAGAGATTGGTGAATTTCATTTTAGAATTAGTTTTTTCAAATTAAAAAGAGAGAAATAGTAGTTTGATTGTGAGTAAATAACAATAATGAGAACATAGGGCTACAATATCCACCACTAATTATACTTTCCTACTAACTAAGGTTTCAATGCTCTAGCTTTATCATGAATATCTAATGGTTGCCAACCTAAGGGCTTGGCCCACACCTTAGGCTATTGATCTCCCTATGCAACGAGTTAGGTATGGCGTATACTCTAACTCTTTTCTCTCTTAAGGGATTCAGCATGGGTGTATACTGAGTTGTTCCTTAAGAGAGCATGAGGGCTGTGGAGATCGGCAACCACATGGGACCTAGGGCTTGGTCCTCTCCCAGTTTCCCATGTTGATTAACCCAAGAATCCGATGTGGATATCCTTTGTTACTTATGTCGAACCCAAGACTCGGTCTTCCAAATTGATTCGACTAACCTATCCATACCACATGCATACGTTGATCAAGCACATAGATATGAGGAATGTAAATATAAACAGGTATTAATCAAGTTAAATATTCTAACAAGGCTATAACAAAGATAATCAATGAATGAATATGTGGTAAAGCATAACTAGGGCTTCAATCGAGCCCTATAGGAGTTTAGTTACACATACTAAGTAAAGTAAACATGTTAGACATAATTAAATAAAAAAAAGAAAACTAAAATCGAAGAAGACTCGAGAGATGAGTCGTCAATTCCTTTCCTAAGCTCTCTACTTCGAATCTAGAACAAAAGTTATGTGTTATGTGTTTTTACAGGGCTATTTATAGGGTCTTCATGGTGTCCCAAAACCCTAATTCCTTTTTGGAGTTGGAAGACTTCTTTCCAATTCTGGCTCTGCTGCCTCTAGAGTGATTGCGCTCGTGCGTATACAGTATGCGCTCGAGCGTATACGGTATGCGCTCGAGCTTTCTTCAAGTGCGCTCGTGCTCTTGTGTGCTCGATCTCAAGGGAGGTGCACTCGAGCGCACCTTGCTGGATAGCAGAACTTGACTTTTGCTTCTAAAAGCTCCAAATTATTACCTTTTTGTCCAAGTCCTGTGAAAAACACATAAAACACGAAAATGAAGTAAAATCCATAGAAATAGATAAATAAGTAACTTAACAAATGTAAATTAAGGGGCTTAAATATGACTATTTAAGCACTTATCAGTCGTCAATTCTTCTCCAAAGCTTACAACTTCAAGCAAAATCAAAGGTATATTTTTTGTGTTTTACAAGCCTATATATAGGTTCTAAGGGTGCCTCGAAACGCCAATTTCCAAAATAAGATCCGGAGACTTCTTTCCAAAACTGTGCATGTGCGCTCGATCGCGTGCTTCTGCGCTCGAGCCTGCTAGGTGTGCGTACAAGTGTTTGTGCACTCGATCACAAATGGCTTGCACTCGATCACACTTAGTAGGCTCCAGAACTTCAGTTTTCTTCCTTAGAACACCAAAATGTTATCTTTTCTTCAAAAACCTATAAAAAGCACAGAAAACACAAAAATGAAGTAGAATATACTAAAATACATAAATAGAGAGCTTAACAACTGTAAATTAAGGGGCTTAAATATGAATATTTAAGCACTTAATCAACTCGCTACATGGGTCAATTAGAAAGCTTAAAGGAACTAAACATGGCAAAAACCTCATAATAAAAGAAAAGAAGGAAATAAAACTATGCCCTTTTTGTTCATCTTGATAGAAAATTCGGTGAATCTTGAGACACTGAAACACTAGACATTAGAGTTATTTGGAAGCTTCATTTTTTTATGTGCTAGTTCACCATACACTAAGTCAAACTTGTGATGCCTTAGCCTGCTGCTTGTAAGTAATTAGATTTTAAAACTCATATTCATTGTGATGATAGATTTGTATTTTAAGCTTACTCATGAATAAATAACATAGTTTTGTATGCAACTTAGATTTGTGGACACCATGAATAATGGATTTATCTTCGTGTGGTTTATTTTTCATTTAGTTTTTAATTTTGTATTGCTAAGGGACTAGCAATATGTAAGTTTAGCGGTGTGATAAGTGCTTAAATATCCGTATTTAAGCCCCTTAATTTACATCTGTTAAGTTCCTAGTTGAGCTATTTCATGTTATTTTATTTCTTTTCTGCGTTTTCTGTGTTTTCCTAGGATATTGAAGAAAAGGAAGCATTATTTGGATTGGAAAACCAAAAACTGGAAGAACTGGCAGATGCATAGTGCGATCGAGCACAGAAGTGTGTGATCGAGAGCACCAGCACTCGTGCACACAAGAAAAAGGCTCGAGCGTAACCTGCGCTCAAGCACACCAGCATGTGATCGAGCGCACACGAGCAGTAAAACGACAGAGCCTGTTTTGGAAACTTTTTGGAAAATTTTGCTTTATGAATTAGGGTTTCCAGATGTCCTTAAACCTTATAAATAGGCCTATAAAACATAGAAACCGAATCTTCCATTTAGTTTTAGCTTTTGGAGAAGAGATTTGGAGAGGAGAATTGACGACTCTTCTAGCTAGTATTTTTCGGGTTTCTTCTTTCTTTTATTTTATTTTATGAAGATGTTTAATATCATAACCCTGTGTAACTAACTTACTAATAGGGCTTGATTGAATCCCTGATTTTGTTTTTCCATATATGAATATTGTTGCCTTTGTGATAACTGTGTTATGTTTCTTAACTTGATTAATGCCTATTTTATTGAATTCTTTATATATATTTGCCTGATCAACATATGCATGTGGTATGGATTAGTTAGTTAGATCAATTTAGATGACTGAGTCCTGGGTCTGAAAATAGTAACAAAAGAAATCCACGTCGGATTCTAGGGTTAATCAACGTGGGAAACTGCGAGTATATAACATGCCCTAGGTCTTGTGTGTTTGTCAATTTTCACAGATAATATGCTCTCTTAAGGAATAACATAGCATACACCATACTAAATCCCTTAAGAAAGAAAAAAGTTAGAGTATACACCATGTCTAACTCGTTGCTTAGGAAAATCAATTGCTTAAGGAGTATATACCATGCCCTTAGGTTGACAACAGTAGGTATTCATAACATGATTAAAGCATTGGCACATTATTTTATTGGGAAAATATGATTAGTGGTGGATATCAAAGCCCTATGTTTCTATCACTATCAATTCAAACTCGATACTTATTTCTATCGTTTTATATTACGAATTTAATTTTAAATCAAACTTTTCCAATCTCTATGGAGATGATCTCGCGTTTTGCACACTATACTACTAAGTTGACCTTGTGCACTTACAAGCAAAACTATTCAATTATTTACTTATTAATTTAGGTAGATTCATACACAACAGTGCTCGATCGTTGGTTTATAAAGTTCCTCCATTAAAATCTTGTGCATGCAAATTGAGGGGCTTATACCTTTTATGTCGAAAATAGTCCATCCTAAGGCTGTTCTATGCTCCCTTAACACACACAACAACTTTTCCTCTTCTTCGAGTGTGAGTGATGCAGCAACAATCACTGAAAATGTGTAACTATCACCCCAAGAATGCATAGCGAAGATGCTCAGGTAATTTCTTCAACTCTGGATTTGTAGTTTGCTGCATCTTTTCTCTAGAAATTTCAGAATCAAGCCTTGCTACAATCAGATCTAGCCTTCCCACTTCATTGCTAAGTGATGCATCTAGCTGTAGGGCTCCCAAGGTAAATACATAGTGGAGAAATTCTTCACTAGCAAGAGATAAATCAAATTCACAAACAACAGAATTGCAAAAATTGTAAACTTGAGATGAAGTGGTGATACACTGTTCTAGGTGATCAACTGGTACATCTTCTTGAAAGGTTTCTTCTACACATTTCTTAATGACATCTACCCAAAAGCAAGTGCTTGGATCTTCTGGAAATCTCATGGATTGGTAGATGTTGAACATAACCTCTTCATTGTTTACTCTCAATGTTAATTCACCCTTTTGAACCTCAATTAAAGCCCTTCCCGTAGCTAAGATGGTCGGCCAAGAATTAGTGAGACTTCTTGGTCTCCCTCTATATCGAACACCACAAAATCAGTAGGAAAAATAAATTTATCCACCTTTACCAATACGTCTTCTATGATTCCACGTGGGTACTTGATGGATTGGTCTACTAGTTGGAAAGAAATGGTTGTTTGTTTCATCTCTCCAAGTCCTAATTTCCTGCAAACAGAAAATGGCATTAGATTAATGCTAGCACCAAGATCACATAAAACTTTACCAAAAAATGAATTTCTAATAATGCAAGGCAAAGTGAAACTCCCTAGATATTTTAATTTTTGAGGCAATTTCTTTTTAAGAATGGTACTGCATTCTTCAGAAAGCTTTACTATTTTGAACTCCTCTAACCTTCTCTTCTTGGAAATGATGTCCTTTAAGAATTTGACATAATTTGGCATTTCTTCCAAAGCATCTATAAAAGGAATATTTAAGTGTATTTTCTTTAAAATATCCAAAAACTTAGAAAATTGCTTATCTAATTTTTGTTTCTAAAAATGTTGAGGGTAAGGAAGTGGAGTAGAGAGAATAGAAGGATTGATTACACTCAAACTATCACGCGGTTAGTGTGTATAGATGAGGTGTCGATCCCATGAGGAAACGCGAACTACAAAAGAAAATGTAAAATTTGACACGAACGATAACGATCAAATGAAAGAATATGAGTTTTGATAATGATGTATTGTGAGAAAAATTGTGTAAATATAATTGAGAATATAAACGAAACAACAAGGTTCTAGGAATCCTTTCTAGGTTCGTTGCCTTATTCCAGTCTCGATTCAATTGTTTTTATCTTGATTGCAAGTTTCACATCCCAAACAAGAAATCGACAAATATTTAATCAATCACATTTATAAACCCCAATGTAATTGCTACAAATCACTCTGTAGTTTCGATTCAAGCACACATTATCTATCTCATAGATTATCAAGAAATGATAATATGTCTCTATGAAAATACCGCAGTAATGGACAATCTATAAAATAAATTTACCGAAATCAATCACATCTAAACAACTTGACATAAGAAGAGCTTGACTAAACTTATATGGAGGAGGAAGATGCAATCATCAGATTAAGAGTAAAGTCTCTAATTCTTACTTAATCAAAGAGTAAATCATAAACAATTTTCAACAATAAATCCTTACAACTGAATCAAGAATGGAAAATAAGAACAACAACACCTAGGAATTCATCCCTTTGCCTTCCTTGGAGATTAGTTGGCCATGGGGCTCAAGGTTGATGAAGAATGTGGAGCTCTCCTCTTGATTTCCATCCTTAAGAGACTTTGCAGAATGGTTAAATTCAATGAAGGTTGCAAACCCTTAAGGATATATATATAGACCATGTGCTCAAAAGTTGTCATTTAGAAGCCCTAATTAGGTCAAGAAACCGTGTGCACGCCTAAGTGCAGCCTTACCTGAGCCTAGGCGCTGCCTTTGTCTGAGATTAGTGCTATTCTGGATGGTGCGGTGCCCTCTTCTCCACACCACGGCACTAGGCTTGGCAGAATGGTAGTTGTTCTTGTCGGTGCGGCGCCCTCTTCTCCACGCCGCGGCACTAGGCTTGGCAGAATGGTAGTTGTTCTGGACTGTGCGGCGCCCTCTTCTCTATGCCGCGGTGCCCACTCTTGATTTTCTATCCAAGAAGCTTATGGAACTTGTGAGCAAGGCTTGAGGTCTTGACGCACACTGGGCCTTCCAAAACTACTCCTTTCACTCCGATATACATGAACTTTTGGCGCTTTAAACATAGATAGCTTTATCATCTCTTTTGAACTCAAAGCACCTAAAAATGCACTGAAATAGATCAATGATCTAAGTAGGATACTTTAGAATTGTTAAGGTAAAAATGAGTAATTGAACCCTAGATCAACTCTAAAATGTTAACAAATAAGCACTGTTAAGATGCATTTTACAACTCTCATCATAACCCCCAACTAGCTTATTGCTAGTCCCTAGCAATTCAAGCGAAAAACACGAAATGAATTCTTTATCAAAACAAAATACATCAATGTTGGCGTTAACCAAGAGTGATTCAAAATCTTTGTCTCAAAAATCATGCATAACATACAACACATAGAATCATTAAATATCACTCAAGTCCAAGAATAATCCAAATGTCAACCTTAAAATTGTTATCAACTCTTATCATCTGTGTTACCACAGTCCATAATCTGAACATCTGGATGATTTTATGAACAATGTCCATGAATACAAGTCTTGGTCTCTAAAAACATATTAAATTGTGTGGCATCAATCACAAATCAAGCTCCATAGGCTCACTTTTCAATTCACTCTCCACTATGTAGAAAAAAAATCACATTACATCGGATCAATAATTCTTTAATAAGCTTGTAACGTTAGGCTAGGGTAAAGGTCAAGAAAGAACGGGAAAGTTTAAACAAATAAAAGAACTAAGTCTCTTAATTTAGACACAACCACTTTAAGCACTAGATAACCTTACTTCAACACCCAACTCTTTCAACCATTTTTTCGAGCATTTCTCTCCATAAATCACCACCTTTTTTTTTTCTTCTTTCTTTGCCATAATTCACTTCTTTTTTATTTTGGCACATAACCATTCACCTCTTTTTTTTTCATTTTTTTACTCTTTTCCACAACCCCCAACTTATCTCTTTTAATGTACTTGGGTTATGGTAGTAATATTTTCTCATATTTCCATCCTTACTCTTCTTAAGTGCTTCTCAACAAATGTGTATAACTAAGTTCTTTTAAAAGAAAGGTAAGGATAAAATATTTTTAAGCTCATAAAGATGAGTAAATGGGCTATCGAAAGAAATACGGCTCAAATTCTTTTTCAAGAAAAGGCTCAAATAGGTGAACTAGTGATAAATATAGCAAGGGTAAGTTTGAAAGGCTCAAATGGTTCAAAAAAGGCATATATCATATCCTAAGTAATGTGCATTCTAGGAATTCGCCTCAAGTGATTATCAAATAAGTTCTAGAGCTTGTCGAGACCGCAAAAATATTCACAAAACAATCACACATAAAACTTCTCTAAATGCTTTAGACTAATCATGCAATCTTATCACAAACCAGCGTCTAAAACCACAAAAAGATTGACACTTAATTTATTCTCAAAGCGTAGCAAGATTTAACTTCTTCTAAACGCTATATGCTATCTCGATTAAGCTCATATCATTGACATGTGAATTAACTCCAAGGCTAACACAAAGCATGCTAAAAACAAACAAAAACAATATATATATATATATATATATATATATATATATATATATTATTTATCCTAACAAACGAAAAAGGAAAAGTGACACCAAGCAGTTCAATGGGAAAAAAAAGAAAAGAAATGTGTTTCCTCCACCCCCAACCTAAAAATTGCATTGACCTCAATGTAAAAGAAAAAGGAAAGGAAACTCCCTTTGTAGCCAAAAGTGCATAGAAGCTAAAAATTGCGCACCACTCATTTGAACTGCATGCCGTTCTTCTCGCTGAAATTTTTGATCTACAACATAGAACAAAACAAACAAAAAGAAACCAACTGTGGTGTAACATCAAGATTCCCACTGTATGTTAGGCTAGCATATGAAATGGAAATAAATAACTAACAACTAAAATAAAGGACGAAAAATAAAATAATGAAACACAAGAGATGTTAGTATAGTTTAAAAAATAAAATAAAATAAAAGTAGACAAACAAGAGATAACCCTAAACTAATCCTCTAAGTCCTCATCCTCTTCTTCATACTCTTCAGTCTCTTCACCTTCCACGGGAGGTGGGTCAAAAGATGAACCCGGATAGGGTGACATAGTAGGAAAGTGACCCATATTACAACCAGTAGTGGAGGCAAGGAATTGGTACATCTAACTAAAGAAGAGTAGACCTCCGCTTGATAATCGACTTGCTGAGCCAAGAATCGGTCTTGCCTAGCCAACAATCGGTCTTGACGATCTAGCCTATCAAACAACAGTGTCTGATGCTTGTCAAAACGACTCTCTAAACACTCAAGGTGCTCGGCAACCGTGAAATGCCTAGAGGGGGGAGGGGGGCAGCAATTACTGCTCTCTTTCCCGGAGTTGGTGGCCTAGAGGCTCTAATTTGAGCAAGCAGGCCATCATCGATGGGTTTCTTTGGTTACTGGGTTTCCTCATCAATATTGTATTGGAATCCAGCTCGGATGCACAATTAGGTAATTAAAGAGGGAAAGTATAATCTGAGCTTTAGTTTAACAGTGTGTAGGATAGAGTTAAAGATGACTTGGCCCACATCGATAGTCATTCCCATCAAAATTGCATAAATCAGAACAGCTCGCTCAACAGTGAGGTCACTATAGTGCAGGGCAGGCATCAACCTCTGACACACAAAATATTGCCAAGCCCGAGCATTGACAGTCAGAGAAGTAGTGGGCAAAGTGATAGGGGTATCACCCGTCATTTTCCATGTAGTGCCTGGAACACATAGAGTATGGTAAATCTCTTCATAATTAATTGTAGACACATATGCACTATACTCACTGTGTTCGATGTCGGGTAACCCATAGAATCTATTTATGGATGTGCTGCTGAAAGAGACTGTTTGGCCTCTCACCGTCACTTTACCATTGCGATGCTCGTCGGCATTTGCGTAAAATTCTCTAACCAGATTTGTGAGGGAAGGAGAGGGTGGTCTTGTAAATGTACCCCAATTCCTATCGAGAATCATTCTAAATAGAGTCGGGTTCCTTCTCTCAGTAATGTTGAATGCTCTCTCGGGAATGGGTTTTCTACTTTGCATCATTCTAATATATCTCTCACTTGCTTCAAAACTAACAAATTTGGTCTCATCAAACTCTTGTTATTGTTTTCCCCTAGGTCTCTTAGTCTTTAGTGCCATGGAAATCAAATAAATAGAACAATAGACTTAAAGCAAAATTTAACCACCAAAAAGCACAAATAAACAATAAAGAGGAGAAATTGGTCTTACTTGATGCCCACAATTGGAGAGAAGAAATACTACCCACCAATTTGTTATCTTTTTGAAAAACCCAAATTCCTCTTAGACCTAAACTTCTTGGAGAAATTTTCAGCAAAGTTTGCAAAATGAGTACAATTCTTCAAGAAATGGAGGTAAAAGCAAGAAATAGTGAGAAAAAGAGTTTGGTTATGGTTTGATTTGGAGAGAGGATGGGAGAGAGTTTAGTGTGCAGCTGTTTTTGTGAAAGGAGAAATGAAGAAGGAAGCTGCAAAAATTGTTTAAATAGGGTAGATTTAGGGTTTGATTTTTGCTGGGCTTAGCCTAGCAGTGCGGTGCGGTGCAGGCTGGGTCTGCTGTGCGCACACTACTAGGTGAGGCACTCGGCTGGTGAAGGCGAGGCACTCGGGCTAGGCCTGCTGTGCGCACACTGGTGAAGGCAAGGTGCTCAGGCTGGGCTTGCTGTGCGCACACTGGGCCTAATCTAGTGCCCTTAAAAAAAACAGCAAAGTCCTTGCTTGTACAAAACCTGAACACAAAGAGATATAAAATAAGATTTATAAAAATAACTTTTAACTAAAAATTAAAATAGACTTAACAAAACAAAAATTCGAAGTTAACAAAGACTTAACAAAATAAAAATTCTAAGTTAACAAAGACTTAACAAAACAAAAAAAAAATCTAAGTTAACAAAGACTTAACAAAACAAAATGAAAACTAGTATACAGTGGAACGAAAGTACCTGATTACCAAACATAAACCGGGGCTACCAAAGAGATTTCTTCGGGGCTATCTGTAACATGTTCATGTTCCAAGTAAAGCTTTAATCTTTCGCCATTGACTAGAAATGCTCGACCATCGGACGGGTATTCAACCTCAACCACTCCATTGCAAAAAACACTCTTCACCATATAAGGTCCCTTCCATCGTGATTGCAATTTTCCAGGATGGAGGTGTAACCGCGAGTCATACAGAAAAACTTTGTTACCTTGTTTAAAATGTTTCCGAAGTATTTTCTGGTCATGCACTGCCTTCATCCTTGACTTCTAGTCCTTGGCATTGTCATATTCATCATCCCTCAATTCCGCAAGTTCGCAAAGTTGCAATTTCCTTTCTTCACCGGACAACTTCAGGTCATAGTTAAAATTCCGGATAGCTCAGTATGCTCTGTGCTCAAGTTCTACCGGCAAGTGACATGCTTTACCGAATATTAAGCAATAGGGAGATGCTCTAAGAACCGTCTTGTATGCTGTCCGATACGCCCAAAGTGCATCCGATAGGTGCAAGGACCAATCTTTTCAGGTTCGAATTCACCGTTTTCTCAAGTATCCACTTGATCTCCCTGTTTACTAGTTTCGCTTGACCATTGGTTTGTGGATGATATGCTGTAGAAGCCCTATGGGTGACTCCATACCTGCGCATTAAAGCCTCAAAAGAATGGTTACAAAAATGTGACCCTTGATCACTGATGATAACACGTGGAGTACTGTGCCTAGATAAGATATGGTCTTTTAGAAATTTAACAACAACTGTGTTATCATTAGTGCGGCTAAGTATTGCTTCAACCCACTTAGAAACATAATAAACAGCAAGCAAAATATAAAGATACCCAAAGGAAGGTGGGAATGGTCCCATAAAATCGATCCCCCAAGATTCAAAGATTTCTATCACTAGGATCGGGTTGAGAGGCATCATATGACGGCGGGACAATGTACCTAACCTTTGGCATCTGTCGCATGATCTACAAAACTCATTAGCATCTTTGAATAAAGTGGGCCAATAAAAACCGCATTGTGAAATTTTTACGGCTGTCTTTTTGATAGAAAAATGGCCACCACAAGCATATGTATGACAAAAGGTTAGCACATTATTAACTTCCATATCTGGAATGCATCTCATTATTATCTGATCAGGGCAATATTTAAACAAATAAGGATCATTCCAATAGAAGTTCTTTACCTCAACCAAAAACTTACGCTTGTCTTGTGCACTCCATGTAGATGGAACTTGGCAAGAAACCAAGTAGTTTGCAATGTCGGCATACCATGGTGTGTGACCAAGAACAACAAATAAGTTTTAATCCGAAAAAGCCTCCCCAATGGGCACGAGGTCAGTTTCATTCTTGAATTCCAAGCGAGATAAATAGTTCGCCACAACATTTTCCACGCCCTTCTTGTCTTTGATGGTCAAGTCAAACTCCTGCAAAAGTAGAATCCAACGTATCAAATGGGCCTTAGCATCTGTTTTCGAAAAGAGAAATTTAAGGGCGGAGTGATCTGTAAATATAATGATAGATGAACCAATCAAATAAGATTGAAATTTATCCAATGCGAATACTACAACTAGTAATTCTTTCTCGGTTGTGGTGTACATCATTTGAGAATGATTCAGTGTTCTACTAGCATAATAAATAGCAAATAGTTTTCCCTCCTTTCGTTGTCCTAAAACAGCCCCTACAGCATAGACACTAGCATCGCACATAATTTCAAAAGGCAAAGTAAAGTCCGGTGATTGCATAATAGGGGCGGTTGCAAGCTTAGAGATTAATGCCCTAAAGGCTTGTTCACATTCAAGGCTCCATTTAAACTCGGTATCCTTCGTTAAAAGGCTACATAGGGGTCTAGAGATGGCACTAAAATTTTGAATAAACCTTCTATAAAACCCAGCATACCCTAAGAGAGACCTCACATCTTTAATATTCTTAGGAGTGGGTAGTTTAGAGATCAATTCAATTTTGGCTTTATCTACTTCCATCCCTTTTTCAGAAACTATGTGGCCCAAGACTATTCCGGAAGATACCATAAAATGGCACTTCTCCCAATTAAGCACGAGCCCTTTTTCTTCACACTTGCACAAAACATTTTTCAAATTAGATAAACATGAATCAAAATAAGTTCTAAACACGGTTAAATCATCCATATACACTTCCACACATTTTTCAACCATGTCACTGAAAATACTCATCATGCATCTTTGAAAAGTAGCCGGTGCATTACATAAACTAAAGGGTATCCTTCGAAAGGCAAAAGTACCAAAAGGACAAGTAAAAGTGGTATTCTCTTAATCCTCTAGGACAATTCCTATTTGGTAGTATCCCGAATACCCATCCAAAAAAAAATAGAAAGGATGGCTAGCCACCCGTTCCAAAATTTGATCTATGAATGGAAGGGGAAAATGATCTTTCCGAGTAGCTGAATTAAGTTTCCTATAGTCTATGCACATTCGCCACCCAGTCACTACCTTAGTTGGTACTAGCACTCCCTTATTATTTTCTACCACAGTCACCCCAGTTTTCTTAAGAACTAATTGGGTTGGACTAACCCACTTACTATCCGATATTGGATATATAATTCCCGCATCCAACAGCTTTAAGACTTCTTTCTTAACTACCTCTTTCATAGTTGGATTTAGCCTTCTTTATGGGTCTCTATGAGGGTTAGCTCATTCTTCTAAGTAAATCCTATGGGAACAAATTAAGGGGCTAACACCCTTTATGTCAGCCATGGTCCAACCTAATGCAGATTTATGTTCTCTTAACAAATTCAACAATTGATCACATTGTACATCATTAAGTTCAGAGGAAATAATGACCAGAAAGGTATCACCTGGGCCTAAGAAAACATGTTTGAGTCCTTTGGGAAGCGGGGCTAAATTAGGCGTTGGTGTCTCCTCGGAAGAGGGTTTGGGTGCCTCCCTTTCTCTAGGCAACTCCTCAAAGCATGGTTGCCATGATTTCTTCATAAATCCCTGCGACTTATCAAAAACATCAACAACATTAATGGCATGGGGATATATAGAAGAATCATCAAAATCAAAATTATTAAGAAGGAATTCCAAAGAGTTAGAATTATCTTTAATGTATTCATCCTCCAAAATAAGCTCGTCAATCATGTAAGTGTCGAAACACTTATCCTCCTTATATGGCTGCCTTGACATTCGAAAAAAATTCACCTCTAGAGTCATAGTTCCAAATGATAATGTCATTAGGCCATTCCTACAATTAATGAGGGCATTGGTGGTGGCAAGGAATGGTCTTCCAAGTATCAAAGGAATTTTTGACTCCGTATTCACAATAGAGATGGTATCTAAAACCAAAAAGTCAACAGGATAATAGAATTTGTCAATTTGTAATAAAACATCTTCTACAATACCTCTTGGTTTTCTTATCGATCGATCCGCTAATTGAAGTACCACAGAGGTTGGTTTGATCTCACCTAGACCGAGCTATAAGTGGATGGAGTATAGCATGAGGTTCACACTAGCCCCCAAATCTAGCAATGCTTGCCCACAAGATTTGTTTCCAATTTGGCAAGCCACTGTTGGACAGCCCAAATCTTTATATTTGGGTGGTGTCATGCTATCAATTACCACATTTGCTTGCTCCGTTAAGAATACGGTATTCTTCACATGGTGCCTTCTTTTTAGTATGCATAGATCCTTGATGACTTTAGCATAGTTAGGAACCTGTTTTATGACATGGAGAAGTGGGAGGTTAATTTTAACATGCTGAAGTTGTTCAAGGATCTCACCTTTTAATGCTGAATTCCTCTCATTAGGCTTAAGGAGTGCTTGAGGGAAAGGCACCTGTGAAGGGTCGATATGAGCATCTTGTTCCTTGGGAGCTTCATCCTTGTTGCTCATGGAGTTAGGACTCAAATTTGATGGTAGAGTGGGTCCAACTAGTTTCTGACCACTGCGAGTGATCATGGCATTAACCTCTTTAACATTGTGATTTTTTGGATCGGAGGTTTGTGCCATATGTTGTCCCCTTGGATTTTGTTGCGGCTGCGAAGGGAACCGACCTTGCTATTGAATTGTCAAGAAACTAGTCAACTTGGTAAGTTGGCTTTTTATCTCCTTTTGCTCCTCTTTGATCCCATTTTGCTCATCTTTTGCTCCTCTAGCAACCGTTGATTTATCTGGACATGTTCTTCTGAACTCTTAGCATGTACCTGCAAAAATGACTTAAAAGCATCTTCCAAAGGTAAAGATTGTTGTGGTGCACTAGATGAAGTTGCTTCCGGTCTCCAATGGGTACTAGAGTGGGGATGAGGTTGTATATCGATCTCCAATGGGTGCTAGATTAGGTAGGAGGTTGCACATTAGATTTCCAACTGAAATTAGGGTGGTTCTTCTAACCGGGATTATAGGTGTTAGAGTAGGGTGAGTATGGTTTCCTAAAGGGTATACCCAAGGCATTACACTCTCCCTTCATCTCCAAATAAGCTGGATAATCCTTAGGTACATGATCTACCCCATTACACATAAAACAAGGTTCATGGGACTCTACCCTAGCAACCGGTTCGGGGGCTCTAGTATCCTTGGTTTTTAAGGCTTCAATTTCCTTAGTTAGGACCTCTAAACGGGCTTTAAATCTATCCTTTTCCTTAATTTGATAGATTCCAGTGGGTTGATTTCTCCTAGTACTTTCCATGGCACTCGGTCTTGTCCAAGTGTAGGCTTTTTCTGATAGGTCATCTAGGAAATCTATGGCTTGATCAGGATCTTTTTGAAGAAAATCCCCATTATATATCATTTCTATGAATTGCCTCTCCCTACTTAAGAGTCCATCATAGAAATAGCTAACTACCTGCCAACTCTCATACCCATGGTGTGGATAAGAATTCAAAAGGTCCTTGAAACGTTCCCAAACTTGATATAAGGTGTCACTCTCCTTTTGTGCAAAGTTTGAGATTTGTCTCTTGAGGTTATTGGTCTTATGGGTTGGGAAATACTTTTGGAAAAAGGCTTGAGTCATCTCATCCCAACTACCTATAGACCTAGGCCTTAACGAGTAAAGCCAAATCTTGGCCTTTTCCTTAAGTGAAAAAGGGAAAAACCAAATTTTGACGGTGTCCACCATATCAGCCCTATTTTGAAAGGTTGCTACTACTTCCTCAAATTTTCTAATATGAACATAGGGGTTTTCATTCTCAAACCCATGGAAGGTTGGTAGCAATTGTATCATGCCCGGCTTAAACTCAGGTTGTTGAACATTAGGGGGGAACATGATACAAGATGGTGTGGCCGTTCGGCTAAGGTGCAAGTAGTCTTTAAGTGTCCTAGCAACATTTTCATTATGATTTTCGGCCATGTTAACAAAATCCTCTAAATTCTCGGATGGGGGTGCACTATGGTTTGATCTAGGCGAGGTTTCACTAACGGACGTGGAAGGAGAGGGTAACTCTATTTCGAGTCCTCCAATGAATCTACCTCACGAATCTCTCGGTTTAAGCAACACCAAGTGAGTTAGAGGGGAAATAAAATAAATAAAATAGAATAATAAAAGAAAATTAGAAAATCAAAACAAAGGGAAAAGAACAATATTACCGTCTTTGTCTCAAAGTTGACAATCTTCCTTAAGTTAAGCGTGTCTCCTCGGCAATGGCGCCAAAATTTGATTACGCTCAAACTATCACGCTGTTATTGTGTATAGATGAGGTGTCGATCGCATAAGGAAACGCGAACTACAAAAGAAAATGTAAACTTTGACAGGAACGATAACGATCAAATGAAAGAATATGAGTTTTGATAATGATGTATTGTGAGAAAAATTGTGTAAATATAATTCAGAATATAAATGAAACAGCAAGGTTTCGAGAATCCTTCCTAGGTTCGTTGCCTTGTTCCACTCTCGATTCAATTGTTTTTATCTCGATTGCAAGTTTCACATCTCAAACAAGCAATCGGCAAATATTCAATCAAGCACATTTATAAACCCTAATGTAATTGCTACAAATCACTCTTTAGTTTCGATTTAAGCACACATGATCTATCTCATAGATTATCAAGAAATGATAATACATCTCAATGATAATACCATAGTAATGGACAATCTATAAGATAAATTTACCAAAATCAATCACATCTAAATAACTTGACATAAGAAGAGCTTGACTAAACTTATGTGGAGGAGGAAGATGCAATCACTGGATTAAGAGTAAAGTCTCTAATTCTTACTTAATCAAAGAGTAAATCATAAACAATATTTAACAATAAATCCTTACAACTGAATCAAGAATGGAAAATAAGAACAACAACAGCTAGGAATTCATCCCTTTGGCTTGCTTGGAGGTTAGTTGGCCATGGGGCTCAAGGTTGATGAAGAATGTGGAGCTCTTCTCTTGATTTCTAGCCTTAAGAGACTTGGAAGAATGGTTAAATTCATTGAAGACTGCAAACCCTTAAGGATCTATATATAGACAATAAGGTTGAGGGGTGTTTTGGGCTCAAAAATTGTCATTTAGAAGCCCTAATTAGGTTAAGAGACCGTGTGCGCGCCTAGGTGCTGCCTTTGTCTGAGATTGGTGGTGTTCTGGATGGTGCGGCACCCTCTTCTCCATGCCACGGCGCTAGGCTTGGCAGAATGGTAGTTTTTCTGGACAGTGTGGCATCCTCTTCTCCACGCCGCGATGCCCACTTTTGGTTTTCTATCCAAGAAGCTTATGGAACTTGTGAGCAAGGCTTGAGGTCTTAACGCACACTGGGCCTTTCGAAACTACTCCTTTCACTCCGATATACATGAACTTTTGGCACTTTAAACATAGATAGCTTTATCATCTCTTTTGAACTCAAAGCACTTGAAAATGTACCGAAATAGATCAATGATCCAAGTAGGATACTTTAGAATTGTTAAGGTAAAAACGAGTAATCGAACCCTAGATTAACTCTAAAATGCTAACAAATAAGCACTGTTAAGATGCATTTTACGACTCTAATCAAGGATTGTCAGGAAATGAAATTTCTGGAGGCTTGTCAGTTTCTCTTAATGTATCATCTACAATCTCCTCTTTGTCTACGTTACTCTAGCATTGGCCATTGGTTGGAGCTGTAGGGGTGAACTTGGTTTCCTTTGATGGTGACCTCTCAATTTCTCTTCCACTCCTAAATGTGATGGCCTCGCATTATTCTTTTGGATTCACTTCTATGTTGCTAAGAAATGTTCCTCTTTGTTGGGCATTGTTGGTTATGGCTAGTTGCCCAATTTGCACTTCAAGATTCTTTATAGTGGCTCCCATGTTACTACAATGAGCCTCAATGTTATCTAACTATGAATCATTCTTTTTCAACCTTGCTTTGTCGCCTCAAAAAAGGAAATAATGGCATCCTCAAGTGACATCTTCTTCTCGCTTGGTTGATTAACAAATCCTGGAAGAGGTTGTAGCACATTCTTTGTGTTTCTATAAGACAAATTCTCATGATTTCGAAGCTTTGGATGGTAGTAATTTGGCAAAGAATTACATGATAGTTGTAGTTCCAATTGTTGATGTATTGAACTTATTCTTGACTTGATTCATTACTTGGAACTGTCACACTTGGGGCTGCAGTATATCTGCACTTTGCGGTATTCCTTGTGTTGTCAAAGATGAAATTTGATGAGATAGAGAAGCAACATGAGCTGAAAGGGCTACTAATGGATCCAATTCATGAATTCCAGCAACTTTCCTAACCATAGTTCTTTCAGTTGATCATTGATAGTTATTTGTGGCCATTTCTTCCAAAAGAGAAGTAGTGCATTCAGCTATCTTTAACTTCAAAGTTCCACCAGACACAACATCAACTATGGTCCGAGTTTGCCCATTTAACCCATTATAGAACATCTGAACTTGCAACCAGTCCGAAAATTCATGTTGAGGGCAGCGTCGAATTAAATCCTTATACCTTTCCCATGCTTCATAGAGTGACTTGAAATCATTTTGCTTGAATTTACTAATCTTACTCCTGAGTTGAGCTATTTTTGCAGGCGAGAAGAATTTAGCAAAAAACTTTTCAGCCATTTCCTGCTAGCTAGTGATGCTTCCCGGTTGTAGAGCTTATAGCCAACCTCTTGCCTTGTCCCTTAAGGAAAAAGGAAACAATCTTAGTCTAATGGTGTCTTCAGTAACACCATTACTTTTTACAGTATCGAAAATCTCCAAGAATATCCCCAAATGAATATTGGGATCATCCAGTAGCAATCCATTAAACTGGGGTTGTTGCACCATGCTGATTAAGGCGAGTTTGAGCTCAAAATTGTTGGCATGAATAGGTTGACGTCTTATACCCGAGTAGTTATCATTCACAACTGGCCATGCATAATCCTTCAAGGTCCGCAGTTGTGCATCATGTTGTTCGTCAGCCATGACCAATACTTGATTTTTTCTTCGTGATCTAAAGGTTCTTTCAATCTCCCGATCAAAAGAGGTAATGTCACAATATCTAGCACGACGCATGCAACGTCAAAAACACAGCTATAGAAATAATAATAATAATAATAATAAAATTCTAAATTAAAACCAAGATTGCTTTGTATCGATATTGGAAAAAATAAGAAGAAATCAATCCCCGAGAATGGTGCCAAAAACTTGATCGATGCAAAACTGCAAGTGCATAGTATCATAGTTTTATAGTAAAGTGATAAGAAGAGTATCAGCCTTAGGGATTGGTAACTTTACTTCTGAAAAGTATCGAAATTATACTTATCTTGATTTTATTTAGAAAAATCTCTTTTTGTTTCTTGTAATTGCAATATGAAATAAAATCAATTTAAAGGAAATAATCAATGGAAAAAGAAAGCTGCTCTTCGAATATCAAATTAATAAGAGAAAGAACTTCTAGGAAACTGATTTCACTTAATTCCTCACTATGCTTAACTCATCTAACTAATTAAAATTAATCCTCTCTATTTGTTAGCGAAATCTCCAACTTATCCAAAAGCCTCTTTCGGTAGTCAATTGGAAATATTCTTGTTCATCATTCTACACAAGAGTATGCAAATTAATAAAACAAGAAAGTATTAAGACCAGCAATTTTTTTTAGACTACACAAATTTATATAAGTCTTTCGATTCCTATATTTACCTATGCTGAAATATCCAAGTTCTATCCTGTAATCCTTCTTTTGATAGTAAATCACAAGATCAAGATCAAGATCAAGATCATCTAATTAATGGCCAATCAATTAAAAACAATATGTTCAAAATAAATCAGCCAAACATAGAAGATAATTACTGTAAATCAGCATATAAAAGCAAACATAGTTTGAAATTAAATTGCATCATTTTCCTAGAATAAAGAAAGTTTAGTTCATGCTGAAAATTAAATTTAACAGCAACAAATTCACCATAATTCCATCAACTAGTGTGCGTTCAGCTGCTGCTGCTACTGCTGCTGTGGAGAACTGTTGCAATCAGTGCTGGTGTGGAGGGCTATGCAATCAGTACTAGATACCAAGCAGAGGGGGCAGGGTAGGTACCGACTGTGAGTAAGCAGCTACTGGTGCCCGATTAGGACAACTGCTGCTGCCAGATGAGGAGGACTGGTGGTTGAGAGTTGTTGCTGCCAGATGTGGAGGAGAGGGTTGCCAGTTATCTCTCTAGGGTTATGTCTCTAGGGCTGCAGGTTGTATCATTTAATTAAGGTTTCTCCATTTTCCTTTATATAGGCTCCAAAGTCTTTAATTAAAATTTCCTTTTTTAAACAAGAGAAAAAGTCCCTTTGACGATAGGACACTAAAATTTGGATATTTCCCTTCTTCTAAACCTGAAATAAATTAAATGACAACAATGAAGCCTAAAACCATCAAAAATTAATAAAATTAGATTAAAGTTAAAGGTTAAGACGTGATAAAAATAGGAAATTATGCATAGCATCATGGATCCTACTTCTTGATCCTTGGGTTTTCTTTCGCATCCATTTACTTTCATTTTTGATATTTTCATTTAAGGCTTAATTACCAATGGTCCTTATTTATAGGCTTTTTAATGAGTTTAAACCCACAAGAATTAACTAAGATAGGGTTTTTCTTCTATATTGAACCATTTTTCAACCTAGGGTTTGATTTGTCTAAGTTTGATTCCAATTTAATCAAAAGGAAAATAAAACCAATCAAACAAATAGCATGTTATCAAATAATTTGGTTTATTTTTATCTTTTCACATGTGAGGTGAATCAGCCACATACAACCAAGCACACAAAGGAATAGAAAAGGTTTTTATCCTAGAAGGAAAGTTTCAGGGTTTTTCTATGGGTTGGCTCCACCTTATATCATTGATTGGCTCAAAGGTATCCCATAGCTAAAAGGATGTCTTTATACTCCTCGAATGGCCTAAATAAGTTGACCACAAGAGTACAAATGTAATGACAAATCTTTGTTACCTGGACAAGAAGCGAGAGGAACTTGTCACACACCAAGGGCTGACTTAAGCAAATTAGCGTCACAATAAGATACATATGTTAATATCGAGCCCTCGACCTAATCTTTCATGAGAAAAGGTAAGTGTAAGCGTGTAAGTGAAGTGTGGTTAAAATAACTTAACTAAAATTTAAAAACTTAAACGAGTTTGTTGTCATAAAATCAAGGTAGTTTATATGTCATGTGCATTGGTGAATATATCAATATGGTGATTTCAATAACAAGGCAATAAGAATATACAAGAAAATTAGGATTAATACTAACAACATAAACTACCTTAGATCACCACGTGTAGAGTTATGATACTACCCTCAGAAATCCTCCTATGCTCTTTTGGATTGAATGGAGTTGAGAGAAGCTTCATGAGTGAAAAATATTGCATATTTTGGGCACTTAATTTATATTTGTTAGATTAGGAATTTGTTACTTTGAGTTGTTTTCATTGTTTTTCAGGTTTACAAGCACCAAGAAAGGAGTTTCATTAAATTATCATAATTGCCCGTACATATCAATCATCTTTGAAAATTAAACTATATTGATTCAAGAAAAACCAGGATATGAGCCATATATGCTTAAAAGATCCAGAAGTCTATTTTCTGGAGAATTTAACGGCTCATAAAAATGATTTTTCTACAGAAATTTATGGCCGTTTTAGTAGACAAAGGTCAGTCTGTGTGGGCTGTGCGGGATTTCAGTGTGAGCAGAAGTTTTGAAGGGCATATGAAGGCTTAAATCCCACATCCCACATCGGTTGGAAACACATTGCACTCGTGGTATTTGCCTATATAAGACCCACTCCACTTCATCATTCGGTGTACAATTCCTGGGCCATTTTGGTGTTAACCGGTGGACGTCTGCTAGCATTCTGGTGGATCCCGAAGGCTTTGCTACCACGAGGGGAAGCGTCGCCCATCAGCGAGTGAAATTTCTCCCATGTAAAGTTATTTATTTCATATTATTTAGTTGTTTTAGTTTAATGTTTAGCACTTTTATTATGAATTGTAGTTTCATAGTTATGAGTGGCTAGAATCTTCAGCTAAGGTTGAAGATGAAGCCTCGCCGTCGTTTGGCATAGTAGTTCAGATTTGCTTGTACAAATCTGACATTTTTTAGTATAAATGTTCTGTCAATTATTTGAGTTAATCTTATGATTGATTGAGTTTAAATTGTTCTGTTGGATATTCCTTGTGTTTCATCTGATGGAGACATCGAATTATTTTCGATTAAATTGGATTTCCTTTGTGATTTGTTAAGAGCGAATACATTGGATGCTTTTGGTTTAATTGGGATATTCTTTGTTTTTTGTCTTAAGTTGGATTCATGGAATTTTTTTGATAGGCTATCTTTAGAACATTGAGATATATGCTTAACTTTGGCGGGGTGGATTCAGAAACCTTAGTGTTTTTATTATTAGTTTTTAAAATCAATTTAGTTTAGCTTTTATTTTGCAACATATAATACAAAACTCGGAACTAGGTTAAGATAAGATTAGTTTAGATAAATTTATATTTTCACAACGCAATTTCCTGTGGATTCGACCTCGCACTTGCACAATACTATATTGCAAACGACTCGTGCGCTTGCGAGTAAATTAAAACTCACAACAAGTTTTTGGTGCCGTTGCCAGGGAATTGTTTTGTTTGTGAAATTTTTGTCTGAATTAATTTTGTTTTTCTACTAGTTAGTTAGCATTATTTGTTTGATTTTTCTGTTTGGCAATTTTATTTTATTTGTTTCTATTTGTTCAAAAAAAAAATTTATTGCAAATTTCTGCTGGTAGGTTATTTTAGTGTTTTTTTTTTGTGCGGTTTATGCTTGGTCGGAGATCCTTGAATTTAGATTTGACACATTTAGATCCCGACTTAAAATGAACTCTTAGGAGGCAGAAGAGAGCACCAGTTGAAATGGGAGAAAATTTTATGAATGCAAATCATCCTGAACATGTAGAGCAACCTAGAGCTTGGAACATGGATTCCACTACATCCCTTAGGGATTTGTTCACACCCGTTGCGACCAATTCATCTTCTTGCATAGTGTTGCCACCTACCAATGCCACCCGTTTTGACTTGAAACCCCATGTCATCCAACTCCTACCCTCATTCCATGGCTTAGATCTTGAAAATCCTTTTAGCCATGTAAAGAAGTTCAAAGATATTTGTGCTACATTCAAATTCCAGAACTTCTCTGAGGAGTCTGTGAATCTTCAACTTTTCCCTTTTTCTCTTCACGATAGAGCTAGGGCGTGGTTGGATTCCAACACATCTGAGTCTATCACATCTTGGGAAAACCTGCTTAGTAAATTTTATCATAAGTTTTTCCCGATGTCAAGTGATGAGTGCCAAATATTGCATATTTTGGCCCTCTAATTTACATTTGTTAGCTTAGGAATTTGTTACTTTGAGTTGTTTTCGTTGTTTTTCAGGTTTACAAGCACTGGGAAAGGAGTTTCACTAAAATTGCCAGAATTTTCCGTACAGATCAATCATCTTTGAAAATTAAACTGTATTGATTCAAGAAGAACCAGGATATGAGACATATATGCTTAGAAAGATCCAGAAGTCTATTTTCTGGAGAATTTTACGGCTCGTAAAAATGATTTTTCTACAGAAAGTTATAGCCGTTTTAGTAGACAAAGGTCAAGCTGTGCGGGCTGTGCGGGATTTCAGCGTGAACAGAAGTTTTGAAGGGCATGTGAAGACTTAAATCCAACATCCCACATTGGTTGGAAACACATTTCTATATCCCACATCCCACATCGGATTGGAAACACATTCCACTTGTGGTATTTTCCTATATAAGACCCACTCCACTTCATCATTCAGTGTACAATTCCTGAGCCACTTTGGTGTTTACCGGTGGACGTCCGCTAGCATTCTGGTGGATCCCGAAGGCATTGCTACCACGAGGAGAAGCGCCGCCCGTCAGCGAGTGGAATTTCTCCCATGTAAAGTTGTTTATTTATTTCTTTATATTCAGTTGTTTTAGTTTAAATGTTTAGTACTTGTTGTTATAGTTTTATAATTATGAGTGGCTAGACTCTTTAGCTAAGGTTGAAGATGAAGCCCTGCCGTTGTTTGGCGTAGTAGTTCAGATTTGCTTGTACAAATCTGACAATTTTTAGTATAAATGTTCTGTCAATTATTTGAGTTAATCTTATAATTGATTGAGTTTAAATTGTCTGTTGGATTTTCTTTGTGTTTCATCTGATGGATACATTGAATGCTTTTCGATTAAATTGGATTCCCTTTGTGATTTGTTAAGAGCGGATACATTGGGTGCTTTTGCTTTAGTTGGGATATTCTTTGTTTTTTGTCTTGTAGTTGGATTCATTGAATGTTTTGATAGGCTATATTTTTTGAACATGTATGCTTAACTTCGGTGGGGTGAATTCGGAAACCTTAGTGCTTTTTATTATTAGTTTTAAAATCAAATTAATTTAGTTTTAATTTATTTTACAAAATATCATTCACAATTCGGAACTAGGTTAAGATAAAGTTAGTTTAGATTAAAAATATATTTTCACAACACAATTCCCTACGGATTCGACCTCGCACTTGCACACGCTATACTGCAAACGACTCGTGCGCTTGCGAGTAATTTAAAACTCAAAAGTTTTTGGCGCCGTTGCCGGGGAGTTGTTTGGTTTGTGAAAATTTTTGGTCTAAAATGATTTTATTTTTCTACTAGTTAGTTATCTTTTTGTTAAAAAAATAATAATAATAATAATAATAATAATAATTTAATTTTAAAAAAAATGTGGATGAATCCAGTGCCGGTTTCACAGTCTTTAGAGGACGCCCTCAAAGATTTCATTAAAATGACCGGCCCGTCCCTCAATGCTGCCAACACTTTCAATGTTGAAAGCTGTTCCATCTGTGCTAGTCCCATGCATCTAGCACAGAATTGCCCATCAATGCCGGCTTGTGCCGAGTATCCTATGGAACAAATGAATGCTTTCAATGACTGTTGTTGGCAATCAAATGGATCTTGCTCCGAAACATACAATTCAAGATGGTGGGACCACTCTAATTTTTCATGGGAGCAGCACCAACTAATGAATCAGGGAGGAGCCCCTTGCACTCCTGAATTTCCTCCACCAA
The DNA here is from genome assembly GCA_023935145.1 of Bretschneidera sinensis. Lineage (NCBI taxonomy): Eukaryota > Viridiplantae > Streptophyta > Magnoliopsida > Brassicales > Akaniaceae > Bretschneidera > Bretschneidera sinensis. Next base: position 105,433,748 of record CM043700.1, on the reverse strand, counting down.
TTCCAAATTATGGTCACTCAGCTTATCCAGCACCATCACCCGCTTACCAAGCTCCCATTCAAGCGCCAGCATCGGTTTCACAATCATTAGAGGACGCTCTCAATGATTTCATGAAAACGACTAGCCAATCTATGAGTGAAGTGATGAGTGCAACAATAGAAAACACCCAAGCGATTGCCACACTAGAGAGTCAAATTGATCAAATCGCAAGTTATGTGGGTGAAAGAGTGGAAGGAACGTTCCCCAGTCAAACTGAGCCTAACCCAAAGGAACAATTTGCAGTGGGAAATTCTTCAACTCCAATGCATTGGCAGGAACAAGTGCAATCAACTGTCCCATACTTGTCTGGGAGACAAGTGGACAATCAAGTGGAAGAGAACCCTGCTATGCACCAAGGGCAAGAGAGTGGCAACAATGAGAAGAGAGATGCTGAGCCATCTACAGCCACTCGTATTATTAAGGATCTCTCTAGGTCGTTTTTACCTAAAGCGCCTTACCCAGAGAGACTACAAGTGCCCAAGAAAGAAGGGAAGTCTGAGGACATTATGGAGGCATGCTTTGCTCAGTTTGAAGAGGATTTGGATTTAGATAAGTTACTTGAGCAAGCAAATACTATCGTGGAGTCTACTCCTCGGGAGAGTAGTAGGACAGAGGAGACTATGGATGAATCCCGTATTGAGGATCCCTTGGAGGCATGCTTTGCTCACTTTGGAGAGGACTTGGGCTTAGATAAGTTACTCGATGAAGTAAATGTCATTTTGGAGTCTGATCCTCGAGAAATCAGTGAGACGGAGGAAACCACAACACCTGAACCTCACAAGAAGGAACTTAAGTCTTTACTGGATAATCTTGAGTATAAGTTCTCAGGTCCAGCAGATTCTTTGCCTATAATTATAGCTTTAGATTTGGGTGATGCTCCAGAGGAGAAATTATTGGACGTCTTAAGAGAGCATCATGAAGCTATAGGCTGGACTATTGAAGATGTCAAAGGAAGCAACCCCTCGGTGGTGACGTACATGATACAGTTGGAGGAGAATGCCAAGCCATCGAGGGAGCCACAAAGAAGGCTCAACCCTGCTTTGCAAGAGGTTGTGAGGGCGAAAGATATTAAGCTGTTAGAGGCAGGGATCATTTATCCCATCTCTGATAGCAAGTGGGTGAGCCAGATTCCAATCGTGCCCAAACATGTTGAATTTACGGTAGTAAATAAAGACAACGAGTTGGTTCCAACTCGAGTACAGTCAAGATGGAGAAAGTGTCTAGACTACCGTAAATTGAATGCTGCCACCAGGCCTGATCATTTTCCATTCCCATTTATTGATCAGGTGGTGGAGCACTTAGTTGGGCATGTTTACTAATATTGGGTTTGGCTGAAGACGTTAAACTTAGCGCTCATGGGAGGCACCCCACAGCTTATCTTTTCTTTTGTTTATTTATTATTTCGCATATTTATGATTAATGTTTGTTTCCAGTATTTTTTGTTTTCCAGTTTTTATTTTTCAGGGACAAAGCGTACTTCAGTTCAAGTTTGGGGGTATGCTATGAGCCATACCAGTCCAGATAGTTCTCCATATCTCAGGTCAGCTCTTTCCATATTAGTCACACATTGGAGTCAATGTGTAATTTAAGTTTGGGGGTATGGGAGACACATCACACACTTTGTCCTAATTTGTTGTCTTTTCGTCATAGAGATAAATGCATGCTCATGTTATCGTGAAATTTTAGTTGATCTAAACATTTTCTGTGATGTGATGTCATTGGTGAGCTTAACATTTTGAACACATGATCTGGTGATAAATTTTTAAAATTTAGTTACTTACTTTAGGCATTTTGAGAATTCACCTGTTTGATCTAATCTAACACGAGCACATTAGCACAAATTATGTGAGGTATGACATGTGATTTTAATGTGTATTTTTCCTTATCTTAACTGAAACTGGATAACTTGTTGGATGAACTCTTGGGCATAAAAAAATAAAAAAATAAAAAAAAAATTATCAATAAACTTTTCGCTGAGTAACTGGACCTCTTGCCTCAGTAAGCAGTGAGTGTTCACGTCAAAAGGTGGAATTTTGCTTGGTAATATTAAGGTCGGTTTAATTTCGTAGCCTTTTTGACTCGAGTTAGTAAGTCCTTAGGGGTGTCTTTACACCTAATGCCCTAAAACCACCTGGTTTGGGAGTCATTGACTTAACACTCGCTACATGGGTCAATTAGAAAGCTTAAGGGAACTAAATATAGTCGTGCCTTATTAATAAAAAATAAAAAAAAATATCATGCCTTTGTCGTTCATTTTTTATGGGAAATTCGGTGTATCTTGAGACATGGAGACCTTACACATTAGAGTTACTTGGAAACTTCATTTTTATATGCTAATTCACCTTACACTGATTCAAGCTTGTGATGCCTTATCTTGCCTTTTGTAAGTAATTAGATTTTAACATTTCTATTCATTGCGAAGATGGGCTTACCTTTTTAAGCTTGCTTATGAATGAATATCATGGTGATGTGTGCTCCTTAAATTTTTGGATACCATGAGTGATGACTTTATCTTTATGTTCTTTGTTTTTCATTGAGTCTTTTATTTTGTTTTGCTAAGGGACTAGCAAATTGTAAGTTTGGGGGTATTTGATGAGTGCCAAATATTGCATATTTTGGCCCTCTAATTTACATTTGTTAGCTTAGGAATTTGTTACTTTGAGTTGTTTTCGTTGTTTTTCAGGTTTACAAGCACTGGGAAAGGAGTTTCACTAAAATTGCCAGAATTTCCCGTACAGATCAATCATCTTTGAAAATTAAACTGTATTGATTCAAGAAGAACCAGGATATGAGCCATATATGCTTAGAAAGATCCAGAAGTCTATTTTCTGGAGAATTTTACGGCTCATAAAAATGATTTTTCTACAGAAAGTTATGGCCGTTTTAGTAGACAAAGGTCAGGCTGTGCGGGCTGTGCGGGATTTCAGCGTGAACAGAAGTTTTGAAGGGCATGTGAAGACTTAAATCCAACATCCCACATTGGTTGGAAACACATTTCTATATCCCACATCCCACATCGGATTGGAAACACATTCCACTTGTGGTATTTGCCTATATAAGACCCACTCCACTTCATCATTCAGTGTACAATTCCTGAGCCACTTTGGTGTTTACCGGTGGACGTCCGCTAGCATTCTGGTGGATCCCGAAGGCATTGCTACCACGAGGGGAAGTGCCGCCCGTCAGCGAGTGGAATTTCTCCCATGTAAAGTTGTTTATTTATTTCTTTATATTCAGTTATTTTAGTTTAAATGTTTAGTACTTGTTATTATAGTTTTATAATTATGAGTGGCTAGACTCTTCAGCTAAGGTTGAAGATGAAGCCCCGCCGTTGTTTGACGTAGTAGTTCAGATTTGCTTGTACAAATCTGAAAATTTTTAGTATAAATATTCTGTCAATATTTGAGTTAATCTTATAATTGATTGAGTTTAAATTGTCTGTTGGATTTTCTTTGTGTTTCATCTGATGGATACATTGAATGCTTTTCGATTAAATTGGATTCTCTTTGTGATTTGTTAAGAGTGGATACATTGGGTGCTTTTGGTTTAGTTGGGATATTCTTTGTTTTTTGTCTTATAGTTGGATTCATTGAATGTTTTGATAGGCTATATTTTTTGAACATGTATGCTTAACTTCGGTGGGGTGGATTCGGAAACCTTAGTGCTTTTTATTATTAGTTTTAAAATCAAATTAATTTAGTTTTAATTTATTTTACAAAATATCATTCACAATTCGGAACTAGGTTAAGATAAAGTTAGTTTAGATTAAAAATATATTTTCACAACACAATTCCCTACGGATTCGACCTCGCACTTGCACACGCTATACTGCAAACGACTCGTGCGCTTGCGAGTAATTTAAAACTCACAACATCAAGAGTGAATGAGTGCCGAAAGGAGATTAGTTCTTTCACTCAGGACGAGGATGAGAAGTTCTTTGAAAGCAGGGAACGCTTTAAAGAGTTACTAATCAGATTCCCTCCACATGGATATGAGAAGAGGAGACTCGTTCAATTCTTCTACCAAGGGTTGACTCAACCCAACCGTAGTATGATCGAGTCTATGAATGGGGGGGATTCTTAAGTCTGACGGGAGATGAAGCATACAACGCATTGGATAAATTGTCCGATAACTCGCAGTAGTGGGATTTTTCAAGCTGTCGAGATAAGTCCGTTCGTGCTCCCAAGAAATGAGGCATCTATGAGGTCAGGGAAGACGCTGACTTGAGGCTAAAGTTAGATGCTCTCACTAAGAAGATTGACGCTCTCACTGTGGGCCAATCCATCAATGCTGCCAACACATTCCATGTTGAAAGCTGTTCCATCTGTGCTAGTCCCATGCATCTAGCACAAAATTGTCCATCAATGTCGGCTTTTGCCGAGTATCCCATCGAACAAGTAAATGCTTTCAATGACTATTGGAGGCAGTCGAATAGATCATACTCCGAGAAGTACATTCCAGGGTGGTGAAACCACCCAAATTTTTCATGGAGGCAGAACCAACCAATGAATCAGGGAGGAGCCCCTCATAATGCTCAAAATCAATATCGTCCCGGATTTGCCCAACAAATTCCTGGTCATGGTCGTTCTGCCCATCCAGCACCATTACCTACTTACCAAGCTCTCACTCAAACACCAGCGCTAGTTTCACAATCACTAGAGGACACCATTAAGGAATACATGAAAATGAATAGCCAATCCATGAGCGACGTAAGGAGTGCAACAATGGTAAACACCTAAGAAATTGCCAAGCTGGAGAGTCAAATAGGACAAATTGCAAGTCACTTAGGTGAGAGAGAGAAGAGGAAGTTCCCCAGTCAGCCCGTGCCACACCCGAAAGAACAATTTATGGTTGGGAGTTCATCAATTCCTATGCATGGGGAGGAACAAGTACAGTCGATTGTCACACTGAGGTCTGGGAGACAAGTGGACAATCGAGTGAAAGAGAGCCCTGCTATGCAGCAAGGGCAAGGGAGTGGCAACAAGGAGAAGAGAGATGTTGAGCCATTTACAGCCACACCCACTGAGAAAGACCCTCCTAGGTCGTTTGTACCTAGAGCGCCTTACCCCGACAGACTACAGACGCCCAAGAAAGGAGGGAAGTATGAGGAAATTCTGGAGGTATTCAAACCGGTCCAAATCAATATCCCATTTTTGGATGCCATCCATCAAGTGCCATCATATGCCAAGTTTTTAAAGGACTTGGTCACTATCAAGAGGAGGACAAATGTCCCAAAGAAGGCATTTTTGACCGAGCAGGTCAGCTCAATCCTTCAGTGCAAGCTACCCATCAAGTATAAGGACCCGAGGTGTCCTACCATCTCTTGCACGATAGGAGTCAGCCATATTGAGAGGGCTCTTTTGGATCTAGGGACGAGTGTGAATCTTCTACCCTACTCAATCTATTTGCAGTTGGGGTTAGGAGAATTGAAGCTCACATCCACGACGCTTCAATTGGCTGACAGGTTAGTGAAAAGACAACGGAGAATAGTTGAGGACGTCTTGATAAAAGTGGATAAATTCAATTTCCCAGTGGATTTTATTGTGCTTGACATAGAGCCGGTCCAGAATGTAGGGATTCAAATACCGATGATTCTAGGGCGACCATTCTTAGCCACAGCTAACGCCCTAATTAATTGTAGGACAGGGGTGATGAAGATCTCCTTCGGAAATATGACAGTGGAGTTGAACATCTTTGATATCACTAGGCAACCACTGGAATATGATGAAGTGAGAAATGTATGCTTGATAGAGGAGATTCTTGAGGAGACTGTGGACGAATCAAGCATTGAGGATCCTCTGGAGGCGTGTTTTGCTCACTTTGGAGAGGACTTAGGCTTAGATAAGCTACTCGAGGAAGTGAATGCCATTTTGGAGTCTGATCCTCAAGAAAGCAATGAGACAGAGGAGACCACCGAACCTGAAACCCCCAAGAAGGAACTTAAGCCTTTACCGGATAATCTTAAGTATAAGTTCCTAGGTCCAGCAGATTCTTTGCCTGTGACTACAGCTTCAAATTTGGTTGATGCTCAAGAGGATAAATTATTGGACGTTTTAAGAGAGCACAATGAAGCTATCGTCTGGACTATCGAGGATATCAAGGGGATAAGCCCCTCGGTGGTGATGCACAAGTTACATTTTAAAGAGAATGCCAAGCCATCGAAGGAGCCACAAAGAGGGCTCAACCCAGCTATACAAGAGGTTCTGATCCTTTATCCAATCTTTGATAGCAAGTGGGTGAGCCCGATTCATGACGTGCCAAAACAGGCTAGATTGACGGTAGTAATAAATAAAGACGACGAGTTGGTTTCAACTCAAGTGCAGTCAAGATAGAGAATGTGTCTACACTACCGTAAGTTGAATGCTACCACACTGAAGGATCATTTTTCACTCCCATTTATTGATCAGATGGTGGAGCATTTATTTGGGCACGATTACTAATGTTAGGTCTGGCTGAAGACGTTAAACTTAGCGCTCATGGGAGGCACCCCACAGCTTATCCTTTATGTTTATTTATTATTTTATGTATTTATAATTAATGTTTGTTCTAGTATTTTTTGTTTTTCAGTCTTTATTTTTCAGGGACAATGCGTACTTCAGTTCAAGTTTGGGGGTATACTATGAGCCATACCAGTCCAGATAGTTCTCCATATCTCAGGTTAGCTCTTTCCATATTAGTCACACATTAGGGTCAATGTGTAATTTAAGTTTGGGGGTATGGTAGACACATCACACACTTTGTCCTAATTTATTGTCTTTTCGTCGTAAAGATAATTGCATGTTCATGTTCGTATAAAAAAAAAAAAATTGGGTTGATTTGAAAAATTTTGATGTGACTTCATTGATAAGCTTAAAATTTTGAACATATGACATGATGATAGAGTTTTAAACTTTAGTTACTTACTTTAGGCATTTTCGAGAATTCACATGTTTGATCTAATCTCACACGAGCACATTAGCACATATTTGTGTGAGGTATAACATTTGAGTTGAATGTATACATTTCCTTGTCTTAACTGAAACCGGATGACTTGTTGGATAAACACTTGGGCATATAAAAAAATAAAAAATAAAAAAACTACTACTATTTATAATGATCATCATCAATAAACTTTCCACTGAGTAACTGGACATCTTGCGTCAGTAAGCAGTGAGTGTTCATGTCAAAAGGTGGAAAATTTGCTTGGTAGTATTAAGGCCAGTTTAATTTCGTAGCCTTTTTTACTCGAGTTAGTAAGTCCTTAGGGGTGCCTTTACACCTAATGCCCTAAAACCATCTGGTTTGGGAATCATTGACTCAATACTCGTTACATGGGTCAATTAGAAAGCTTAAGGGAACTAAACATAGCAGAGCCTTATATATATATATATAAAACTATGCCATCATTGTTCTGTCCGATGAGAAATTCTGTGGATCTTGAGACTTGAATTACCTTGTACATTGAAGTTATTTGGAAACCTCATTTGTATATGCTAATTCACTTTACACTGATTCAAACTTGTGATGTCTTACCATGCCTCTTGTAAGTAATTAAGTTTTAAATTCTTATTCATTGTGAAGATGGGTTTGACTTATTTAAGCTTGCTCATGAATGAATCTCATGATTTTGAATGCTCCTTAAATTTTTGGATATCATGAATACTGAACTTATCTTTATAATCTTTGTTGTTCATTTAGTTTTTTTATTTTGTTTTGCTAAGGGACTAGCAAAATGTAAGTTTAGGGTATTTGATGAGTGAAAAATATTACATATTTTGGCCACTTAATTTACATTTGTTAGCTTAGTAATTTGTTACTTTGAGTTGTTTTCATTGTTTTTCAGGTTTACAAGAACCAAGAAAAGAGTTTCATTAAATTGCCATAATTGCCCGTACAGATCAATCATCTTTGAAAATTAAACTGTATTGATTCAAGAAAAACTAGGATATGAGCCATATATGCTTAGAAATATCCAGAAGTCTATTTTTTGGAGAATTTTACGGCTCGTAAAAATGATTTTTCTACAGAAAGTTATGGCCGTTTTAGTAGACAAAGGTCAGGCTGTGCGGGATTTCAGTATGAGCAGAAGTTTTGAAGGGCATGTGAAGGCTTAAATCTCACATCCCACATCGGTTGGAAACACATTGCACTCGTGGTATTTGCCTACATAAGACCCACTCCACTTCATCATTCGGTGTACAATTCCTGGGCCACTTTGGTGTTAACCGGTGGACGTCTGCTAGCATTCTGGTGCTTCCCAAAGGCTTCGCTACCACGAGGGGAAGCACCACCCATCAGCGAGTGGAATTTCTCCCATGTAAAGTTATTTATTTCTTTTTATTTAGTTTTTTAGTTTAATGTTTAGCGCTTTTATTATGAATTGTATTTTCATAGTTATGAGTGGCTAGAATCTTCAGCTAAGGTTGAAGATGAAGCCTCGCCGTCGTTTGGCATAGTAGTTCAGCTTTGCTTGTACAAATCTGACATTGTTTTAGTATAAATGTTCTGTCAATTATTTGAGTTAATCTTATGATTGATTGAGTTTAAATTGTTCTGTTGGATATTCCTTGTGTTTCATCTGATGGATACATCAAATTGTTTTCGATTAAATTGGATTTCCTTTGTGATTTGTTAAGAGCGGATACATTGGATGCTTTTGGTTTAATTGGGATATTCTTTGTTTTTTGTCTTAAGTTGGATTCATGGAATTTGTTTTGATAGGCTATCTTTAGAACATTGAGATATATGCTTAACTTTGGCGGGGTGGATTCAGAAACCTTAGTGTTTTTATTATTAGTTTTTAAAATCAATTTAGTTTAGCTTTTATTTTGCAACATATAATACAAAACTCGGAACTAGGTTAAGATAAGATTAGTTTAGATAAGCTTATATTTTCACAACGCAATTCCCTGTGGATTTGACCTCGCACTTGCACAACACTATATTGCAAACGACTCGTGCGCTTGTGAGCAAATTAAAACTCACAACAAAGCTTGACTTGTACTCAAATAAAAATCAATTGAAAACAAAATAAACACTTTGGCTAATGAGTTTTGTAAGGAAATGGAGTCTTGTACCCACTCAATTACAAAATACTAACCCAAATTACTCAAATTTGGGAAAAATCAAATTGTCTAAAGTTTCAACTAGGATGCATATAATGTATAGCTATCCAAAAGGTAGAAGATGATGGGGTATATATGGGATTGATTGGGGAACAACGGTGTTAGTAGGATTTAAAAGGTGTAAATGGGATGCTGGAAACATTACAGAATTAATTAACATTTTTGTCTAAGGTCAAAGGTAGGATCATGAAGATGATGATGAAAAATATAGTTGTTGCTTGTGTAATGGCTAAGGACCAATCAATCCGGTCAATGGACTGATTGGTCCAGACCCTGAATCAATTGATCCATTGGGATTGGACCAGTTATTTAGTTTAGGCTTTTGGGTTATGGCTCAGTTTTTTGGGTTATAGCATGAGTTTAAAGGTTTTGGTGTGGGTTTAGGTTTAAAATTATGTCTTTTAGGCTTCTAGTTGGGCTTTTTGACTTAGTATTAGGTTTGTAATCAATTCATTTTCAACAATAAAGCTTTGGTTCTTATTTTTCCAAAATCTGAGAGTTTTGGATTAAATTCTCATCATCGGTCTCCACACGTGGTCCAATCTAAAATTTGGAACGAAATTGGGTGTCTACACTAAGAAAGGAAAAAATTGGATGGTGAAAAGTTTTCCAAGCTTTTTGGACATTCAAAATCAATCAAGAGACGATTTTTAAGGGCTTGTCTGGTAAAACTCAATGTTAAAATAATGCAAGAGCAGTTTCCATAATGATTTAGCATATTAGAGGATAAGCGGCCTAATTGATAAGTCAACGTCATTGATCGACGATGATGACTAGCTAATCGGCTACAATCATGGATGGTCCATTTTGACTTTTGTTTTGGTTGGCTTTGGGCAAAAATAAGGTCCAAAGGCCCATGTTGGTCCAAAGATAATCTAAGTAGTTTCTAAACGCCTTTCTATATCTTCTTGAGCCTATTTTGGGTTTGACTTTTCCTAAAATAGGTTTGAGTACTTTTAGGTTCATTTTTGGGTATAAATTTTGTTATCATAGTTCCATTCCCTTCAAATTGAATTCTTTTTCGATCGTTCACCTTGAGTATTTGAGATTGAAGTTTCATCATCAAGCATTTGTGTTGCTCATTTTAATGTTTAGAATGAAATGGGGTGTCTGTCAAACTTTTTTTTATAGCTAAAGACAAGGTTGGTCTTTAGGGTCTGCTTGGTTCATGGTACTAAAATGAGATTAGGTGGGATTGGACTAACTTAATCTCATTTCAGTACCTAGTCCCATATTTAGTTGGCAACTGAGGTGCGATTAAGTTAATCCTACCCAACCCCTAATCTCACCAAATTTGGTAATCCCCATATAAGTAGGTCACATGATTAGGGGTTAGGTGGGGATTAACCTTTTTGGGACTATTATACCCTCCTCAACGAAGTAGGTAACATGATGAACACTTGAACTAAAGTTGGCAAATGGGTGGGGTTTAGTACACCAAAACCACATGTATGGCTATTGATAAGTGTAATTTTTACATGATTTTTGTTAGTCTTTTACCTATTAAAATTGTTAGTTTTCCTTTATTTCTTTTGACTTTGATTTTATTTTTATTTATTTTATTTTATTTTATTTTCTTAGGCTGCATTTTTTTCTATTTTGTGTTATATTTCTTTTTAGTTACTTTCCTATTTCATGTTTTCCTAGTAATAGAAGTATTTCCCATTTCAGTGTCTTCCCTTTTCCTAGAAGGAGTAGTATTATTGTACTTTCCTTTTCTTTTCTAGGAGTTTGCCTATATAAGGCCGGCTGCCCTTGCCTTGAAAACACAACAGATTTTTCCTAGACAAAGAATAAAGAGAGAAGAGAATGAGGGCGGTTGCCAAGTCTCAATGAGATCTTTAGCAATCTTGAATGCTTCATCAACTTATTTCAAGCAAAAGAGTTTTATTCTCTTCTCTTTAGTTTTCTTTCGATGCATTCCAATAAGAACGTGATTGAATTCAGATTTGTTATGAACTAATTTTATTTTTCTAGGGCTTTGATGTGGTCTGGCTTTGAACACACAATTTAAATTCCATGTTATTTTATTTCATTTTTTTTTTAGTGTTTATCCTTGATCTTATTGCTTACAATTTTCTGGCTAATTATTGTTTGATTTATTGAATCATAATGAAACCAAGAGGTAATTTGTGATTCGAAGCTTTTAGGATTAAACACTATTAGTTGAGTCAAAGATAGAGATACTTTACCGCGACTAGTGTGATTTTAGATTAAGAAAAATCTGAATCACTTAATGAATCTTCAAATAATTTAATTTATATAAAGATATGATGAATTATTAGGTGGAGATATTTCTAATGTTATTCGAGAGAAAACATTGAATAATTAAGGGACTTATTTTTCATCGACTTGAAAATATGGAATTTTATAATAAGGAATAATAAATTGTGTGGGATTATTTAGGTGAAATCGAAAGCTCTAGATTTATTTTTATTATCTCTACAAACCTTAAGTTTTATTCTCGTTTCTTTTAATTTATTGTTGTCAAGCACTTTAGTTTAATTTAGGTGATAAAGTCTTTAAAATTTCGGTTTTATTTCCAAATAGTAAATAAATTGGTAAATTTCAGTACTCAATAGCATAATTAGTCTTTGTGGGTTCGACACTTTTTTCTTTAAAACTTTACTACTTGTTGCGATTTTGTTAACTTGCAAATATTTTCACACTAAGTTTTTGGCGTCATTGTCAGGAACTAATTATTTGTAATTGATATTGATACTAGTTAGATTGTTACTAATTTGGATTTTTTTTTAAGATTGGTGATTAGATCTCAGTTTTGCTTTTCTTTTATTTTTATTTCAGGATTTAGAAGTGTATGCCCCGATCTAAACCATTAGAGTCTACACTTTTATCCCGAGATTGAGAGAACTTTGCGTCAAATCAAGAAAAAGAAGAAGCAAGAAGTCACCACACCTGCCATCACTATGGCGGATCAGTGGAATAGAGAGGCGAATAGGGATTCGAGGGACTATGCTACACCCTCGGTTAATAGGGCTACATCTAGTATAAATAGGCCAGCTATACAAACTAATAATTTTGAGATTAAACTGGTGATAATTCAAATAATACAGCAAACTATTCAGTTTGGGGGGCTGTCGCAGGAGGATCCTAATGTTCATATTGCAAATTTTCTAGAGATTTGCGACACCTTCAAGCACAATGGAGTGATGGATAATGCTATTCATTTGAGACTTTTCCCTTTTTCACTCAAAGAAAAAGTGAAAGCCTGGCTGAATTCTCTACTGTCTGGGAGGAGTTAGCACAAAAAATTTTGGTGAAGTATTTCCTTCCCACTAAGACAGCAAAGCTAAGGAATGATATTACCACATTCACTCAATTTGAAAATGAATCTTTGTATAAAGCATGGGAGAGGTACACAAATTTATTGCGAAAGTGTCATCATCATGACCTTCCGACATGGCTTTAAGTCCAAACATTCTATAATGGTTTGGGAGCAACAAACATGTCCATAATTGATGCAGTAGTTGGAGGAGCTTTAATGAGTAAAACTCATGAAGTAGCTTATGAACTTTTGGAGGAATTGGCATCCAACAACTATCAATGGCCTTCAGAGAGAGCAATGCCAAGAAAGACGGCTGGAGTTTTTTAACTTGATTCTATTACCACATTGGCGGCACAAATGGCAACTTTATCTAAACAACTAGGTAAGATGAATGTTAATGCTATTCAAACTAATGTTATGTGTGATTATTGTGCAGGAAATCACTCAAATATCGATTGCTAAGTGGGGAATCCATTTGCTCAACCCAATTCTGAACAAGCTAATTACATGTCCAATTTCCAACGTCAAAACAATCCATATTCAAACACGTTCAATCTTGGATGGAGAAATCACTCCAATTTTTCGTGAAGCAACAATCAAGGGGCATTTATACCACCTTAAAATTTTCCATGGTAAGAAAAAAAAGCCGACACTCGAGGAGATGTTCACACAATACATGCAAAAGACAGATTTGGTAATCCAAAACAATTCGACTTCGATTCGTAACCTTGAGGCTCAAATTGGTCAGCTTTCACACATTCTTACAAAGAAGACAGCAGGAACTTTGACGAGCAATACCATTACCAATCCTAAGGAACATGTCAAAGCAATAACATTAAGAAGTTGGAGGACAATTGATCAGCCACAAGGAGCAAGTACCGAGCAAGATAAAGTTGGAAATCATGTGGAGTTGAAGACAAAGATGGAGGAATTGGTGCAGCAAGTGGCCGACCAGCAAGTTGGAAATTCTAAAGCGAATAAAGAAGCTTCAAAACCTACAAATTCTAGGGAGTTTATATTTAAAACTAATTCTCCTTCAATTTATGATCCACCGATTCCTTTTCCTCAAAGACTTAAAAATACTAATAATAATAATAATAAGTTAGATAATCAGTTATATAAATTTCTTAGTATTTTTAAGCAATTACATATTAATATTCTTCTAATTGAAGCTTTAGAGAAAATGCCTAAATATGCTAAGTTTTTTAAGGATATTTTATCAAACAAGCGGAAGTTTGAAGAGCATGAGATGGTGATGTTAACTGATTAGAGCATGAAAATGCACTTCAGATAGAGTTAATTATATGCATTTGTTGAGATTAATTTTGATTATTCATTGAATTTCTTGACAAATGTGATCCTTTGGAGAATTATGTGTTTTAGTGTGTTTTGCAGATTTAAAAAAAAAACAAAGAAGCCTTAAACAAAAAATATATAAAAAATATGTTCAAAAGAATCCATAACATTCGGACCAATTTAGAGTAGGGAAACCAGGATTCCCAAGAGGAGTGGAACAAAACCCATCATTTCTAGACTATTAAAGATAAATTGAGAATTTTACTAAGTCATGTGATCACTAGCAAAGGGTGAAAAGGAGTTTCACTAAATTGTCAGAATTGTCCATACAGATCAGTCATTTTTGTGGATTAAACTGTATTGATTTAAGAAGAACCAGGAGATGATCCATATATGCTTGGAAAGATCCGAATGTCTATTTTCTAGAGAATTTTATGACTCATAAATATGATTTTTCTAGAGAAAGTTATGGCAGTTTTAGTAGACAAATGTCAGGCTGTACGTGATTTCAGCGTGGCAAACGTGAAGGAGCTATTAAATTCTGATTTTTTTGGGATTTGCATGGCCTGGATAGCAGCACAACCGAACTAGTTCTGGACAGCAGCACAACCAGACCAGTTTTGACAGCAAAAACCAGGCCTAGACAGCAGCAAATGCAAGGCCTGGACAGCAGCAGAAGCACACAGTCTGAACAGAAACCCTAGGGCAACTTTTTTGTTCACAAAGCCATCTCCATACAGCTATATATAGGATTTTAGACTCAAAGAACAAGGGCTAAAGAGATACACATTGAATTTCTAGAGAGTTGTTGTGATTATGTATCATCGGCTAGGCTAAGTTTCAACCAATGCGAAGAGATGAACTCCTAGACATAGCGGGTTTGGCTTGTATTTAATTCAGTATTTGTGTTTTTAACATTGAACAATTATTTTGATTTGTTCCCTTTATTTAATATTGAAGTTGATGTTTTTGTGTGACAAACAATTATATTTTCTTCTTCCATAGATTTTATTTAACTCCGGTGATTGTTGTTCTTTTTCTCCATATAAGTTCAGTCATGCTTATCTTATGTGTGGAATTTATGATGTAATTGATTTTGGTATACTAATTATATATGCTAGTCCTTTACTGCGTTATTTTCTCCAGATATATTGTCGATTTAGGATATCATATATGATTGACCGTTGCATTACTTGTAAAAACAATAAGGGGATTTCTCATAATAATTTACAAAAGAATATTTTTGGTGCTTTCACTATTATTTTTCGATTACGTATTTGGGATGTGAAATATGTAGTTGAGTTATAATTACTGAATTGATACAAGTTAAAGTTGTGAAATTTAGGAGGGATTCTTGGACTCTTGTGTTGCTCATTATTGATTTTCTTTCACTTAATTCAATTGTATCATTTAATTCTCAACATTTTCTTAATATTAATTTTTAATTTTGTTTCCATTATTTTTTTGTCTAAGACTTTGATTGTAGAACATTCTCTTTGTGGGATCAACACCCTATTCTATACTGCTGCTACCACATAGTACTATTTGGATGTAATTCATTAACCAAAGAGAGTAGCGCAATTTTACAAAAGAAGTTGCCTCCTAAATTGAAAGATCCATAAAGTTTTATGATTCTTTGAACTATAGGAAATTCTTATTTTGATAAAGCTTTATGTGATTTAGGAGCAAGTAATAATCTCATGCCTTTTTTGGTTTTCAGGAAGTTAGGTCTTAGAAAAGTAAAGCCTACTACAGTCTCTTTATAATTGGTAGACAAGTCTATCAAACACCCATGAGGACTCATTGAAGATGTTTTGGTGAAGGTGGACAAGTTTATTTTTTTGGTAGATTTTATTGTGCTCATGGAGGAGGATAAGGAAATACCTTTGATTCTGGGGTGACCTTTTCTTACCATGGGAAGAACTTTAATTGATGGCCAACAATGGAAACTTATTTTGAGGGTTGATGATGAGTAGGTTACTTTTGATGTATTTAAGGCTATGGATTTTCCTTCCAAAGTACACTCTTGTTTTCAAATTAGTGACATAGACTTAGTGGTGGTCGAGACCTATAGGCCTGGATTTTCAAAGTTTCCATTTGAGGTGTGCCTTACTCATTCTACAACTCTTAAATCTGAGAATAAAGAGGTTAGGGAGTATGTAAGGTATTTGGAAGCTAAACCATCCTTTCATCCTTCCATAAACCCGAAATTGGAAGAGCTAGGTTCATCCATGCTGACATCTTCAAGTAAGGAACCACGCAAACTTGAGTTCAAACCGCTTCCGTCAAATTTGAGGTATGCTTTCTTTGGCCAAGACTCTACTTTTCTGGTTATTATCAATGGTTCTTTAAGTGATGTAGAGGAAGAAAAATTGCTAAGAGTTTTAAGGGAGCATAAGATGGCTTTTGGATGGACAATCTCTGATATCAAGGGAATTAGTCCTTTGATTTGTATGCATAAGATTTGAATGGAGGATATTTCAAGTTGATAGTTCAACCACAACGGAGATTGAATCCATCAATGACAGAAGTGGTGCATAAAGAAGTATTCAAGCTCTTAAATGCTGGAATTATCTCTCTAATCTCGGATAGTTGATATCATGCATAATTTCCTATTTTGATCACGTCTTAACTTTTAAATTTAATCTAATTTTATTAATTTTTGTTGGTTTTAGTGTTCATTGTTGTCATTTAATTTATTTCGGGTTTAAAAGAAGGGAAAGATCTAAATTTTAGTGTCCTATCGTCAATGGACTCCTTTGCTTGTTTAAAAAAGGAAATTTTAATTGAAGACTTTGGAGCCAATAATAAAAGAAAATTTTAATTGAAGACTTGGGAGCCTATAAAAAGGAAAGGGAGAAACCCTAATTAAGAGAGACAACTTACAGCCTTAGAGACACAGCCCTAGAGAGATAGGCGGTAGCCCTCTCCTCCTTATCTAACAGCAGCAGTTTTCCTAATCCGACACCAGCAGCTGCCGCCTCCAGCAGCTGCTTCCTCATAGCCGGCACCTACCTCACCCCCTACTCGGTATCCAATGTTGATCACACAGCAGCCCTCCACACCAGCGCTAATTGCAGCAATCCTCCACAGCAGCACTGATCACAACAACGGCCTCCACTCACCTCCTTGTTGTAACCAACATAAGTCCTCTACAGTAGCACTGATCATGGCAGTAGCTAATTTGAGCGTAGAGCAGCCCCCCCTGCTTGGTTTCCAAAGTTGATCACACAACAGCCCTCCACAGTAGCTGAACGCACACTGGTTTATAGAATTATGGTGAATTCATTGATGTTAAATTTAATTTTCAACATGAATTAAACTTTCTTTATTCTAAGAAAATGATGTAATTTAATTTCAAACTATGCTTGCTTTTCTATGCTGATTTGCAGTAATTATCTTCTATGTTTGGTTGATTTATTTTGAATGTATTACTTCTAATTGACTGGCCATTAATTAGATGATCTTGATCTTGTGATTTGCTATCGAAAGAAAGAATTACAGGATAGAACTTGGAAATTTCAGCATAGGTAAATATAGGAATCGAAAGACTTATATGAACTTGTGTAGTCTAAAAAACATTGCTAGTCTTAATGCTTTTTTGTTTTATTAATTTGCATACTCTTATCTAGAATGGTGAACAAGAATATTTCCAATTGACTATCGAAAATTTTTTTTAGATAAGTTGGAGATTTCACTAACAAACAGAGAGGATTAATTTTAATTAGTTAGATGAGTTAAGTATAGTGAGGAATTAAGTGAAATCGGTTTCTTAGAAGTTCTTTCTCTTATTAATTTGATATTCGAAAAACACCTTTCTTTTTCTTTGATTATTTCCTTTAAATTGATTTTATTTCATATTGCAATTACAAAAAACAAAAAGAGATTTTTCTAGATAAAATCGATAGTAATATAATTTTGGTACTTGTCAGAAGTAAGTTACCAATCACTGAGGACAATACTCTTCTTATCACTTTACTATAAAACTACGATACTATGCACTTGCAATTTTGCACCGATTAAGTTTTTGGTGCCATTGCCGAGGATTGATTTCTTCTTAGTTTTGCCAATATCAATACAAAGTAATCTTGGTTTTAATTTAGAATTTTATTTTTATTTTTTATTTTTATTATTATTATTTTGTTCTACAGGTGTGTTTTTGACGTTGCATGCGTCGTGCTAGATATCGTGACATTACCACTTTTGATCCGGAGATTAAAAGAACTTTTAGATCACAAAGGACAAATAAAGTACTAGCCATGGCTAATGGACAACATGATGGACAACCACGCACCTTGAATGATTATGTATGGCCAATTGTGAATGATAACTACTCAGGTATAAGACGTCAAACCATTAATGCCAACAATTTTGAGCTCAAGCCAACCTTAATCAGCATGCTACAACAAGCCCAGTTTAGTGGATCGCCACTGGATGATCCCAATATTCATTTGGCGATATTCTTGGAGATTTGCGACACTATAAAGATTAATGGTGTTACTAAAGACACCATTAGACTGAGATTGTTTCCTTTTTCCTTAAGGGACAAGGCAAAAGGTTGGCTATAAGCTCTACAACCCGGAAGTCTCATTAGCTGGCAGGAAATGGCTGAAAAGTTTCTTACTAAATTCTTTCCGCCTGCAAAAATAGCTCAACTCAAGAGTGAGATTGGTCAATTCAAGCAAAATGATTTCGAGTCACTCTATGAGGCATGGGAAAGGTATAAAGATTTAATATAACGCTGCCCTCAACACGGATTGTCGGACTGATTGCAAGTTAAGATGTTCTACAATGGGTTAAATGGGCAAACTCAGACCATAGTTGATGTTGCGTCTGGTGGAACTTTGATGTCAAAGACAGCTGAAGGTGCTACTTCTCTTTTGGAAGAAATGGCGGCAAATAAGTATCAATGGCCAACTGAAAGAACTATGGTTAGGAAAGTTGCTGGAATTCATGAATTGGATCCGTTAGCAGCCCTTTCAGCTCAAGTTGCCTATCTATCTCATCAAATTTCAGCTTTGACATCACAAGGAATACCGCAAAGTGAAGAATATGTTGCAGCCCCAAGTATGGCAGTTCCAAGTAATGAATTAAGTCAAGAACAAGTTTAATACATCAACAATCGGAACTATAACTATCGTGGTAATCCTATGCCAAATTACTACCATCCAGGGCTTCAAAATCATGAGAATTTGACTTATGGAAACACAAATAATGTGTTGCAACCTCCTCTAGGATGTGTTAATCAACCAAGCGAGAAGAAGATGTCACTTGAGGATACCACGGTTTCCTTTGTTGAGGAGACAAAAGCAAGGTTCAAAAAGAATGATTAACGGTTAGACAACATTGAGACTCATTATAGCAACATGGGAGCCAATATGAAGAATCTTGAAGTGCAAATTCAGCAACTACAACCATCAATGCCCAACAAAGAGGAACATTTCCTAGCAACACAAAAGTGAATCCCAAGGAACAATGCAAGGCCATCACACTTAGGAGGAGAAGAGAAATTGAGAGGTCACCATCAAAGGAAACCAAGTCCACCCCTATAGCTCCAACTAATGGCCAATGCCAGAATAAAGTAGATGAAGAAGAGATTATGGATGATACATTAAGAGAAACTGACAAGCCTCTAGAAATTTCATTTCCTGACAATTCTCATATTCTCCCTACTCCACTTCCTTACCCTCAACGTTTTTAGAAACAAAACTTAAATAAGCAATTTTCTAAATTTTTTGGATATTTTAAAGAAAATTCACATAAGTATTCCTTTTGCAAATGCTTTTGAAAAAATGCCAAATTATGTTAAATTCTTAAAGGACATCATTTCCAAGAAGAGAAGGTTGGAGGAGTTCGAAATAGTAAAGATTTCCGAAGAATGTAATGCCATTCTTCAAAAGAAATTGCCTCAAAAATCAAAAGATCCGGGGAGTTTCACTTTGCCTTGTATTATTGGAAATTCATTTTTTGATAAAGTTTTATATGATCTTAGTGCTAGCATTAATCTTATGCCACCTTTTGTTTGCAAGAAATTAGGGCTTGGAGAGATGAAACAAACAACCATTTCTTTACAACTAGCAGACCGATCCATCAAGTACCCATGTGAATCATAGAAGACGTATTGGTAAAGGTGTAAAAATTTATTTTTCCTGTTACTTTTATGGTGTTACATATGGAGGAAGACCAAGAAGTCCCACTAATTCTTGGCCGACCTTTCTTGGCTACGAGAAGGACTTTAATTGATGTTCAAAATGGTAAATTAACATTGAGAGTAAACAAGGAAGAAGTTATGTTCAACATCTACCATGCCATGATATTTCCAGAAAATCCAAGCACTTGCTTTCGGGTAGATGTCATTAAGTAATGTGTAGAAGAAACCTTTCAAGAAGATGTACCAATTGATCACCTAGAACGCTGTATCACCACTTCATCTCAAGCTTATAATTTTACCAATTCTGTAATTTGTGAATTTGATATATCTCTTATCAGTGAAGAATTTCTCCACTATGTATTCGTCTTGGGAGCTTTGCACGCTTGATTCTAAAATTTTTAGAGAAAAGATGCAGTAAACTACAACTCCATAGTTGAAGAAATTACCTGAGCATCTTCGCTATGCATTCTTGGGTGATAGTTACACATTTCCGGTGATTGTTGATGCATCACTTACACCCGTAGAAGAGGAAAAGTGGTTACATGTGTTAAGGGAGCATAGAACAGCCTTGGGATGGATTATTTCCAACATAAAAGGTATAAGCCCATCCATTTGCATGCACAAGATTTTAATAGAGGAAATCACAAACCATTGATCAAGCACCAAAGAAGATTAAATCCAGCAATGAAGGAGGTCGTGAGAGCTGAAATTTTGAAGCTCCTCAATGCTAGAATTATCTATTCTATTTCAGACAGCTCATGGGTAAGTCCAATGCAAGTTCTACCAAAAAAGGATGGAATGGTAGTGGCGAGAAACGACAACAATGAGTTTATTCCTACAAGAATAGTCACGGGTTGGCGTGTATGTATGGATTTCCACATGTTGAACAAAGTAACAAGGAATGATCATTTTCCACTACCCTTTATTTATCAAATGCTGGATCAATTGACTAGGTATTCCTACTATTACTTCTTAGATGGTTATTCAGGGTATAACCAAATTGCCATAGCCCCCGAAGATCAAAAGAAAACTACATTCGCATGCCCCTACGATACATTTGCTTTTAGGTGGATGCCATTCAGATTGTGCAATACCCCAGTGACATTTCAACTTTGCTTGATGGCTATTTTTCTGACATGGCAGAAGAGATAATGGAAATTTTTATGGATGATTTTTCTGTTTTTGATACATCTTTTGATCATTGTTTGCATAATTTAGCTCTTGTGTTGCAGAGATGTGGAGACAAAAATCTAGTCCTAAATTGGGATAAGTTCCATTTCATGGTTCAAGAAGGGATCGTGTTTGGCCATAGAGTGTCATCTAAAGGAATTGAGGTTGATCGAGCTAAACTTATAACCATAGAAAAACTACTGCCTCTAAAGAATATGAAGGGAATTAGAAGCTTTCTGGGACATGCTGGATTTTATAGAAGATTTATTAAGGATTTTTCTACACTCTCTAAACCTTTATGTAATCTTCTTGAAAAAAAAATTCTGAATTTAACTTTGATAATGCTTGTTTACAGGCCTTTGATGCAATCAAGGAGAAACTAATTTCAGCACCAGTTATGATTGAACCTGACTGGAGTCAACCTTTTGAAGTCACATTTGATGCAAGTACTTTGCAGTTGGAGTAGTTTTTGGACAAAAGCAAGAAAAATTGTTTAGGGCCATCTATTATGCAAGTCAGACCTTGAATGATGATTAACTAAATTATACAATAACTAAGAACGAGATGCTTGCTGTTGTGTTTGCTTGTGACAAATTTTGGTCTTACCTCATTGGTACAAAAGTGATAGTGTTCACTGATCATACAACAATTCGTTATTTATTTGGTAAGAAGGATACTAAGCCTAGGCTGATTCATTGGATCCTGCTTCTTCAAGAATTTGATTTGAAGGTTCAAGATAAGAAGGAAAGTGAAAATTTAGTTGTTGATCATCTCTTTTGGCTGGAGCAAGAGGAAGTGAGACCAAATTCATAGATCTAAGAAGCATTCCCTAATGAGCAGTTGTTTGCATGTGAGATCAAGCTTCCTTGGTATGCTAATATTACAAACTACCTAGCCAGTAAAGTACTGCCACCAGATCTCACTTACAACAAATGCAAGAAGTTTTTACATGATATGAAATATTATTTTTGGGATGAGCCTTTGCTGTTCAAAAGATGCCCGGATCAAATCATCCAAAGATGTGCATCAGAAGAAGATATGCAAGCCATTCTTCGTCATTACCATTTATCATCATATAGAGGATATTTTGGAGCAACACGAACAGCAGCTAAGGTATTTGAAAGTGGTTTCTTTTGGCCGTCTATCTTTTGTGATAGTTATACTTTGGTGAAGACTTATTATCAGTGCCAACGTATAGGAAATATTTCAAGGCGTCGGGAGCTACCATTGAAAAATATCTTAGAGGTTGAGTTATTTGATGTTTGGGGAATCAATTTTATGGGCTCTTTTCCTCCTTCTTTTGGCTTTGTCTTTATCTTGTTTGCAGTGGATTATGTGTCAAAATGGGTGGAAACACTTGCTACAACAACAAAAGATGCAAAGGTTGTGCTCAAATTTCTGCATAAGAATATATTCACAAGATTTGGCACTCCATGAACTATTATTAGTGACGAGGGGACCCACTTTTGCAACAAGTTGTTTTCCAATCTTCTTTCTAAATATGGTGTGAAGCATCAGATAGCACTTGGCTACCATCCTCAAATTAATGGCCAAGCTGAAATTTCAAATCAAAAAATCAAGAACATCCTCGAGAAGACGGTCAACACCAATAGGAAGGATTGGGCAAAGAAGCTTGATGATGCTTTGTGGGCATACCATACAGCTTTCAAAACACCTATCGGGATTTCTCCTTACCTATTAGTGTTTAGAAAAATGTGACATTTTCCTGTTGAGTTGGAGCATAAAGCTTATTGTGTTGCAAAGAAGTTTAATTTTGATTTAAAAGCAGCGGGTGAGAAGCGACTCTTATAATTGAATGAGATTGATGAGTTCTGGAACTATGCTTATGAAAATGCGAAGATCTACAAAGAACAGATGAAAAATTGGCATGACAAACATATTCTTAGGTGTGAGTTTGCCCATGACAACAAGTTTTACTCCTAAATTCACGACTCAAACTCTTCTCAGGCAAGTTAAAATCAAGATGGACAGGTCCTTATACAATTGACAAAGTTTCCTTTTTTGGAGCAATAGACTTGAAGGACAAGATAGGGAATATATTCAAAGTTAATGGTTAGAGATTGAAGCACTATTATGGGGAACAAGTTGAGAAGAACTGTGCACTTATTCCTCTCGGAGACCTTAACTGAGGAAAATTGAAAAGTTTGGCTATAGACTTAACAGTTAGAGATTGAAGCACTATTGTAGGGAACAAGTTGAGAGCAATTGTGCACTAATTCCTCTTGGAGACCCTAATTGAGTAAAACTGAAAAGTCTGGCTGTAGACTTAATAACAAGTGCTTTCGGGATGCATGATTAATTTACAGTTGTTAGGCTCTTTGTTTATGTATTTCAGTATATTCTACTTCATTTTTGTGTTTTCTGTGTTTTTTTATAGGTCTTTGAAGAAAAGATAGCATTTTGGAGCGCAATGTTGCTGTGATTGAGCGCAAAGCACTCGTGTACACACCTAGAAGGCTCGAACGCAACACTGCACTCGAGTTCAAAAGCACGCGATCGAGTGCACGCGCACAGAGAGGCGGCAGAGCCAGTTTTGGAAAGATGTCTTCGGGTCTTATTTTGGAAATTAGGGTTTCGAGGTGTCCTTAGAACCCTATATATAGGCTTGTAAAACACAGAAACTACAATTTGATTTGGGGCTTCCTTTTAGTTTTAGTTTTAGGTCGGGAGGCCGGAGGCGGAGAGGATTCTACAGAAGAATTGACGACTCTTTAATGGAGCTCTCTCGGGTTTCTTCTTTCCTTTATTCTATTATGTGTAACTAAACTTTTAGTAAGGGCTTGGTTGAAGCCCTAATTATGTTTACTCAATAATTCAGTATTGGCACCTTTACGATATTTGTGTTGTGGTGCTTAACTTGATTAATGCTTGTTTTTATTTAAATTCTTCACATGTGTTTGCCTGATCAACATGTGCATGTAGTATGGATTAGTTAGTTGAATCAATTTGGATGACCAAGTCCTGGGTTTAACAATAGTAACAAAAGATATCCACGCCAGGTTCTTGGGTTAATCAACATGGGAAACCAGAAGCGGACCAAGCCCTAGGTCTCGTGTGGTTGTCGATTTCCACAAATCTTATGCTCTCTTAAGGAACAACTCAGTATTCACCATGTTGAATCCCTTAAGAAAGAGAAGAGTTAGAGTATACACCATGCCTAACTCGTTGCTTTGGGAAATCAATAGCTTAAGGAGTGGACCAAGCCCTTAGGTTGACAAACATTAGGTATATATGGCATGATTAAAATATTGGCATACTGTTTTATTGTGGTAGCATGATTAGTGGTGGATATCAAGTCCCTATGATTTTATCTTTATTAATTCAAACTCAATATTTATTTCTATTTTTTTATATTGCGAAACTAATTCTAAAGCAATATTTACCAATCCCTGTGGAGATGATCTCGCATTTGCACACTATGTTATTGTTGACCTTGTGCACTTGCAAGTAAAACAAATTCGATTATTTGCTTATTTATTTAGGTGGATAATCGCACAACAAGTTTTTGGCATCGTTATCAGGAATTGCGCTAAATTTCTGTTTATAATTTTTTTCTTTAGTTTTTATTTTATTTATTCTGTTCTGTTTTATTTTGTTTTATCAAAAAAAAAAAACCTAATTTTTTCTTCTTTTCGTTTTCTGTTTTTCTGTTTCACGTACTGCAACAGCACTGCGCTCGAGTGCACTCCTTGGTGCGATCGAGCGCAATCAAGGTAGAAACTACCCGAGCAGCAGTACTAAAACTGCTGCACTGAAGCCTTTCAACTAAAATTCATGCATGGTCTTTGATTCAAGTATCCAACCATCTTTCCACTTGATACAGAGATTGAACGGACCATTAGACAGAGGTTTAGAAATGAAGTTAAGGAGGTAGAAGAAGAATTCAAGGGAGATACACAAATGGAGGAATGGTTTGACAACCAACTACCAGAGCGAAGACCCATGAAGCAATCATTCATTCCACGGAACCTCGATCAACCCTCATGCATTGCTTATCAACCTGAGGTGGAGGGCAACTATTACATATCCCCGCAAATACTCAATGCTTTGACTCATTTCAGGGGTACACCTGTTGAGGACCCACACTTGCATCTTTGGGATTTCTTTGACCTCTGCAAGTTCAAGCACATCCAGGGCCTAAATTAAGAGGGAATCAGGTTAATTCTTTTCCCTTTTTCATTAAAAGATAAAGCTAAGTTGTGATGTAATTCATTGCCTGTAGATTCTATCCATACTTGGGAGGAGCTATCCAGTAGGTTCCTAAAAAAAAATTTCCCAGCACAAAAGACAAGGCAAATGAGAAGGGAGATTCAATCTTTCCAACGAAGGGATGGAGACCTTTTCTTTAAGGCATGGGGACACTTCAATGAGCTGCTACTCAAATGCCCACACCACAATCTACCTCAAGATGAGCTGGTACAAGCTTTCTATGAAGGTTTAAGTGATATTAATCAAAGTATTGTGGATTTGAGTTGTGGAGGTGTGCTGATGGAGAAAAGTAGTGAAGAAGCCATGGAGCTTTTTGATATCTTAAGCGAGTACACCCAACAACTCTCATCTAGAGGAAGACCAAGAGTAAAGAGCAAGGGTATATATAAAGTAAACTTAAATGGTTGATCTCCAAATCAGATGGCTGCTGTGGAAAGAAAGTTAGATATGCTGATAAAAGCCATGACTACTAAGAACAGGCCTCCTCGTCCACAAGCCACATAACTCCAAGTATGTGCTATATGTTCTCGCTTTGATCACACTACTAACACTTACCCATTGTATTCATCTGCAGATCAATAGCAAGTGAATTATGTGGGACCAAACAACGATCAATATGCAAATACCTACAATCCTAGATGGCAGAACCACCCCAACTTTGCATGGAACAATGATCAGAATACTTGGAATCCTCAAGGGTAGCAAAGGAACTCTCAACCAGTAGCTCAATCAGTTCCAGAATCCAAGGAGAGTGACCGAGAGAGTCTTGAAATGCAATTAGCAACTCAACAACAACAGCTGATGGCTTCACAAGAACAGTTCATGGCAGAGGAACGACAATTTCGGACTGAGCAAAGACAAATCAATGCAAAGCATGAGTATTCCATTTAAAGACTAGAAGTACAAGTGGGGCGAATTGCTAAAGAGCTGAGTGAAAGGAAGCATGGTGAACTTCCAGCCCAAACAATACCTAATCCAAGAGGACATCCGCAACTGAATGTCGTGACAACTCTCAAAAATAGTAAGATCATAGGAGCTAATGAGCCTACACAAGCATCTCCAGATAAAGCATCCACATCAAAGGTAAGTGAAATGGAGAAGTGGAATGCACCACCCTTCCCTCAAAGGTTAGTAAAGCCTAAGAAAGAAAGTGAACTGCTTGATATTCTTGAAACTCTACAGAAAGTAGAAATAAATATTCCCTTAATAGATGCAATTCAACAAATACCTTCTTATGCTAAATTTTTGAAAGATTGTTGCACTCATAAGAGGAATTTTCAAGAACATGAGACAATAGCTTTAACGGAAGAGGTACGTGTTGTGCTATTAAGAAAACTACCACCAAAACTAAAAGATCTGGGTAGTTTTACCATTCCTTGTAGGATAGGTAACTAGATTTTTTAGCATGCATTATTGGATTTAGGGGTGAGTGTTACTTTGCTGCCATACACGGTATTCAAGAAACTAAGTTAGGGGGAGCTTCAACCAACTTCCATCACCTTGCAACTAGCAGACAGAAACATAAAAAGACCAAGAGATATTATTGAGGATGTCTTGGTAAAGGTAGGTCCATTTATTTTACCTAATGATTTTATTGTATTAGATATGGACGAATCTCCTATGCCATTTCCTTTGCCCATCATCTTAGGAAGACCCTTTATGAGAACTGCTGATAGAAAAATTTGTGTGAAAAAGGGTATTGTAAGTATGAAGGTAAATGGTGAGAAGGTTGAATTCAACATATTTAATACATTAAAATTATCCCAGGATAATATGGAGTGTTCTAATATATATATGATGCAAGGTATTGTTAAGGAAGTTTTTCATGTCCATCACATTGCTCCATTGGAGTCCACCCTCACTCATGGGTTAACGAGATCGGATGTTGAGCCAAAATCTGCAGATATTACTGATAACATCATTGAGGCCTCTCCAAAGCATCTAAGCACGAAATTTGGCATTGAAGCAGTTACAAGTGCATTAAACTTATGATTTTCTAAGAGGGAATAAGAATGTCTGGCTGAAGATGTTAAACTTAGCGCTCATGGGAGGCACCCCACAGCTTATCCTTCAATTTTTTTTATTGTTTTTCATATTTATTTTCACTATCTATTTTTTAGTATTTTCTTTTGTTTTCCCATATTACTTTAGTTTTTCTTTTTCAGGGACAATGTGTGCATCAGTTCAAGTTTGGGGGGGTGCTATAAGCCATGCCTACCCAACTAGTTCTCCATCTCCCAGGTCAGCTCTTTCCATGATATTCACACATTGGGGACAATGTGTAATTTAAGTTTAGGGGTATGCAAGACACATTCACACACACTTTATCCCAGTTTTTTTTAGTACTATTGAAAAGATAAATACATGTTCATATTGTTTTGAAAATTTTGGTTGATTTCAACAAATATTATGATAAGATTTCATTAGTAAGTTCAAAATCTAGAACACATGGCCTAATAATAAAGTTTTAAAAGTTTAATTACTTACTTCTAGGCATTTAAAAATTCACAAGTTTGATCTAAATCTGACACGACCACATTAGCACATAATTGTGTGGGGTATGACATATAATTTTTATGTGTATGTTTCCATGGCCTAACCGTAATCGGATAACTTGTTAGAATAACACCTTGGCATAGAAAAATAGAATAAATTTTTATTGCACAAAAAGAGAAAATAAAATGCTCCTAATGATCATTAAATAAACTTTCCACTAAGTAACTGGACCTCTTGCCTCAGTAAGCAGTGAGTGTTCATGTCAAAAGGTGGGAATTATGCATATAATGATCATTAAATAAAGTTTCCACTGAGTAACTAGACATCTTGCCTCAGTAAGCAGTGAGTGTTCACGTCAAAAGGTGGAGATTTTACTTGGTAGCATTAAGACCAGTTAGTTTCGTAGCCTTTTTTACTCGAGTTAGTAAGTCCTTAGAGGTGTCTTTACACCTAATGCCTTAAAACCATCTGGTTTGGGAGTCATTGGCTAAACACTCACTACATGGGTCAATTAGAAAGCTTAAGGGAACTCAACATGGCAAAAATCTCATAATAAAATAAAAAGAAAGAAATAAAACTATGCCATTATTGTTCATTCTGATAGGAAATTCGATGAATGTTTGGACACCGAAACACTATAAATTAGAATTATTTGGAAGCTCCATCTTCTATGTGCTAATTCACCACACACTAAATCGAACTTGTGATGCCTTAAACCAGCCTTGTGTAAGTAATTATAATTTAAAACTCTTATTCATTGCAAAGATGTGTTTATATTTTAAGCCTACTCATGAAAAAATATCATGGTTTTATGTGCAACCCAAATTTTTAGATAACATGAATGATGAATTTATCTTTGATTTTGTTTTTCTGTTAGTTTTTTTCGTTTTGTATTGCTAAGGGACTAGTAATATGTAAGTTTGGGGGTGTGATAAGGGCTTAAATATTCATATTTAAGCTCCTTAATTTACAGTTTTTAGGCTCTTTGTTTATGTATTTTAGTATATTCTACTTTATTTTTGTGTTTTCTGTGTTTTTTATAGGTCTTTGAAGAAAAGATAGCATTTTGGAGCTCTAAGGAAGAAAATTGAAGATCTAGAACCAGATAAGTGCGATCGAGCACAACGTTGCTGTGATCGAGCGCACAAGCACTCGTGCGCACACCTAGAAGGCTCGAGAACAACACTGCGCTCGAGTGCAAAAGCACATGATCGAGCGCAAAAGCACACGACCGAGCACACGTGCACAGAGAGGCGGCAGAGCCAGTTTTGGAAAGATGTCTTCGGGTCTTATTTTGGAAATTAGGGTTTCGAGGTGTCCTTAGAACCCTATATATAGGCTTGTAAAACACAAAAACTACACTTTCTGATTTGGGGCTTCCTTTTAGTTTTAGTTTTAGGTCGGGAAGCCGGATGTCGGAGAGGATTCTACAGAAGAATTGATGACTCTTTAATGGAGATCTCTCGGGTTTCTTCTTTCCTTTAATTTATTATGTGTAACTAAACTTTTAGTAAGGGCTTGGTTGAAGCCCTAATTATGTTTACTCAACAATTCTGTATTGGCATCTTTGCGATATTTGAGTTGTGGTGCTTAACTTGATTAATTCTTGTTTTTATTTAAATTCCTCATATGTATTTACCTGATCAACATATGCATGTGGTATGGATTAGTTAGTTGAATCAATTTAGATGACCGAGTCCTGGGTTCAACAATAGTAACCAGTGATATCCACGTCAGGTTTTTGGGTTAATCAACATGGGAAATCGGGAGCAAACCAAGCCCTAGGTCTCGTGTGGTTGTCGATTTCCACAGATCTTATGTTCTCTTAAGAAACAACTCAGTATACACCATGTTGAATCCCTTAAGAAAGAGAAGAGTTAGAGTATACACTAGCCTAACTTGTTGCTTAGGGAAATCAATAGCTTAAGGAGTGGACTAAGCCCTTAGGTTGACAAACATTAGGTATACATGGCATGATTAAAGCATTGGCATACTGTTTTATTGTGGTAGCATGATTAGTGGTGGATATCAAGTTCCTACGATTTTATCTTATTAATTCAACATCAAAATTTATTTCTATCTTTTTATATTGTGAAACTAATTCTAAAACGACATTTACCAATCCCTGTGGAGATGATCTCGCATTTACACACTATGCTACTGTTGACCTTGTGCACTTGCAAGTAAAACAAGTTCGATTATTTGCTTATTTATTTAGGTGGATAATCGCACAACAAGGCAACCCATAGAGCTTTCTTTTATTATTTTTATTTTGAATAATTTGGATTTTGATGCAGGTTTATTAGCAAGAATAAAGAGCTGGAAATTGAAAACTATGGCGGATTCACCATGAAACCAGGGAAGTTCCTTTCATTTCTTCAATCTTTCTTTCCTTTGAATCGCAATGAGGACATTGTTAAGTTTAAGTGTGGGGGTGTAAACTCCTATAGTCATTTTTGTCCTCCTGATTGCTGGTTATTTTACTTTACTTCTGATTTTATAAGTCTTGAATTTTTGAATTTTCTTACCAAGCATGCATTTGAGTATGATTGAATTCTCTATGACTGTGAAATTTGTGATTGAGGATAGGATTGACAAATTTTTTCGAAAATTTCTTTTTTGTCAGGCTAAGTTTTGCGAGTACTATGATTTAAATCTTTGGCCTTGAACATAATTGAGCACATAGTCATTTTTTTATTCCATTTTGCTGATGAAGAGTATGAGTAGAATTAACTAGGTCAAGGAAGTTCAATCTTGCTTTACTCTAGAATCCGTTGATGGATCCTTAAAGTGAAATCCTAGTTGATACCAAATATTAGAAAAATGATCTAGGCAATTTTTTTTTTTCATAACCAAAAAGCTTTCCCAGCCGTCCTAGTTATCATACCATCATTGCATTGTGTATTTCCATAGTCAACCCCCTTGAGCCTTATCTTACATAAGCCTTTATTTATTCTTTTAACTACATTAACCATTCCTGTCCTAAGCCTAAAAAACCATGAATTTACCTTTTACAGTTTGAGAAAATACTTTGGTGGAAATCTACATTTAAAGAGAAAGTTAGTTCAAAAGGAATAATGCTCTGTTTGATCAAAGTGTGTGGAAAAAAAAAAAGCTGAAGTGGTTGAAAATTTAGAAAGGCTACAAGAACCAAGGTGGTTGAAAGAAAAAGGTGGGAGGCTGAAAATAAAAAGAAATATTTTTTTTGGGTTTGTCTTTTACCCATAGGTAATTTATTCATCATGGAAGGAAGCATAAAATAGAGAAAACTCAATAAGTGGAGTGCAAATCACTTCAGATTTTGTCAAAGGTGTACTTGGTATTGCTTCATTGATTACAGCAGCAATAATGTCACCAGTATGAGCATACAGTCGATAAAGAGTTATGGTTTGAATCCTATGGATATCTCTTTTATTGTTTTTTACACCAAATATTTTCTCAATTCGCTTTAATTTTCCTTATCCATTTCTTTTTTAGCCCTCACCTTATGGCTTGTCATTACAATATGATTAAAGACCTTTTGATCTTTGATTTTGGTGTTGACTACATTAGTGGAGAGGATTTCTGAAAAATGGACTTATGGGGTTAGGTTTTGAGAGAATTCCTCTAGTTTCAGTTGTTCTACTTTTATCTCAGTTTGCATGTGGTTTGGAGTTAAATTGACTATATCGCACACACACACACTCAAGGTCTTAGCTTTAGGTTTAAGTAATCTCTTAACTCTTGCTTGACAAATTACTAAATTTTTTATTAGTTTTCCTATTATCCTTGATATTAAAAGAGTAAGATACTAGTAATGAAATCTAAATTCATATCATGGCTTGGTGAGTGATGAGATTTTTCTATGGGGTTATTTTATTTTATTTTTATTTGAGAACTAACAAAGTTTTAAGTTTGGGTGTGTTCGATGTCGTGCAAAATTTCCTATTTTTATCACGTCTTAACTTTTAACTTTATTTTTTAATTTTTGTTGGTTTTAGGCTTCATTATTGTCATTTAATTTATTTCAGGTTTAAAAGAAGGGAAAGATCCAAATTTTAGTGTCCTATCATCAAGGGACTCTTTCACTTGTTTAAAAAATGAAATTTTAATTGAAGATTTTGGAGCCTATAAACAAGGAAATTTTAATCGAAGACTTAGGAGCCTATATAAAGGAAAGAGAGAAACCCTAATTAAGGGAGACAA
Organism: Bretschneidera sinensis; assembly: GCA_023935145.1. NCBI lineage: Eukaryota > Viridiplantae > Streptophyta > Magnoliopsida > Brassicales > Akaniaceae > Bretschneidera > Bretschneidera sinensis. Next base: position 105,401,791 of record CM043700.1, on the reverse strand, counting down.
CCTACAGCTTTAGAGACACAGCCCTAGAGAAATAGCTGGCAGCCTTCTCCTCCTCATATGGCAACAGCAGCCCATAACCACCAGTCCTCCTCATCCGGTAGCAACAGTTTTCCTAGTCCAGCACCAGCAACTGCGACCTCTAACAACTACTTCCTCATAGCCGGCACCTACCTCGCCCCCTGCTTGGTATCCAGCGCTGATCACACAGTAGCCCTCCACACCAACGCTGATTGCAGCAGTCCTCCACAGCAGCAGCCCTCCACACCAATGCTGATTGCAGCAGTCCTCCACAGCGGCGGCCTCCATTCGCCTCCTTGCCGTAACTAGCAACAGTCGTCTACAGCAGCAGTTGATTTAATCGCACAGCAGCCCCCTGCTCGGTTTCCAGCGCTAATTGCATAGCAACAGCAGCAGCTGAACGCACACTAGTTTATGGAATTTTGGTGAATTCATTGCTGTTAAATTTAATTTTCAGCATGAACAAAACTTTCTTTATTCTAGGAAAATAATGTAATTTAATTTCAAACTATACTTTCTTTTCTATGCTAATTTGCAGTAATTATCTTCTATGTTTGGCTGATTTAGTTTGAATGTATTGCTTCTAATTGACTGGTCATTAATTAGATGATCTTGATCTTATGATTTGCTGTCGAAAGAAGAAATTACAAGATAGAACTTAGATATTTCAGCATAGGTAAATATAGGAATCGAAAAACTTATATGAACTTGTATAGTCTAAAAAAAATTGATGGTCTTAACGCTTTCTTGTTTTATTAATTTGCATACTCTTACATATTTGTTTGTTAGCTATTCACCTTGGGAGCCTTGCAGCAGGATGCATCACTTACTAATGAAGTGGGAAGGCTAGATCCGATTGTAGCAAGGCTTGATTCTAAAATTTCTAGAGAAAATATGCAGTAAACTACAACTCCAGAGTTGAAGAAATATCTTGAGCATCTTCACTATGAATTCTTGGGTGATAGTTACACATTTCTAGTGATTGTTAATGCATCACTTACACCCGTAGAATAGGAAAAGTGGTTGCATATGTTAAGGGAGCATAGAACAGCCTAGGTATGGACTATTTTTGACATAAAAGGTATAAGCCCATCCATTTGCATGCACAATATTTTAATGGAGGAAATTTACAAACCTGTTGAGCGTTTATCTACCTAAATAAATAAGCAAATAATCGTACAATTTTACTTGCAACTGCACAAGGTCAATAGTAGCATAGTGTGTAAGTGCGAGATCATCTTCACAGCGATTGTTGAATTTCATTTTAGAATCAGTTTCACAATGTAAAAATTGATAGAAATAAATATTAAGTTTAGATTGATAATGATGAGAACATAGGGCTTTGATATCCACCACTAATCATACTTTCCCAATAAGTAATATGCCAATGCTCTAGCCCTACTATGAATATCTAATGGTTGTCAACCTAAGGGCATGGTATCTACTCCTTAAGCTATTAATTTCCCTAAGCAATGAGTTAGGCATGGTATCTACTCTAACTCTTTTCTTTCTTAAGGGATTCAATATGGTGTATACCGAGTTATTCCTTAAGAGAGCATAAGATCTGTGGAAACCGACAACCACACGAGACCTAGGGTATGGTATATACTCTTGGTTTCTCATGTTGATTAATCCAAGAATCCGGTGTGGATTTCTTTTGTTACTTTTGTCAGACCCAGGATTCAGTCATCCAAATTGATCTAACTAACTAATCCATACCACATGCATATGTTGATCAGACACACACATATGAGGAATTCAATAAAACAGGCATTAATTAATTAAAGCATCATAACATGGCTATTTGTAAAGGCAATCAATGAATATATATATATATATATATGGAAAAGCATAATTAGGGCTTCAATCGAGCCCTATAAAGAGTTAGTTACATATGATGTCTATGATAAACATCATCATAACATAAACTAAATAGAAAATATAAAACCCGAAGAATACTGTGGAGACGAGTCGTCAATTCCTCTCCAAAGCTTACAACTTCAAGCAAAATTAAAAGATAAAAGAAAGATGTGTTTTCTATGTTTTATGAGCCTATATATAAGGTTCTAAAGATGCCTCAAAACCCTAATTTCCAAAATAGGTCCGGAAGAACTCTTTTCAAAACTAGTTCTGCTGCCTCTCTGTGCGTGTGCGCTTGATCACTGGCTTCTACACTCGAGTTCTTGTGCGCTCGATCACGACAATGTTGTGCTCGATCGCACTAGCTGGTTTCAGAACTTCAGTTTTCTTCCTTTAAAGCTTCAAAATGCTTTCTTTTCTTCACAAGCCTATAAGAAACACAGAGAACACAAAAATGAAGTAGAATATACTAAAATACATAAATGAATAGCCTAACAAATGTAAATTAAGGGGCTTAAATATGAATATTTAAGCATTTATCACACCCCCAAACTTATATAATGCTAGTCCCTTAGCAATACAAAACGAAAAACTAACTGAAAAACAAAATCAAAGATAAATTCATCATTTATGTTATCTAAAAATTTGGGTTGCACATAAAACCATGATGTTTGGTCATGAGTAGGCTTAAAAATATAAACACATCTTCGCAATGAAAAAGGGTTTTAAATTTTTAATTACTTACACAAGGTTGGTTTAAGGCATCACAAGTTTGACTTAGTGTGTGGTGGATTAGCACATAAAAGATGAAACTTTCGAATAATTCCTATGTATAGCATTTCGGTGTCTTAACATTCATCGAATTCCCTATCAGAATGAACAAAAATGGCATAGTTTTATTGCTTTTATTATGAGCTCTTTTCCATGTTGAGTTCCATTAAGCTTTCTAATTGACCCATGTATGAGTGTTTAGCCAATGACTCCCAAACCAGATGGTTTTAGGGCATTAGGTGTAAAGACACCCTTAAGGACTTACTAACTCGAGTCAAAAAGGCTGCGAAACTAACTGGTCTTAATGCTTCCAAGCAAAATCCCCACCTTTTTACATGAACGCTCACTGATTACTGAGGCAAGAGGTCCAGTTACTCAGTGGAAACTTTATTTAATGATCATTATATGCATCATTCCCACCTTTTGACGTGAACACTCACTGTTTACTGAGGCAAGAGGTCTAGTTACTTAGTGGAAAGTTTATTTAATGATCATTAGGAGCATTTTTTTCTCTTTTTGCATAATAACATTCTTCTTTATTTTTCTATGCCAAAGTGTTATCCTAACAAGTTATCATATTACAGTTAGGTCATGGAAATATATACATAGAAATTATACATCATACCTCACACCATTATGTGCTAATGTGCTCATGTCAGATTTAGATCAAACTTTGTGAATTCTTAGATGCCTTGAAGTAAATAATTAAAACATTTAAAACTTTATCATTAGACTATGTGTTCTAGATTTTTAGGCTTACTGATGAAGTTTTATCATAATATTTGTTTAGATCAACCAAAATTTTCAACACAAAATGAACATGCATTTATCTTTTCAAAAAAAATTGGGGCAAAGTGTGTGAATGTGTCTCCCATACCCCCAAACTTAAATTACACATTATCCCCAATGTGTGAATAACATGGAAAGATCTGACCTAGGAGATGGAGAACTAGCTGGGCCGGCATGGCTAATAGCACACCCCCAAACTTGAACGGATGCACACAGTGTCCCTAAAAAGAAAAACTAACGTAATACGGGAAAACAAGAAGTACTAAAAATAAACAGTAAAAATAAATATGAAAAACAATAAAAAAAAATTAAAGGATAAGCTGTGGGGTGCCTCCCATAAGCGCTAAATTTAACATCTTCAGCCAGACGCTCTTATTCCCTCCCATAAAAGCATAAGTTGAATGCACTCGCAACTGCTTCAATTCCAAATTTAGTGCTTAGACGCTTTGGAGAGGCCTTAATGATGTTATCAGTAATATCTGCAGATTCTGGCTCAACATCCAATCTTGTTAACCCATAGGTAAGGGTGGACTCCAATGAAGAAATGTGATGGACCTGAAAAACTTCCTCAACAACACCTTACATCATATATATATTAGAATATTCCATATTACCTTGGGGTAATTTTAATGTAAATATATTGAATTCAACCTTCTTACCATTTACCTTCATACTTATAATACCCTTTTTCACACAAATTTTTAAATCAACAGTTCTTATAATGGGTCTTCCTAAGATGATAGGCAAAGGCAATGGCATAAGAGATTCTTCCATAACTAATACAATAAAATCAGTAGGTAAAATAAATGGACATACCTTTACCAAGACATCCTCAATAATACCTCTTGGTATTTTTATGCTTCTGTTTGCCAGTTGCAAGGTGATGGAAGTTGGTTTAAGCTCCCCCAAACTTAGTGTCTTGAATACCGTGTATGGCAGCAAATTGACACTCGCCCCTAAATCCAATAATGCATGCTCAAAAATATGGTTACCTATCCTGCAAGGAATGGTAAAACTACCCGGATCTTTCAGTTTTGGTGGTAGTTTTCTTAATAGCACAGCACTTACCTCTTCTATTAAAGCTACCGTCTCATGTTCCTGAAACTTCCTCTTATGAGTGCAACAATCTTTCAAAAATTTAGCATAAGCAGGTATTTGTTGAATTGCATCTAATAAGGGAACATTTATTTCTACTTTCCACAAAGTTTCAAAAATATCAAGCAGTTTACTTTCTATCTTAGGCTTTACTAACCTTTGAGGGAAGGGTGGTGCATTTACCTTTTTCATCTCACTTATCTTTGATGTGGACGCTTGTGTAGGCTAATCAGTTCCTATGATCTTACCATTTCTGAGAGTTGTAACGGCATTCAGTTGCTGATATCCTCTTGGATTAGGTAGTGTTTGGGCTGGAAGTTCACCGAGCTTTCTTTCACTTAACTCCTTAGCCAATTTCCCCACTTGGACCTCTAGTCTTTGAATGGCTTGCTCATACTTTGCATTGATTTGTCTTTGCTCAGTCTGAAACTATCTTTCCTCTATCATGAACTTTTCTTGCGGAGTCATCAACTGTTGTTGCTGAGTTACCAACTGTTGTTGCTAAGTTTCCAATTGCCTCACAAGACTCTCTAAGTCACTTTCCTTTGATTCCAAAACTGATTGGGCTGCTTGTTGGGAATTCCTTTGCTATCCTTGAAGGTTCAAGGCATTTTGGTTGTTGTTCTATGCAAAGTTGGGGTGGTTCCACCATCCAGGATTGTAGGTATTTGCATATGGATCGTTCTTGGGAGGATAGTTGTTTGGTCCCACATAGTTTGCTTGCTATAGATCTGCAAATGAATACAAAGGGAAAGTTTCAGTAGTGTTATCAAAATGAGAACATATAGCACATACCTGTAGTGGCATAGCTTGTGGATGAAGTGGGCTGTTCTTAGCAGTCATGGATTTTACAAGCATATCTATCTTTCTTTCCACAGCAACCATCTGATTTGGAGATCCACCATTTAAGTTCACTTCATACATACCCTTGCTCTTTACTCTTGGTCTTCCACTAGATGAGAATTGCTGGGTGTGCTCACTTAAGATCTCAAAAAGCTCCATGGCTTCTTCACTACTTTTCTCCATCAACACACCTCCACAACCTGAATCCAAAACTTTGATTAATATCACTCAAACCTTCATAGAAAGCTTGTACCAGTTCATCTTGAGGTAGATTATGGTGTGGACATTTGAGTAGCAGCTCATTGAAGTGTCCCCATGACTCAAAGAATAGGTCTTCATCCCTCTATTGGAAAGATTGAATCTCCTTTCTCATTTGCCTTGTCTTTTGTGCTGGGAAAAATTTTCTTAGGAACCTACTGGATAGCTCCTCCTAAGTATGGATAGAATTTGCAGGCAATGAATTATACCACGACTCTGTTTTATCTTTTAATGAAAAATGAAAATAATTAACCTAATTCCCTCTTGATTTAGGCCCTGGATGTGCTGGAACTTGCAGAGGTCAAAGAATTCCCGAAGGTGCAAGTGTGGATCCTCAGCAGGTGTACCCCTGAAATGAGTCAATGCACTGAGTATCTGCAGAGATATGTAATAATTGCCTTCCGCCTCTAGTTGATAAGCAATGTATGAGGACTAGTCGAGGTTCCATGGGGTGAAGGATTGCTTCATAGGTCTTTGCTGACACTGTTCCGCCATTTGTGCTTCACCCTCGAATTCTTCTTCGTTCTCCTCAACGTCATTTCTAAGCCTCTGTCTAATGGTCTGCTCAATCCCTGTATCAAGTGGAAAGATGGTTGGATACCTGGATCGAAGACCGTGCATGAATTTTAGTTGAAAGGCTTCAGTGCAGTAGTTTTAGTACTACTGCTCGGGTAGTCTCTACCTTGATTGCGCTCGATCGCACCAAGGAGTGCGCTTGAGCGCAGTGCTGCTGCAGTACCTGAAACAGAAAAACAGAAAACGAACAGAAGGAAAAATTAGGTTTTTTTTATAAAACAAAATAAAACATAACAGAATAAATAAAATAAAATAAAATAAAATAAAAACTAAAGAAAATAATTCTAAACAAAAATTTAGCGCAATCTCCGGCAACGGCGCCAAAAACTTGTTGAGCGTTTATCTACCTAAATAAATAAGAAAATAATCGTACAGTTTTACTTACAACTGCACAAGGTCAATAGTAGCATAGTGTGCGAGTGCGAGACATCTCCACAGGGATTGGTGAATTTCGTTTTAGAATCAGTTTCACAATATAAAAATTGATAGAAATAAATATTAAGTTTAGATTGATAATGATGAGAACATAGGGCTTTGATATCCACCACTAATCATACTTTCCCAACAAGTGATATGCCAATGCTCTAGCCCTACTATGAATACCTAATGGTTGTCAACCTATGGACATGGTATCTACTCCTTAAACTATTGATTGCCCTAAGCAATGAGTTAGGCATGGTATCTACTCTAACTCTTTTCTTTCTTAAAGGATTCAGCATAGTGTATACTGAGTTGTTCCTTAAGAGAGCATAAGATCTGTGGAAACGGACAACCACACGAGACCTAGGGTATGGTATATACTCTCGGTTTCTCATGTTAATTAACCCAAGAATCCGGTGTGGATTTCTTTTGTTACTTTTGTCAGACCCAGGACTCAGTCATCCAAATTGATCTAACTAACTAATCCATACCACATGCATACGTTGATCAGACACACACATATGAGGAATTCGATCAAACAGGTATTAATCAATTAAAGCATCATAACATGGCTATTTGCAAAGGCAATTGTTGTGAGTTTTAATTTACTCGCAAGCGCACGAGTCGTTTGCAGTATAGCGTTGTGCAAGTGCGAGGTCGAATCCACAGGGAATTGTGTTGTGAAAATATAATTTTATCTAAACTAATCTTATCTTAACCTAGTTCTGAATTTTGTATTATATGTTGCAAAAGAAATAAAAGCTTAACTAAATTGATTTTTTAAAAACTAATAAAAAGACTACGGTTTCTGAATCCACCCCGCCAAAGTTAAGCATATAACTCAATGTTCTAAAAATAGCCTATCAAAACATTCCATGAATCCATCCATATGACAAAAAACAAAAAATATCCCAATTAAACCAAAAGCATCTAATGTATCCGCTCTCAACAAATCACAAAGGAAATCCAATTTAATTTAAAACGATTCGATGTATCCATCAGATGAAACACAAGGAATATCCAACTGAACAATTTAAACTCAATCAATCACAAGATTAACTCAAATAATTGATGGAACATTTATACTAAAAAATGTCAGATTTGTACAAAAAAATCTGAACTACTATGCCAAACAATGGCGAGGCTTCATCTTCAACCTTAGCTGAAGATTCTAGCCACTCATAACTATGAAACTATAATTCATAATAAAAGTGTTAAACATTAAACTAAAACAACTAAATAAAAAGAAATAAATAATTTTACATGGGAGAAATTCCACTCGCTGATGGGCGGCGCTTCCCTTCGTGGTAGCAAAGCCTTCGAGATCCACCAGAATGCTAGCAGACGTCCACCGGTTAACACCCAAGTGGCCTAGGAATTGTACACTGAATGATGGAGTTAGATGGTGTTTATATAGGCAAATACCACGAGTGCAGTGTGTTTCCAATCCGATGTGGGATGTGGGATTTAAGCCTTCTTCAAAACTTCTGCTCACGCTGAAATCCCGCACAGCCCGCACAGCCTAATCTTTGTCTACTAAAACTGTCATAACTTTCTCTAGAAAAATCCTTTTTATGAGCCATAAAATTCTCCAAAAAATAGACTTCCGGATCTTTCTAAGAATATATGGCTCATCTCCTGGTTCTTCTTTCATCAATACAGTTTAATTTTCAAAGATGGCTGATCTGTATGAGAAATTCTGGCAATTTAGTGAAATTCTTTTCCAAGCTTATAAACCTGTAAAACAACGAAAAACAACTCAAAGTAACGAATTCTTAAGCTAACAAATGTAAATTAAGAGGCCAAAATATGCAATATTTTTCACTTATCAAATACCCCCAAACTTACATTTTGCTAGTCTCTTAGCAAAACTAAATAAATAAATAAATAAAAACTAAAAACTAAATGGAAAACAAAGAACATAAAGATAAGTTCATTACTCATGGTATCCAAAAATTTTAGGAGCACTCAAAATCATGAAATTCATTCATGAGCAAGCTTAAAAAATCTAACCCATCTTCACAATGAATAAGAATTTAAAACCTAATTACTTATAAGAGGCATGCTAAGACATCACAAGCTTGAATCAGTGTAAAGTGAATTAGCATATACTGATGAGATTTCCAAATAAGTTCAATGTACAATGTTTCCACATCTCAAGATTCACAGAATTTCTCATCAGAATGAACAACAATGGAATTGTTTTATTTTATTTTTTTCTTCTTTTTTTTTCTTTTTTATAAGGCTCTGCTATGTTTAGTTCCCTTAAGCTTTCTAATTGACCCATGTAACGAGTATTGAGTCAATGACTCCCAAACCAGATGGTTTTAGGGCATTAGGTGTAAAGGCACCCCTAAGGACTTACTAACTCGAGTAAAAAAGGCTACGAAATTAAATTGGCCTTAATACTACCAAGCAAAATTTCCACCTTTTGACATGAACACTTACTGCTTACTGAGGCAAGAGGTCCAGTTACTCAGCGGAAAGTTTCGCAATGATCATTATGAATAAAATTTCCACCTTTTGACGTGAACACTCACTGCTTACTGAGGCAAGAGGTCCAATTACTCAGTGGAAAGTTTATTGATGATGATCATTATAAATATTAGTAGTTTTTTTTATTTTTTATTTTTTTTATATATATATGCCCAAGTGTTTATCCAACAAGTCATTCGGTTTCAGTTAAGATAAGGAAACGTATACACATGTCATACCTCACACAAATATATGCTAATGTGCTCGTGTGAGATTAGATCAAACATGTGAATTCTAGAAAATGCCTAAAGTAAGTAACTAAAGTTTAAACTCTATCATCATATCATTTGTTCAAAGTTTTAAACTCACCAATGAAATCACATCACAATTTTTCAGATCAACCAAAATTTTTAGACGAACATGAACATGCATTTATTTTTACGATGAAAAGACAACAAATTAGGACAAAGTGTGTGATGTGTCTCCCATACCCCCAAACTTAAATTACACATTGACCCCAATGTATGACTAATATGGAAAAAGTTAACCTGAGATATGGAGAACTATCTGACTGGTATGGCTCATAGCATACCTCCAAACTTGAACTGAAGTACGCATTGTCCCTGAAAAATAAAGACTGGAAAACAAAAAATACTAGAAACAAACATTAATCATAAATACATAAAATAATAAATAAACATAAAGGATAAGCTGTGGGGTGCCTCCCATGAGCGCTAAGTTTAACGTCTTCAGCCAAACCCAACATTAGTAAACATGCCCAACTAAGCGCTCCACCATCTGATCAATAAATAGGAATGGAAAATTATCAGGCCTAGTGGCAGCATTCAACTTACGGTAGTCTATACTCACTCTCCCTCTTGACTGAACACGAGTTGGCACCAACTCGTCATCCTTATTCTTCACTACCGTTAATTCAACATGTTTGGGCACGACTTGAATCAAGCTCACCCACTTGCTATCAGAGATGGGATAAATGATCTCTACCTCTAACAGCTTAATATCTTCTGCCCTCACAACCTCTTGCATAGCAGGGTTGAGCCTTCTTTGTGGCTCCCTCGATGGCTTGGTATTCTCCTCCAACCGTATCGTGTGTATTACCAACGAGGGGTTGATTCCCTTGACATCCTCAATAGTCCAGCCTATAGCTTCCTTATGCTCTCTTAAGATGTCCAATAATTTCTCCTCTGGAGCATCACCCAAATCTAAAGCTATAATTATAGGCAAAGAATCTGCTGGACCTAGGAACTTATACTTAAGATTATCCAGTAAAGGCTTAAGTTCCTTCTTAGGGGGTTCAGGTGTTTTGGTTTCCTCCGTCTCATTGCTTTCTCAAGGATCAGACTCCAAAATGGCATTCACTTCCTCGAGTAACTTATCTAAGCCCAAGTCCTCTCCAAAGTGAGCAAAACATGCCTCCAGGGGGTCCTCAATGCGGGATTTATCCATAGTCTCCTCTGTCTTACTACTCTCCCGATGAGCAGACTCCAGGATAGTATTTGCTTGCTCAAGTAACTTATTTAAGTCTAAATCCTCTCCAAACTGAGAAAAGCCTGCCTCCATAATGTCCTCAGACTTCCCTTCTTTCTTGGGCGCTTGTAGTCTCTCAGGGTAAGGCACTTTAGGTAAAAATGACCTAGAGAGATCCTTAATAATAGGTGTGGCTGTAGATGGCTCAGCATCTCTCTTTTCCTTGTTACCACTTTCTTGCCCTTGTTGCATAGCAGGGTTCTCCTCCACTTGATTGTCCACTTGTCTCCCAGACAAGTATGGGACAGTTGATTGCACTTATTCCTGCCAATGCATAGGAGTTGATGAATTTCCCACCGCAAACTGTTCCTTTGGGTTAGGCTCAGGTTGACTGGGGAACTCTCCTTCATTTCCTTCACCCACATAACTTGCGATTTGATCAATTTGACTCTCTAGCTTGGCAATCGCTTGGGTGTTTTCTATTGTTGCACTCATCACTTCGCTCATGGATTGGCTAGTCATTTTCATGTACTCCTTAAGAGTGTCCTCAAGTGACAGTGAAACTGGCACTGATATTTGAATGGGAGCTTGGTAAGCAGGTAATGGAGCTAGATAGGCTGAGTGACTATAACTTGGAACTGGCGGAGGAAATTCGGGAGGGTATTGATTGTGAGCTTGATAAGGGACTCCTCCCTGATTCCTCAGTTGGTTCTGCGTCCATGAAAAATTAGAGTGGTCCCACCACCTTGGATTGTATGTTTCGGAGTAAGATCCATTTGATTGCCAACAACACTCATTGAAAGCATTCATTTGTTCCATGGGATACTCAGCAAAAGCTGGCATTGATGGACAATTCTGTGCTAGATACATAGGACTAGCACAGATGGAACAGCTATCAACATTGAATGTGTTGGCAGCATTGATGGACATGCCGGTTATTTTCATGTACTCCTTAATGGTGTCCTCTAAAGACTGTGAAACCGGCGCTGAATTTTATATATATATATATATATATATATATATATTTTGGATAACTAACTAGTAGAAAAATAAAATCAATTCATACCAAAAATTTTCACAAACCAAACAATTCCCCGGCAACGGCGCCAAAAACTTGTTGTGAGTTTTAATTTACCCGCAAGCGCACGAGTCGTTTGCAGTATAGCGTTGTGCAAGTGCGAGGTCGAATCCACAAGGAATTGTGTTGTGAAAATATAATTTTATCTAAACTAATCTTATCTTAACCTAATTCCGAATTTTGTATTATATGTTGCAAAAGAAATAAAAGCTGAACTAAATTGATTTTTTAAAAACTAATAAAAAGACTAAGGTTTCTAAATCCACCCCGCCAAAGTTAAGCATATAACTCAATGTTCTAAAGATAGCCTATCAAAACATTCCATGAATCCATCTATATGACAAAAAACAAAGAATATCCCAATTAAACCAAAAGCATCCAATGTATCTGGTCTCAACAAATCACAAAGGAAATCTAATTTAACTGAAAACAATTCGATGTATCCATCAGATGAAACACAAGGAATATCCAACTGAACAATTTAAACTCAATCAATCACAAGATTAACTCAAATAATTGACGGAACATTTATACTAAAAAATGTCATATTTGTACAAGCAAATCTGAACTACTATGCCAAACAACGGCGAGGCTTCATCTTCAACCTTAGCTAAAGATTCTAACCACTCATAACTATGAAACTATAATTCATAATAAAAGTGCTAAACATTAAACTAAAACAACTAAATAAAAAGAAATAAATAACTTTACATGGGAGAAATTCTACTCGCTGATGGGCGGCGCTTCCCCTCGTGGTAGCAAAGCCTTCGGGATCTACCAGAATGCTAGCAGACGTCCACCAGTTAACACCAAAGTGGCCCAAGAATTGTACACTGAATGATGGAGTCAGATGGTGTTTATATAGGCAAATACCACGAGTGCAATGTGTTTCCAATCCGATGTGGGATGTGGGATATAGAAATATGTTTCCAACCGATGTGGGATATGGGATTTAAACCTTCACCTGCCCTTCAAAACTTCTGCTCACGCTGAAATCCCGCACAGCCCGCACAGCCTGACCTTTGTCTACTAAAACTGTCATAACTTTCTCTAGAAAAATCCTTTTTGAGCCGTAACATTCTCCAGAAAATTGACTTCCGGATCTTTCTAAGCATATATGGCTCATCTCTTGGTTCTTCTTGCATCAATACAGTTTAATTTTCAAAGATGGCTGATCTGTACGAGCAATTCTAGAAATTTAGTAAAATTCCTTTCCAAGCTTATAAACCTGTAAAACAACGAAAAACAACTCAAAGTAACGAATTCTTAAGCTAACAAATGTAAATTAAGAGGCCAAAATATGCAATATTTTTCACTGATCAGCAATCAATAAATATATATATATGGAAAAGCATAATTAGGGCTTCAATCGAGCCCTATAAAGAGTTAGTTACACATGATGTCTATGATAAGCATCATCATAACATAAACTAAATAGAAAATATAAAACCCGAAGAATATTGTGGAGACGAGTCATCAATTCCTCTCCAAAGCTTACAACTTCAAGCAAAATTAAAAGATAAAAGAAAGATGTGTTTTTTGTGTTTTACAAGCCTATATATAGGGTTCTAAGGATCCCTCGATACCCTAATTTCGAAAATAGGTCTGGAAGAACTCTTTCCAAAACTGGCTCTGCTGCGTCTCTGTGCATGTGTGCTCGATTGCTGGCTTCTGTGCTCACGTTCTTGTGTGCTCGATCGCGACAATGTTGCGCTCTCGATCGCACTAGCTGGTTCCAGAACTTCAGTTTTCTTCCTTTAAAGCTTCAAAATGCTTTCTTTTCTTCACAAGCCTATAAGAAACACAGAGAACACAAAAATGAAGTAGAATATACTAAAATACATAAACGAATAGCCTAACAACTGCAAATTACGGGGCTTAAATATGAATATTTAAGCACCTATCAAAACCATCGATTGAGCACCAAAAAAGATTAAATCCAGCAATGAAGGAGGTCGTGAGAGCTGAAATTTTGAAGCTTCTCAATGCTAGAATTATCTATTCTATTTCAGACAGGTCATGGGTAAGTCCAGTGCAGGTTCTACCAAAAAAGAATGGAATGACAGTGGCGAGAAATGACAACAATGAGTTTATTCCTACAAGAATAGTCACGAGTTGGCGTGTATGCATGGATTTCCGCAAGTTGAACAAAGCAACAAGGAATGATCATTTTCCACTACCCTTTATTGATCAAATGCTGGATCGATTGGCTAGGTATTCATACGATTGCTTCTTAGATGGTTATTTAGGGTATAACCAGATTGCCATAGCCCCCAAAGATCTAAAGAAAACTACATTCACATACCCCTAGGACATATTTGCTTTTAGGAGGATGCCATTTGGATTGTGCAATATCCCAGCGACATTTTAACATTGCTTGACGGCTATTTTTCTGACATGGAAGAAGAGATAATGGAAATTTTTATGGATGATTTTTTTGTTTTTGGTACATCTTTTGATCATTGTTTGCATAATTTAGCTCTTCTTTTGCAGAGATGATGAGACAAAAATCAAGTCCTAAATTGGGAGAAGTTCCATTTCATGGTTCAAGAAGGGATCGTGCTTGGCCATCGAGTGTCATTTAAAGGAATTGAGGTTAGTCAAGCTAAAATTAAAACCATACAAAAACTACCACCTCCAAAGAATATGAAGGGAATTAGAAGCTTTCTGGGACATGCGGGATTTTATAGAAGATTTATCAAGGATTTTGCTAAACTTTCTAAACCTTTACGTAATCTTCTTGAAAAAAATTATGTATTTGACTTTGATAATGCTTGTTTGCAGGCCTTTGATGCAATCAAGGAGAAACTAGTTTCAGCACCAGTTATGATTGAACTTGATTGGAGTCAACCTTTTAAAGTCATGTATGATGTAAGTGACTTTGCAGTTGGAAGTATTAGGACAAAAGCAAGAAAAATTGTTCAAGGCCATCTATTACGCAAGTCGGACCTTGAATGATTATCAACTAAATTTTACAACAACTAAGAAGGAGATGCTTGTTGTTGTGTTTGCTTATGATAAATTTTGGTCTTACCTCATTGGTACAAAAGTGATAGTGTTCACTGATCATGCAACAATTCATTATTTGTTTGGTAAGAAGGATACTAAGCCTAGGTTGATTCGTTGGATCCTGCTTCTTTAAGACTTTGATTTCGAGGCTCGAGATAAGAAGGGAAATGAAAATTCAGTTGTTGATCATCTCTTTTGGCTGGAGCAAAAGGAAGTGAGACCAAATTCAGAGATCGAAGAAGCATTCCCTGATGAGCAGTTGTTTGCATGTGAGATCAAGCTTCCTTAGTATGTTGATATTCTAAACTACCTAGCCAGTAAAGTACTGCCACCAGATCTCACTTACTACAAACGTAAGAAGTTTTTACATGATGTGAAATATTATTTTTGGGATGAGCCTTTGCTGTTCAAAAGATGCTTGGATCAAATCATCCAAAGATATGTACCAGAAGAAGAGATGCAAGCCATTCTCCATCATTGCCATTCATCATCATATGGAGGATATTTTGGAGCAATACGAACAACAGCTAAGGTATTTCAAAGTGGTTTCTTTTGGCCATCTATCTTTCGTGATAGTTATACTTTGGTGAAGACTTTTGATCGGTGCCAACGTATAAGAAATATTTCAAGGCGTTGAGAGCTACCATTGAAAAATATCTTAGAGGTTGAGTTATTTGATGTTTAGAGAATCAATTTTATGGGTTCTTTTCCTCCTTCTTTGGCTTTGTCTATATCTTGTTAGTAGTGGATTATGTTTCAAAATGGGTGGAAACAATTGCTACAACAACAAATGATGCAAAGGTTGTTATCAAATTTCTTTATAAGAATATATTCACAAGATTTAGCACTTCATGAACTATTATTAGTGACGAAGGGACCCACTTTTGCAACAAGTTGTTTTGCAACCGTCTTTCTAAATATGGTGTGAAGCACAAGACAGCACTTGGCTACCATCCTCAAACTAATGGCCAAGCTGAAATTTCAAATCAAAAAATCAAGAACATCCTCGAGAAGACGGTCAACACCAATAGGAAGGATTGGGCAAAGAAGCTTGATGATGCTTTGTGGGCATACCATATAGCTTTCAAAACACCTATCGGGATGTCTCCTTACCTATTAGTGTTTAGAAAAATGTGTCATCTTCCTGTTGAGTTGGAGCATAGAGCTTATTGTGCTGCTAATGAGAGTCATAAAATGCTTCTCAACAGTGGTTAATTGTTAGCATTTTAGGATTGATCTCGGTCTTTATTGCGCTTTTATGTGTTAATAACTCTAAAGTAATATTATTAGACAACTGACTTATTTCAGTACAATTTTCAAGTACTTTGAGTTTAAAAGAGAAAAAGAATCAATTGTTGCTTAAAAGGCCAAGATCCCATGCTTTTGGAAGGACAAGATGGACTGCTTCCTGTACTGCAATCGAGCGCACATCCCACATCGACCAAGAAGTACTCTGCAGCGCAACTGCGATTGAGTGCGAAAATCTACGATCGAGCGCACTAGGGCAGTATCCCATATCGGTTAGAAAACACATAGCACTCCAGGAGTTTGCCTATATAAAACCCACTCCACTTCAGCTTTAGGCATCAATCAGAGCTCATCTAAAATCATCAGAGAGCCAATCCAGAGGGCCTTTAGGAATCCAAAGTATACTTTTGGAGGGCAAGCTGAGGAATCGTCGAAGCTTTCGCTACCAAGGAGGTGATGATCGTTGAGAGGCCGGAGGCAACTCAAGGAAGCATGAGCTCCATGGCCAGCTAATCTCCAAACAAGGCGAAGGGATGAATCCCTAGGTGTAGTTGTTCTTATTTTCCTTTATTCGATTCAATTGTAGTTGGATATTGTTTTCATTAAACATTTTATGTTTTATTCTTTAATTTAATTAGTATATTTTTTATTAGTCCGATGATTACATGCTTATTTTCCATATAAGTCTAGTCATGCTCTTCTTATGTGTATTTGTTTGGGTGTGATTGAGTCCGGTAGATCTCTTTTATAGATTTGTCCATTGCTGCAGTATTGTCATTTAGATATATCATCGTCTTTTGATAATTTATAAGTTAGGTCACGTGTTCTTAAAAGTAAAGAATAATTCAAATAAATTACAATAAAGTTTATACATATGCTTTAATTGAATATTTGTCGATTGCCTGTTTGGGATGTGAAACTTGCAATCGAGATAAAAACAATTGAATCAAGTTAGGATTAGGGCAACAAACCTAGGGAGGATTTCCATATCCTTGTTGTTTCTTTACCATTATATTATTCAAATATTTACACAATTACAATTTTCTCACCATTCAGATTCTGTCATTTGATCTTTTATCGTTTGTGTTGAGGTTTACACCTTCTTTTTTAATTAATTTGTTTCCCTGTGGAATCAACACCCCAAAGTTGTACTACAATAACCGCGTTATACTTTGGGCGTAATCAGTTGCAAAGAAGTTTAATTTTGATTTAAAAGCAGCGGGTGAAAAGCCACTCTTACAATTGAATGAGATGGATGAGTTCTGGAACTATGCTTATGAAAATGCGAAGATCTACAAAGAGTAGACAAAAAAATGGCATGACAAACAGATTCTTAGGTGTGAGTTTGCCCCAGGACATCAAATTTTACTCTTTAATTCACGACTCAAACTCTTCCCGGGCAAGTTAAAATCAAGATGGACAAGTCCTTATACAATTGAAAATGTTTCCTCTTTTGGACCAATAGACTTGAAGGACAAGACAGGGAATATATTCAGAGTTAATGGTCAGAGATTGAAGCACTGTTATGGGGAACAAGTTGAGAGGAACTATGCACCAATTCCTCTTGGAGACCTTAATTAAGGAAAATTGAAAAGTCTGGCTGTAGACTTAACGGTTAGAGATTGAAGCACTATTATGGGGAACAAGTTGAGAGGAATTGTGCACTAATTCCTCTTGGAGACCCTAATTGAGTAAAATTGAAGAGTCTGGTTGTAGACTTAAAAACAAGTGCTTCTGGGAGGTAGCCCAAAGAGCTTTCTTTTATTATTTTACTTTTATTTTTATTTTGAATAATTTGGATTTTGATGCAGGTTTATTAGCAAGAATAAAGAGCTAGAAATTGCAAACTACAGCGGATTCACCATGAAACTAGGGAAGTTCATTTCATTTCTTCAATATTTCTCTCCTTTGAATCACAATGAGGACATTGTTGAGTTTAAATGTGGGGATGTAAACTCCTATAGTCATTTTTGTCCTCTTGATTGCTGGTTATTTTACTTTACTTGTGATTTTATAAGTCTTGAATTTTTGAATTTTCTTACCAAGCATGCATTTGAGTATGATTGAATTCTCTATAACTGTGAAATTTGTGATTGAGGATAGGATTGAGAATTTTTTTTGAAAATTTCATTTTTGTCAGGCTAAGTTTTACGAGTACTTTGATTTAAATCTTTGGCCTTGAACATAATTGAGCACATAGGCATTTTTTTTATTCCATTTTGTTGATAAAGAGTATGAGTAGAATTAACTAGGTCAAAGAAGTTCAATCTTGCTTTACTCTATAATCCGTTGATGGATCCTTAAAGCGAAATCCTAGTTGATACCAAATATTAGAAAAATGATCTAGGCAATTTTTTTTTCATAAGCAAAAAGCTTTCCCAGCTGTCCTAGTTATCATACCATCATTGCATGGTGTATTTCCATAGTTAACCCCCTTGAGCCTTATCTTACATAAGCCTTTATTAATTCTTTTAACTACATTAACCATTCCCGTTCTAAGCCTGAAAACCATGAATTTATCTTTTACAATTTGAGAATATACTTTGGTGGAAATCTACATTTAAAGAGAAAGTTAATTCAAAGGGAATAATGCTATGTTTGATCAAAGTGTGTAGAAAAAAAAAAGTTTAAGTGGTTGAAAAATTAAAAATGCTACAAGAACCAAGGTGGTTGAAAGAAAAAGGTGGGAGGCTGAAAAAAAATAAATATTTTTTCTGGCTTTGTCTTTTACCCATAGGTAATTTATTCATCATGGAAGGAAGCATAAAACAGAGAAAACTCAATAAATGGAGTGCAGATCATTTCAGATTTTGTTAAAGGTGTACTTGGTATTGCTTTATTGATTACAGCAACAACAATGTCACCAATATGAGCATATAGTCGACAAAGAGTTATGGTTTGAATCCTGTGGAGATCTCTTTTATTATTTTTTACACTAAGTATTTTCTCTATTTTCTTTAATTTTCCTTATCCATTTCTTTTTTAGCCCTCACCTTTTGGCCTGTCATTACAATATGATTAAAGACTTTTTGATCTCTGATTTTGGTGTCGACTATATTAGTGGAGAGGATTTCTGAAAATTGAACTTATGGGGTTAAGTTTTGAGAGAATTCCTCTGGTTTTAGTTGTTCTACTTTTATTTGAGTTTGTAGGTGGTTTGGAGTTAAATTGACTATATCACACACACACACTCAAGGTCTTAGCTTTAGGTTGAAGTAATCTCTTAACTTTTGCTTGACAAATTGCTAAATTTTTTATTAATTTTCCTGTTATCCTTGATATTAAAAGAGTAAGATACTAGTAATGAAATCTAAATTCAAATCATGGCTTGGTGAGTGATGAGATTTTTCTATGGGGTTATTTTGTTTTATTTTTATTTGAGAACTAACAAAGTTTTAAGTTTGGGTGTGTTTGATGTCGTGCATAATTTCTTATTTTTATCACGTCTTAACTTTTAACTTTAATCTAATTTTATTAATTTTTTTTTAGTTTTAGGCTTCATTGTGGTCATTTTATTTATTTCGGGTTTAGAAGAAGGGAAATTTACAAATTTTAGTGTCCTATCATCAAGGGACTCTTTCTCTTGTTTAAAAAAGAAAATTTTAATTGAAGATTTTGGAGCCTATAAACAAGGAAATTTTAATTGAAGACTTGGGAGCCTATATAAAGGAAAGAGAGAAACCTTAATTAAGGGAGACAACTTGCAGCCTTAGAGACACAGCCCTAGAGAAATAGCCGACAGCCTTCTCCTCCTCATCTGGCAACAGCAGCCCACAACCACCAATCCTCCTCATTCGGCAGCAATAGTTGTTCTAGTCCGGCACCAGCAACTGCCACCTCTAGCAACTGCTTCCTCATAGCCAGCACCTACCTCGCCCCCCTGCTCGGTATCCAACGTTGATCGCATAGCAGCCCTCCACACCAACGCTGATTGCAGCAGTCGTCCACAGCAGCAACTTCCACTCGCCTCTTTGTCGTAACTAGCAACAGTCCTCTACAGCAGTGCTGATCATAGCAGCAGCTGATTTGATCGCACAGTAGCCCCCTGCTCGGTTTCTAGCGCTAATCGCATAGCAGCAGCAGCAGCTGAACGCACACTAGTTTATAGAATTATGGTGAATTCTTTGCTGTTAAATTTAATTTTCAGCATGAATTAAACTTTCTTTATTCTAGGAAAATAATGTCATTAATTTCAAACTATGCTTGCTTTTCTATGTTGATTTACAATAATTATCTTCTATGTTTAGCTGATTTAGTTTGAATGTATTTCTTCTAATTGACTGGTCATTAATTAGATGATCTTGATTTTGTGATTTGCTATCAAGAGAAGTAATTACAGGATAAAACTTGGATATTTCAGCATAGGTAAATACAGGAATCGAAAAACTTATATGAACTTGTGAAGTCTAAAAAAAATCACTGGTCTTAATGCTTTCTTATTTTATTAATTTGCATACTCTTATGCAGAATAATGAATAAGAATATTTTCAATTGACTATCGAAAGAGGCTTTTGGATAAGTTGAAGATTTCATTAACAAATAGAGAGGATTAATTTTAATTAGTTAGATGAGTTAAGCATAGTGAGGAATTAAGTGAAATCAGTTTCCTAGAAGTTCTTTCTCTTATTAATTTGATATTCGAAAAACAACTTTCTTTTCCTTTGATTATTTCCTTTAAATTGATTTTATTCCATATTGCAATTACAAACAACAACAAAAAGATTTTGCTAAATAAAATTGAGATTAGAATAATTTTGGTACTTGTTAGAAGTAAGTTACCAATCCTTGAGGATGATACTCTTTTTATCATTTTACTTTAAAACTACGATACTATGCACTTGTAGTTTTGCACTGATCAATAGTGCATGGGTGAGTCTGATTCAAGTGGTCCTAAAGAAAGGAGGAACAACCGTGGTAAAGAATGATGATGCGATGAAATTGACACTAGCAAGTGCACTAATCGTTCAAGTAATAAAATGATGAGTGAATATCGTTCCCAACGAGGACTGAATAAATAATACAGAAATTATGACTCAACTCTAACTGTTATTTGAGTAAATGAATAATTGTAGGAGAAGAATTTACTAAAACTTAACTAAAGGAAAAACATGTGACAATTGTAAATAAAAGGACGACTTTCAAACTTTGGAATTAGATTCTTATAAACTAACATGCTAAGGACTCGACTTCACCTAAACCATCATTGCCAAGAGTTTCGAATGGATAAGTTTTGTTTAATACATTTTTCAAGATGGTAGAATCCCCAATAAATTGGTTATCCATATTCCAAGTCTAACCACAATCTCAAAAATCATTAATTTCAAATATCCATATTCCAGGTCTATTCTAGATTAATTCAAATCAAGAAGCAGTAAGTTCAGTGGAATTCCTTTCAGTTGAATCTCCCTATTCGGTTACGATTCAAACGGACCACATGAATTTCCTAGAATCCCTATTCGGTTACTTCTATTCCATTCATGGCATGTTTTACCCTAGTCTTTTGCATAGACAACAATCCAACATCATATTTATTAATTCAACCATTCATAAAAACATAGCTTCTCTATTCGACGCATCACCATGCTTAAAGAATGAATCAAAATAACAAACAGCATTAAGAACAATAAAACACACTCTTTGAAAAACACATTAAATTCCAACTTGTCCAAAAAGCAACTCAAGACATAGGTTTAGGATTCATCTATCCTTAACACAAAAATACCTACTCCATAATAATATTCAAACAAACCAAGTTCATATCATGAAATAGCAACATAACCAAATAAGAATAAAACAAAACCAGAGAGCAATGATTAAAAGCTTCAGAGGTGCCTCCAGGAGTGTCTCCAACTCCCCTTTTGCGTCTTGTCTCCTCCAACTCTGCTTTTCTGTTCAACAGCCACGCCTCCCTTTTGTTTAGCTAGGGTTTGCTATTTATAATATTCTGAATCTGCCGGCGAGCGCTGCAGTGCTAGGCACAAATTGAACCCTAGCTAGAGCTGCAACGCCCCACGAACCAGTACTGCAGCTCTGAGTTTCTGTCCACATTTTGCTATTCTTGCCAGATTCTAGCGCTAAGGAACCAGCGCTGCAGCTTTGAGTTTCTGTCCCTTGTGCTATTCCTACTAGATTCCAGCGCTGCAACTAGTGTCTGCACAGTAAATTTCCAAGACTCAGCATTGATCATTTAACTAAAACAAATTATTAGTAGAATAAAATAAACTAAACTAAAAATTGCTAAAAACACATGAAACACAAATCTAATGCTTAAGATCAACACCAAAAACGTGCCTAAAAGAAGTATAATAGCATGATTTATTCAGAGTTATCACACCCCCAAACTTACGTTTTTGCTAGTGCTCGAGCAAACTAGAACAAAATCCTAACACACACATCCTAAGAGTGAGAGATGGTTTGATTAGAATTGATAACAACATGCCTCAAAGATTGCATATAGATCATAACACAAGAAAATTTTTCAAATATTGCTAATGTCTAGAATTTCAAATTTATTGCCAGCCTTATCTTACATCAAATTCTTCAAACGTGTGTGTGTGTAACACCTTTATAAACTTAATTGTCTCGCTACTCTGATCTGTTTATGCACGCAAGTAGGGTAATGCCAATCTCTCAGAGTCTATAAGCTTGCTTTTCACACCACTCTCCACTAATGTAGGCCATGACAATACCCGAGATCACCAGGACTTTATTCAGCTTATAACTTTGGCTAAGGCTAAGGTATGGTAAAAGATTTATTTGAGGCTCACATCACCTTAAGCAAATCAACCAATAAAAATTTATTTCAAACTTTTCCTCAGTTATCATGTAATACTCAATACTTTTGCTATTGTCACATCATCTTCTTCTTCTTTTGCGTATGCTTATACTATAGTAGCACCAGTCTTTATTTTCGTGCACATGAATGAAATTGTAACAGAGCATATACGCGACGATCAAACATGGCTTTGCCAGCTGCCTGTGATAGGAAAAATACAACTTGATCAAATAGTTCGTGTGGTAAACCATTTCACCTTTGATCTTTCCCTTGCTCACTCTCGATGGGAAATATTTGATACTTAACACAGCCAAGTCAAAGACCACTTTCTCTTGCTCAATCATCTACTACCACTTAAGAGAATAGTCCATTCACTAGTCGATGTGCTTACAGGTGAAAGGTTGAGTTGTAGCATTTTTTCTTTTTGAAAATAAGTTAGATGATCGGGTGACAAAATAACGGATATTCAAGTTCAAAAGGGGAAAACTAAAGATAATCACATATCAAAGGTTGGCTAGAAAAGCTCAAACGTTCCAAACATGGCCTGAATCATTTCTTTGGTACTGTACTACCTAGGATTTCGCCTCGAATGGTCTTCAAACAAGTTCTAGAGTCCATAAGATCTCAAGAAACTACATTGCACACATAAATGTTCTCTGAAACAGCAAGACAACAAAGTGCGTAAGTGTAAGTGCTCATTGTGTTCAAAGAGTTCGATGTAAAATAAATCCAACAACAAACTCAAGCACACAGACAAACGTAACATTTTTCAAATTTTCAAGGGCTACAATCAAGTCAATCTATTTCTCATCTTTGGCAAAATCAACATCAAACAGAATAAAGCACACAGACAAAACAAACAGAAAAATAACTAGAAACAAAAATAACTATAAATATGAGTAGCACACAACACTCAGATCCTTCCCCACCCCCAAACTTAAATGATAAATTGTCCGCAATGTATAAACTTTGAACATAAAGTAAGAGAAAGGAACTTCACTGATTAGTCGGAGCTCGAATCACTCGTCTTCTTCATTATCCTCATTCTCCTAGTCATTGCTGAAAGTACAAGGAGAGTGTTTTTAAAACAAAGTATGCGACTTAGCGCTGCAGCTCTGACTGTATAGCACTATGGCTCTGAGCTCTTTTCTTGTGGACGCTGCAGCGTTGTATCCTAGGGACGCAGCGTTGAGTCTCGAGTCCAACCTCTTCATAATGGTATTTTTAGCGTTGCAGTGCCCAAAGCTTATGGCTGCAGCGCTGGTTCTCAGGCCTGACTCAAATTAATCCTAAAAACAAAACAAAAGTAACTAATTTAAAACAATAAAAATTTAACTAAAAGACAAACCAAAAAAACAATAAACACACAAAACAAATTCAAATGCAAGAAAAATAAAAACAAAATATTAGTTCTAATTTATAGTCTTTAGCTTGACTTTTCGATTTATGGCTCTTGGAGAATGGTTGTGGACGATTGAGGGTCAAACGTCCCCATGATGTAGTGCTTCAATCTATGTCCGTTGACCTTGAACATCTCCTTGTTTTTCTCATGTCATAATTCAACGGCACCAAAAGGTGATACACTTATCACGGTGTATGGTCCAGTCCATCGAGATTTCAGCTTTCCCGAAAATATGTGCCTTCTTAGGACTTCCAGCAACTGTTCTTCCATTTTAGCTGTCAACGAAGAAGATATTATAACAGGGAAACTATTTTTCTCTAAATAAGCATATTTTAAATGAGCAAGTAAAGTTTTCAATTCAGTTATTATTATTTGTTCTTCTGGCACTTCTTTTCCCATTTCAGACTCCAAGTTCCTTGCTTCTTCTTAGATGACGAGTTCTTCAGTGGTAGTAGTTCCTGATTCCATGATGCATCTCTCCGAAGTATCTTCATTTAATGTTTTCTCCTGAAACTCCTCAATGAGGTTATCAATAATATCCACTTGAAAACAAAAAGAAGTAGATAAGCCAGAAGGGTATTTCATAATTTTATACATATTAAAAACTACTTGCTCATCATTGACTCTTAAAGTCAATTTCCCTTGTTGTACATCAATTAGGGCTCTCCCTGTAGCAAGGAATAGACTTCCAAGTATAAGAGGTATCTCACGATCCTCTTCCATGTCGAGAACAATGAAGTCTACAGGGAATATAAATTTATCAACCTTTACCAGTACATCTTCTATAATTCCCCGTGGTCTCTTAATAGATCGATCAGCTAATTGCAATGACACTGTCGTTGTTTTGACTTCTTCTAATCCAAGTTTCTTGAAAATTGAAAGAGGTATAAGATTGATACTTGCACCATGGTCACATAAAGCTTTATCAAATAATGAACTTCCTAAAGTGCAGGGTATAGTAAAACTCCCTGGATCATTCAATTTTGGAGGTAGCTTGTTTTGCAGTATGGTGCTGCACTCTTCAGTTAACATCACCGTTCCATGTTCCTCAAGCTTCCGTTTCTTAGACCAAATTTTCTTCAAAAATTTAGTGTAACTAGGCATCTGTGATAAAGCCTCTGCAAATGGAATGTTAATATGCAATTTCTTGAAAATCTCTAAAAATTTTGAAAATTACTTATCTAGTTTTTCTTTCATAAATTTCTGAGGATAGGGAAGAGGTGGCATATATTTAGTTTCGGAGTTAGAATCGATCAAACCTTTACCAATAGACTTCTTTTCTGAAAACAAGTTTCTCCTCTTGCATGGTCTCTTCTTTCTCGCCTTCTTGATTAATGATTTCTTTAGATTTTGGCTCATCCAATTGTGCGCCACTCCTTAATGTTATGGCCTTGACATCATCCTTAGGATTTTTTTTCCGTGTTGCTCGGAAGAGAGCCTTGTGCACGTCTAAAAATTATAGTTGCTAGTTGGCCCACCTGAACTTCCAGATTTATGATGGATACTACTTGATTTTGGAACCTAGTTTCGGCTGCATTTAAGAATTTGGCCATAATGTCCTCCAAGTTGAACTTTTTTTCTTGAGGTGGGTATTCAGGAGGAGGTTGTTTCGCATTGCTTTGATTCCAAGACAGATTCGGGTGATTTCTCCATCCTGGATTATATTTATTGCTATATGGATTGTTTTGCCTATGAAAATTTGAAACAAAGTTAGCTTGTTCAATAGATCAATTAGATGCAAATTGATTACCTGCCTGACAGTTACTGCTATGGTGGCTAATACCACCACACAATTCGCATATAACATGTGTAGTAGGATAAAGTCCATCAATCTTCTTGGTGAGAACCACCATTTGTGCTGTTAAAGCTGTAACAGCATCTATATTGTGCAATCCTAAGGCTCTATTAATAGGTAACCTTTCAACTGGCCATTGATAAGAATTTGTGGCCATCTCTTCTAGCAATTCAATAGCTTATTCTGGAGTTTTATCATGATAGTGTCACCTACAGCTGCATCAACATGTTTCGGGTTGTACTGGTGAAACCGTTATAAAAAGTTTGTACCTGCATCCAAGTGGGCAACTCATGATGAGGACATCTTCTCTAAAGGTCTTTAAAATTTTCCCATGCCTCATAGAGTGAGTCCCTATCGACCTGCAAAAACATAGTAATTTTATTACGTAACTTTGCAGTTTTTGCAGGAGGAAAGTATTTCCCTAAAAAATTTCGTGCCAATTCTTCCCATGTCGTTATGGATCCTGCTGGCAAAGAAGTCAACCAACTTTTTGCTTTGTCCCTCAGTGAAAATGGAAAAAGTCTTAAGTGAATTGCATCCTCCGATACTCCATTATGTTTAAATGTGTCACAAAGTTCAAGGAAGTTCACTAAGTGAACATTCGGATCTTCTTGCGATAGGCCCCCAAATTGGACTGAATGTTGAATCATCTAAATGATGTCGGGCTCAATTTCGAAATTGTTCCCTTCTTTGGCATAGTATGGATGATGTCGGGCTTATTATGTAACTCAACACAATCCATCTTTGGCATAGTATAATCCCACAGTGCATGTTACACCTCTGCATTGTTCCCTTCTGTCATTATATTTACTGTTACTGACGCTGCTCTTCTCAAAGTGTGAAAAGTGCGCTCAATTTCTAGATTAAATTATGCAAGTATTCTCCCACTAGTACGTGTCATGCACTATAAACAAAAACCCTACAAAATAGACTTAGAAACCAATTTAATGAACTCTCAAATTAACTAGTAAAATCACAATAAATGTAATATTTTATTTCAGTCCCCGGTAACGACGCCAAAAACTTGATGCGATGAAATTGACACTAGCAAGTGCACTAATCGTTCAAGTAACAAAATGATGAGTGAATATCGTTCCCAACAAGGACTGAATAAATAATACAGAAATTATGACTCAACTCTAACCGTTATTTGAGCAAATGAATAATTGTAGGAGAAGAATTAACTAAAACTTAACTAAAGGAAAAACATATGACAATAGTAAATAAAAGGACGACTTTCAAACTTTGGAATTAGATTCTTATAAACTAACATGCTAAGCACTCGACTTCACCTAAGCCATAATTGCCAAGAGTTTCGAATGGATAAGTTTTGTTTAATACATTTTTCAAGATGGTAGAATCCCCAATAAATTGGTTATCCATATTCAAGGTCTAACCACAATCTCAAAAATCATTAATTTCAAATATCCATATTCCAGGTCTATTCTAGATTAATTCAAATCAAGAAGCAGTAAGTTCAGTGGAATTCCTTTCAGTTGAATCTCCCTATTCGGTTATGATTCAAACGGACCACATGAATTTTCTAGAATCTCTATTCGGTTACTCCTATTGCATTCATGACATGTTTTACCCTGGCCTTTTGCATAGACAACAATCCAACATCATATTTTTTAATTCAACCATTCATAAAAACATAGCTTCTCTATTCGACGCATCACCATGCTTAAAGAAGGAATCAAAATAACAAACAACATTAAGAACAATAAAACACACTCTTTGAAAAACACATTAAATTACAACTTGTCCAAATAGCAACTCAAGACAGGTTTAGGATTCATCTATCCTTAACACAAAAATACCTACTCCATAATAATATTCAAACAAACCAAGTTCATATCATGAAATAGCAACATAACCAAATAAGAATAATACAAAACCAAAGAGGAATGATTAAAAGCTTCAGAGGTGCTTCCAGGAGTGTCTCCAACTCCCCTTTTACGTCTCGTCTCCTCCAACTTTGCTTTTCTCTTCAACAGTCGCGCCTCCTTTTTGTTCAACTAGGGTTTGCTATTTATAATATTCTGAATCTGTCGGCCAATGCTGCAGTGTCAACTTCCCAGTGCTGCAGCGCTAGGGACAAATCGAACCTTAGCCAGAGCTGCAGCGCCCCACGAACCAGCGCTGCAGCTTGGAGTTTCTGTCCACATTTTTCTATTCTTGCCAGATTCCAGCACTACAGCGCTGAGAAACCAGCGCTGTAACTTTGAGTTTCTGTCCCTTATGCTATTCCTACCAGATTTCAGCACTGCAGCAAGTGTCTGCACTGTAAATTTCCAAGACTCAACATTGATCATTTAACTAAAACAAACTATTAGTAGAATAAAATAAACTAAACTAAAAATTGCTAAAAACACATGAAACACAAATCTAATGCTTAAGATCAACACCAAAACACATGCCTAAAAGAAGTATAATAACATGATTTATTCAGAGTTATCAAATGACAACAATGAACTTATACCAACAAGGACAGTCACGGGATAGTGAGTATGCATAGATTATCGAAGACTTATTGATGCAACTCGAAAAGATCATTTTCCATTGCTTTTATCGACCAAATGTTAGAAAGACTCGTTCGCTATGCTTACTATTGTTTTCTAGATGGGTATTCCGGATACAACCAAATCGTAATTGCTCCAGAAGATCAAGAGAAGACTACTTTCACGTGTCCGTACGAAACTTTTGTGTATATGAGGATGCCTTTTGGTCTTTGCAATGCTCCAGCCATATTCCAGACATGCATGATGTCCATGTTCTCCAATATGGTGGAAAAATTTATAGAAATATTCATGGACGACTTCTCGGTTTTTTGTTATTCTTTTGATAATTGTTTATCTAACTTGTCTTTGGTTTTGCAGTAATGTGAGGAGATTAATTTAGTTTTAAACTAGGAAAATGCTACTTTATGGTCAAGGAAGGGATAGTGCTTGGCCATAAAATTTCCTTCAAGGGAATTGAAGTCGATAGAGCCAAAATAGATATTAATGACAAACTCCCATCACCGGCCAATGTGAAGGGTATGAGAAGTTTCTTAGGTCACGCTGGGTTTTATCAACTGTTCATTAAAGATTTTTCTCAAATTACTAAACCTCTTTGCAATCTTTTGATTAAAGATACACTTTTAATTTTTCTCATAAATGTTTGCATGCTTTTGAAACATTGAAAAGGAAATTAATTTCAGCACCTATAATTGTTTCACCATATTGGAATTTACCTTTTGAATTGATATATGATGCTAGTGATTTTGCTATAGGGGCTGTTTTAGGGTAGAGAAAAGATAAAAAAAATTCATGTTATTTATTATGCAAGTAGGACTTTAACAGGAGCTTAACTTAATTATGCTACTACAAAAAAAGAATTATTAGCGGTTGTTTTTGCTTCTGACAAATTTCGTTCTTGCATGATATGTTCGAAGGTGGTTGTCTATACCGATCACTCTGCTCTTCAGTACTTGCTTACGAAGAAGGATGCTAAACCAAGATTACTTCGATGAATTTTACTTCTACAAGAATTTGATTTGGAGATCAAGGATAAGAAGGGTACCGAAAATTTGGTGGTAGATCACTTGTCCCGAATTGAGCCTAAGGGCACGGATGATGAGCAATAATTTCTAACTAATCAAACATTTTCGGATGAGCATTTGATGGTTGTACAGGTTGTTCTATGGTATGTCAACATAGTCAACTACTTAGTGTCGTGAATTCTACCTCATGGGATGACATATCAACAAAAGAAAAAGTTCTTCTCTGACTTGAAGTATTATTTTTGGAAGGAACCTTTTCTATTCCGAAATTGTGCTGATCAGATAATTAGGAGATGTGTACCCAAAAAAGAGATGGAAAGCATACTCCGACATTGCTACTCACTAGAAGTGGGGGGCCACTTTGGTGGAACAAAAACATCAGTAAACTTTTTGCAATCCGGGTTTTATTAGCCTTTTATTTTTAAAGATTCTTTTGACTTTGTTAATTTATGTGATCAATGTCAACGGGTTGGGAATATTTCTAGGAAACATGAGATGTCTTTGAATAATATTTTAGTGATTGAATTGTTTGATGTCTGGGGGATAGATTTCATGGGTCATTTTCCCTGTATTCTAACAAATTTATTTTGGTAGCTGTAGATTACGTCTTCAAGTGGGTGGAAGGTGCTGCTTTGCCGACTAGCGATGCTAGGGTAGTGGTGATTTTCTTCGAAAAAATATATTTTCTCGATTTAGCACTCCAAGGGCGATAATTAGTGATGGTGGGAAGTATTTTTGAAACTATCCATTTGACGCTTCACTTACTAAGTATAGAGTTACTCGTCATGTGGAAACACTATATCATCCTCAAACAAGTGGCCAAGTTGAAGTGCATACTTGAGAAGACCGTTAGTATCTCACGAAAGGATTGAGCATGAAGGTTAGATGATGTATTATGGGCTTATAGGACAGCATTTAAAACACCAATTGGAATGTTACCTTATCGGTTACTTTATGTGTTGGTATTTATCTAAGGTTTAAACATGGTTTAAACATAGTTAAAGTCTAAACCAAGGTTGGAAGAATAAATTTCAGCATGTTAAAAGAGTGCACACATGTGTGTGCATCCATTTGGGTGTGTGTGCATACTCCGAATCAACAAAGCAAAGTAGTGCGCACTGTTGTGTGAAGGGCAGCATCAGTGTGCGCCGCACCGCCCCTTCACCAGTGCCACACCACCTAGCAAGGATGTAGTTTGAAGAAGGGCAACATCGCACCGCCCCTCCACCAGCACCGCACCATCCAGAACGTGGTGCAAAAGGGCTTTGCCTAGCGCCTCACCACCCCCTGTTCAACGCCTAGGCGCTAGGCACACTGATGCACACATGGACAACTTGTTTCAGCCTCTTGTTAAATGCATGGGTGCAAGGTTAAAATGCACAAAATCACTTAGGATTGATGGAGGGCCATGGTTGATTGGTCATCAAGATCTAAGGGTGGAGAATGACACACAAGATTGGACAAGAAGTGTTGCACTATATAAAAAGTCACCTAGGTTCAATCTCAAGGGTGTGATAACACAAGAATGTGATGTGATGTAACTTATGAGACATATGTGTGAATGAGAGAATTGTGTGAGAGTGCAAAGACACAGATATATAAAAAGGACTCATTGTAGAGAGGCTGGTTGTAAAGAAGAGAGATTAGTATAGAAAGTGATAAAGTCTTTCTTGTTCTCTTCTTTGTTCCTTCAAGAACTTGAGGTTTCTTG
The DNA here is from genome assembly GCA_023935145.1 of Bretschneidera sinensis. Taxonomy (NCBI): domain Eukaryota; kingdom Viridiplantae; phylum Streptophyta; class Magnoliopsida; order Brassicales; family Akaniaceae; genus Bretschneidera; species Bretschneidera sinensis. Next base: position 105,370,636 of record CM043700.1, on the reverse strand, counting down.
GAGAGGGTTTCTGAATTGTAAAGAACCATTGATTTAGTGCAGAGAGTACAGAGGAACTCACGGGGACGTAGGCTATTGACAAACCTTGATAACAACTCGCTTGTCTTCTTTTCTTTCTTGCTTTCGGTTGCTGTATCTTTTCTTTACAAGTCATTCTAAACTTGGGTGTTTGGAAGATTACCACATGGGAATTTTGTCAAGGTGATTTCCAACAGTGGTATCAGAGCTGGAGGAACTTGTACAACTAGGTGTCGGAGCAAGAACAAGAAGGTATTGGAGCAAGACTCCAAGGGTAAACTTCTTGGGTGATTCAAGAACGGTGTAAAAATCAAGATCTGATCATGTTCTTGAGGGTGATTCAAGAACAGTATTAAGATCCATCTTCGATCTATGTTCTTGAGGTTTAGAAGAAGTTGGAAAACATTTATAAGTACTGCATAAATCAAGGGATCATCTCCGCAAGATGGGTTCAAATTTCGGTATTGAGAAGCTTGATGGAAAGGAAGATTTTTCCCTGTGGAAGTGGAAGATCAAGGCGGTTCTAGTGCAATAGAAAGTGGACTTAGCTCTTGGAGAAGATAATGTTTTTCCAGCAAGTACCACAGAGGACCAGTGGAATGAGATGAAGAAGATGGCATACAACACCATCTTCTTGCACTTGTCTGATAATGTCACAAGGGAGTGCGGAGACTCGAAAAATCCAGTTGCAATTTGGAAGAAACTAGATGAGTTGTTTCTTGCCAAGACTCTCCCTAATAAGAGGTATCTTCATAAACGAATCTTTGCTTTTAAATTTGATCTTAATGAAGAGTTGCAAGATGATCTTGATGGCAAGATAAGGAGTGCATCAAGTGGTAAAGGGTTATTCTTTAAAAGAAGGCCAGCAACTCGGTATGGCAGCAACCATGGCTACTACCGAGATAGAGGTAGAGGAGAGAGCCATGGGAGAATGCACAACAACATGCATGGCTACTATCGAGACAGAGTTAGAGGAGAGAGCCATGGGAGAGTGCACAGCAACATACATGGCTACTACCGGGACAGAGGTAGAGGAGAGAGCCATGGGAGAGTGCACAGTAACATGCACGGCTACTACTTGGACAGAGCTAGAGGAGAAAGCCATCGGAGATGTTTCTAATAACATAAAGAGGGTCATGTCAAGAAAGATTTCAAGGAGAAGATGAGGGATAGAGGAAGAAGCCGTACCAGGAATGGAGAGGCTTTGGTTGCCAAAACAGAACAGCAAGATGATGATGTTCTTGTTGTATGCTCAAGTGTGAGCAAGGGGCAAGAAGGCAGCGGAAAATGAATCTTGGATACCCGGTGCACTCATCACATGTGCCCTCACCGGAGTTAGTTCAAGAATTTCAAGGAAACCAATGATGAAAGGGTTTTCTTGGGGAATGGTATTTCTTACTAAGTTAGGGGCACGAGAGACATCCAGGTGAGGATGTTTAATGGACTAACAAGGCTGCTAAAAGATGTGAGATATCTCCTGGATTTGAGGAGGAATTTGATCTGGATTCCATGGGATACACATGGAAGATAGAGAGAGGAAAGATCAAGGTAACCAAGGGATCTTTGGTAGTGATCAAAGCAACAATGAAGGATGGACTCTATGAGATGATCTGAGACATGGAGATCAAGGATTAAGCAACAAGCTTGATGGTTGAGATGGATGAGGCAGCCCTTTGGCACACTCACTTGGGACATATGAGCGAAGAGGGCCTGCAAGTTCTCAGCAAGGATGGCCTACTTGGTGGAAACAAAGTAGATGAACTTGATTTCTGCAAGTGTTATGTTCTTGAGAAGCAACACCGGGTCAGCTTCAACACCAGAGTGCACAAGTCTAAAGGGATTCTTGACTACATTCATTCGGACCTTTGAGGATCAGCAAGAACTCTAATATAGGGAGGTAACTTTTACTTTCTGTCTTTAATTGATGATTATTCAAGAAAAGTGTGGGTTTATTTACTTAGAAATAAATCAGATGCCTTGAATAAATTTGTTTTGTGGAAGAAGTTGCTGGAAACTCAAACAGGTAGGGTAATTAAGGCTTTATGAACTGATAATGGCTTAGAATTTTGCAGCAAGGATTTTGATAAATTTTGTGAATTAAATGGCATTCTAAGGCATAAAACGGTTGTGAAAACACCTCAACGAAATGGAGTTGCTGAGAGGATGAATAGAGCCCTTATGGAAAAGGTTAGGTGCATGTTAATAGGGTCCGGTTTACCAAAATATTTTTGGGGAGAAGCTGTAGTTACAGCTGCATACTTGGTGAAAAGATCACCCTCTAGAGCTTTAGAGCTCAAGACTCCCATGGAGATGTGGAGTGGGAAACCCTCTGAATTAAACAGCCTTAGGACTTTTGGGTGTGCTGCATATGCACATCAAAAGGAGGATAAACTTAGCCCAAGGTCTAGAAAATGTGTATTTCTAGGATATGGTGATGGGGTTAAGGGATATAGGTTGTGGTCCTTAGAAAAGAAGGGCATGAAACTCATTATAAGTAGGGATGTTATTTTTAATGAATTATTATTTCCCTACTTGGAGAAAACTAACCCTACAGGGGCTAGTGAGTAAACCAGTCCAGAAGTTGTGGAGTATCGCATCAAGGAGAATTCAGTTCAGGTAGAGCAAAGGACGCAAAAGAGTTCGGACCAGGTAGAGCCCTTGGATGAAGGCCAAGCTCAAGAAACTAAAGAAGAGGCTGAACAAGAAGAGGTTGATGCAGCAAGTCATAATGACTACCAGCTCACAAGAGACCGGGGAAGGAGGGTGGTTAGACCACCTTTGAGATATGGGTTTACGGATGCTAATGTAGCAGCTCCTTGGATAGAAGGAAAGGTTGAACTAGAAACTTATATGGATGCCATGGAGTGTAAGGATTCGTCAAAGTGGCAGCTGGCTATAGAGGAAGAAACGGATTCTTTGATGAAGAACAACTCTTGGGAGTTGGTGCCCAAACTAGAAAAACAGAGAGTTGTCGATTGTAGATGGATCTACAAGATCAAAGAAGGGAATTCTCTAGGGGATGAAGTCCGGTATAAAGCTAGGCTAGTGGTGAAGGGGTTCACACAAAAAGAAGGCATAGATTTCACCAAAATCTTCTCAGTGGTTGTGAAGTACAAGATGATACAGATAGTCTTAGCATTGGTGGTCCAATTTGATTAGGAAATCGAGCAAATGGATGTGAAGATAGTGTTCTTACATGGAGAGCTTGATGAGACCATTTTCATGAGGCAACCCGAAGGCTATGAGGAAGAAAGGCAAGGAGAGTTGGTGTGCAAATTGAAGAAATCTCTCTATGGCCTGAAGCAATTACCTCGACAATGGAATAAGAGGTTTGATTCCTCTGTAATCAACCTAGGTTTCATGAGGAGCTACTATGATTCGTGCTTGTACTATAAGGGCTAGAAGGTTGAGGAAGTGGTGATCATCCTCATCTATATTGATGACATATTGCTGGTTGGGAGCAGTATGGAGAGGATAAGAAAATTAAAGGCTCAACTCAGTGAGTTGAGATGAAGGATCTTGGCCATGCACAGAAGATCCTTGGGATGTGTATCATCCGGGAAAGGGAGAGAAACAGATTGAAGATCTCTTAAACTTCCTACATAGAGAAGATGATATCTAAATTCTCTATGAATGATAGCAAACCAATGAAGGTTCCCCTTGCTGGTCATTTCAAGTTCTTCAGTGATCAATGTCCTAGATCGGAGGCGGAGAAGAAGGAAATGGAAAAATTCCTTTACTCTAGTGCGGTTAGTTCTGCTATGTTCACCATGGTAAGCACTAGACCTGACATTGCTCATGCAATGAGTGTCCTCAGTAGGTTTATGAGTAATCTCGGAAAGGAGCATTGGCTTGGGATGAAGTGGTTGCTGAGGTACTTGAAGGGAAGCCCAAAAGTAGGGCTGATTTATGAGAAGAGGGGTAAGTCCATCTACCTTGAGGGTTTTGTGGATTCAGACTATGAAGCAGACCGAGATAAAACGAGATCGATTACCTCCTATTTCTTCAACTTAAATGGATGTTATATAAGTTGGAAGGCTCAGTTGCAGCTAGTGGTAGCACTCTCAACAACCGAGGCTGAATACATAGCTGCTACGGAGGCCATTAAGGAAGTTATATGGTGCAAAGGGTTGCTGGAAGAGTTGAAGGTACTGGAGGAACAAGTTGTGGTGTTTTCGGATAGTCAAAGTGCATTGCACTTGTGTAAGAATCTGACGTTCCATGAGAGGGCAAAACACATGGATGTTCGGTATCATTTCATTCGGGAAAATGTTACGAAATGATGCATCCATGTGGACAAGGTAGCCATAGAAGAAAATCTTGCGGATTTAGGTACTAAAGTCCTACCTCTAAGTAAGTTCAGTCATTGCCTTGGACTACTTAGGATTGGATTCGGTTAATTGGTGACTCAAGATGAGTTTGGATCCTGAAGCTCTCTGCACAATTGTTCAGGTTTAAACAGTTAGACAAAGGTAGAGATTGTTGGTATTTGTCCAAGGTTTAAACATGGTTCAAACATGGTTAAAGTCTAAGCCAAGGTTGGAAGAATAAATTTCAACATGTTAAAGGAGTGCACACATGTGTGTGCATCCATTTGTGTGTGTGTGCACACCCCTAATCAACAAAGCAAAGTAGTGCGCACTGTTGTGTGAAGGGCAGCATCAGTGTGCGCCGCACCACCCCTTCACCAGCACCGCACTGCCTAGCAAGGATGTAGTTTGAAGAAGGGCAGTGCCGCATTGCCCCTCCACCAGCACTGCACCATCCAAAACATGGTGCAAAGGGGCTTTGCCTAGCGCCTCACCGCCCCCCGTTCAATGCTTAGGCGCTAGGCACACTGATGCACACATGGACAGCTTATTTCAGCCTCTTGTTAAGTGCGTGGGTGCAAGGTTAAAATGCACAGCATCACTTAGGATTGATGGAGGGCCATGGTTGATTGGTCATCAAGATCTAAGGGTGGAGAATGACACACAAGATTGGACAAGAAGTGGTGCACTATATAAAGGGTCACCTAGGTTCAATCTCAAGGGTGTGATAACACAAGAATGTGATGTGATGTAACTTGTGAGACATGTGTGTGAATGAGAGAATTGTGTGAGAGTGCAAAGACATAGACATACAAGAGGGACTCATTGTAGAGAGGCTGGTTGTAAAGAAGAGAGATTAGTATAAAAAGTGATAAAGTATTTCTTGTTCTCTTCTTTGTTCTTCAAGAACTTGAGGTTTCTTGGAGAGGGTTGCTGAATTGTAAAGAACCATTAATTTAGTGCAGAGAGTTCAGAAGAACTCACGGGGGCGTAAGCTATTGTCGAACCTCGATAACAAATCGTTTGTCTTCTTTTCTTTCTTGCTTTCGATTGCTGTATCTTTTCTTTACAAGTCATTCTAGACTTAGGTGTTTGGAAGATCACCACCTGGGCATCTTGTCAAGGTGATTTCAAACATTATGGAAAAGCATGTCATTTACCCGTGAAGCTAGAACATAGAGCTTATTGGGCAATAAAGACACTTAATTTTGATTTAATGGTTGCGGATGAGAAGAGGATGTTGCAAATTAATGAGATAGACGAGCTTCACAATGATGCTTATGAGAATGCTCGGATTTACAAGGATAAAACTAAAAGATGGCATGATAAGCATATTTTGAGAAGGGAGTTCGTAGCAGGGTAGAAAGTTTTACTATTCAATTCAAGACTTCGACTTTTTCCGGGAAAGTTGCGATCTAGGTGGTCGGGACCATTTGTTGTGACTCGTGTTTTTCCATATGGAGTGGTTGAAGTTCATCATGAGACAAAAAGAACATTCAAGGTTAATGGACAGAGGTTAAAGCCTTATGTGGATGGAGAATTTAGCACGCAAAAGTTTTCCATCAATCTCACCAATCTTAAATATTGATTTGGAGAATGTCTAGCTATAGACTTTAAACAAAGCGCTTTTTGGGAGACGACCCAAGTTTTTTTTTCTCTTTAATTTTATTTAATCTTTTTATTTTTGTTTTCATCTTGTTGGTTTGCATAAGTTTGGGTTCTCTCCAATGTGTTACACGGTTGCACTTTCAAGGACAACATTCAATTGAAAATCGGGGGAGCACTTCTTACCTTTTCTCATTCTTTTTCTTTTTTCTTCTTCTTTCTCATTGAGGATAATGTGTTATTCAAGTTTGGGGGAAGGGAGTTTATGTTGAAAAAAAAAATTAATTTTAAAATAAAAAATTAATTAAAAAAATCATTATTTTTTGGTTTGATGAATAAAAAGGCCTATGATAAGAATATGGTTGAAATTGATTATAATTTTTAGGGAAAATTCTTATTGCTTGAGTTTATTTGTTAATCCTTGACTTGATTTTGCTTAATTTGAGATTTTCTATATTCAATGAATGCTTATCATGATCATTAATTGTTTTACATACCTAAAGAAATTTTATGCGAATATTGTAAATTTATATGGTCTCAACAAACTCTATAACTTGTTTGATGACACTCGAGGCGAAGTCCTAGACAAAATATTACTTGGGAAATGATTTAGGCATTCTTTGAATCGATTGAGCCTTTCAAGCTTACCTATTTATTATCTTTATCCTTAGTCGCCCATTTGAGCTTTATTGAATTATACTTTGGCCTTATATTTTTTCTTTTTATAAAACATCATATTCCTTACCCTATTTGAGCTTAAACACTGATTTCCTTACCTTTTCGGAGAACTAAGTTTACACAGTTAGAAGAGCATGGAAGGTGTGAGAGGTAGAAAGTTTACAAGTAAATTTTATCACAGCCCATGTTATCAAAGTCATAAGATTGGGGGTGTGAAAAATCAACAAGGAGTTGGGAAATGTTTAAAAGAGAGAGAGAGAGAGAGAGAGAGAGAGAGAGAGAGAAAAGATCTTTGAATTCTTATATATATAAGAATTCCTAAAAAAAAAAAGATCTTTGAAAGAACGATAAAGATAGGTTTTTTGAGAGATTCAAAGGATTGAGAAGAAGTGTATGTGTTAGAAGTGAGTATGCTCTAGTTGTTTTGTTTGGGTTCAAAATTAATCTATCTTACTTAGTTTCAACCCTATCTTTTCTTTGTAGCCCTCACCTTAGCCTTACATTACAAGCTTAATAAAGGCCTATTGATCCTTGGTAATATTTTTGTTCTACATTAGTGGAGAGTAATTTGAAAAGCAAGTCTATGGAGTTGGAATTATCAATTTCATAACTAGAGATACATTATATATTTACCTGTTTGCATAAAATCATCCGGGAAGCTAATAATAAAGTGAGAATGATAGGTATGCATGAATGAGAGGATTGATAATGAGGTGGAATTGAGTTTTGAATTAACTTTTGGACTTGTGTGATATTGAATGATTCATTTGGATTATAAAATTTAGGCAATTTTTGAGGCAACAAATTTTTTGAATTAAACCAATTCTTGTTTTTAGTTGTTTTTCTATTTTTCTTTGCTTGAGGGCTAGCAAATTTTAAGTTTGGAGGAATTTGAATAGTGTAATTTTTACATGACTTTTATTACTCTTTTACTTATTAAAATTGTTAGTTTTTCTTTATTTCTTTTGTTTTGATTTGACATTTACTGATTTTATTTTATTTGCTAAGGCTACATTTTTTCCTATTTTGTGTTATATTTCCTTTTAGTTATTTTCCTATTTCATGTTTTCCTAGTAGTAAAAGTATTTCACATTTCAGTGTATTTCCTTTTCCTAGAAGGAAGAGTATTATTGTACTTTCCTTTTCTTTTCTAGGAGTTTTCCTATATAAGATCGGTTGCCATTACCTTGAAAACACAACAAATTTTTCCTAGACAAGAGAATAAAGAGAGAAGAGAAGGAGGGCGGCTGCCAAGTCTCAATGAAGAGAGATCTTCAACAATCTTGAATGTTTCATCAACTTATTTCAAGCAAAAGAGTTTTATTCTCTTCTCTTTAGTTTTCTTTTGATGCATTCCAATAAGAACGTGATTGATTTCAGATTTATTATGAACTAATTTTATTTTTCTAGGGCTTTGATGTAGTCTAGCTTTGAACACACAATTTAAATTCCAAGTTATTTTATTTCAAGTTTTTTTTTTGTTCAGTGTTTATCCTTGATCTTATTCCTTACAATTTTCTGGCCAATTATTGTTTGATTTATTGAATCATAATGAAACCGAGAGGTAATTTGTGATTCGAAGCTTTTAGGATTAAACATCATTAGTTGAGCGAAAGATAGAGATATTTTACCGTGATTAGTATGATTTTAGATTAAGAAAAATCCAAAGCACTTAATGAATCTTCAAATAATTTAATTTACATAGAGATATGATGAATTATTAGGTGGAGATATTTCTAATGTTATTCGAGAGAAAACATTGAATAATTAAGGGATTTATTTTTCATCGACTTGAAAAGATGGAATTTTATAGTAAGGAATAATAAATTGTGTGGGATTAGCTAGGTGAAATTGAAAGCTCTAGATTTATTTTTCTTATCTCTACAACCTTAAGTTTTATTCTCTTTTCTTTTAATTTATTTTTGTCAATCACTTTAGTTTAATTTAGGTGATAAAGTCTTTAAAATTTCGATTTTATTTTTAAATAGTAAAAAGTTTGGTAAATTTTAATATTCAATAGCATAGTTAGTCCTTATGGGTTAATCACTTTTTTCTTTAAAACACTACTTGTTGCAATTTTGTTCACTTGCAAATATTTTTGCACCAGCTATCAAAACGTTTAATAGAATTTTAATCCTAAATTCATTTAGGTTCTCAAAAAATTTGCCTTAATCTTTTCAAATTCTATTTCATTCTTCAGATAATAAGATCGATGAAACCTTAAAGCTCCTAGTAGCCCATGAGTACAGTAGGTATAAAGTCGATGACCAAGATTGCAATTGGTCCCCAAAGTGATCAGCCGCGATGGGTGCCTATAACTACACAAATTTTGGCTTCTTGATATTCTGGATCCTAAAAAGAAATTATGAAAAAGTCATACCGAATCCCTTTGCTATTATTGGGTTTTGTCGAGAAAGCTCTTAAATTTCTGATTATTTAGAAGTTAGCCTAGGATTAGTGCAAATATTTTTAGGAAGCAAGGAAATATTTTGGGAATAAAATCCAAATTCCAGTTAACAGAGAAGAGGGGATAGTCACTCGTGTAAATAGGGACACAATTGTTGCGTTATAAAATTGTTAAGGGTTTAATTGTAAGAATTGGTATATAAAGGATTGAATTGTCATTCATCCTTAAGTTTAGGAATCAAAATTGATATTAAACGAAAACTGATAGTGCAAGTTGAAATTGTGTTATAAATACAGAAACGTTTTAAGTAAAAATTTAACTTGTGATTTGTTAAAAGCAATGCTATAAATTTTGTTTCATTTTGATCGTTTCAGTTTTAGCAGTAAACCGAGACTAATTACCTTTATATTTCATTTCGTTTTTTACTTCAGTTTGTTTTGGTTGTTTCTACTATTTCGACCAAAACATAACATTATACGATTTTTATTTTTTTCTCATTTTTTCTTTTATCTTTTTCCATCGGTTTAAATTTGTTTTCACATGATATTTTTTTGACAATGACACATTTAATTAAGTTTAGAAAATTTAGTAGTGCAATTTTTAAATATTTTTAGTTAATTTTGCTTTGGATTAGTAGTTCTTAAAATAGTATGATTTTGATGATGATTTGTGTTACTATTTAAATGTTGGATTATAAGTATGAATTGGTGCTGATTAATATATTAATTTTTTTACTTTATGTTTGAATGATAATGGTTTTATTATAATCTGTATCTATAATTGATATATTTTTTTTGAAAGATATATAAATTTGATATGAATATATTTTAAATGTCGTCAAATCTAAAACGATACAACAAAATAAATCGAAACCAAAATATTTAATTTTAATAACTAAAACAAATAATTGTTTGGTTCAGAATTTACAAGCTTGGTTTTAAAAGCCAATGATATTTAATGTTTTTTTAGGATCAAAATTACTCAATGAAGCGCAATTACTACAGAGGACATGATGTCGATAACTTCAAAACAAATGTGACCTTTTTTATTAAAAATATATATATATTTTGAAAGAAAAAAAAAAAAAAAAAAAACATCGAAAGAAAGCGAAAGTGTTCTTTAGGTTAAAAGTCCACGAACTTCCTACTCACAACGGGGCGAGATCTGATTGTTGCTTAGCTTGTGTATGGAGTCTTCTTCTTCCTCATCGACATCTTCTTCTTATTGGGACTATCTTAGTTTATTCGTTGTACGTCCAGCTCTTGCGATCTCTTTCGTGCTCTCTTTCATTCTCCTCTTTAATATCCTCTCTCTCTATCTTTTCGGTCTTTCTTTTTACTTTCTCCTTTATCCACTAAATTTGATTTCATAAATGATACATTAATTCCCTAGATAGTACTTTCAGGTGATTTAAGTATCCGGGTCTTTGATAATTACTTTATATTTTGATTTGTTGATGTAATTTTTGGTAGGGTGGTTTTTGGCATGGAAGCTAATGCTGGTTCACGTTCCTCTGGTTCAAGAGATCTTCGGTTTAAGAAAGATAACCCGTTAAACCAAAACCACCTAATCGTCGATTGTCTAGATTTTACAACAGCATTAATGCCCATAACTCGAATTCTCAGTGGTAAGTTTTTATTCCTTTTTTAAAGTTATTTTTGTTTATTTTTCATGATTTTATATGTAATTTGTTAAAACACATGTTCATAAATGCGGTGTTTTGGCTAGCTATAAAATTTAATTTCTTTTTGTTATGGTGAAACTGCAGCTGGGACTACGCTTATGAATTATTCCTCTAATATAAATATGGTATTATATATGCAAAATTAAGTTATGATTCAGTCATTTCAATGTGTGCACATGCATGTATTGTTGGCTGCTGCCACTGTACAAAGGGCATAATGGATGAGGGTCTTGACATAAGGTAATATAAATATCATCAATTGGATTCATTAAGTCGTGAAATCTATCACAAACTGGATGTGGGTAGTGTAAATGTCCAATATCGTTCTAGGGAACAACTGCAGTTAGAGCTGCCTGGGGTTGATGATAAGTATTAGTATCACCATTTTTTATGGCATGTAACCATGTAACTTGCCATATTTGCTATATATTATGCAGTCTAATAGTCTAAAACAACCTAATGCAAGTGAGGTGAAGGACTCTGTATTCCGCACTATTCAGTAATTTGGTTTATGTTTGTAAACCTTGTTTCATTGTTATCTTATTCAGAGGCCAAAGGTTTATGTTTATAATTTAGCATCTCAGCTTAAAACCGTCAAGTATGGTTAGGAATTCCTGTCCTTCTTCTATTGTCTGGGATATTTGGAAAGAGAACTATTCTACCAATTTGAAAGGTGAAGCTTCTACAAATTTTTAACTCATTGAGGGAAGAGCTGAAGTCAAATATTGTTTTACAGGTTTTTTTGCTGAATCTTTTAGATGGTTAGTGGAAGAATGTTGTGTTTAGGTTTAGTATGTTGCTTAGTGATGGCTTTCTTGTTTTGAGGGTTTTGGAAGAGTATCTGTTTGTTCTTCAATTTCTTCTTCATCTGCTTGGCAGGGTTCAGTTAGTGCTCTGGCTTGCCCTTCTGTTCTTTAACATCTAAACTTCTATGAAGAAAGAGATGTGGTTAGCTTGAATGAAGTTGAGCTTTGTCAAAAGCTAAAAGTTGATAGACAAAAATTTCTCATTCTTTTTAGACTTTTCCATTTTGAACCGAGCTTCATTATAAAGTTTTAACTAGTGCCAAGATTATTTATGCTTGTGGTCTCACCATAATGAAACTAATTGCTTCTAACTTCTTGATTTGCCAGCGGCATACAACATTCTCGTATGGTTTCAGTCAATTAGGCTTGCATGATCCATCCTACACTGTCAGTCAGCTCATAAGAGATTATACCCACGAGCATGCCTTCTTGCATTCTAAAAATGGTATTTGTAAATTTAGACTGGGTGGTAATCTAAGAGGGAGTATGCCTTTTTTGGTTTTCCTTTTGTTGGGAGTTGGGACTATTTTGAAGTAAATTGCAATTTAGTGAAAGAAAGATACATAGTCTGTTAGCAACTTTTATATTTTTTTCAATCATGACAGTTGTTAGACAACTCTTTATTGTAGCTAGGGATCCACTTTACAAACATCAGGCTCAATCAGTCTTGTGTCTCAGGAAATGATACGTGCCTGAATCTCTGCAAATTTACCTGGGATCTGTGTGTATAACGATTTTGCAGTACACTTGCTCTATCAAATCTTAAGCTTCTCTCCTTAGCTGACTAGTTGCATTGCAAATGAAACCTCTAAGACTTGTCAAAGAAGAAAGTGGCGAATTAGCATTTTGGCTGAAAATTTTAATATTGCTAACTTACCTACCGTTTAATCATTTCTCTTTTCATATTTACTCGTATTTCTCTTTCAAAGTTTTTTTGGCAAAGGTTGTAGTTTTTGTTCCTCTTCTATTAATAGAATTTGGAAAGAACAATTTTGGTTGGTTTTAAGCCATTTTTTTTTGCATAGCATAACATTGATTGGGAAAAAAAAAAAAATAGCCATTTGAGTATAGGGTTGTTGTTTTCATGGGATCAAGTGAATTTGGTTTTGGTAGCTATGACTTATAATGGTGGCACCCAATATCTATATTAGTCTCTGATAGTTATTTATTTGTCGATAAAATAAGGATCTGTTTGTAAATGATGGAGTCTAACATTGAAATTGATGCGTGATGCAGAGCAAACAGTTCAGAAGCAGGAGGGTATTGAACTTGAATTCATGTTTTGAAGGATGATGTAGGGATCTCATGTGGCAGAAATGAACAGGGAAAAGGAAAAAAAAAACGCATGATTGTTTGATCCAATGAAGGTACTGATATTACTGATTCGTGTGGGTTGAAGATCAATGATTTCGCTTCTCGTACATAAACTTTATGATAGTGATGCAAAGAGTTTCAAAAGATTAGTTGACTAATGGAAGCTTCCATTCTTGTGTTCCATATCAAATATCTGTGTTGTCTTTTAATTTGCAGCGAATTATAGTACCAAAAAATCAGTGCCCTTCAATTTTGATAAGTGTTGCTGCAACTGGATTATGCAGGCATGACAAATTCGTTTGAAAGTCAGGCACCATAGAACCCGCCATAAATTTATGGCTCACTTGTGTAAAAAACCCTCATAATCAATTTAAACTTTGCCAAGTGACAATTGGTATCTTGTGGTTACGCTTTCTATATGATGAGTTATTGGGCTGAAAATATTGCACTTGAGTTTCCTGTGTTTTACTCGTTATAAAACACATTATAGCACTCCACTCCATTTATTAAGTCACATGTACAGCACATTATAATCCTTTTAAGTAGGATAAAATATCAAAAAATCAAAATTAAATGAAAGAAAATATAAAAAATATAAAAGAAATGAAAAATAAATTAAAAATTTGTGAATGTCACATTATAAGTTGTGCATACAAAAACCGATATTCGATTCGAACCCAATATCCAAATCGAAAATTAAGTTATCCAAATTTTTTGGAATCGAATTGAGTTAGATATATTTTAAAAAAAAAAAATCGAATAACGGATCAAATTGAATTGTAGGACTTTTATGAATTGGGTATCCAAACCGACCAATAGGTTCCATTAAGTGCTAATTAAAAGCTTAGGGCTATTTCATTAAACCCATTTCATTTATATTTTTCGGCTCAAATAACAATAGCCAATGCCATAAGTCGATAACCCATTTTCCATTTCAAGCCTGTAATCTGTAAAAAATAATTAAATAAATATTAAATATATAAAACTTTTAACTAATACTAAAAATAAAATGATTAAGACGTAAAACCTAATTCTAAATTCACGATTGCTCCCTGCCTCCCTTCACTCTTAACTCTTCACTCCAGACTTCAGTAACGTTTACACGAACCCTAACTCCTTGTCTCTCTGAAAGCTCAGTCTTGCGTCACCCTCACCTTAGCCTTGTGCCGCCCTCATCGCACACTAGAACCCGTCTCCTTTCATCTCGTAACTCCCTCACAGCTCAATCACTCAAGGCCTCACCTCAGCGTTGCGCCGCCTTCATCGCACACTAGCAGCCACCTCATCTGACCTCTCATCTGGTAACTGGTAAGATTTGGTTGTCTCTTCTTGGATCTCTTATCTTGTTTTTCTCTCTTCCTGTCACTCAGTCAGTCTTCTTTTCTCAAATGCAGACACGCCACGCGCAGCACCACAGGCAGCGCTGCACTTTTCTGACGCCAGACAGTTAGCTCATCTCCTCTTGTAAGGTCCCCTTCTATTTTCCGAAAGTAAATAATAAATTAAATTTCAATTTTTTGCTATCTGATTCGTTTTTTCAACTTTATTTTATCAATTAAATATTATTTATTTGAAGCTGACTCAAATATATGATGATTTGGGAAATCTGAAACTGGAAAAAAGAATTAGATAGGAAATCTATGATGATTTGGCTTTATGTTTTTGTTGTCTTATGGTTTATTCTTTTTGTTATTCAATTTTTTTGCTATCTGATTCGTTTTTTGAACTTTCCCAGCTTTTTTTGCTTCCCTAATCATTATTGAATGACTTAGATTAAATCTGAAATTGGAAAAAAGAATTAGATGAGAAATCTTGATGATTTGGCTTCATGTTTCTGCTGTCTCCTGTTTATTCATTTTTTTTGCTATTTGATTCATTTTTTCAACTTTCCCAACGTTTTTTGCTTCACTAATAATTATTGAATGAATTAAATTAAATATGAAATTTGAAAATAGAATTAGATTGGAAATCTGTGATGATTTGGCTTTATCTTTCTGCTGTCTTTTGGTTTATTCATTTTTTAGCTATCTGATTCGTTTTTTCAACTTTCCCAGCTTTTTTTGCTTCACTAATATTTATTGAATGACTTATATTAAATCTGAAATTGAAAAAAAAGAATTAGATGGGAAATCTGTGATGATTTTGCTTCATGTTTCTACTGTCTTCTGGTTTATTCATTTTTTTTTTGCTATCTGATTCATTTTTTCAACTTTCCCAGCTTTTTTGCTTCACTAACAATTATTGAATGACCTAGATTAAATCTAGATGCTAAATGATGCTCTTTTTTCCCTTTTATGCTAAATACACAAACTAATGCATGTATGTTCTGCTTATGTTGTTGCTATTCAGTCTCTGCTTGTCTTTTTCCTTTGATTAATTGTTTTCCTGCTTTTAAATGATATGATCAGTAATCTCTTTTCATTGATTAATTGTTTGAATGATGATAAAAAGGCATTGTTAACATTATAAATTTACTTTTGAACTTACAAAACTTGAACTTTAAGTAGTAGTTTTTTGGCGAAGAAAATTATCTACCTAGTTTAACATAAGTTCCCAGCATTTTGTGCTTCACTAATAATTTTATCCTTACGGAATGACTTAGATTAATTCTAGAAGTTAAATGATGATCCTTTTTTTCCCTATTTTTCCTTCTCTCTTTCCGTTTTTTGTTTTCTTCAATCCCTAACCATGTTTTATGTTTTTTCTTTTCTTACGTAATAGATAGAATCCATGGTTGATAGTACTAAAACTACAGGAGAAGGTTATGCCCCTACTCCTACCAACACTCCAATAGCTGAAAATGGTGATAATTCATCAAAATCACCTATGCCTAACCCCGGTGATACAAAGGTGAGTGATTCTAAGAAAATATCATTTGTGTGGGAGCATTTTACTAAATTAGAGATAAAAGTCATTGCAAATCTTCTTGTAATTATTGTGGAAACTAAATTGGTTCCGTGAGCTTAAAGGGTACAAGTGCAATGATTAATCACTTTAATAGATGTAAGAAGCTCAAATCTGACAATGTGAACAAAAATCAAAAGGAATTAACCTAGTTCATTCAAAAGAATGTTGAAACGAGAGTCACCACAACTTCACTTGTTGCTAGGACGTTTGACCAAGAGTCTTGTAGGAAAGCACTTGCTAGGATGATTATCAAGGATGAGTTTCCTTTTAGGCTTGTGTAGCATGAAGGATTTAGAGAGTTTTGTGGTGTGCTACTACCACAGTTTTAAGTTCCTTCACGCTGTACATTGACTAAAGATTGTTATGCCTTGTACTTAGATGAGAAGAAGTTGAAAAAGTTTTTGAATAAGTTTTCACACAGAGTTAGTCTTACCACCAACAGATGGACATCTTGTCAAAACCTTGGTTATATGTGTCTCACTGCTCACTTTATTGATGATGAATGGAGATTGTACAAAAGAATTTTGAATTTTTGTCTAATTTCTAGTCATTCTGGTGACATGATTGGTAAAGTGGTTGAGAGATGTTTGCTTGAATGGGGTATTAGCATTGTTTTCACTATAACAGTTGACAATGCAACTGCTAATGATTTAGCAATTCAATACTTAAGAAAGAGACTTACTAATTGGAAGAGATGTGTCTTGAAGGGTGATTTTCTACACATGAGATGTGTTGCAGTGTTTTAAATCTAATTGTTAAAGAGGGTTTGAAAGATGTATAGGATTCTATTACTAGCATCCGTTGTGCAGTGAAATTTGTGAAATCTTCTCCAGCTAGGTTACAAAGGTTTAAGACTTGTGTGGAGCAAGAAAAAATTGATAGCAAAAGTATTGTTTGCTTAGATGTTGAAACTAGATGGAATTCCACTTATGTGATGTTGGAATATGTTGTGAAGTTTCAAAAAGCATTTGATTTGTTAGAGCTCCAAGATGCTAAGTATAGGGAGGATCTTAGAAAGCACAAGAGCTTGCCTGATGAGGAGGATTGGGATTATGCTCATGGTTTGTTGCCTTTACTTAAAATCTTTTATTATGCTACTTTGAAGCTGTCCAGTTCTCTTTATGTAACTAGTAATATGTATATGCAAGAAATTTATGGGGTGGGGATGATAATTGCTAAAAAGTGTTTCAGTGATGATATAAATGTGTGTTTAATGGCTACAAAGATGAAAACGAAACATGAAAAATATTAGGGAAACATTGACAATGTGAACTTGACGTTGTTTATTGCCATGATACTTGACCCTTTTCGTAAATTAGAATGTGTATTAGCTTATTGGTGAGTCATATGATGGAAAGGCTAAACTTTGGTGTAAAAAAAGTGAAAGATACTCTTGGTTCAATGTTTGAGTTCTATGGTTCACTTGGTACATCTTCTAATGTGCAATCAACTCTTCAATCTGAAGTAAAAAGTGAGATAGAAGTTGATAGCATAGACAATGTGGGTAATTTTATGACTTCATTGTATAAGAGGCAAAAAGTAGGACAAGCATGCAAAGATACCAAATAGGAATTGAATAAATATTTGGCTGATGAGTGTGAGGCTAATGATCATAAGTTTGACATTTTGAGTTGGTCAAAATCGGCTAGTCAAAAATATCGAGTTCTCTCTTCAATGGAACGAGATTTGTTGGCTATGCCCGTATCAACTGTTGCATCAGAGTCAGCTTTTAGTGTCGGGGTATAATGACCCATCCCAAGAGAGCCCTACTCGAGACGACATCCTTACTTTTCAGAATTGAGCACCAGGACAATTATAATATGAATAGAGTCTAACACAGACGTAGGATAATATATGTATATCATAGTAAGTAAGTACAACTTCAATCCATAATACAATCCTTTAACTTTACAAAAGGGCGTCTTATGAGATGTAAGCTTCAAAATATACAACTTATTACAAAATACTAGATTGCCATTACACAAAGGAATGGATGAGGATGCCAGCACATAGACACAGCTAGAGACTTCTCTTCCTTGCTTTTTCATTTACGGTTCAAGGTCCTTGAATAATCTTGCTGAAATAGCAAGAGGGAGGGTTGAGCTAAAAAGCTCAGCGAGTAATCACATTACTCGGAATAATCAAAGAAATCTATTTATAAAACTCCTTGCGGGTAGTTTAGTACATAATCATATTTTATACAACTATCTCTTTGTATAATATATAGCAATTCATAAGGCTCGTGGGTTCTGAATATACAACTCAAGCATGATATATGATACAACATAAAGCACCCCTTCAATCACTTCAATTCTTTACCCTGTCAATCGGATAGTTCACGAATATCGGGACATCTCCCATGTAAATAAATTAGATCCTCTTTTTACCCCTTACTGAATGAGGTTTCCACTTCCAAGAGCAAGGATTTCCTCCCTACCCCTTATCGGGTGGAGTTATAACATTTAACACACTAATACTTCCTCCCTACCCCTTACCTGGTGAGATTTACATAGCTACTAAATAAACTCATTCATTCCACATTACACAATAACAACAAAAGTAATACAACAAATACAAAGCATTCTTGGTAATATAACATTTCAATACACATTTCATGAACTAATTATATTCAACATCCCCCAAATGTATAGATTCTTAATACACAAGTATTATCCACATGCATCTCATGCTCCTTAAATCTTTTATTTTATAATACGTAAAATGCTTAAGTCCTTACTAACGCGTATAATCTAAGCTTTTAATTTCATTCAAGATTCTCACGCTTACTAAGAGTAAGATGATACTCACCTTGGAGCCTTCACTCTCAAATCACCTCATTTCCCTTAGAACGTTCCTCAAACATAGCTAAAGAATTTATCGATCAAAATCAAACTTCGAGGTGTATTACTCGAGTTAAGAAATCAAGATCAAATATTTAATTCATCTAATTATCCTTAAGGACTTGTGACATGAAAGAAAATGAGAAATTTGATTTAAAAATCTGATAACAAGGTTGCACAATCGACTACCTTACTTGCACAGTCAATTGTGAGACTTCCAGAGAGTTTCATAGTTGACTGTTTAATTCCACAGTCGACTGTGGACCTTAGAGAGTTTCACAATCGATTGTTTAACTTCGACTGTTTAACTACATAGTAGACTGTGGGCTCTCGGAAAGAAAAGCACAACCAACTATCTAATTTGCACAGTCGACTGTGTTAAGGACTTGAACTCTCTACTTCTTCCACAGTTGACTATGCAATCACGATAATAGACTGTGCAATCGTGACAGCCGATTTTCTTGAGATCTGAAGCTCAGAAATGGGCGAAAATCTTACTTTTTCCTTTTGAAAACCAAATCAAACCTTCATAAAATTTCAAACCCTTTTGTAACACAAGTTTTCCATGACCTTAAATCAATTTTCTACAGTACCCATAACAAATCTTTCAAGTTAGCATCTTCAAATCCACAATCAAGCACAAAACTCTTTTATTCAAACCAAAAATCTAACTTTTTTCTTAAATTCCTTCTTGAACACAATTTAAATCCAAAATATTGAAACAAAACCTAAAGAATCTTAAGAAATATGAAAGGAAAACAACTTACTTGAGATCTTTGCACTTTGAACTCACCAAAATCAAAGGAAAAAGAGAAAAGAGAAAGTTAGGTTTTTTCTTGAAAGGAAAAAGAGAAGAGTTGAAAAAAAAATGGAGAACGAACTCATCCTTTTTCTATTTATACTACTCACCAAAATAAAATGGCTAGGTTACACCTTGCCCCCTTGAAACCTCTTAACATTCTAATTGGACCCCAAATTAAACTTTCTTCTCACAAGTCCCCAACCAATTAACTCATTACTAAATATTAAGGTCTCAAAAATACCCGCACAACATTTAAATTTAAAAGGCACTAAATAATTAAATTAAAAGAAGAAGACAGGCTCTACACGGGGGTCGTGTGCTTGAGTTATTTCATAGTTCTTTAACTCCAAGAATTGTGAAAGCCCTTATTTGTACACAAGATTAGATCCGAACTACACATGGCCCACTTAATGTTGAAGAGATTTTGGAGGATATTGAAAGAATGGAATCGAGTGAGTTTCAAAACCAAATATTACTTTATCTTCCTTTACATATTTATTGGGCATATATAGATTATAGTTTTTGTTCCTTTCCATATTTATTGGTTTTATATAGATTCTAATTTGTTATCTTCTAAACTTTATTGTAGACATGTCAATCTTAACCTCGGGACATGTACTCCTCAGTATTGATGATTGAGCAATGAGCATGGAACATTATCATGGAGAGAATGTTTTGTTCTTTTGTTCTTAGTGACGGAAGAATATATGTTTGTGTTAATTTTGAAACTTGAATTTGGTTCAATTTGTTGGATTTCATTATGTTATTGGCAAGAGATAACGATGCAACTTTTTTTGTGAATTATTTGAACTTTTTTTTTTCTGGTTTAGTTGCATAATGTGGTTGTTGTAATATTTTTGACTTTTAGTTTGCTGGAAATTTGTTTCTTATGCATGTATAAGTTGGTTGAAAAATTGTTTAGTTTGTATTTTTGTTAAATTGTTGAATTTGGTTGTTGTTTTTTGGTTAAAAAACATAAGCTTGGGAGGAAAATGAGCTTTTTTCTTTTACATTCTTTGCTGAAATCTAAATCAGGTGAAAAGAAATCGATTCAGATCAGATAGTCGAACCGAATCACAAATAATCGATTGATGGGATTTTCGAAATTAACAAATCGGATTCGAATCGAATTTTTACGGAATCAAAAATTTTGGATCGGATAAAAAAAAACTTTTTTCGGATAGGATATTCGAACTGTGCACAACCATACCATATTGTACCGCACTGCAAGGATTGAGATCCAACAGTATCTTTTTTTTTCCCCTGCAAAATAAACCTATTTTTTCTATTTAATTTGCCATTTTTGGGTTATTAATTTTTAGTTTAGTAAATTAGATTTAACAGTTCATTATTATGATTTGATTCAGTTTAATTTTTATCAACACTAAAAATATTTTTTACTATATTTATAACAAATTTATTATCAGTAAGTTATTTAATCATACATTATATAACCTAAATTTCTTGGTTTGGTCATATAAATTGATAACTGATTCTCACATTAATATATAATAAAAATAAATGATAAATTACATTACATTACCTTCAAGTTTGTTGAAATGACATTAATATATCAATTTTTTTTAAAAAAAAAACTTATGATTCAACTTAAAACACTAATTTTCACCATTAAACAGCTTCAAAATAATTTTTTTAATAATCAAAATTTTAATAGATATTACTTTTTATGATGACTAAAGTACTATTAAGTATTATAAATGTTATTTTAAAAAAAATATATAAGTATGGGATGGAACATATTTAATAAGGAATTTTTACAGTTTTTTTTTTTAAATTATTATCGTTCTTTTTCGAAAATTGTTAAAAGTATATTTTAAATGGATTTATATTCTATTATATGGTATAAAAAAAATTTTACTTCAAATATATATATATATATATATATATATTATTTTAAAAAATATTATGATATTATTGTCAATCGTATGCTCAAAAAAATGAAAATTAAATATTTTAAATGAAAATTTTGTTAATATGTTTTTTAATAAAATTAAATAGTTTAACATCTCAAATACCATAATAAAAATAAAATTAAAGATAAACTTTTCTATTTTAAAAATTAAAATGATACATGTTTTTATTCTTTAAAAAATATGAATTCAAATAACTTAAATATTTGTGCTATAAACAATTTTTAGATAAATAGAATTATTAAACTTATTATAATCGCTTGGACATATTTTAATTTTAAGGTTATTTTGGTCATCATTAAAAGTAATATCTAAATAAAATTATAATTCTTCAAAAAAATTCATTTTGAAACTTTTTTATGGTGAAAATTAATGTTTTAAGATTAATCGTGCGTTTTAAAAAAATTTGATATGTTAATATTATTTTAATAAATTTAGATATAGTGCAATGTAATTTAAGAAAAAAGTAGTGAGAGAAACAGCTGTATAAATTACTGATAGTAATTTGAGGATATCAATAGGTAAAGGGCATTAGACTTATAAATTAAGGCTAAGGTCTCTAAATTTAGGAAACCTAGAAATCTCACTAATGAAGATATTCCATTCTTTATGACTGCTTTTTTTTTTTTTTTTTTTTTGCCACAAGGCTTAAAAAATAGAAAATTAAGCGATGCTCAATACGAAAACGTTTCAATTAAAACATTTACTTCCTTTGCCACGTGTTACTCGTCCTATACACTTTATACCAGGTTTAATTTATATATTCTGATTTAGATTTAGTTTTAGATTTAGATGTGAATTAAACTTGATAATCTATCTTTCACAGATTTTCAGGCTCTCTTTATGTTACATTGAATAACTGTCACGCCAATAATATTATTAATACAATAATAAAAATTTAATGAGATATAAAGGACATCGAAAATTATGTTGGATGTTATTTTTATTTGAGAAATAAATATTCATTCGATGATGAAATTATGTTACAACTCACACTTACTTTCACAGATCTCTAATCTTCTAGCTACCTTTTTTTTTTATATCAAATAGTCTCGTAGTTAGTTCAAAACAATAAGATAGAATAAACCAATTGTATCGAAATCATACTGAAGAAGGGAAAATTTTCAAGTCCAATATTACCTTGAATAAGCATGAAGTTCCATTGCAAAAAGAATATTGTACCTCCTCATAATTACAATGTAGTACATGCTTAAGTGGGCCTAAATCACGTAACTGCAATTGGTTCTTCTTTTTTCTTTTAAAAGAACCCTAAAAATTCATTAACAAGAAAAATTAAGAGCAGATAAATATGTCATTACAAAAGGTCACACCACATCAAAGACATCTTCCATCCAACATCGAGATTCATCAAAAGAAGAAGCTAATCCAACTAGCTTATGAAAAACTTTATTGGCATCCCTACAAGCATGCTTCTAAAAACATTAACGGAAACCCATACTCCATTGCTTTGCCTAAAAAATCAGATTGTTAAAAATTGCCAAAGAAGTATGATCAATTTAAGCGTCAAAATAACCAAACTTGAAACGCTCTCCACAAAACGAAAACCCGAATCCCAAGCAAACTTTAAAACCTTCACAACTGCTTTAGCTTCGACCATAGAGAGATACCATGAAGAAAGGGGAAAGTAGCCGACATTGATCCAAGGACTTGGCCCATTTCATCCCTCAAGACCTCACCACACCCCATCAACCTCAAATTGTGAAAAACAACTCCATCAACATTCAACTTGACCAGCCCTGGTGGAGGAGGCATCAACACCTGCGAAGACTACTCACTGCCCCCACCACCTGTTTTTCTTCTCGCAACAACTATAACAAAATCCTACAGTAAATTAGTTTCTACCATCACCACATCAGTGTGTAATTTCTAGCAAATAGTTGCAAACATAGCCCCCTTCACAATCAAGACAGTCCATAGCAAACCCTACCAGATCAAGTAAAGAAGCCCCGTGAAAATCATCCACCAACAAAGCCATGGAAGTTAACTTCTAAACTTCACCAACAAACTCACATTCACTCATCACATGCAATACCGTCTCATCCCCATTTAAACACCTTTTGCACATACCAATATCAATCACATGACGGTGGCGAAGATTGCTCAATGTTGGTAAGCCTTTTTTAACACATTCCAGCATTTGAACTGTCCCCAATTCCAGCATTTGAACCAAAACAACCTATCGCAATCCAATAGGAACTCTTGATCGAAAAAATACCCGATGAATTGCTGTGCCAAATTAAACGATGCTCATTCAAATTAGTTGGTCAACAAAGGATCATATCAGCCTCATGCTCAAGAAAATTCTCCTTAACACATTCCATCTACCAGAACAACCCTCAATGAGCTCCAATACCATCGAAATGTCACAATCCTCACGGCACAAGGAGACCACTTTAAATGATAACAGCATTGGAAGCCACCTATCCTTCCAAATGCGAACCAATATACCATTCCCAATGCTAATGCTAAAATTCTGCTGCCGGGTTGGAGGGCTGAAAAGTTGGATATGCACAAGGGAAAACGGTGATCTTAAGGGTCGCCGGAGGAAAATGAGGGTAGTGTCTCTGAGGACTCTCCGATGGTTTTATTAGTTTAGGGTTTTGAGAGAGAAATGAGAGCAGTAATAGTGGCAGTGATAGTGTTTAGTAATGAATGACTTATTTTTTGCGTACCTTGGACCCCTTTTATACCAGTGATTCGTTTAGGGAATCAAATCTGTTATCTACTAAGTGACAATGCAGTCCCTAAAATATCGCCTAGGTTCTTGCGCATGAAAAGTTTGTTAGCGATAACGGACTCATGATGCATTCTGCCACGTGCCCTTCGTAGACGTTGCCATCATAGCAGCCTCATGATTCGTTCTGGAGGTTTTAATCATCCACGTGTTCGATCTTCATTGGCTAGTAAATTATCCACATGTTCGGTCTTCATTGGTGGGAAAATTATCTATGTGTTCAATCTTCATTGGCGGGTAAATTATCCGCGTTTCATTAGGTCATTCGAGAGGGAATTTTCCCCTACATCAAAAGCCTCCACTACCTTAAGTATATTTTTGTGCTTGAGGAAGCATAATGAAGTTTTGAGTTGTTGGTCGCACGCCTTAGTTTGGAAGACGTAGGCCCGAGCATATGAGGCTAAGTCAAAATGCTCGGCCTTGGAGATGTGAGCCCGGGCATATAAGGCTCAGTCACAATGCTTTGCCTTAAAGACATTGGCCCGAGTCTATGAGGCTCAATCAAAATGCTCGGCCTTGGAGACGCAAGCCCGAGTGTATGAGCTTTAGTCACAATGCTCGGCCTTGGAGACGTGGGCCCGAGCATATGAGGCTTAATTAAAATGCTCGGCCTTGGAGACGTGGGACCGAGCATATGAAGCTTAGTCAAGATGCTCGGCCTTGGAGACGTGGGACCGAGCATATGAAGCTTAGTCAAGATGCTCGGCCTTGGAGATATGGGCCCGAGTATATAAGGCTAAGTCAAAATGCTTGGCCTTGGAGATGTGGAACCGAGCATGGAGATGTGGAACCGAGCATATGACGCTGAGTCAAGATGCTCGGCCTTGGAGATGTGGGCCCAAGCATATGAGGCTCAATCAAAATGCTCAGCCGTAGAGACATGGACTAGAGCATATGAGGCTTAGTCAAAATGCTCAGCCTTGGAGACATGGGATCGAGCATATGAAGCTTAGTCAATATGCTCGGCCTTGGAGATGTAAGCCTGAGCATATAAGGCTTAGTCAAAATGCTCGGTTTAGGAGACATGGGTCCGAGCATATGAGGCACAATCAAAATGCTCGGCCTTGGAGAGGTGGGCCCGAGCATATGAGACTCAGTTAAAATTCTCCACCTTAGAGACGTTGGACCGAGAATATGAAGCTCAATTAAAATTCTCAACCTTAAAGACGTGGGATCGAGCATATGAGGCTTAGTCAAAATGCTCAGACTTAGAGACATGGGACCGAGCATATAAAACTTAGTCAATATGCTCGGCCTTGAAAATGTTGGCCAAAGTATATGAGGCTCAATCAAAATGCTCGACCTTGGAGACACGGGACTGAGCGTATGAAGCTTAGTTAATATGCTCAGCCTTGGAGATATGGACTAGAGCATATAAGGCTCAGTCAAAATTTTTGGCCTTGGAGACGTGAGACCAAGCATAAGAAGCTCAGTCAAAATTCTCGACCTTAGAGACGTGGGACCGAGCATATGAGGCTCAATCAAAATGCTCGGTCTTGGAGACGTGGGATCGAACATATGAGGCTTAGTCAAAATGCTCGACCTTATAGATGTGGAACCGAGTATAATGCTCAGCCTTGGAGATGTGGGATCGAGCATATGAGACTCAGTCAAAATACTCGGCCTTGGTGACATTGTATCGAGCATAAGAGGCTCAGTAAAAATGCTCGACCTTGGAGACATAGGACCGAGCATATAAGACTTAGTCAAAATGTTCGACCTTGGAGACGTAGGACCGAACATATGAAGCTTAGTCAAAACGCTAGGCCTTGGAGATGTAGGCCCAAGCATATAAAGCTTAGTAAAAATACTTGGCCTTGGGGACGTTGGACAGAGCATAAGAGGCTTAATCAAAATGCTCAGCCTTAGAGACGTGGGACCAAGCATATGAAGCTTTGTCAAAATACTCGGCCTTGGAGAGATAGGCCCGAGTAAATGAGGCTTAGTCAAAATGCTCGACCTTAGGGACGTAGGATCGCGCATATGAGGCTTAATCAAATGCTCGGCCTTGGAGACGTGGGACCAAGAATATAAATCTTAGTCAAGGTGCTCGGCCTTGGAGATGTGGGCCCGAGCATATGAGGCTGAGTCAAAGTACTCAGCTTTGGAGACATGAGACCGAGCATATGAAGCTTTGTCAAGATGCTTGGCTTTGGAGATGTGGGCCCAAGCATGAGAGACTAATTCAAAATGCTTGGCCTTAGAGATGTGGGCTTGAGCATATGAGACTCAATCAAAATGCTTGGCCTTAGAGACATGGGACTGAGTGTATGAAGCTTAGTCAAGATGTTCGGCCTTGGAGATGCGGAATCGAGCATATGAGGCTTAGTCAAAATGTTCGGTCTTGGAGACATGGGCCCGAGCTTATGAAGCTCAATCAAAATTCTTGACCTTGGAGACGTGGGATCGAACATATGAAGCTCAATCAAAAATTTTGGCCTTGGAGACGTGGGACCGAGCATATGAGGCTCAGTCAAAATGCTCGGTCTTGGAGACGTGGGTCCGAGCATTTGAGGCTCAATCAAAATGCTTGGCCTTGGAGACATGTGTTGTGCGTTTATCTACCTGAATTAATAAGCAAATAATTGTACTTGTTTTACTTGCAAGTGCACAAGGTCAATGGTAGTATAGTGTGCAAGTGCAAGATCATTTCCACAAGGATTGGTTAATTTCAATTTTAGAATTAGTTTCTCAAAATAAAAAGAGATAGAAATAAATGTTGAGTGTTGATTACGCTCAAACTAACACGCGGTTATTGTGTATAGCTGAGGTGTCGATCCCACGAGAAAAGCTAACTACAAGAGAAGATGTAAACTTTAATACGAAACGATAAAATCCAAACGAGTAAATCTGAGTTTGATAATGAAATAGTGTGAAGGAGTTGTGTAATTATAATTAAGAATATAAATGAGAAACAACAAGGTTCCAAGAATCCTCCATAGATTTGTTGCCTTATTCCAATCTTGATTCAGTTGTTTTTATCTCGATTGCAAGTTTCACATCCCAAACAACCAATCAGTGTATATTCAATCAAAGCACATGTAAACCCTAATGTAATTGCTATGAAGTACTCTTTGATTTCGATTCAAGCACACATGACCTATCCTATAGATTTATCAAGAAATGACAATATATCTTAATGACAATATTGCAGTAATGGACAAACTTAAAAGATAAGTATATCGGACTTAATCACATCCACGCAACTTGACATAAGAAGAGCTTGACTAGACTTATATGGAGAAGACGCATGCAATCACCGGATTAAGAAAATCTAAGATAAAAAGAACATAAAGTGCAGCTGTCACATGAACCTAAATTCTTCTTGTTTAATCAAATAATAACTTATAAACAACGTTTTAACAATAAATCCTTACAACTGAATCAAGAATGAAAATAAGAACAATTACACCTAGGGATTCATCCCTTTGCCTTGCTTGAAGATTAGTTGGCCATGGGGCTAATGCTTGAACATTGTAATGTTGAGCTCTCTCCTCAGTTTTCAGCCTTCATGGATACCCCTTTTATCAAACACTAAGTGATCTATTTATAATACAAAGGTCCAAGGGTGATTTGGGTCTAAACAATCAACTAAAACCCTAATTAGGAAAACAGGGGTTCGTGTGCGCGCCGCGGCTCTGTTTGGTCCTTGGTTAGGTGAGCTTCTAGGCGTCGTGGCCCAGCCTAGTCTAGGCCACAGTGCACACTGGTGCTAACTTGTGGAGACTCTGGGCGCTGTGGCTCAGCTTGGTCCAGGCTGCGGCGCACACTAATGGCTTCCTTGCTCTTTTGGGCTTGGTTCTGGAGGCCGAGGCTTTGACTTCTTCAGGCTGCAGCGCCCACACTTAAGACTTGGTTTCTCTTCATTTTGTCCTTCTGCAACCATGCCCTCACTCGAATGTGCATCGAAGCATCGTGCTTTAAGCTATGATAGCTTTCCATCTCTTTTGAACTCAAAGTACCTAAAAATGCACCGAAATAAGTCAATGATCCAAGAATATCACTTTAGAGTTATTAAGGTATAAAAGTGTAATTCAAACCTCGATCAACTCTAAAATACTAACAAATAAGTACTATTAAGATGCATTTTATGACTCTCATCATAACCCCAACTAGCTTATTGCTAGTCCCTAGCAATTCATACAAAAACAAGACAATATGAAATGAATTCTATGGTAGGAATCAAAACAAAGTAGAGCAATGTTAGCATTAAACCAAGAGTATTTCAATTTTTTTTCTCAAAAATCGCAAATAACATACATCACATAGAATCATTAAACATCACCCAAGTCCAAAAGTAATCCAAACATCAATCTTAAAATTGTTATCGACTCTTAACATCCATCTTACCACAATCTATTAATCCGAACACCTGGATGATTTTATGCATAACATTCATAAGTACAAGTCTTGGCCTCTAAAATATTTAATTTGTGTGAAATCAATCACAAAAACAAGCTCCATAGGCTCACTTTTCAAATCACTCTCCACTACTGTAGAAAAATCACACTACCATGGATCATTAGGTCTTTAATAAGCTTGTAACGTTAGGCTAAGGTAAAGGTTAAGAAAGAACGGGAAGGTTTCAACAAATAAAAGAACTTAATCTCTTAGTTTTAAACACAACCTACTTTAAGCACTAGATAACCTTACTTCAACACCCAACTCTTTCAACCATTTTTCAAGCATTTTTCTCAATAAATCACCGCTTTTTTTTTTCTTTTCTTCTTTCTTTGCCATAATTTACTTCTTTTTTTTTAAAAATTTTTTTTTGGCATAAGACCATTCACCTTCTTTTTCATTTTTTTTCTTTTCTTTTCCATAACCCCCAACTTATCTCCTTTAATGTACCTGGGTTATGGTAGTAATATTTTTTCATATTTTCATCCTTACTCCTCTCAAGTGCTTCTCAACAAATGTGTATGACTAAGTTCTCTTAAAAGAAAGGTAAGGATAGAATATTTTTAGGCTCATAAAGGTAAGTAAATGGGTTATTGAAAGAAACAAGACTCAAATTCATTTTCAAGCAAAAGGCTCAAACAGGTGACTAGTGATAGGCATAGCAAGGGTAAGGTTGAAAGGCTCAAACGGTCCAATAATGGCCTATATCATATCCTAAGTAATGTGCATTCTAGGATTTCGTCTCAAGTAATTATCAAATAAGTTCTAGAGCTTGTTGAGACTGCAAAAGTATTCACAAAACAATCACACATAAAACTTCTTTAAATGTTTTAGACTAATCATGCAATCTTACCGCAAACCAGAGTCTCAAACCAAATGAAGATTGATACTTAAATTATTCTCAAACCGAAGCAAAATTTAACTTCTTCTATTTGCTATATGCTATCTCAATTAAGCTTATATCATTGACATGTGAATTACTTACAAGGTTAATGTCGTGAGTTTTAAATTACTCGCAAGCGCACGAGTCGTTTGCAATATAGCGTTGTGCAAGTGCGAGGTCGAATCCACAGGGAATTGCGTTGTGAAAATGTATTTTATCTAAACTAACCTTATCTTAACCTAGTTCCGAATTTTGAGTTGTATTTTTGGAAAATAAATTTAAACTAAACTGAATTGATTTAAAACTAATAATAAAGACACTGAAGTTTCCGAATCCACCCCACCAAAGTTAAGCATATATGTCCTAAAAAAATAGCCTATCAAAATATTCTATGAATCCAAATATAAGACAAAAAACAAAGAATATCCCAATTAAACCAAAAGTATCCAATGTATCCGCTCTTAACAAATCACAAAGGAAATCCAATTTAATCGAAAACAATTCGATGTATACATCAGATGAAACACAAGGAATATCCAACAGAACAATTCAAACTCAATCAATCACAAGATTAACTCAAATAATTGACAGAATATTTATACTAAAAAAATGTTAGATTTGTACAAGCAAATCTAAACTACTATGCTAAACAACGGCGAGGCTTCATCTTCAACCTTAGCTGAAGATTCTAGCCACTCGTAACTACGAAACTACAATTCATAATAAAAGTGCTAAACATTAAACTAAAACAACTAAATAAAAAGAAATAAATAACTTTACATGGGAGAAATTCCACTCGCTGATGGGCGGCGCTTCCTCTCGTGGTAGCAAAGCCTTCGGGATCCACCAGAATGCTAGCAGACATCCACCGATTAACACCAAAGTGGCCTATGAATTGTACACTGAATGATGAAGTCAGATGATGTTTATATAGGGGGAGTCTCGGAGCACTGTAGGTTTCATATTCGATGTGGGATACTGGCCCGAGTGCGCTCGATCGCAGAATGGTGCGATCGATCGCATGTCTGTTACGATCGATCGCAGATGCACTGAACTACAAATATTTCAATGTGGGATGTTGACCTTGCGCTCGTTCGTAGGCAAGTGCGCTCGAGCGCAGGTGCACTCGATCGCATATCTCGTGTGATCGATCGCACTATGCATCCTCTTTGCTCTTGAAGCTTGATATCTCCGAAAATGCTTCATTTTCTCCACAAACCTATAAAAATACACAAAACACAAAAAAAGACATAAAATAAAGTGAAATAATACAAATTAAGAACCTAACAAATATAAATTAAAGGGCTTAAATATGCAATATTTAAGACTCATCAAATACCCCCAAACTTATATTTTGCTAGTCCCTTAGCAAAACAAAATAAAAACTAAACGAAAAACAAAGAATATAAAGATAAGTTCATCACTCATGTTATCCAAAAATTTAAGGAGCAGACACCACCATGATATTTAGTCATGAGCACGCTTAAAGAGATAAACTCATCTTCACAATGAATAGAAATGTTAAAATCTAAGTACTTACAAAAGGCAGGTTAAGGTATCACAAGTCTGACACTGTGTAAAGAGAATTAGCATATAAAAATGAAGCTTCACATAACTCCAATGTGTAAGGTCTCCATGTCTCAAGATTCACCAAATTTCCCATCAGAATGAACGAACATGGCATAGTTTTTATTTTTTTCTTTTATTTTTATTTTTATATATAAGGCTCTGCTATGTTTAATTCCCTTAAGCTTTCTAATTGACCCATGTAACGAGTGTTGAGTCAATGACTCCCAAACTAGATGGTTTTAGGGCATTAGGTGTAAAGACACCCCTAAGGACTTACTAACTCGAGTCAAAAAGACTACGAAACTAAACTGACCTTAATACTACCAAACAAAATTTTCACCTTTTGACGTGAACACTCACTGCTTATTGAGGCAAGAGGTCTAGTTACTCAGCGGAAAATTTTGCAATGATTATTATGAATAAAATTCCCACATTTTGACGTGAACACTCACTGCTTATTGAGGCAAGAGGTCCAGTTACTCAGTGAAAAGTTTATTGATGATGATCATTAGTAGTATTATTATATATATATATATATATCCATATATATATATATATATATATACACATATATATACACATATACACATATATATACACATATACACATATATATACACACATATATATATATACACACATATATATATATATATATATATTTTATGCTTTTCTATGCTCAAGTATTTATCCAACAAGTCATCCAGTTTCAGTTAAGACAAACAAACGTACACATTAAAATCGCATGTCATACCTCACACAATTTGTGCTAATGTGCTCGTGTTAGATTAGATTAAACATGTGAATTCTCAAATGCCTAAAGTAAGTAACTAAATTTCAAAACTTTGTCACTAGATCATGTGTTCAAAATTTTAAGCTCACCTATGACATCACATCACAGAAAATGTTTAGATCAACTAAAATTTCAAAATAACATGAGCATGTATTTACTTTTTTTTTTAAATATATATGAAGAAAAACAACAACAATTTAGGACAAAGTGTGTGTAATGTGTCTCCCATACCCCCAAACTTAAATTACACATTGACCTCAATGTGTGAATAATACAGAAAGAGCTGATCTGGGATATGGAGAACTATTTGGACTAGTATGGCTCGTAGCATACCCCCAAACTTGAACTGAAGTATGCATTGTCCCTGAAAAATAAACACTGGAAAACAAAAAATACTAGAAGCACACATTAATCATAAATATGTAAAAAAATAAACAAGCAGAAAAGATAAGCTGTAGGGTGCCTCCTATGAGCGCTAAGTTTAAAGTCTTCAGCCAGACTCCCCTTAGTAGACGACACTCAATCAGAGTAACTAGGATCCTCCAATAATATCGTCTCTATGTCCGGACTCCTCAACTCCAAGAATGGTTTTAGCCTTTGTCCATTTACCTTAAAAGTGTTACCATTCTTGGGATCCTCAATCTCGATGGCCCCATGAGGAAAAACTGACCGAAAAATAAATGGGTCTGTCCAACGAGATTTGAGCATGCTTGGAAAAAGATGCAAGCGTGAATTGTAAAGAAGAACTTTTTGACCCGGCTCAAAAGCTCATCTCAAAATGTGTTGGTCATGAGTCTTCTTCATTTGTGCCTTGTAGGACCGTGCACAATCTTATGCATCATTCCGTAGCTCCTTTAATTCATTGAGTTGGAGCTTCCTTTGTGTGCCAGCCTTCGAAAGATTGAAGTTCAACTGTTTGATAGCCCAATAGGCTCTATGCTCTAATTCAAATATAAGGTGACATGCCTTTCCGTACACAATACAATAGGGAGACATGCCAATTGGCGTCTTGAAGGCTGTCCGATATGCCCACAGTGCATCAGTCAATCGCAGAGATCAATCCTTTCTACTAGGGTTCACAGTTTTCTCTAAAATGTGTTTGATCTCGCGATTAGAAATTTCCACTTGTCCACTCGTCTGCGGGTGATATGGGGTGGTGATTACGCCCAAAACATAACGCGGTTATTGTAGTATAGTTTTGGAGTGTCGATTCCACAGGGAAACAAGTTAAGTACAACAGAAGGTGTAAACCTCAACACAAACGATAAAAGATTAAAAGAATCTGAGTTGTTTGAGAAAAAGGGTAATTGTGTAAATAAGTTCAAAATAAAAATGATAAGGTTCCGGAAATCCTCCCTAGGTTCGTTGCTCTAATCCTAACTTGATTCAGTTGTTTTTATCTCGATTGCAAGTTTCACATCCCAAACAGGCAATCGGAAAATATTCAATTAAAGCGCATTTATAAATCCTAATGTAATTGTTATGAAATCTTCTTTACTTTCAAGCACACATGACCTAACTTATAAATTATCAAGAGACGACGATATATCTAAACGACGATACCACAGCAATGGACAAATCTATAAAAGAGATCTATCGGACTCAATCACACCCAAACAGGTACACATAAGAAAAACCTGCCTGACTGAACTTACTATGGAAAAGAAGCATGCAACCACCGGAGTTATAATAAATCTACTAATTAAATTAAAGAATAAAACATAACAATATTTAACGAAAATAATTCCAACTACAACCGAATCAAATAAAGGAAAAATAAGAACAACTACACCTAGGGATTCATCCCTTAGCCTTGCTTGGAGACTAGCCGGTCATGGGCTCATGCGTCCTCGAGTTGCCTCCGGCCTTCCGACGATCATCTCTCCCGATCTTCAAACTTTAAACTTCGGGTTCCTCCTAAAGGCCCTCTGGATTCATCCCCGATTCCTTCTCAAAGCTAAAGTGGAGTGGGTCTTATATAGGAAAATACCAAGAGTGCAATATGTTTCCCATCCGATGTGGGATGTGGGATATAGAAATGCGTTTGCCAACCGATGTGGGATGTGGGATTTAAGCCCAAAATCATGCTGAAATCCCGCACAACCCGCACAGCCTGACCTTTGTCTACTAAAACTGCCATAACTTTCTCTACAAAAATCCTTTTGACGAACCGTAAAATTCCGCAGAAAATAGACTTCTGGATCTTTCTAAGAATATATGGCTTATCTCCTGGTTCTTCTTGTATCAATACAGTTTAATTTTCAAAGATGATTGATCTGTACGGGCAATTCTCGCAATTTAGTGAAACTCCTTTCCAATGCGGGCAGTAGCTGTTGCTCTTTTAAGCCCTCCATCTTGTCCTTCCGAAAGTATTCCTTCACTTCAGTATGCCTCGAGTCTTTGTGCTTCAAGCAATGATAACTTTTCCTCCTCTTTTGAGCTTAAAGTACCTGAAAATGCACCGAAGTAGATCAATGATCCAAGAATGATACTTTAGAGTTGTTAACGTATAAAAGTGCAATTAAAACCTAGATTAACCCTAAAATGCTAACAATTAAGTACTGTTAAGATGCATTTTACGACTCTCATCACAACCCCCAACTAGCTTATTGCTAGTCCCTAGCAATTGAAGCGAAAATAAGAGATGAATTCTATGGTAGGAGTGAAAAACAAAGTAAAGAAATGCTAGCGTTGAACCAAGAGTAATTCACTTTTTGTCTCAAAAATTGCACATAACATATGGCACATAGAATCATTAAATTTCACCTAAGTCCAAAAGTAATCCAAACATCAATCTTAAAATCGTTATTGACTCTTAACATCCATCTTAGCACAAACCATTAATCCAAACACCCGGATGATTTTATGCATAATATTCATGAATACAAGTCTTGGCATCTAAAAACATAAT
The DNA here is from genome assembly GCA_023935145.1 of Bretschneidera sinensis. Taxonomy (NCBI): domain Eukaryota; kingdom Viridiplantae; phylum Streptophyta; class Magnoliopsida; order Brassicales; family Akaniaceae; genus Bretschneidera; species Bretschneidera sinensis. The sequence goes on along the minus strand of CM043700.1, from coordinate 105,336,022 downwards.
AAATTGCGTGATAGCAATCACAAAAACAAGCTCCATAGGCTCACTTTTCAAATCACTCTCCACTATTGTAGAAAAATCACACTACATTGGATCAAAAGGTCTTTAATAAGCTTGTAACGTTAGGCTAAGGTAAATGTTAAGAAAGAAGGGGAAGGATTCAACAAGTAGAAGAACTTAATCTCTTAGTTTTGAACACAATTCTTTAAGCACTGAATAACCTTACTTCAACACCCAACTCTTTCAACAAATCACCATTTTTTTATTTTTTTTCTTTCTTCTTTCTTTGTCATAATTCATTTTTTTTTATTTTGGCACATAACCATTCACCTTCTTTTTCATCATTTTTTTTCTTTTTCTTTTTCTTTTCCACAACCCCCAACTTATCTCCTTTAATGTACTTGGGTTGTGGTAGTGATATATTTTTTTTTTCATATTTCCACATTTTACTCCTTTTAAGTGCTTTTCACAACATGTGTATAACTAAGTTCTTTTAAAAGAAAGGTAAGGATAAAATATTTTTAAGCTAATAAAGGTAGGTAAATGGTTTATCGAAAGAAACAATGCTCAATTTTTCTTTTCAAGAAAAAGGCTCAAATAGGTGACTAGTGATAAATATAGCAATGGTAGGTTTGAAAGGCTTAAACGGTTCAAAAATGACCTATATCATATCCTAAGTAGTGTGCATTCTAGGAATTCGCCTCAAGTGATTATCAAGTAAGTTCTAGAGCTTGTCAAGACCACAAAAGTATTCACAAAATAATCACACATAAAATTTCTCTAGATGTTATAGACTAATCATACAATCTTACCACAAACTAGAGTCTCTAACCAAATGAAGATTGATGCTTAAATTAATTTCAAACTGAAGCAAGATTTAACTTCTTCTACATGCTATCTGCTATCTCAATTATGCTTATATTATTGACATATAAATTGACTCTAAGGCTAACACAAATCATGCTAAACAAAAACAAAGATGGCACCAAGCAGTTCAATGATATGCAATAAGAAATGTATATCTTCCACCCCCAACTTAAGATAAGCATTATCCTCAATGAAAAAGCAAAAGTTAAGGAAACTCCCTTTTTAACCAACGGTGCATGTAGTTGAAAGTTCTGCACGATCATTTGAACTGCTTCGTTTATTTATCCCTGAAAAATAAATACTAAAGTAAAACTGGAAAATAGCAAAATAATAATAATAAACAAGAAAAAAGAAATATGGAAAACAATAAAAATAAAAGGATACGTTGTGGGTTGCCTCCCATGAGTGCTAAGTTTTATATCTTCAGCCAGACGCTCTTATTTCCTCCTAGAAAGACATAGGTTGAATGCACCCGTCACTGCTTCATTGCCAAATTCGGTGCTTCTATGCTTGGAAGGGGCCTCAAGGATGCCATCAATAACATCCGCAAATTTTGGCTCAATATGTGCTCTGGTGAAGCCATGAGTGAGGGTGGACTCCAATGGATTGAGGTGCTGGACCTTTTCCATGAATGAATCCATCATGTATGCTTGGTGGCTTTCGTCCACATCCTCTGATTTCTTCGTTGTTGGGATGTGTAAGGACTTACCACTTACTGTCTTAATGGCATTCACCTCCTTCAAATTCTGTTGCGCCAGGTGCTGACCATGAGATGTGGACTGAGCTTGAGCAGGGAACTTACCTTGCTCAGTCACACTCAAGTAGCTCATTAATTTGGACACTTGGCTCTTAATTTCTTTATGCTCTTCCATCACCTGCATAAATAATGCCTCAAACCTTTGGTTTGTCTTACCTTGTGCCTCTATAAAGGCCTGTAAGGTGTCTTCTAGCGAGATCCTAGAGGATGAGGGTGCATGATAAGGTGCAAGGGATGATCTAGGGGGCTGTGCATGCTGGTTTTCAGATTTCCAGCTGAAGTTGGGGTGATTTCGCCACCCCGGGTTATAAGTGTTAGAGAAAGGTGCAAGAGGCTTCTTGTACATACCTAAGGCATTACATTGTTCCTCATACAGCCCTCTCATATCAGCAAATGTGGGGCATTCTTGGAGGAGATGATCTACCCCACCACACACAAAACACAGCTCTAAAAACTTGGCATGATTAATCACGTGTGTTGGCTTTAAGCTGTTAGTCTTTAACTCATTTATCTCCCTAGTGAGCATCTCGACCTTGGCTCTAAGGTTATCCTCTTCCCTAAGATGGTAAATTCCACCACCATTTGGGTGCCCTATAGGTCGTGACCTATTTGTGCTTTCAGTAGCACTAGGTCCAGTCCAAGTGTGAGCTTTTTCAGCAAGCTCATTGAGGTACTCTATGGCCTCATTAGGATCTTTCTGTAAAAACCCACCATTACACATCATCTCTACGAATTGGCGCTCTCTATAGGTAAGTTCCTCATAGAAATAGCTCACTAAGCGCCAACTCTCATACCCATGGTGAGGGCACATACTCAATATCTCCTTAAATCTCTCCCAAGACTGATATAAAGTCTCACTATCCTTTTGTGCAAAAGTGGAGATTTTCCTTTTCAAAATGTTGGTCTTATGTTGGGGAAAGTATTTGTTAAAGAAAGCCTGAGTTATCTCAGTCCACGACCCAATAGATCGTGGTCTAAGTGAGTATAGCCAACTCTTGGCTCTATCCTTCAAAGCGAAAGGTTAAGTTTCATAATGTCATGAGTTTCGTTTTGACTATGAAAAGTCGCAACTACTTCCTCAAACTCTCTAATGTGCACATATGGGTTTTTATTATCCAAGCCATGAAATGTAGGGAGTAAATGTATCATCCCTGTTTTAAACTCTAATGGGCGAGTATTGGCTGGAAATATGATGCATGATGGTGTGGTTGTGCGTGTAGGGTTGAGGTAATCCTGAAGTGTCCTAGCAACATTCTCATTATGGTTATCGGCCATGTTAACAAAATCCTCTAGATTCTCACTTGGGTTTTCTCTATGGGTTTATCTAGGTGAGGTTTCACTATCAGACTCGGAAGGAGAGGGTAATTCTAGCTCAGGTCCTCTAATGAATCTACCTCGCAGATCTCTTGTCTAAGCATACACCAAATGAATCAGAGAGGAAATAAAATAAATAAAACAATAAATTTTTTTTTATTTATTTTTTACCGTCACACTCAAAGTTGACAAGCTTTCTTGTACTTAAGCGCGTTTCCCCGGCAACGACGCCAAAATTTGATTACACCCAAAACATAATGCGGTTATTGTAGTATAGTTTTGGGGTGTCGATTCCACAAGGAAACAAGTTAAGTACAACAGAAGGTGTAAACCTCAACACAAACGATAAAAGATTAAAAGAATCTGAGTTGTTTGAGAATAAGGGTAATTGTGTAAATAAGTTTAAAATAAAAATGACAAGGTTCCGGAAATCCTCCCTAGGTTCGTTGCTCTAATCCTAACTTGATTCAGTTGTTTTTATCTCGATTGCAAGTTTCACATCCCAAACAGGTAATCGAAAAATATTCAATTAAAGCGCATTTATAAATCCTAATGTAATTGTTATGAAATCTTCTTTACTTTTAAGCACACATGACCTAACTTATAAATTATCAAGAGATGACAATATATCTAAACGACGATACCGCAGCAATGGACAAATCTATAAAAGAGATCTACCAGACTCAATCACACCCAAACAGGTACACATAAGAAAAGCCTAACTGAACTTATATGGAAAAGAAGCATGCAACCACCGGAGTTATAATAAATCTACTAATTAAATTAAAGAATAAAACATAACAATATTTAACGAAAATAATTCCAACTACACCTAGGGATTCATCCCTTTGCCTTGCTTGGAGACTAGCCGGTCATGGGGCTCATGTGTCCTCGAGTTGCCTTCGGCCTCCCGATGATCATCTCTCCTGACCTTCAAACTTTAAACTTCGGGTTCCTCCTAAAGGCCCTCTGGATTGCTCCTAAAGGCCCTCTGGATTCATCCCCAATTCCTTCTCAAAGCTAAAGTGGAGTGGGTCTTATATAGGCAAATACCAAGACTGCAATATGTTTCCCATCCGATGTGGGATGTGGGATATAGAAATGCGTTTTCCAACCGATGTGGGATGTGGGATTTAAGCCCAAAATCATGCTAAAATCCAGCACAGCCCGCACAGCCTGACCTTTGTCTACTAAAACTGCCATAACTTTCTCTACAAAAATCCTTTTGACGAACCGTAAAATTCTACAGAAAATAGACTTCCGGATCTTTCTAAGAATATATGGCTCATCTCCTGGTTCTTCTTGTATCAATACAGTTTAATTTTCAAAGATGATTGATCTGTACAGACAATTCTCGCAATTTAGTGAAACTCCTTTCCAATGCGGGCAGCAGCTATTGCTCTTTTAAGCCCTCCATCTTGTCCTTCCAGAAGTATTCCTTCACTCCAGTATGCCTCGAGTCTTTGTGCTTCAAGCAATGATAACTTTTCCTCCTCTTTTGAGCTTAAAGTACCTGAAAATGCACCGAAGTAGATCAATGATCCAAGAATGATACTTTAGAGTTGTTAACGTATAAAAGTGCAATTAAAACCTAGATTAACCCTAAAATGCTAATAATGAAGTACCGTTAAGATGCATTTTACGACTTTCATCAGGTGGCAACCTTGTGTGTGATGAAATACTTCTTCATCAACTGCTCAAAAATCCGGTTGCAAAAGTGCTTACCTCCCTCACTTATGATTGCTCGAGGCGTACCAAATCGAGCAAAAATAGTGTCCTTCAAAAACTGGACCACAACTCTGTGGTCATTGGTCTTGCACGCAACGACTTCCACCCACTTGGACAGATAGTCCACAGCAACTAGAATGTACAAGTTGCCAAAAGAGTTTGGGAACGGTCCCGTAAAATCAATGCCCTACATGTAAAAAATCTTAACAATCAGAATAGGGTTGAGGGGCATCATATTCCTCCTAGAAAGACTCCCTAGCTTTTGGCAACACTCACAAGATACACAGTACGTGTGAGAGTCTCGGAACATTGTAGGCCAAAAAAATCCACACTGCAAAATCGTTGCAGCGATCTTTTTGCACTGAAATGGCCTCCACAAGCATGATCATGACAAAGGGCGATGACATTAGATTGGTTATGCTCAGGAATACACCTTCTGATGATCTGATCGGGGCAATACTTAAACAGATAAGGATCATCCCAGAAAAATGTTTTACCATGGCTAAAAACTTTGATTTATCTTGTCGCCGCTAATGCAAAGGCATGTGTCCGGTAACATGATAGTTCACTATATCAGCAAACCATGGAGCGGTATTTTGAGCAATGAGCATTAACTGCTCATCAGGAAAGGTCTCAGAAATGGGAGTGGCGACCTCAGTGAAATCCACAATCAGTCTAGATAAATGGTCTGCCACCACATTTTCAGAACCTTTCTTATCCCGAATCTCGATGTCGAACTTTTGAAGTAGCAAGATCCATCGGATAAGACGAGATTTAGCATCTTTTTTAGAGAAAAGATACTTCAAGGCTGCATGGTCCAAGTAGATAATGACCTTAGATCCTAACAAGTAGGATCTGAACTTGTCTAATGCAAAAACGACTGCTAACAACTCCTTCTCAGTGGTAGAGTAATTAAGTTATGCATCGTTTAGAGTTCGACTTGCATAATAGATAACATGGGGAAGTTTATCAACACGCTGCCCCAAAACAACTCCAACAGCATAAGCTGATGCGTCACACATAATCTCAAAAGGCACACCCCAGTTGGGTGGCTGAATAATGGGTGTGGACGTCAGAATCTTCTTCAGATCCCCAAATGCTTTCTTACAGTCCTCATCAAATATAAATGGGGCATCCTTTTGTAATAACTAGCACAAGGGCCTGGTAATTTTGCTGAAATTCTGGATAAATCGCCTGTAGAAACCTCCATGGCCCAGAAAAGATCGAACCTCCTTCACTGTACGTGGGGGTGGAAGGTTGGAAATCAGGTCCACCTTCGCTTTGTCGACCTCAATCCCCTGATGAGATAAGACATGCCCCAGTACAATGCCTTGTTTAACTATAAAATGGAACTTCTCCCAATTAAGCACTAGGTTCTTCTCCTTGCACCGCACTAAAACCAAAGCGAGACGGTGCAGGCACTCTTCAAAGGTTGAACCGAATACGGAGAAGTCGTCCATGAAGATCTCTAAGAACCACTCTACCATGTCAGAGAATATACTGACCATGCATCGCTGAAAAGTAGCGGGTGCATTGCATAACCCAAAGGGCATGCGACAGTAGGCAAATGTCCCAAAAGGACAGGTAAACGTCGTATTCTCCTGATCTTCGGGGTCCACGGGGACCTGATTATATCCAGAATAACCATAAAAAAAAACAATAATACTCGTGCCCAGCCAAACGCTCCACCATCTGATCAATAAATGAAAACGGAAAGTGATCCTTCCTTGTGGCAACGTTCAGCTTACGGTAGTCTATACACACTCTCCACCCTGACTGAACATGAGTTGGTACCAGCTCGTCATCCTTATTCTTTACTACCGTCAATCTCGCTTGCTTAGGCACGACATGAATTGGGCTCACCCACTTGCTATCAGAGATGGGATAAATGATCCCTGTATCTAACAGCTTAATTATTTCTGCCCTCACAACCTCTTGCATAGCTGGATTGAGCCTTCTTTGTGGTTCCCTCGATGGCTTGGCATTCTCCTCCAAATTTATCTTGTGCATCACCACCGAGGGGCTAATTCCCCTGATATCCTCAATAGTCCAACCGATAGCTTCCTCGTGCTCTCTTAGAACATCTAATAATTTCTCCTCTTGAGCCTCACCCAAATCGGAAGCTATAATCATAAGTAAACAATCGGCTAGACCTAGGAACTTATACTTAAGATTATTCGATAAAGGCTTAAGTTCCTTCTTGGGGGGTTCAAGTGCCGCAGTTTCCTCTGTCTCATTGCTTTCTTGAGGATCAGACTCCAAAATGGAATTCACTTCCTCGAGTAGCTTATCTAAGCCCAAGTCCTCTCCAAAGTGAGCAAAACATGCCTCCAGGGGATCCTCAATGCTTGATTCGTCCACAGTCTCCTCAAGAATCTCCTCTATCAAGCATACATTTCTCACTTTATCATACTCAAGTGGTTGCCTAGTGATATCAAAGATGTTTAACTCCACTGTCATATTTCTGAAGGAAATCTTCATCACCCCTGTCCTATAATTGATCAGGGCGTTAGCCGTGGCTAAGAATGATTGCCCTAGAATAACCGGTATCTGAATCCCTACATTCTGAACCGACTCTGTGTCAAGCACAATAAAATCCACAGGGAAATAGAATTTATCCACTTTTATCAAGATGTCCTCAACTATTCCCCGTGGTCTTTTCACTGACCTGTCAGCCAATTGAAGCATCATGGATATGAGCTTTAATTCTCCTAACCCTAACTGCAAATAGACTGAGTAGGGTAGAAGATTCACACTCGCCTCTAGATCCAAAAGAGCCCTCTCAATATGGCTGACTCCTATCGTGCATGAGATGGTAGGACACCCCGGGTCCTTATACTTGATGGGTAACTTGCACTGAAGGATTGAGCTAACCTGCTCGGTCAAAAATTATTTCTTTGGGACATTCGTCCTCCTCTTGATAGTGACCAAGTCCTTTAAAAACTTGGCATATGATGGAACTTGATGGATGGCATCCAAAAATGGGATATTGATTTGGACTTGTTTGAATACCTCCAGAATTTCCTCATACTTCCCTCCTTTTTTGGGCGCCTGTAGTCTGTCGAGGTAAGGCGCTCTAGGTACAAACTACCTAGGAGGGTCTTTCTTAGTAGGTGTGGCTATAGATGGCTCAACATCTCTCTTCTCCTTGTTGCCACTCCCTTGCCCTTGCTGCATAGCAGGGCTCTCTTCCACTCAATTGTCCACTTGTCTCCCAGACTTCAGTGTGACAATCGACTATACTTGTTCCTCCTCGTGCGTAGGAGTTGATGAACTCCTAACCATAAATTGTCCTTTCGGGTTGGGTACGGGCTGACTGAGGAACTTCTCCTTCTCTCTCTCACCCAAGTGACTTGCAATTTGACCTATTTGACTCTCCAGCTTGGCAATTGCTTGGGTGTTTACCATTGTTGCACTCCTTACGTCGCTCAAGGATTGGATATTCATTTTCATGTATTCCTTAACGGTGTCCTCTAGTGATTGTGAAACTAGCGCTGGTGTTTGAGTGGGAGCTTGGTAAGTAGGTAATGGTGCTGGATGGGCAGAACGGGCATGGTCAAGAATTTTTTGGGCAAATCCGGGAGGATATTGATTTTGAGCATTATGAGGGGCTCCTCCCAGATTCATTGGTTGGTTCTGCCTCCATGAAAAATTTGGGTGGTTCCGCCACCCTGGATTGTACGTCTTGGAGTACGATCCATTTGACTGCCTTCGATAGTCATTAAAAGCATTTACTTGTTCCATAGGATACTCGGCACAAGCTGGCATTGATGAGAAATTTTGTGCTAGATGCATGGGACTAGCATAGATGGAACAGCTTTCAACATTGAATGTGTTGGCAGCATTGATAGATTGGCTCACAGTGAGAGCATCAATCTTCTTAGTGAGGGCATCTAACTTTATCCTCAAATCAGCGTCCTCCCTAACCTCATAGATGCCTCCCCTCTTAGGAGCACGAATGGACTTATCTCGACAGCTTGAAAAATCCCACTGCTGTGAGTTGTCGGACAACTTGTCTAATGCCATATATGCTTCATCTCCTGTCAGACTCAAGAATGCCCCCCCATTCATAGACTCGATCATGCTATGGTTGGGTTGAGTCAACCCTTGGTATAAGAACTAAAAAAGTCTCCACTTCTCATATCCATGTGGAGGGCATCTAATCAGTAGCTCTTTGAAGCGCTCCCAACTCTAAAAAAAAATTTCATCCTCATCCTAAGTGAAAGTGCTAATCTCCTTTCGGCACTCATTCACTCTAGACATTGGGAAAAACTTATGATAAAATTTGCTAAGCAGGTTTTCCCAAGATGTAATAGACCCAGGCGTGTTGGAATCCAACCACGCCCTAGCTATATCGTGAAGAGAAAAAGGGAAGATTCGAAGATGGACTGACTCCTCAGAGAAGTTCTGGAATTTAAATGTGGCACAAATGTCTTTGAACTTCTTCACATGACTATAGGGATTTTCAAGATCTAAGCCATGGAGTGAGGGTAAGAGTTGGATAACATGTGGCTTTAAGTCAAAGTGGGTGGCATTGGTAGGTGGCAACACTATGCAAGAGGATGAGTTAGTCGCAACGGGTGCGAACAAATCCCTAAGGGATGTAGTGGAGTCCACGTTCCAAGCTCTAGGTTGCTCTACATGTTCAGGATGATGTGCATCCCTAAAATTCTCTCCCATCTCAACAGTCTCTCTCTCAACTAGTGCTCTTCTCTGTCTCCTAAGAGTTCTTTCTAAGTCAGGATCTAAATGTATCAAATCTAAGTTCAATGATCTCCGACCAAGCATACACCAACAGAAAACAATGAGGTACTAACCAGTAGAAACAACAAAATAAAGCAAAAATAGCAAACACATTACTCACAAAAATTAACAATTTTTTTAATAAACAAATAGAAACAAATAAAATAAAATTGCCAAACAGAAAAATCAAACAAATAATGCTAACTAACTAGTAGAAAAACAAAATCAATTCAGATAAAAATTTCACAAACAAAACAATTCCCTGGCAACGGGGCCAAAAACTTGTCGTTAGTTTTAAATTACTCGCAAGCGCACGAGTCGTTTGCAATATAGTGTTGTGCAAGTGCGAGGTCGAATCCACAGGGAATTGCGTTGTGAAAATGTATTTTATCTAAACTAACCTTTTCTTAACCTAGTTCCGAATTTTGAGTTGTATTTTTGGAAAACAAATTTAAACTAAACTGAATTGATTTAAAACTAATAATAAAGACACTAAGGTTTCTGAATCCACCCCACCAAAGTTAAGCATATATGTCCTAAAAAAATAACCTATCAAAATATTCCATGAATCCAACTATAAGACAAAAAAAAAAAGAATATCCCAATTAAATCAAAAGCATCCAATGTATCCGCTCTTAACAAATCACAAAGGAAATCCAATTTAATTGAAAACAATTCGATGCATCCATCAGATGAAACACAAGGAATATCCAACAGAACAATTTAAACTCAATCAATCACAAGATTAACTCAAATAATTGACAGAATATTTATACTAAAAAAATGTTAGATTTGTACAAGCAAATCTGAACTACTATGCTAAACAACGGCGAGGCTTCATCTTCAACCTTAGCTGAAGATTCTAGCCACTTATAACTATGAAACTACAATTCATAATAAAAGTGCTAAACATTAAACTAAAACAACTAAATAAAAAGAAATAAATAACTTTACATGGGAGAAATTCCACTCGCTGATGGGCAGCACTTCCCCTCGTGGTAGCAAAGCCTTCGAGATCCACCAAAATGCTAGCAAACGTCCACCGGTTAACACCAATGTGGCCCAGGAATTGTACACTGAATGATGAAGTCAGATGGTGTTTATATAGGGGGAGTCTCGGAGCACTGTAGGTTTCAGATTCGATGTGTGATACTGGCCCAAGTGCACTCGATCGCAGAATGGTGTGATCGATCGCATGTCTTGTGCGCACGATCGCATGTGCGCTCGATCGCATGTCTGTTACGATCGATCGCCGATGCACTGAACTGCAAATATTTCGATGTGGGATGTTGATCTTATGCTCGTTCGTAGGCAAGTGCACTCGAGTGCAGGTGAACTCGGTCGCATATCTCGTGTGATCGATCGCACTATACATCCTCTTTGCTCTTGAAGCTTGATATCTCCGGAAATGCTTCATTTTCTCCACAAACCTATAAAAATACACAAAACACAAAAAAGACATAAAATAAAGTGAAATAATACAAATTAAGAACCTAAAAAATATAAATTAAAGGGCTTAAATATGCAATATTTAAGACTCATCAGCTAACACAAAGCATACTAAGAACAAACAAATAAATAAGAAAAAACGAATTAAAACGAAAAAGAAAAGGGAGGTGACACCCAACAATTCATTGTATGCAATAAGAAATGTGTTTCCTTTCCTCCACTCCCAACTTAAAATAAGCATTGTCCTCAATGTAAAAGCAAAAGTTAAGGAAACTCCCCTTTTAACTAAAAGTGCGTTAAGCCGAAATTTGTGCATGACCAATTGAACTGCTGTGCATATTTGTCCCTAAAAAAATATGAATGTAATACTAGAAAACAACAAAATACTAATAATAAACAAGAAAAAGATATATAAAGAAATAATAAAATTAAAGGATATACTGTGGGGTGCCTCCCATAAGCGCTAAGTTTTACGTCTTCAGCCAGACGCTGCACCACTCTCACTGCAGGCCTCATTGTGGTGCTGAAGATGAGGCTCCATACTTAGTGGCCTCAGTGCTAGTCTTTTGGTAAGGAATACTCAAAGTCCACCATATGTGGCTAAAGTGTTCTTGGTGTTGCCCATTTACTATCAGCAGTAGGGTATTTGATTCTCGCATCCATGTGACTTCTCTCAAGCAACTCCTCAGAGCATGGTTGCCAAGATTTCTTAATAAATCCCTGTGACTTATCAGAAACATCAACAACATTAACAGAATGGGGATAAATTGAAGAGTCATTGAACTCAAAATTATTAGGAGGGAATTCCAACGAGTTAGAATTATCTTTAATGTGCTCATCCTCCAAATTAAGCTTATCAATCATGTAAGTATCGAAACACTCGTCCTCTTCATGTGGCTGCATTGGGACTCGAAAAACATTTACCTCTAAAGTTCTATTTCCAAATGATAATGTCATTAGGCCATTCCTACAATTAATGAGGGCATTGGCGGTGGCAAGGAATGGTCTTCCAAGTATCAAAGGAATTTTTTACTCCGTATTCATGATAAAAACAGTATCAAAAACCAAAAAGTCAACAGGATAATAGAAATTATCAATTTGCAACAAAACATCTTCCACAATACCTCTTGGTTTCTTACCGATCTATCCGCTAATTGAAGTACCACGGAGGTTGGTCTGATCTCACCTAGACCGAGCTGCAAGTACATGGAGTATGGCATGAGGTTCACACTAGCATCCAAATCTAGCAGTGCTTGGCCACAAGATTTGTTTCCAATTTGGCAAGCCACCGTTGGACAACCTGGATCTTTATATTTGAGTGGTGTCTTCTTCTTCACATTGTGCCTCCTCTTAAGTGTGTATAGATCCTTGATGATTTTAGCATAGTTGGGGATCTGTTTTATAACATGAAGAAGAGGGAGGTTAATTTTAATATGCTGAAGCTGTTCAAGGATCTCACATTTTAATGCTGAATTTCCCTCATTAGGCTTAAGGAGTGCTTGAAGGAGAGGCACCGGTGGAGAATAATCATCATGGGCCTCTTGTTCCTTGGGGGCTTCATCCTTATTGCTCACGGTATTAGGAATCAAGTATGATGGTAGAGTGGGACCATCAATTTTCTTACCACTGCGGGTGATTATGGCATTAACCTCTCTAACATTTTGATTTTCAGGATCGGAAGTTTGTGCCATATGTTGTCCCCTTAGATTAGGTTGTTGCTGTGAAGGAAAACGACCTTACTCTTGAACCATCAAGAAACTAGTCAATTTGGTGTTTTGTTCCTCTTTGATCTTTTGTTGCTCCTTTAGCAACCGTTGATTTATCTTGCCTTTCTCTTCCACACTCATGGCATGTACTTGCATAAATGATTTAAACATATCTTCCAAAGGTAAAGATTGTTGAGGTGCATTAGATAAGGTTGCTTTCGGTTTCCATTGGGTACTAGAGTGGGGATGAGGTTGCATATCGGATCTCCAATGGGTGCTAGGTTAGGCAGGAGGTTGCATATCAGATTTCCAACTAAAATTAGGGTGATTCTTCCAACCGGGATTGTAGGTGTTAAAGTAGGGTGAGTCTGGTTTCTTTAAGGGTATTCCTAAAGTATTACACTCTCCCTTCATCTCAAAATAGGTTGGACAATCCCTAGGCACATGATCTACTCAATTACACATAAAGCAAGGTTCATGGGACTCTACCCTAGCAACCGGTTCAGGGGCTCTAGCATCCTTGGTTTTTAAGGCTTCAATTTCCTTAGTTAGGGCCTCTAAACGGGCTTTAAGGTTATCCTCTTCCTTAAGTTGATAAATTCCAGCGAGTTGATTTCTCCTAGTGCTTTCCATGGCATTTGGTCCTGTCCAAGTGTGGGCTTTTTTCGATAGGTCATCTAGGAAATCTATGGCTTGATCGAGATCTTTTTGAAGAAAATCCCCATTACACATCATTTCTATGAATTTCCTTTCCCTACTTAGAAGTCCATCATAGAAGTAGCTAACTACCTGCCAACTCTCATACCCATGGTGTGGATAAGAATTCAACAGGTCCTTGAAACGAACCCAAACTTGATATAAGGTTTCGCTCTCCTTTTGTGCAAAGTTTGAGATTTGTCTCTTGAAGTTATTGGTCTTATGGGTTGGGAAGTGCTTTTGGAAGAAAACTCGTGTCATCTCATCCCAACTACCTATGGACCTAGGCCTTAACGAGTATAGCCAAACCTTGGCCTTTTTCTTAAGTGAAAAAGGGAAAAATCTAAGTTTGACGATGTCTACCATATCAGCCCTACCTTGAAAGGTTGCTACTACTTCTTCAAATTCCCTAATATGGATATAGGGGTTTTCATTCTCGAACCCATGGAAGGTTGGTAGCAATTGGATCATGCCAGGCTTAAATTCAGGTTGTAAAACATTATGGGGGAACATGATACAAGATGGTGTGGCCGTTCGGCTATGGTGTAAGTAGTCTTTACGTGTCCTAGCAACATTTTCATTGTGATTTTCGACCATGTTAACAAAATTCTCTAAATTCTCTCTTGGGTGTGCACTATGGTTTGATCTAGGTGAGGTTTCACTAATGGAAGTGGAATGAGAGAGTAACTTTATTTCAGGTCTTTTAATGAATCTACCTCGCTAATCTCTCAGTCTAAGCATACACCAAAGGAATTAGAGGGCAAATAAATAAATCAGAAAAATAAAAAATTAGGAAATCAAAACAAAGAGCAAAGAACGATATTACCGTGTTGTCTAAAAGTTGACAATCTTCCTTGTACTCTAAGCGTGTCTCCCCGGCAACAGCGCCAAAATTTGATTACGATTAAACTAATACACGGTTATTGTGTATAGCTGAGGTGTCGATCCTATGAAGAAAAGCGAACTACAAGAGAAGATGTAAACTTTAATACGAAATGATAAAATCCAATTGAGTAAATCTGAATTTGATAATGAAATAGTGTGAAGGAGTTGGGTAATTATAATGAAGAATATAAATGAGAAACAACAAGGTTCCGGGAATCCTCCCTAGGTTCATTGCCTTATTCCAATATCGATTCAGCTGTTTTTATCTCGATTGCAAGTTTCACATCCCAAACAAGCAATCGGTGTATATTCAATCAAAGCACATGTAAACCCTAATGTAATTGCTATGAAATACTCTTTGATTTCGATTCAAGCACACATGACCTATCCTATAGATTTATCAAGAAATGACAATATATCTTAATGACAATATCACACTAATGGACAAACCTAAAAGATAAGTCTACCGGACTCAATCACATCCAAACAACTTGACATAAGAAAAGCTTGACTAGACTTATATGGAGAAGAAGCATGCAATCACCAGATTAAGAAAATCTAAGATAAAAAAAACATAAAGTGCATCTGTCACATGAACCTAAATTCTTCTTGTTTAATCAAAGAATAACTTATAAACAATTTTTTAATAATAAATCCTTACAAGTGAATCAAGAATGAAAATAAGAACAATTACACCTAGGGATTCATCCCTTTGCCTTGCTTGGAGATTAGTTGGCCATGGGGCTCATGCTTGAACACTGTAATGTCGAGCTCTCTCCTCAGTTTCCAGCCTTCATGGATGCCTCCTTTATCAAACCCTAAGTGATATATTTATAATACAAAGGTCCAAGGGTGTTTTGGGTCTAAACAATCAATTAAAACCCTAATTAGGAAAACAGGGGTTCATGTACGAGCCACGGCTCTATCTGGTCTTTGGTTAGTGAGCTTTTAGGCACCGTGGCCCAGCTTAGTCCAGGCCGCGGCACACACTGGTGCTGACTTATGGAGACTCTGAGCACTGCGACTCAGCCTGGTCCAGGCCGCGGCTCACACTGGTGGCTTCCTTGCTCTTTTGGGCTTGGTTCTGGAGGCCGAGGCTTTGACTTCTTCAGGCTGCAGCGCCCACACTTAAGACTTGGTTTCTCTTCATTTTGTCCTTCTGTAACCATACCCTCACTCGAATGTGCATCGAAGCATCGTGCTTTAAGTTATGATAGCTTTCCATCTCTTTTGAACTCAAAGTACCTGAAAATGCACCGAAATAAGCCAATGATCCAAGAATTTCACTTTAGAGTTACTACGGTATAAAAGTGTAATTCAAACCTTGATCAACCCTAAAATGCTAACAAATAAGTACTGTTAAGATGCATTTTATGACTCTTATCAAGTGTGAATTAATAATGATAAGAACATAGGGCTTTGATATCCACCACTAATCATGCTTTCCTATTAAGTAAAGTGCCAATGCTATAGCTCTATCATGAATACCTAATGGTTGCCAACCATAAAGGCTTAGTCCACTCCTTAGACTATTGATCTCCCTAAGAAACGAGTTAGGCATGGTGTATACTCTAACTCTTTTCTCTCTTAAGGGATTCAACATGATGTATACTGAGTTATTCCTTAAGAGGGCATAAGGGCTGTGGAAATCGACAACCACATGGGACCTAGCGCTTGGTCCGCTCTCGGTTTCCCATGTTGATTAATCCAAGAATCCAGTGTGGATATCTTTTGTTACTATTGTTAGACCTAGGGCTCGGTCATTCAAATCGATCTAACTAACTTATCCATACCACATACATACGTTGATCAGACACACACATAAGAGGAATTTAAATAAACACAGACATTCATCAATTAAAGCATCATAACATGGCTATTAGCAAAGGTAATCAATGATCATATATATAGGAAAGCATAATTAGGGCTTCAATCGAGCCCTATTAAGAGGTTAGTTACACATGTTCAGTAAACTAAACATAATTACCATAACTAACTAAAACAAAAAAATAAAACCCAAAGAATACTGAGGAGACGAGTCATCAATTCCTCTCCAAAGCTTACAACTTCAAGCTTAATCCCCCTAAAAGTCTGTTTTCTGTGTTTTACAAGGTTATATATAGGGCTCTAAGGGTGCCCTGAAACCCTAATTTCCTATTTAAGGTCTGTAGACTTCTTTCCAATTCTGGCTCTGCCGCCTCTTGAGTGTGTGTGCTCAATCGCATGAGTCTGCACTCGAGCGCATGTGTGCGCTCGAGCTTTCTGAGTGGGCGCTTATGTGCCTGTGCGCTCAATCACAAGGGAGATACGCTCGAGCGCACCTTGCTAGTTTAGTAGATCTTCACATTTTATTCCTTAGAGCTCCAAAATGTCTTCTTTTTGTCAAAGCCCTATAAAAAACACATAAAACACGAAAATGAAGTAGAATCTACTAAAATAGGTAAATAAAGAACCTAACAAGCATAAATTAAGGTGCTTAAATATGACTATTTAAGCACCTATCACACCCCCAAACTTACATATTGCTAGTCCCTTAGCAATACAAAACGAAAGACTATACAAAATTAAAGATAAATTCATTCTTCATGATATCCAAAAATTTGGGTTGCACATAAAACCACGATGACCGTTCATGAGTGAGCTTATAATAAAAAAAACACATTTTTGTGATGAATAAGGATTTTAACAGCTCAAGTTACTTACCTAAGGTTAGCTTAAGACATCACAAGTTTGATTTGTGTGTGGTGAATTAGCACATGGAAGATGGAGCTTCCAAATAATTTTAATGTATAATGTTTCAGTGTCCAAACCTTCATCGAATTCCTTATCAGATAGAACAAAAATGGCATGGTGTTTACTTCTTTTTCTTTTTCTTTCATCATGAGATTTTTGCCATGTTGAGTTCCATTAAGATTTCTAGTTGACCCTTGTAACTAGTGTTTAGCCAATGACTCCTAAACCAGATGGTTTTAGGGCATTAGGTGTAAAGACACCCCTAAGGACTTACTAACTCGAGTAAAAAAGGCTACGGAACTAACAGATCTTAAAGCTTGCTAAGTGAAATTCTCACCTTTTGACGTGGACACTCACTACTTACTGAGGCAAGAGGCCCAGCTACTCGGTGGAAATTTTTATGATCGTTAAATGCTTAATTCCCACCTTTTGACGTGAACACTCACTGCTTACTGAGGCAAGATGCCCAGTTACTCAGTGGAAATTTTTTAATGATCATTAGAAGCTTTTTTCTTTTTACATGATGGACATTTTTTTCTTTATTTTTCTTATGTCAAAGTGTTCTTCTAACAAGTTATCCGATTACAGTTAGGTCATGGAAACATATACATAAGATTATATGTCATACCCCACACAAATGTGTGGTAATGTGCTCGTGTTAGATCTGGATCAAACTCATGAATTCTTAAATGCCTTGAGGTAGGTACTAAACTTTTAAAATTCCTATTACAAGACTATGTGTTCTAGATTTTAAGCTTACTAATGAAGTTTTATCATATTTTAAATCAACCAAAATTTTTAACACAAAATGAACATGTATTTATCTTTTCTTTAAAAAAAAAACTAGGTCATAGTGTGTGCATGTGTCAGTGTCTTCCACTACCCCCAAAATTAATATACACATTGTCCCCAATGTGTGTGTGACATGGAAAAATTTGACCTGGGAGATGGAGACTAGATTGTTTTCATTGCTCGTAGCACGCCCCCAAACTTGAACTAGATGCACGCACTTAGTTCCTGACAAAGAGAAACAAACATTGTGCCGGAAAACAAAAAATATGGATAACAAAAAAATAAATATAAACATAAATATTAATAAAAGAAAAATACTATAATGAAAAGGATATGTTGTGGGGTGCTCGGTGTCCATAGGATCAACCACTACAGGCTCAGCAACAGGAATCGACACCTGGAGTCCTCGGGGCATGTGGAACTGGCTGAGGCTCCATTGGGCCCTCCCGAAGAATGGATGATCACTAACTAGGCCATCAATGGAGGAGCCTCTGATCCCTTTCTTCTTGAAGATATAACTGAGCAAGAAGGGGAAAGGGAGCCCCTATGCATTAGCCATGGTGGTCTGACGGCTATGTACATAGTCCTAGAACTTGTGTATCTGACTCCATATGACTACTGGGATAGAGTACTAGTGACCCTAGTGAAAGGCATAAAGAGCTTGTAGAAACTGATCCCTCATCTATGTTTTGTGCCCCAAAGGACACACGTTACACTGGAAGACGGAGTCCACAAACCATAAACGGGGAGGCAACCTCGACCGGTTCCTCGCATTGTTGTGTCGGTCCGCATACTGGCCCGCACACATGTCCTCTATAATGTGTGGCAAAGGAAACGGGTCTGGCTGCTCCTCCATATGGTTGTCTTCCAGAAGGGACTCATCACAGCAATGGAGGAAACCAGCGATGTCTGTGGTGGTCATCTCTATGAATCTGCTATGTACTGAAGAGGATAAGATCTCTGGCCAGGTGCAGTCATAGGTCAGGTTCTCGTAGAAGCTGACCACGAATCTAGTGTAAGTCATCGAACAGATCGGCTTGAACAGTCGCTTAAGACCCCAGGCTTTGAACTTTTAGACTGCCCATCTCGTGGCGTCCAAGCTCTTGAAGTCCTCATCAATGTTGAACATAGTCTCAAACAGGATGTCTCGCTACTCGAAATTGGGCCAGGTGGCCTGGTGGCGGCTGTTAGAGGCTCAGGAAGTGGAAGCCATTTTCTGAGGTCTAAAACTGTGGTTACTGTCAAGATTGCACTTGATCACAGGCTTTGTGTGTCGATCACACTAGAGGACTTACACTCGATCACAGGTGGTGTGCACTTGAGCGCAGTGATTCAGGTAATTTGTCGAACAGTTGATATGCAACAAAAGCTCGAATTTGTAGAAATGGCACTAACTTGATCCCAACCTCCTGTAGCATGAAAATACACAATCAATCACCCAAGATGTTCATATATAAGAGGAAAATATAATTTAAACATCGTGTGTGAAAGTGTGTTCGTAATTTAAATAAGAAATGGTAATGGCCTTACTGTGTAGGTTTGTGAATGTAGAGTGGAGTTGATGTAGGATGAAGATAGGGGAATAAAATGTGGGATGGGGAGGTATGTCTTTACGGGAAACAATATGGAGTAAGAGGTTGAGAGGGTTAGGGTGCTATGAGTGAAGTGCGAGGTTGAGAGGGTTAGGGTGCAAGAGAGAAACAGAAGAAGTGCAATTGAGCGTAAGTGAGGGAATAAGAGGAGAAATGGTTATATCCATCACGTGACCCTTCTGCCCCAAGTGCACTCGAGTGCATTGTGAAGTGCGCTCGATCACAATGGAATACAGGGAGAGAGTGCGCTCGATCGCCAGGTAGAAATTACTAATAATAATAAAACATAAAAGGATTAAAATAATGACATGAACAAGGAGAAAAACTAGTAACGATACAACCATGCCATACTTTAGTGGCCTCAGTACCACTAACCTCATTAGAAGCGTTTGAGCTACATGATTGTTAAAGATGGAACGGCTCAAGCAGTCTCTTAATGCAGTGCTACTCTCTTTAAAGGGGCACTTAGAGCCCACATCCGGTGGTTTAAGTGCTCTTGACAGCTGCTTTATCTCCAATTTTGGTGCCTGGACAGTGGGATAGAGAAAAGTAGTATTAGTAAGTTCAGGGGGTTCAACTGAAGAAGTATACTTACTCGGAGGCTTTGGTGCGTTCTTGAGGGGGTGCATAGCTTTATTGATGTCTTTAATCACATCGTCGTCCTCTGGCTCATTATTTAATCTTGTGACACCATGGTTTAGGGTGGTCTCCAATGGAGTAATGTGATGGACCTGAGAAACTTGCTCGACAACACCTTACATTAAGCTTACATTAGAATACACATTATCATCTATGGTTGACTTTAATGTATTAAATATTTTGAATTCTATCTCCTCATCATTTACTTTCATAGTGACATTGCCCTTTTTTACACTAATATTTGTGTCAGCAGTTATCATAAAGGGTCTTCCTAAGATGATGGGGAGTGGTAATGGCATAGGACATTCCTCCATATCTAGCACAATGAAATTAGTAGGGAAAATGAATTTACCTACTCTTACCAAAACATCCTCGAGAATACCTCTTGGTTGTTTGATGCTTCTGTCAGCCAGTTGCAAAGTGATGGAGGTTGGTTGAAGCTCTCCCAAACCTAGTGTCTTGAACACACTGTATGGTAGCAGATTGACACTCGCCCCTATATCCAGTAGTGCTTGCTCAAATAACTGGTCACCTATCATTAAAAGAATAGTAAAACTACTCGGATCCTTTAGTTTTGGTGGTAGTTTTCTTAATAACACAGCACTTACTTTTTCAATCAGAGCTACTGTCTCATGCTCCTGAAACTTCCTTTTGTTAGTGCAACAATCTTTCAAAAATTTAGCATATGCAGGAATTTGTTTAATGGCATCTAATAAAGGAATATTTATTTCCACTTTTCTCAAAATTTCAAAAATATCAATTAGTTTAGTCTCTTTCTTAGGTTTTACTAACCTTTGAGGGAAGGGTGGATGTGCATTTACCTTTTCCATCTCACTTACCTTGGATGTGGATGCTTTGTCTAGAGATGCTTGTGCAGGCTTATCGACGCCTACGATCTTTCCACTTCTTAGGGTTGTCACAGTATACAATTACTGATGTCCACTTGGATTAAGTATTGGTTGGGCAAGAAGCTCACCTTGCTTTTTACTATTCAGTTCCTTGGCTAATTGCCCCATTTTTACCTCTAGTCCTTGAATGGCTTGATCATGTTTTGCAGTGGTTTGTCTCATCTCAGTCCAAAATTGTCTAGTTTCTTCCATGAACTGTTCGTGTGAAGTCATTAATTGTTGCTGCTAAGTTACCAATTGCCTCACAAGATTTTTGAGGTCACTTTTCTTTGTTTTAGGAGCTGAGTGGGCTACTGGTTGGAAGTTTCTTTGCTGCCATTGACCATTCTGATTATTGCTCTAAGAAAAATTTGGGTGATTCCACCATCCAGGGTTGTAGGTGCTTGCATAAGGATTATTCTTCGGTGGATAGTTGTTTGGTCCCACAAAGTTTGCTTGCTCCTGATCTACAGATGAATACAAGGGTCATGTATCAGTATTATGATCAAATTGGGAACAAATAGTACATACCTGGAGTGGTATAGCTGGTGGGTTAGGTGAGGCGTTCTAAGCAGCCATGGCTTTAACTA
Source organism: Bretschneidera sinensis (assembly GCA_023935145.1). Classification (NCBI taxonomy): domain Eukaryota; kingdom Viridiplantae; phylum Streptophyta; class Magnoliopsida; order Brassicales; family Akaniaceae; genus Bretschneidera; species Bretschneidera sinensis. The sequence continues at coordinate 105,314,647 of CM043700.1, read as the reverse complement.
ACAGATCTAATTTCCTTTCCACAGCAACTATCTGAGTGGATGATCCTCCATTTAAGTTTACCTCATACATACCCTTACTCTTGGTTACATGTCTGCCTTGAGAGGAGAACTGCTGAGTGTGTTCACTTAGGGTTTCGAAGAGCTTCATAGCTTCTTCGCTGCTTTTCTCCATCAGCACTCCTCCATAACCTGAATCCACAATACTTTTGTTAGTATCACTTAAACCTTCATAGAAAGCTTGTACCAGTTCATCCTGAGTTAGATTGTGATGTGGGAATTTGAGTAGCAGCTCGTTGAAGTGTCCCCATGCCTCAAAGAATAGGTCTTCATCCTTTTGTTGGAAGGACTGAATCTCCTTCCTCATTTGCCTTGTCTTTTGAGCTGGAAAAAACTTCCTTAAGAACTTACCGGCCAACTCCGCCCAAGTGTGGATCGAAACTGCAGGCAATGAATTGTACCACAAATTAGCATTATCTTTCAAGGAAAAAAAGGAAAAAAATTAACCTTATTCCTTCTTGGTCTAAGCCTTGGATGTGCTGGAACTTGCAGAGATCGAAGAACTCTCGAAGGTGCAAGTGTGGATCCTCATTAGGTGTACCCCTGAAGCGAGTCAGTGCACTTAGTATCTGCGAAGATATGTAGTAATTTCCTTCCGCCTTAGGTTGATACGTAATGCACGATGGTTGATCGAGGCTTCGTGGGATGAAGGACTGCTTCATCGGTCTTCACTCAGGTGGTTGCTGATTTTCGATTTGTTCCTCCTTTGATGCTTATTCTTCGATTTCTTCTTCGGAGTTGTTTCTAAGGCTTTATCAGATAGTCCTCTCAAGCTCAGTATCGAGGGGGAAGAACATTGGATTCTTGGATTGAAGCCCGTGCATGAATCGGTGACAATTGCTTAAGTGCAGCAATCAAACACTGCTACCCAGGTAACTCTCTGCCTCAAATACGCTCGATCGCACAGAGGGGTGTGCTCGATCGCAAGTGGTACAAAAAGTTTTCCTAGTGTTCCTAAAATAGAAAACAAAAAAGAATTAGATTAGGGTTTTTTAATGAAACAAAAATAAGATAAAAACAGAAACTTTAAAATTTCTTGAGATAAAAATAGAATAGAATGAAAAAGAAATAACAATGATTAAACTAAACGAAAAAAATAATTCTAAAAAGAAATTTAAGTACAATCCCCCGCAACAGCGCCAAAAACTTGTTGTGCATTTATCTACCAGAATTAATAAGCAAATAATCTTACTTGTTTTACTTGCAAGTGCACAAGGTCAAAGGTAGCATAGTGTGCAAGTGCGAGATCATTTTCACAGGGATTAGTTAATTTCAATTTTAGAATTATTTTCTCAAAATAAAAAGATGTAGAAATAAATGTTGAGTGTGAATTAATAATGATAAGAACATAGGGCTTTGATATCCACCACTAATCATACTTTCCTATTAAGTAAAGTGCCAATGCAATAGCTCTATCATGAATACCTAATGGTTGCCAACCATAAGGGCTTGGTCCATTCCTTAAGTTATTGATCTCCCTAAGCAACGAGTTAGGCATGGTGTATACTCTAACTCTTTTCTCGCTTAAGGGATTCAGCATGATGTATACTGAGTTGTTCCTTAAGAAAGCATAAGGGTTATGGAAATTGACAACCACATGGGACCTAGGGCTTAGTCCGCTCCCAGTTTCCCATGTTGATTAATCTAAGAATCTAGCGTGGATATCTTTTGTTACTATTGTTAGACCTAAGACTCGGTCATCCAAATTAATCTAACTAACTTATCTATACCACATGCATAAGTTGATCAGACACACACATATGAGGAATTTAAATAAACACAGGCATTAATCAATTAAAGCATCATAACGTGGCTATTAGCAAAGGTAATCAATGATCATATATATAGGAAAGCATAATTAGGGCTTCAATCGAGCCTTATTTGGAGGTTAGTTTCACATGTTCAGTAAACTAAACATAATAACCATAACTAACTGAAACAAAAAAATAAAACCCGAAGAACGCTGAGGAGACGAGTCATCAATTCCTCTCCAAAGCTTACAACCTCAAGCTTAATCCCCCCAAAAGTCTGTTTTCTATGTTTTAAAAGGCTATATATAGGGCTCTAAGGGTGCTCCGAAACCCTAATTTCCTATTTAAGGTATGGAGACTTCTTTCCAATTCTGGCTCTGCCGCCTCTGGAGCGTGTGCCCTCGAGCGCACGTGTGCGCTCAAGCCTTTTGAGTGTGTGCTCGTGTGCCTGTGCGCTCGTTCACAAGGGAGGTGCGCTTGAGTGAACTTTGTTGGTTTTGCAGATCTTCACTTTTTATTCCTTAAAGCTCCAAAATGTCTTCTTTTTGTTAAAGCCCTATGAAAAACACATAAAACACGAAAATGAAGTAGAATCTACTAAAATAGGTAAACAAAGAGCCTAACAAACATAAATTAAAGGGCTTAAATATGACTATTTAAGCACCTATCAACATGGGACAAAGCATATAAGGCTTAGTCAAAATGCTCGGCGTTGGAGACATGGGCCCAAGCATATCAAGCTCAATCAAAATGCTCGGCCTTAGAGACGTAGGACCGAGCATAAGAGGCTTAGTCAAAATGCTTGACTTTGGAGATGTGAGATTGAGAATGAGGCTTAGTTAAAATGCTCGTCCTTGGAGACGTGGGCTCGAGCATATGAGGCTGTAACAACCCATCCCCGGTTGGCCACCCCCGAGATGGTGTCATCACATTTTGAAAATCTCAGCATGACAAATATATGCAACCATAAAAATAATACTAACAAAAACAATTACATCAATCCCCAACCCTCAACAGGGGAGATACATAAATCTGATATTAACTTAAACATAATATACAGCGTAAAATGCATGAATATTTACAAATAAATTTTTATTTTATTTTCTCATTAGTCTGAGGATGTTGACATGTATGTGGCTTACAGAAAATAAATTCATGTGACTCTCAACCCACCAGATTATCTGACCTGCTTGCTACCTGAAATCCTTTTACAATGAGGGATGAGCTTCACAAGCTCAGTGAGTTAAATTTACTATAAGTACTCAATTTGTATAAATGATCTTTCAATATTTAATCAATTATATCTCACTTAACTTGATAATAGCATTCTACTATTACTACACATATCAAAAGATCAATTCTCTATCAATCTCTTCTTCTTATTTATTGATTCACCTAAAGACCATAAATTATCTCAAAATTACCTCGTAATGAGGTTCACCTCATAAAGTCTACCATTTAGATGTTCTTATCACCATAATTGTCTCTCTGTGGCACTCATCCATCTATAAATAAATTCACAATAACACACCACACATCAATATTTCACTAATGCAAGCAATAATTAAAACAGATGCAATGCATGAATTATTATTGGGGAACGTCTTCCCACATGCCGACATGTTTTTATCTTAGACCGGCTACCTTCCCGGTTATTGTTGAGTGCCAAATATTTCATATTTTGGCCCTTTAATTTACATTTGTTAGCTTAGGAATTTGTTATTTTGAGTTGTTTTCGTTGTTTTACTAGTTTACAAGCACTCGGAAAGGAGTTTCACTAAAATTGCCAGAATTGCCTGTACAGATCAGTCATTTTTGTGGATTTTACTGTATTAATTCAAAAAGAACTGGAAGATGAGCCATACATTCTTTGAAAGATCTAGATATATATTTTCTGAGGAATTTTATGGCTCATAAAAATGATTTTTCTAGAGAAATTTATGCCAGTTTTAGTAGACAAAGGTCAGGCTATGTGTGATTTCAGCGTGGCAGATCAGTCATTTTTTGTGGATTTTACTTTATTGATTCAGGAAGAACCAGGAGATGAGCTATATCTTTTTAGAAAGATATGCATGTCTATTTCTGTGGAATTTTACGGCTCATAAAAATGATATTTCTAGAGAAAGTTAAGGCAGTTTTAGTAGACAAAGGTCAGGTAGTGCACCATGCTGTGCTCGAGCGCACAAGACTGTGATCGAGCACACAAGACTGTGATCGAGCACACTCGGGCAGTATCCCACATCGAATTTGAAACACATTGTACTCTTGAGTTTCCCTATAAAAGCCTCACCTCACTGAAGCAATTAGTGTGCAATCCGGAGGACTTCTGCTAGCATTCTAGTGGATCTCATAGGCTTTGCTACCACGAGGGGAAGCGTCGCCCAACAGCGAGTGGAATTTCTCCCAATATATAGTCAGTTTTAATTTATTTATTTTTTAGTTTTAAAGTTTAATGTTTAGCACTTTTATTGTGAACTTTAGTTTTATAATTATGAGAGGCTAAAATCTTCATCTAAGGTTGAAGATGAAGCCTCGCCATTGTTTGGCATAATATTTTCAGATTTGTTCATACAATTATGATATTTTTAGTATAAATGTTTTTTTCAATTATTTGAGTAAAATATTATGATTGATTGCTTTTAAATTGTTAAATTGGATATTCCTTGTGTTTCATCTGCCGGATACGGTGGATCATTCAAATTAGATTGGATATCCATTGTGATTTGTGAATTAAACAGATACATTGGATGGTTTTGGTTTAGTTTGGGTATTCGCCGTGATTTGTATAATGGTGGATTCATGGAATGATTTGATAGATTATTTTTATATAGAACATGAAGATATATGTTTTACTTTGGTGAGTGGATTCAGAAAACCTTAGTATTTTTATCAGTTGTTTTAAAATCAATATAATTTAGTTTATATTTCTTTGTAAGATACAATCTAAAATTCGGAACTAGGTTAAAATAGGGTTAGTTTAGATAAAAATATATTTTCATAACGCAATTCCCTGTGGATTCGACCTCGCATTTGCATAACACTATATTGCAAACAACTCGTACGTTTGCGAGTAATTTAAAACTCACAACAAGTTTTTAGCGCCGTTGCCGGGGAGTTTTGTTTGTGAAAAATAAATTTTTGTCTGAATTGATTTTATTTTTCTACTAGTTTAGTTAGCATTTTTGTTTTATTTTTATTTTTGCAATTTTATTTTTGTTTATTTGTTTTTATTTGCAATCGACTATAAAAAAAATATATAAAAAATTTGCTAATTTTTGTTGACCCATTTTGTGAGTATTGTGTTTTCTGTTTTTGCATTTATTTTATATTATCTTATTGTTATTTGTTATTTGTATTTTATTTAATTCTTTTGTTTCTGTTGGTTAGTCTATATTAGTGCTGTTTGTTTGGTGTATGCTTGGTTGGAGATCCCTGAACTTAGAGTCAATACCTTTAGATCCCGAATTAGAAAGAACTCTTAGGAGACAGAAGAGAGCACTTGTTAAAAGAGAGATAATTGAGATGGGACAAAATTTTTGGAATATAAATCAACTTGAGAATGTAAAGCAACTTAGAGGTTGGAACGTGGACTTCACTATATCCCTTAGGGATTTGTTCGCACCCGTTGCGACTAACTCCCCTTCTTGTATAGTGTTGCCACCAACTAATGCTATCCATTTTGATCTAAAGCCACAGACATTGGAGGACAACCTCAAGGATTTCATGAAGATGACTGGCCAGTCCATCAATGCAGCTAATATATTCAATGTTGATAGCGGTTCCATTTGTGCTAGTCCTATGCATTTAGCACAGAATTGTCCATCAATGCTGGCTTTTGCCAAGTATCCCATGGAACAAGTGAATGCTTTCAATGACTATTGGAGGCAATCAAATGAATCTTACTCTGAGACTTACAATCCAGGGTGGCGGAACCACCCTAATTTTTCATGGGAACAAAACCAACCGATGAATCAGGGAAGAGCCCTTCATCATACTCACAATCAATACCCTCATGGATTTCCTCCACCATTTCCAAGTCATGGTCGTTCAACCCATCCAGCACCATCACCCGCTTACCATGCTCCCACTCAAGCGCCAGCGCCGGTTTCACAGTCTCTAGAGGACACCCTTAAGGATTTCATGAAGATGACCGGCCAATCCATCGGCGAAGTAAGGAGTGCAACAATGGTAAACACCCAAGCGATTGCCAAGCTAGAGAGTCAAATTGATCAAATCGTAAGTCATGTGGGTGAAAGAGAGAAGGGAAAGTTCCCTAGTCAACCCGTGCCCAACCCGATGGAACAGTTTACAGTTGGAAATTCATCAACTCCTATGCATGGGCAGGAACAAGTGCAATCGATTGTCACATTGAGGTCTGGGAGATAAGTGGACAATCAAGTGGAAAAGAACCCTGCAATACAGCAAGGGCAAGAAAGTGGCAACAAGGAGAAGATAAATGTTGAGCCATCTACAGCCACACCTACTATTAAGGATCTCCCTAGGTTCTTTGTACCTATAGTGCCTTACCCTGAGAGATTACAAGCGCCCAAGAAAGGAGGGGAGTCTGAGGACATTCTGGAGGCATGCTTTGCTCAGTTCGGAGAGGATTTGGATTTGGATAAGTTACTTGAGCAAGTGAATGCTATTTTGGAGTCTGCTCCTCAGGAGAGCAGTAAGATGGAGGAGACCGCAGCACCTAAGCCCCCCATAAGGAACTTAAGCCTTTACTAGACAATCTTAAGTATAAGTTCCTAGGTCCAGCAAATTCTTTGCCTGTGATTATAGCTTTAGATTTGGTTGATGCTCAAGATGAGCAATTATTAGACATTTGAAGAGAGCACAAAGAAGCTATCAGTTGGACTATTGAGGATATCAAAGAGATCAGACCCTCGGTGGTGATGCACAAGATACATTTGGAGAAGAATGCCAAGTTATCGAGGGAGCCACAGAGAAGGCTCCACCTAGCTATGCAAGAGGTTGTGAGGACTGAAGTGATAAAGTTATTAGATGCAAGGATCATTTATCCAATATTTGATAGCAAGTGGGTGAGCTCGATCCATGTCGTGCTCAAGCGGGCAGGATTGACGGTAGTGAAGCATAAGGACGATGAGTTGGTGCCAACTCGTGTTCAGTCAGGATGGAGAGTGTGTTTGGACTACCGTAAGTTGAATGCCCACAAGGAAAGATCATTTTCCACTTCCATTTATTGATCAGATACTAGAGCGTTTAGCTGGGCACGATTACTAATGCTGAGTCTGGCGGAAGACGTTAAACTTAGCGTTCATGGGAGATACCCCACAGCATATCCTTTCTGTTTATTTATTATTTTACATATTTCTTGTTACTGTTTTTCTCTAGTGTTTTTTGTTTTCCAGTCTTTATTTTTCAAGGACAAAGCATACTTCAGATCAAGTTTGGGGGTATACTATGAGCCATACAAGTCCAGATAGTTCTCTATATCCGAGGTCAGCTCTTTCCATATTATTCACACATTGGGGTCAATGTGTAATTTAAGTTTGGGGGTATGGGAGACACATTACACACACTTTGTCCTAATTTGTTGTTGTTTTTCTTCATTTAGAAAAAAAGAAAAAGAAATAAGGTAAATGCATGCTCATGTTATTTTGAAATTTTAGTTGATCTAAACAAATACTGTGATGTGATGTCATTGGTGAGCTTAAAATTGTGAACACATGATTTGATGATAGAGTTTTAAAACTTTGTTACTTACTTTAGGCATTTGAGAATTCACATGTTTGATCTAATCTGACACGAGCACATTAGCACAAAATTGTGTGAGGTATGACATACTATTTCAATGTGTATGTTTCCTTGACTTAACTGAAACTGGATGACTTGTAGGATAAACACTTTGGCCTAGAAACGTAAATAAAATAAAATAAAATTATAATGATCATCAATAAACTTTCCACTGAGTAACTGGACCTCTTGCCTCAGTAAGCAGTGACTGTTCAAGTCAAAAGGTGGGAATTTTATTCATAATGATCATTGCGAAACTTTTCGTTGAGTAACTGGACCTTTTGCCTCAGTAAGCAGTGAGTGTTCACGTCAAAAGGTGGGAATTTTGTTTGGTAGCATTAAGGCTAGTTTAGTTTCGTAGCCTTTTTAACTCGAGTTAGTAAGTCCTTAGGGGTGTCTTTACACCTAATGCCCTAAAACCATATGGTTTGGGAGTCGTTGACTCAACACTTGATACATGGGTCAATTAGAAAGCTTAAGGGAACTAAACATAGCAGAGCCTTATAATAAATAAAAAATTATAAAAAATAAAATAAAAATATGCCATCGTTGTTCATTCTGATGAGAAATTCTGCGAATCTTGAGACATGGAGATATTGTACATTGAAGTTATTTGGAAACCTCATTTGTATATGCTAATTCACTTTACACTGATTCAAGCTTGTGATGTCTTAGCCTGCCTCTTGTAAGTAATTAGGTTTTAAAATTGCTATTCATTGCGAAGATGGGTTATATTTTTTTAAGCTTGCTCATGAATGAATATCATGGTTTTGAGTGCTCCTTAAATTTTTGGATACCATGAGTGATGAACTTATATGTTCTTTGTTTTTCATTCAGATTTTTATTTTGTTTTGCTAAGGGACTAGCAAAATGTAAGTTTGGGGGTATTTGTTGAGTGCCAAATATTGCATATTTTGGCCCCTTAATTTACATTTGTTAGTTTATGAATTTGTTACTTTGAGTTGTTTTCGTTGTTTTACAAGTTTACAAGCACTCGGAAAAGAGTTTCACTAAAATTGCCAGAATTTCTTGTACAGATCAGTAATTTTTGTGGATTTTACTGTATTGATTTAGGGAGAACCAGGAGATGAGCCATATATTCTTTGAAAGATCTGGAAGTCTATTTTCTGGGAAATTTTACGGCTCATAAAAATGATTTTTCTAGAGAAAGTTATGCCAGTTTTAGTAGACAAATGTTAGGCTATGTGTGATTTTAGCGTGGCAGATCAGTCATTTTTGTGTTTCATCTGCTGGATACAGCAGATCATTCAAATTAGATTGGATATCCATTGTGATTTGTGAATTAAACAGATACATTGGATGGTTTTGATTTAGTTTGGGTATTCGTCGTGATTTGTATAATGGTGGATTCATGGAATGATTTGATAGATTATTTTTATATAGAACATGAAGATATATGCTTTACTTTGGTGGGGTGGATTCAGAAAACCTTAGTATTTTTATCAATTGTTTTAAAATCAATTTAGTTTAGTCTATATTTCTTTGCAAGATACAATCTAAAATTCGGAACTAGGTTAAAATAGGGTTAGTTTAGATAAAAATATATTTTCACAACGTAAGTCCCTATGGATTCGACCTCGCACTTGCACAACACTATATTGCAAACGACTCGTGCGCTTGCGAGTAATTTAAAACTCACAACAGTTATTTCATTCTCATTTAGACCAACTTTCTTTCCGGTTCTTTTATTCTTATTTGACCGACTGCCTTCTCGATTCTTTCATTTTCATTAGACTAGCTACCTTCCTGGTTCTTTCAGTTTTTATTAGATCGACTGCCTTCCCGGTTTTTTTCTTTTATTTAATGCATATACATATGAGCAATGATATGAAATATGCATATGAATAATAACATTAAAAAAAACATGAATTCAAATATTTAAATTTAGCTATCTTATCTTTCCTCAAATTATATAAAAAAAAATCCCACTAAATTCCTCTCATCATAAATCACATCAATTCATCCATCTTAGCTTGTCAAGATCCACTAATTTTCATCTCCTCATAATTTGTATCAAAACATCAACCATAGCTCATCAAGAATTTCACTTATCACTTTTATTATTAAATCAACTTATTATTCCAAAAAAAATTATTATTTCTCCCCTAATAATTTTCTACATTACCAAAATTCATATCATACCTATCAATCAAATTTTTATCTATCACCAAAGTATAAGCTAATAATTTATTTAATATTATCATTAGATAATTTCATTTTTTATTTAGATTACTTAAAGTAAATCTAACTTACCACATAGCACTTAAAGCTACTTGTGGATCATCTCCTTGCTTTTCCCGTTCCTTTCTGAAATTTTTCCCAGTTGCTAACCGTCAACACCTGATATAGTATTTATATTAAATCTCTAACTATTTCTTCAATTCTTCATAAACCACACCCTTTGAAAATTCTCACTTTGACTTCCGTGAAATTTCATGAATGCTAAAAATTCAAAACTTCTGTTTTTCTGATAGCTTCCCGTGATTCTCTATGAAATTTCACCATAAATCCCTTCAAAATTTTGCTCTTTTAACCTTTCTTTGGTCCCCAAGTGTTTAAGAAAATAGAGTAATTTAAAGGAAACTAAACGAAATTTGGTACGTATTAATTGTGTGAACAGATTATACATATATATGTGTGAAAGTTTGATAAAAAACTTTAACAGCTCAAAGGCAAAAAGCCTTTTTAGTCTTTTAACAAGCCTCCAAGTTTATGAGACTTGGAGACATGCAATTCTCTATTTGATACTTGGCAGCAGGTGTTGCACCTGCTGCCATGTTTGTTTGTGTTTTTTTTTTTACGCATTTTTTTCTCTTTCTTATTTTTTTTCTTTTTCCTTTTTCTTTTTACTGTTCATGTTTTTTTTTATATTTTTTCTTTTCTTTTCTTTTTTCTTTGTAACTACGACGCCACGCGTCCAGTTTTTTTTAAAAGAATTATTTTATCCAATACTAAATCCTTTGTGTAAATGTATTATTTTAATTTCATATCATATTTATTAAATTACTTCTTTAATCTTACTTTACGATTACGGGTATTATAGAGGCTTAGTCAAAATGTTTGGCCTTGGAGACGTAAGACTGAGCATATGAGGCTTTGTCAAAATGCTCGACCTTGGAGGCATGGGACCGAGCATATGAAGCTTAGTCAAAACGCTCAGCCTTGGAGACGTGGGTTCGAGCATATGAGGCTCAATCAAAATGCTCGGCCTTGGAGACGTGGGACAGAGCATATGAGGCTTAGTCAAAATGCTCAGACTTGGAGATGTGGGACCGAGCAGATAAAGCTTAGTCAAAATGCTCAGCCTTCGAGATTTTCAGTAGAAAAGTTGAATTATGGGGTGTTTGACCTGCGTAGTCTCTTGGGCTGCCCTCTTTTTGAGCTCATAGAGAACTTTTGATCTATTCATTTAGGTTTGGGCCCATTGAGGGCCTTTGGACCATCTTTTTGCTTTGGGCCCATAGAAGGCCTTTGGGCTGTCCATTTTGCTTTAGGCCGAAATAGTTAATTTGGGCTCTCTCTTTTGCTTTGGCCCATAGAGGATCTTAATGGCAGAACATTCTGCAGGGGCATTTAATGTTGGAGCGTTGCACTATTGTTTTAGGGAGTGAAAAGATGACTCATACCCTTGATGGTACGCTCTTCAGCTGCCTTGGGGAATGAAACATTGGCATTTGCCCTTGATTATGTGAAACATTAGGACTTTAAAGCTGGGGATGGAGTTAATTTCCCTCGTAGATCACGCTTGGACTCTTATATAGAGGGGAGTTTCTTCTCATTTTTTTACTTCATTCTTTTGCACTTGGAGAGAAAATCTTGAGAGCTCTTAGAGTCTTCCAAAGTTTGATAGCCCTCGAAGTCTTCTGTCAATCAGAGAGGCTGGTCATTTGGAGAAGGTTTGAGATGTTGGAACTTGTTTGGGGTCAGATTCAGTGGAGTGCTCGGGGTTGTTTCTTTGGTGATATACTTTGTTGGTGATTTCTTCCTTTTTTTCACTTTTACAGTGTCTTCTGTAGGTAGTTATCACGATAGGTTTAGTGATAGTTGTAACAGTAGTGAGGATAGTGAAGAACTATCTAGGGAGTTGAACAAAGCCATGGGTTTGGACCGTGGCTCAAGTGAGGGTGAGGCCTCGGGAAGCAATGGTGCTCGGGAGGGACCATTGGCTATGGTTCCCTATGAGGGAAAGGAAGAGGATGAGGAGGATGAGGATTCTTCTTCTGAGGATGAGGAGGATAATGTACTTGCTGAGCTCAGGGGAGATACGAGGGTGGAAGAAAGAGTACAATGGTCATATGGGGCAAATTCTGTGCCAAATAAACTGGAAGCAGAGGAGCTCGAGGCTATTAGGCGTGAATACTGGATTCCCAATGAGTATGTTTTGAGGAATGCTGGTGTAGGGGAGAGAGTTTGCGATGTCCTCTTGAGCCAAAAACCCTTCGAAATTTGTGTTTATGCCCAACACCTGAAGGATGGGCTCAAATTCCCTCTTTACCCTTACTTTTGCCTGGTTTTGAGGTATTTTAACATAGTATTATGCTAATTAGTGCCCAACTCCATGTGTTTGATTACCGTATTCATATACATTTGCACAGATGTGAAGGAGCTGATGAATTTAAATGTTTTCAAAGCTCATTTCCATATCAGTAAGCATGGCCAGCATGGTTGCGTAATAATTAGCTCTAGGGCTAAGAAGGGTTTGTTGAAGAAAACACCCATGTCCATCAAGTAGTGAAAGAAAACATCTTTTATGTTCAGAGTAAGAAGAGTTTTGGAGTCCCACTGACTTAGAGTATGGATCGTATGGGTAAATGCAAGAAGCTTCATCTCTTTAATCATGAACAGGAGATACTGATAGCCATGGTTGTCGTGTCCATTGATGTTAGTGTTTTATATGATAATGAGGAGCTGGCGAAGCATGATCTCTGCCCTCGATGCTCAAAAAGGACCATTAAGAGTGGTATACCCTTGAATAACCCTTTTTATTATTTTTTTTCCTTCTTTTTTCTTATATTTGTGATTTTATTGGATAGAGATGGAAGCTACAACGAAGGCTAGAAATCAGACAAAGAAGATAACCCTAGAGAAGTAGAAGGCTGCTCAAGCAGGTAAGCAGCCTATTTCGACCAAGCAGGGGCCAAAGAAGCAGCCTCAGGCTCCTTCTTTCGCTCCCATTGATGTTAATGGTTCGAGCTCTTTCGAGCTTTCAGCTGAGTCGAGGACTACTTCACTTGCACCTCTACCAGAGCCTTTGCACCCCTCATCTTCCTCTCAAGGGGCCCTTTTAGATGCTTGGGTCTTTATATCCAACTAGGGCATAAAAACGGACGACTCCATGTTCGCCCATGCTCGGATGGCGATGGAGCATCTTGTCTTAGGTATTCCTCCATGAGACGTGATTGAGCTCGGGAGGAAGTCTATTAAGAACCTATGCTCTGTGGCTATGGTCTTAGCCTTATAAGTGAACGTATTTGCCTTAGCTTGTTTTTACCTTTAATTATTCTTGCTCTGGAGTAATTCAACGTGTTTTTATGTTTTCTTGCCTCAGTCGAGTGTCGTGAATGGGATGATGTCCCGCCACTACTTAGACCTGAACAACAAGCTGACCAGGTGCCAACAAAAGTTGGATGACAACTATGGGCTCATCCAACAACTGCAGAGTTCTTTGGATAGAGTTCACCTCGGCAAAGAGGAAACTGACAAGGCCAAGGTCGAGGTTATGGAGGAATGGGAAGCGATGAGGAGGGAGAGGGAGGCTACCAGGGCTGCCGAACAGTGCCTGAAGAGTGAGATAGAGGTAGCCATCAGAAGGGACATAGAGGAAGCCATGGCCAACTTCAAGAACTTTTCCTCCTTTCAGGAGACCATGGAGGAGGAAAGAAGGCTCTTGTACCTTGAAGGGTTCATAGAAGCCAAAAGGAAGGCTAAGTTTCTCTTTCCCTCGGTCGATTTCTCGGCCCTTGAGCTTTCAACTTCATGGGAAAATGGTGTTGTAGTCGTCCCCTATGAAGAGGATGATGAGGTATAGGCCCAACTGAGCAGTGTCATGGAAGAGGTCGTATCTGATAGGGAGGTCGACCTTTAAGGGCTTGCAGTTTTTCCTTTTTTCTTCTTGTACTCTAATGGGTAGTGCCTTTTAGATTTGTAAACATACTTTTTATTATTGAAATTCCATCTTTTTGGAATGTCACCCTTTGCAAACATTTTTTCAGTGACGAGGTAGTTCAAGGGTAGATGACTTGGAAAGAAAAATGTAGGGGAAAAACAAAATGTTTTTTCATTGATAACCGAGACATTTCACAAGTTACACGCGAAACAAATAGTGTGTAAAACTCAAAGGGGGAGTACACTATTGATAGAACAAGCGAAGGTTCTTTGTATTCCAATTTCAAGGGATGGGCTTGCCACTCAATTCTTCAAGCTCAAACGTACTGGCTCGACAAACTCTCTTGATGCGATATGGACCTTCCTAGTTAGGGAGGAGCTTTCTTTTTCCCTGAGGAGAGAATACTTCATTTTTTCATAGAACGAGATCATGCAGCTTAAAATTCCTCTCTCGGAGTGGAGAATTGTAATACCTAGCCATTCTTTGCTGATAAGCGGCTAACCGAATCTGAGCTTTGTCTCGAGCTTCGTCGATAAGATTGGTATCCATCTTCAAGGCTTCTTCGTTGTTGGTTTGTTCAAAGTTATGCACCTGTAGTGAGGGTACATCAATTTCCAAGGGGAAGACCGCTTTAGAATCATATGCCATAAAGAAAGGAGTTTCTCCGATGGGGATCCGAGTGATGGTTCGATAAGCCTATAGTACGTTTGGAAGATGGTTGATCCATTGCTTATTAGCCTTGTCTAATCTTTTCTCGATGCCCTACAGGAGTGTCCTGTTTGTCACCTCGGCTTACCCATTAGCTTACGGATACCTTACAGAAGAGAACCAATGCTCAATACAAAGCTTTTCACATAATGCCTTGAACTAAGCGCTATCAAACTGTTTGCCGTTATCGATAACCAATACTTGGGGTATGCCGAACCGACACACTATAGACTTCCAGACCAAACCTCAAGCTTAATGATCAGTTATACTGATGAGTGGTTCAGTTTCTACCCACTTGATGAAATAATCTATCGCCATAATAAGATATCCATTCCCCACATGGCGAAGGAAAGTGAGCTGGTGATATAGGTAAGAGGATTCACCGGCCTGTGGGGTACAGAAGAATAATGCTGATAGTTTATGAATTTCTTAACTAGTTTCGTTGCATCTCTTTGCATTTTGGGCCAGTAGTATCCTTGACGAATTACCTTGAAGGCCAATGCTCGGCTTCCAAGGTGATTTCTGCATATCCCTTCGTGAACCTCCCGAAGAGCATAATCGGCTTCAGTGGGCCTGATAAGTGTAATTTTTACTAATCATTTACATATTAAAATTGTTATTTTTCCTTTATTTCTTTTGATTTGATTTTCTTTTGTTTGAAGGAATGAGAAGGTTTATTGAGAAAAAGACTGATATGCGTAGAAGATTAAAAACACCTAATGGTTGTATGAATCAGGATGTGTGCCTATTGTGTTCAAAACCAGAGCTGACTCGAAAATCTAATTCACAAAGGTGCACAAGCCTAAGACATTGTGCACAAACCGCATGCGTGATCCAACATTTGGTCCAAGCTCGCGCCACTCCAATTCTGCTCAATCACGCCAGATTGCATGCTCGCACAACGTCAATTGCTTGTGCCACACTTTTTCCTATTTTGTTTTATATTTCCTTTTAGTTACTTTCCTATTTCATGTTTTCCTAGTAGTAGAAGTATTTCCCATTTCAGTGTCTTTCCTTTTCTTAGTGCCGCACTTTTTCCTATTTTGTGTTATATTTCCTTTTTGTTACTTTCCTATTTATGGTTTTCCTAGTAGTAGAAGTATTTTCCATTTCAGTGTCTTTTCTTTTCCTAGAAAGAGTAGTATTATTGTACTTTCCTTTTCTTTTCTAGGAGTTAGCCTATATATATATGGTCGGGTGCACTCTTATTGAAGAGACTTGAGATTTTTCCTAGACAAGAGAATAAAGAGAGAAGAGAAGGAGGGCAGCTGCCAAGTCTTAATGAAGAGAGATCTTAAATAATCTTGAATGCTTCATCAAGTTATTTCAATCAAAAGAGTTTTATTCTCTTCTCTTTAGTTTTCTTTTGATGCATTCCAATAAGAACATGGTTGATTTCAGATTTGTTATGAATTAATTTTATTTTTCTAGGGCTTTGATGTAGTCTAGCTTTGAACACACAATTTAAATTCCAAGTTATTTTATTTCAATTTTTTTATGTTGAGTGTTTATCCTTGGTCTTATTGTTTACAATTTTCTTGCCAATTATTGTTTTATTTATTGAATCATAATGAAACCAAGAGGTAATTTGTGATTTGAAGCTTTTAGGCTTAAACACCATTAGTTGAGCAAAAGATATAGATACTTTACCGCAATTAGTGTGATTTTAGATTAAGGAAAATCCAAAAAACTTAATGAATCTTCAAATAATTTAATTTACATAGAGATATAATGAATTATTAGGTAGAGATATTTCTAATGTTATTCGAGAGAAAACATTGAATAATTAAGGGATTTATATTTCATCAACTTGAAAAATTGGAATTTTATAATAAGGAATAATAAATTGTGTGGGATTAGCTAGGTGAAATCAAAAGCTCTAGATTATTTTTATTATCTTTACAACCTTAAGTTTTATTCTGTTTTCTTTTAATTTCTCTTTGTGAAGCATTTTAGTTTAATGTAGGTGGTAAAGTCTTAAAAATTTCGGTTTTATTTCCAAATAGTAAATAATTTAGTAAATTTCAATACTCAATAGCATAATTAGTCCTTGTGGGTTTGACTCTTTTTTCTTTAAAACTTTACTACTTGTTGCAATTTTGTTCACTTGCAAATATTTTCACACCAAGTTATTGGCGTCGTTGCCAGGGACTAACTCTTTGTATTCGATAGTAATACTAGCTAGATTGTTACTAATTTGGATTTTTTTTTAGATTAGTGATTAGATATCAATTTTTCTTTTCTTTTCTTTTATTTTAGAATTTAAAAGTGTATGCCCCGATCTAAACCATTAGAGTCTACACTTTTTGATCTTGAGATTGAGAGAACTTTGCATTAAATCAAGAAAAAGAAGAAGTAAGAAGTCACCACACCTGCTATCACTATGGCGGATCAGCAGAATGGAGAGGCGAATAGGGCTTTGAGGGACTATGCTACATCTAGCATAAGGAGGCCAGCTATACAAGCTAATAATTTCGAGATTAAGCCGGCGATAATTCAAATGATATAGTAAACTGTTCCGTTTGGGGGGCCATCGCAGGAGGATCCTAATGTTCATATCGCAAATTTTCTAGAGATTTGCGACACCTTCAAGCACAATGGAGTGATGGATGATTCTATTCATTTGAGACTTTTCCATTTTTCACTCAAAGAAAAAGAGAAATTCTGGTTGAATTCTCTACCACCTGGTGTCATTATTACCTGGGAGGAGTTAGCATAAAAATTTTTGGCAAAACATTCCCCTCCGGCCAAGACAGAAAAGCTAAGGAATGATATTACCACATTCACTCTATTTGAAAATGAATCTTTGTATGAAGCATGGAGAGGTACAAAGATTTATTACGAAAGTGTTCTCATCATGACCTTCCAGCATGGCTTCAAGTCCAAGTATTTTACAGTGGTTTAGAAGCTACAAACATGTCCATAGTTGATGCAGCACCTGGAGGAGCTTTAATGAGTAAAACTCATGAAGCATCTTATGAATTTTTGGAGGAACTGGAATCCAACAACTATCAATGGCCTTCAGAGAAAGCAATGCCAAGAAAGATGGCTGGAGTTTTTGAACTTGATTCTATTACCACATTGACGGCACAAATGGCAACTTTATCTAAACAACTAGGAACTTTACTAAGCAATATCGTTACCAATCCTAAGGCACATGTCAAAGCAATAGCATTGAGAAGTAGGAGGATAATTGAGCAGCCACAAGAAGCAAGTACCGAGCAAGATAAAGCTAAAAATCATGTGTCATCTGAGCCAAAGATAGAGGAATTGGAGCAGTAAGTGACTGACCAACAAGCTGGAAATTCTAAAGAGAATAAAAAAGCTTCAAAACCCAGGAATTCCAGGGAGTTTACATCTGAAACTAATTCTCCTTCAATTTATGATCCACCGATTCATTTTCCTCAAAGACTTAAAAAATAATAATAATTTAGATAATCAATTCTTTAAATTTTCTAGTATTTTTAAGCAACTGCATATTAATATTCATCTTATTGAAGCTTTAGAGCAAATGCCTAAATACACTAAGTTTTTTAAAGATATTTTATCAAACAAGCAGAAGTTGGAAGAGCATGAGACGGTGATGTTAACCGAAGAGAGTAGCGCCATTTTATAAAAGAAGTTGCCTTCTAAATTGAAATATCCAAGGAGTTTTATGATTCCTTGCACTATAGGAAATTCTTATTTTGATAAAGCTTTATGTGATTTAGGAGCAAGTATTAATCTTATACCTTTTTCAGTTTTCAGGAAGTTAGGTCTTGGAGAAACAAAGCCTACTACAGTCTCTTTACAATTGGCAAACTGATCTATCAAGCACCCGCGAGCACTCATTGAAGACATTTTGGTGAAGGTGGACAAGTATTTTTCCAGCGGATTTTATTGTGCTAGACATGGAGGAGGATGAGGAAATACCTTTGATTTTTGGGCGACCGTTTCTTGCTATAAGGGGAACTTTAATTGATATCCAAAAAAAGGAAACTTATTTTGAGGGTTAATGATGAGCATGTTACTTTTGATGTATTTAAGGCTGTGGATTTTCCTTCTGAAGTACACTCTTGTTTTCAAATTAGTGACATAGACTTAGTGGTGGCCAAGATCTACAAGGCTGGATTTTCAAAGCTGCCACTTGATATGTGTCTTACTCATTCTAAAACTCTTGAATCCGAGAATGAAGAGGTTAGGGAGTGTGTAAGGTATTTGGAAGCTACACCATCCTTTCATCCTTCCATAAAGTCGAAATTGGAAGAGCTAGGTTCATCCATGCTGACATCTTCAAGTAAGGAACCACTCAAACTTGAGCTCAAACTGCTTCCGTCAAATTTGAGGTATGCTTTCTTAGGGTAAGACTTTACTTTTCCATTATTATTAATGGTTCTTTAAGTGATGTAGAGGAAGAAAAGTTGCTAAGAGTTTTAAGGGAGCATAAGATGGCTTTGGGTGGACAATCTCAGATATCAAGGGAATTAGTCCTTCGATTTGTATGCATAAGATTTTAATGGAGGATGGTTTCAAGCCGATAGTTCAACTGCAATGGAGATTGAATCCATCAATGCAAGAAGTGCTGCATAAATAAGTATTGAGGCTCTTAGATACTGGAATTATCTATCCAATCTCGGATAATGCGTGGGTAAGTCCGGTTCAAGTGGTCCTAAAGAAACGAGGAATAACCATGGTAAAGAATGACAACAATGAACTTATACCAACAAGGACAGTCACAGGATGGCGAGTATGCATAGATTATCGAAGACTTAATGATGCAAATCGAAAAGATCATTTTCTATTGCCTTTTATCGACCAAATGTTAGAAAGACTCGCTGGCCATGCTTACTATTGTTTTCTATATGGGTATTCTAGATACAATCAAATCGTAATTGCTCCTGAAGATCAAGAGAAGACTACTTTCACGTGTCCTTACGAAACTTTGCATATAGGAGGATGTCTTTTGGTCTTTGCAATGCTCTAGCCACATTCTAGAGATGCATGATTTCTATTTTCTCCGACATGGTGGAAAAATTTATAGAAGTATTCATGGATGACTTCTCAATTTTTTATTATTCTTTTGATAATTGTTTATCCAACTTGTCTTTGGTTTTACAGCGATGTGAGGAGACTAATTTAGTTTTAAACTAAAAAAAATGCCACTTTATGGTCGAGGAAGGGATAGTACTTGGTCATCGAATTTTCCTTAAGGGAATTGAAGTCAATAGAGCTAAAATAGATGTTATTGACAAACTCCCACCACCGGCCAATGTGGAGGGCATGAGAAGTTTCTTGGGTCACACTAGATTTTATTGACGGTTCATTAAGGATTTTTCTCAAATTACTAAACCTCTTTGCAATCTTTTAATTAAAGATACACTGTTTGATTTTTCTCATGAATGCTTGCATGCTTTTGAAACATTGAAAAAGAAATTAATTTCAGCACCTATAATTGTTTCACCAGATTGGAATTTACCTTTTGAATTGATGTGTGATGCTATTGATTTTGTTGTAGGAGCTGTTTTAGGGTAGAGAAAAGAAAAATTTTCATGTTATTTATTATGCAAGTAGGACTTTAACGGAAGCTCAACTTAATTATTCTACTACTGAAAAAGAATTATTAGTGGTTGTTTTTGCTTTTGACAAATTTTGTTCTTGCTTGATAGATTTGAAGGTGGTTGTCTATACCAATCACTCTGCTCTTAAGTACTTGCTTACGAAGAATGATGCGAAACCAAGATTACTTCGATGGATTTTGCTTCTATAAGAATTTGATTTGGAGATCAAGGACAAGAAGGGTACCGAAAATTTGGTGGCAGATCACTTGTCTCGGATTGAGCCTAAAGGTGTAGATGATGAGCAGTAATTGCCAATTAATAAAACATTTCTGGATGAGCATTTGATGGCTGTACAGGTTATTCCATGATATTTCGACATAGTCAACTACTTGGTGTCGCGAATTCTACCTCCCAGGATAACATATCAAGAAAAGAAGAAGTTCTTCGACTTGAAGTATTATTTTTGGGAGGAACCTTTTCTATTCCGACATTGTACAGATCAAATAAGTAGGAGATGTGTACCCGAAGAAGAGATGGAGAGCATACTCTGACATTGCCACTCATTAGAAGTGGGCGGCCACTTTGGTGGAGCAAAAACAGCAACAAAATTTTCGTAATCTAGGTTTTATTGGCCTTCTATTTTTAAAGATTCTTTTAACTTTGTTAATTTATGTGATCAATTTCAATTGGTTGGGAATATTTCTAGGAAACATGAGATGCCTTTGAATAATATTTCAGTGATTAAATTGTTTAATGTTTAGGGGATAGATTTCATGGGTCTTTTTCCATCTTCGTATTCTAACAAGTTTATTTTGGTGGCTGTAGATTACGTCTCCAAGTGGGTGGAAGCTACTGCTTTGCCGACCAATGATGCCAGGGTTGTGGTGAATTTTCTTCGAAAAAATATATTTTCCCAATTTGGCACTCCAAGGGTGATAATTAGTGATGGTGGGAAGCATTTTTGCAACCGTCCATTTGAAGCTTTACTTACTAAGTATGGAGCTACTCATCATGTGGAAACACCATATCATCCTCAAACAAGTGGCTAAGTTGAGGTCTCCAATAGGGAGCCGAAGCGCATACTTGAGAAGACCGTTAGTATCTCACGAAAGGATTGGGCACAAAGGTTAGATGATGCATTATGGGCTTATAGGACAACATTTAAAACACCGATTGGAATGTCACCTTATCGATTAGTTTATGTAAAATCATTCCATTTACCCATGGAGCTAGAACATAGAGCTTATTGGGCGATAAAGACACTTAATTTTGATTTAATGGTTGCGGGTGAGAAGAGAATGTTGCAAATTAATGAGATGGACGAGTTTCACAATGATGCTTATGACAATGCTCGGATTTACAAGGATAAAACTAAAAGATGGCATGATAAGCATATTTTGAGAAGGGAGTTCGAAGTGGGGCAAAAAGTTTTACTATTCAATTCAAGACTTCAACTTTTTCCAGGAAAGTTGCAATCTAGGTGGTCGGGACCATTTGTTGTGACTCGTGTTTTTCCGTATGGAGTGGTTGAAGTTCATCATGAGACAAAAGGGACATTCAAGGTTAACATATAGAGGTTGAAGCCTTATGTGGATGGAGAATTTAGCATGCAAAAGTTTTCCATCAATCTCGTCAATCCTAAATAATGATTTGGAGAATTTCTAGCTATAGACTTTAAATAAAGCGCTTTTTGGGAGGTAACTCAAGTTTTTTTTTTTATTTTTCTCTTTAATTTTTATTTTTGTTTAATCTTTTTTTATATATTTTTGTCTTCATATTGTAGGTCTGTATAAGTTTAGGGGGCTCTCCAATATGTTACACAGTTGCACTTTCAAGGATAACATTCAATTAAAAATCGGGGCAACACTTCTTACCATTTCTTATTCTTTTTATTTTTTCTCATTGAGGATAATGTATTATTTAAGTTTGGGGGAAGGGAGTTTATTTTTATAAAAAAATTCTTTGTTTTTTATTTGATGAATAAAAAGGCCTATGATAAGAATATGGTTGAAATTGATTATAATTTTAAATGAAAATTCTTATTGCTTGAGTCTATTTGTTAATCCTTAACTTGATTATGCTTAATTTGAGATTTCCTATATTCAGCCCATGTTATCATGATCATTAACTCTTTTGCATGCCTAGAGAAATTTTATGTGAATACTGTAAATATTTATGGTCTCAACAAACTCTAGAACTTGTTTGTTAACACTCGAGGCGAAATCTTAGACAAAATATTACTTGGTAAATGATTTAGGCATTCTTTGAATCGATTGAGCCTTTCAAGCTTATTTATTTATTATCTTTATCTCTAGTCGCCCCTTTGAGTTTTGTTGAATTACACTTTGGTCTTATATTTTTTTTCTTTTTATAAAACATCATATTCCCTACCCTATTTAAGCTTAAACACTGGTTTCCTTACTTTTCAAGAGAACTAAGTTTATACAAAGTCAGAAGAGCATGGAAGGTGTGAGAGGTAGAAAGTTTACAAGTAAATTTTATCACAATCCATGTTATCAAAGTCATAAGATTAGGGGTGTGAAAAGTCAACAAGGTGTTAGGAAGTGTTAAAAAAATCAAAAAAATAAGGGGGATCTTTGAAAGAATGATAAAGAAAGGTGTTTTGAAAGATTCAAAGGACTGAAAAGAAGTGTATGTGTTAGAAGTGAGTATGCTCTATTTGTTTTGTTTGTGTTCAAAATTAAGTTCTTTTACTTTGTTTAAATCCTATCTTTTCTTTGTAGCCCTCACCTTAGCCTTACATTACAAGCTTAATAAAGACCTATTGATCCTTTGTAATATTTTTGTTCTACATTAGTGGAGAGTGATTTGAAAAGCAAGCCTATGGATTTGGAATTATAAATTTCATAACTATAGATCCATTATATATTTACCCATTTTCATAAAATCATTGGGAAAGCCAATAATAAAGTGAGAATGATAGGTATGCATGAATGAGAGGGTTGATAATGAGGTAGAATTGAGTTTTGAATTAACTTTTGGACTTCTGTGATATTGAATGATTCCTTTGGATTATAAAATTTAGGTAATCTTTGAGGCAACAAATTTTATGACTTAAACCAATTCTTGTTTTTAGTTGTTTTTCTCTTTTTCTTTGCTTGAGGGCTAACAAATTTTAAGTTTAAGGGAATTTGATAAATGTAATTTTTACATGATTTTTATTACTTGTTTTGTTGGTATTTGTTTAAGGTTTAGACATGGTTTAAAGATGGTTAAATACTAAACCAAGGTTGGATTATTAAAATACAGCAAGTCGAAGGTCTGCACACATGTGTGTGCATCACTTTGGAGCAAGGTAAGGGTGGGCGCACTAGTGTGCGCACTTCTGCACACAAGCTGAAGGAGTGTTGCATAGCTGGGTGAAGGGGCAGCATCAATGTGCGCCGCACCACCCCTTCACCAGCAGTGCACCGCATAGAATGAAGGCTCCAGAAATGCACCAACACCGCACCACTCATCTGTCAGCACAGCACCGTCCAGCAGGTGTGCTGCTTGATGCACACCAGCACCGCACAGCTCCCTACCAGCACTGCACTGCCCAGAGAGTGTGCAAAGGGACTCTGCCCAGCACCGCACCGCGCCCTGTTGAGCACCTAGGCACTAGGCAAAGTGCAGCACACATGGACAACATGTTTTAACCCCCTCTTAGGTGCGTGGGTGCAAGGTTAAAACGCACAGCACCACTTAGGATTGATGGAGGTCCATCATTAAGTGGTAATCATGATCAAAGGGTGAGGATTGAATCTCAAGAATGGACAAGAAGTGGATGCACTATATAAAGGGTCACCTAGGTTCAATCTTAACAAGGTTGTGACATAAGATGTAACGTAACTTGTGAGACATGTGTGTGGATGAGAGAATTGTGTGGGAGTGCAAAGACACAAAACACAAGAGAGACTCATTGTAGAGAGGTTGGTTGTAAAGAAGAAAGGTTAATATAGAATTGATAGAAAGCATTGTAATAGGTTTATCACTTTCTTGTTCTCTTCTTGGTTCCTTCAAGAACTTGAGGTTTCTTGGAGAGGGTTGCTGAATTGTAAAGAACCATTTGATTTAGTGCAGAGAGTTTGGATGAACTTATGGGGACGTAGGCACATTGCCGAACCTCGATAACAAATTGCTTGTCTTCTTTCTTTCTTTGATTTTCTGTTCTTGTCTTTGATTATTGTATTTCTTTCTACAAGTCATTCTAGACTTGGGTGTTTGGAAGATCACCACCTTGGCATCTTGTCAAGGTGATTTCCAACACGTTTACTTATTAAAATTGTTAGTTTCTTTATTTCTTTTGATTTGATTTTATTTGATTTTATTCACTTGTGTTTGAAGGAATGAAAATGTTTATTGAAAAAGAAGACTAATATGCCTAGAAGATTAAAAACACCTAATGGTTGTATGAATCAAGATGTGACCTATTTTGTGCAAGACCAGAACCAACTCGTAAATCCAATTCAAAAAGGCGCACAAGCCCAAGGCATTGCACACAAAACCCATGCATGATTCAACATCTTGTTCAGGCCCGCACCACTCCAATTTTGCTCAATCATGCCAGATTGCATGCGCTCACAACATCAATTGCTTATGCCACACTTTTTCCTATTCTGTATTATATTTCGTTTTAGTTACTTTCCTATTCATGTTTTCGTAGTATTATAAGTATTTCCCATTTCAATGTCTTTCCTTTTCCTAGTGCCACACTTTTTCCTATTTTATGTTATATTTCTTTTTAGTTACTGTCCTATTTCATGTTTTCCTAGTAGTAGAAGTATTTCCCATTTCAGTGTCTTTCCTTTTCCTAAAAGGAGTAGTATTATTGCACTTTCCTTTTTCTTTTCTAGGAGTTTTTCTATATATATGATTGGGTGCTCTCTTATTGAGGAGACTTAAGATTTTTCCTAGACAAGATAATAAAGAGAGAAGAGAAGGAGGGCGGCTGCCAAGTCTCAATGAAGACAAATCTTCAACAATCTTGAATGCTTCATCAACTTATTTCATATAAAAGATTTTTATTCTCTTCTCTTTAGTTTTCTTTCGATGCATTCCAATAAGAACATGGTTGATTTCGGATTTGTTATGAACTAATTTTATTTTTCTAGGGCTTTGATGTAGTCTAGTTTTGAACACACAATTTAAATTCCAAGTTATTTTATTTCAAAGTTTTTTTTTTTATGTTGAGTGTTTATCCTTGATCTTATTGCTTACAATTTTCTGGCCAATTATTGTTTGATTTATTGAATCATAATGAAACCAAGAGGTAATTTGTGATTAGAAGCTTTTAGGATTAAACACCATTAGTTGACCGAAAGATAGAGATACTTTGCCACAATTAGTGTGATTTTATAATAAGAAAAATCCAAAGAATTTAATGAATCTTCAAATGATTTAATTTACATAAAGAGATGAACTATTATATGGAGATATTTCTAATGTTATTCAAGAGAAAAAATTGAATAGTTAATGGATTTATTTTTCATCAACTTGAAAAATTGGAATTTTATTTCAAAGAATAATAAATTGTGTGGGATTATCTAGGTGAAATCAAAAGCTCTAGATTATTTTTATTATCTCTACAACCTTAAGTTTTATTCTTTTTTCTTTTAATTTCTCTTTTTCAAGCACTTTAGTTTAATTTAGGTAGTAAAGTCTTTAAAATTTCCATTTTATTTCCAAAGAGTAAATAATTTGGTAAATTTCAATACTCAATAGCATAATTAGTCTTTGTGGGTTCGAAACTTTTTTCTTTAAAACTTTACTACTTGTTGAGATTTTGTTCACTTGCAAATACTTTCACACAAGGGCCCGAGGTACTTCAGATAAGGCGTGATGAGGCCTTTTTTGTGTAGTTGTCCATCTATGACTACGTACCGAGAAGCATGGGAGATAAGTTTTTTGGCTTTACTCTTTTGCTCAGGGAGTTTACCATTATGTAAATATCGGAGGATCAGATCTGCCCACGTCTCATCTTCAATCACTGGCAGTATATGTACTTTATCAATACTTGGGTTGGCAAGAGTCTCGAGGTAGACAACTCGAGTTAACTTGGTATGTTGAGAGGAGGCAACTCAAGTCAAATCATCAACTTTTGAATTCTTTACGCGAGGAACCTTCGTTATTCAGAATATTATGAATGCGGTGGCAAGTTCCTTAGAATTTTTGAGATACCAAGTGATCTTCTCACCTCTGGCTTAGAATTCACCATTCATATGATTTACTACCAACTACGAGTCATTGTATGTGTCTAGGACTTCAGAGGCCATCGCTTTTGCCAATTTCATCCTAGCGAGTAAGGCCTCGTACTCTGCCTCATTATTGGAAGCTTTGAACTTAAACCTTTAGTGTATTCAATGGTGAACCCGTTAGGATTACAAAGGATGAGCTCTGCTCCACTTTCGATGCTCCTAGAGGAGCCATCTACATGGAGAGTCCACAGCGGAGTTCGTTCAGCTATCTCTGATTTCGATGCTTTACTTGGATCTACTTGGAGCGTTGTTTCTATGATGAAGTCTATGAGGGTCTGAGCCTTGAAGACCTTTCGGGGGTTATTCCATATGTCGAATTCTTCGTGTTCTATAGACCATTTGACCATCCTCCCCAAAATATATGGCTTATAAAGCACTTATCTAAGCGGTTGATCTGTCAAGAGGACGATGGTGTATGCTTGGAAATACAGTCGAAGTTTTCGAGTTGTAATCAAGAGAGAATACGCCATCTTCTCTATCGAGAGGTATCATACCTCTACATCATGGAGAACTTTTCTAACGTAGTACATAGATTTCTGAACACCTATATCTTCCCGGATCAAAACAGAGGCCAATACTTCTTACCCAACCGGTAAATACAAGAAGAGTTCCTATCCCGTGATGAGCTTAGTCAAAAGCGGAGGAAAGCTCAGATACTCTTTTCAATTCTACAAAGGATTTCTGATAGTTTTTAGTCTAGATAAACTCTTTTGCCTTCCTGATGGCTCTGAAGAAAGGGAGACATTTCTCAGTAGATTTTGACATGAAACGGTTTAGTGTCGCTACACGTCCTGTTAACCTCTGCACTTCTTTTATTGTCCGAGGAGGGGTCATGTTGAGGATGGCCTTGATCTATTCTGGGTAAGCTTCTATCCCTCTTTAAGTGACCATAAAGCTGAGGAACTTCCCTCTAGTGACTTTGAATGCATATTTTGTGGGGTTTTGCTTCATCTGGTGATATCGAAGTATTTCGAAGGCCTCCTCTAGATCGGAGTTGTTGTCCTTGGCCTCGAAGCTTTTAACTAGCATATCATCCACATAAACTTCCATGTTTCTTCTGATTTGCTCACAGAAGATCTTGTTCACTAGTGTCTGATAGGTTGCCCCAGTGTTTTTAAGCCCAAACAGCATAACTTTGTAAACGGTACAACCCTCGATCAATGACAAAGGCTGTTTTCTCCTTATCATGCTCATGTATAAAAGATCTGGTTATAGCCAAAGTAGGCGTCCATGAAACTCAGAAGTTCATGCCTTGAGGTGGCATCAACCAGCTGATCTATCTGTGGTAGGGGAAAACTATCTTTCGGACAAGCTTTGTTCAGATCTGTAAAGTCATTACAGATTTGCCACTTGTCATTGGGTTTTTTGACCATTACCACATTAGACACCTAGTTGGGATAGTCTGTCCTGAATGAAGTCAGTTGTGACGAATTTATCAACTTTGGTCTTGATGATGACTAATCATTTGGGGGCAAATGACCTTTTCTTTTGAGTGACTGGCTTATAGCTCAGATCTACGTTTAGCTGGTGCATGATGATATCAAGGCTGATCTCGGGCATATTCGAGGTCGACCATGCAAACAAGTCTTGATTCCTCTTAAGGAAAGAGAGAAACGACTTCTTGAGAATCTTGGGGAGATTAGAGCCAATCTGGACTGTTATGTAGATGTCTTCGCCAAGTGGAACGACGGCCAGTTCTTCCATGGGCTGGCCACATGAGGTTTTGACCTCATATTTAAAGTTTTCTATCTCGAGGGGTAAAGTTTTAGTTATTTTCCCTTATCTTAAAGAATTCATAACAGGACTTAGAGACCTACCAGTTCCTTCTGACTTCACCCACTCTATTGTTAATAGGGAACTTTATTTTTAAGTGGTAGATGGACACGACCACCTTCAGTTCGTTGAGGACGGGCCTGTCGAAGTTTACATTAAAGGACGATGGTCGCTTGACTACCAGAAAAGTAGTCTGTACAGTGGTAGTTCATGGAACCACCCCCACTGTGACCAAGAGAACTATACTGCCTTCAGCAAACATTAGAGCCCCTGAGAAACTGTACAACAGGGTAGAGATAGGCTTCAACTGGTCATCTTTTAGTTGCATTACTGAAAGCATCATAAAATAAGAATTTCGTCGAGCTTCTGTTATCCACTAAGATGTGCCTAACATCGTGGTTAGCTATAAGGAGGGAAACCACCACAACATCATCGTGTGGGTTCTGCACTCCTTCTAGATCATCATCCGTGAAGAAGATTATCTGGTTTATCTTTATTCACTTATGAAGCCCACTTACAGAAGCCACGGAACTGGTGTATACTTTCCTGTTTTGTCCAGAGTTTCCTCCGGTGGTCGATCCACCACAGATCGTTTCGATAATTCTATGGACTGCAAGATCCTGGCTCTCCTAGTCATGTTCCTCTTAATTCAGCATCAGACTCCTTCTAGGAGCTCGACGCTCTTAGTTTTGACTAGAGGGACGTATGAGACGTTTTTTAGATTGATCGAGCGTTCCTTCCCGTTGTGGTCCAGTAAACTCTTTTAAATACCCTCGATTGATTAGGGACTTAATCTGCTATTTCGAAGCGTGGCACTCCTCTGTGTTGTGCCTGTGATTTTTGGGGAATCAGCACCACTTGCTCCGATTTCCACTAGGGTGCTGCAGCTTCGGAGGCCATCGAAGGATTACTCTATCCTAAACCTACATCAAGATATTAGTCTTGGATGCGTTGAGTGGAGTGAAACTTTCAAACCTAGAGGCGACCTTAGATCTGTTCTCGTGATGGGGTTTTTTGGTTACCCCACCTCAAGATTCACCGATGTCTTTCCTGTTCTTCTCTATTTCCCTTTCTCTTTCCTTCTGGAAAGCTTAATCGTCCTCCACCAGCATGTACTACTCAACTCGGGTCAGGATCACATTCATGTCTTTAAGAGGTCTCCTGATGAGCTTAAGGCTGAAGATCTCAAATCTTAGCCCATTTTTTGAATGCAAATACCTGTACATTGGGGCTGAGGTCTGAGATTTCCCATGCCATTGCATTGAACCTCAAGATGTAGGCTTGAAGTTTCTCTCCTCGATGTTGAATGATGCTTAAAATACTTTCTGTGGTTTTCTTGGGTCCCTTGCTACAGAGGAAGTGCGAGGCAAAGACATAGCTAAGTTCCTTGAAAGTGTCGATGCTTCTCGGTTTTAATCTAGAATACCACGGTACTAGAAGCCTTTTGAAGTGTCTGGGGAAAAACTCGACACATGATGGGATCAAAATGTCGATGTAGGATCATGGTGGTCTTGTAGAGTTGCAGGTGATCTAGGGGGTCCGTTGAGCCGTCATAAGGCTAGATAAGTGGCATCCAAAAATTTGGTGGGAGCAGAGCTTCGAGAACTTCTTGAGTGAATGGTGGATCTTAGATGCTGAGCTCATCTAGGACGTTATGGTTCCGGCCTTTGAGAGCTTCATTGATACTCTCTTCCATTTCCTAGATTCGTTTGTCCAGGTAGAAATTACTTCTAGAGGAAGAACCTCCCCTAGATTTGCTTGCATGAGGTGGTAAAGACTCTATAGCGGAGCGACTGTCGGTAGGGCACACATCGTTAGGATGGCTGGTTTGCCTAGTGATAGGTGCTTAAATATTCATATTTAAGCCCCCTTATTTACATTTGTTAGGTCCTTAGTTATGTTAATTTAGTACATTTTACTTCATTTGTGTGTTTTACATGTTTTTATAGGGTCTTGGAGAAAAAGAAGCACTTTTGGCACCTAAAGGAAGAAACCTGGAAATCCTGGAGCAGCTTTTGGTCAAAGTGCGGTCGATCGCATTATTGCATGCGATCATGCGCACACAAGAAGGATCGAGCGCAGCACTTGCGATCGAGCACAAGACGCATGCGATTGATCGCATGTGTACGGGCGTGAACAGTAAAACGACAGAACCAGTTTTGGAAATAGAGGAGGTTTTGCGTTTTTGGAAATTAGGGTTTCCAGAGCCTGCTAGGAATACTCAAGCACTATAAATACACCTGTAAAGCACACACAAAAACATCACTTCTTGGAGATCACTTTTTTTATCTTTTACTTTCGCTCGGAGTTATAAGCTTTGGGGAAGAATTGACGCCTCTTCTCTCGAGTTTATTCTTCACTTTATGTTTAGTTTATATATGATGTTTATCTTAGACAGCATGTGTAACTAACTCTTTATAGGGCTCAATTGAAGCCCTAGTGATGCTTTCCCATATATTTATTCATTAATAATTTTTGCCAATGGCCTTTATTATGTTGCTTAACTTGATTAATGCCTGTGTTTATTTAAATTCCTCATACGTATGTGTATGGCCAACATATACATGTGGTATGGACTTGTTAGTTAGACCAATTTGGATGACCGAGTCCTGGGTCTGACAGTAGTAACAAAAGATATCCACACCGGATTCTTGGATTAATCAGCATGGGAAACTGGGAGTAGATACCATGCCCTAGGTCTCATGTGGTTGTAGATTTCCATAAATCTTATGCTTTCTCAAGGAACAACTCAGTAGATACCATGCTGAATCCCTTAAGGAAGAAAAGAGTTAGAGTAGATACCATGCCTAACTCGGTGCTTAGGGAAATCAATAGCTTAAGGAGTAAATACCATGCCCTTAGGTTGGCGACCATTAGGTATATATGATAAGGCTAGTGCACTGATACATTACACATTGGGAAGGTATGACTAGTGGTGGATATCAAAGTCTTATGTCTTTATTATTATTAAATCACATTCAACAGTTATTTCTTTCTTTTTACTTTGAAGAAATTAATTCTAAAACCAAACTTTACCAATCCCTATGGAGATGATCTTCCCTTCGCACACTATGCTACTGTTGACCTTGTGCACTTGCAAGTAAAAGGAGTGCGATTATTTGCTTATTTATTTAGGTAAATAAACGCGCAACAAGTTTTGGCGCCATTGCCGGGGATTGCGCTTAATTTCCTTTTAGAATTAATTTCGTTTAGTTTAATCATCGTTATTCGTATTTTTCTAAAAATCTTTAATTTCTGTTTATCATCTTTATTTTTATCGAACCATAATTGATTTTTCTTTTGTTTCAGGCACATCAAACCCTAACAGAACTTTCTGGGATATTTGCGATCGATCGCAGCCTTCTGTGCGATCGAGCGCAATTAGGGCAGAGAGCTACCCGAGCAGCAGAGTTAAACTGCTGCACTGAAGCTGGTTTACCTGATTTATGCACGGACTTCGATCCTGACATCCAACAATTTTTCCCCTCTATCCCGAGCTTGAGCGGACCACCCGACAAAGGCTTAGGAACAACTTCGAGGAGAACAAAGAAGAATTCGAGAACGAAGCACCAATGACGGAACAACTCGAACACCAGCAACCACCTGCACGAGTACCAATGAAGCAGTCCTTCATTCCACGGAACCTTGATCAACCATCATGTATCACTTATCAACCGGAGGCGGAAGGCAACTATTACATATCTCCACAAATCTTGAGTGCCTTAACTCACTTTAGAGGTACATCTAATGAGAACCCACACCTGCACCTTCGAGAGTTTTTTGACCTTTGAAAGTTCCAGGACATCTGAGGCCTAGACCAAGAAGGAATAAGGTTAATTCTGTTCCCTTTTTCCATAAAAGATAATGCTAAACTGTGGTATAATTCTTTGCCTACAGTTTCTATCCATACTTTGGAGGAGTTGGCTAGCAAATTCCTAAAGAAGTTTTTCCCAGCCCAAAAGACGAGACAGATGAGGAAGGAGCTCCAGTCCTTCCAACAAAAGGATAGGGACCTCTTCTTCGAAGCATGGGGACACTTCAATGAACTGCTACTCAAATTCCCACATCATAACCTACCTCAAGATGAACTGGTACAAGCATTTTACGAAGGCTTGAATGATACTAACAAAAGTATTGTTGATTCAGGTTGTGGAGAAGTGTTAATGGAGAAAAGCAGCGAAGAAGCGATGGAGCTCTTCGAAACCCTCAGCGAACACACTCAGTAGTTCTCCTCTCGAGGTAGACAAATAACCAAAGGTAAAGGTGTATATGAGGTAAATCTGAATGGAAGATCTTCCCCTCAAATAGCTGCTGTGGAAAGGAAGCTAGACCTGTCAGTAAAAGTCATGGCTGCTCAAAATGCCTCATCTAGCCTACTAGCCACACCACTCCAGTATGTGCGATATGTTCTCAATTCGATCATAATACTGATACTTGCTCCTTATATTCACCTACAGATTCGGAACAAGCAAATTACGTGGGACCTAACAACTATCCACCGAAGAACAACCCATATGCAAACACTTACCACCCTGGATGGAGGAACCACCCAAATTTCTCTTGGAACAACAACCAAAATACCCTTAACTAGCAAGGGCAGCAAAGAAACCCCCAGCCCACTGCTCATACTGCTCCTGAACCAAAGAAAAACGACCTCGAAAGTCTTGTGAGACAGCTAGCCACTCAGCAGCAGCAATTAATGACCTCATAAGATCAGTTCAAGGCGGATGAAAGGTAATTTCGGACTGAACTAAGACAAACTACAGCAAAGCATGAACAAGCCATACAATGGCTAGAGGTACAAATGGGACAACTGGCTAAAGAGCTTAGTGGCAGAAAGCAAGGAGAGCTCCCAGCTCAAACACTACCCAACCCTGGAGGGCATCAACAACTGAAGGCTGTCACAACCTTGAGAAATAGAAAACTGATAGGGTCCGATGAGTCTGCAACAGCATCCAAAGAGACACCATTGGCATCAAGGATAAGTGAAACGGAGAAGGTGAATGCACCACCCTTCCAGCAAAGGTTAGTAAAACAAAAGAAAGACAATAAACTGCTTGATATTTTTGAAACCTTACGAAAATTTGAAATTAACATTCCTTTATTAGATGCAATTCACCAAATACATGCCTATGCTAAGTTCCTAAAAGATTGTTGTACTCATAAGAGAAAATTTCAAGAGCATGAAACAGTAGCATTAACTGAAGAAGTAAGTGCTGTGCTATTAAGAAAACTCCCACCAAAACTGAAATATCCGGGTAGTTTTACTATTCTCTGTAGAATAGGTGATCAACTATTTGAGAGAGCATTACTAGACTTAGGAGTGGGTGTGAACTTACTACCATACAGAGTATTCGAAACCCTAGGTTGGAGGAACTACAACCGACTTCCATTACCTTACAATTGGCAGATATGAGTATTAAAAGACCTAGGGGTATTCTCAAGGATGTCCTAGTAAAGGTTGGTAAGTTCATTTTACCTACTGATTTCATTGTATTAGACATGGAGGAATGACCTATACCATTACCCTTGCCCATCATATTAGGGAGACCTTTCATGAGAACAACTGACACTAAGATCTATGTGAAAAAGCGTATAGTGAGTATGAAAATCAATGGTGAAAAAATAGAATTTAAAATATTTGATGCTATGAAATTACCTCAAGATGACTTGGAATGCTTTAATGTATGTATGATACAAAACTTTGTTGAGCAATCTTTTCAGGTCCAACACATTGATCCATTGGAGACTACCATCACCCATAGCTTCACGGAGGTGGAGATTGAGCAAGAACCTGAAGATGTTACTAATGACATCATCTCGGCTGTGCAACTCCTTGAGACCTTTCCAAAACACTCTAGTAAGTATACTCCTCAATTTGAATCTCTCATACCTACTAATGCTACTCTTCTGCCTTCTATTGTCCAGACACCAACATTGGAACTAAAACAGCTACACGAGCATTTAATATATGCCTATTTGGGAGAAAAGAAGACTTTACCTATGATTGTAGCTGCTAACTTGAGTAGTGGAGAAGAAGAGAAGCTGTTAAGAGTTCTTAGGGAGCATAGATCTGCCATTGGATGGACCATTGCTGACCTTAAGGGGATAAATCCAGCCAAATGCATGCATAATATCTACCTAGAAGAAGAAGTAAGGCCCACTCGAGATGCTCAAATGAGACTTAACCCACACATGAAAGAGGTAGTAAAAGCTGAGGTATTAAAGCTACTAGATGTTGGCATTATCTACGCCATATCAAACAGTAAATGGGTAAGTCCGATCCAAGTTGTTCTTAAAAAGAGTGGAATTACTGTTGTAAAAAATGAACATGAGGAGCTCATACCTACAAGAAAGACAACTAGTTAGAGGGTATGCATTGACTATCGAAAATTGAACAAAGTAACTAGAAAATATCATTTCCCCAGATGTTAGAGAGATTAGCCGGCCACAGCTATTACTGCTTCTTAGATGGGTACAATGGATACAACCAAATTGCCATAGCACCTGAGGATCAAGAAAAGACTACCTTCACATGTCCCTTTGGTACATTTTCTTATCGAAGAATGCTATTCGGTTTATGCAATGCACCAGCCACTTTTCAAAGATATATGAGCATTTTATCCGATATGGTGGAGAAATACATTGAGGTATTCATAGATGATTTTAGTGTCTTTGGTTCTAATTTTGATGAGTGCCTAAATCATTTAGAGAATGTCCTAAAGAGATGTGAAGAGAATAACTTAGTGCTAAATTGGGAAAAATGTCACTTCATGGTTCAACAAGGTATTGTGTTGGGTCACTCCATCTCAAACAAAGGTATCGAGGTAGACAAGGCTAAGATAGACATTATTTCAAAGCTACCTCCCCCTCTCACAGTCAAGGGCATTAGAAGTTTCCTTGGACATGCCGGTTTCTATAGAAGATTCATCAAGGATTTCTCCAAAATCTCGAGACCTCTTTGTGCGTTGTTGGCTGAAGCTACCAAGTTTGAATGGAATGATGACTGTATGCAAGCTTTCAACACATTGAAGAATATTCTCACCTCTGTCCCGATAATGATGGCACTGGATTGGAATCTCCCTTTCGAATTAATGTGTGATGCCAGTGACTTCGCTTTGGGAGCTGTCTTAGGTCAAAGAATCAATAAGGTACCTTGCTATTTACTATGCTTCTAGAACTTTAAATGATGCTCAGCTTAACTATTCTACTACTGAGAAAGAATTGTTAGCTGTTATTTTTGCTTTAGAGAAGTTTAGATCATCTTATTGGTTCTAAAGTTATTGTATTCACTGATCATGCTGCTTTGACATATTTGTTTTCTAACAAAGATGCAAAGCCTAGGCTAATCAGATGGGTACTCCTATTACAAGAGTTCGATTTAGAAATCAAAGACAAGAAAGGCAGTGAGAATGTAGTTGCAAATCATTTGTCAAGGCTACCCTATGAGAATGATGATAAAGAGTTGCCTTTGAATGAGAACTTCCCTGATGAATAACTATTTGCACTAGAGGTAAAACTTCCATGGTATGCTGATATAGTAAATTATCTAACTGCTAAAGTTTTTCCCCTAGGGATGACCACTCAAGAAAAGAAACGGCTAATATCTCTATCAAGACACTACCATTGGGATGATCCTTACCTCTTCAAATTCTGCCCCGATCAAATCATCAGACGATGTATCCCAGAAGAGGAGCACTTGAGCTTATTGCAACACTGCCATCAGTTTGCTTGTGGATGACATTTTGGGGCAAAACGAACAGCTCTTAAGATACTACAATCTGGTTTTTATTGGCCTAATCTATTTAAAAAAGCTTTCTCTTTTTGCAGCTTATGTGATAGATGCCAGCGGACAGGTAACATCTCTTCCTGAAATCAGATGCTCTTACAGAATATTTATGTAGTAGAACTTTTTGATGTATGGCGCATTGATTTCATGGTCCATTTCCTAACTCCTTTGGTTATTTATATATTCTTGTGGGTGTGGATTATGTGTCCAAATGGGTCGAGGCTGTCCCCTCAAAAACTAACGATCACAAAGTAGTTGTAACGTTTCTGCAGGATAACATCTTTACGCAGTTTGGGACTCCAAGAGCAATCATCAGTGATGGGGACAGCCACTTTCATCATCGCTCTTTTTCCGAACTACTCCGAAAATATGGGATCACTCATAGAGTTGGCACTCCATATCATCCTCAAACCAGTGGCCAAGTGGAGATAAGCAATCGAGAGATCAAATGAATCTTAGAAATGATAGTGAAGCCTAATCAGAAGGATTCGTCTCTACGCCAAAATGATGCTCTATGGGCCTATCGGACAACGTATAAGACTCCAATTGGCATGTCTCCATACCGCCTAGTTTTTGGGAAAGCTTACCATCTTCTGGGGGAATTAGAGCATTGAGCATTTTGGGCCATCAAGCAGTACAATTTTGACATGAAACAAGCGGGTGAGAAAAGGAAGCTGCATCTAAATGAACTAGAAGAATTGAGATATGATGCCTATGAGAATGCCAAGTTGTACAAAGAACGGACAAAAGCTTATCATGACAAACAATTAGTGAGGAAAGAATTCCATGTGGGATAAAAAGTATTACTATACGACTCAAGATTAAGACTGTTCCCTGGCAAACTCAAGTCCCAATGGTATGGTCCTTACATAGTAACCAAGGTCTTTCCTCATGGTGCTTTAAAGGTCCGTGGTCCCAATGGAAATCAACCCTTTTACGATAAACGGACACAGAGCCAAGCCATACCTCGATGTTAACTTCCCTCTGAGAGATGAAGACTTGGCGCTTGAATCTGTACGGTATACCGCTGAGATACAAGCACTGGAGCCACGAGAGGTGGATTCTAAGTGCTTCCTTCCAACCAACTAGCACTGTAGCACAAGAGTGCTTGAGCAAGTTCATATTCGATTACCTATACAGCTCAAGCATCTCTAGTGAGGTTAGTGGTACTGAGGCCACTAACACATGGTAAGGATGTATTGTTCCAAATTTGTCATTTTTCAGCTGCGGTAAGTTTTTATTTTTATCCATGCACACTGCTTGCGATCAAGCGCACCAGTCAATGTGATCGAGCGCAAGAGTGCGATTGAGTGTATTCTAGTGTGATTGAGCACACTCATGGTAGACAGTTTCTTCATAAATTTAAAAACTTCACTCTTCACACTTCACTCACACTCATTTACCCTCTCTGCATATTTCACCCATAGCTCTCTCACTCGCACTCTCTCTCGTCTACACCCCACCAATCTCAACACTCTTGAAACTCTAGCACTCCATCACCACTACTTTGGCACTCTACCATGATATCCACCATCACCACTACTCCATCACCACCCTACTGTCACTTAACACTAACACACCGTCACGTCCCTTTCCCCATTGCACACTCCATCCATCCACAAGGTAAGCCTCTTTGCACTAACACATGGTTCTTAATAACTAAATTACATTTTCATTCTATATATGTGTATCTTGTGTATAATTGGATCTTGTTTTGCTTGCAGGAGGTTAGGAACAAATTCAAATCCACAAGACCATAGCTTGGTCTTTTGTCACACACAACCTGTTCGAGGAAAAACCTGACTGTGTGCGATCAAGCATACGACATTTGCGATTGAGCGCATATTCTAGTGTGCGATCGAGCGCACCCATTCAAGATCGATCGTAAATTTGGCAGAAGCTAGTATCAGCATGTCCAAACCATCTGCTTCCACCTCCCATGCTTCAAGCAGTTGTGCCCAGTCATCCCGGCCCAGCATCGAGAAATAAGAGCTATTATTCGAGACCGCCTTCACCATTGATGATGTATTCAAGCACATGGACGCCACTCAATGAGCCGTCCAAGCATTTAGACATCGAGGGTTGAGAAGACTTTTCAAGCCGGCTTGCTCGACTGCTTACACCCAGCTCGTAGTCTAGTTCTATGTGAGCCTATTCTTTGACTGCAGCAGACTGAGAGTATTAACTTCTTCAGTCCAGGGCACACCCGTAGAGGTGACTAGCGTCGACATAGCCACTGCTCTTCATTGCTCTGACAAGTCCCCTCCGGAGGACACCAATATCGATGAGCAACCAGAGTCCTTTGCCCTGTCTGAGATTATTGAGGATATGTGTGCTGGTCAGTACATCGACAGACACAACAATGCAGCCAGCTGGTCAAAGCTGCCTCCACAACTTTGGCTTGTCGACACTATCCTTCAGTGCAATGTGTGTCCATTGGGGCACAAGACACAGCAGAGAGACCAGTTTCTGCAGACCTTATATGCCTTCCACAGAGGTCACTGGTACTCTATTCCGGCTGTTATATGGAGCCAGTTGCATAAATTCTGGGATCACATCCATGGCTGTCAGACCACCATGGCCAATGCATGGGGTCTCCCTTTCCCGTTCTTACTCTCTTATATACTCAAGAAGAAAGGGATTAAGGGGACCACCAACGACGGACCAGTGCGAGAGAATCCCTTCTTTGGGAAGGCTCAGTGGACACATAGCCTCTCGCACATGCCTCGAGGACTCCCAACACCTGCTCTTGCAGCTGAAAGAGTTGAGGAGGATCGTATGGAGACCGAGACCCTTGTAGTTAGCCCAGTACGAGAGGAGGACCATATGGACATGGGACCCACAGAGTCCTAGCACTTTCTAGCTGAGCTGTCCTCCTTCTGAGGTGAGGTCTCTGCCGCTACCACACTCGTGCATCAGCACATAGATAGTTTAGAAGCACAGTTTGCACGACAGAAAGCTATGCTACAGTCTATTCTTGATCGCCTACCTCTGGCACCCAGTACCTTTTCGACTGCACCACCTGATGATCAGCAGTGAGAGGGTACCACGTCTGGCTGAAGACATTAAACTTAGCGCTCATGAGAGGCACCCCAAAGCATATCATTTTTAATAGTTTATTTCATTTTATTATTTGTATTTCCTAGTTTACTTTTCTATAGCTGTTTATTATTACTTGTTTTCCATTTTGTGTTTGTTTGTCTTTCTTTTTCAAGGACAGAGTGAGTGCATCCAGTTAAAGTTTGGGGGCTTGCTACGAGCCATGCCAGCCATATAGCTCTCCATCTCCCAGGTCAGCTCCTTCCATACTATTCACACATTGGGGACAATGTGCAATTTAAGTTTGAGGGTATGGGGACACACTCACTATGTCCTATTTTTTTGTTGTTTTTATAGATAAATGCATGTTCATTCTGTTCTAATAAAATTGTGGGTGATCTAAACAAATGATATGATTTGATTTCATTAGTGAGCTTAACACCTTGAAAATATAGGCCAATAATTAAGTTTTAAACCTAGATCGCTTCCTTTTAGGCATTTAAGGATTCACAAGTTTGACCTGAACTAACACGAGCACATTAGCACATAGTTGTGTGGGGTATGACATGTAATTTTGATTTGTATGTTTCTTTTTCTTGACTATGAACTAGATAACCTATTAGATTAACATTTTGGCATAAGAAAATAGAAAAATATTGTTATTGCTAAAAAAAAATCTCCTAATGACCAACAAAACAAACTTTCCACTGAGTAACTGGCCCTCTTGCCTCAGTTAGCAGTGAGTGTCACGTCAAAAGGTGGAAAAAAATTTTTGCTCACAAAAGATCATTAAAAAGAACTTTCCGCTGAGTAACTGGCCCTCTTGCCTCAGTAAGTAGTGAGTGTCACGTCAAAAGGCGGAAATTCTTATTGGTAGCATTGAGACCAGTTAGTTTCGTAGCCTTTTTTACTCGAGTTAGTAAGTCCTTAGGGGTGTCTTTACACCTAATGCCCTAAAACCATCTGGTTTGGGAGTCATTGGCTAAATGCTCGTTACATGAGTCAAATGGAAAGCTTAAGGGAACTAACTTGGTAAAAGTCTCGCAAATAAAAGAAAATAAGAAAATCAATGCCATCTTTGTTGATTCTAATAGGAAATTTGGTGAATCTTGAGTCATCGAAATACTACACATTAGAATTATTCAGAAACCTAATCTTTTATGTGCTAGTTCACCACACACTAAAGTCAAACTTATGATGTCTTAAACTGCCTCATGAAAGTGATTTGCATTCAAACCTCTTATTCATTGCAAAGATATGTTTATATTTGTTAAGCTTACTCATGAATGCACATCATAATTTTGTGTGAAAACCTAAAATTTTTGTGAACAGTATGAATATTGGACCTATCTATGTATCGTTATTTTTTTCATTTAAGTTTTTAGTTTTGTATTGCTAAGGGACTAGCAATATGTAAGTTTGAGGGTGTGATAGGTGCTTAAATATTCATATTTAAACCCTCTTATTTACATTTGTTAGGTCCTTAGTTATGCTAATTTAGTACATTTTACTTCATTTGTGTGTTTTACATTTTTTTATAGGGTCTTGGAGAAAAAGAAGCACTTTTGGCACCTAAAGGAAGAAACCTGGAAATCCTGGAGCAGCTTTTGGTCAAAGTGCGGTCGATCGCATTATTGCATGCGATCGTGCGCACACAAGAAGGATCGAGCGCAGCACTTGCGATCGAGCGCAAGATGCATGCGATCGAGCACACATGTTCGGGTGTGAACAGTAAAATGACAGAACCAGTTTTGGAAATAGAAGAGGCTTTGTGTTTTTGGAAATTAGGGTTTCCAGAGCTTGTTAGGAATACTCAAGCACTATAAATACACCTGTAAAGCACACACAAAAACATCACTTCTTGGAGATAACTTCTTTTATCTTTTACTTTCGCTCGGAGTTATAAGCTTTGGGAGAGAATTGACGCCTCTTCTCTTGAGTTTATTCTTCACTTTATGTTTAGTTTATATATGATGTTTATCTTAGACAACATGTGTAACTAACTCTTTATAGGGCTCGATTGAAGCCCTAGTTATGCTTTCCCATATATTTATTCATTAATAATTTTTGTCAATAGCCTTTATTATGTTGCTTAACTTGATTAATTCCTGTGTTTATTTAAATTGCTCATATGTATGTGTATGGCCAACGTATGCATGTGGTATGGACTTGTTAGTTAGATCAATTTGGATGATTGAGTCTTGGGTCTGACAGTAGTAACAAAAGATATCCACACCGGATTCTTAGATTAATCAACATAGGAAACCAGGAGTAGATACCATGCCCTAGGTCTCATGTGGTTGTCGATTTCCATAAATGTTATGCTTTCTTAAGGAACAACTCAGTAGATACCATGCTGAATCTCTTAAGAAAGAAAAGAGTTAGAGTAGATACCATGCCTAACTTGGTGCTTAGGGAAATCAATAGCTTAAGGAGTAGATACCATGCCCTTAGGTTGGCGACCATTAGGTATACATGATAAGGCTAGTGCACTGATACATTACACATTGGGAAGGTATGACTAGTGGTGGATATCAAAACCCTATGTCTTTATTATTATTAAATCACATTCAACAGTTATTTCCTTCTTTTTACTTTGAAGAAATTAATTCTAAAACCGAACTTTACCAATCCCTGTGGAGATGATCTTGCATTCGCACACTATGCTACTGTTGACCTTGTGCACTTGCAAGTAAAACAAGTGCGATTATTTTCTTATTTATTTAGGTAAATAAATACGCAACACCTAGAAGCATTGTGAAGAGACGAAGGCGAGGGCTGTCTTCCACCTCCTTGAACTTCAGCGGCGAGATCTGTCACCAGACGAGAGAGCTCTAGAAACTGCACTTGGATCATCAAAATGGCGGGATGCATCGAGGTGGACCCCTTGAGATCTTCGAGAGGATCCATCTCCGTCAATATCGAGTGAGGATGTTGCATTCCCGGAAAAGCACCTGAGTCATGGTCAGGAGCCATGTGCTCAGATGCTATGGGGAACCTCAAGGCAGACTGCTAGCTGTGAGTGCCAATTAGTGTAGGTATAGCACTGGCACCGGTGATTCCCTTACCGATATTTTTGGTGGTGTTTCTGGGTAACATGGAAATAGATGAGTTCTTTGAAGGTTTCTTCACTTCTACTAGACTGTAAGAGATCGGTTTCCCATGGACAGCCCCAATTTGTTGATGCCAAAATTCTGTTGCCGGGTCAGAGGGTTGAAAAGCTAGATCTGCACAAGGGAAAACGAAGATCTAAAGGGTCACTGGAAGAAGAAAAAAAAAGGGTGGTGCCTCCAAGGACTCTCCGATGATTTTGTTAGTTTAGGGTTTTGAGAGAGAAATGAGAGTAGTAATAGTGGTAGTGATAGTGTTTAGTAATGAATGGTTTATTTTTGCGTACCTTTGACCCCTTTTTATACTACTGATTCGTTTACGAAATCAAATCCATTATTTTCTCATGGACGACACGGTCCCTAAAATACTGCCTAGGTTTTTGCGCATGAAAAGTTTGTTAGTGATAATGGCCTCATGATGCGTTCTGCAACGTGCCATTCGCAGACGTTGCCATCATAGCGGCCTCATAATTCGTTTTGGAGGTTTTAATCATCAACGTGTTCGATCTTCATTGGCAGGTAATTTATCCGCGTGTTATTAGGTCATTGGAGGGAATTTTCCCCTACATCATCTAATTCGTCACTGCAAACCCAAATTCAACACCGATTTAGACTCCCAAATACTCCTCCAAGTGAAAGAAGGCAAGTGGCCCAATTTTGAATCCAAAAAGGAACCATTAGGGAAGTATTTAGCGTGTAGGACTCTAAAGAAGAAAGAATCACCCTTCGTTAAGAGGGGTCATCCTTGTTTCGCAAGCATAGCCAAATTGAAGCATTGCATGTCTCGAAAATATAAATAACAATATTTGTGCCAAAACAGGAGAAATTGAAATAATATATATATATATATATATATATATATATATATATATATATATATCCTTCTTTTTCATTCCACAATTTATCACTTTTATAGTAAGAAAATATAAATCATTTGCAGCTAAACCTTGAAATAACAAAAAAAATGTAAAGTTCAAAGACTTCAGTGGAAACAGTATATATCTTCTGATTTTAAAGCACACACCAGCATGATTATTGTTTAAAAAAAACGCATACCAACCAGTGTTTTCAGAGGTGAGGGCATTGGGCGAGGTGTTTTGCCTCAACGAGGCGAGGTGTAAGCCCCGAGGCGTTGAGGCGTAAGCCTTTTGAAACGTTGGGGTGTTTTAAATAAAATAATATTAATTAAATTATAAAAATACTAAAAAATTGAAATAATATAAATAAATTATTTATCAATAAACTTTACTAACTTAAGACCAATGAATCAATATTTATCAAAATATTTCACAAACACAATGTTAAGTGGTTGTTGTTTTCACACTTACAATAATATAACAAATACACATACATCTCATCTTTCATCAATAAATCATAAATCACACTTCAAAAACCAAATTCTAATTTTCAAATTGACCAATCTATTCATCACAAGACACAAACACGTTCCAAATTCCAACAAATATAAAAATAACACAATGTTAAGTGTCAAATGTTTACTAATTAGTGTTTACACACTTACATTGGTATAACAAATTCACATAAATAAATCTATTAAAAGCAACAAATTAGATAGTATAGATAATGCAATCCTAATGATGTTATAAAATGATATTAATGAAATGCAGAGTATATAATATGGAGCCCATTTAATGAATTTGCTTATCGGTGGAAATAAAGGAGAGAAAAATAAAAAATGAAACAGCAGAAACAAAGGAGGGAAAAAAAAGGTAACAATGGAAACAAAAGAGGGAAAAAAATGCAACAATGGAAAGAAGGCAAAAAAAGGCAAAAAAAAGAAGACAGGAGGGAAAAAAAAAAGAATCAAACCCAAGTCTATAACGTGGTAACATACTAATCTACCACTAGACCATTGATGCTTGATGGTTGGTATATTACTAACAAACATATATATATAGAACTTTTACCCCAATAATCACACCCTTAAGCTTTTTTTCCCAATTTCGCCCTTGGGCACGCCCAA
The DNA here is from genome assembly GCA_023935145.1 of Bretschneidera sinensis. Taxonomy (NCBI): domain Eukaryota; kingdom Viridiplantae; phylum Streptophyta; class Magnoliopsida; order Brassicales; family Akaniaceae; genus Bretschneidera; species Bretschneidera sinensis. The sequence goes on along the minus strand of CM043700.1, from coordinate 105,270,755 downwards.
ACCCCTTTTTTAAAACATTAATACCAACTAAAAGAATTTGAATATTACATTTAGCAACTAAGAAAAAGTTTCAGATTTATTAGTAGAAACGAATGGACCTTTCATGTGTACAGGTTCATTGAGCTGTAAAAAAAACATAAAACATTGTTAATTAACATAGAAAAATGATATTCATTTAATTAATTCTTCTTATCCATCCACTAAAAGAAAAAAGGGGCGGGGGACCTACCAGATAATTTGAAAAGAAAACTGTGTGTCACACCTGTACTTGTGAAGAAACCAAGAAAAATGTTATTAGGACTTTAAGAAATCAAATAAATTAAAAGTAATTTGATTGCACCTCTTGAGGGGAATGAACGGTTTTAGAAAATTTAGAAAACGAAAGTAAAAAGAAAAAAAGAAAAGAAAAGAAAAAGAAGAGGCTCACCTAAAAATACATTGAACAAAAAGGACCCGCGTGAACCTTAAATGGAATACAGTGAAAGTATGAAAAATGCTTTAAAATAAAATTGCAAGAGAAAAGTACTGATTTTTGTGTTTTAATGATTCCTTAAAGAGGGGTTACGAAACCCCTAAAACAGACAGCCATATTTAAACTCTCAATGGAAGAAAAAAAAAATGTAAAGCTAGCTAAACAATTACATTTGAATGCACATTATGAATGAAATAAATTACAGCTAAATGGATGCAAAACTCATATGAAAATGCAATTAATAACCTGCACGTGTGAATAGACCGGTGCAAACAAGTGAGTATAGCTATATAATTAGATAGTATATATAATGTTATAAAAGACATGATTGTAATAGAAGTTATTAAGAATTAAATTTTTTGTACATGTGGCGCAACCAGATTATACCTGACTCTATTTTATGTGTACTAATTACATCCCTGTGCAATGCACGAATTTTGTAATAAAAATTTTGTATAATTATTTAATTTTTATCCTAATCTTTATATGTGAAATATTACCGTTCTATGAAATTTTGTAATTATTGACACAAAAAATCAATTGAAACTAAAGAAAACTTGGGAGTTTTTTTTTTGGTTGAAAGAAACCAAACTTTATTTAATCAATAGCGTCCAAAGATAGCTGAGCAAGAAGAAAGTCGGAGGAATCCTAACCCGAGTGCTCTCAGATAGTACAAATAGTGCTTGACGGGCTAGTAGATGCGCCACACCATTAGTTCGTCTAGAGTAAAACTAAAAGTACATTGTTGAAACGAAGAAGCTAAATGATGTAAATCATAAATAACTACATCCCATGTAGACAGAAAGGGATGCCGATTTTAAACTGCTTGAACTAAAGTAGAATTGTCTGTCTCCACCTCAAAATGTAGAAAACCGTGTTGTTTTGCGAATTTGAGCCCCTCCCGAACTGCCATTGCTTCAGCAAGAAAAGGATTAGAAATATGTGGGAGGCGAATCGACTTACCTACTAAAAAATTAGACGAAGCATCTCTTAGAATACTCCATCCTCCTATTGCGTGCTCATTCTTGAATATGGCGCCATCTACATTAAGTTTTACAGTGCGAGGTATAGGAGGTGACCATCGATGCAATTCCACCACACTTGGTGCTCGTGCTTTGCCATTGGTGTTATTTGCCTCTTAGAATTCTGTCAACAAGCTACCAACTGTCGAAGCAATCACACTTGGAGACCAGGCTTCTTTTCCTACATTCACTAAATTGTGGTTATACCAAATAAGCTAAGCTATAATAAACTACATACCCAACTTTTCCTTATCCCATATCCCCACCACTGAATATAGCCAATCAGTTATCCCCAATCGAACACACTCATCCACTACAAAGGATTGGTCTAGTACTTCGTTCCCACTGCTCTTGCTTTTGGGAAACTCAATATAGTATGGATGTCCATCTCCTCCTCTGATTCACAAATTCCACAAAGCACTGGAATTGCCATACCTCGCCAAACAAGATTAGCAAGACAGTGCAACACCGCATGACACAATCGCCAAGCGAATATTTTGACTTTATTCAGAGTGGGCAAAGGCCAAGTCAGTTTTTTGAGTGGATCTGTACCTGAACGTGAACCACCACCACCAATCGATGTAGCACCACCATCTGCATCCCTCCTACTGGCAGTTGCCATAGCAACACGATATCCACTACGAAAAATGTCTAATCTGTTAGAGGTATAATGACAGATAAGTCGGTCTGCAATCCAATTCCAACCCAACGGTATAGATGAAATTAATTCCACTTCATGTTGCAAGAACCTATTAGACAGTGTAAAGATATTCCAAGAGGATGTTGCAACATCAATAAGCTCTTTTACCTTTTCCTCTAGATTAAAGAAGATGTTAGGTGAAACCACCTTGAAAGACCAAGGAAGTAGAACCCACGGATCCCTCTAGATGTTAATATTCTCTCCATTACCAACCCTGTACCTCAACCCATTAAGTAAAACATATCTACCTCCTCATATGCTTGTCCAAGTACAAGAAAGGGAAGATCCAAGAGGTGTCCGTAGAAAGTCACAATTAGGGAAATATTTGGCTTTTAATACAGCGTAACATAAAGAGTTCGGGTGTTATGATAAACACCAGTCCTGTCTAGCGAGAAGAGCCAGATTAAATAAATGGAGATCACGGAACCCATGCCCTTCCTCTGATTTGGGGCGACACATTTTTCTCCAATTAATCCAGTGGATTTTAAGCTCATTAGATTGTTGACCCCATAATCGCCTTATCATGGCCTATAGTTCATCACAAAAATTCTTAAGGAGCTTAAAACAACTCATCGTATATGTGAGAACTGCTTGAGCTACAGCTTCGATAAGAATCTCCTTGTCTACTTTAGATAAAAGTTTCTCTTTCCATCCTTTGATCTTATCCCAAACTTGATATTTTAAAGTTTTGAAAGCAGCATTTTTTTAACGATCCACCATTGCTGGCAAACTCAAATATTTCTCATGGCAATTTACCTATTGGACTTATATTGAATTGGCAATATTTTCCACTATCTCATCCCCACAGTTGGTACTAAAGAAAATAGTAGAATTATCAAAGATAACAACTTGCCCCAAACTTGCCTTACACAACTCTAGAATATTCGAAATAGCAACATAATTAGTGTTTGTTGCTTGACAAAATAATAGGCTATCATTGGCCAAAAAAACAAGTGCATAACAGCTGGACCATTACGACTTGCCTTAACCCCATGAATGTTGCTGGCTTGTTCTTGATTTTTAATTAAAGATGACAACAACTCAGCACATAAAAGAAAGAGATAAGGGGATAGAGAGTCACCTTGCCATATACCTCGGGATGGAATAATTCTCCTTTTCGGATCACCATTAATTAGCATAGAGTAAGAAACCATGGTCACACATTGCGCGAAATATATGATCATTAGTACCAAAAAATCAAAACAAAAGGTAACATCTATAATAATACTAACTACAAACAGTTACTCTGGTAGAAAATAAAATAGAGTTGTTCTTATTCAAATTGTCGGACTCTGCAAACAACAATATCTATCCTTAAGTGATCAATTTGAAAGAGTCTTCACTTCTTAATTTTGGAACATTTTTCAAAATAAAAAAGGGCCAATCGACTAGTATGTTTTCCATTAGATACAATTTTGGAAGAAAGTTTTGCAGTCGACTAGGTGTCGACAGGATCTTCAACAACAAGCAAAAAATTTGGGCAATATGTGATCATAGTCGATTGAACCAAGAGCCTAATCGACTAGACCCAGGAAAAATTCAGTTTTCAAGTTTGAAATCTGATAGTTAAGTTGGTTAATTGTCCAAAGGTTGTGTTTATTTGAAACAGACATAAAATCCTATATATAAAGGGTAGTTTTATTGCCATTAAATATATAAGAAACAACTCCCATCTTCTTCTACATCCAAATTTTGTTTTGTATTTTATTCCCATAGAAATACTATATAAAGCCTAAGATATTTTCTGTCAAATAACGTTGAGGCTCAGTGGATTGATTTCATTTTGTGCAAAACGTAGTCATTCATTGGATTTCAATGTATCCTTGAGACTATTTGCAAGAACCTCAGTGCACACTAAGTTATCGATAATGGGGACAAATTAAACCTTAAAAAAAGTGGCATTGCTACATGCCTTGAAATGTAAACTTGTTGCTTCCAAGCTTTCGAGTAACTATACTTTGCCAAGCTCTGCATATGTTCTTATTTCAATAAATATGCACTTGTTGCATCTTCTGTTTATGATCGTTTCAATAAGAAAATCTCAAATCAACAAAGAATCAAGAATATATTTTACTAATTAATCTTGAAATCTACGAGAGAATATCAAATTAAGAGGAAAAAAAAGTATGAAACCATGCATCAAGGCACAAAAACCTACATAGATAACTTAATGCCATCATTTTGTCTCTTTTTTTTATAAAAATAAAATGAAAGTACTATGCTTTTTTTTTTACAGGAATTGCAAATAGATACATTCTTCCATAATTGTAGTATATTTCATTTATTCTTAGCAGGAAGTACTAAACTATATTTAAATGATCCTTAAAAAATTTAATTGTTCTTTTCCTATAACAATCACTACATAGTGCATACCTTTCTATTTAATCAATTTAGTTATGCATCCCACCAAATTCACAAAGAATCTTGTAAGGTGAAAGAAGAAGAAAAAATATAATTGAAACCACAAAGAACCTTAAAAACCAAATGTTGATGCCAAAAATTGGTTTGTCGGATTGGGTGATCTGGATATTGGATCTGTACATGATAAACAAAAATGGGTAATCTAGGAAGTTACCGGAGGAGAAGGAGGTGGTGCCTCTGGAGACCCTCCGATGCTTTTGTTAGTGTCTGGATTTCTGAGAGAGAAAATAAAGGAGAAAAGAAGCTAGTATGTAAGGAATCTGAAGAAAATAGGAGAGTTAGTTCTTATGTGTACCTTGAGAACCTTATTTATAATCTCGTAGAGGAATCGATTCGGTTATTCGTAATCATTTTCTTTGCAGGATGAAATGACGTGCGAGTTGTTACGTCTTGGTATGTGGAAGGACACCTGGCCATAATGACTTCGTGCTAATAACAACCTTGCGATGGAATTTCTTTCATTCCCTCTGTCAGGTGTCATCAGGTTATTAGAGAGGGAATTTTCCGCTACATCATATACCCCCCACTTCCATAAGTATACTTATATGCTTGAGGAAGTACAATGGAGCATGTGTTGTTAGTTGAATGTTCTAGTTTTAAGAGACGTGGGTCCGAGCGTATGAGGCTCAATCAAAATGCTCGGCCTTAGAGACGTGGATCCATGCAAATGAGGCTCACTTAAAATGCTCAGCCTTAGAGATATGGGTCCAAGCATATGAGGCCCAATCCAAATGCTCCGCCTTGGAGGTGTGGGTTCGACCATAAGAAGCTTAGTCAAAAAGCTCGGCCTTGGAGATGTAGGTCCGAGTATATGAACCTCAGTCGAAATGCTCGGCCTTGGAGACGTGGGTTTGAACGTATGAGACTTAGTCAAAAGGTTCGGCCTTAGAGACGTGGCTTCGAGCATATAAGGCTTAGTCAAAATACTCGACCTTGGAGATATGGATCCGAGTGTACGAGGCTCAGTCAAAATGTTCGGCCTTGGAGACGTGGGTCAGAGCATATGAAGCTCAATTAAAAATCTCGACCATGGAAACGTGTGCCCAAGTACATGAGGCTTGGTCAAAATGCTCGGCCTTTGAGACATGGGCCTGACCACATGAGGCTTAGTTAAAAGTGCTCGACCCTGGAGATGTGAGCCCGAGCATATGAAGCTCAGTCAAAATTGCTCGGCCTTGGAGACATGGGTCCTAGATTATGAGGCTCAGTCAAAAGTATTCGGCTTTAGAGGCGTGGGTCCTAGCATATAAGGCTCAGTCAAAATGTTCGGCCTTAGAGACGTGGGTCTGAGCATATGAGGCTCAATCAAAATGTTCAACCTTAGAGACGTGGGCCTGAGCATATGTGGCTCAATCAAAATGCTCAGTCTTAGAGATATGGATCTGAGTATATGAGACTCAATCAAAATGCTCAGCCTTGGAGATCTTTGTAAAATGATTTGACCTACATTGTATGGGCCTAGAATTTGGAATTGTATGATATTTGGGCTCCGTCCCTTTTGGAGTGTTTATTTGGGCCCTTAAACAATTTTATATTTTCTGGCCAGAACATATTCTAGGAGCATTTATTGCTGGAGTGTTGTACCGTTGTCTTAGGGAATGAAATTACAACGCATGCCCTCAATTATGTGAAACATTTTGAACTTTACAGCTGGAGATTGAGTTAAATTTCCTCGTAAGTTACACCTGGATTCTTATAAAAGGTGGGAGTTTCTTATTTCTTTACTTCACTGATTTATACCTCGGAGAAAAGTTTTAAGAGCCTTCGGTGTTCTTTATTGATTAGAGAGAGGTCGGTCGTTTATGAAGAGCTTGAGATTTTAGAGCTTGTTTGTGGTTGGAGTTAGTAAAGCACTATTAATCATCCTTTTTGTGATCTGTTTAATTGGTGAATCCTTCCTCTCTTTTTTTTACAATGTCTTCCATTGGTAGTTATCATGATAGGCCTAATGATAGCAATAGTGGTAGTGAAGGTAGTAGTCATGATAACAGAGATAGTAAGGAGTTATCTAAAGAGTTGAACGAGGCTATAGGTTTGGACTATATCTTGAGTAAGGGTGAGGAATTATGAGGCAATGATGTTTGGGAGGGGCCAATAGGAATGGTTCCTTACGAATGAGATGAGGAGAAAGGTGATTCTTCTTCTAAGGATGAGGAAGATAATGTTCTTGCAGAACTCAAAGGAGACATGAGGATGGAGGAACGGGTGAAGTTGACATATGGGGCAAACTCTGTGCCAAACAAATTGGAGGTAGAGGAGCTTCAGGCTCTTAGGCTTGAATATAAGATTCTTGAGGAGTTTTGTTTGAAGAATGTTGGGGTAGAGAAAAGGGTTTATGATGCTCTTCCGAGCGAAAAACCCTTTGAGATTTGTGTTTACACTCAGCATTTGAAGGTTGGGTGCAGATTTTCCCTTCATCATTTCTTTTGTCTTGTCTTGAGGTATTTCAATATAGCTCTATGCTAGTTACTACCCAACTCCATGCGTTTGATTACGACGTTTATATATGTTTACACGGATATGAAATGACTGATGAACATTAATGTCTTCAAGGTCCATTTTTGTATTAGTAGAGACGACCAATATGGATTGGTAGTGATTAGTTATAGGGCCAAGAAGGGGTTATTAAAGAAGAAACCCACTTCCATCAAGCAGTGGAAAAAGATGTTTTTTTTTTTTCCAGAGTGATAAGAGTTTTGGAGTTCCACTAACGTGGAGTATGGATCGTGTGGGTAAGTGCAAGAAACCACACATCTTGAATCGTGAACAAGAGACATTGAAGGCCGTGATAGTCGTGCCTATAAATGATGGCATTTTATATGATAATGAGGAGTTGGTGAAGCGCATCTTCTGCCCTCGAGGCCCAGAGGGGACTCTTGAAAGTGGTATATCCTTGAACGCTCTTTTCGTTGTTTCTTTCCTTTTTTCGCTTATACTTATGTTGTTTCGCTTTTTACTAAACAGAGATGGATACTACAAGAAAGGCCAAGGAACGGGCGAAGAAGATAACCTTGGAGAGAAAGAAGACTACCAAGGTGGGTAAACAACCCTTGCACACGAAGAAGGTGTCAAGGAAATGGACTCGGGCTCCTTTTTCTGTTCCAATCGATGTGGACGGCCAAAGCTCTCTTGAGCCTCCAACTATGTCGATGACTACTTCACTTGTGCCACTTGTGGAGCCTTCTCATCCCTTGTCCTCATCTTAGTAAGCCCCCTCCAGCGTCAAATTCATAGGCCTAATTGGGGTATAAAGACGGACGACTATGTCTTCTCTCATGCTTGGATCGCGAGAGAGCACCTTATCCTCGGTATACCTCCGCAAGATGTTATCAAGCTCGAGATGAAGCCTATTAAGAGTTTATGCTCCATAGCCGAGGTCTTGGCTTCTCAGGTAATTGTTTCTATCTTTGTTTGCTTTTATTTTTAACTATTCCTGCTTCCAAGTGACTCAAACTTGAATGTTTTCCTATTTTTATCTTAGTCGAGCATTGTGACAGGGATGCTATCTCGTCGCTGCCTAATTATGAACGAACAGTTGACTAGTGTCAACAAAATCTGGATGATAGCTGTGGGCTCATCCAATAACTGCAAAATACTCTGGAAAGAGTTCGCTGTGGTAAGAAAAATGCTGAGAAAGCCAGGGTCGAGGCCGTAGAGAAGATGGAGACAAAGAGGCAGGAAAGAGATGTTTCCAGGATAGCTAAGTAGTGCATGAGGGAAGAGATGGAGGCGGTCGTTAGAAAGGCTATAGAGAAGGCTGAGGCAAACTTCAACTGTTTTACCTCCTTTCAAGAGGCCAAGAAGGAAGAAAGGGGTCTCTAGTATCTTGAAGGATTCATAGAGGCCAAGAGGAAGGCCGAGCTACTCTTCCCCTCAACCGAATTCTCTGCCCTTGAGCTCTCATCTTCTAGAGAGGTAGGCACTAGTATGGAGGGGACCCAGGCAAGTGAAGATGAAGAAGTACAAACCCACCCAATCAAGCAGTGCTACGGAGGAGGTTGCGCCTAATGGGAAGGTCGACCCTTGAGAACTAGTATTTGTTTTTTTTTTTTTTTTTTGCTTGGAGGTCAATAATGCCTCTTTCGATTTGTACACCTATTTCTTATTAATGAAACTGCCATCTCTCCCATCTGTTACCTTCTGTAATTTTTACTTTACTGATGAGAGAGTCTAAGGGGTAAAGTCTTAGACCTTAGTCTCGATGCTAGGGAACCTACCTTATGAGTAGAATGTTGTGAAAACAAAATGTTCTTTCATTGATAACTGGGATATTTCACAAGTCAAATCAGCGAAACAAGTAAGGTGTAAAACTCAAATGAGAACTTTTGGGAGTGCATTATTGATAGAATTTGCAGAGATTCTCTGCATTCCAAGCTCGAGGTACAGGTTTGCCACTCAACTCTTCAAGCTCAAACATGCCGACTCGGTAAATTCTCTTGATGCGGTATGAACCTTCCCAATTAGGCAGGAGCTTTTCTGTTTCCCAACGATGGGATACTTTGCTTTTTCGCAGTACTAGATCATGTAGCCTAAAAAACCTTTCTCGAACTCGAGAGTTGTAGTACCTAGCAGTTGGTTGACACTACCTCAGGGCACGAGCTTCTTAGTTTCATAGACGCCTACTCTAGTTATAATCAGATCCTTATGCATGAGCTAGACTAGGAAAAATAGCTTTCATCATTGATCGAGGGTTGTATTGCTATAAGGTCATGCTCTTCAGACATAAAAATGCTAAGGTAACCTATCAGAGACTAGTGAACAAGATCTTCTGGGAGTAGATCGGGAAAAACATGGAAGTTTACGAACGTGTAGCAGTACTCGGCCATTTCATGTCAAAATCTGTAGAGAAATATCTTTCTTTCTTTTGAGCCATCAAGAAGGAAAAAGATTTTATCTGGATAGAAGACTGCTACAAAGCCTTTAAAGAATTGAAGGAGTATTTGAGCTCTCCTGCGCTTTTGACCAAGCCTATCACGGGGGAAGAGCTCTTCTTATATCTGTCGCTCGGGCAAGAAGTAGTGGCCTTTGTCTTGATTCAGGAAAACAGAGGTATTCAAAAACCTATATACTACATTAGCAAGGTTCTCCATGATGCAGAAGTACGCTACCTCTTAATAGAAAAGATGGTGTATGCTCTTCTAATTTTAGCTCGAAAACTCCAGTCATATTTCAAAGCACACACCATCATCTTCTTGACAAATTAACCTTTGAGACAAGTGCTTCATAGGCCAGATATTTTGGGGAGAATGGTCAAATTGTCCATATAGCTAAGAGAATTTGATATTATAATATGATGATGTGACATACCGGTACGTAGGGTGACGTACTAGTACGTGGGGAGACGTCCCCGTGATGATAAGATTAGCCCAGTGAGGGGTAATGATATGATTGTGCATTTTGTTATATTGCAATGCATAGCATTACATTTCATTGATGCATTGTGATTGGACCATGAGGGGCGTGCGTATTATGAATGGCCCATGAGGGGTGTGTATTATAATTGGCCTTTGAGAGGCATATATTGTGATTGGCTCATAATGGGCATGTACTTAAATTAAATTGTTCGAAAAGTCTATTACTTGTATTGTGAATTGTATGATTGCATATAATTCATGTTGTTCGGAGCTAAAAAGTGATGATACCTCCTCGGGTAGGGCCCTCCCAGGAATGGGTCATTATATTTTTGGTATCAGAGTTTTAGGTGTAAGGTCCTGTAGACTTAAATGCATGGTGCTTGGTGCATGGGGTGGTCATAGAAAGTCGAATCTGTAGAGTTAGAGAGAATGTCGTTTAGGAGTTAAAACCAATAATGGTTTAAGTGGGAACAATATGTCTTGGGATTTAAGTTAAGTCGAATTGTGTGTGATTATTGTATTAATTTGGTGTTGTTAGGAATAACTTGGTTGTGTTTGTGATTTGTTATGGTGATGCTTTCGATGAGAATATTGGGTGTAAATGCTTTGAAGTGGTGAAATATTTATATATATATATATATATATATATATATATATATATATATATTTATTTATTTGTGAAAATGTTATTATGTGGTTTAATCGTTGAAAGAGAAGTGGAAAAGTGAGAAGAGTAAGGGAAAGTTTTCCTTTAAGTAATGATATTTGCTTCAAAATATTTGTATATATTCTTTTTCATGCTATTTATGTTACGATGCATGTGAATAATTATTGTATGATTGTTGTGTAACGTCGACTTAAGAAATAATTAGTATAACATTGTAAAATTGAGATAGATAAAGTTTTGTGTAGTGAAATTATTCATAGGTATGCGTGAGTGATGAGCATTGGAAGAAGGTGGTTATTTGAGTATTGGGTTGAAGTACTTTGAAAGTCTAGGTTGTTTTATCAACTAGAAATTTCGGAAGATTTGAGAGTTGGGAAATAATACCAAGTCATAGGAATTATAAATGTATCATTAGGAAGTGAGACTTGATGATGGTAATTAAAGTATTGATAAGAATATAGATGGATTTATGACTATAATTAAACATAAGAGCAATTGTTGGACAAATGGTTAGTGTAAAGAATGAGGTGTAATAGGGAGTAAGTGAGGTAAAAACAAGAAGTGCAATTAGGTAGAGGAATGATGGCCTTGGATAAATCATAAGCGAAGATTTGGTGGTGTTTTGAGACTTTAAGAAAGCTAATGAAGGGATTAATTTGGAAAGTAGAAATTGTTATGAGAAAAGTTATAAAGGAAAAAGAGAAGTAAAATTTTGATTCGATCTTAAGTGTTAACTGAAGTTAGATACAAGGAGATGAGGAAATTATTTAAAACCTAAGAAGTCTTGATTAGATGTGATTGAGATAATGAAAAGAGTGGTGACTAACGTGAATATGAGATGTATGCTTAGCAAAAGAAGTTACTATGTAATTGGGGGCATTAAGAAGATGTAGTATAGGAGATCAAGAGTTCAATGAGATATACGAATAGTAGAACAATTACGGTAGAAGAGGATTAAGTAAGGAATAAAGGCTAAAGGACCGTCGAATAAAGGATTATGGTATGAGTAAATAATGGGAAGTTAGATATTGAGACAATTAGCTTTAACCCTCGCCCATAGTTAATGATAAGGACTTGACAGTTGTTAGTAATAGTGCAAAGGGGAGAGATTGCAAGAGGGAAGTTATTAATTTAAGAATCATTTAAGTTTGAAGTATTTTAGAAAAGAATAGCATTAGGAGAGATAGTTGGTAAAGGAAATAGTTAAAGGGGCATAAGATTACTAAACGTTTTGAAATTGCGTTGACTTAATGTCAAGTGAAATGAAGATTTAAAATAAATTAAAGAGTGATTGTAAAGCAATAAAGAGATGAGATTAAACTTTTAATTGGTGTATGGAAGAAATATCAATCATGATCGGATTTGAAGAATGGTATAGATTGTATGATGTGAATGTGAAGTACTATAATTGAGGATTTTTAATCATAATAAGTTAAATGAGATTATGGAATTTGACTTACATAGTATAGTTAGACATAAGAAATATCAAGAAAAAAGGGGTGAGTTAAGGCGTTAAATGGATCTCTAGAAGTTTTGACTTTTCAATGGACCAAAAAGAGAAACAAGAAAATAAAAAAAGTTGGAAGTGTAGTTGATTCAAAGAGTAATTTGAGCATATAAAGGGTTGATAGAAAGATAAAGGTGGATTAAAGACAAAGATATAGTTCGGTAAGCTAAGCGATAAGAGATCGAGCAATAAATAAGGAAATTGTACTACCACCCAGTTATTGTAAAATGAAGAGATATTTGAGTTCAAGATAGGTAAGGAAAATTATTGGATGTTTGGTATTGGTTTTTGTTACTAGAATTAAAAATAAAAAATAAAAAAAAAGATCAAGTAACTAGGTGAGATTAATGATTTTGTTGGCCAATCAAGAAGTTGAGAGTATTAGACTTGATTTAAGAATTATGGATTTGTGTTTGATTGATGATTCAGTTGGAATTCTTATAAAGTATAATTTTGGAAAGTGTGAAGCTAATGTTATTATTGGAGATGGGATAGTTGAAAGGGAAAAAGGAATAAAAGTATAAAAGAATGAGTTGGGGAAGAGATAAAAGTCCAAATTTTAAGATAAAAGTCTAAGTATGAATTGAGATGCTAAAGATATAATCGAGTAGAAGGTTGAAATTTTGGGAAGGTACTTATTAAGAAGAAGAAGTAAGTTTTAGTTAATGCAAGGACTATTAACTATAAGGTTGATGTGTGAGAACTCTTTTAGAGATTCTTGGGGTAAAAAGTTGTCTAATGTCTATCTTGAGAGTTTTCTAAGTAGGAAAATTTTTGTTTGGGTATGAGGAGTAGAATATATAACAAGGGTGATGAATTAGAGTTTGATGAAAAACATTGAACAAGAAATCTGAGCAAGAACTAGGAGATGCATTGAGTAAAAAGAGTACGTTACTAAATGGATCTTTCGCTTGAGATATATTAGAAAATAGTATTATGAGTGATTAGGAAGTTGGATTGTGAAGGACTTGTTGACTATTTCATTTCTATATATGAAACTGAAACTATGAAGTGAATGAACTGAGGAGTTGGGCAAGGAAACTAAACTAAAGCGAGTACGAAAAGTATTTGGTAACTCTGTTAGCGAATCCTAAGTATAGTAGTTAATGGGAAAAGAAATTAATGATTGACGAGAGAAAGTGATAAGTTAGTAAGTGACCCTATGAAAAGACATCTTGGGAGAGAAATACGATTGAAAAGTTGTACCACATTTAATACCCTTAAAATGTGAAGTCGAGAGAAAGGAATGTGAAATCGTAAGGAGTTTAGTTGTTGAAGCGCAAGAGCTAAAGGAAGATGTAAGAAAGGATTGATTTTAAGTAATACTTTGATTAGGAATATATGAATTAAGGGACTAGTTAGGTGAATCAAAGAACAAATGGAGAAGAATGAATGAATTGAAGATGAAAAATTGTTTGAAAGGCAAACATCACTTATTAATGAGAAGATTTTCTGGTAGAATAGGATGGAGATTTTTTAAGCAGTATGTTAGGTCCCTAATGATAAATTGGGCAGTTGGTAACGATTTAAAAAGAGAATCCAATTGGTGAGCGATAGAAGTTTAACTTTGTTGGAAATTGTTGATGAAAGTGGAAAGATTTATAGGTATGTTTGAGATTTCGAAGCAGACTAGAAGGATCATAATCATAATACTTGATGCACCTTAGTTAAGGAAATTTCGAGGACGAAATTTTATTAGTGGGGGAGAATTGTAAGACCCAGTATTTTAATTAGACTACTTTAATTCGTGGAATTTCAGTTCGACAGTTTTTTATGTGTCTAAGTAAAATTATGTTGTAATTAAGCAGAAATTTGGGGGGAATTTTTTTTTTCTTTTCTTTGAAAGGTAATAAGGAAAGTTAGGTAAGAGTTGCGTTTTTAAAGAGTTTTGAGGTGAATTTTAAAAGAAATGGAGAGTTGGAAGCTTGGAAAGCAAATAAGAGAAAGTTTGTTATATTAATATAAGTGGAGGGGGAGAGAAACCAGCACAATGTGTTGGAAGTCTCTAGAACCACCGAGAAAGAGAGAAATGAAGAGAAGAGGAAAGAAAGGAAAAAAGACAGGAAGAGATGGGAGTTCTCTTTCTTAGAACAAGGAAAAAGTTTGTATTTCTATCTTTTTAACTCAAGTATGTTTATTAAGCTAAAGATTTTGAACTTGGGGTTTGGGTTTAAAGATTTTTCTTGAGAAAAAGTTTGAAGAAAAAGGGGTTTGTTTAAAAAAAAATTGAGTTTTGTGCAAAGTTGGTTGATTTGGGAGTTTGGGTTCAAATTTTCTCTTAAGTAGTTTAGAGTTTGCGACTTTAAACCGTTAGAAACTTGAATCTTTGAATAATTGAAAGGATCTTTTGAAACTAAGAAGAAATTTGGTGAACAAGATGATTTTCAGGAAGAAATTTTGCTGAAAATCGGGATACAAGTCGACTAGTATAAGTACCCAGTCAACTGGGTAAAGTGGAAAAATGTTTTTGGAGCTTTTCCAGTTGATTGGATAAAGTGGCAGAATGTTTCTAAAGCTTTTCCAGTCGATTAGATCAAGTACCCAGTAGATTAGTGATGCCAGGCAGAATAGCGATTATTCTTCAGGCTAGTCGTAATAGATATTTCACATGGAGAAACACAAGAAAAACCCTAAAAACACAGAGAAACAGCTCTGATGCATTATTTAAAATTATGCAAATACCAATAATAATGATAATCTGTCTTTTTCGTATATGGTCTCCTTATTTATAATGTCAAAGAAAAAAAAGGAAAAAATCCCCGAAAACATAATCATGGGGAAAACTAAGGAAATTACTAAAATTAAGCGATTATATTAAAGCAGAATCAACGGCAATCAATTCTGACTTGAATACAAAAGGAAATTACAAATGGAAAGTTTTCTAAAACTGGAAACTGCAAATTTGAAGGCCTAAAACAGAATCAACGGCAGTCAACCGTTCTAGGTAGTCCACCTGCCATTTTTGCGCTGATCTGCTAACTCAAGGTATCTCAGTGCCAACAACGTGTTATCTGACAACTCAGCATCATCTGACTCGGATCCTCCTGCATCAATCGTCTCGGGTTGGAAAGAACTTGTCCTCAATTTCACATTAAAGACATCAGGCAGCAACCCAGGAGGAAAATCCTCTGGTATCAGGTCAGAAAACTCTGCTAGCAGCTGCTGCACCTCTGTTGGTAAATTTGGATTCATGTCTGCTGCACTATTCCCACAAGGTAGCAGAGCATGGACCACGTCTCCACGCTCAATCTCAGTTAAAAACCTGGACATCGAAAGCAGATTAGTATTATTAGCTACCTGGGTAGGAGTGGTTCCTTCCCGACAAGGTGCCAACATAATCTTCTTCCCTTTGATGCTAAGGGAATATGTATTTTTTTCGCCCATCATGAATAACACTGTGATCATACTGCCAAGGTATGCCTAACAATACATGACAAGCATCCATAGACACAACATCATACCAAGCATTATCAAAATATTTCCTACTAATCGAAAAAGACACTAGGCATAGCCTATCTACTATTACCTCACTGCCTTTATTCAGCCACAACAATTTATACGGCTTAGGATGACGATATGTCTTCAATTGCAGTTTCTGGACAGTCTCTTCAGACACTACATTCTCATAACTACCACTGTCAATGATCATTTTGTAGACTTTATCTGCAACTGTGCAAGTCGTGTGGAAAATATTGATTCTCAACCAATCGTCCCTTATATCTCCCTTGGGGGTCAATAGACTCTCACGAACGACCAGAGTCTCATGGCCATCTCCATACAACACATCTTCATCTTCATCATTGTCATACACAGGCTTTCTAATCTCCTCAATTTCGTCTACCATGTTGTCCTCAATCAGGAGATTTTTGCCCTTCTGACTAGCAGGCTTCCTGCACTCAGTCGCTTTATGTCCCTGTTTACCACATCTGAAACATCTAATATTTGAGTTAGAGTTACCCTGGGGTGGCTGCTGGGCAGGACGGGATTCTTGAGGGTGAACTGGCCAACTACATTGATCGCTTCTGACCACTAGCCTCCTATTCTGTTGTTTTTCCATCGCAAGTGCACGCTGATATGCTTCAGAAATGGTCCACAGTGAGTGAAGGCTGAGGACATCCTACAGGGGCTGCCGAAATCCCCCCAAATACTGTGCCACCATATGCTCTTCTATCTCGGATAAATAATTTCGAGCTATCAATTGATAGAACTTCTCCGTGTAATCATCCATTGATCTCGTGTCTTGCCTCAATGAATGAAGTTACTGAAACAAGGTTTGAGTGTAGCCGAAAGGAAGGAAGTGACCCTTCATCTTCTTCTTCATCCTCTCCCAATCTGTGATCTTGGCCTTGCCTTGCCGATCGCGTGAGCGCCTCAACTGCTCCCACCACGCAGATGCTCTACCTTTGAGTTTGATGGCGACCAGTTTCACTTTGACACGATCTGGGACTTTCTTATACTCGAAAATACGCTCTACTTCATTCAACTAATCGACGAATCCTTCGGCCTGTAACATACCAGAAAACTCGGGCAGATCCACTCTGAAATCTTGGTCTCCATAACGATTCTCCTTACCACGGTGCTCCCAGAATCGAGCAGGATTGTGGTACGGGTTTTCGAAACTAGAATTGGAATCATGCTTTTCCATCTCACGATCACCGAAATTTTGCACCGCTAGACGCTGGGTTAACTCTGCAACTTGCCTCTGTAAATCCTCAATCATCGCATCCTGAATGTTACGATCACGGTGTAGGGCTTCCTCGTTCGGAACCTGCCCGTGACAACCACGACCACCAGCCATGGAAACTGATGAAATCTCACCCCAAGAAGATGCTGAAGTTCTGATACCAACTTACGCCGGGCAGAATAGCGATTATTTTGCAGGCTAGTCGTAACAGATATTTCACAAGGAGAAACACAAGAAAAACCTAAAAACACAGAGAAACAGCTCTGATGCTTTATTTAAAATTATGCAAATACAAATAATAATGATAACTTGTCTTTTCCGTATGTGGCCTCCTTATTTATAAGGTCAAAGCAAAAAAAGAAAAAAATCTCCGAAAACATAATCCTGGGGAAAACTAAGGAAATTACTAAAATTAAGCGATTGTATTAAAGTAGAATCAACAGCAGTCAATTCTGACTTGAATACAAAAGGAAATTGCAAATGGAAAGTTTCCTAAAACTGGAAACTGCAAATTTGAAGGCCTAAAACAGAATCAATGGCAGTCAACCGTTCTAGGTAGTCCACCTGCCGTTTTTACACTGATCTGCCAACTCAAGGTATCTCAGTGCCAACAACGTGTTATCTGACAACTCAGCATCATCTGACTCGGATCCTCCTGCATCAATTAGGTCGAGCTGATTAAAACACCTTTAAAAATATTACTACTCGTGAGATTAAAGTGTTTTCAAAACACAAAACAAATTATTTGAAAAAAAAAAAGGCTTAACACCTTGATTTCTTTGATTTTTTATTTTGTACGGAGTGCGCTCTTAATATTTAAAATGTGCAATACACCTTGGGGTTTCTAGTTATTCTTTTAAATGATTTAAGTAATGAGATTAAGTGTTATCCACTCTTAGGTACGAGGGGAAATCCTTGAGAGATGAAGGTAGTGGTTGGGGCTAATTCACGAAATCCGGTATCAAGGTGAGTGTCACCTTACTTTTAGTAAACGTAGTGTTTATTTATCGAAAATGAGAAGTTAAAAATGTATAAAAATGAAGAACTAAGGAAAACATTACTAAAGTATAATTTAATGAAATTAAATACTTATACGAATAATATCATATGGTTATACCTCGAAGAAGAATTATGATACAAGTACCTTAATGAAGGACTAAGAGAAACAATTAAAAGAGTACAAGTTATATTAGTGTAATATAAATAGAAATAGTAGTGGTTGAGCCTTGAGGTGTTTTACCTTTGTTAAATTGAAATGATCTGGTTAATATGAAAATCCTATTGTTGAGCTATGTGTCTATTAGTGATTCGAAGTAGCCTTGTTGAGAATCTTTGATATTTAATTGTAATGGGCTTGATTGGTTGGATTAGTTTGAAAATGTGATGTGGTTGATTGATGAATTTTGTTTGCATATTCATTGCTTCATGAATGTATTTCACGCTATATATATAGTTAGCATATTATAAGAGGGGGAGTGGTGAGATTGCGATAGGCCCTTTCTCATAAGGAGTGTAAGGGTACCGAATGGATATTGGACGAGTAAGACCCAGCCTAGATCAAGAGGGCTTCCAAAAATTTTGATATTATGATATGATGATGTGACATACTAATACGTGGAAAGACATCCCTGTAATGATAATATTAGCCTAGTGAGAGGCGGTGATATGATTGTGCATTTTATTGTATTGCATTACATAGAATTGCAGTTTATGGATGCATTGTGATTGGTCTGTGAGGGGTGTGTGTGTTATGAATGGCTCATGAGGGGTGTGTATTATGATTGGCCCTTGAGGGTCATATGTTATGATTGGTCCATGAGGGGTGTGTGTTTTAATTGACCTGTGAAAGGTTGGGTGACGTGTTTGACCCTTAAGAAGGTTAAAATTATTGATTCTATAATATTTAATATATCATGAGTTACATTGTTTATAAAGAATTGATGCTATGATATGTATGGAAAAATAGTTATGAACCTATTAGTCAAATCATTGATGTAGTGAGTAACCTATTTCTTGAAATATGAAAATGAGAAAGAAAAAAATTTGGTTTAACATCCGAAATTTCTTAATAGTTATGCTTTGGAACAAAGAAGATTTATATTATGTTTAATAAAATTTGAAGACATAAAGACTTAAGTCCCATTATGATTATCATTAGTAAGTTGATTTCCTCACTGAGCTTTATAGCTCATTCTTATTATATTTTACTAACTTTTCAGATTTAGTTTGGGAGGTTGTGATTGAGTTGAGAAGCATCCTTGTCTACGGCATCCCCGTCCCTCGGACTCCTCGGGAGTCTAAGTTTAGTTTAGAGTTAAACTATGTTTTAAGTTCTTGAATTGTACTTGTAAAGTTATAAAAGTCAAGTTATGTATTTGGAATGTTTTATTAAATCTAAATCTTTTTTTCTACTTAAATTAAATTGTTGGAAAAGTCTATTGCATGTACTGTGAATTGTATGATTGTATATAGTTCGGGTCGCTCAAAGCTAAAAGGTGGTGATACCTCCTCGAGTAAGGCCCACCCGAGGATAGGTCATTACAGGTATGTTCGATCATTGTCAAGAATGAACAAAGCCATGCATATCCTCACACGCACACAGGGTTGCAAAATTAAAGGAAAAAGGAAACATGATATAATAGAAACTCATTAAAGTGCCTAATTCTTGGTTGTAAAGCATTGACTAATTAATAGTATGTAGCTTCTCTAGTTAATTGTCTGCTACATATATAGAATTAATTGAGGTAATCACACAAAATAAATTTAAGTTCAATGCATAAATACATTGTGAAGTCTGTTAATTACTCCATATGCAGTAGGAAAAAAAGTGGGGCTTAAAGAAACTCTTTAATAGTCCTATATTTTCTTTTCTTTCAATTTATATAGCCAGCCATATAGTAGTAAAACAAATGACAATCGTTAAGCATTTCAAAAAAGTAAATACTAACAAAGAATGATGCTTAATAACCAGAATAGTAAAGATTAAAGATTAAAGAATAGCTAATTATATGATCATCAATCAAAGATTAAAGAAGATGCAAATTGGAGTAATTGAATTTCATTAATTTTCTAGCTCCTAAGAAACAATAGTGAAATGAAAGGCAAAAGGAAAACTGAATTCATTTATTTCATTAATTTTCTTTCTAAGATATTGAAAAATTCAATTGATAGTAGAGCCGTGTATAGTTACATGACTTAATAAAGACGAATTCACCATAATCCCATAAAAGAAGATAATTTAAGGTCAAGGATCGTACATGCTATCTGTAATTTTTCTCAACAACCAAACAGGAAAACAATAACCTAGTAGCTACAGATCCATCTTCATAAAATTAAAAAATGTAAAGCATAAAAATTTTCATATTAACAATGAAAATAACGATAATCAAACATAGAAATGCACATAGGTAAATTGAATGCAAGGAATTTGCTTGTAAACAATAAGTTTCACCTTTTAGGTCGCAGATCAGAACTTCTTCAAATGGGTAATGTGAAGAAATCTACAAACACAAACCAAAAAATATGATAAAAAGTGAGCACAGAGAGAAAAGCTAGGGAGATTTCAAATAAAATGAAGTGGATTTACCTTGTTCGGGTCTGGGTTTCGCTTAAACCTCTATCACTGTCGTGAGTTCTTTTGAGGAATTGGAAGAGAGACTCAGTTCAGAGAAAGGACGAAGAAAGAAAGAAAAATAAAGGAAATAGGGAGAGAGAAGGACCAAAGGAGTTGCAGAGAGAGGGAAGATGGTGAGAAAACAGTTTTGGAGAAGAAGAAAAAGTGTGTGTCATGTGTGAGAAATAAGAAACAGAGAAGAGAAAAGAGTTTCTCTGGGTATTTTCAGGAAATTAGTCCTGAAAACACCAAATTGGAGTTTTAACATAACTGTTTTTTGAAAAGGGTTTTTCAAACATGCTTTTGGGTTTTTGAAAACTGCTTTTAGTATTCAATTTTCGAAAAGTGCTTCCAAAAATGTCCATAGTTACTCTACTGTTGATATATTTCCTGTTATAGAAATACGCTATTGCAATAACTTTGCCAAATCTATTCTTAGACTACCTTTCTAACATTTGTTTCCCAGGTTAATTCCTTCAAGGATGAGCATGTACTCCATTTAAAATGGATCTCAAGATTCTCAACTTACTAATTATCCACCAGCTGCATGCACATGTACGTAAATGATCAAGAAGATATTGAAAAAATCACGGTAAATATAAAACAAAAGTAAAAGAAAATCATTGAAATATCTACCTCCAACAAAATTAATTAGCTACTCATATCAAAATGCATAATAACATCAAATAAGGCTTCCATGCACTGAAGTAAATATATTTTATTTCAAGTAATTACCTTGGTAATACCTATTGATATATTTTAATCAATAAAAAGTTCTCGCCTTATATATATAAATTTCAAAAGCTTTAAAGCAATTTCAAAAAATTAGATCAGAAATATATGTTCTTAAGATAGCAAAGCATATTACTAGAAATTTAAAATTGAGACACAAACTTATATTAACTTCCTAATACACATAATCTGATTTATAAAATTGTGGGGCAACGATTTGTAGTTTTTACTTTGATCTCTTCTGCTAGTTTCATTCTGCCTTTGTCTGTTATTCATTTTCTCTTGAGATAGAGTAATTATTCTTTCATTTCTTTGGGAAGAATATAATCTTCCTGCATACAACATATAATTTTATATATATACTTATCAAATGATAAAACTTTAGGTCTGTTTAAACAAGTTTTAAAGTTTTAATCATTATACTGAGGCCAGAAGAAGCAAGGAACATGAAAAAACAGAATTACAAGCATTTACGCATGCACACATAATTTTTGTCAACAAGTTAAAAGTAATAGCATTTACGCATACACACATAAGGGACACAACGATTCCACAAGTGTGAAAAACCTATGGCATGTTTGGGTAACGGTTTTCTGTTTTCAGTTTTCGAAAATGAAAACTAAAAACAGTTTTCTAATGTTTTCTGAAGAAAACATGTTTGGATAATTGTAACTCGAAAACTGTTTCCAAAACATAAAACAATGAAATGTTGTCTGGATAATCTTATTTTGAAAACTGTTTTGATACACCTTGTAATTATTTTTAGTTTTGAGAGTAAATTTAAAATCTATATTAATTTTATTTCTCATTTTTACTAAATATTTAAGAATAATTAATATTATTTTATTTTCAAAATTTTAATATTTTTTATATACCATAGAGGAAGAATGAAATAGAGAAGTGAACACTGATTTTAGGGCTATTTTTCGAAATTATGTCAGAAAACACCAACTTGGAGTTTTCAGAAGAAAAAAAAACTATTTTTTTGAAAACTGTTTTAGAAAATTGCTTTTGAAAACTATTTGCCAAACATAGAAAAGAATTTTTAAAAATTGTTTTCAGCTTTTGAAAACTGAAAATAGTTTTCAAAAACTGTTTGCAAACATAACCCTATTTTTCGTTATATATAAGATAAGATGTGTACAATGATGTAAATAAAATGACTGACTTGAATTTTGAATCAATTAGATCTTTATTTTGGATAATGCAACTTTTATCAATATATTATATAAAATTATTTTAGAAACTTATATAAGCGTATTCAGTATCACTATTACTTTTTACATTTGATATAAAATATATTACTTTGTAATGGACTTATTGTTGTATAGGAATCTGAATTGAAAAAAAAAAACAACAAAAACTAATAACTAAGAAATGTGTTTAGGGATTTATTAAAGAAAAGATAAAAAATGTAAGAATAAAGACAATATAGGTGTTGATGCTAGAAATTTGTCAAGAATTAGAACAGTCAAGGAGCGGGACCTGCATACACGAAAAAATGAGAAAACCTAAAAGTCACCGGAGGACCGGAGGAGGTGTCCCTCCTAGGGGACTCTCCGATGCCTAAGTTAGTATAGGGCTTTTGGAGAAATAAGGAAAGCTGTATGAAATCAGAAGCTGAAAGTAATGAATTGAATGTACCTTTTGATTATAAGAGCTCCATTTTATAGTGTGTCGGAGCAGAGCCCGATTAAGAGAATGATTTTAGTGTTATGATAGGAATAGCATTCCTTTTAGATAAGATTTGAGTTATCCACATGTTGGATTTGAATAATAGTTTATCCATAAATTGGAGTGTTGTAGTAGTACTAGGACATTGGCATGAGATCACCATGACGCCCCTTAGTGTAAAATTACCGCAAGGCCCATTGCCAAGTGTGAAGATTTGATTGGTTGATCTATCTAGATTGTGTAATTACTTTTTTCCCTTAAAGATTGCCAAGTGTCATAATATCATTAGAGAGGAATTTTCCCCTACATCAAATGCCCCTCATTTCCTTGAGTGCAATTATGTAGTTGAGGAAGTAGTTTGTGAAATGCGGGTTTGGTATAATGTGGCCAAGGCTTGGTGTGTTATGCTCGGCATGCAGTGGTCGAGGCTTGAGGTGCTTTGCGTGAGGTAGCCAAAGCTTGGTATGTCATGCTCGGTGTGTGATAGCCGAGGCTTGAAGTGCTTGGCATGATGTGGATAAGGCTTGGTCTATCATGCTCAGCGTGTGGTAGCCGAGGCTTGAGATGCTTAGCATGATGTAGCTAAGGCTTAGTCTGTTATGCTTAGCATGTGGTAGCCTAGGCTTGAGATCTCATGCTTGGCATGTAGTAGCTGAGGCTTGAGGTGCTTAGCATGATCTAGCCAAGGCTTGGTCTGTCGTGCTCGGTGTGTGGTAGCAGAGGCTTGAGATGCTTGGTATGATGTGGCCAAGGCTTGGTTTGTCATGCTCAGCATGTGGTAGCTGAGGCTTGAATACTTCCCAAGATGTAGCCAAGGCTTGTCGTGCTTGGCACGCAGTGGCCAAGGCTTAGAGATGACCGATGCTAATCTCAGCACTGTGCGTGCGCACAATTCTCGGAATCAAAAGTGTGCATGCGCATTGATGCTTGTGCTCGAAAATGCTACGTGCACTGATGCTTAGGCTCGTAGAAGGTGTGTGCATTGATGTTAAGGTTCAGAGGCGGCATACGCACTAAGACTCGAGCTTGGAGGCCAAATGTGCATTGATGCTCGAGCACAGAGGCTATGTGGCATTGAATCTCAGGCTTGGAAGCGGTATGTGCACTAATTCTCAAGCTCAGTAGGAGTGTGTGCACTCATGATAGGGCTCGGAAGAGGCATGAGCATTGATGCTCAGGCTCGAAAGTGGCATGCACACTGATGCTCAGGCTTGAAGGCAGTGTGCACACTGATGCTAGGGCTCGAAAGTGCCATGTGCACTGATTCTCGGGCTCGAAGGTGGCTTGCGCATTGATACTAAGGCTAAGAGGTGGTGTGTGCATTAATAATCGGGCTCGGAGGCAGTGTGCTCACTAATGCTTGGGCTCAAAAGCAATGTGTGCACTGATTCTAGAGCTTAGAGGTGGCATGCACACTGATGCTTGGGCTCAGAGGCGACGTGCGCACTGATGCTCGAACTTGGGAGTGGCTTGAGCACTGATGCTTAGGCTCGGAAGAGGCATGAGCACTGATGGTCAGGCTCAGAGGTGGTGTATGCACTGATGGTCGGGCTCGGAGGTAGCGTACGCACTTATGCTAGGGCTCGGAGGCACCATGCGTACTGATGCACGGGCACGGAGGTGTTGTGCGCACTGATACTGGGGCTCGGAGGTGCCGTGTTCATTGGTGCTAGGACTTAGAAGAGGCGTAAACACTGATTCTCGGGTTAGGATATAGTGTGCGCACTAATGCTCGGACTCATAGACAGCATGCCCACTGATACTAGGGCATGGCGGCATCGTGTGCATTAATACTTGGGATCAAAGGCGTTGTGCGCACTAATGCTTGGGCTCGGAGGTGGCGTGCACATAGGTGCTAGTGCACGTAGACTGTCATGGTCCACCAGATTATCCCCAAAATCTAGAGGACTGGGTGGCACCAAGATTTTTTTAAGACAAGGCCAGCTTGATTTTTAAATCGCGTTTCGCCCCAAGAACACACTAAGAACAACACAATGAGACCACATAATTATTTCATGAATCTCAATTCTCATTTAACAAGAACCATTCGTGCGCTTTCATGTGACATTAGCTTAACTCGATGCTTGTTCACTACCAACAACGCACACTAATTGCCTCATACTCGACTGATATGGAAGCCCTCTTGATCAGCCATACCATATATCGAGATAACACAATGTATTCGACCTATAAATGAGGGACACTTGCTCTTTCCACAAGACAAGAGCCAAGCCCAACTCGATCTATAAGACATCATAAAAATATCTTATCATTGACATCCATGCACCCCACTTGCTCATGGACCCACAACCCCTTTGCTATACTCATTCACCAACACAATGTTACTATACATCATGTTGCTTACAAAAACATGGTCCAACAACCACAAAAGTTTTACCATAAAACTCAAACCATCTGAAGGTTATAACACGCAACATAGCTTGCTTAATGATGCACAATGTTTCCCTTATTGTGCTTCTGACCATCATGCTAGTGCACTAGCATAGACAAAGCTAACAGCCCATCAAAGTGCCTCAATGCCTCATAAAGGATGCACACTTGCTTTTCAATCTTCATGCTAGCACACTAGCATAATCAAAGCTAACAGCCCATCGAAGTGCCTCAATGCCTCATGAAGCACGCACACTTGCTCACCCATTTAATGCCAAATGGAAAGCCAATAAGGAACCCAATAGTAAATCTAAGGTCAAATCCTCTGCCTAAAACAAGAACGTAATATTGGTCTTTTCCAAACTACCAATGTTGGCCATTCACTTTATGAAGACTCTAGTCACCCATTTAGATGGTCTAGAACTTGCACACCAAGTTTCCTTGGGTGGCTCACTTAGTGCGCACATGTGCCACAACCGATGTGTTAATGTGCACCACCGGGATAGTGGAGAGTGCACATCCAAAGTGCATTCACACATGAATACACAAGCAAAACACTGTTTGGGGCAAGGGGGCACCACTAAGCAACGTTCACAAGAATCTCGTTCTGGAAACTCCTCGACACCTAAGCAAGTAAGTCGACATCCAAGCAAACAAGTCGACACCCAAGTAGCTCAACAGCAGTTAGCGCCAAGCTCACCCCCTTAAAGAGCTTTAAGTCGTTTTGGCCTTTGCTAGGAGGAAACATCCTTGATGCTTGAGCCATCATAATGGCCTAATAAATTAGCCTTTCACCAAAAGCTAATTCCAAAAGCACCATTGCATTACTTATATTTTTATGATATGGTATAAAAATCCCATTATTAATTTCTCACTTAAAACCATATTTACTAAAATGCCACTATGCCAACTCTAAACAGCTCAACACTGCACACTTATTTACAAAAGTGTCATCGTGCCAACTCTAAGCATCTCAACACGTAGTAACTCGACACTATGCACTTATTTACAAAACTGCTATCGTGCCAACTCTAGCACCTTGACACCTAGCATCTCAATGCAAAGTAATTTGATGCACATATATTGTATGCACACCACATTGGCACCGTTCTCAATGGTGCGTACCGTGACATTCTCCCCCACTCACAATGTTGATGCCCTCATCGACGTATCAAATAAGAATTCTTTGTTTTTTTCATCTTCCCATTAACCATGAAATATAACATGTGCTGACCTATAAACTCCAAGAGTTTTTCGCCCAACACTATGGACTCAATTAAAGATGCACACTCACACTTCCGTTTTCACTTTACTCGAGTTCAAATCCACTCCTTATCACAAGGAACAAATAAGCTCAACTCAAAACTCTACCTCAAATTTCAACTCAAAGTCAACTGGAACATTTCCTAGATGACTTTACTTCAAAACAAAACTTAACTCTCAATAGGGTGTGCGACTTTCTTCGCCACATCAATAAATAACCCTTAAACTTGCCTCAAATGAAATTCCACTCTCCTCAACAATCTTACCCATTGGAGAACTCTTCTGAGGTAGACTTTATGTCAACCACACTCATGTGGCACCACTCTCTCTTAGGTGCACCCCTCTAGATAAGACAATCATGCCCTATTCAAAGGTCTCTCCCTCTGGTCCTTTAACTGTCTTGAGCGTGCATTTATCAAGATGAAGCTGTTAGGCTCCAACTATACGACTTACCCTAATCTAAGCTCCATCGAGCTAAAATCCAATCTCAAAACTTGGCAAACCTACCACTCAAGGATAACATAGACCCAACTGCAAAACACACTATGAACTAATCATATTCCTTTTATAAAATCAAATGAGAATGTAAGTGGGGATGCACCTCTCAAGTTGTGGCTCACAAGCCAACCGCCTTTTGACGACACCCCTCTCTAGTCCTAAATAAAACTCAAAGTTTCTTCACTATTGAAGAACACCATAATGAAAATTAAGTTCAGGTTTGAAGGACTCCCACACTCAAACTCACAGCATAGGGCCACAATAAGACAAAGGAAACTCTTCATTTCTAAGAGATCTTACTCAAAACTCAAACTCGAATGTACAATTTCTTGATGCTATGGATTTTCTCCCAAAACTCATCTTAATTCCAAATCTATGGCTAGGGAAATCCACTTCCCAAACTCAATATGGCAACCTTGATTTTACTCAGAAAAACACCATGACATTATGCCTTCGCACAAGATCTAATCCTGAACCCTTAAAGACTAACACAACACAGCTCAAATCTAAAAAGCCAAATTGAATTGCGTACTACAACTAGAACATAAGGCCACAAGCACAACCAATGTGCTCCACAACCATACTTTAAGTGCAAATCCATTTTCTTGGACAAGCAAGCAAGTATAAACTCTAACATGTCTCTAAGGAACACACTTTTGCATATTTCACAAGGTTATACTCTCCAAAATTTATAATCACATACATACATGATTCCTTTGCTACTTACCATTGTTTGAATGGAAGAAATCTTTATACGAAACCCCTCAATCCGTTGGGAGTTCTCAAAGGTACAAATATTCATACAGGACTCCTCGATCTGTTGGGAGTTCTCAAATCTTCATACAAAACCCCTCGATCTATTGGGAGTTCTCAATCTTTTATACAAAACTTCTCGATCTGTTGGGAGTTCTCAAATCTTCATACAGAACTCCTCAATCCGTTAGGAGTTCTCAAATCTTCATACATAACTCCTCAATCAGTTAGGAGTTCTCAAAAATATATTTTTTCTACCATGGTTGTTCGGTCTAGGTAGTCGATCTACGCTCTGATACCAACTATCACAGTCCGCCAGAATATCCCCAAAATCTAAAGAACCGCATGGCAATAAGACTTTTCTCAATCAAGGTCAGTCTAATTTTCAAATCGTGTTTCGCCCTAAGAATGCATTAAGAACAACACAACAAGACCATATAATTCTTTCATTAATCCCAATTCTCATTTAATAAGAACCGTTCGTGCACTTTCATGTGACAACAGCTTAACTTGATGCTTGTTCGCTACTAAATACGCACACTAATTGCCTCATACTCGACTGAGATGAAGTCCTCTTGATCAACCACACCTTATGTCGAGATAACACAATGTATTCGACCCTTAAATGAGGGACACTTGCTCTTTCCACAAGATAAGAGCCAAGCCCAACTAAATCTATAAGACATCATAGAAATGTCTTATCATTGACATCCATACACCCCACTTGCTCATAGGCCTGCAACCTTTTTGCTATACTCGCTCACCAACACAATTTAACCGTACATCATTTTGTTTACAAGAACGTGGCCCAACAACCATAAGAGTTTTACCACAGAACTCAAACCATTCGAATTTTATAATACACAACATAGCTTGCTTATGCACAATGTATCCCTCATTGTGCTTCTGACAATGCCTCATAAAGCATGCACACTTAGCACACTAGTATAATCAAAGCTAACAACCCATTGAAGTGCCTCAATGTCTCATGAAGCACTCTTAAGTATGAGACTTGGTGTTGCATGGCTCAGAAGTATATACTAGTGTGCGGTCCAAACTCTGAAGTGTGTGATATGGTATCACATGGCTCAGAAGTGTGCACCAGTGTGCGCTCAAAACTCCGAAGTGTGCGATATGGTTTCGTGCGGCTCGAAAGTGTGCATGCAAAACTTTAAAGTGTGTGACATGGTGTCGCGAGGCTCGGTAGTGTGCACCAGTGTGCGATATGGTAGTGCACGCCTTGGTAGTGTGAATAGTGTGCACCTTGGCACTCCAAAGTGTGCGGTATGGTAGTGCACGCCTCGATAGTGTGCGCTTAACACCAATAGGGAGAAAAGTATTGAGGGGAATAACTTGGAGTGTGTAACTTAAGACACGGTATACCCAGGTTCACCCCAGACACGGTAACTTAAGACACTGTCAATAACACGAATAATAAACAAAAAGAAAATAATAAGACACGATATACCCAAGTTCACCCCAGAATAAGGCTACGTTCTACCAGAAGTTTCACTATAATCAACCTTCCAAATTTCTTGTTACAATGTGTAACTTAAGACACCCTAATTAGGGTTTCTATCGTGCTACAAAACCATAGCTATTCATGGGCCCAAGACCAAACCGTCAAGCAAAAAACCAGAACCAAAACGTGTCGTCAAGGGTTCTACAGATTTGGACCCATCAAGTATGCACCAACTCTAACAATCTCCCACTTGGTAAATACTTTACACACATGGAAAACTTCCCAAATTCTGTTTTTTCAAGCCCATCTCGATAGCACACCACTCAAACTTCGCTGGACTAACTGCTTTAGTCAAGAAATCATCACCATTCACTGTTGTATCGACTTTTTCCAATATAATCGCTTTTTCTACAATCTTTTCCCGGATGAAGTGATATTGGATATCAATGTGCTTTTGTTGTGTGTTTATTTATCTAAATAAATAAGCAAATAATCGCACTCGTTTTACTTGCAAGTGCACAAGGTCAACAGTAGCATAGTGTGTGAATGCAAGATCATCTCCACAGAGATTGGTAAAGTTCGATTTTAGAATTAGTTTCTTCAAAATAAAAAGAAAGAAATAACTGTTGAATGTAATTTAATAATAATAAAGACGTAGGGCTTTGATATTCACCACTAGTCATACTTTCCCAATGTGTAATGTATCAGCGCACTAGCCTTATCATGTATGCCTAATGGTCGCCAACCTAAGGGCATAGTATCTACTCCTTAAGCTATGATTTTCCTAAGCAACGAGTTAGGCATGGTATCTACCCTAACTCTTTTCTCTCTCAAGGGATTCAACATGGTATCTACTGAGTTGTTCCTAAAGAAAGCATAGAGGCTATGGAAATCGACAACCACATGAGACCTAGGGCATGGAATCTACTATCGGTTTCTCATGTTGATTAATCCAAGAATCTGGTGTGGATATCTTTTGTTACTATTGTTAGACCAAGACTCGATCATCCATATTGATCTAACTAACCAATCCATACCACATGCATACGTTGGCCATACACATACATATGAGGAATTTAAATAAACACGGGCATTAATCAAGTTAAGCAACATAATAAAGGCTATTGGCAAAGATAATCAATGAATAAATATATGGGAAAGCATAACTAGGGCTTCAATCGAGCCCTATAAAGAGTTAGTTACACATGTTGTCTGAGATAAACATCATATATAAACTAAACATAAAGAGAAAAATAAACCTGAGAGAGCTCTGAAGGCTTCACAAAACTTGACTAGTCTCCAAAGAGAGCTCCATGATAATCTCTCTGATTTAGAGCTCCAATCTATGGTGGCTGATCAGAAGCTGAAGGCCTTTTAACTAGCTAAAGCTGAGAGGAGCTTCTTATCACAACAGGTCAAATGTAGATTCCTTCTGAACAGTGATAGGAGTTCAAAATTTTTCCATGCCCTGCTAAAGAGAAAGACTAGTAAAAACCATATAGCTGTTGTGGTCTCCTCAAATGGATCACAGACTGCCTCTAAAGCAGAAGTGGTAGAGGAACTCCTAAAGTTCTTTAAGGACCTCTTAGGATCTTCTTCCAGTTGCAGGCCCCTTGACCTGGAAGTCATTAGAGAAGGTCCTCTAATCTAAGAGAACCAAGCTGATCTGCTGATTAAGGATGTCACAGTGGAAGAGATCAAGGAAGCCCTTTGGAGTATAGGGGAGGATAAATCCCCTGGTCCAAATGGCTATTCTTCCAGATTCTTCAAGAAAGCATGGGATGTAATCAACCAAGATATCATTGAGGTTGTGTAGGAATTTTTCCAGAATGGGAGATTACTAAAACAGTTAAACCATACCTCCCTTACTTTTATCCCAAAATGTAAACAAGCTTATAAAGTAGAGGATTTTAGACCTATAGCCTGTTGTAATATGATCTATAAGATCATTTCCAAGATTTTTGCCTCAAGATTAGCACCCTGCCTGAACTGCATTGCCAACCCAACCCAAGCTGCTTTCATCAAATCTAGAAGCATGGCTGAAAATATCTACCTGGTCCAGGAATTGCTCAGGAAATACTGCAGGAAAAGAATCTCTCCAAGGTGTATGATCAAGATAGACCTTAGAAAAGCTTATGACACTGTTGAATGGGAGTTTTTGAACAGTTTAATGGAGGGTTTTGGGTTTCCAGGAAAATTTAGGAAATGGATCATGGAATGTGTAACTACAACAACCTTCTCTCTATCCATAAATAGGAGTCTGCATGGTTTCTTTGTTGGTAAAAGGGGCCTCAAACAAGGAGACCCCCTCTCTCCATATTTGTTTGTCATGATTATGGAGTACTTGTCCAGACTTCTTGGGAGATTGAATGAAGAGGATGGGTTCAGATATCACCCTAAGTGTGACAAACTCAAAATCACCCACCTGGCTTTTGCAGATAACCTCATTCTTTTTGCTAGAGGTGATGTTAGGTCTATTGGGCAGCTTATGGAGTGTGTCAACCAATTTAGTGAGTGCTCTGGGCTGCAAGCAAGCTTGGCCAAATCAAATATTTTCCATGCTAGAGTTCAGGCTGCTGAGTTAATGGAAATCAGAATGATCACTGGAATGGAGGATGGTAGCCTCCCTTTCAAATACTTGGGGGTTCCTCTGGCTTTAGTTAGATTAAATGATACTCACTTCTCCCCCCTTATTGAAAAAATATCTGGATACATAAATGTCTGGGCTGGTTCCTCTTTGTCCTATGCTGGCAGAACTGAACTGATCAAATCAGTGCTTTAAGGGGTGGAGTGTTTTTGGCTTGCCATCTTCCCTATCCCTGGTAACATCCTAGAGAAAATAATTAGGATGTGCAGAACATTTCTATGGAATGGTAAGAGTAATGGTATGAGGAAGGCTCTTGTAGCCTGGGCTAATTTATGCAAACCAAAAACTGAAGGAGGTTTAGGCCTGGTAGACTTAAAAGCATGGAACAAGGCACTCCTTACCAGGGTCCTTTGGAACATCCACATAAAGAAAGACTCTCTATGGATTCAGTGGGTTCAGCACTATTATTTGATAAACATATCTATTTGGGAGATCATGGCAAGAAAGAATGACTCCCCTCTCTGGAAGAGAATTCTAGAAATCAGAAATGACTTAACTGGCCAGTCATCTTTTACTCAGTAGGCCAGGGACAGATTAATGGAATGGGGGGTATAGAATGATCTATGCATAAAGAAGGTCTACAACTCATTCAGGCTGAAAGGAAATGTGATCAGTTGGGCTTCTTTGGTGTGGAATGGTCACTGCCCCCCTAAGCACTCATTTATCCTTTGGTTGACCATACAGAACAGGCTTCTCACAAAGGATAGACTACAGCTGGATGGAGAAGATAAACTCTGCCCCTTATGTAAAGAGTAAGATGAATCTAGGGAGCACCTTTTCTTCTCATGCAGGATCAGTAAGGAAACCTGGGATACCATCAAAGTTTGGCTAGGTTGTAGAAGACAGATGACTACAATTGAAAGTGCAATCAAGTGGACCCTAAAAGTAAGAGGATCTGGCCCCACAGCCATAGAAAAAAGGATAGTCCTAGCTTGCACAGTGTACAGTATATGGATGGCTAGAAATGCCAAATTATTTGAGCAAACTCCTGTTCAACCAAACAGCCTAGCCAAGAAGATCCAATTTGTAATTTATAGAATTGTGTATGTTTTTTGCCCAGAGATTAGGCTTCTTTTGTAAGCTTTTTTTTTTTTTTTCTGTATATGCTCTCATTGTAAATCCTCTGGGTATGCCCAGTGATTTTTGTACATTTTGATTAATACAAGCTTTATTTATAGATAAAAAAAAAGAATAAACCCGAGAGAAGAGACGTCAATTCTCTCCCAAAGCTTACACTCCAAGCTAAAATAAAAGATAAAAAAAGTAATCTCCAAGAAGTTATAATTTGTGTGTGCTTTACAGGTGTATTTATAGGGCTTAAGTAATCCTAGCAAGCTCTGGAAACCCTAACTTCCAAAAACGCAAAACCTCTTTTATTTCCAAAACTGGTTCTACCGTTTTACTGTTCATGCCCGTACATATGCGCTCGATTGCATGCATCCTGCGCTCGATCGTAAGTGTTGCGCTCGATCCTTCTTGTGTGTGCATGATCGCAATGTGCGCTCGATCGCATGCAACATCGCGATCGATCGCACTTTGACCAGAAGCTGCTCCAGGATTTCCATGTTTCTTCCTTTATGTGCCAAAAGTGCTTCTTTTTCTCCAAGACCCTATAAAAACATGTGAAACACACAAATGAAGTAAAATAGACTAAATTAACATAACTAAGGACCTAAAAATGTAAATAAGGGGGCTTAAATATGAATATTTAAGCACCTATCACACCCCCAAACTTACATATTGCTAGTCCTTTAGCAATACAAAACAAAAACTAAAATGAAAAATAACAACATACAGATAGATCCAATGTTCATAGTGTTCACAAAAGTTTTAGGTCTTCACATAAAACTATGATGTGCATTCATGAGCAAGCTTAACAAATATAAACATATCTTTGCAATGAATAAGAGTTTTGATCGCAAATCACTTTCGTGAGGCAGTTTAAGACATCACAAGTTTGACTTTAGTGTGTGGTGAACTAGCACATAAAAGATTAGGTTTCCAAATAATTCTAATGTGTAGTGTTTTGATGACTCAAGATTCACCAAATTTCCTATTAGAATCAACAAAAATGGCATAGATTTTCTTCTTTTCTTTTATTTGTGAGATTTTTACCAAGTTAATTCCTTTAAGCTTTCTATCTGACTTATGTAACGAGTGTGTAGCCAATGAATCCCAAACCATATGGTTTTAGGACATTAGGTGTGAAGACACCCCTAAGTACTTACTAACTCGAGTCAAAAAGGCTACGAAACTAGCTGGTCTCAATGCTACCAATTAGAATTTTTACCTTTTGACGTGACACTCACTGCTTACTGAGGTAAGAGGGCTAGTTACTCAGCGGAAAGTTCTTTTTAATGACCTTTTGTGAGCAAAAATTTTTTCACCTTTTGACGTGACACTCACTGCTACTGAGGCAAGAGGGCCAGTTACTCAGTGGAAAGTTTGTTTTATTGATCATTAGGAGCATTTTTCTTTTTGAGCACTAACAATCTGTTTCTATTTTCTTATGCCAAAACGTTAATCTAATAGGTCAACTGGTTAACAGTCAAGAAAAAGAAACATAAAAATCAAAATTACATGTCATACCCCACACAACTATGTGCTAATGTGCTCGTGTTAGTTCAGGTCAAACTTGTGAATCCTTAAATGCCTAAAAGGAAGCGATCTAGGTTCAAAACTTAATTATTGGCCTATGTGTTCAAAGTGTTAAACTCACTTATGAAGTCAAATCATATCATTTGTTTAGATCACCCAAAATTTTATTGGAACAGAATGAACATACATTTATCTATAAAAACAACAACAACAAAAATGGGACATAGTGAGTGTAGTGAGTGTGTGAGTGTGTCCCCATACCGCCAAACTTAAATTGCACATTGTCCCCAATGTGTGAATAGCATGGAATGAGCTGACCTGGGAGATGGAGAACTATATGGCTGGCATGGCTCGTAGCACGCCCCCAAACTTCAACTGGATGCACTCACTCTGTCCTTGAAAAAGAAAGACAAACAAACATAAAATGGAAAACAAGTAAATATAAAAAGCTATAGAAAAGTAAACTATGAAATACTAATAATAAAATAAAATAAACTATTAAAAAGGATATGCTTTGGGGTGCCTCCCATGAGCGCTAAGTTTAATGTCTTCAGCAAGACGTGGTACCCTCTCACTGCTGAATATCAGGTGGTGCAGTCGAAGAGGTACCGAGTGCTGGAGGTAGGCGATCAAGAATAGACTGTAGCATAGCCTCCTGTCGTGCAAACCGTGCCTCCAAACTATCTATGCGTTGATGCACGAGTGTGGTAGCGGCAGAGACCTCACCTCGGAAGGAGGACAGCTCAGCTAGAAAGTGCTGAGACTCTGTGGGTCCCATCTCTGTATGGTCCTCATCTCGCACTGGGCTAACTACAGGGGTCTCGGTCTCCACACAATCCTCTTCAACTCTCTCAGCTGCAGGAGCAGGTGCTGGGAGTCCTCGAGGCATGTGCGAGAGGTTATGTGTCCACTGAGCCTTCCCAAAGAAGGGATGCTCTCGCACTGGTCCATCGCTGGTAGTCCCCTTAATCCCTTTCTTCTTGAGTATGTAGGAGAGTAGGAACGGCAAAGGGGGGCCCCATGCATTGGCTGTGGTGGTCTGATGGCCATAGACGTGATCCCAGAATTTATGCAACTAGCTCCATATAACAGCCGAAATAGAGTACCAATGACCTCTGTGGAAGGCATATAAGGTCTGTAGAAACTAGTCTCTCCGCTGTGTCTTGTGCCCCAATGGGCACACGTTGTGCTGAAGGATGGTGTCTACAAGCCAAAGTCGTCAAGGCAACTTTGATCAGCTTGCTGTGTTGTTGTGCCTATCAGCGTACTGGCTAGCACACATGTCCTCAATGATCTCAGACAAGGCAAAGGACTCCGGTTGCTCCTCGATATTGGTGTCCTCCAGAGGGGACTCATCAGAGCAATGAAGAGCAGCGGCTATGTCAGCACTAGTCACCTCTACGTGTGTGCCCTGGACTGAAGAAAGTAATACTCCTGGTCTACTGCAGTCGAAGGATAGGCTCGCATAGAACTGGACTACGAGCTGGGTGTATGCAGTCGAGTAAACCGGCTTAAAAAGCCTCTTCAACCCTCGATGTCTAAATGCTTGGACGGCCTATTGAGTGGCGTCCATGTGTTTGAAGACGTCATCGATGGCAAAAATAGTCTCAAATAATAGCTCTCGTTGCTCAATGCTGGGCCGGGATGACAGGGCACGGCTGCTTGAAGCACGAGAAGTGAAGGCAGATGGTTTGGACATGCTGCTACTAGTTTTTGCCAATTTTGCAATCGATCTCGATTATGTGCGCTCAATCGCATACTGGACTATGCGCTCGATCGCAATAGCCGTGCGCTCGATCGCACACGGTTAGGCTTTTCCTCAACAGGTTGTGGGCAACAAAAGACCAAGCTATGGACTTGTGGATTTGAATTTGTTCCTAACCTCCTGCAAGCAAAATAAGATCCAATCATTCACAAGATACATATATATAGAATGAAAATGTAATTTAAATATGAAGAACCATGTGTGAGAATATTGAGTTACCTTGTGGATGGAAAGAGTATGCAATGGGGAAAGAGACGTGACAGTGTGTTAGTGTTAAGTGACAGTAGGGTGGTGATGGGTTAGTGGTGAAGGTGGATATCGTGGTGGAGTGTCGGAGTAGTGGTGATGGAGTGCCAGAGTTTCAAGAGTGTTGAGATTGGTGGGGTGTAGATGAGAGAGAGTGCGAGTGAGAGAGCTGTGAGTGAAATATGCAAAGAGGGTGAGTGAGTGTTAGTGAAGTGTGAAGAGTGAAGTTTTTAAATTTATTACTAAACTGTCTGCCCCAAGTGCACTCGATTGCACTAGAATGTGCTCGATCGCACTCTTGCGCTCGATCACATTGATTGGTGCGCTCGATCGCACTCTTGCGCTCGAGCACTCTAAATTATGCGCTTGATCGCAAGCAGTGTGCATGGGCAAAAATAAAAAATTACCGCGGCTGAAAAATAGGAACAATACAACCTTACCATGTGTTAGTGGCCACAGTGCGACTAATCTTAATAGAGATGCTTGAGCTGTATGTGTAATCAAATATGAGCTGCTCAAGCGCTCTTGTGCCACGGTGCTAGTTCGTTGAAAGGAAGCACTTAGAGTCCACCTCTTGTGGCTCTAGTGCTTGTGTTTCAGCTATATACTGTACTGATTCAAGCGCAAAGTCTTCATCTCTTGGAGGAAAGTTAATATCGAGGTAAGGCTTGGCTCTATGTCCATTTATTGTAAAGGGCTGATTTCTGTTGTGGCCACAGATTTCTAATGCACCATGAGGGAAGACCTTGGTGACCAAGTACGGACCATACCATCTAGACTTAAGCTTTCCTGGGAATAGTCTTAATCGTGAGTCATATAGCAACACCTTTTGTCCTACATGGAACTCCTTCTGTACTAGTTGTTTGTCATGATAGTCTTTTGTCCATTCTTTGTACAACTTTGCATTCTCATAGGCATCATATCTCAATTCTTCAAGTTCATTTAGATACAGTGTCCTTTTCTCACCTGCTTGTTTCATGACGAAGTTAAACTGCTTTATGGCCCAATATGCTCGATGTTCTAATTCTACTGGGAGATGGCACATTTTTTCAAAGACTAAGCGGTAGAGAGATATGCCAATTAGAGTCTTATAAGCTGTCCGATATGCCCATAAAGCATCATTTAGGCGTAGAGACCAATCATTCTGATTAGGCTTCACTGTCATTTCTAAGATTCCCTTGATCTCTCGGTTGCTTATCTCCACTTGACCACTGGTTTAAGGATGATATGGAGTGCCAACTCTATGAGTGATCCCATATTTCCGGAGTAGTTCGGAAAAAGTGCGATGATGAAAGTGGCTACCCCCATCACTGATGATTGCTCTTTGAGTCCCAAACCGCGTAAAGATGTTAGCCTATAGAAACTTTACAACTACTTTGTGATCATTAGTTTTTGAGGGGACAGCCTCGACCCATTTGGACACATAATCCACACCCACAAGAATATATAAATAACCAAAGGAGTTAGGAAAGGGTTCCATGAAATCAATGCCCTATACATCGAAAAGTTCTACTACATGAATATTCTGAAGAGGCATCCGATTTTGGGAAGAGATGTTACCTGTCCGCTAGCATCTATCACATGAGCTGCAAAAAGAGAAAGCATCTTTAAACAAATTAATCCAATAAAAACCAGATTGTAGAACCTTAAGAGCTGTTTGTTTTGCCCCAAAATGTCCTCCACAAGCAAACTGATGGCAGTGTTGCAATAAGCTCAAGTGCTCTTCTTCTGGGATACATTGTCTGATGATTTGATCAGGGCAGAAGTTGAAGAGGTAAGGATCATCCCAATGGTAGTGTTTTGACAGGGATATTAGTCGTTTATGTTCTTGAGTGGTCATACCTGGGGGAAAAACTTTAGTAGTTAGATAATTTACTATATCAGCGTACCATGGAAGTTTTACCTCTAGTGCGAATAGTTGTTCATCAGGGAAGTTCTCATTCAAAGGCAACTCGTTATCATCATTCTCATAGGGTAGCCTTGACAAATGATCTGCAACTACATTCTCACTGCCTTTCTTGTCTTTGATTTCTAAATCGAATTCTTGTAATAGAAGTACCCATCTGATTAGCCTAGGCTTTGCATCTTTCTTAGAAAACAAATATCTCAAAGCAGCATAGTCAGTGAATACAATAACTTTAGAACCAATAAGATATGATCTAAACTTCTCTAAAGAAAAAATGACAGCTAACAATTCTTTTTCAGTAGTAGAATAGTTAAGTTGAGCATCATTTAAAGTTCTAGAAGCATAGTAAATAGCATGAGGTACCTTATTGAGTCTTTGACCTAGGACAGCTCCCAAGGCGAAGTCACTGGCATTACACATTAATTCGAAAGGGAGATTCCAATCTTGTGCCATCATTATCAGGGTAGAGGTGAGAACATTCTTCAATGTGTTGAAAGCTTGCATACAGCCATCATTCCATTTAAACTTGGTATCTTTAGCCAACAATGCACAAAGAGGTCTCGAGATTTTGGAGAAATCCTTGATAAATCTTCCATAGAAACCGGCATGTCCAAGGAAACTTCTAATGCCTTTGACTGTGAGAGGGGGAGGTAGCTTTGAAATGATGTTTATCTTCGCCTTGTCTACCTCGATACCTCTATTTGAGATGGAGTGACCTAACACAATACCTTGTTGAACCATGAAGTGACATTTCTCCCAATTCAACACTAAGTTACTCTCTTCACATCTCTTTAGGACATTCTCTAAATGATTTAGGCACTCATCAAAATTAGAACCAAAGACACTAAAATCATCCATGAATACCTCAATATATTTCTCTACCATATCGAAAAATATGCTCATCATACATCTTTGAAAAGTGGCTGGTGCGTTGCATAAACCGAATGGCATTCTTCGATAAGCAAATGTACCAAAGGGACATGTGAAGGTAGTCTTTTCTTGATCCTTGGGTGCTATAACAATTTGGTTGTATCCACTGTGCCCATCCAAGAAGCAGTAATAGTTGTGACCGGCTAATCTCTCTAATATCTTATCAATGAATGGTAGGGGGAAATGATCTTTCCTAGTTACTTTGTTCAATTTTTGGTAGTCAATGCATACCCTCCAACCAGTTGTTTTTCTTGTAGGTATGAGCTCCTCATGTTCATTTTTTACAATGGTAATTCCACTCTTTTTACGAACAACTTGGATTGGACTCACCCATTTACTGTCTAATATGGGGTAGATAATGCCAACATCTAGCAGCT
Source organism: Bretschneidera sinensis (assembly GCA_023935145.1). Classification (NCBI taxonomy): domain Eukaryota; kingdom Viridiplantae; phylum Streptophyta; class Magnoliopsida; order Brassicales; family Akaniaceae; genus Bretschneidera; species Bretschneidera sinensis. The sequence continues at coordinate 105,231,073 of CM043700.1, read as the reverse complement.
TTAATACCTCAGCCTTTACTACCTCTTTCATGTGTGGGTTAAGTCTCCTTTGAGTGTCTCGAGTGGGCCTTGCTTCTTCTTCTAGGTAGATATTATGCATGCATTTGGCTGTACTTATCCTTTTAATGTCAGCAATGGTCCATCCAATGGCGGATCTATGCTCCTTAAGAACTCTTAACAGCTTCTCTTCTTCTCCACTACTCAAGTTAGCAGATACAATCACAGGTAAAGTCTTCTTCTCTCCCAAATAGGCATACATTAAATGCTCGGGTAGCTGCTTTAGTTCCAATGTTGGTGCCTGGACAATAGAGGGTAGAAGAGTAGCATTAGTAGGTATGAGAGATTTAAATGGAGGAGTATACTTACTAGAGTGTTTTGGAGAGGTCTCAAGAAGTTGCACAGTCGAGATGATGTCATCAGTCACATCTTCAAGTTCTTGTTTAATATCCTCTTTGATGAAGCCATGGGCGAGAGTGGTCTCCAATGGATCAATGTGTTGGACCTGAAAAGCTTTCTCGACAAAATTTTGTATCATACATACATTAATGCATTCCAAATCATCTTGAGGCAGTTTCGTTGTATCAAATATTTTAAATTCTATTTTCTCACCATTGATTTTCATACTCACTATGCCTTTTTTCACACAAATCTTAGTGCCGGTAGTTCTCATGAAGGGTCTCCCTAATATGATGGGCAGGGGTAAAGGCATACAGCATTCCTCCATATCTAGCACAATGAAATCAGCAGGTAAAATGAATTCTCCTACCTTAACTAGGACATCCTCGAGAATACCCCTAGGTCTTTTAATACCCCTATCTGCTAATTGTAAGGTAATAGAAGTTGGTTGTAGCTTCCCCAAACCTAGGGTTTCGAATACCGTTTATGGTAATAAGTTTACACCCACTCCTAAGTCTAGTAATGCTCTCTCAAACAGTTGATCACCTATTCTACAGGGAATAGTAAAACTACCCGGATCTTTCAGTTTTGGTAGGAGTTTTCTTAATAGTACAGCACTTACTTCTTCAGTTAATGCTACTGTTTCATGCTCTTGAAATTTTCTCTTATGAGTGCAACAATATTTTAGGAACTTAGCATAGGCAGGTATTTGGTGAATTGCATCTAATAAAGGAATGTTAATTTCAACTTTCCACAAGGTTTTGAAAATATCGGCCAGTTTATTGTCTTTCTTTTGTTTCACTAACCTTTGCGGAAAGGGTGGTGCATTCACCTTCTCCGTCTCACTTACCCTTGATGTTGATGGTGTCTCTTTGGATGCAGTTGCAGACTCGTCAGACCCTATCACTTTGCCATTTCTCAAGGTTGTGACAGCCTTTAGTTGTTGATGCCCTCCAGGGTTGGGTAGTGTTTGAGCTGGGAGCTCTCCTTGCTTTCTGCCACTGAGCTCTTTAGCCAGTTGTCCCATTTGTACCTCTAGCTGTTGTATGGCTTGTTCATGCTTTGATGTAGTTTGTCTTAGTTCAGTCTGAAATTTCCTCTCATCCGCCATGAACTGATCTTGTGAGGTCATTAATTCCTGTTGCTGAGTGGCCAGCTGTCTCACAAGACTTTCGAGGTGGTTTTTCTTTGGTTCGGAATCAGCATGCGCAGTGGGCTGGGGCTTTTTTTGCTGCCCTTGCTGGTTAAGGGTATTTTGGTTGTTGTTCCAAGAAAAATTTGGGTGGTTTCTCCATCTAGGGTTGTAAGTGTTTGCATATGGGTTATTCTTCGGCGGATAGTTGTTAGGTCCCACATTATTTGTTTGTTCCGTATCTGCTGATGAATACAAAGGACAAGTGTCAGTATTATGGTCATATTGGGAACATATTACACATACCTGGAGTGGGGTAACTGGTAAGCTAGATGAGGCCTTTTGAGCAGCCATGGCTTTAACCAATAGGACTAGTTTCCTCTCCACAACAGCTATTTGAGGGGAAGATCCTCCATTTAGATTTACCTCATACACACCCTTACCCTTAGTCACATGTCTACCTCGAGAGAGAACTACTGAGTGTGTTCACTGAGGGTTTCGAAGAGCTCAATAGCTTCTTCACTGCTCTTCTCCATCAGTACTCCTCCACAACCTGAATCAATAATACTTTTGTTAGTATCATTCAAACCTTCGTAAAATGCTTGTACCAGTTCCTCTTGAGGCAGGTTGTGATGTGGGCATTTGAGTAGCAGCTCGTTGAAGTGTCCCCATGGTTCGAAGAAGAGGTCACCATCCTTTTGTTGGAAGGATTGAATCTTCTTCCTCATTTGCCTCGTCTTTTGGGCTAGGAAAAACTTCCTTAGGAATTTGCTAGCCAACTCCTCCCAAGTATGGATAAAAACTGCAGGCAAAGAATTGTACCATAGTTTAGCATTATCTTTTAAGGAAAAGGGGAACAGAATTAACCTTATTCCTTCTTGGTCTAGGCCTCGGATGTGTTGGAACTTGCAAAGGTCGAAAAACTCCCGAAGGTGCAGGTGTGGATCCTCATTAGGTGTACCCCTAAAGTGAGTTAAGGCACTCAAGATTTACGGAGATATGTAATAGTTACCTTCCACCTCCGGTTGATAAGCGATACATGATGGTTGATCAAGGTTCCGTGGAATGAAGGACTATTTCATTGGTACTCGTGCAGGTGGTAGCTAGTTTTCGAATTGTTCCGCCATTGGTGCTTCGTTCTCGAATTCTTCTTCGTTCTCCTCGAAGTTGTTCTTATTGTCGGATGGTCCGCTCAAGTTCGGGATCGAGGGGAAGGACTGTTGGATGTCGGGATCGAAGTCCGTGCATAAATTAGGTAAACCAGCTTCAGTGCAGCAGTTCAACTCTGCTACTCGGGTAGCTTTCTGCCCTAATTGCGCTCGATCACACAGAAGGTTGCGATCGATCGCAAATATCACAGAAAGTTCTGTTAGGGTTAATGTACCTGAAACAGAAGAAAAATCAATTAGGGTTTGATAAAAATAAAGATGATAAACAGAAATTAAAGATTTTTAGAAAAATACAAATAACAATGATTAAACTAAACGAAATTAATTCTAAAAGGAATTTTAGCGCAATCTCCGGCAATTGCGCCAAAAACTTGTTGCGTGTTTATTTACCTAAATAAATAAGCAAATAATCGCACTCGTTTTACTTACAAGTGCACAAGGCCAACAGTAGCATAGTGTGCAAATGCAAGATCATCTCCACAAGGATTGGTAAAGTTCAGTTTAGAAATTAGTTTCTTCAAAGTAAAAAGAAGAAAATAACTGTTGAATATGATTTAATAATAATAAAGATATAGGGCTTTGATATCCACCGTTAGTCATACTTTCCCAATGTGTAATGTATTAGTGCGCTAGCCTTATCATGTATACCTAATGGTCGCCAACCTAAGGGCATGGTATCTACTCCTTAAACTATTGATTTCCCTAAGCAACGAGTTAGGCATGGTATCTACTCTAACTCTTTTCTCTCTCAAGGGATTCAGCATGGTGTCTGCTGAGTTATTCCTAAAGAAAGCATAAGGGCTGTGGAAATCGACAACCACATGAGACCTAGGGCATGGTATCTACTCCTGGTTTCTCATGTTGATTAACCCAAGAATCCGATGTGGATATCTTTTGTTACTATTGTTAGACCCAGGACTCGGTCATCCAAATTGATCTAACTAACCAATTTATACCACATGCATACGTTGGCCATACACATACATATGAGGAATTTAAATAAACACATGCATTAACCAAGTTAAGCAACATAATAAAGGCTATTGGCAAAGATAATCAATGAATAAATATATGGGAAAGTATAACTAGGGCTTCAATCGAGCCCTATAAAGAGTTAGTTACACATGCTGTCTGAGATAAACATCATATATAAACTAAACATAAAGAGAAGAATAAACCCGAGAGAAGAGGCGTCAATTCTCTCCCAAAACTTACACTCCTAGCTAAAGCAAGAGATAAAAGAAGTGATCTCCAAGAAGTTATGATTTGTGTGTGCTTTACAGGTGTATTTATAGGGCTTGAGTAATCCTAGCAAGCTCTGGAAACCCTAACTTCCAAAAACACAAAACATCCTTTATTTTCAAAACTGGTTCTGTCGTTTTACTGTTCAAGCCCGTACATATGCTCTCGATCGCATGCGTCTTGCGCTCGATCGCAAGTGCTGCACTCGATCCTTCTTGTGTGCGCATGATCGCAATGTGCGCTCGATCGCATGCAACATTGTGATCGATCGCACTTTGACCAAAAGCTGCTCCAGGATTTCCAGGTTTCTTCCTTTAGGTGCCAAAAGTGCTTCTCTTTCTCCAAGACCCTATAAAAACATGTGAAACACACAAATGAAGTAAAATGAACTAAATTAACATAACTAATGACCTAACAAATGTAAATAAGGGGGCTTAAATATGAATATTTAAGAACCTATCAGCTTTATTCATGAATGAAATATAGGATTCTTTGCTAAGAAGATAGTACATTGATTGTCACATTTCACCTTCACTGCTCCTTGTTTAAACCCAAGCTCAGTACACAACCTTTAAAGCCAAACTACTTCCTTTCAAACATGAGTTATCGCCATATACTCTACTTCTGTGGATTAAAGAGCAACAACACTTTTTCTCTTGCTCATCCAACTCATTGCCTCACCAAACAGATTAAACACATATCTTCTTATAGATCTCCTGCTATTAATATCTCATCTCCATTCAGTATCAACTGATCCTATAATATCAAGATTCTTCTCACCTCCCATATCTCCATAACACAATGCAAACTCTGATGTGCCATGAAGATATCTAAGAAATTTCTTAATTGTAGTCCAATGATCTTTCCCAAGATTAGACATATATATGCTCAATACTCCTACTGCTTGGGAAATATCTGGTCTCATACACACCATGGCATACATCAAGCTTTCAACCGCACTAGTATAAAGTATGTACGCCATCTCTTCAACTTCTTCCTTTGTCTTTGGACATTGTTTCATAGATAACTTAGTTTCTAAAGGCATGGGAGTCTCTACAGGCTTGCTGTCAGACATGTTAAATTTCTTCAACACTTCTTCAATATACTTCTTTTAACTTAGCCACAGTTTTCGCTTTTCACGATCCCTCTTTATTTGCATGCCCAATATAAAGTTTATTAGCCCTAGGTCTTTCATATCAAACTACCTTGCCAACAATACCTTCATAGTTTTAATCATCTTCCTATTATTTCTGATCAACAGCATATGATCAGTGTACAAGGTTAAAATGACAAAATTAACCCCTAATCTTTTCACATAGATGTAGTGATTAGCATAGCTGCGAGTGAACCAAAGTTAAATGGCATATATGTCAAACTTCTAGCACCATATCTATGGTGACAGCTTTAGTTCGTATAAGGACTTCTTCAATTTACAAACCAGCTCTTTCTTACCTTTGCTCATAAAGCCTTCAGGCTGTTTTATGTAAATTTCCTCCTCTAAGTCCCCATGAAGGAAAGTTGTCTTCATATCTAGTTGTTTGATTTCTAGATCATAAGCAGTTACCATAGATAAGACAAATCTGATAGATGTCAACTTTGCTACTGTAGAAAATATCTCACCATAGTCATTTCCCTTTATTTGCGAGTACCCCTTTTCAACCAAACATGCCTTATACTTTTCTACCATTTCATTTGCATTTTTTTTCTTTTTGAAAATCCATTCATAGCTAATTTCTTTCTTATGCCTATGTAATTTCATAAGGCTCCATGTTTCATTCCTTTCCCGTGCTTGGATCTTCTCTTTCATAGCATCCTTCCACAGATTTCCATCCTCCGAGGTCCTCGTCTCTTTCACTATGCTAGGATCATCATTAATAATATTTAAAGCATATAATGCATTGCAAGCACTAGGGAAATACCTTATGGGTGGCCTCTTAATCCATGTGGATCTCCTCATAACCAGTGTGGTCTCCACCCCCGAGCTAGCATCTGAATCCTCATCCTCCATATCAGAAACACGAATATTGTTCTCAGACCTAACTGACTCAAAATCTGAAGTATCTAGTGTAGTATGTGGGGTAGTCTCCCACTCTCTATCTCCCAAGTTAAGATCAATCTGAACCTACTTTGGCTATTCAGGTATATCTTGGACAGCCGCCATATCTCTTTGTGTTTCTCTGAACACAACATCTCTGCTGAAAATTGTACTCATGTTTTCTAGATTCCATAACTTGTACCCCCTGACCCCATCCTTGTAACCAATGAAAATGCACTTCACTGATTTAATATCAAGTTTCTTCCTCATTTCTTTTAGTATATGCATATAAGTATCACACCCAAACACCCTAATATGAGTCAAACTTGGCTTCTTCTCGAATAGTGCCTCAAACGGTGTCTGATCTAGTAAAGCTGATATAGGTGATCTATTCTTCAGATAACATACTATAGCCATCGTCTCTATCCAGAACTCCAGCTCTAAGCCTGTATAACTTAGCATACTCTTCCATTTCTCCATGAGTGATCGATTGAGTCTCTCGGCCACTCTATTTTGTTAAGGTGTATATGGAGTTATTTTTTGTCTTGCAATGCCGCTTGCCACACAGAATTGCTCAAACTTATCTGAGCAAAATTTCCCTTCATTATCTGTTCCCAGTACCTTTATCTTTCTTTCCATCTGATTTTTTACCAATACTTTAAACTCACGGAACTTATCAAATGCTTCAGCTTTACTCTTAATGAAGTATATCCATGCATACCTTAAAAATCATCAATGAATGAGACGTAATACCTTGATTTTCCAAGAGATTGGACCGAAACTTGTCCAAATACATCATTGTTCATTAAATCCATATTACCCTCGCCCTCGTGCTAGCAGACTAAAAATTCACATGGTTATGCTTGCCATGTAAACAATACTCACAGAAACTGAATCCTATGGAACAATCTAAGACTCCCTTCACCATCTGCTTCGACAATAAAGTAGATAGTCTCTTTTCACCGATATGCTTAAGCCTCTGATGCCACAACATAGAGGACTTCGCCTTATCATTAATTGCCTCCTCAGAGGTAAAAGCTCCACTGCATTGACTTTATACTGTACTTCCCAGCAACTTGTACAATGTACTATACTGAACGCCTTGTGCGATTACTAGAGATCCACGAGTCATCTTGCACGAATTTTTGTCACAACTGAAATTCACTCCCCCATCCATTATCTTATTGACTGACATCAGTTTCATGCTGAGACCCGAAATATGCATCACGCTTAGAAGTGTCATGACCATCCCATCATTCATTTTCAACTTCACCTTCCCACTACCAATAATTTTTACCGAAGAGTTATCTCCCAATAAAAATTTTCCCTATCAAAGGTTTTATACTCACAAAACCAGTCTCTGTGAGGTGTTATATAAAAGGATGCTCATGTGTCAATTATCCAAACACTTCGATCTGATTAAGCCAAATAGGACGCCATAAATAAGTCACCAGTATATCATCTTGGTTCTTGTTTCCTGAAGCTGATATCTCACTCGTCCAATTTCCAAGGTTCACACTCTTACTTCTACAATCCTTCTTCAGATGTTTGGGTCTTACACTTCCAACACTTTAACCCATATTTATCCCTACTTTTCGATCTTCTCTCGGACTTGAGTTTATCACCAGACCTCTTATAGTCTCTATCATAGGTTCGCTCTTTCACAAATAAGGCCTCCTTTGATGAGTTTTTTGTACCCTATCGCCTTATCTCCTCAGACAATAAAGCTGCCACCACATTTTTAAATGACATATTAGTCGTACCACTACTAATCACAACTATCAAGTTATCCCATGAATCAAGTAGTGAACAAAATAGTGTAATAACCTTATCGTCATCCCTCACATCAACACTGATAGACAATAACTGACCTATCAAATTGTAAAACTCATGTAAATGAACAAAGAAAGAATCTCCCTCAGCCATCCGAAGGTTGTACAACTTCTTTTGTAGAAACAGTTTGTGTACCAGAGATTTACTCTGATAAAGACTTTCTAGTTTCCTTTAGAGTTTTTTTACAGCCTTCTCTCCAGAAGCATTTATCAGGATAGAATCAGCCTAACACAGTCGACTCAGACTTAATGTCTTCCGGTCAAGCTTATCCCACTCCGTTATGGCCGCTAAAACCACCACTAATGACGTTGCCTCTGTCGTGGACGTTGTTGTCATGCTCATCATACTCTTTAGTATCTCATCGACTATCAATGTTCACAAGTCCCTACCCACGAGTAGATCATTCATCTTTAGTTTTCACAACTCAAAGTTCTTCCCTCCAAACTTTTCGATTCCAATCCGTGATCCAATTGATATCTCTTATCATTAATCCTCGAACACAAAGCTCTTATACCAATTAAACGATTCGATACATGTCAATCACACGAACAATAAACAAAAAAATAATAATATGACACGATATACCTAGTTTTACCCAAGAATAGGGTTATGTCCTACCAAAAATTTCACTATAAGTAACCTCTCAAATCTCTCATTATAATGTGTGTTCAGTACATAGAGAGTATTTATAAGTAACTTAAGACATCCTAATTAGGCTATTCATGGGCCCAAGCCCAAACCATCAAAAAAAAACCAGACCCAAAGCGTGTGCAGAGCTTGAAATTTTCGGGGGTGCTGCCCCATGGTCATCAGGGTTTCTACAGATCTAGACCCATGAAGTGTGCACCAACTCTAATAGAGTGAACCCTTCGGAGTCTTTGAGATAGTTTCGAGGAGTTAAACTTAGCATAAACTCCTCGGAACATAGGAGATAAGTTCAAGGTTGGTGACTTGGATCGAATTCGTTTGAGTTTTGGGGATGGGTCCGAGGAGAATAACTTGGATCAAACTCCTCAAAGTTATGGAGCTGGGTCCGAGGAGGATGCTTGGGATCGAATTCGTCGAAGTCTTGGAGACGAATCCGATGAGACTTACTTAGATCAAACTCCTTAGAGTTGTGGAAATATATTCGAGGAGGATGCTTGGGATAGAACTCATCGGAGTCTTGGAGATGGGTCCGAGGAGAATGACTTAGATCAAACTCTTTGGAGTTGTGGAGATATGTCCAAAGAGGATAACTCGGATCAAACTCTTCAGAGTCTTAGAGATGAGTCTGAGGATGACGCTTGGGATCAAACTCCTCAGAGTCTTAGAGATGGGTCCGAGAAAAATGACTTGGATCAAACTCCTTGGAGTTGTGGAGATAGGTTTGAGGAAGATGCTTGGGATTGAACTCCTTGGAGTCTTGGAGATGGGTCCGAGGAGAATGACTTGGATCAAACTCCTCAGACTTATGGAGATGTTTTCGAGGAGGATGACTGGGATCAAACTCCTCAGAGTCTTGGAGATAGGTCTGATGAGGATGTTTGGGATCGAACTCCTCGGAGTCTTGGAGATGGGTCCGAGGAGAATGACTTAGATTAAACTCCTTGGATTTGTGGAGACAGTTCCAAGGATAAGTACCTAGTAAAAAATTCCCAAGTAATGAGAATGGGTGATTTGTTGCTTAAATTCCCAAGTAATGAGAATGGGTGATTTATTGCTTTATAAGAAAGGCTAGTAATGCTTTAGACCTTATCCTTTAATGAATAATATGGGCATGGACCGCTTTTGCAAGGGCTTCTGTGGAGATAAGGAACTCAACACTACCTCATCTACCTTGATTGAAAGGTCTTCTGAGGAGAGAGAAACCTTGGCTCTATTAGTGATGACTTTGATGAGGATTCCGTGGTGGGAGGAAGCTCGATGCTTCATTCTCGATGAAGCAATTTTAACATGAATTTCGAAATACCAACTTTATTGATAACTAGTCGAAATTGCATATCTAAAAAAGAAAAGAGAAATGTCTACTGATGGAATTTCTGAATGTTCTTAGCATTCCTTATCCAAGGAATCAAGTTACCGTTGGACCAACTTGCATAGTTTTACTGTAGATCATCAACCTCTATTGGTAAGGTCTTAGTAAATTATTTTGATAGCGTCTGTCGCTGTAGATGTGTGGCGTCAATCGTCCTGTCTATTTTCTTTTGAGTTCCTTCTTGGACTTTGATCCTTTCGAGGGCTTGAATCCCTTTAAGGGTTTTGTATCAAACTTCGTCGAGAGTCTTATTTTGAGTTCCACCACTTGAAACTCCGTCTAGTAAGGTGTTCAAGACTTTGCCTCGGAGGGTCTCCGTTACGGGGGTCAGTGAAATCTTTCAGGTATCTCCAACTGATGAGGGACTCAATATGGTTTTTCAATGCCCGAAATTCCTCAGTGTTGTGCCCCCTTTGGAACCTACACTATTTGGATTAATCTTTGTCCTATCTAGGGTGTATAGGTTTTGGGGGCCAGCGAAAAACATTATGGTCCTGAATGTTTGTCAGTATATTAGACTTGGGTGTATTTAATGGGTATAGCTATCATATTGCCTGGATCCCTTAGCATTATCTTATTGCTAAGGTTTTTTCGATGAATGGTCATTTACCTCAGCGAATTTCTTCTTCATTTTTTCTCTCCCTTCTTCTCTTTCTCTTCGAAATGTCTGATCTTCCTCAACTAATGTGAAATCTTCAGCCCTAGCAAGGATTTCATTCATATCTTTGGTAGGTCTTCTATTAAGTTTGGAGCTAAAGATCCCTGATCAAAGCCTGTTTTTAAAAGCAAGAGTTTGGATCGTTGGATCTATATCCGGGAAGTTTCTCTCTTTTGAGATAGATGACATTGAAAAGAATTTCTGAAGTATTTCGGGGTCTTTTGCTGCTGAGAAAGTGTGAGAAAAAGGCACGGCTGAGTTCCTTGAAAGAGCCAATGCTCACTGGTTTGAGATGAAAGTACCATGTGCTGGCGGCCTTCTCGAGTGTCAGAGGAAAAGCCCGATATAGTGCGGCATCTGGGTGACAATGCAACATCATTGTGGTTTTACAAAGCTGAAGAAGGTCCATGGGATCCGTGGTTCCATCGTAAGCCTTTATGATTGGCTTGCGAAAATACCGAGGGAGATGAGTTTTGAGGATCTCTTGGGTGAAGGGCGGATCCTTGGAGTTGAGTCCATCTAAGATGTTGATGTTTTTCCCTTTGAAAGCCTCCTTTATCCTTTTGTTCATATCTTTTAGCCTTTTGTCTAGGTCAGGATTGTTCTTAGAGGTAGAGAAGTCTTGGGAACTTACATTGGAATGAAGAGATAACCCAATGGTGGAGCAACTATGAGCTGACACGTTGGGATCAATGTGCTTTGTTTGGCGAGGGTTTTGCTGAGTATTAGACGGAGATGTAGAAGGTTGAGCTTGCCTCCTAAGTTCGACGGCCAAACTTTTAACATGTTGTCGAAGTTCCAAGAACTCTTCTTGGGTCACCGGTGTAGTTGGATTGGGTGCAAGAGGAGTCTTTAGGTTTTCATGGTCATCAAGGTCCATGGGGTTGCGTTATGGAGGATCTATTGGGTCAATCCTGGTTCGTCCGTTAGACGTTTCACTGTGATTTTGGTTGGAGGTACCATATTCAAAGATAGTAGGGAGCCATTTTCTAGATTGACTGCAAATGTATACTCGTGTGGTGGTTAAACTGGTTCCGATGGCGTTCTTGGCAGGGTTCTTAGGCAACATTGTGACAGATGAGTTCTTTGCACCTTTACTTAGAAAGTTAAAGAATGTGGTTTTCCACGGACGATGCTAATCTGTTGATGTCGAAAATCTACTAAGAATTAAAACAGTTGGGAATGGGACCTGCACACACGAAACAAAAAGAAAACCAAAAATTTGTTGGAGGACCGTAAGGGGTGTGCCTCTAGGGGGACTCTTCGATGCGTAATTTAGTATAGGGCTTTTGAATAAGGAGAGATGTGTGAAATCAGGAGCTGTGAGTAATGAATTGAATGTACATTTTGATTATGAGAGCCCTCTTTTATAGTGAGTCGGAGCAGAGTCTGATTAGGAGAATGATTTTAGTGTTGTGATAGGAATAACATTCCTTTTAGATAAGATTGGAGCTATCCACATGTTGGAGTTGAATAACAGTTTATCCATAAATTGGAGTATTGTAGTAGTACTAGGACATTGGCATGAGATTACCATGACGCCCCTCGATGAAATTACTGTAATGCTCATTGCCAAATATGGAGATTTGATTGGTTAATCTGTCTAGATTGTGTAATTACTTTTTTCCCCTTGAAGGTTGCCACATGTCGTAATATCATTGGAGAGGGAATTTTCCCCTACATCAATAGGGAAAGTAATTGCAGAACATTATAAGAACACAATTAATGTTAGGTAAGGCACTTCTAAGAAGCTATTTTAAGAATAGTGATTTCCCTTCAACGGTGCAAGAGTTGATATGAAAATGATATCCTACTCCTAGGATACAATGCCTAACTCAGCAGAAAAAAAGTGTTTGGATTTTGGCTTAAATTCTCACAACGAGGACTTCTAATTGGTTTGAAAAAAGGGGTTTCCTATTTTATAATTGTTTATTCTAAAAGTAGTAGTAGTAGTAGTAATTTCCTATTAGATTGTTGCTTGTTCTAGTAGCAGTAGTTTTCTATGTTGTTGTTATTATTTTCCTGGTAGTATTAGTAAAATATCCTCTATATAAAAGAGGTATTAGAGAAGATTTGAGAGACACTTATAATTCCAATATACATTGTAAATCAATGGGGTTTACTATTAAAGTTAGGTTGAGAGATTTGGGTGTATTAGGGTTTTGGGTTGTCAAGTGGAGAGAGCACTTACACTTGGAGTTAGGTTGTGAGCTTTGGTTGTATTGAGGGATTTTGGGTTGTGAATTAGTAATTTTACTCTTTTTAAAATTGTAACAAAATATTAATAAAGTTGTGAGTTTGTTAGTGGACATAGACAAAGAGATTGTCGAACTACATTAATTTTTGGTGTTATTACTCTTTATTTTATTTGTTTATTTAACTGTTGTTGTTGTGTTTTTTTATCTGAATTTTGAGTATGTGGATTATAAAGGTAAAATCCCAATAAAAATGTTACACTATTTTTCTTGTTCTAACTAGAACCGAATTCCAAGAGAATTTGACTCAATGATATAATGAATGAAGAAAGGAAGAAGAATGCATTTAGAGAGTAACTAAATAACCATGCATGATGTAGTAGGATGTCTCTATTTATTGAGGTAATGTTTGACTTTTCAAAGAGGGACATTCCTAAAGACATGCCTCTCAAATTTAAATATACCAAAGAGTCAATACATGTATCATTTACAAAGGTTATACTAATTCTTATCATTTTGATTCTTTAATTTAAATTTTAAATTTAAGCATAACATAATAATATAATAATTATTTTATTAAGAAACAATATATATATATATATATATATATATATAGGAATCATCATGTCAATTTGTGTAGAACTTTCAATATGATCATCATATGATGCAAATGAATGATATGGACAAAATAAACTTCATTGATGTACATTGCACGTGCTAGGTTTAGACGCAAGAGTAAAGACAGGTAATCAATACTATTGTTTATTTATTTTTTTCAACGGATTGATCAATAAAAAACAACACTTCGTATATATAAATTGAAATTTTTGTTTTTGTCTTTACCAATTATCACTCCAACTTCCTAAAATTACTACTTAAACATACAAAAGGGTTTGCTGTGTATCAATACTCTACTATGGGCTTTTCCAACCAACAAAAACGGGACATAAAATGGGCCCCGCTTTCCTACCTGTAGGCCAACCAACGACACGCGCCCAATTCTTTAAACGAGAAAACATTTATGAAAGAGTAAACCCCGGAGCAGAAGAAATGTAGCGCGTGCCCCACTGAACCTAGCTTCTTTTACGAACATATGAGACGAACATTCTTACGCACTTATCCAATTCTGCCACGTGTAAATTACCGGAACAAACCACACGCTACCGGTTATTCTCGGTTATCGTACCAGTCCAGCAAAACGCTAAAAGACCAAATTATGTCCAGGTTCACAAACCTTATCAACCAGTCGCTGCTGTAGAAGCTTTCCTTCACACACATATCCTTCTTTATTTATTTCTCAATTCCTCTCTTCTCTGTAGCATCTCTGCAGTTTATTAGGGCTTTCAAAATTTTCAAATGCAAACCTCAGTTTCTTCTTCAACTCAGAGACCTAGACTTCGTCTGTTTCGGTGTAGTATCTTTAGAAACTGTTTTCGATGTTTTTGTTGCTGCTACACATATCCTTAAACTCCCCTTCCCCAAAAAAAATTCCCAATTTTACACTTCAGAATCATCAATATTTCCAGTATTCTTTTTAAATGGATTTTTCTCATGCTCAATCGGGTCTCTCTCTAGGGTTTAGTAACTCACACGCATCACTGCCCTCAAAAATCCCAATCGCAGACGATTCGATTCCGCTGCAAATTGATTCGAGTTTTCGCCCCTCGTCGAATCCATTCCCGTCAGTTCCCCTACAATTGCTTGAGCAAAAAGTCGAAGGAATCAGAGTCAAAAATGGAGAAGAAGAAGAGGACCAAAGGGAAGATGAGCAATTCAGCATTTTAGGTCACCCAATGCGCTTAAAGAGGCAAAGAGATGGCCAATCCCTAATTTCTCCCAACCTTCCAAAGCGGATCGCGGTCGAGCCAGGGCTCGAGGCCAGGCGAGCCGCAGTCCGAGCTTGGGGGAACCAATCGCTAGAAGTTGCGGACCCTGAGGTTCACGACATTATGGGGAAAGAGAAGCAAAGGCAATTCAAAGGAATTGAATTAATTGCTTCGGAGAATTTCGTGTGCCGGGCAGTGATGGAAGCATTGGGCAGCCATCTGACCAACAAATACTCAGAGGGAATGCCCGGAGCGAGATACTACACAGGCAATCAATACATTGATCAGATTGAGAATCTCTGTTGCGAGCGTGCGTTGGCTGCTTTCGGTATTGATTCTGATAAATGGGGTGTTAATGTGCAGCCTTATTCGTGTACCTCGGCCAATTTCGCTGTGTATACGGGGCTTTTGCTGCCAGGTGATCGGATTATGGGGTTGGATTCGCCGTCTGGTGGACACATGAGTCACGGGTACTATACGCCGGGTGGGAAGAAGGTCTCTGCTGCATCGATATTCTTCGAGAGTTTTCCTTATAAGGTGAATCCGCAAACAGGGTATATTGATTATGATAAGCTTGAGGATAAGGCGCTCGATTTTCGTCCCAAGATTCTTATATGCGGAGGGAGTTCGTATCCGAGGGAGTGGGATTTCGTGAGGTTTAAGCAGATCGCTGATAAGTGTGGAGCTGTGTTGATGTGTGACATGGCACATATAAGCGGTCTTGTGGCAGCTAAGGTTTGAATGCTTCCTATTTCTTTATGCTCTGCTTTGAGATTTGGATTCAAGGTTCTGATTTCACTTATGAAGTAATTTAACGCTTTGACTTGACGTTTGGCTATACTTTTGAGGCATCATTATTTTGTATTTGTGATTTGTGTGGACCATTTTAGACAGTCGTCAAACTAATTACCTAATGCGTACAGTAGATGGTGTAGTTGTGGCTTGAGTGCATGTCTGTCACCTTACACCCCCACAGAGTGAAAAAATAATTTTGCTCTTGAGAGTGGATTGCATGCTATAAATTTTGTTAATTGTCATCTCCGTGGTACCTGTCTTGTACTATGACTAAACTATACATTTATGTATCAATCATGTTTGAATGCTATTATTTTGAAGTTGCTGGTTGATAGATTGTGGTCTCCCAGTGATACTAAAATCAAAGTATGGCAATGCATCTGAGTGTATGATACGTGGCCCCCAGCCTGGGGTTGAATGACTGGATTTCATACCCATTTGTCATTTATTGCCGTCCTATTTTTCATAGTTTCAAATTTTTCTCTTGCTTTCTTCTTACATTTAATGCTTCTGTATCACAATCCTGCATCATGCTGCTAACTAGTAAGCGCTAGATATGTTTTCTTTTGGATTTATTATAAATCAGCTATTGACCGTTTATGTTGTGTAACTTTATAACTTATACAGTAGGATGTTACTATTTACACGAAGTTTTATTCATGGGTGATTATTGCATCTGTCAAAGGAAATGATGTTATGCTTCATGCTTATTCATGGAGCTCGGTGGATGATATCTAATAGCAAATTGCTCTGATAGTCTGCTGTATTTTTGGCTGTAATCTTTTTGCATCACGCAATTTATCCATTGATTATATCTTTAAGAAGAAATACGTACAAATAAAAAAATTAGATTATCGGTTAATGTGAATATTCTTTATTTTCATAAGCTTCCCAACATGTGCAGGGTGCTAAAGTTTTAATTAACCATAAGAAATGTGCTATAGCAGCTTTTAAAATATATAGTGTCTCTGCATATGAATGAATCTTTTTACCTGATATTTCTGCATTATTTTTTTTTCTGAAACTCTGGTTGGCTGTTGTCATTTGCAGGAATGTGCAAGCCCATTTGATTACTGTGATATTGTTACCTCAACAACACACAAGGGTCTCCGCGGTCCTAGGGGAGGTATTATTTTTTACAGGAGGGGCACAAAATTGAGGAAGCAAGGCATGCATCTTAGTAATGGTGATGGTAGTAGCCATTATGATTTTGAGGAAAGGATAAACTTTGCGGTTTTCCCATCATTACAAGGAGGTCCTCACAATAATCACATCGCTGCTCTTTCCATTGCCTTGAAACAAGTGGCTACTCCAGAGTACAAAGCATATATGCAACAAGTGAAGAAAAATGCTCAGGCTTTAGCATATGCTTTGTTAAGAAGGAAATTCAGATTGGTTACTGGGGGCACTGACAATCATTTGTTGCTATGGGATCTAACTACTTTAGGATTAACAGGTATGTTAAGCGTTACCCACCTGATATTTAAATAGATTGTATATTATTATCCAAATGCATAATATATTGGTGCTAGCATCTTGAGCTACATCTATTATGGAAATTATTATCCTAAGTTCCTAACTTTAGTGCTTTTATGATTAGTTTACATGCCATTATTCGTGCCCTAACATCAATATACTGAAAATCTCTTTTTTTTCTCTTTTTTTTTTCATTTATATGGATTTGTATCTTTTTGGTCACAATGCTACCAAGGTACTGTTCTGCTTGTGGGCACCACTATTAGATTATGCATGACTAGGCCCTTTTCTAACCAAATAATTTGCCATTAACACCAAGGTACTGTTCTGCTTGTGGGGCTGGCCTCATCAATTTTTTTTTTTTTTTAAAAATTTTACAGAGAGCCTTCAAATTTCTAATCAGACAAATATTGATCACAGCTACGGGCATCATTTTTTATGCTGTGCAACTCAACAGTGTTGATGGTGTCAAATTCTTTGTGGCTTGTTTGGTTGCAGTTAGCAAACTGCTAGTCATAACATCAGATTGAGCATTTCATACTAATATGGCTTATGCTTATATTGGAAGATTCTCAGACAGTCAGACTGACAATTTAGGGTTGAGACATTTATGTTGCAGGTTCAGGCCGTTCGGCTTGGGTTGACCTCTAACCTGACTTAACCCAACCTATGCACACCCATAATTACATCCACTGGATTTAGCTATCCACTGCCACCTTGGTCACTGGTTAGTAGCTAAATGTTCTGGTGAAAATATTATCTTTTTGTTTGCTTTTTGTTGGCCCAAAAGGCTATGAAATAACCCAAGAGAATGGTGAATTGGGTTTTAAAATCTTTTTGTAAAACAGTTAATTTCAAACTCAAACGATAGATAGACAAGTATGAGCAATAAATAAGTGCATGCTGAAATTTTATATATATATATATATATATATATATATATATATAGAGAGAGAGAGAGAGAGAGAGAGAGAGATAGAGAGAAGAGCTTGCAAACGGATTTATAGAGGTTCGATGCAATTTGAGCCTACCTCCTCTTCTCAAGACACCTTCTTGAGAATTCCTCCACTATAATCCTTGATTACAATCAGCTGGTTTTGCAGGATCACAAACAAGAACTTTACAAAGCATTTCTCTCACTAGAAACCCTCAAACCCAAGTGTTTTCTCACCAAAACACTCACCAAGTGATTCTCAATCACTCCCCAAGAGTTTTGCAACTGTTTTACAATCTTCAATTGCAATGGACTTGATCTTTTAATATCTTGAGTCTAATAACTCTATGACTTGCATGTGTTGACTTCTAAAAATCTCTTATCAACCTTAAACATGCTTAATAAACTCATTTGTATAACAATTGGAATTTTGTAATCACAACAAAATCAATCTAGGGTCAACACCTTTTATTCTCATACCATTTTTTTCCTTTGTTTATTGTTCTCGTCTGCTGTATAAGAATGGTAATTTGGATCTAAAACTCTGGATGCTTTGGCATCCATAATGTTATTCTGACAACCCAGGCTTGGTACCACCTACTTAGTTACTTTCTAATTTTCTCATATGTGATTCTTTTAAATTTTAATCTAAGCGCGTTGCTTTGCTGCTTTATTGTTGAAAAGCAGCACATGGACTCAACTGTTGAAATTTCATATGATGGTAAAAGGAAAAAGGAAGCTATTAACCTGAAGACTGAAACGTCCATCAGATACTTTCTTTGTTAATAATTTTATTGCCAAGTGTGTTTACATGAATCAGCACAGATGCATTGATGGGACAATTGGATTCTTAAAAGGTCATTGTTGTGTTTGCTGTTTGATAGATTGGTTACTTGATTGCAGTCAACATTTTAGGTTTTCTGTTTGTAATTAGAAGATTCTAGTAACAAGTGTTTTCGAAAACTGAAAGCAGTTTTATGAAGAAAACATATGTGGATAACTGTAACTCGAAAACTATTTCCAAAACAGAAAACAATAAAATGTTGTTTGGATAATCTTATTTTGAAAACTGTTTTGATACACCTTGTAATTATTTTCAGTTTTGAGTTTAAATTTAAATCTATATTAATTTTATTTCTCATATTTACTAAATACTTAAAAATAATTAATATTATTTTATTTTCAAAATTTTAATATTTTTTATATACCATGGAAAAAGAATGAAACAGAGAAGTGAACACTAATTTTAGAGCTATTTTTCGAAAATTATATCAGAAAACACCAATTTAGGGTTTTTAGAAAACAATTTCTGAAAATTGGTTTTTTGAAAACTGTTTTAGAAAATTACTTTTGAAAAGTGTTTCCAAACATGTTTGAAAACTTATTTTAGTTTTTGAAAACTGAAAACAGTTTTCAAAATCCACTTCCAAGCATGCCCATAGGTTTTTATAAATTCTCAACCCTAGGAAAAACATTAAAAGGGGAACGAAAATTGGACCAAATTTGTTTTCAGAAAAAACAATCAAAAGTCATGTTCTTTTTTTGGATAAAATATAGAAAGTCATTTTTTAGGCACTGTTTAAAGTATATTCTTTTTTTGGATAAAATATAGAAAGTCATTTTTTAGGCACTGTTTAAAGTATTGTCTGATTTGATTCATTTTTTTTTATAAGTATTGACCTATTTGATTCATAATATCACTTTACATCAGTTTTAAGTTGTAGGGACATAATTTTACCGACATAATTTTACCTTTTTGGATTTAGTCACAACTCTAATTGGTAGAAATAGTAGCTTTATAAGTAGCAAGCGTTAAAGAATTTATCATTCTGGGGTCTATGCGGTACCTGGATTATATGATATTAGAATAGTTTTGAGAATCAAGTATTCATGGTAATGAATATCTTCTATGAGTGTGTATCGGTATGTATGTTTAGAGTTGTGCATTTATAGCTGTATGTGCATATATTTGTCAATATCAGCACACACATGTACGCTCTGTCTCTCCCTCTCTCTTCATCTAAAATCTTTGTGCCCTCCCGTTTTGTAGGCAAGAACTATGAGAAAGTCTGTGAGATGTGCCACATCACTCTCAATAAAAGTGCTATATTTGGTGACAATGGCGCTATTTCTCCTGGGGGAGTGAGGATTGGTAAGTAAATTCCAAGTATGGTTTTTGCAGTGCGGAGCAGTGTAGTTGTGGCTGAAACTCACAGAAGTCTTACACTTTATTCTCTGGAGTCTAAATTGTAATTCAATCAAGTGGTGGTTCATTCATTGTCTAAATTTTATGTTCTTGTGTCCTTTCAGGTACGCCAGCCATGACATCAAGAGGTTGCTTAGAGTCTGATTTTGAGACAATTGCAGATTTTCTTCTTAGGGCAACTCAGATTGCAAGTGTTGTGCAAAGAGAACATGGAAAATTGCAGAAAGAGTTTCTCAAGGGTCTCCAGAACAATAAAGACATTGCTGAGCTTCGAAATCAAGTTGAGGCGTTTGCTTCCAGATTTGCAATGCCGGCCTTTGACATTTGAATACATAAGAGAGACAGCTTTCTGCTTCTATAGTATCATTTTCTTACTTCTCTAGCTTACCACGGATTCTGCATGGTAATCCATTCAATTTTTACAATGCACTCTGTTTTGCTGTTAATCTCCTGTAAGTATTGAGAATAGGTCAAATATTCTGGATATGTTGCCAAAATTTACTACCGCTACCAAGTAGTTTCTTTTGTAACTTTGTAAAAATTGTTGTACAAGTTATTTATCTTTTAATATATAAGCAGTATTTGATTTTGTCCTGTTGTCATTGGCACACGTCTCTTTGTTAATGGGGAAACAAAAGCTGTAAACTTGGTACATTTCCCCGTTAGTCTTCCAAAAAGGATCGGGAGGACATGATTTCCTGTGATAAAAGTAGGGGAAACAAAAATAATTCCGCTGCCAAAATTTCTTGCTGCTTGCAGTGGTAGGCTTTATTTATATTTGCTTTGAGTTTTGTCTTTTCTGTTCCCCGTTGTTTTTATGTACTTCTCATATGGAACCCTCCAAGGGAGGCAAGGCATGAATTTCCGGCGAAGGACAAAAGGCATGAGATACGGTTAGAAGTTAGAAAGTGACCCCCCAGAATTTCTCCATTTTTATATTTCCACAGACCCCCAAAAAAAGGGAAGCAATTGGGAAAAAAATTGCTATAATTGCTATCTTTCTAGAGAGAGAGAATACTTGTCATGAAGAGGGTTGTGCTACTAAACTTCCACCATCAACTACAATGCTTTCAAACTAAATCGAATCAGACAAAAGCTTCCAAAGAGCAAAGGAAACTGCTATTGAAATTAAAGCAATCCAGGAATCTCAATGTAGATAGTCTCCCCCCTACAGTCCTCAGCCCCCCCTTTTTTCACCATTTTTTCACAACCAGAATGATTTTACTCATTTACCCGCAACATGAGGGAAACCACTTTGAAAAAATTAAATAAATAAAACCCTTAACAAGTGAGGATTTGACTGTGATACTTAACATGAGAAGCTTCCATTCTTTTTTTTTCATATTTTCTCTTTTTATTTTAATAATAATACTAAAAAAGAAAAAAGAAGATGCTGATGTTTCATATATTAGAAGAACAACTTCATGAAAACTTTACTGATCCTTCTTTCTTAACAATTCAAAGACATCTCCACCCAGAATTACTCTTTCCTATTTTCCCGATTGAACATGTTCATTACTGGGCTTTTATAGAAAGAAAAAATATCTCCAAAGCTTCAACTTATAGTAGTAACTGTTAAAAGAAAAAAACACAAGAAAGAAAAAGAAAATTAACAAAAAAATGAAGAGAAGGGTTTAAAAGGTACAACAACTGATTCCTCTCTACCTTGGTGAATTTTTTTTCTTTTTTCTTTTCAACCAATAACCATCCTAATTGACTCTCGTCTTCTTCTTCTACCTATGACTGCAAAAATCCAAAAGCTTCTTCCTCCCTTCAACGATCTCATCAAAGAAATCATCAAGCTGGGCAACAATGTTCTCAGCACCAGATCTCAAAACCCCAAAACACCCTTTCAAATTCTCCACTTTCTCCCTAATCCCAACCTCCTCCTCCAACTCCACCCCTTGCCCACCACCACACAAATCGCCACAACTCTCAAGCTCCCCTCTCAGTTCCTCCATGGCCACCTTCGACCTCCTGAACTCAAACATCAAGATCCCCGGCCTCCCGCTCATCCTCCCTATCTCCGCTGCCACTCTCTGCTGCAGCCTCGCCGTCGACACCATGAACGCCGACCCGAATATTAAGCACCCACCATCGTATCCTCCTCGTACCAGCCCAGATTCGTTGGGCCAGCAGTACACCATTCCGTACAACAGGATCATCAGCAGCAACGAGCTCACGTTCCTCATTGCGTACAGTACCCCTCGGAATCCGTTGAACCCATTGAGCTTCGACTCCATCGACACCTTCTCATCGAACCGCAACGACAGCGTTTGGATTCTCGCCTCCATCAGAGCTCTGTTCTCTTCCTCCAATCCCACTGCCTCTCTCGTGCACCCTGAAATCGCTCTTATCACCTGTTTCCATATATAACACCCCAAAAAAAAATACCCATCTCTGTTAATTAGATGTGATCATCATGATAAATTAATTACACAGAATATGTGATTTATTGATCGATCAATTAATTAACCTGTCTGGAGAGCTGAGGGCTAAGATGGCGATGATTGTCGAGGGAGGAAGTGATATTGAAGCCAGCAGAGTAGTAATTTTCCATTCCGGAGATGCCTGATTTGAGGACATGACAAGCCTCCCATAGTTTGGAGCTCTCGTCCATGTACTCATCGAGCCACTTCTCACCAACAGGCAAATGGAGTTTTTGGACGAGAAGGGTAAGTTGAGAATGGAAGGATCGGAGGACGGTAAGTACCCTTTGGAGGAATTGGATGGACATGAAGTTGTTGGAGAGGTAAACCCTTTCGAGATCATCGATCCCTCTAGTGAGGAAAGAGTAGAATCCATTGACAGAGTTTGTGGAGGAAGGATCCATATTGCCAGGGGAAGAGTGGGAATTAAAGAAAAGAAGAGAGAGAGAGAGAAGTGAGTGAGAGTGAGCTATGTATGGCCTATGGGAGAGGGAGAGAAAAGTTTATATAAAGAGAGAAGGGAAGGTATTTAAATTGAGAGAAGAAACCATAATTAAGGGGAACAGAGGAAGGAGAAGGAGGAGAAGGAATGGAAAGGAAGGGAGGGAATATCTTAGAAGCTCAGGTTTCTAAGGTTGAAAAGGATTGTTGGGAGCAATGATAGTTGTTTCCTACAGAGGGGAAAGGATGATTGGTAATATGCCATTTTCATTGTTTAATGGGCAGAAAGGAAGTGAAAGAAAATAAATGGGAAGAGTTGAAAATTTAAAATAAAATGACCAAAAAGGAAAAGAATGAGAGAGAGAGAGAGAGAGAGAGAGAGAGAGAGAGAGAGAGAGAGAGGAAAACATAAATATTAGCCAGGCCCATAAAGACATGAATTTTTCATGATCCCCCCCAGTCCAATTTCCTCCTTTTGTTGTGTGCTTCTTCTTTTCTCTAGAATTGAAGTTTACTATAATACCCATTAACAGATACTCCTATTTATGAGTAAATAGAGGGAGGACTGAGCAAGTTGAGTGTATATATATTATTAAATAAACAGAGATTGAGATTGAGATTGAAAGGGTTTATTGGTTTGTGAAAAGTTTGACTGGATTTGACTGAGATTCTGCGTCCACAACTTCTAATTCTACTTCTCTTTTTACTAAAACTTAGATGTCGAGCCTTCCTTTTGATTTTAGTGCTTTCTTTGGCTGCTTCTTACCTCTTTTTCTTCCTCGAGCAACTGACTTTGCTCCTTTACTTCCCCTCTATACTATTGAAATTTGTGGGTTTTATTTATTTCTCCTAGATAAATTCCTTGTTTTGTTGATTTTTTTCAAAAGGAGGAATTGGAATGATGAGGTTCCATGTACTTGTGTTCTGTGACCTTTCTGCTATGCAAAATCAGTCTTTTAGGCTATGTTTTTATTCTTTATAGTTGTAGCAGGATTACTACTACTATTTCTTTTTCTTCTTTTCTTCAAGAAAATAACTTCTTAATTAACTTAATTCATACGGATACCTTTCCTTTGGTTGGGTTTAGTTTATAAGTGTTCATTAAACCATTAAAATAAATTAGTTAAAATGATTTTCATCGGTTAATATTAAAATAATTATGTTAATTTGATCGAAACGATCAAAATAAATTTTAATGAAAAAAGCTTGTTAAAATTTTTAACTAATCGAACTAACCATTTATGTATTTTATTGAGGTCCCATACAATGCAAATTTTAAAAAATATTTTGGGTTTTGACTTCAAAATTACAGCATTTGATCAAATGGGTTTCCAATAATTATTTGGTTTTAGTTTTTTAATCGATCTCGAACAAAATATTTAGAGGGGTTAAGATTTTTTTTCCCATATAATCTCTTTCCAAGCATTGCATATTTTTTTTATACATCGATTAAGTATTGTATATTTGTATCATATTTATCTTTTTTTTTTAGTAGTAATTGTTAAATGAATGTCTCCTTTCAAGATTGGGATAGGGGACCAGGGAAAATCTTAAATTCATGTTGGGTTTGGGGTATGATTTATGAAAAAAAAAAATTGTTTGCTCGTGGGTTTTTGGAGAATGGGACATGTTAAAGAGTATGTTGGTCTTTTAAGATTTCGTTGGGAAGTGGAAGACTGAAGAGGAGGTAATATGGCCATTATTTAAGGGCATTGGTTTGGCCGCCTCTTATCTTTCATCCAGGAGCGCCCACTCAGTTACGTACAACTATAAGTTCCTAAGACTGAACTCTTTGACTTGACTGTTGGAACTCAGAACTTTCAAGCATTTAAATATTTAAATTTAACTAAAATCAGTGAATTAATTGTTTTTTATTTTAATTAAAAAGTTCATTTTTATTATTTAATAGAATAAAAAAATACGTTTTATTTATTGTTGAATGCAAAAATATCAATAATAATAACAACACAGGAGGTAAATCTCCCTCCATTTTGCCGGATAGTTAACCTAAACTCAAGGTTCATAATTTCAAATTTGAGACTAAAAGAATACAAAAAAAGATAGAGATATTCAAATTTTGATTCTACTTTGAAATGAATAAAGGGTTTAAAATATCATCATTGAGAATGATTTTTTTTTCGATTTTAGAAAATCGACGAAATCTAAAATGAAAATTTCGTCAAATTCTTGAAATGTCACTTATTCAATCGTGGAAATTGGCAAAATTATTCATGTCCCAAAAATTTTGGAAATTTCAAAGATATGAATGGTAAAACAATATGAAGATTTTATATTGGGATGCTCGAAAATCCTAAAATTTGATCGAAATATTGGAAATTTTGTCAAAATTGCAGTCCTTACCTAAACATGTGTATCAAATTATGAGTTCGATTTGATCAAATATTGACTAGTTGACGCGATTTAATCCAATAAATTTTGGCATAATATCTCAATGAAAAAGAAAAGAAAAAGAAACCTATTACCATTATTATAACCAGGGGTGTAAGTTTTTCGATAGTAACCGAATTATCAAATCGAAATAATTGAACAAAAAATTTCAATTCGGTTACTTGGTATTCAATTTTTGGTATCATTTTTTTGAGTTTTTCCGATATCGATAATTATTTTTTACAATTCGACTAATCAAATTATTGAAATATTTGATTTTTTATTTAAGTAAATATTATGGATGTTTAATATGGTGGTTGTTTATCGAAAATAATTTTTTCCTAGTTTTTTTAAAACTTTTTTAGGGTTTTAGATAAGGAAAAAGGTGTATGTGACACGACTATATTAAATTAGATTGTTTTTAATTAATTAAATAACCAAATGGTGATAGTGAATTATCAAAAATAATTTGTTAAACTAAAATATTTCGATGCGTAGCAAAGCATATTTTAAGAAATGAAAATTTCAGTAACTAATTTTTTTTTTCAATAACCAACCGAGTTGCGCACCAACATTGCTAAAGAATTCAATTTCCAAAGAAAATCATAAAATGATTTGTTTTTATAAGATCAGAATTTTTTTTTTTAATATCATAAAATTTGAAGTTACAAGACTCTAACATGTTTTTTTTTAAAATCAAAATTGATTAGATCCAACTGATCTAATCTCTAACAAGATGCCTTATTCATTTTCAACCAAGCTTGGTCAGTTTATAGCAATTAAGACTAATAATGTCCAACTGATTGATGAATTATTACAAGCAAAACTCACAGTTCTTCTCTACTTGTTTAATTCCATCTCAAAATGTAAGAACATTCCCATTTTTGGCAAACAAACAAACAACTTCCAAGAATCCAAATATTGCCTGCCAAGGAAAATGAGGTAGCTATAGATTTAAGATCGGGTGGGTTGGTGGGTGAGGGGTTGCTTGGTCATCTATAGTAAAAGTTGGACTCATCAACAAAATTACATACAAAGAATATGCAAAATTTATCAAAATATATTATAAGTAGATAATTTCGATGGCTGGATTTGTCTGGCAATATCTCTATCATTCCATCACATTATTTACCATAGAGGAGAATGTTTCATTTTCCTCTTAATGGTTATAGGTGGATACAACTGGATGGTCCATAGCTTCTAATAAGTGAAAATGATATTAAGGAATAATTGTTGTTTCACATAGAAATTCAAAGGACAAAAGAAAATTATACTAATAAATTTGAAAAGAAAAGAAAAGGGAGAAGAAGGCAGGCATGATATGCCTAGCTAATTTTGCCAATTTTCTTACCATGTTTAGGTCCCCAATTAAATTTGGTTAACTTGGGGACCACTAAAACTTCTCATTCTCCTTATGGGTTTCTTGATGTCCTTGCACATATTGTACACAAATTATATAATTTCTAAAAATTTATTCAACAATAGATTTTAATACATTCATAAAATGAATTTTGTTATTGATAACATTTTTACGTACTCAGTATAACATTTGCATACAAATAGAAATATAGAATTAAAGAATTTAAGAACCAAATTTGAACTTAACCCTAAAATTTAATAGCTATCTATTATTGTAACAGTAAAACTCCTTATTCCTTAATAATACATATTTATTGAAGTTTATAATAATATATTTTTATGTATTCAGTTTTTTCATGTTTATATATCCAAATCATCCGAAATGACTCATGCTCAAAATGATCAAAACCTTAAATGAATCGAAACTCGAACCTGACTTGACCCGAAAATCGAAACAACCCGACTTAAAAATCCGAATTAACTGGATTTTTTTGTAACAAAAAATATTTTTCTATTAAACTGATTGTGGTAAAGCAAAAATTGTTATCTTTTTATCTCTTATATAGTCATAATTATAAATAAAATGGAAGTAAACACTTTAAATTGGTATATAGTCTAAGTATTTGGGATGTCTTGAGTTTTTGGGGTTGAATTTTCAAGCTAATAACTCTCTTTTGGATAAAGAAAATTGTTGTAGTGTGGGTTAAAAAATAAAGTAAGTTAGATTTTTTGTTGTAATTAAAAAAAGTATGAAAAAATAGTTTTTATTTTGAAAATGACAATATGGAGAAACTTGAATTATATGTGTTGACTGCTGTTTGATTTTAATAATGATGAAACACTACTTAAATTACACTAACAGTTTTATTTAAGTGTTTAAGCGGCAAAAGCATTCAATACAAAAATAAGACGCAAAAATACGACACGTACAAATACCAAGAGAAGACTAAAGATCTAGAATAGTCTCTGAGGTAATTGATTCACATTGTAAATCTTTGTTTTCAGTTACCTAGCTTAACTATGGCTCACTTTGATTGCAAAAGGCTTTGATAAAAATAATCTGAAAAATGTCTCTAAGTGTAAAAAAACTGTTTTTAAACATAAAAACTTTGTTTTGAGACAACCCAGTCAACTAGGTCTCTGAATCAGTCGACTGGTTAAAGGACTCAGTCGACTGGTAATAGGACCTAATCGACTGGTCCTAAGACCCAATCGATTGGTACTTGTCTTAAGCCTAAAAACGAAAATTTTCACTTAACCCAATCGATTGGTAATTCGAAAAAATGACCATTTGAGACGTGAGACATGAGCATTTAATGGTTTAAACCTACCAAATCAGTTTCTTTCGACCATATAAGATCAAAGCTATAAAAATACCCATCAATGAGCATTTAAACAATAAGAAAGAACACTTAATTTGATTTATAGCTCATTGATACTCTTAAATACCTTGAAAATTTTATTGTGAGTCATTTTTAAGCTTGTTTTTGAAAGAAAGATAACATTAATCTTGTAAAGCATTCGTTGCTATCTCTCTCTTTTTCTTTTAGATTAAAATTATTCATTGTAAAGAGAAAGAGTATGTGTAACTTTTAGAGTGTTTAGGATTAAACACTTCCTTGTAACTTTCCTGTGGGAAAAAAGTGCTTGTAAGGTTTGTGCAATACCTATAAAGTTGCTCAACTACAATTAGTGGATTACTTCAAGGAAGTTTCTTGAAGAGAGTAGACGTAAGGTCATAAAGATTCAAATATTGGTAAATCACTATAAACAAAATTTGCATATTCTCTTCTTCTACTCCTTTAATTTCAAACATATTATTTGTTGTATGCATTGCTTGATTAAATTGTTAAAATTTGTGTGTTAATTGACAAAAAAATTTTAAAACCCAATTCTCTCCTCGTGAATTTGTACCTTGGTTTACAATTTATACTTGGCATAATAAGATAGAATAAAAGTAAAAAATAAAACTACATCATTTTTAAGAGATTATTGGTTAATTCAGTGTATCGTATGCTTCTTTTCTTTCAGTAATTATGTTAATTCTTTTCTTTCCATCCCCATACAGGTTCATCTCTTTCTGAAGATGCACCAATTTTAATATGCATATATTTTCCTTTCTCTTTTGTCTTTTAAATTTTTTAATTCTAAAACAAAAGTATGGTTTTGTACGTAGATCGTCACTTTGTAAGATAGACCGATCAATCTTTTTGCAAGTATAGATTTGTTATATGCTTTAATCTATCAATTTTTCGAGAGTCAAATAGTGCATAGATCACATGAATTTCTCCATAGTCGATTTATAATTTTTCTTGTGTTGGCTAGCTCTTTTAGCCATTTATTTTTCTATACCAATATATGATTTTATATTTTTGAATTGCGATCCAAAATTTGATTTCAGAATTTACAATAAAAAAAAAAGCATTTCAGGTTGTTATTTGTTTAAGAAATTGATCATTTTGTTATTTATTTAGGAAATTAAATTATATTTAGATAAGAATTAAAAAAATAAAAAATCGATAAGAATTGCCACTTTCACTTACAAAACAAATTATTCACACAAAATTATTTTAAAAAATATCATCAATACTTTAAAAAAGAAATTATTTGCACAATTATAATTCTAAATAAAAAAAATTAAATCGAAAAGACATCAAGCACCCGGGCTACACAGTAATGGGCCCTGGAAGCAATTACATTAATGAGAAGAATGGGAAAATGAGAAATAAACAGCAGTATTAGAATGCGACATTAATCAGACAGGGAGAAGGGCATGATTGTCTTTTCACGAAAGAGGGTGCCCCATCTATCGCAAACAAGTTGAGAGCAATTAAACCTGTTAATTTAAAAGGACAAATAGGTAAAAAGGTTAATTAGTACCTACAAATTATGTATATTACAAAAAAGGTACCTAAAAAATGTAGGACAGGTGTCAGGCAAAAAACTACACTGGATGATCATATTCTCAACCTTCTAAAGTAGAGTTTTCTTTTCAGTCTGGGCCAGGAAATGGCCTTTGGTATCAAAATTTGGAATAGTAGTCTAAGATTTGGGGAACAACTAAAGCAAATTTGAACCATAAAACAAAATAAATTATGTAAAATGTGAAGGTAATCATGTAGCCAAGAGCGGACTTTGATCAACATCTTGCAACTCTCTTGGGCCCTCCGATCCATACTGTGTCCAGCCAGTTTCCTTCTCTCAACTCTTTTAATTATTCTATTGTTTTAGTATATTAATATATTTAGTTGGAATCGTTGGAATTTTTATTGAGTTTAAATTTGATAGAAGTTTGATAAAAATTCGGTTTGGTTGAACTCGAATCGAGTTTTAATTTAAAATTTTGAATTTTCTCTTAATTTTTAAAAAATAATTAATATTATCTATATTCTTAAAATTATCCTCATTAAAATATCTAAACTTAATGTAATTTTTTTCTTCATATAATTGTTTTTTGAGTTTATGTTTAAATTATGTAGCATTAATATAAAATATCCGCAAGTTACCTCATAACTTTTTATTTTATTAGAAAAATATAAATATTTTACAAACAAATGTTTATGTGTAAATCTACACTTTTTCGGTGAGTATTATCGAAAACAACCACTACCACCAAATCGAAAATGATCAGATTTACCTAACTTTCAAATCGCAGTAACGTAATTTTGTCACAGTCAACTGCATGTGCCCCTTGCATTTTTGATTGTGCATGAGGTTGATTCTCAATCACTCATATTGTGGGTAAAAAATAAATAAAATATTTCAAAAATATCTACTTTGATGATGATTCAAGAAAGAATAAAAGACATTGAGGTAAAAAAAAATGTTAAACTGCAATATTAACTTGTGTTTTAAGTAGACAAATTAATATTTTTTAAAAAATGTGATTCAATACATGCATGTATACTAGTTTTGTTGTTATGAAGATTATATGTAAATGATGTAGATAGTGTAGCATGATTTCTGTGGGTATTGTACTTATCTATGTAATAATTCCAGATTGAAATCCCCGGCTTTCTATGACTTGGGATTCAAGAAAAAAATACAAATAATTCTTAATCATGTGGTGTGTAAGGGTGTGACAACTTTTCTTAGAAGAAGATGGGCCACACATAGTACATTGGATTGATGTGACCAAAGAGCTTGGCATTCAATAAGCTCAAGCCGGTTCGGTGCTTGAGATGGGCAGGAATTACTTTTGTTTTTGATACTTGTGATTTTCCGCCATTTATACACTTCTTCTCTTTCACTTTCTGCTCATGTACTAAAAGGTGGATTTTTAAACAGAAAAAAATAATCATAAATAAAGCAACACTCATGGTTTTTTTAATTGCTATGATGGATTTATTTTGTATAAAGAGCAATACACGTACATAAATTTTTATATTTGATGAGAAACTCTTTTTATTTTCCATCATGATGTTTCATAATTTTGTTCTACGATGCATGAAAGCATCCGTTCATTTTGCCGTCCATTTCATTTTTAACATGGCATATGAACATGATTCAAATTCAATATAAATTTTTGAGTTTGAATTTACTTTAATCTTGTTCAAATCAAAGCCGATTGATTATTAAATGAGTTAAATTCAAATTGATCTCTTAAAAATGCAATTGATTACAAAATAACATGATTGATTAAATGTATTTTGTCAATCTGTTTACTCTCTTTTTATATAATTTGTAATATAAAATTTAATTTGTTTTTAAATGACCTTTTTATTAACACAACCACATCAATAAGATTAATTCATATGAATAATAATTTTAGCACAACATTTTAAATTAAAATTAAATGGATTTTATCCTTTTACACCCTTATAGTTTGGGTTTAATCTCAATTTGCATCATTTATTTTTAATTTTATCAATTTCAATCTTATGTTTTAAGTAATCTCCAATAAATCCTTTTTAGCATGAAAATATTTTAAGAAAATCAAATTTCAAGAAACGTGTGACACATACAAAGGTAACACGTGACATCATGTGACCATTAATCTGATAAAAAAAATGGTAGTTGCAATTATTAAATATGCTTACTTTTTATTAAATCAAGTAAGTTAAGGTCGTTTAAAAAAATAACATTTTTGTTTTTTTGCATAGACTAATGGTCATGTAGTGTCATTCGCACATGTTACACTTATACTTAATTTTGATTTTTCAATATATTTCTAAGTAAAAAAATGTCTATTGATGCCATTGTAAATTCATAGTTTAAATTGAGACATAAGCTAAAATGTAAGGTTATATTTAGATAAAAACTCAAAATTTAATAAAATATTATTAAAAATAGATGATTTAATCAGTGCTAATTTTATCATTTTTAAACTATATGCATATACAATATTATCAAATTAGAATTTAAATGATAGAAAAATAATTAATTAAATTAATTTTGTGTCAAATAATCATATTAAACAAACACAATCAATTTAACTCATCTAATTAAACGAGTCGAATCGTGTTTTTTTTATCGGTAAAAGTAAATATATTGATAAAAAAATTATATACAAAATACACTGGCCATTCCCAAGAGATATGAGCATTTACATACTTTGTCTAAAATCAGGAAAACTATTATAGACAATTCTATATACATGGATTTGTATTTTCTTGATAATGCTGCTGGGATGAGCAACAAGCCCTTCAAACTGTCTAGCATTCCTGGCTAGCCAAATATGGTGAACAGTGCTGGCTAATGCAGCACACTTGGCCTTAGCTGGGGGGTCTTTTCCTCTAGTTTCTTTGTGGATCCATTTAGCTGCAGTTTTAACAGTATTCATACTTTTTCTACTGCCCAACAATTCTTTGATTTCTTTCCAAATTGATGAACTAATTCGGTAAGAGAAGAAAATGTGGTTCACTGATTCTTCAGTCTTCCTACACAAGGGGCACAATCTATCCATCTTAGCAAGTAAAAATTTATCCTTTGTAAGCAGCTTATTTTTTAAAGCAAGCCAAAGAATGAAGGCATTCTTGGGAGTACGGCTACCACTCCAAATCACAGGGGCCCAATGTGCTTTAGCTCCTTTAGGTCTGAAATAGTCATATGTTTTCTTGATGCTGATCTGGTTCTGCACTAAACACTGCTCCATTCTGTCAATTGCTTGCTAATTAAAAATCTTAGAAGATATCAGAGAATTCTTGATTTCAAGAAGCTTTTTTCATAGTACTGAATCCTCATGTTTAGAATTTAAATTCCATATAAATGACCTTTGTAAATAAAAGTGATTTATCCACCTGACAAAAAAAAGAGTCGTTCTTCTAATCGTATTATTTGTTTAGTAATAATCGAGTCATGTCTATATCAACTGTTTTTTTCAAGTTGACAGGAACACATGCTATATGCTACCCTTTATCATAATAAAAAATCCAAGTAAGGTTTTTCATACATAAATAGGTTTATGTAATGATGTTCAGAAAAAATATATATATAATGATGATATGAAAAGAAAGGACGATCTTCTCCCATTTTAAATCATATCTTATGTTTTTTGGGTCTAGACCTAATAGCCCATTACCCCTCTTTGACTAACGTTGGTGGTGAGAGGGATGATACCTGAGGTTCTCGCTTTGCTTTGCATTTTGTTTCAACTAGGCAAAAACCCCACTTCATGATTCCTTCCCACTATAGCCTATATAGGTTCCTTTTAGTCCCTCCTCCTCCCCTAAAAGTTTTAGTATGAATATAAGCATTTATAGTAATCATGTATAAGTAGTACTAGTCCTTGTCGGCTTTATAAATTGGGGCATCTAATGAGAGCTTCTTAGTCTTAGGGGGACTACTACTTTATTTCATGATTTAGAATTTGCAAAGCGAAAATGGTTTATAAAGGCCTTACCTCGCGAGTGGGATCATGCCACATGTTGCAAAAATTAATGGCTGCAGTCTCTATGGTGCGTAGCACTTGTGGAGATGTTGCCAAAATAAATTTTGACAATTGACATGTTTGTTGATTCTGACCAACAGTCTTAACCCACTCACCCTCTTTGAAAGTCCTGGTTCTTTAGTCATCTTGCATGTAAAGCACTGAAGGCAATGAGCGTTTCCAAACATTGAGAACTCACTTTACATAAAGAAAGAATCGGAATCTTTAATTTTCTATTCTAATTAGAATTAGAGTTTTTGTTTTAACTTGACTTTAGAATAAAATTATCATCGTACCCTTTGACCACGGTTTACTATTTTTCCCTTTTTCAAATTGACATTTACCTTCCAAGAGTTGGTTGATGTCTTTTTAAATGAGAAATTACTTATCTTTCATGAATGTTATGTATCGGTTTTTTTATTAACAAGTGATTCATGAGTTTAAACTAGTAGTTACATCTATTTAAATATAAAAGCAGCATATTAATTTCAATCAGAATAATTATTATCATTTAAATTAAAAATATATAATATAATTATTTTGCAATTAGATTAACTAAAAGAGCCCATTTATTTATATGGGCATGGTTATTGTTTTTGAGCCATGGGTGCTGTAAGGATTTTGATCACTAAAAACTTACTTTGAAAATCCATTTTGGCATGAAAGGGCAGGCAGTTCTTATACTAGCTAAGGCTGTTAGATTGATTATACCAATTATAATGCATGTTTAAGAAAATGCGGCCTATTTAAGGTTTTTAGTTTGTGTACTGTGGTCCAATTGGGACTAGAATTCTTAGCCGAAATTCCCTTTTCTTTTTTGTTTTCCAGAAGAAAAGCATCAGTAGTATTCTACTTTTGTTGGGTAGGATACCACTTTAGTTTACAATCTCAGAACACCAAGGCTTTTGACCCAACCAGTATATGGTTAGGCTCTAGGCCCACATTATTGTAAAAATTTAACAGCAACTACTCCAATCCTACATTAAAAGCATTGCGGCTTGTCTGCAACCCAGAAAAATGCTAAAAAGTAATTCATAGTGGGCTGAATTTGGTTTGTGCAGTGTACTACGATAAAACACTTTCAAAGATTTAAGCTCAGCTGAAAACATGGTTTCTTTTTGTGGGCCCATCTCGTTAGGCCCAATTCTAATAATATAATAAAATGCATTTCGACTCTGTTTGACCTCTGTTTTCAAAGGTTTTTAACTTCCTAAAAACAAAAGTTAAGCCAAACAGTAAGAAAAAACAACAAAGTGTTTAGGAAGAATTAAAAACTAAAAAACAGATTTTAAGAAGCTTATTTGTGCCATTTTGAGTTTTGGCAGCTTTTTAACACGTCTTTTATTGAATGTCGAACAATTTTTAACTTTTACAATTGATTTAACAAAAACTATTTTAAAATCATTTTTAATTCTGGACAGTTGAAGTTGCAGTTAGGCCAAATGGAACCTTAGTGCTGGAGTAAGGATTGAGACATGCTGACCTGAGCCAAATATCTAATCACTTGTACTCGTCGACTAAAATATATAACTGTTTGAAGTTGGCTCACAATTCGAATCAAGCTGAAAAATAACACTCGAATTCAGCTAGCTCGCTCAATATTTGATGAGTGTATGCTTGATTTGACCTAGGCTTGTTAATGATATGACTTAGCCAAACTCGAGTTTGAGTTTATTCACATATGAGCTATTGAGCCCTAACGAACCCGCAATGTGCTAAAAAGCACATTTGACGAACTAACTACTTAAATATACACCTTGTAATTTATAAAATGATATAAAATTCAATTAGACAGGCATCATAACCATAGGTTTCAGATTAAGACCAAATCGATCGATCCAGCTGATGAATTGATGACCCAGATGCTATATTGATTTGATTTTTTTATTTATTAGATTGGACTAGTTAAATCCAATTTAACCAATCGGTTTAATCGGTCGGAGTAGTGAACTAGGGACTAAAAGGTCAAACCAACTGGTTTTTACTTTTAAAAAACAAAATTTAAAGTGTAGGGAAGTTTGAACCTTTTTTAGGAAGCTTGACATCTTTCTACTCTTCATTTTAATTTGTAAAGCTTATGATCGGGTTGAATGGAGTTTCTTGGAGGGAGTCATGGGTAGATTGGGGTTTCATTCTAACTGGATCCAGTTGATCATGCATTGTGTGTCCATAGTCTCTTATTGAGTGTTAATTAATGGTGAACCAAAAGGAAATATTACACCATCACGCAGCCTCCGGAAATGTGACCCACTTTCCCTTTATTTATTTCTTTTATGCGCTGAAGTGTTGTCTTCCTTAATTAAACAGAGAGAGCTAGCAAGGATGCTTCATGGAGTTAAAGCTAGTCAGAATGGACCAGCACTTTCGCATCCTTTCTTTGCAGATGATAGTATTCTATTCTGCAAGGCCAATACAGCTAAGTGTGAAGTAGCCTGAGATATTTTGATCTCATATGAGTCTAGTTTTGGGCAGGTTATAAATTTTGATAAGTTCGTTGTTTGTTTCAGTCCTAACTATATGGATGAAGTGGCAGGGGATATTGCAAATTCTCTACAGGTTCAATGGGTAAGCTATCATGAGAAATATTTGGGGTTACCGACGATGGTGAGTCGATAAAAAAACTCTATGTTTAAGACTTTAAAACATCGGATTTAGAGTAAAATCAAAAGTTGGAAGGAAAGTTATTATCCTGATGGGGAAAATAAATTATGATCAAATTCGTTGCTCCAGCAATTCCTACTTATACGATGAGTTACTTTAAACTCCTAAAGAATTTTTTTGATGAATTTAGACCTATGAGATGCTTTTGGTGGAGGCAACAATTTAATTAATTGAAAATTCATTGGATCAGTTGGAGCAAAATGTGTCAACCTAAGTCAAAGGGGGGCATGGGGTTTTGAGACTTATATTTATTCAATCTTGCCCTTTTTGCAAAACAGGGGTGGAGGTTGATTCACCATTCAGATTCTCTTTGTCATGCTGTCTTGAAAGCTAAATACTTTCCTAACACTGATTTCCTACATGCAAACCTTGGTTCTTCTCCGTTTTATACCTGGAGAAGTATTTGGGAAAGCCGGACAACTCTTCTTAATGGGTTGAGATAGCGCGTGGGTACGAGAGAGGACGTCAAGATCTAGAAGGATCCTTAGGTCCTCGTTCTGGTCTTTTAAAGTGACTTCCCCGAATGTTCTCTTTGATCTGGAAGAGAAGGTAGTAGAGCTCATTGATCCTATAACTTCTTCATGGAATCTTCTTGCTTTACCGAACTGGTTTTTATCTCATGAAGTGAACATAATATCATCCATTCCATTAAGTTGGAATCAGCCAAATGACCAATGTATTTGGAATTATACGCCCTTTGGGGAGTACATGGTGAGAAGTGGATACCAAGTTACTTTGGTTGCCAAGAGTAGGATGATGAATTCACCAGCTGGCTTGGCGGTAAGGGTTGAGGGTCCTGGACCTTCTAGGGACAAGGTATGGACAATTATTTGGTATTTAAAGGTTCCTCCAAAAATTAAAATTTTTGTTTGGAGACTTTTCCATTCAACTCTTCCTTGCAAAAAAAAATCTAGTCAGGCGTGGAGTGAATTTACCTGAAGTCTCTAGTTTATATGGAGATGCAGTAGAGGATGTACAACACGCCATTTTTCAATGTATCATAACGAGTTCAGTGTGGGAGTTAGCATTGAAAAACTAGTTTAGTTGGCTGTTTGCATCAGGTTTGGGGGTTAGGGAGTGGTTGACACTTTGGAACATGAAAAGATCGCGCTCTGGTTTGTCCTTGCTTGGTTCATATAGATGAATCATAATTTCATCAACTACAGTAAGCCTATTAAGTCGACCATGAAATTGTTTCAAATGGTATAAGTTAATTGTCCGAATATAGCGAGTTCCATAATCATGTAAAAGATGAGATGAGGATTGAAGCTGGTCCGGCAGTTCACTGGTCTTCCCCTCGACTTTCTTTTGTGAAGATCAATACAAATGGGGCTGTTTTCCGGCGGGATAGCCACAATTAGATTACTTACTGTTTAGCTTCCATATACAAGATTGAAATTCATCAAATAGATGTGAAAACAACATTCTTGAATGGTTAATTAGAGGAAGAAGTGTTTGTAAATCAACCTGAAGGTTTTGTAGTTAAGGGACAAAAGCGTAAAGTATGCAAATTAGTTAAGTTTTTATATGGACCTAAACAAACTCCAAAACAATGACATGAGAAATTTGATCAAGTAATTCTATCAAATGGTTTCAAAATTAATGAGTCAAATAAGTGTACGTACAGTAGATTTATTAATGGTAAATGTGTTATTATATATTTGTAATGACATTAATATTTGGTACTGACTTAGAAAAAGTTAAAAATACCAAGAAATTCTTGTTTGATAATTTTGACATGAAAGATATTGGTGTCCCTGATGTAATATTAAGTATCAAAATCATAAGAGACAATGATAACTTAATTTTGACACAATCTCAATCTCATTACATTGAGAATATTTTAAAGAAATTTGGTTACTTGGATAGCACACTTGTAAGCATACCATTTGATAGTAGTATCAAATTGTTTAAGAATGATGGTAAAGCAATCGTACAACTAGAATATACTAGAGCAATTGGTTGTTTAATGTATTCTATGACTTGTATAAGGCCTAATATTTCTTTTACTACAAGAACATGTTGAAAATCACCTCAAGATGCCCAGGTGGTGATCTTCCAAACACTTAAGTCTAGAATGACTTGTAATAAAACCGAAAAAAACAGGAATCAAACCAATCAAAGAAAGAACACAACAATTGTTATCGAGGTTCGGCAATGTGTCTAAGTCCCTGTGAGCTCCTCCGAGCCCTTTGTACTAAATCAATGAGTTCTTACAAGTTACAGCAATACCTCTTCAAGAAACCTCTTGTTCTTAAAGAACGAAAGAAGAGAAAAAGAAAGTAATAAGGACTTGAGTTTCCCTGGAATTTTCCCCAAGAAAATTCTACTTACAAGGCCCTTGAATCCCCAATCTATACTACTCTTTCTCTAAACAACCAGCCTCTCTTGAATGAGTCTCTCTTGTGTGT
This sequence comes from Bretschneidera sinensis, assembly GCA_023935145.1. Classification (NCBI taxonomy): domain Eukaryota; kingdom Viridiplantae; phylum Streptophyta; class Magnoliopsida; order Brassicales; family Akaniaceae; genus Bretschneidera; species Bretschneidera sinensis. The sequence continues at coordinate 105,192,602 of CM043700.1, read as the reverse complement.
TTTGTGTCTTTGCACTCTCACACACCATGTGTTCTATTTCACACACACTCTGCACTCTCATGTGTTATATTTCACAAACATTCACATGTCATCACATGTTATGAATTGCTCCTAGATGATCCTTTATATAGTGCAACCACTTCTTGAACTAATCTTGAAGACAATCTCAACCCTTAGATCTTGAGGACCAATCAATCATAGCCCTTCAACAAGTCTAAGTGATCCTGTGTGTTTTGATCAAGCCTCACGCATCAATCCAAAGTGCTGATCAGGAAGCATCAGGTGTGCCTGGCGCCGTGCCTCAAAACAGGGTAGGCCGCGGCTTAAGCCAGGGCACACTTCCTCCTTCTTCTGGGTTCCGCAGCGCACCCTCCATGAGGTACGGCACACACCTGGCCAGAAGACTCCTCCTTGCTGGGAGGTGAGGCGCACACCTGGGGCTGAACACTTCTCCTTGCTGGGGGGTGAGGTGCTAAGGCCTGATGAAACTTCATTCTTCAACCTGTTTATTCCTTAGACAAATACCAACAATCTCTACCTTTGTCTAAGCAATTAAACCCGAACCCATTGTGCAAAGAACTCTGGATCCAAACTCAACTTGAGTCACCATATCAACCGACTCCAATCCTAAGAAGTCCAAGGCAATGATTGAACTTGCTTAGAGGTAGAACTTTGGTACCTAAATCTGCAGGATTTTCTTCTATTGCGACTTTGTCCACATGAATGCATCTTTCGATAACATTTTCCCGAATGAAATGATACCGAACATCTATATGCTTAGTCCTCTCATGAAACACCGGGTTTCTACACAAGTGCAACGCACTTTGGCTATCCGAAGACACCACCACCTGCTCTTTTAGGACCTGCCACTTGTCCAACAACCCTTTGCACCACATAGCCTCCTTAATGGCTTCCGTAGCCGCTATGTACACTGCCCCGGTTGTTGAGAGTGCTATCACCGGCTGTAACCGAGCCTTCATGTACCTCAGCAACCACTTTATCCCAAGCCAAAGCTCTTTTCCGAGATTACTCACAAATCTGCTGAGAACTTTAATTGCCTGAGAAATGTCGGGTCTAGTGCTTACCATCATGAACATGACTGATCCAACTGCACTAGAGTAAGGGACCTTTTCCATTTCCTTCTTCTCCTCATCCATTCCAGGACATTGTTCGTTGGAGAACTTGAAATGACAAGCAAGGGGAATCTTCACTGGTTTACCATCTTCCATAGAAAACTTGTACAACACCTTTTTTATGCCGGAAGACTGGGAAACCTTCAACCCGTTTCTCTTATTTTTCCGAATTCTTCTCATCCAAAGAATCTTTTGTGCAAGGCTAAGATCCTTCCTTCGAACTCCTCACTGAGTTGAGATGTCAACCTTTCTATCCTCTCCTTGCTATTCCTAACCAACAACATGTCATCAGCATAGATGAGGATACTCACCCTTTCCTCCACCTTGTGTCATGGTGAGAAAGTTTCTGTGAAATCTATGCCATATCTTTACGTGAACCCCTGAGCCACCAGCCTAGCCTTATTTTGGACTTCATCCCCTGGAGGGTTCCCTTCTTTGATCTTGTAAGTCCACTTACAATCCACAACTCTCTGTTTTCCTGGAATGTGCACCAATTCCCAAGAGTTGTTCTTCCTCAAAGAATGCATTTCTTCCTCAAAGAATGCATTTCTTCCTCAAAGAATGCATTTCTTCCTCCATAGCTAGCTTCCATCTTGACGAATCCTTACATCCCATGGCATCAATGTAAGTCTCTAGTTCACTTATCCCTCCTTCTGTCTAAGGAGCTACTGCATTCGCAGCAAACCATATCTCAAAGGTGGTCTGACTAGTCTCCTTTCCCGGTCCCTTGTGAGTTGATAGTCATTCTGACTTGCAGCATCATCCCTTTCTAGTTCAGCCTTCTTATGAGTGTGCTGAGCTTAGCCTTCATCAATGGGCTCTACCTGGTCCGAACTCTTTTCCCTTCCTTGCTCTACCTGAACTGAATTTTCCTTGATGCTATGCTCCATAAATACCAAACTGGTTTGCTCACTATCCCCTGCAGGGTTAGTTTTCTCCAAATAGAGAAATAAATGCTCATTAAAAATGACATCCCTACTTATTATGAGTTTAAATAATTTTTGCTCTAAGGACCACAACCTATACCCTTAGCTCTTTCCCCATATCCTAAAAATGCACACTTTCTAGATCTTGGGCTAAGCTTATCATCCTTTTGATGTGCAAATGCAGCACACCCAAAAGTTCTAAGGTTGTTCAACTCAGGGGGTTTCCCACTCCACATCTCCTTGGGAGTCTTGAGCTCTAAAGCTCTAGAAGGCGATCTATTAACCAAATACGTAGCAGTAAACACTGCTTCCCCCAAAAACAATTTGGGTAATCCAGATCCTATTATCATGCACCTAACCTTTTCCCTAAGGGTCTTATTCATCGTCTCAGTAACTCCACTTTGCTGAGGGGTTTTCATAACCGTTCTATGTGTTAGAATCCTATTTAACCTACAGAATTAATCAAGTTCCTTGTTAAAAACTTCTAAGCCATTATCGATTCTTACCCCTTTAATTACCCTGCCCGTTTGAGTTTCCTCCAGCTTTTTTCACACCACTAACTTATTCAAAGCATCTGATTTTTTTTAAGCAAATAAACCCAAACCTTTCTTGAATAATCATCAATTAAAGATAGAAAGTAAAGATTACCTCCCTGTGTTGGTGTTCTTGCTGGCCCCCAAAGATCCGTATGAATGTAGTCAAGAATGCCCTTAGACTTGTGCACTCCGGTGTTGAAGCTGACCTGATGTTGTTTCCCAAGAACACAACATTCGCAGAAATCAAGTTCCTCTACTTTGTCACCATTAAGTAGACCATTCTTGCTGAGAACTTGCAGGCCCTTTTCGCTTATGTGTCCCAAGCGATTATGCCAAAGGGCTGCCTTATCCCTCTCAGCCCTCAAGCTTGCTGCTTGACCCTTGATCTCCATATCTCCAATCATCTCATAGAGACCATCATTCATTGCTGCTTTGATCACTATCAAAGATCCCTTGGTTACCTTAATCTTTCTGCCCTCTGCCTTGTATGTGTACTCCATGGAATCTAGTTGCCCCAATGAGATCAAATTTCTTCTCAACTCTGGAAGATATCTCACATTCCTCAGCAGCCTTGTCATTCCATCAAATATCCTCAACTAGATTTCTCCCGTGCTCCTCACTTGGTAAGAAGTATCATTCCCCCGGAAAACCTTTCCGTCATTGGTTTCCTTGAAATTCTTGAACCAATCCTTGTGAGGTACACCCGGTATCCAAGATCCATTTCCCGTTGCCTTCTTGCCCTTTGCTCACATTTGAGCACACAATAAAAATATCATCATCTTGTTGTTCTCCCTTGGCAACCGAAGCCTCTCCAATCTTGGTATGACTTCCTCCCTCATCCCTTATCATCTCCTTGCAATCTTTTTTGAAATGACCCTCCTTATGGTAGTAGAAGCATCTCTTCCCTCCAAATCTTGATTTAGAGTGCGCTCTCCTATGGCTTTCTCCTCTACCTTCTGGTTTATCCCAGTAGTAGCCATGTATGTTGTTACCATACCGAGTTACTGGCCTTCCTCTAACGAACAACCCTTCTCCACTTGATGCTTCCCTCATCTTGGTATCAAGATTATCTTGCAACTCTTTATTAGGATCCATTTTAAAAGCAAAGATTCGTTTACGAAGATACCTCTTATTAGGGAGAGTCTTGGTAAGAAACAACTCATCTAGTTTCTTCCAAAATGACAGCTGGATCTTTCGAGTCTCCGCACTCCCTTGTGACACTATCTGACATGTGCAGAAGGATGGTGCTGTATGCCATCTTCTTTATCTCATTCCACTAGACCTCTGTGATACTTGCTGGAAAAGCGTCATGTTGTGAGTTTTAAATTACTCGCAAGCGCACGAGTCGTTTGCAATATAGTGTTGTGCAAGTGCGAGGTCGAATCCACAGGGAATTGCGTTGTGAAAATATTTTTTTTATCTAAACTAAGCCTATTTTAACCTAGTTCCGAATTTTGAATTGTATTCTTGCAAAAGAAATATAAACTTAAACTAAATTGATTTAAAAACTAATGATAAAAAACACTAAGGTTTCTAAATCCACCCCACCAAAGTAAAGCATGTATTTTCGTGTTCTATAAAAATAATCTATCAAAACATTCCATCCAACTTTAAACAAATCACAACAAATATCCCAATTAAACCAAAACAATCCAATGTATCTGCTTTTAACAAATCACAAAGGATATCCAATTTAAGTAAAAATGATTCGATGTATCCACCAGATGAAACACACGGAATATCCAGCAGAACAATTTAAAAACTATCAATCGTAACAATCGTAAGAATTTACTCAAACAATTGACCAGAACATTTATACTAAAAAAAAATCAGAATTGTATAAACAAATCTGAAAATCTTATGCCAAACGACGGCGAGGCTTCATCTTTAACCTTAGTTGAAGATTTTAGCCACTCATAATCGTGAAACTAAAGTTCACAATAACAGTGCTAAGCATTAAACTAAAAAAAAAGTAAATTAAAACTGACTATACATGGGAGAAATTCCACTCGCTGTTGGACGACGCTTCCCCTCGTGGTAGCAAAGCCTTCAGGATCCACCAGAATGCTAGTAGACGTCCACCGGATTGCACCCCGAATGATGAAGTGAGCTGGTGCTTTATAGGGAAATTCCTGGAGTGCAATAGGTTTCTAATTCAATGTGGGATACTGCCCAAATGCGCTCGATCGCAGCATGGTGCGATCGATCGCTCTGCAAAGATTTCTGACCGATGTGGGATGTTGATCATGCACTCATTCGTAGACAGGTACGCTCGAGCGCAGGTGCGCTCGATCGCAATAAGCATCCTAAGCTTTTACTCTTTGAAGCTTGACAGCTCCCAAAATGCTTCATTTTCTCCACAAACCTATAAAAATATAGAAAACACAGAAAAAACATAAAATAAAGTGAAATAATACAAATTAGGAGCTTAACAAATATAAATTAAGGGCTTAAATATACAATATTTTAACCCTCATCAAATACCCCCAAACTTATATTTTGCTAGTCCCTTAGCAAAACAAAATAAAAGACTAAATGAAAAACAAAGAACATAAAGATAAGTTCATCACTTATGGTATCCAAAAATTTAAGGAGCACTCAAAACCATGATATTCATTCATGAGCAAGCTTAAAAAAAATATAACCCATCTTTGCAATGAATTAGAATTTTAAAACCTAATTACTTACAAGAGGCAAGCAAGACATCACAAGCTTGAATCAGTGTAAAGTGAATTAGCATATACAGATGAGGTTTCTAAATAACTTCAATGTACAATGTCTCCATATCTTAAGATTCACAGGATTTCTCATCAGAATGAACAACGATGGCATAGTTTTATTTTATCTTTTTATTTTTATTTTTATATAAGGCTCTGCTATGATTAGTTCTTTTAAGCTTTCTAATTGACCCATGTAGCGAGTGTTGAGTCAATGACTCCCAAACCAGATGATTTTAGGGCATTAGGTGTAAAGACACCCCTAAGAACTTACTAACTTGAGTCAAAAGGCTATAAAGCTAAACTGGCCTTAATGCTACCAAGCAAAATTTCCACATTTTGACGTGAACACTCACTTCTTACTGAGCAAGAGGTCCAGTTACTCAGTGGAAAGTTGCGCAATGATCATTTGAATAAAATTCCCACCTTTTGACGTGAACACTCACTGCTTACTGAGGCAAGAGGTCCAGTTACTCAGTGGAAAGTTTATTGATGATGATCATTATTTTTTTTTATGCTTTTCTATGCCCAAGTGTTAATCCCACAAGTCATCTAGTTTTAGTTAAGTCAAGGAAACATACACATTGAAATCGCATGTCATACCTCACACAAATATGTGCTAATGTGCTCGTGTTAGATTAGCTCAAACATATGAATTCTCAAATGCCTAAAGTAAGTAACAAAGTTTTAAAACTCTATCATCAAATCATGTGTTCACAATTTTAAATTCACCAATGACATCACATCACAGTATTTATTTAGATCAACTAAAATTTCAAAATAACATGAGCATGCATTTACCTTCTTTCTTTTTTTATATATTTTTTTTAAATGAAGAAAAACAACAACAAATTAGGACAAAGTGTGTGTAATATGTCTCCCATACTCCCAAACTTAAATTACACATTGACCCCAATGTGTGAATAATATGGAAAGAGCTGACCTGGGATATGGAGAACTATCTGGATTAGTATGACTCATAGCATACCCCCAAACTTGAACTGATGTACGCGTTGTCCCTGAAAAATAAAGACTGAAAAACAAAAAATACTAGAAACAAACATTAATCATAAATATGTAAACTAATAAATAAACAGAAAGGATAAGTTGTGGGGTGCCTCCCATAAGCGCTAAGTTTAACGTCTTTAGCCAGACCCAACATTAGTAATCATGCCCAGCTAAGCGCTCCACCATCTGATCAATAAATGGGAGTGGAAAATGATCCTTCCTTATGGCAGCATTCAACTTATGGTAGTCTATACATACTTTCCATCCTGACTGAACACGAATTGGCACCAAGTCGTCGTCCTTATTCTTCACTACCATCACTCCAGCCCGCTTGGGCACGACATGAATTGAGTTCTCCCACTTGCTAACAGAGATTGGATAATTGATCACTGCATCAAACAGCTTTATCACTTCAATCCTCACAACCTCTTGCATAGTTGGGTTGAGCCTTCTTTGTGGCTCCCTCAATGGCTTGATATTCTCTTCCAAATGTAACTTGGGCATCACCATCAAGGGGCTGATTCCCTTGATATCCTCAATAGTCCAGCCGATAGCTTCCTCATGCTCTCTTAAAATGTCCAATAATTTCTTCGCTGGAGCATCAACCAAATCTGAAGCTATAATCATAGGCAAAGAATCTGTTGGGCCTAGGAACTTATACTTAAGATTGTCCGATAAAGGCTTAAGTTCCTTCTTGGGGGCTTCAGGTGTTGTGGTCTCCTCCGTCTCACTGCTTTCTGAGGAGTAGACTCCAAAGTAGCATTTGCTTGCTCAAATAACTTACCCAAATCCAAATCTTCTCCAAACTGAGCAAAGCATGCCTCCAAGGGGTCCTCAATGCTTGATTCACCCACAGTCTCCTCTGTCTTACTGCTCTCCAGAGGAGCAGACTCCAAGATAGAAGTTGCTTGCTCAAGTAGCTTATCCAAATCCAAATCCTCTCCAAACTGAGCAAAGCATGCCTCCAGAATGTCTTCAGATTCCCCTCCTTTATTGGGCGCTTGTAATCTCTCAGGGTAAGGCGCTTTAGGTACGAACGACCTAGGGAGATCCTTAATAATAGGTGTGGCTGTAGATGACTCATCATCTCTCTTCTCCTTTTTGCCCTTTTCTTGCCCTTATTGCATAGCAAGGTTCTCTTCCACTTGATTGTCCACTTGTCTCCCAGACCTCAATAGGACAATCAATTGCACTTGTTTCTACTCGTGCATCGGAGTTGATGAATTTCCCACCGCAAACTGTTCCTTCGGGTTAGGTTCAGGTTAACTGGGGAACCTTCCCTTCTCTCCTTCACCCAACTGACTTGCGATTTGACCCATTTGACTCTCTAGCTTGTCAATTGCTTGGGTGTTTACTATTGTTGCACTCCTCACTTCGCTTATGGATTGGTCGGTCATCTTCCTGAAACTATTAAGGGCATCCTCCAATGACTGTGAAACCGACACTGGCGCTTGAATGGGAGCTTGGTAAGCGAGTAATGGTGCTGGATAGGCCGAGTGACCATAACTTGGAACTGGTGGAGGAAATTCGGGAGGGTATTGATTGTGAGCATGATAAGGGGCTCTTCCCTGATTCATCAGTTGGTTCTGCGTCCATGAAAAATCAGGGTGGTTTCGCCACCCTGGATTGTACGTCTCGGAGTAAGATCCATTTGATTGCCACCAATAGTCATTGAAAGTGTTCATTTGTTCCATGGGATACTCAACAAAAGCCGACGTAGATAGACAATTCTGTGCTAAATGCATAGGACTAGCACAGATGAAACAACTATCAACATTGAATGTATTGGCTGTATTGATGGACTGGCCGGTCATCTTCATGAAATCCTTGAGGGAGTCCTCTAAAGACTGTGAAACCGGCGCTGAATTCATCCACATATTTTTTTTTAAAAAAATTATTTTATTTTATTTTTGGGAAATTGCAAATAAAAACAAATAAACTAAAACAAAATTAAAAAAATAAAACAAAAATGCTAACTAAACTAGTAGAAAAATAAAATTAATTTAGACAAAAATTTCATAAACAAAACAATTCCCCGGCAACGGTGCCAAAAACTTGTTGTGAGTTTTAAATTACTCGCAAGCGCATGAGTCGTTTGCAATATAGTGTTGTGCAAGTGCGAGGTCAAATCCACAGGGAATTGTATTGTGAAAATATTTTTTTTTATCTAAACTAAGCCTATTTTAACCTAGTTTCGAATTTTGAATTGTATTCTTGCAAAAGAAATATAAACTTAAACTAAATTGATTTAAAAACTAATGATAAAAAACATTAAGGTTTCTGAATCCACCCCGCCAAAGTAAAGCCTATATTTTCATGTTCTATAAAAATAATCTATCAAAACATTCCATAAATCCAACTTTAAACAAATCACAACAAATATCCCAATTAAACCAAAACAATCCAATGTATCATCTTTTAACAAATCACAAAGGATATCCAATTTAATCAAAAATGATTCGATGTATCCACCAGATGAAACACACGGAATATCCAACAGAACAATTTAAAAACTATCAATCGTAAGAATTTACTCAAACAATTGACCAGAATATTTATACTAAAAAAAACATCAGAATTGTGTAAACAAATCTGAAAATCTTATGCCAAACAACGGCGAGCCTTCATCTTCAACCTTAGTTGAAGATTTTAGCCACTCATAATCATGAAACTAAAGTTCACAATAACAGTGCTAAACATTAAACTAAAAAAAAACATTAAATTAAAACTGACTATACATGGAAGAAATTCCACTCGTTGTTGGGTGGCGCTTCCCCTCGTGGTAGTAAAGCCTTCGGGATCCACCAGAATGCTAGCAGACGTCCACTGGATTGCACCCCAAATGATGAAGTGAGCTGGTGCTTTTATAGGGAAATTCCCAGAGTGCAATATGTTTCTAATTCGATGTGGGATACTGCTCGAATGCACTCGATCGCAGCATGGTGTGATCGATCGCTCTGCAAAGATTTTTGACCGATGTGGGATGTTGATCATGCACTCGTTCGTAAGCAGGAGCACTCGAGCGCAGGTGCGCTCAATCGCATGTCTCGTGCGACCGATCGTAATAAGTATCCTAAACTTTTACTCTTTGAAGCTTGACAGCTCCTAAAATGCTTCATTTTCTCCACAAACCTACAAAAATACAGAAAACATAGAAAAGACATAAAATAAAGTGAAATAATACAAATTAGGAGCTTAACAAATATAAATTAAGGGCTTAAATATGCAATATTTTAACCCTTATCATGTCATCTTCTCCAATCGCCAAGTCCACCTTTTGTTGCATAAGAACCGCCTTGATCTTCCGCTTCCAAAAGGCAAAATCTTCCTTTCCATCAAACTTCTTAACAATGAAGTTCGAACCCATCTTGCGGAGAAAATCCTAGATTTATGCAGCACCCATAATTGCTTTCCAACTTCTTCTAAATCTCAAGAACACGATCAAAGATGGATCTCTATACCGTTCTTGAATTACCCTCAAGAACACGATCAGATCTTGATCTCTACTCCATTCTTGAATCACCTCAAGAACACGATCAGATATTGATCTCTACTCCATTCTTCAATCATCTCAAGAACACGATCAGATATTGATCTCTACTCCATTCTTGAATCACCTAAGAAGTTGACCTTTGATTCTTGGAGTCTTGCTCCGATAACCCCTGTTCTTGCTCCGATACCAGCTGTCCAAAGCTCTGATACCAATGTTGGAAATCACCTCAAGATGCCCAAGTGGTTATCTTCCAAACACCCAAGTCTAGAATGACTTGTAATAAAACTGAAACAAAACAGGAACCAAACCAATCAAAGAAAGAACACAACAATTGTTATCGAGGTTCGTCAATGTGCCTACGTCCCCGTGAGCTCCTCCGAGCCCTCTACACTAAATTAATGAGTTCTTACAAGTTACAGCAACACCTCTTCAAGAAACCTCTTGTTCTTGAAGAACGAAAGAAGAGAAAAAGAAAGTGATAAGGACTTGAATTTCCCTGGAATTTTCCCCAAGAAAACTCCACTTACAAGGCCCTTGAATCCCCAATCTATACTACTCTCTCTCTAAACAACCAACCTCTCTTGAATGAGTCTCTCATGTGTGTTTTGTGTCTTTGCACTCTCACACACCATGTGTTCTATTTCACACACACTCTGCACCCTCATGGGTTCTATTTCACAAACATTCACATGTCATCACATGTTATGAATTGCTCCTAGATGATCCTTTATATAGTGAAACCACTTCTTGAACCAATCTTGAAGACAATCTCAACCCTTAGATCTTTAGGACCAATCAATCATAGCCCTTCAACGAGTCTAAGTGATCTTGTGTGTTTTGGTCAAGCCTCACGTATCAATCCAAAGTGCTGATCAGGAAGCATCAGGTGTGCCTGGCACCGTGCCTCAGAACAGGGTAGGCCGGCGCTCAAGCCAGGGCATACTTCCTCATTCTTCTGGATGCCGCAGCGCACCCTCCTTGAGGTACGGCGTACACCTGGCCAGAAGACTCCTCCTTGCTGGGAGGTGAGGTGTACACCTAAGGCTGAACACTTCTCTTTGTTGGGGGGTGAGGCGCCAAGGCATGATGAAACTTCATTCTTCAACCCGTTTAATCCTTAGACAAATACCAACATAACACTAAGTAGGTTCACTAATGGTCCTAACAATGAACATTGGGAGGTTGTATATAGGATCTTTAGATATCTTAAAAAGACCTTGAATTATGGCATAAGTTATAAGTGTATCTAACAGTTTTAGAATGATACACTGATGCTAGTTGGATAACAAACCGAGAGGAAGAAAATTCATCCACAAATGGTTGGCTATTCACTATTGGTAGAGGTGCGGTATCTTGGTCTTCCAAAAAGCAATCACGTATAACTGATTCTACCATGGTATATGAATTTGTGGCATTGTAAACATGGGTTAAGAGGCTAAGTGGTTAAGGAATCTATTGTTAGAAAATTTTGTGTGGCTTAAATTCATGGCTCCAATTTCAATTTGATGTGTCAGTGGCAACACTAGCAAGGGCCTATAGCAATATCTATAATGAAAAGTCTAGACATATCAGTTGTGCCTACGTACCCGAGAGTTCCTCTAAACTCTCTACACTAAATCAATGGTTCTTTACAATTACAGCAACCCTCTTCGAGAAACCTCATGTTCTTGAAGGAATAAAGAAGAGAACAAGAAAGTGATAGACCTATTACAATGCTTTCTATCAATTCTATACTATTCTCTCTTCTTTACAACCAGCCTATCTACAATGAGTCCCTCTTGTATGTCTGGGTCTTTGTACTCTCACACAATTCTCTCTTGTATATCTGTCACACACACACTTGTCTCTTATATCACAATGTGTTTCACATCTTATTGTCATGAGATTGAACCTAGGTGACCCTTTATATAGTGCACCAACTTCTTGTCCAATCTTGTGTGTCATTCTCCACCCTTAGATCTTGATGACCAATCAACCATGGCCCTCCATCAATCTTAAGTGGTGCTGTGCATTTTAACCTTGCATCCATATATCTAAGAGGAGGTTTAAACAAGCTGTCCATGTGTGCCTCAGTGTGCCTAGCGCCTAGGCGCTGAACAGGGGGCGGTGAGGCGCTAGGCAAAGCCCCTTTGCACCACATTCTGTGCGGTGCAGTGCTGGTGGAGGGGTAGTACGGCGTTTTCCTTCCTTAAACTGCATCGTTGCTATGTGGTGAGGCACTAGTGAAGGGGCGGTGAGGCGCACACTGATGCTGCCCTTCACACAGTAGTGCGCACTACTTTGCTTTGTTGTTTAGGGGTGTGCACACACACCCAAATGGATGCACACACATGTGTGCACTCCTTTAACATACTGTATTTTAATCTTCCAACCTTAGTTTAGACTTTAACCATCTTTGAACCATGTTTGGACATGTTTAAACCTTAGATAAATACCAACAATCTCTACCTTTGTCTAAGTGTTTAAACCCGAGCCATTGTGCAGAGAGCTTCAGGATCCAAACTCATCTTGAGTCATCAATTAACCAACTCCAATCCTAAGTAATCCAAGGCAATGATTGAACTTACTTAGAGGTAGAACTTTAGTACCTAAATCCACTGCATTTTCTTCCGTGGCTACTTTGTCCACATGAATGCATCCTTCCGTAACATTTTTCCGAATGAAATGATACCGAACATCCATGTGCTTCATCCCCTCATGGAACACTGGATTCCTCTATAAGTGCCACGCACTTTGGCTATCCGAAGATATCACCACCTGCTCGTTTAAGACCTCACACTTGTCTAACAACCCTTTGCACCCTATAGCCTCCTTTATGGCTTCCGTAGCCGCAATGAATTCTGCCCCGGTTGTTATGAGTGCTATCACCGGCTGCCACTGAGCCTTCAAATACCTTAGCAACCACTTCATCTCAAGCCAATGCTTCTTTCTGGGATTACTCAGAAATCTACTAAGAACACCCATTGCCCAAGAAACCCTTAACCAATTTCTCTCTTTTTCTTGGATTCTACACATCCCAAGGATCTTTTGTTTAAGGCTAAGATCCTTCCTCTCAAACTCCTCACTGAGTTAAGATGTAAACCTTTCCATCTTCTTCCTACTGTTTCGAACCAACAGCACATCAATGACATAGATGAGGATACTCACCTTCTTCTGGATGCCGCAGCGCACCCTCCTTGAGGTACGGTGTACACCTGGCCAGAAGACTCCTTCTTGCTGGGAGGTGAGGTGTACACCTAAGGCTGAACACTTCTCTTTGTTGGGGGGTGAGGCACCAAGGCATGATGAAAGTTCATTCTTCAACCCGTTTAATCCTTAGACAAATACCCACATAACACTAAGTAGGTTCACTAATGGTCCTAACAATGAACATTGGGAGGTTGTATATAGGATCTTTAGATATCTTAAAAAGACCTTGAATTATGGCATAAGTTATAAAGTGTATCCAACAGTTTTAGAATGATACACTGATGCTAGTTGGATAACAAACCAAGAGGAAGAAAATTCATCCACAAATGGTTGGCTATTCACTATTGGTAGAGGTGCGGTATCTTGGTCTTCCAAAAAGCAATCACGTATAACTGATTCTACCATGGTATATGAATTTGTGGCATTGTAAACATGGGTTAAGAGGCTAAGTGGTTAAGGAATCTATTGTTAGAAATTTCTGTGTGGCCTAAACTCATGGCTCCAATTTCAATTTGATGTGACAGTGGCAACACTAGCAAGGGCCTATAGCAATATCTATAATGAAAAGTCTAGACATATCAGTTGTGCCTACGTCCCCGAGAGTTCCTCTAAACTCTCTACACTAAATCAATGGTTCTTTACAATTACAGCAACCCTCTTCAAGAAACCTCATGTTCTTGAAGGAACAAAGAAGAGAACAAGAAAGTGATAGACCTATTACAATGCTTTCTATCAATTCTATACTATTCTCTCTTCTTTACAACCAGCCTCTCTACAATGAGTCCCTCTTGTATGTCTGGGTCTTTGCACTCTCACACAATTCCCTCTTGTATATCTATCACACACACACTTGTCTCTTATATCACAATGTGTTTCACATCTTATTGTCATGAGATTGAACCTAGGTGACCCTTTATATAGTGCACCAACTTCTTGTCCAATCTTGTGTATCATTCTCCACCCTTAGATCTTGATAACCAATCAACCATGGCCCTCCATCAATCTTAAGTGGTGCTGTGCATTTTAACCTTGCATTCATATATCTAAGAGGAGGTTTAAACAAGCTGTCCATGTGTGCCTCAGTGTGCCTAGTGCCTAGGCGCTGAACAGGGGGCGGTGAGGCACTAGGCAAAGCCCCTTTGCACCACATTCTGGGCGGTGCAGTGTTGGTGGAGGGGCAGTACGGCGTTTTCCTTCCTTAAACTGCATCCTTGCTATGTGGTGAGGCACTAGTGAAGGGGCGGTGAGGCGCACACTGATGCTGCCCTTCACACAGTAGTGCGCACTACTTTGCTTTGTTGTTTAGGGTGTGCACACACACCCAAATGGATGCACACACATGTGTGCACTCCTTTAACATACTGTATTTTAATCTTCCAACCTTAGTTTAGACTTTAACCATCTTTGAACCATGTTTAGACATGTTTAAGCCTTAGATAAATACCAACAATCTCTACCTTTGTCTAAGTGTTTAAACCCGAGCCATTGTGCAGAGAGCTTCAGGATCCAAACTCATCTTGAGTCATCAATTAACCAACTCCAATCCTAAGTAATCCAAGGCAATGATTGAACTTACTTAGAGGTAGAACTTTAGTACCTAAATCCACTGGATTTTCTTCCGTGGCTACCTTATCCACATGAATGCATCCTTCCGTAACATTTTTCCGAATGAAATGATACCGAACATCCATGTGCTTCATCCCCTCATGGAACACTGGATTCCTCTATAAGCGCCACGCACTTTGGCTATCCGAAGATATCACCACCTACTCGTTTAAGACCTCCCACTTGTCTAACAACCCTTTGCACCCTATAGCCTCCTTTATTGCTTCCGTAGCCGCTATGAATTCTGCCCCGGTTGTTATGAGTGCTATCACCGGCTACCACTGAGCCTTCAAATACCTTAGCAACCACTTCATCTCAAGCCAATGCTTCTTTCTGGGATTACTCACAAATCTACTAAGAACACCCATTGCCCAAGAAACCTTTAACCAATTTCTCTCTTTTTCTTGGATTCTACACATCCCAAGGATCTTTTGTTTAAGGCTAAGATCCTTCCTCTCAAACTCCTCACTGAGTTAAGATGTAAACCTTTCCATCTTCTTCCTACTGTTTCGAACCAACAGCACATCAATGACATAGATGAGGATACTCACCTTCTTCTGGATGCCGCAGCGCACCCTCCTTGAGGTACGGTGTACACCTGGCCAGAAGACTCCTCCTTGCTGGGAGGTGAGCTGTACACCTAAGGCTGAACACTTCTCTTTGTTGGGGGGTGAGGCGCCAAGGCATGATGAAACTTCATTCTTCAACCCGTTTAATCCTTAGACAAATACCAACATAACACTAAGTAGGTTCACTAATGGTCCTAACAATGAACATTGGGAGGTTGTATATAGGATATTTAGATATCTTAAAAAGACCTTGAATTATGGCATAAGTTATAAAGTGTATCCAACAGTTTTAGAATGATACACTGATGCTAGTTGGATAACAAACCGAGAGGAAGAAAATTCATCCACAAATGGTTGGCTATTCACTATTGGTAGAGGTGCGGTATCTTGGTCTTCCAAAAAGCAATCACGTATAACTGATTCTACCATGGTATATGAATTTGTGGCATTGTAAACATGGGTTAAGAGGCTAAGTGGTTAAGGAATCTATTGTTAGAAATTTCTGTGTGGCCTAAACTCATGGCTCCAATTTCAATTTGATGTGACAGTGGCAACACTAGCAAGGGCATATAGCAATATCTATAATGAAAAGTCTAGACATATCAGTTGTGCCTACGTCCTCGAGAGTTCCTCTAAACTCTCTACACTAAATCAATGGTTCTTTACAATTACAGCAACCCTCTTCGAGAAACCTCATGTTCTTGAAGGAACAAAGAAGAGAACAAGAAAGTGATAGACCTATTACAATGCTTTCTATCAATTCTATACTATTCTCTCTTCTTTACAACCAGCCTCTCTACAATGAGTCCCTCTTGTATGTCTGGGTCTTTGCACTCTCACACAATTCTCTCTTGTATATCTATCACACACACACTTGTCTCTTATATCACAATGTGTTTCACATCTTATTGTCATGAGATTGAACCTAGGTGACCCTTTATATAGTGCACCAACTTCTTGTCCAATCTTGTGTGTCACTCTCCACCCTTAGATCTTGATGACCAATTAACCATGGCCCTCCATCAATCTTAAGTGGTGCTGTGCATTTTAACCTTGCATCCATATATCTAAGAGGAGGTTTAAACAAGCTGTCCATGTGTGCCTCAGTGTGCCTAGCACCTAGGCGCTGAACAGGGGGCGGTGAGGCGCTAGGCAAAGCCCCTTTGCACAACATTCTGGGCGGTGCAGTGCTGGTGGAGGGGCAGTACGGTGTTTTCCTTCCTTAAACTGCATCCTTGCTATGTGGTGAGGCACTAGTGAAGGGGCGGTGAGGCGCACACTGATGCTGCCCTTCACACAGCAGTGCGCACTACTTTGCTTTGTTGTTTAGGGGTGTGCACACACACCCAAATGGATGCACACACATGTGTGCACTCCTTTAACATACTGTATTTTAATCTTCCAACCTTAGTTTAGACTTTAACCATCTTTGAACCATGTTTGGACATGTTTAAACCTTAGATAAATACCAACAATCTCTACCTTTGTCTAAGTGTTTAAACCCGAGCCATTGTGCAGAGAGCTTCAGGATCCAAACTCATCTTGAGTCATCAATTAACCAACTCCAATCCTAAGTAATCCAAGGCAATGATTGAACTTACTTAGAGGTAGAACTTTAGTACCTAAATCCACTGCATTTTCTTCCGTGGCTACCTTGTCCACATGAATGCATCCTTCCGTAACATTTTTCCGAATGAAATGATACCGAACATCTATGTACTTCATCCCCTCATGGAACACTGGATTCCTCTATAAGCGCCACGCACTTTGGCTATCCGAAGATATCACCACCTGCTCGTTTAAGACCTCCCACTTTTCTAATGTTGTGAGTTTTAAATTACTCGCAAGCGCACGAGTCGTTTGCAGTATAGCGTTGTGCAAGTGCGAGGTCGAATCCACAGGGAATTGCGTTGTGCAAATATAATTTTCAATCTAAACTAACTCTATTTTAACCTTGTTCCGAATTTTAAATGATATTTGCAAAATAAATTAAAACTAAATTAAATTGATTTAGAAAACTAATAATTAAAAGGCACTAAGGTTTCCGAATCCACCCCACCGAAGTTAAACATACATGTTCTAAAAATATAGCCTATCAAAACATTCAATGAATCCAACTATAAGACAAAAAACAAAGAATATCCCAACTAAACCAAAAGCACCCGATGTATCCGCTCTTAACAAATCACAAAGGGAATCCAATTTAATCGAAAAGCATTCTATGTATCCATCAGATGAAACACAAAGAAAATCCAACAGACAATTTAAACTCAATCAATTATAAGATTAACTCAAATAATTGACAGAACATTTATACTAAAAATTGTCAGATTTGTACAAGCAAATCTGAACTACGACGCCAAACAACGGCGGGGCTTCATCTTCAACCTTAGTTGAAGAGTCTAGCCACTCATAACTATAAAACTATAATAACAAGTGCTAAACATTTAAACTAAAACAACTGAATATAAAGAAATAAATAAACAACTTTACATGGGAGAAATTCCACTCGCTGCCGGGCGGCGCTTCCCCTCGTGGTAACAATGCCTTCGGGATCCACCAAAATGCTGGCGGAAGTCCACCGGTAAACACCAAAGTGGCTCAGGAATTATACTCTGAATTATGAAGTCAGGTGGTGTTTATATAGGGGAAGACCCGGACTAATGTGGCTTGCAAAAAACGATGTGGGATACTGGCCCGAGTGCGCTCGATCGCAGTATGTTGCGATCGATCGCATGTGCGCTCGATCGCGCTGGTGCGATGCACTGCAAACATTTCGATGTGGGATTGATGACCTAGCGCTCAATCATAGGCAGGTGCGCTCGAGCGCAGGTGCGCTCGATCGCATATCTCGTGCGATCGATCGCAATGTCTCCAGAAGCTTCAAATCTCCTGAAATGCTTCATTTTCTCCACAAAGCTGTAAAAACACACAAAACACAAGAAAAACGTAAAATAAAGTAAAATACTACTAACTAAGAGCATAACAAATGTAAGTTAAGGATCTAAAATATGCAATATTTAAGACTCATCAAATACCCCCAAACTTAAATTACACGTTGACCCCAATGTGTGACTAATATGGAAAGAGCTGACCTGAGATATGGAGAACTATCTGGACTGGTATGGCTCATAGCATACCCCCAAACTTGAACTGAAGTACGCTTTGTCCCTGAAAAATAAAAACTGGAAAACAAAAAATACTGGAAACAAACATTAATCATAAAAATGTGAAATAATAAATAAACAAAAGAAAAGATAAGCTGTGGGGTGCCTCCCATGAGCGCTAAGTTTAACGTCTTCAGCCAGACCCAACATTAGTAAACATGCCCAACTAAACACTCCACCATCTGATCAATAAATGGGAATGGAAAATGATCAGGCCTAGTGGCAGCATTCAATTTACGGTAGTCTAGACACTTTCTCCATCTTGACGGCACTCGAGTTGGAACCAACTCATCGTCTTTATTTACTACCGTCAATTCAGCACGTTTGGGCACGACTTTAATCAGGCTCACCCACTTGCTATCAGAGATGGGATAAATGATCCCTGCCTCTAACAGCTTAATATCTTCCGCCCTCACAACCTCTTGCATAGCAGGGTTGAGCCTTCTTTGTGGCTCCCTCGATGGCTCAACATCCTCCTCCAAATGTATCCTGTACGTCACCACCGAGGGGCTGATCCCCTTGATGTCCTCAATTGTCCAGCCTATAGCTTCCTGATGCTCTCTTAAGACGTCCAATAATTTCTCCTCTGGAGCATCACCCAAATCTAAAGCTATAATTATAGGCAAAGAATCTGCTGGACCTGGGAACTTATACTCAAGATTATCCAGTAAAGGCTTAAGTTCCTTCTTGTGAGGTTCAGGTGTTGTGGTTTCCTCCGTCTCACTGCTTTCTTGAGGATCAGACTCCAAAATGACATTTACTTCATCGAGTAACTTATCTAAGCCCAAGTCCTCTCCAAAGTGAGCAAAGCATGCCTCCAAGGGATCCTCAATACGGGATTCATCCATAGTCTCCTCTGTCCTACTACTCTCCCGAGGAGCAGACTCCACGATAGTATTTGCTTGCTCAAGTAACTTATCTAAGTCCAAATCCTCTTCAAACTGAGCAAAGCATACCTCCATAATGTCTTCAGACTTCCCTTCTTTCTTGGGCACTTGTAGTCTCTCAGGGTAAGGCACTTTAGGTAAAAACGACCTAGAGAGATCCTTAATAATACGAGTGGCTGTAGATGGCTCAGCATCTCTCTTCTCATTGTTGCCACTCTCTTGCCCTTGGTGCATAGCAGGGTTCTCTTCCACTTGATTGTCCACTTGTCTCCCAGACAAGTATGGGACAGTTGATTGCACTTGTTTCTGCCAATGCATTGGAGTTGAAGAATTTCCCACCTCAAACTGTTCCTTTGGGTTAGGCTCATATTGACTGGGGAACTCTCCTTCCTCTCCTTCACCCACGTAACTTGCGATCTGATCAATTTGACTCTCTAGTGTGGCAATCGCTTGGGTGTTTTCTATTGTTGCACTCATCATTTCACTCATAGATTGGCTAGTCGTTTTCATGAAATCATTGAGAGCGTCCTCCAATGACTGTGAAACTGACGCTGGCGCTTGAATGGGAGCTTGGTAAGCGGGTGATGGTGCTGGATAAGCTGAGTGACCATAATTTGGAATTGGTGGAGGAAATTCAGGAGTGTATTGATTGTGAGCATGGTAAGGGGCTCCTCCCTGATTCATTGGTTGGTTCTGCTCCCATGAAAAATTAGAGTGGTCTCACCACCCTGGATTGTATGTTTCGGAGCAAGATCCATTTGATTGCCAACAACAGTCATTGAAAGCATTCATTTTTTCCATAGGATAGTCGACACAAGCCGGCATTGATGGGAAATTCTGTGCTAGATGCATGGGACTAGCACAGATGGAACAGCTTTCAACATTGAAAGTGTTGGCAGCATTGAGGGATGGGCTGGTCATTTTAATGAAATCCTTGAGGGCGTCCTCTAAAGACTGTGAAACCGACGCTGGATTCATCCACATTTTTTTTAATTAAATTAATTAAATTTTTTTTTTCAAAAAAAAAATTGATAACTAACTAGTAGAAAAATAAAATCAATTCAGACAAAAAATTTTCATAAACCAAAAAATTCCCCGGCAACGGCGCCAAAAACTTGTTGTGAGTTTTAAATTACTCGCAAGCGCACGAGTCGTTTGCAGTATAGCATTGTGCAAGTGCGAGGTCGAATCCACAGGGAATTGTGTTGTGCAAATATAATTTTCAATCTAAACTAACTCTATTTTAACCTTGTTCCGAATTTTAAATGATATTTGCAAAATAAATTAAAACTAAATTAAATTGATTTAGAAAACTAATAATTAAAAGGCACTAAGGTTTCCGAATCCACCCCACCGAAGTTAAGCATACATGTTCTAAAAATATAGCCTATCAAAACATTTAATGAATCCAACTATAAGACAAAAAACAAAGAATATCCCAACTAAACCAAAAGCACCCGATGTATCCGCTCTTAACAAATCACAAAGGGAATCCAATTTAATCGAAAAGCATTCTATGTATCCATCAGATGAAACACAAAGAAAATCCAACAGACAATTTAAACTCAATCAATTATAAGATTAACTCAAATAATTGACAGAACATTTATACTAAAAATTGTCAGATTTGTACAAGCAAATCTGAACTACTACGCCAAACAACGGCGGGGCTTCATCTTCAACCTTAGCTGAAGAGTCTAGCCACTCATAACTATAAAACTATAATAACAAGTGCTAAATATTTAAACTAAAACAACTGAATATAAAGAAATAAATAAACAACTTTACATGGGAGAAATTCCACTCGCTGCCGGGCGGCACTTCCCCTCGTGGTAGCAATGCCTTCGGGATCCACCAAAATGCTGGCGGAAGTCCACCGGTAAACACCAAAGTGGCTCAGGAATTATACTCTGAATTATGAAGTCAGGTGGTGTTTATATAGGGGAAGACCCGGACTAATGTGGCTTGCAAAAAACGATGTGGGATACTGGCCCGAGTGCGCTCGATCGCGTGTCTGGTGCACTCGATCGCGCTGGTGCGATGCACTGCAAACATTTCGATGTGGGATTGATGAACTTGCGCTCGATCATAGGCAGGTTCGCTCGAGCGCAGGTGCGCTCTATCGCATATCTCGTGCGATCGATCGCAATGTCTCCAGAAGCTTCAAATCTCCTGAAATGCTTCATTTTCTCCACAAAGCTGTAAAAACACACAAAACACAAGAAAAACGTAAAATAAAGTAAAATACTACTAACTAAGAGCATAACAAATGTAAGTTAAGGGTCTAAAATATGCAATATTTAAGACTCATCATCTAACAACCCTTTGCACCTCATAGCCTCCTTTATGGCTTCCGTAGCCGCTATGAATTCTGCCCCGGTTGTTATGAGTGCTATCACCGGCTGCCACTGAGCCTTCAAATACCTTAGCAACCACTTCATCTCAAGCCAATGCTTCTTTCTGGGATTACTCAAAAATCTACTAAGAACACCCATTGCCCAAGAAAGCCTTAACCAATTTCTCTCTTTTTCTTGGATTCTACACATCCCAAGGATCTTTTGTTTAAGGCTAAGATCCTTCCTCTCAAACTCCTCATTGAGTTAAGATGTAAACCTTTCCATCTTCTTCCTACTGTTTCGAACCAACAGCACATCAATGACATAGATGAGGATGCTCACCATCTTCTCCACCTTGTGTCCAGGTGAGAAAGTTTCTGTGAAATCTATGTCTTCTCTTCTTATGAACCCATTCGCCACTAGCTTAGCCTTGTTTCGGACATCATCTCCTGGAGGGTACCCTTCTTTGATCTTCTAAGTCCATTAACAATCCACAACTCTCAGTTTTCCCAGAATGTGCACTAATTCCCAGAAGTTGTTCTTCCTCAAAGAATCTATTTCTTCCTCCATAGCTAGCTTCCATCTTGGTGAATCCTTACATCCCATGGCATCAATGTAAGTTTCTTGTTCACTCATCTCTCTTTCTGTCCAAGGAGCTACTACATCCGCAGCATCTGTAAACCCATATCTTGAAGGTGGTCCGACCAGCCTTCTTTCTCGGTCTCTTGTGAGCTGATAGTCCTTCCAACTCCCGTCATCATCAACTTCCAGTTCAACCTCCTCACGAGTGTCCTGAGCTTGGCATTCATCAATGGGCTCTACCTGGTCCGAACCCTCTCGCCTTCCTTGCTCTAACTGAACTGAATTCTCCTTGATCTATGCTCCACAAGAACCAAACTGGTTTGCTCACTAGCCCCTGCAGAGTTAGTTTTCTCCAAGTAAGGAAATAATAATTCACTAAAAATAATATCCCTACTTATTATGAGTTTCAATCCTTCTAAGGACCATAACTTATACCCCTTAGCCCCTTCCCCATATCCTAGAAACACACATTTTCTAAATCCTGGGCTAAGCTCATCATCCTTTTGTTGTGCATATGCAGCACACCCAAAAGTTCTAAGGTTGTCCAACTCAGGGGGTTTCCCACTCCAAATCTCTTCAGGAGTCTTGAGCTCTAAAGCTCTAGAGGGTGATCTATTAACCAAATATGCAGCAGTAGACACAACGTCCCCCCAAAAACATTTGGGTAATCCGGATCCATCTAACATGTACCTAACCTTTTTCATAAGGGTCTTATTCATCCACTTAGCAACTCCACTTTGCTGAGGGGCTTCCACAACCGTCCTATGTCTTAGAATCCCATTTATCCTACAGAATTGATCAAGTTCTTGGTTAAAAATTTCTAAGCCATTATCGGTTCTTATCCCCTTAATTACTCTACCCATTTGAGTCTCTACCAGCCCTTTCCACATCGCTAATTTATTCAAAGCATCTGATTTATTTTTAACCAAATAAACCCACACTTTTCTTGAATAATAATCAATTAAAGACAGAAAATAAATGTTACCTCCCTGTGTTGGTGTCCTTGCTGGTCCCCAAAGGTCCGCATGAATGTAGTCAAGAATGCTCTTAGACTTGTGCACTCCGGTGTTGAAGCTGATCCGATGTTGCTTCTCAAGAACACAACACTCGCAGAAATCAAGTTCCTCTACTTTGTTTCCACCAAGTAGGCTATCCTTGCTGAGAACTTGCAGGCCCTCTTCGCTCATGTGTCCCAAGCGAGTGTGCCAAAGGGCTGACCTATCCATCTCAGCCATCAAGCTTACTGCTTGATCATTGATTTCTGTCTCTCTGATCATCTCATAGAGTCCATCGTTTCTTGCTGCCTTGATCATTACCAAAGATCTCTTGGCCACCTTGATCTTTCCTCCCTCTACTTTGCATGTATACCCCATAGAATCCAGCTACCCCAATGAGATCAAATTTCTATTCAAATCTGGAAGATACCTCACATTTCGCAGTAGCCTTGTGACTCCATCAAACATCCTCAATTGGATGTCTCTAATCCCCCTCACTTGGCAAGAATTTTCATTCCCCAAGAAGACCCTTCCATCATTAATCTCCTTGAAATTCTTGAACCATTCCTTTTGAGGGCACATGTGATAAGTGCACCCGGAATCTAGAATCCAGTTTTCACTGCCTTGCCTCCTGCTCACATTTAAGCACATAACAAGAACATCATCTTGTTGTTCTCCCTTGGCAACTGAAGCCTCTTCATTGTTGGTGTGGCTTCTTCTCTCATCCCACATCTTCTTCTTGCAATCTTTTCTGAAATGGCCCTCCTTGTTGCAGCAGAAGCACCTCTTTCCAAATCTTGATTTGGAATGTGCTCTCCCATGGCTTTTCCCTCTACCTCTTGATTTTTCCCTGTAGTTTCCATGGTTGCTACTGCCATTCTGAGTTGCTGGCCTTCCTCTTACGAACAACCCATCTCAACTTGATGTCTCCTTCATCTTGGCTTTGAGATCATGTGCCCTTATAGCATTGATCACAATCTCCTTTGTTAAAGTATCCCTTCCATACTCAATAGCATTAATCAAATTATCAAAGCAATTAGGAAGAGAATTTAATAAGATAACAACCAATTGTTCATTCGGAAATGTAATGCTACAACTATTCAAATCTTGAACTACCTTATTAAAGACATCAAGATTATCTTACAACTCTTTACTAGGATCCATTTTAAAAACAAAGATTCTTTTAAGAAGATAAATTTTGTTAGGGAGAGTTTTGGTAAGAAACAACTCATCTAGTTTCTTCCATATGACAGCCGGATCTTTCGAGTCTCCGCACTCCCTTGTGAAATTATCTGACATGTGCAAGAAAATGGTGCTGTAAGCCATCTTCTTCATCTCAACCCGCTAGTCCTCTGTGACACTTACTGGAAAAGTATCATCTTCCCCAATAGCCAAGTCCACTTTCTGTTGCATTAGAACTGCCTTGATCTTCCGCTTCCAAAGAGCAAAGTCTCCATTTCCATCAAACTTCTCAATACAGAAATTGAAGCCATCTGTGCGGACAATATCCCAGATTTATATAATACCCACAAATACTTTCTTTAACCTCAAGAACACGATCGAAGATGGATCTTAACACCGTTCTTGAATCACCCTCAAGAACACGATCTGATCTTGATCTTTACTCCGTTCTTGAATCACCCAAGAAGTTGATCTTTGATTCTTGGAGTCTTGGCTCCGTCACCTTCTTGTTCTTGCTCTGATACCCAGCTGTGAAAGCTCTGATACCACTGTTGGAAATCACCTTGACAAGATGCCCAGGTGGTGATCTTCCAAACACCCAAGTCTAGAATGATTTGTAGAAAGAAATACAACAATCGCAAGCAAGAAAGAAAAGAAGATAAGCGATTTGTTATCGAGGTTCGGCAATGTGCCTTCGTCCCCGTGAGTTCCTCTGAACTCTCTGCACTAATTCAATGGTTATTTACAATTACAACAACCCTCTTCAAGAAACCTCAAGTTCTTGAAAGAACAAAGAAGAGGACAAGAAAGTGATAGACCTATTACAATGCTTTCTATCAATTCTATACTACTATCTCTTCTTTACAACCAGCCTCTCTACAATGAGTCCCTCTTGTATGTCTGTGTCTTTGCACTCTCACACAATTCTCTCTTATATATCTATCACACACACACTTGTGTCTTGTATCACAATGTGTTTCACATCTTATTGTCATGAGATTGAACCTAGGTGACCCTTTATATAGTGCACCAACTTCTTATCCAATTTTGTGTGTCATTCTCCACCCTTAGATCTTGATGACCAATCAACCATGTCCCTCCATCAATCCTAAGTGGTTCTATGCATTTTAACCTTGCATCCACGCACCTAAGAGGAGGTTTAAACAAGCTATCCATGTGTGCCTCAGTGTGCCTAGCGCCTAGGCGCTGAACAGGGGGCGGTGAGGCGCTAGGCAAAGCCCCTTTGCACCACATTCTGGGCGGTGCAGTGCTGGTGGAGGGGTGGTGCGGTGCTGCCCTTCTTCAAACTGCATCCTTGCTAGGCAGTGAGGCACACACTGATGTTGCCCTTCACACAGCAGTGCGCACTACTTTGCTTTGTTGTTTAGGGGTGTGCACACACACCCAAATGGATGCACACACATGTGTGCACTCCTTTAACATGTTGTATTTTAATCTTCCAACCTTGGTTTAGACTTTAACCATCTTTGAACCATGTTTAGACATGTTTAAACCTTAGACAAATACCAACATTTTAAAAAATGTAGTTGACTACACTAGAGCTATAGTCGATTACCTTTTCGAGATCTCAAAGACATGGGCTTAGAATCGAGCCTGTAGTGAATTACCAAAGAGTGTAGTCGACTATTCAAGTCTTGGCATTTTTTTGGGAATTTGGTAAACAAATCTATAGTTGACTATTTTACCCTGTAGTCGACTATGGCTTAGCCAAAAATATTTTTTACTTAAATACTTATTGAAATCCTTTATAAAAATAAAATTTGGAGCCATAATTAAACTAAGGACTTTGAAAGGGATTAACAAAGTCTTAACCTTATCTATTATATTAAATTCTCTCACTTTGCTTCTTTTTCTTCTTCTTGGATGCATACCACATATGTTATAATTCTTACACGAGCCTTGTCACTAATGATCTTAAAAAACTTAAGCAAACTTAATTAGTGTAAATAACCGTTTTGTCACTATCAAAATCGATGTAGTGTCAACAAGTTATTTACCTTTGTGATTCGGTCTCTCCACGTACTATGAAAGGATTAATTCGAAGAATTAATTTCGGGTTCGTGTGAGTTTCCACGTATGGTGTGATTGCCCTCAAATATTTGTAATTGTGCGTTTGATGGATGAACACATGTAGAATTTGGATTTCGATTCGAGAATTGATGTGAAAGGCTAGTTTTCTTGTATTTTCAGGTTTTTTGTTTTTATGGAAGTTAGGGTTTATAGAAAAATAGGTGGCTATGTGAAGAACTGAGATTTTTGTGAGAGATTTAGAGTTTATGAGAGGAGGAAAGTTGCTAGAATTTTAGAGCTATTAGGGTTTTTAGAGATATCTAAGTTTCAACTTTTCTTTATGCCCGCAACTTCTTTGCAGGGAGTTAGCTTGTTTTCTTGGTATTTGTAGGGGATATATATATATGTGTGTGTATATATGTATATATGTGTATATATATAGAACTAGGTTTTCTTAAGGACTAGGCCGTCATGTAGGAATAGGAAAACTACTCATTCACGAACTCGTATAGGCTTTCCAACCAAAATACAAAATATTGGCCAAAAAAGAAAAATTGGGACCAACCAGCCTGCTCCTGAACCCATCCGATCGGTTGTCTCATCTCTTGTAATTTTGTTTCTTTTTTCGGCCCATTTTTGGTTCAATTCAGGTGCAATTGAATCCGTTTAACAGATTCTTGTTCAAATCCAATTTTTCTGTACTTCATTCATTTATCCATCTTTGAGTGTTCTGGGACCAAAGTTTCATCGACGGGCCCCACACGTGATTCATTTTAATATTTGAAACGAAATTGGGTGTCAATAGTCACAATAAAATTCTATCTTTAATTGACATGGAAATATAAAATGAAAGAAAATAATTATAAATGAAACTTGATCAGCAAAATTTGGCATAAGAGGTTTGAGAATAGTTCCATGGGCCAATTGTCCAAGATCAATTAAGTTTAAGTTTAAATTCTATGATTAAAAACCATAACATTGCATTCACATATTAAATATATTTTTTAAACAATTCAACTTTGATTTATTAGTAATTCATTTTCATAGATTTGAACATATAACTCATTCAGTCGTATTATATACAAATAATATATTTTAATTAATTATAAATATGTATTTAACTATTTTTAATCCAATTGATTAGAGATAACACAATTTAAAGTTTTAGAATTAATTTCTCATCTAGAAAAATATTAATAAAACTCAAAATCTAAAAGTATATTTTAAAATGTATGATATTAATTAGTTAAATATATTATAATGAAGAGAATCTAATATCAAGTTATTACTAACATATTTTGTGAACTTAATTAATTAGAAAAACCAACATACCATATGTCAACCTAAATTTAAAACGAGATTCAAATAATTTTTCAGGAATTTTAGGGGAAAAAATAGAAATATCGAGCAACCCCGATGCGTCAACCCGAACCCATCAAAAAACTGTCTAACATCATGTATCAATGAACACGCCTAGTGGGACTCGAACCCACAATCGCTTGATTAGAAGTCAGACGCCTTATCCATTAGGCCATGGGCGCAACCGTTGGAGTTGGAGAAAAAGGAGTTTTTAGAGTGTACAATCTTTACCTTGTAAGAAAATGAAAATCAAAAGAGTAATACTAGGAAGGAAGAACTGTAAAAAAAGTTTGTGCGTATATATATATTCAATTCATCACATAACCAATAAAGTAGACACTGACATAGACACTATTTTTCAATCAAAATGGTTTTAAACAAAACTACATATTTTAAAAATTTTAAATTCAAATATTGTATGTTTAATCCTAATGCAAAATATTTGTATGCCTTATCTTAATTATAAAATTGTTTAATCTTTTATCTTAACAACTCAATTTTCTAATTAAAGCTTATCGCATTAATTTTTTAAATAAGAATTCTAACTAATATTTTAAAAAACTACTAAAAAATAAATTTACGTAATTTCAAATTCAATTAATATAGTTTATTTTACCCAAAAATCATATCTAAACTAACTAATCATTATCTGCATAAGATTTCATATACATTCAAAACTCTGATTAATCTTAACTCTAAATAAAAACACATTAAATTAATAGATTTAAATTAAAATACATATTACATTATCTTCTCCAATTTAACTTTAATTTGCAGAAAAAATTAAAAAAAGAAGACAATTTACTTAATTTAAAATTCAAATTATATAGTTTATCTTACTCAAAAATCATATCTAAACTAATTAATCATTATCTACAAAAGAGTTTATATACATTCAAAACTCTTATTCATCTTAATTCTAAATAAAAACACATTATCTTATATAAAATTAATAGATTTAAATTAAAATACACATCACATTATCTTTTCCAATTTAACTTTAATCTACAGAAGAAAAAAAAGCTTAAGACTAATCTACTATTTTCTCATAATGAAAATACTGATTGAAAATTAATTTTATATTATTATCTCAAATCATCATCATTTCAACACCATTATAAATAGAACTTATGCAGATTTAAACTCTTCTACTAATAAATTATTACATCAGTCTTATAGTCATTATTATTTTTAATTATTGCATTTCATTTTTTTAATTATTGTATTTTTAAGAGATTAATTTACTGTCACAATTACACTAGCTTCACTTTAGTATTCTATCGATCATTTATTCTTGAATTGTATTGTAGCTATCTTTTCTATGTATACAAGTTAATTTTATTATATATAGTTACTTGAATTTTATGTAAAATTCATATTACTGTTATGTGGGTGTTGATGTTAATTTGCAAGGCTTTGGAAGGAAAGCAATTGTTATACTGTTATGAGTTCACACTTTTAATGTTATCTCAATGGTTGAATTAATTGTTTTTTTTATCTCAACATACTCTTCCAGACGAGCAATGATCAAGCCTATCCTCCAGTAGAGCAATACTATTTTTTCTCTATTAATCAATGTTAATGGGAGTTGACTATGTATTATTTTTCTTCATACATTTTGTCACATTTTTTTAGATTCAATTTTTTAATTAATAAAAGTTAGTGATAAAATATTCACTATACTCAAATGCATGGGTTGAAGATTTTTACAACAAATTTTATGAGTAATCATTGCCTATCGATACTAACAACTACAACAATTACGAATTAAAATAAAGTCATTATTTGGATATTTTTAAAATAATAAAAAATTTATAATTGAAATTTTTTTTCTTTTCTACAATCAAATTATTTTTCTACATCTATCTTTTCCTTTACGCATACAATAAACATCACTTAGGTGGGTATTGTAAACATTCTCAACTATCTCTTTCTTTTGTTCTTTTGTTATCTCTTTGTAAAATTTATATATTATTTCAATTTAGTTTATTTATTCTTAATTAACATTGATAATTATAACAATTTTTTTACTTTATAAATATATGTCTAGAATTATCTCCATTTTGGTAATTATCTCTTAAAAGTCTCTCTAACTAATTTTTTTGTAATTATCTATTAAAACTCTAATAAAATTTTTGGTCGTTTAAATTTTAAATATTAAAATTAAACAAAGTAATCTAAAATGTTATCTAAGAAAAAATATGCTCCAAATCATATTACTTAGATTTTAAATATCTTAATCTTAACTAATTTTATTTTTAGATAATAGAAAAAGAAAAAAAACTAAATAGGTAGTATTTTAATTAGAAATAAATAGGTTTTGAATATGATTGTCTTCAATAAAATCGTTAGTATTATGAATGGTAGACCTTGAATCATCGATCATCAATGCGTGCACACTGCAATAGATGTCAATGAGAATGATATGATACAATAATTTAAGAGAGGTAAAGAGCCATATATATGTTAAAAACGAATATAAAGAATACAAATTTGAAAGTTATATATTTATATGAAATTATTTTATTTTAATTTAATTTCTTATCATAATAAAATATATTATTTTTTATATTTTACTTTTATAAAACAAAATATTCTTGTGCATTTGTGCATCAATTATCAACACGTTCATACTACGACAGATGTCATTGAGAATAATATGATACAATAATTTAAGAGAAGTAAAGAGCCATATATATGTTAAAAACGAATATAAAGAATACAACTTTGAAAGTTATATATTTATATGAAATTATTTTATTTTAATTTAATTTTTTTATCATAATAAAATATATTATTTTTTATATTTTATTTTTATAAAACAAAATATTCTTGTGCATTTGCGCATCAATTATCAGCACGTTCATACTGTAACAGATGTCATTGAGAATGATATGATACAATAATTTAAGAGAGTTAAAGAGCCATATATATATATATATATATATATATATATATATATATATATATATGTTAAAAACGAATATAAAGAATACAAATTAGAAAGTTATATGTTTATATGAATTTTTAATTTTAATTTTAATTTTAATTTTTTATCATAATAAAATATATTATTTTTTATATTTTATTTTTATAAAACAAAATATACTTGCGTATTTGCATATGTTCATAACTAGTAAAACAGAAAAAGAAAAGTTTATGTAGGTCCCATCCCCATGAAGTGGTTACATAGGAAAACAATAAAAATAACAGCACGCGAGGTAGTCTCGAACACAATCGCCTGATTAGAAGTCGGACGCCAAATCCACTAGGCCATAGCCGCTGCTGGATGTAGTTGTTTTAAACAATAAATAATTAATTATTTATGTGAATCAGCTGACAAACTTAAAACGTTGAGCTAAGCTTAATGTCACTGCATGAAGTCAAAGGATGATCGACCAGGCATAAGATTTGCTTGAGCCATTCCTTTTGTTTCTTCAAGTTGACAGTTTGAATTAACTTCCATCCATTTAGTTTCTCACAAATAGAAATTCCTCTGCAATCAAAATTTTCAGAAATAGAAGCTAAAAATGATAGTAATTCATAATTTCAGTTCCTATATAAATTGCACCTGTCAATGTCATCTCACAGAATATCAATATCCAAAATACAGGCATTAGACAGATGCTTCAAAATTGGCTTCAAAGGAGTGAGCCTCAAAACAAATGAACAAGTGAAGTTGCCTGAACGATGTCTCTTAATCCTAGTCTTTGGACACGTAAATTAATCTCCTTGCTTTTTGATGTGGGCTAAAGGTAACCCACTCCTCAGTGCAGAGACACGTGGAGAAATGATGTGATCTACAGTGGCAAGCCGTCCACTTGACAGCTTAATTAATGGATTTAACTGCCTAAGACAACGTCTTGGAGAAGCGAGTGGCAACCGGGCTGTCAACCTAACCCTCCATAGGACAAGGTACTATCAGCAGACTTATCTCGTACGACCAGTACACATCAAGGAGATTTGCCTCGATCCCCTTGAGGATCTTGTCTCTCCTCCTTGCCTATAAAATGAAGTATCGACTCTTTCAGAGAAACCAAGTAAGAAAAAGCTAAGAGCTATTATTCTACCACTCTGGTATCCTTCTAAAAATCTTTCATTTTATGTCAACTCGGTACACCTACTAACTTAACCGTCGGAGGGTCCTCCCCGAAGTACACAAACTCCAGGAGACTGTCCCTGTAGAGGTTCGCGTTCTAAGTTGATGTAAACACAGGAATGAGGTTCGGATACTCATTCCAGTCCTATCAAAGCAAAAAGCATCAACTTTATACAGTTGATAACCATAAATCTCTGTTCCATAATCTATTGTCCTTTTTTGCAATCAACAGATTGACGTCGTCCGTGGGAACGAAAAAATTTATCTCACGATGCAACTTGAAAAACCAAATCCCTCTCTACTTCCTCCCACGATGTCAACTAGAAATACCCCCCCCCCTACATTGACATTAAAAACGATAGAGCTGACATCATAGTATTAGAGCATATGGGAGAATTGAATGCTCTGCATGCCTCGAGAAGTCATTAGAACCCGAGGGCCCATGATGGGCATGCCCAATCCAGTCCCACTATGATTGGCTTAGTCGAAAATCTCAAGACTCAAGTCACCCGAGCTGAGCATGAAGAGCACAGAAGAATGTACGACGACTTAGCCAAAATAATTGCCCAGATGCTCCCTAACAACGCATGCATCCCTCTTGCCAGAACCCGCTGTCAAGAGGTCAACATGACTATGACCAAGGGAGAATCGGAGAGGCCAAACGGCTCCAGGAAGCTTGAAATCCATCATAAAGTTGGCGAGGAACAGGGAACCCATAATCAAGCATGGTGCACTGAAGCTCCTAGAATTGGTGCTCTCCTGAATCCTGAGGAGTACGAGAAGAATATGTATTGGATTCCCGACTTCCTAAGAAGCACAGGGAACTAGAGAAGCTCCAGGTTTCCCAACAGCTGAGAATGATGAATGAGTGTATTAATCTCGCCTTAAAAACTACCAGGCTGAACATCTTGAACTAACTGAAGCCCTTCAGAAATTTGTTCTCTCCCGAAGTCATGGAGATACCAATCCTAAATAATTTCAAAATGCCAAATGTCGAGCTTTATACGGCGAGGACCTATCCCCTATATCATTTGGAGACTTTTAAGTCCCTAATATTCATCTATGGACACTCAAAGGTAGTATTGTGTAGAGCTTTCCCAGTCACCCTGCAGGAAACAAGCCGGACTTGGTTCTCTCGACTCTATTAAGGCTCCATCTCATCTTTTGAAGAACTCAATGAGCAATTCGTGACCCATTTCTTCAACAATAGAGGACTAAGGAGAATAGTCAAAAGCCTACTCAACTTCACCCAAAGAGTGGACGAATCACTTCGTGACTACATCACTCGATTATGAGCCGCCATAGTTGAATTAAGAGAGCTTGACCATAAAGTGACAGTAATGGCTTTCACCAATGGGCTTAGGGCGTCGAATTTCAGCCACTACCTGTCCAGGAACCCGGTCGACTCCATGGCCACCCTCTTGGCACAAGTAGACGAATTCATAATTGCTAAAGAAAACCAAGACTTTAGGAGGGAATGAGAGGAAAACTTGGTAGATAAGAAGAAAAGAGACGCTAATGGATCGAAATCTAAAGCAAAATCCAAGAAGGAGGAAAGAGAAAATCAAAGAAAGAAGAGGATGGATGGTAGACCGTAAGGGTTCAAGAGTTATATTTTTCTTAACACCTCTAGATTCAACCTCTTAATGGAAATAACCAACCAAGACATCATTCGGTGGCCACAAAAGCTCAAGACTAACCACAACAGAAGGGATACTAGTCAGTATTGCTGTTTCCAAAGGGACCACGATCATAACACAAGAGATTGTAAACATTTGAAAGTTCAAATCAAAGATCTAATCAGGCAAGGATACTTGAAAGTGTTCGTTAAGACAGACAAAAGCTCACTTCGAAACCGAAGTCCTAACATTAGAGGAAGGAAGAAGCCGATGAGAGCCCTGACCCTGTTGAAACCGAAGATAAACTTTGTGCAAAGAACCATATAATGCGCTCACTGCAGGTATCATCTGAACTATCTTCGGCGGTACCACCTCGAGAAGAGAATCCACAAGCTCCCGAAGAGACTACACCAGGTTTATAGGATCTGTGGAAGGGCTGAGCAAAAAAGGCTGAACGGACCAAACCATTAGCTTCATGGATGAAGACCTAGAAAGGGTTCACTTCCCTCATGATGATGCGGTTGTAGTCAACCTTGCCATTGCTAATTTCTAAGTGTAAAGAATATTAGTGGACAACAGTTCCTCTCAGAACATTTTGTACTATGACTCCTTCAAGAAAATGCAATTAAAGGACGAAAAGCTGAAGCCTACCAAGGAGCCTTTGTATGGTTTCTCTGGGGACGTTGTTTACCCTAAAGGTAGCATCACATTATCTGTCTTCGTAGGAGTCACACCTCTACAAACCACAACCATAAACACTTTCTTGGGTCGACCTTCCCTCCTTATACAACGCCATCCTTAGATGACCTAGACTGAATGCTATGAAAGTGGTAGTATCAACCTACCACATCAAAATGAAGTTCTCAATAGGGACCGACGTTGGGGAAGTGAAAGAAAACCAAAGAGCCACCCATAATTGCTATTTGTCCTTGGTAAAAGAAAATGCCTAGACAAATGTCCTTGGAATCCAATATCTTTGAGAAGAAGCGAAGAAGCCGAGAGGAAAGCTTATAGAAGACTTGACTTTGATTCCGTTAATAGAAGGAAAAGACAATTAGAAGACTATCTAAATTAGAACAAGTCTAAAAGGAAAAGCAAAGGAAGAACTATTCTTGTTCTTAAGGAAAAATCAGGACGTTTTCGCATGGACAATGACTGACATGTCGGGAATAGACCCAAAAGTAATGGTCCACCATCTCAACATTAACCTCGAGTACAGTCCTGTAATCCAGAAAAAGAGGTTCTTTGCGCTTGAAAGGCAACAAGCCATAGATACCAAGGTTAAGAAACCGTTAGAAGTTGGCTTCATTAGAGAAATCAGCTACCCAACTTGGCTTGCCAATGTCGTTATGGTTAAAAACCCAAATGTTAAGTGAAGAATATGTATTGATTTCATGGATCTTACTAAGGCATTCCTAAAGACAACTACCCCTTGCCAAGTATCAACCAGTTGGTTTATGCGACTTTGGGTTACGAAATCATGAGTTTCATGGATGCGTACTTCGGATACAATAAAATCAAAATGTATGAACCAAACCAACAAAACATAATATTCATAACTGAAAAAGGAATCTGTTACTATAAAGTAATGCACATTGGACTCAATAACGTTGCATAATTTACCAAATGCTGGTGAACAAGCTCTTAAAAAATCAGGTTGATTAAAACATGGAAGTTTACGTGGATGACATGCTAGTTAAAACCATACAAGCAACTGACCATATAACTGATCTAGAAGAATGGTTCTCCACCTCGAGGAAACACCAAATGAAACTGAACCTTGCTAAGTGTGCCTTTGAACTCACCTCTAGGAAATTTCTTGAGTTCATGGTGACCCAAAGAGGACTAGAGGCTAACTTGGAATAAATTAAATCCATTTTAGATATGGAAGAACCCCAGACCATAAAAGGAAGTGCAAAATCTAAATGGATGAATCACGGCCCTAGGTCGATTCATGTCCAGGTCTGTAGAAAAGTATTTACCTTTCTTCAAAGTGCTAAAGAAGATCAAAGAATTCGAATGGACAGATGAAGGCTAATGTAATACTCGTGTTCTTAAAGTAAGAGTAAAGAATTAATTTGATAAATGTGACATGGAATCAAAATAATATATATATAAAAAATTTATTATTGAATAAAATAATTCTTCTGAAAAAAAAGGAGAAGACACTTGGATGGAACATCCAGGTGTGTTGCAAAAAAAAAAAAAAAAAGAAGTAAAATGGTGCAAGATACCTCAAGTGTCCAGGTGTGGCATGCAAGTCTCAGGTGTCTTGTATGTCAGACACTTGAGAGGAACAAAACGGTGGATGGTTTGGATTATATATAAAAATAGTTTTTATTTATTTTGTTTTATTAATTCCTATCCTTCTTTATTCAGTTCAAATTACTCTCTTTCTTTAAACAACTGAGGACTCAAAGAAAAGTTGAAAGATTAAAATTTTGAAGAGGTTTACGGGAGAATTTTAAAAAGATTCGAGGGAAGCTCTAAGAAAAACAAAAGGTAATAATGTGAATTTTATTTTTGAAATTTAGTATTCATGAAAATACCCGAAATTTAATGTAGAAATTTAAAGGGTATGAATTATGGAAGGATTGAAGAATAAATCAAAAATTTTAATATAAATATTATGTTAGGTGTTGACGATCAACAATTGGGTGAAATTGCTGAAAGGAGCAGGAAAGGCAAGAAGGTGATCCACGGGTAGCTTTAAGTGCTACGTGGTGAGTTAGATTTACTTTTAGTAATCGAGATAAATATGAAATATAAAGTGATGATATTTGAATTAATTATTCAACTACAATGATTGGATGATATATGAAAGTTGGTTGATTGATATTATATGAATAATTGATATGTTCAAAATTTATTATATGAGAAGTAATATTAATGAAATAATGAGGTCATGAAATATATAATGAAAGGATAAATAAAATTCTTGACAAGCTATGATTGATAATTTGATATGACATATGAGGAGATAATTTAATGAATATGATAAATAATAATTTTGAGAAATAGTTGGATAGCTAAATTGAATGTTTGAATATATGTTTGTTTTCATATTATTGCTCATATGTATAAAATAAAAGACCAAGAAGGCAGCTGGTCTATCAGTTTTCATATTATTGTTTTTATGCATGAAATAAAAAGAACCGGGAAGATAACAGGTCTAAATGAAAATAAAAGAACCGGACAGACAGCCGATCTAAATGAAAATAAAAGAACCGAGAAGGCAACCAATCTAAATGAAAATAAAAGAATTGGGAAGGCAACCTGTCTAAATGAAAATAAAAGAACTAGGAAGACAGTCCGTCTAAATGAAAATAAAAAGAACTAGGAAGGCAGTCGGTCTAGTTAAAAATAAAAGAACTAGGAAGGCAGCCGGTTTAGTTGAAAATAAAAGAACTGGGAAGGCAGCCAGTCTAAATGAAAATAAAAGAACCGGAAAGGTAGTCAGTCTAACTGAAAATAAAAGAATTGAAAAGGTAGCTGGTCTAATTGAAAATAAAGAACCGAGAAGGTAGCCGATCTAAGTTGAAACATGTCGACATGTGGGAAGACATTCCCAAATGATAATATGAAATGATTTGATAATTTAAATTCATTCATTGCATTTGTTTTAAATATTGATTTTTATTGCTTGAGATACTAAAGTATCGTTCTTGATTGTGAATTTATTAATAGACAAATAAGTCTCACAGAGAGACAAATATGATGAGAAATAAATATGATAATATGATATGATAAAAATTCATTTGATTGATTGATTATATGTTGTGAACCTCATAACGAGGTAAATAATGATGTTAAATTGATAATCTTAAGATGATTAAATACATGAGAAGAAAAGTTGATATATTTGATGATTAATTTAAGATGAGATTGATAAATGGTTGAAATTATAATATGATGTTATTATTGATTTATATGAGATAATAGATAATTGATTTTGGGAAGATTATTTGAAAGACTGAATGATTATCTGTGAAGAAATAAATGATTTATATTGGTAAATTAGAAAAGATTGAATTATAAGATGTGACTGGAAGTATATAATCGAGCACTTCTAGTAAATTTAATTTAATGAGCTTATGAAGCTCACTCCTCATTGTTGAAAATTTTTAGGCAGCGGGCATGACAGATAGATTTTAGAGCTGATAGCAGAGAAACTACCTTAAGTAAGTCCCGTGGTTAAGTCCTTAGACATTGTAAGAAAGAAGAAAAAAAAAGTTTGTAATAAAAATATTTTCATGCATTTTGTTATATATATATTGTTTCTGGAATGAGGATGATGAGGTATCTTCTATGAGAAAAGTTAAGAATTGGATGAAATTTTTAATTGCAGTTGATGTAATTTTGTAGTGTTGCATATATATGTCATGCTGGTATTTCAAAATGTGACGATACCGTCTCGGGGGTTGACAACCCGAAATGGGTCATTACAGCTAATCCTCGTTCGACAAGCTAAAGAGGTATATAAGTTCGACTCTCCTCTTGACCAAACCCAAAGAGTGAGAAGAATTGCTCTAATATCTAGTTCTGAGTGAAGTGATAATGGCTTCAGCTTTTGTTAGGGAAGAAGATAAGATCCAAAAGCCAATCTATTATATAAGCAGAGTCCTATAGGTCACTGAAGTGAGATATCAACCTATAGAGAAACTGGCTTATGCGGTAGTCATTTCAACCAGAAAATTAAAGCCATACTTTCAAGCCCATCGAATCACTGTTCTAACAGACCATCTCCTTCATCAAATCCTCCAAAAGCTCAACCTCTCAGGGAGGCTCGTAAAGTGGTCAATAGAGTTGGAAAAGTTTGACATTTAGTTCAAGAACTGACCAACCATTACAGTCCAATCTCTGACGGACTTCAATATCGAATGTACATTCTCCCAGCAAACCTGTGAAGAAAGATCTTTCCAAACCTCCCTTCGAGCCCATTTTATTGAAACTTTATGTGGATGGATCTTCAAACTCATCAATTAGCGGTACCAAACTCATCCTAATCAGCCCCTGAAGACTTTACTATCTAGTACACACTTTAGTTTAGATTTAAAGCTTCTAAGAATGAAGTCGAATATGAAGCTCTCCTGGTCGGGATGAGGTTGGCAAAATCGTTCATGGTGAAAGCCCTCGAAGTCTTCAATGATTCTCAATTGGTGGTAAACCAAGTTTTCGGAGATTACGAAGCAAAGGGGGGAGAACATGATCAAGTACTTAGAAAAAGTAAAGGAAATCAAAGGCCACTTCGAGCAAGTGAAGATCATCACGGTACCCATATCGAAAAATGTCAGAGCTGACGCCCTTGCACAAATCGTATCCTCTAAAGATTTGGATCTTCCTTAGAAAATACATGTTGAACTTCTATCTAGTCTAAGTATAAAAAATGCTAGAGTGGTGAACATTTAAAAATCGCCAAATTGGATTTTCAAGATCATAAGGTACCTGGAAGATGAAGTGCTCTCGGAATCTTGACCCGAGGCAAGAAAATTAGCTTACAAAGCGGTGAAGTACTGTATGATCAATGAAAACCTATACAAATGATCCTTCACTTTGCCCTAACTCAAATGCCTCACTCTAGGAGAAGCTAACTACTCGCTTAGGGATATTTATGAAGGGGTTTGTGGAAACCACCTCGACATCAAGATGCTAGCGCATAAAATCTTGAGGCAATGCTACTACTGGCCAAAAATGAAAGATGACGAGGTTGACTTCGTCAAAGGCATGTTCGATTAAAAAATTCTCACCCACCCTGTGAAGACCACCATGCAACCTAACAGTCATCACGAGCCCCATACCTTTTTCTATGTGGGGAATCGATATCTTAAGATCATTTTTAGATGCTCCGGGATAATTACAACACATGACTATAGCCATTGATAGTACCAAATGGGCCGAAGCGGAACCGTTGGCAAAAATCACCATGGCAAAAGTAAAGAAATTCATATGGAAATCCATAATTTGCAAGTTTGACATCCCTGGAGTATTAGTCACCGACAATGGGAAATAGTTCGACAGCACAAAACGCACAGTCAAATATAGGTTCTCATTGATAGGGTATCCACAAGCTAATGGATAGGTTGAGGTAACAAACAAAACGATACTGCAAACTCTGAAAAGAAGTTGGAGGATGCAGAAGGATTATGGTATCAAGAAATCTATCATGCATTTTAGGCCTAAAGAGCAAAACCTAGGGAACCCACAGGTGAAACATCATTCTTTCTAGCCTTCGGATCCGAAGTCATCATTCCAGTTGAAATAGAGGAACCTTCTCTCAAAGTCCAGATGTTTGGCAAAAAAAAAAAACGAAGAGGAACTAAGGATGAATTTGGATTTAATAAAAGGAACTCAAGACAAAGCTCTGTTTAAGCTTAACACATACAAATAGTGCACCACCAGGTACTTCAATTTAAGGGTTAAGGTAAGGCCATTCAGACTAGGACACCTAGTCTTGCGAAAGCAAGAAGTTTCAAATCCGAGGCAGATGAGAAAGATGGCACCAAACTGGAAAGGTCCTGACAAGACCGGGAGGGTAATTAGACCTAAAACTCTTGAACTAGAAAAAAATGGAATAGAACTCCAATTCTGCGCAAGTTGAATGCAAAAAACTTGCACAAAATTTATTAGTAAAATAAAAATGTAATCATCATGAAGGATGTAGCAATGAAATGAAAAATAGATGATTTCATTGATAATTAATTTCGTACAAATACAATTATGTTTTTTTTAAAAGTGAGAGAAGAGAGAGAAAGGCTAACAATCATCTGAATCAACATTTTTATCATGAACCTCTTTGAGCTGACCATCGGCTCCTTCGGACACCTTAATAGTAAAAGTTTCTTTGAAGTCATCAAGAATCTCCAAGAAATCTAGAAAGATTTTCGCTCAGGCTATTTTTACCACTTTGAAGCCACTCAAAAAGAACTCCGAAGACTTATTGAGAACTTCTTGCTTAAACTCCTTAGACTTTTTAAAAACCTCCATGACGGAAGTCCCCGCAGTTGCCAACCCTTCTCTAAATTTTTTCTCCATCTTATTGGCCTCTATCAAGCCTTTCTGAAACATGTTCTCATTAGTAGCAAGTCTGGTTGAGGCAAACAATTTTATTGCCTCACTCCAAAAAGGAAAAAGTGAGCTCATAAGGAAAAAAAAGTAGTATTTCAAGTAAAAACGTTTACCGTTTTTCTGATTGAGCACTTGACGAGGCAAGAGTAAATTGATCAAGTATGGGATTCATGCTTACCAATGCTAATTATCCACTGAAAAATACTTGATGATCTCATTTCTCGAAGAAACCTATTTCAAGTGGGATTTTCACTCTCAAGAAGGCCAAAAAGCTTTTTATCCTTGATCCTACATTGCATGAGAAATTCACTCTCCGTCCGAAGATCTGTAATCATCTTATTCAAAGATGCCAGAGTATCGCTGGCAGTAATGGTATATACTTCAGTCTATACTAAAAAGGTAACAATCAGAGAAAAAAGAAAAAGCTGTAAAACTTGAAAAAAGAGAAAAAAACCAACACTCACCCTATAACAAGAATCAACAAGATTTTGTATTATCTTTAGGATGGGTAGATAAATGAGATCATTATCATTATTTGGAAATACTATACCCTACAAAATCTTAGCAATGAAGATAGTACTCTTCATGGTTGAATCTTTAGCCGTTACTCCCCAACCAAGAGAATAAGTATCGGAGCTCGACCAAGTAGCCTCAACTGAACCAAGAGGATCACCAATAGTTGGAACCACCTTCTGACAAAGCGAAATAACAAAAAAAGTGGATAGCTGATAAGCTTTTTAACTAAATTCCTTGAAGTCTATTTCTTCTTGGCTAGAGGAGCATCATCCACCTTGGATGGAACATCAAACATGCTTATTTTTTTTGGTCCCCCATCTTTGGAGGAGGCAGGGGTGGGGATAGAGCTGGAGTCGTAGGTGCCTTGGGCTTCCTAGAAGTAGCATCCTCTTATCTCCGGGACTCTACACCTTCCTGAAACTTCTTTTCCTCAAAAGTGGTCAGTGCAACGTCAACTACAAAGAAAACTAAAAATCAAAAGCTGAGCTTATTCACAACCATATAACAATAGAAATATGACACTTACCTTAAGGATGATAAATGTTATATGTATGCACATGTTTGTACTAGACCTGATATTACTTTTACAATAGATCTTCTTAGTCGATATCAATCTAATCCAAGTGAGGATCACTAGACAGTTGCCGAGAGTTGATGAAGTACTTGAAGAGGATAATAGATTTTAAACTTGTTTATCGTAGAGCTGAAAATCTTGACCTAGGATTTGTGTTCAAACTTTGTTGGCTGTGAAGATGATAAGAGGTCCATATTAGGATTTGTGTTCATGCTTACAGGAAGAACGGTCTCTTGGAGAAGTGTTAAACAAACAATTATTATTCATTTTACTATGCACACTAAGTTTATCACATGTTTTGGAGCTATGAATCAAGCTATTTGGTTGAAGAATTTTATTACCAAGTTATTCATGGTTGAGTACATTTCTAGGCTCATACAGTTGTACTATGATACTATTT
This sequence comes from Bretschneidera sinensis, assembly GCA_023935145.1. Lineage (NCBI taxonomy): Eukaryota > Viridiplantae > Streptophyta > Magnoliopsida > Brassicales > Akaniaceae > Bretschneidera > Bretschneidera sinensis. Next base: position 105,150,614 of record CM043700.1, on the reverse strand, counting down.
CTGTAGTATTTTTCTCTAAGAATAACAAAACTATCACACGGTCAAAGTATATGGAAGTAAAATATTTGGCAGTTAAGGAATTGGTTAAGAAAGATGACGTGACAGTGGAGAACATTGGCACAGATGATATGGTTACCGATACGTTGACCAAGGGATTATATCCTAATGTTTTTAAGAAACATGTTGACAATATGGGTTTAGTTGAGTCTTTTGATGTACTTGGTTAGTGGGAGGCATTAATTTACATATACTTGTTTATTCAGTTTTCATCTGTATTTATATCTTTTGGTGATGTACTCTAGATTATTGTATTTATGATTATCACTTGCTTTTGGTTATATATAGTTTATATCATCACAATTTTGATATTTCTGTATTATTGTTCTTATGAATACTTAAAATTATGACATGTCATGCATATATGTTTGAAACCTTGAGACATGTTTCAATCTTAAGCATAAAGGTTTGGGGTATTCATTTTAGAGTTAAATCCTTGTGAGTATATCTCTTGACACATAAATATTATCTCGAGATGTTGAGTTGCTATTGAGACATACATGTTCATTATTATAACCATGAAGATTTTCTATAAGTGTCCTTGTGCTACTTTAAGGAAGTAAAAATAATGACAAACAAGTAAAATTATGACATTTAGATAACTTAAAGATGATAGTTTTCTTGCTAAAGTAGCACACTAAATCCATATGTCATTCAATGATGTAGTTATCATCATGATTCAGGGTTAACACTTGGAGTAGTCTCTAGGCCATTTTTTTAAAAAAAAAAAATTACGCACATAAAGTTTTATAGTTATCTTAGCCTGCAAGTCGTTTTAAAATACTAAATTTGTTTTTCAAAACTAACCACAACTAATGTCGCTCAAGTGGAAGATTGTTGGAATTTTCTTATAAGGTGGGCTTACATTATTTGTGGATTTTGAGCTTTTTCAAAACAAGCTAAATGATTGGTCTATTTGTGAGATTTAAAGAGAGTCCATATAAGGTGACATATTAATTGGCCTAACTCATAGGTGTTGAGTGTGGACTGGCTAATGTGGGCCGTAGTGACCCATTAAGGCTTTGATGAGTAGCCTAATGGGATACTATATAATTATTATGGCTTGGTCTCCTCTTTTTCCAAAACATAACTCTACACTTTTCTGTTTCATCTAGGAAGCCAATTAACAAGACGAAAAATGAGGGGAAAGCTCTAGTTTGCGTTTTTCACTAACAATTTCAAGTTTGGCATTCTTGTATGAGTGACTCCATGAGGATCTATTATTTTTGCTGTGCGATTCGTCATAGAGTCCAAAACAGGTACACATAAAGGTTATTAATTTAATCATGTTCTATTAAGTGTTCTACAATCCCGTTATGGTTGATTCTAGGGTTAGATTGTTTTATTACAATTCTTACAGCATTATATTAAACTAGATTAATCTGTCTCTAGTGTGGTGAGTGCCACTTTGCCTACAAATATGCAAGAGATATCCATAGAGAAAGAGTTATAGAGTTAGATAACATCTTACAGCTTTCACCATAACTTAAAAAAATTGTTTCAACCTAGTCAAAGAGCCTACGTAAACAATTGAAAGCAAAATCAATATCCTATCAGAAAAAGCAACAACTTTATCTATTTCATAATGGCTTTGGAATTCGATATCAATTATCAAACATTGATCACTTCTAGTGTCACTTTAGATAACCACATTAATGCATCTATGATCTCCATGGCACATCTGTATTATCAATTAACAAATGCTTAAAAGCCTTACCAAAAAACATATTTCTCCTTTGTTCTAATTTATCTTTTGCTCTTACAATTTTATTTAGAATGTGTTTGGAGGCGTGTTTTTGAGGATTAAGTAAGCGAAAGGAAAGCAATAATTAATTAAAAACTATGTTTGGAAGTTTTTTTTTTATGAGAAGAAGGTTTTGAGGGATTTCTTTATAAGTATAACCCTCCAAAACCCCAAATCTATATATTTTTTTAACACCCCAAATCAGAGAGTTTGCACGGTTTTCATAGAAATGAATTTATTTACCTTCATTTACTCTCATTTACTCTCGTTAACTTTATAAAACTCCTAAATTAGTGGAAATTTTCAACCCCTCATTTATTCTCCTTTACTTGTCATTTCTTTCCTTTACAAACCGTTAATTTCCTTTCTCCTAAAACTCCCAAAATCAATATTAGTTCTCATATTTTGTCTAATCTCCACCCATTAGTAATACAATTCTATCAAACACCATCATCCATACACACACTTATAAGATGCTAAAATGATATGGTTCCTTAAAATTCTAAGCAAACACTTCAATGCATCGAGTTTGAAATAGGAGCATGAGGAAAAAATTGAAAATAAATGCCCTGAATATAAAAAAATAAAATGAAAAATATATTGATATCAAAAATGGCAAACAAGTGACTCCACTTGAAGACAAAACGTGTAATTTAAACATGTCTGTCTTTATTTTAATGTTTATTTTTTAAGTTTTTCATATTCATAAATCTTAAAATTTTACATCAAATTTAGTTTTTGATATATAATATTAATAAATTAACCATTCATAAAAGTCATATATATAGTACTAGTGTTTTGATCGGTGCAAGGATTTTTGTGTGAAGCGTGGAAATTATTACAAGTAATGGATGGGTTTATGGAAGAGAGAAGGTCTCATATATGGGTTAATGATGGAACCTAGTTCTACGATAAGTCCAAGGAAGGTATCTAGTTTGCTATTAGGTTTGTTAGTTACAATGAGGCGATGCAGTTCCTACTTGTATGGGGTGAATCATCAAAGCGTCTTGTTTATACATTGGCAAATATAACTTTTCATAAATAAAATAAATTTCATGCTTCTAAAAAAGTTATGAAATAAAGATAAAGCTTATGAAAATTCAAAGTATATACATCTTCATCATTGCATTGAGTTATCCTAGATTTGACAAGTTGTACATATAAAAAGTTGGAACATCATTTATTCCACAATAAGTGTGAAAAAGTTGGGTCTAAAAACACCATTGGTCTTTTATTTTATTAATAATTTTTTTTTTAAAATTTTGGTTCACATTTTTATACATGATAATCGTAATTTGTATCCTCAATATTTTTGTAGCCTCTATAAAAATAGTACATTTCCTCCCTATAATGTAATAAATTAATTAAAATTCAAGTCATGGCAATGAACTTGGACAATAAAAATTCAACCAAAATAAAATTAGTTGCATATCTTCTTTGTCGTAGCTCAAACCCTAGATCAGATGATTTCAACATACACTCAATAAAATGTCCATTAAATTTTAATCAGGACCATACTTTAGTCCAAAACTTAATGGTGGATTTGCTATGCACACATAGTGATTAAAGACGTTGAGAATTGTAAAGATACATGAAATAGATTCTAGTTCCAACATCAAGGGCATAATCAATTCCCTTAACCACTTGACTAGGATTAGTTAAATCAATTAAGTAAAAGTATGAACAACCACTGCATTATCTCACCCACCGTCTTGTAAAATAAGGAGAGCAATCAAGATTTGGTACTAAGGATGAAGAAAAGCCAATGAAGTTCATTATTCAAACTAGCAAAGTCGAACCTAAAATCTAGGCCATCGAAGAATTCAACAGGCACAACACTTCTCATCGTTATGTTGCAAAATTATATGTTAATGATCCTAATTACAATGATTTTGTTGACTCAATTATCTCAAAGAGTTGAGACTTTGTTGCAAGAAATGTTCATTCTTCAGTAATGCATGTTAGATTTTATTCCATGTTTTCATGTGGTCGTTCTTGTTACTCTTTTGATGTATTGTTATGGTCCTTGTTACCTTTAGGCTGCAGGTTAGTATTCCGATTTGATACAGTCTCTTATGTGAAAAAAGGAGTTGCAAATTTTTAGTACAACTTATTTCTAATTGTTATTTAGTTCCATTTAGTTGGTTTTTAAAATTCAACATATATATTTTCCTTTTAATGCATTTTTTTCTTTGATGCACTTTGGCCATGACATAGTGGTATGGTTTATACTAATTAACTGATATGGACCAATGATGTTGTTCTAACAATATTGGTGAGAATGAGAAAATAATATTTCTAATATATGAATTGTTTTTACCTTCAATTAAAACATTTCCATCTCTCTATAAATAAACATTTTTACTCATAATTCAAAGTGCATTATAATCCTTAGCAAAAATCTGGAGAAAATGAAACAAGTGTGGCATTCATCTAATCCTAAATTATCAAAAGAACAAAGTAATGGTCATCCAATCAAAAATAGTATAACCAACTCAAATACAATAACTATTTTGACAATCATATTTCTATACATTTGTAATCAAGTGGATGCCAAATTATTAATATAACAATAATAGCATATCATTGAAATGGTAACGTAAGAAAAAATATTGAAGTATTTGTACTTTTGGGGGTGATAACTAATTAGTGTAATTATGTTTTTTATATATGCATATGAGTTACTGGAATTAAAACACATCCAATGGTTTTAAATAATATGAATTGTATCCTAAAAAAGGTTATATGAATGTATATATTAATACTGGGACACTATATAAAGGGTCACCTAGCTTCAATCTCAAAAATATATAACACATTGTGACATATAAGTGATCATCATACAAGAGAGTTAAAGTGCAACTGTGAGAGTGCAAAGACACAAAACACAGAGAGGCACTAGAATAGATCTCAAAAGAAAGGTTGGTTGTAAAGAGAGAAGTAGTATAGATTGTGGGTAGAGTGCTTTTATATAGTTCTATCACTTTCTTTCTTCTCTTCTTGATTCTTCAAGAACTTGGGTTTCTTGGAGTGGAGTTGTTGTAACTTGTAAGAACTCATTGGTTTAGTGCAGAGAGTTCAGAGGAACTCACAGGGACGTAGGCTATTGTCGAACCTCGATAACAAATTGTTTGTTCATTTCTTTCTTACTTTGGTTGCTGTATTTATTTGTACAAGTCATTCTGGACTTGGGTGTTTAGAAGACCATCACCTGGGCATCTTGAGAGGTGGTTTCCCAACAGTGGTATCAGAGCTTGAACAGCTGGGTATTGGAGCAAGAACAGAAGGTATCAGAGCAAGACTCCAAGAATTAAAGTACAAACTTCTTGGGTGATTCAAGAACGGAGTAAAGATCAAGATCAGATCGTGTTCTTGAGGGTGATTCAAGAACAATGTTGAGATCAATCTTCGATCGTGTTCTTGAAGTTTAGAAGAAGTTGGAAAGAATTTGTGGGTGCTGCACAAATTTGGGATCATCTCCACAAGATGAGTTCAAATTTCATTGTTGAGAAGTTTGATGGAAAGGGAGATTTTTCCCTGTGGAAGCGGAAAATCAAGGCTGTTCTTGTGCAACAGAAGGTGGACTTAGCTATTGGAGAAGATGATGCTTTTCCAGAAAGTATCACGGAGGACCAGCGGATTGAGATGAAGAAGATGGCATACAACACCATTTTTTTGCACATGTTAGATAGTGTCACAAGGGAGTGTAGAGACTCAGAAGATCCTGTTGTCATATTGAAGAAACTAGATGAGTTGTTTCTTACCAAAACTCTCCCTAATAAGAATTATCTTCTTAAAAAAATATTTGCTTTTAAAATACATCCTAATAAAGAGTTGCAAGATAATCTTGATGTGTTTAACAAACTAGTTCAAGATTTGGCTAGTTGTAGTATAAAGTTCCCAGATGAACAATTGGCTGTTATTTTGTTAAATTCTCTTCCTGATTGTTTTGAGAGTTTGATTAATGCTATTGAATATGGAAGAGTGATAGGTGCTTAAATATTCATATTTAAGCCCCTTTATTTACACTTGTCAGGTCCTTAGTTATGTTAATTTAGTTCATTTTACTTCATTTGTGTGTTTCATATGTGTTTATAGGTCTTGGAGAAAAAGAAGCAGTTTTAGCACTTAAAGAAAGAAGCCTGGAATTCCTGGAGCAGCCTCTGGACAAACTGCGATTGATCGCACCATGCATTGCGATCGAACGCACATGCGATCATTTGCACACATGAAGGATCGAGCGCAGTACTGCGATTGAGCGCAAGACGCATGCAATCGAGCGCACATGTACGGGCGTGAATAGTAAACTGTAGAACTCTATTTTGGAAATAAGAGAGTTTTGTATTTTAGGAAAGTTTAGGAACTCATGAGCCTTCTAGGACTTCTCAAAGCCCTATAAATACACCTATAAAGCACACAATATAAATCACAACTTAGAGAACACTTCTCTTATCTTTTACTTGGAGTTGTAAGCTTTTGGAGAGAATTGACGCCTCTTCTCTCGGTTTTATTCTTCTCTTTATGTTTAGTTTACATATGATGTTTATCCTAGACAGCATGTGTAACTAACTTTCTTATAGGGCTCGATTGAAGCCCTAGCTATGCTTTCTCATATATTTATTCATTGATAAATCTTTACCAATAGCCTTTATTATGTTGCTTAACTTGATTAATGTCTGTACTTATTTAAATTCCTCATATGTATGTGTATGGCCAACGTATGCATGTGGTATGGATTGGTTAGTTAGATCAATTTGGATGACCGAGTCCTGAGTCTAACATTAGTAACAAAGGATATCCACACCAGATTCTTGGATTAATCAACATGAGAAACCGGGAGTAGATACCATGCCCTACGTCTCATGTGGTTGTCGATTTCCATAGTACTTATGCTTTCTTGAGGAACAACTCAAGCAGATACCATGCTGAATTCCTTAAGGAAGAAAAGAGTTAGAGTAGATACCATGCCTAACTCGTTGCTTAGGGAAATCAATAGCTTAAGGAGTAGATACCATGCCCTTAGGTTGGCGACCATTAGGTATACATAATAAGGCTAGTGCACTGATACATTATGCAATTGGGAAAGTATAACTAGTGGTTGATATCAAAGCCCCGTGTCTTTATTATTATCACACACAACAGTTATTTGTTTCATTTTACTTTAAAGAAACTAAATCTAAAACTGAACTTTACCAATCCCTGTGGAGATGATCTTGCTTTCGCACACTATACTACACTGTTGACCTTATGCACTTGCAAGTAAAATGAGTTCGATTATCTGCTTATTAATTTAGGTATATTTTCGTCCAACAAGTTTTTGGCGCCGTTGCCGGGGATTGCGCTAAAGTTCCTTTTAGAATTACTTTCGTTTAATCATTATTATTACTACTTTATTTTCTGTTTACCATCTTTGTTTTTTTTTTTAATCAAAACCTAATCGAGTTGCTTTCTGTTTCAGGCACATCAAACCCTAATCGCACATTCTGTGATACTTGCGATCGATCACAACCTCCTGTGCGATCGAGCGCAAATAGGACAGAAAGTTACTCGAGCAACAAAGTTAAGTTGCTGCACTGAAACTGTTTTTTGCTGATTTATGCACGGACTTCGATCCTGACATCCAATAGTCTTTCCCCTCGATCCCGAACTTTAGCGGACCATCCGACAAAGGCTTAGGGACAACTTCAAGGAGAACGAAGAAGGATTCGAGAACGAAACACCAATGGCGGAACAGCTCAAAAACCAGCAACCACCTGCGCGAGTACCGATGAAGCACTCCTTCATCCCACGGAACATTGATCAACCATCACACATTGCATATCAACCTGAGGCGACAGGAAACTATTACATATCTCCGCAAATATTGAATACTTTGACTCACTTTAGGGGTGCTCCTAATGAAGATCCACACTTGCACCTCCGAGAATTTTTTGATCTTTGCAAGTTCCAGCACATACAAGGCCTAGACCAAGAAGGAATAAAGTTAATTATGTTCCCTTTTTCCTTGAAAGATAATGCTAAACTATGGTATAATTCTTTGCCTACAGTTTCCATCCACACTTGGGAGGAGTTGGCAAGCAAGTTCCTGAGGAAGTTTTTTCCAGCCCAAAAGACAAGGCAAATGAGGAAGGAGATCCAGTCTTTCCAACAAAAGGATGGGGACCTCTTCTTCGAAGCATGGGGACACTTCAACGAACTACTACTCAAATGCCCACACCACAACCTGCCTCAAGATGAATTGGTACAAGCCTTTTATGAGGGTTTGAACGACACTAACAAAAGTATTGTTGATTCAGGTTGTGGAAGAGTATTGATGGAGAAAAGCAGCGAAGAAGCGATGGAGCTCTTCGAAACTCTCAGCCAACACACTCAGTAGTTCTCCTCTCAAGGTAGACATATAACCAAAGGTAATGGTATGCATGAGGTAAATGTAAATGGAGGATCTTCCCCTAAAATGGCAGTGATGGAAAGAAAAATAGACTTATTGGTAAAAGCCATGGCTGCTCAAAATGCCTCATTCAGCCTACCATCTACCCCACTCCATGTATGTGCAATATGTTCCCAATACGACCATAATACTAACACTTATCCATTATACTCATCTGCAGATCCGGAACAAGCCAATTATGTGGGGCCTAACAACTATCCACCAAAGAACAACCTATATGCCAACACTTACAACCCTGGATGGTGAAACCACCCAAATTTCTCGTGGAGCAACAATTAGAACAGTCAAGGGCAACACAGAAACTTCCAACCAACAGCCCAAATTGTTTCCGAACCAAAGAAGAACGACCTCGAAAATCTAGTGAGACAACTGGCCACTCAGCAGCAGCAATTGATGACGTCACAAGAACAATTCATGACTCAGCAAAGACAAACCACTGCAAAACATGAGCAAACAATTCAAAGACTAGAGGTACAAATGGGATAACTGGCTAAAGAGCTCAGTGGCAGAAAGCAAGGAGAGCTCCCAGCTCAAACACCACCCAACCCTAGGGGGCATCAACCCCTAAATGATGTGACAACCTTGAGAAATGGCAAGGTGGTAGGATCCAACGAACCTGACAAAGCATCCACCTCTAAGGTAAGTGAGATGGAAAAGGTAAATACACCCCTACCATTTCCTCAAAGGTTGGTGAAACCTAAGAAAGAGACCAAATTGATTGACATTTTTGAAACCTTGAAAAAGGTAGAGATTATTATTCCTTTGTTAGATACCATTAAACAAATTCTTGCATATGCTAAATTTATGAAGGATTATTGCACTAACAAAAGGAGGTTTCAGGAACATGAGATGGTTGCCTTAACCGAAGAGGTAAGTACTATGCTTTCAATAAAATTACCACCTAAACTGAAAGATCCGAGTAGTTTTACTATTCCTTACAGGCTAGGTGACCAGCTGTTCGAGCATGCACTATTTGATCTAGGAGCGAGTGTCAACCTGCTGCCATACAGTGTATACGAGACACTAAGTTTGGAGAAGCTTCAACCAACCTCCGTCACTTTGCAACTAGCTGACAGAAGCATCAAACGACTAAGAGGTATCCTTGAGGACGTATTAGTAAGAGTAGAAAAATTCATTATACCTGCTGATTTTATAGTATTAGATATGGAAGAATGTACTCTGCCATTGCCTCTCCCCATCATCCTAGGACGCCCCTTTATGATAACTGCTGACACTAATATTAGTGTAAAAAGGGGCGTTGTCACAATGAGGGTAAATGATGAAGAGATAGAATTTAAAATATTCAATACGTTAAAATCAACTAATAATGATAATGAATATTCTAATGTGAGCTTCATGCAAAATATTGTTGAGAAAGCTTCTCAGGCCCATCACACCATTACATTGGAGACCATCCGCAAACATGAGGACACAAGAGTGGACATTAGGCCGGAGGAGGACAACGTGATTAAAGACGTCAATACAGCTGCACATCTCCTCAAGAACACACAACAACCTTCAAGTAAGTATGTTCTTCAAATTGACCCTCTTACAAATACTAATACTACTTTTCCTTACTTTATTGACCAGGAATCAAAAGTGGCGATGAAGCAACTATCAAGGGCACTTGAACCACCTGATGTGGGCTCTAAGTACCCCCTTCAACAGGAGTAGCACTGTGTCAAGAGAGCGCTTGAGACATTTCACATTTGACGATCATGTAGCTCAAACGTCTCTACTGAGGTTAGTGGTACTGAGGCCACTAACACATGGTAAGGTTGTATCGTTCCAAACTTGTCATTTTTTTTCTTCAGCTAAGGTAAGTTTTTATTTTTGCCCATGTGCACTGCTTGCGATCGATCGCACCATTCAAAGCGATCGAGCGCAAGAGTGTGATCGAGCGCACCAGTCAATGTGCTCGAGCGCACAAGTGCGATCGAGCGCACCCCGCGTGCGATCGAGCGCACTCGTGGCAGAAGGTCTAGATATAAATCTGAAAATTTTCACTCACACGCACTCACTCTTTCTCACTGTTCACTCGCACCCTCACACTCCCTCTCACTCGCACTCTCCCGTCTACCAGCACCCTCACTCTCACACTCTCAACTCCAGCATCAGCTTGCCCCTTACCACCATCACCACCATCATCCACCATCACCAGCGTCACCAACCATTGCCGCCACATACCACCTCCCCATTACACATCCCCTCCACTGCACAAGGTAACCAATTTTCTTGTCTACACACATAGATTTGCATGTTTTAATTTACATTCCTATATATCACTTATCTTGTGAATGATTGGGTGCTATTTTTCTGCTTGTAGAAGGTTAAGAACGAATTCAAATCCTCAAGACCAGCGCTTAGGTTTTTGGTGCACACCACCTATTCGAGGAAACGCCTTACTGTGTGCGATCGAGCGCACGACTGTTGCGATTGAGCACATAGTTCAGTGTGCGATCGAGCACATCAATTTAAGATCGATCGCAAATTAGGCAGAAGCAAACAACAACATTTCCAAGCCATCTGTTTCCACCTCCGGTGCATCCAGCAGTCGTGCCTCGTCATCCTGGCCCAGCATCGAGCAACCAAAACTCTTATTCGAGACAGCCTTCGCCATCGATGACGTATTCAAGCACATGGACGCCACCCAATGGGCCATCCACGCATTTAAACATCGAGGGTTGAAGAGGTTTTTCAAGCCGGTTTGCTCGACTGCTTACTCCCAGCTCGTAGTCCAATTCTATGCGAGCCTATCCTTTTACTGCAGTAGACTAGGAGTACTGACTTCTTCAGTCCAGGGCACACCCATCAAGGTGACTAGTGCCGATATAGCCGCTGCTCTTCATTGCAGTGATGAATCCCCTCTAGAGGACACCAATATCAAGGAACAGCCGGAGTCCTTTGCCCTGGCTGAGATTATTACGGATATGTGAGCTGGTCAGTACGCCAACAGACACAACATTGCAACCAGCCCGTCAAAGTTGCCTCCATGACTTTGGCTTGTCGACACGATCCTTCAGCACAATGTGTGTCCATTGGGGCACAAGACATAGTAGAGAGACCAGTTTCTACAGACCTTATATGTCTTCCATAGAGGTCACTGGTACTTTATTCCAGCTGTTATATGAAGCCAGTTGCACAAATTCTGGGATCACGTCCATGGCTGGCAGACCACCACGGCCAATGCATGGGGCCTTCCTTTCCCATTCCTACTCTCCTACATACTCAAGAAGAAAGGGATTAAGGGGACCACCAGCGACGGACCAGTTCGAGAGCATCTCTTTTTCGGGAAGGCTCAGTGGACATATATCTTCTCGCACATGCCTCGAGGACTCCCAGCACCTGCTCCAGCAGCTGAGAGAGTTGAGGAGGATCGTATGGAGACTGAGACCCCTGTCATTAGCCCAGTGCGAGAGAAGGACCATTCAGATATGGGACCCACCGAGTCCCAACACTTTTTAGCTGAGTTATCCTCCTTCCGAGGTGAGGTCTCTGCCGCTACCACACTCGTGCATTAGCGCATGGATAGTTTGAAGGCATAGTTTGCATGATAGGAGGCTATGCTGTAGGCTATTCTTGATTGCCTACCTCTGGCACCCGATACCTCTTCGACTGCACCACCTGATGATCAGCAGTGAGAGGATACCACGTTTGGCTGAAGACATTAAACTTAGCGCTCATGGGAGGCACCCCACAGCATATCCTTTTTATTAGTTTATTTTATTTTTTTATTAGTATTTCATAGTTTATTTTTCTATAGCTGTTTCTTATTACTTGTTTTTCATTTTATGTTTGTTTTTCTTTCTTTTTCATGGCTAACGTGAGTGCATCTAGTTGAAGTTTGGGGGCGTGCTACGAACCATGCTAGCCATCAGTTCTTCATCTCCCAAGTCAGCTCATTCCATGCTATTCACACAATGGGGACAATGTGCAATTTAAGTTTGGGGGTATGGGGACACATTCACACACTCACTATGTCCCATTTTTTTTGTTTTGTTGTGTTGTTATTCTCATAGATAAATGTATGTTCATTCTATTCTAAATTTTTTTTTTGTGATCTAAACAAAGAATATGATTTGACTTCATAAGTGAGCTTAACACCTCGAACGTATGGGCCAATAATTAAGTTTTGAACATAGATCACCTCCTTTTAGGCATTTAAGGATTCACAAGTTTGACCTAAACAATCACAAGCATATTAGCACATAATTGTGTGGGGTATGACATGTAATTTTGATTTGTATGTTTCTTTTGCTTGACTGTGAATCAAATGGCCTATTAGACTAACATCTTGGCATAAAAAAATAGAAACAAATTGTTAGTAGCCAAAAAGAAAGAAATGCTCCTAATGATCAATAAAACAAACATTCCACTGAGTAACTGGCCCTCTTGCCTCAGTAAGCAGTGAGTGTCACGTCAAAAGGTGAAAAATTTGTTAACTCAAAAGATCATTAAAAAGAACTTTCCACTGAGCAACTGGCCTTCTTGCCTTAGTAAGCAGTGAGTGTCACGTCAAAAGGTGGAAATTCTGATAAGAGCATTGAGACTAGTTAGTTTCGTAGCCTTTTTGACTCGAGTTAGTAAGTCCTTAGGGGTGTCTGTACACCTAATGCCCTAAAACCATCTGGTTTGGGAGTCATTGGCTAAATGCTCATTATATGAGTCAAATAGAAAGCTTAAGGGAACTAACTTGACAAAAAAAAAAATCATAAACAAAAGAAAAGAAGAATAATGCCATCTTTGTTGATTCTAATAGGAAATTTGGTGAATATTGAGATATCGAAACATACACATTAGAATTATTTGGAGATCTAATCTTTTATGTGCTAGTTCACCACACACCAAAGTCGAACTTGTCTTAAATTGCCTCATGAAAGTGATTTGCGTTCAAAAATCTTATTCATTGCAAAAATATGTTTGTATCTGTTAAGCTTGCTCATGAATGCACATCATAGTTTTGTGTTAAGACTTAAACTTTTTTTGGACACTATAAAGATTGGATCTATCTGTGTGTTGTTATTTTTCATTTTAGTTTTGTTTAGTATTGCTAAGGAATTAGCAATATATAAGTTTGGGGGTGTGATAGGTGCTTAAATATTTACACTTGTTAGGTCATTAGTTATGTTAATTTAGTTCATTTTACTTCATTTGTGTGTTTCACATGTGTTTATAGGTCTTAGAGAAAAAGAAGCAGTTTTGGCACTTAAAGAAAGAAGCCTGGAATTCCTGGAGCAGCCTCTGGACAAACTGCGATCGATCGCACCATGCATTATGATCGAGTGCACATGCGATCAATCGCACACATGAAGGATCGAGCACAACACTGTGATCGAGCGCAAGACGTATGCGATCGAGCGCACATGTACGGGCGTGAATATTAAACTACATAACACTATTTTGGAAATAAGAGAGTTTTGTATTTTAGAAAGTTTAGGAACTCATGAGCCTTCTAGGACTTCTCAAAGCCCTATAAATACACCTATAAAGCACACACAATAAATCACAACTTAGAGAACACTTCTCTTATCTTTTACTTGGAGTTGTAAGCTTTGGGAGAGAATTGACGCCTCTTCTCTCGGGTTTATTCTTCTTTTTATATTTAGTTTATATATGATGTTTATCCTAGACAACATGTGTAACTAACTTTCTTATAGGGCTCGATTGAAGCCCTAGTTATGCTTTCTCATATATTTATTCATTGATAAATCTTTGCCAATAGCCTTTATTATGTTGCTTAACTTGATTGATGCCTGTGCTTATTTAAATTCCTCATATGTATGTGTATGGCCAACGTATGCATGTGGTATGGATTGGTTAGTTAGAACAATTTGGATGACTGAGTCCTGGGTCTAACATTAGTAATAAAGGATATCCACACCAGATTCTTGGATTAATCAACATAGGAAACCGGGAGTAGATACCATGCCCTAGGTCTCATGTGGTTGTCGATTTCCATAGTACTTATGCTTTCTTAAGGAACAACTCAAGCAGATACTATGCTGAATCCTTTAAGGAAGAAAAGAGTTAGAGTAAATACCATGCCTAACTCGTTGCTTAGGGAAATCAATAGCTTAAGGAGTAGATACCATGCCCTTAGGTTGGCGACCATTAGGTATACATGATAAGGCTAGTGCACTGATACATTATACAATTGGGAAAGTATAACTAGTGGTGGATATTAAGGCTCTGTGTCTTTATTATTATCACACACAACAGTTATTTGTTTCTTTTTACTTTAAAGAAACTAATTCTAAAACCAAACTTTACCAATCCTTGTGGAAATGATCTTGCTTTCGCACACTATACTATACTGTTGACCTTGTGCACTTGCAAGTAAAACGAGTTCGATTATCTGCTTATTAATTTAGGTATATTTTCGTCCAACAAAGAGATACACTAACCAAGGAAATTGTGATCAATGCTATAAGGGCTCATGATTTCAAAGCCAAGACGAGGGAATCATTAAGTGGAGAAGGGCTAATCATTAGAGGAAGGCCAGCAAATCAGAATGGCAGTAGCAACCATGGCAACTATTGGGAGAAATCAGAGGGTAGAGGGCAGAGCCATGGGAGAGCACATTCTAAACCAAGATTTGGAGGAAAGAGGTGCTTATACTGCAACAAGGAGGGTCACTTCAAGAAAGATTGCAAGAAGAGGTTGTGGGATGAGAGAGGGAGAAGCCATAGCAATAATGGAGAGGCTTCGGTTGCCAAAGGAAAACCGCAAGATGATGTTCTTGTTGTGTGCTCAAACGTAAGCAGGAGGCAAGGCAGCGAGAAATGGATCTTGGATTCTGGGTGCAGTTATCACATGTGCCCTCACAAGGAATGGTTCAAGAATTTCAAGGAAATTAATGATGGAAGGGTTTTCTTGGGGAATGACAATTCTTGCCAAGTGAAGGGGATAGGAGACATCCAGTTGAGGATGTTTGATGAAGTCACAAGGCTGCTACGAAATGTAAGGTATCTCTCAGATTTGATGAGGAATTTGATCTCATTGGGGCAGCTGGATTCCATGGGGTATACATACAAGGTAGAGGGAGGAAAGATCAAGGTGACCAAGGGATCTTTGGTAGTGATCAAAGCAGTAATAAAAGATGGACTCTGTGAGATGATCAGAGAGACAAAAATCAAGGATTAAGCAGCAAGCTTGATGGCTGAGATAGATAGGGCAGCCCTTTGGTACACTCACTTGGAATATATGAGTGAAAAGTGCCTGCAAGTTCTCAGCAAGAATGGTCTACTTGGTGGTGACAAAGTAGAGAAATTAGATTTCTGCGAGTGTTGCATTCTCGGGAAGTAAACACCGGGTCAGCTTCAACACCGGAGTGCACAAGTCTAAGGGCATTCTTGACTACATTCATTCGGACCTTTGGGGAACAGCAAGAACACCAACACAGGGAGGTAACTTTTCCTTTTTGTCTTTAATTGATGATTATTCAAGAAATGTTTGGGTTTATTTGCTTAAAAATAAATCAGATGCTTTGAGTAAATTTGTGGTGTGGAAAAAGTTGCTGGAGACTCAAACGGGTAGGGTAGTTAAGGCTTTACGAACCGACAATGGCTTAGAATTTTGCAATAAGGATTTTGATAAATTCTATAAGTTAAATGGCATTCTAAGATATAGAACGGTTGTAAAAACACCTCAACAAAATGGAGTTGCTGAGAGATGAATAGAACCCTTATGGAAAAGGTTAGGTGCATGTTAATTGGGTCCAGTTTACCAAAATATTTTTGGGGGGAAGCTGTGTCTACTGCTGCACACTTGGAAAATAGATCACCCTCTAGATCTTTAGAGCTCAAGACTCCTATGGAGATGTGGAGTGGGAAACCCTCTAAGTTGATTAACCTTAGGACTTTTGTGTGTGCTGCAGTTGCACATCAAAAGGATAATAAACTTAATCCAAGGTCTAGAAAATGTGTATTTCTAGGGTATGGTGATGGGGTTAAGGGATATAGGTTGTTGTCCTTAGAACTAAAAGGAATGAAACTAATAATAAGTAGGGATGTTATTTTTAATGAATTGTTATTTCCCTACTTGGAAAAAACTAACCCTGCAGGGCTAGTGAGCAAACCAGTCCAAAATTTGTGGAGCATTGCATCAAGGAGAATTCGGTTCAGATAGAGCAAGGAAGACAAGAGGGTTCGGACTAGGTAGAACCCATTGATGAAGGCCAAGCTCAAGAAACTCAAGAGGAGGCTGAACTGGAAGGGGTTGATGCAGTAAGTCAGAATGACTACCCACTCACAAGGGACCAGGAAAGGAGGGTGGTTTGACCACCTTTGAGATATGGGTTTGCGGATGCTAATGTAGCAGCTCCTTGGATAGAAGGAGAGGTTGAACCAGAAACTTACATGGATGCCATGGAGTGTAAGGATTCGTCAAAGTGGCAGCTAGCTACGGAGGAAGAAATGGATTCTTTGAAGAAGAACAACTCTTGGGAATTGGTGCCTAAACCAGAAAAATAGAGAGTTGTGGATTGTAGATGGATCTACTAGACTAAAGAAGGGAACACTCTAGGAGATGAAGTCTGGTATAAAGATAGGCTGGTGGCGAAGGGGTTTACACAAAAAAAGGCATAAATTTCACCGAAATCTTTTCACCAGTTGTGAAATACAAGATAATAAGGATAATGTTAGCATTGGTGGTCTAATTCAATTGGGAAATCGAGCAAATGGATGTGAAGACAGCGTTCTTACATGTAGAGCTTGATGAGACCATCTACATGAGGCAACCCGAAGGTAATGAGGAAGGAAGGCAGGGAGATTTGGTGTGCCAATTGAAGAAATCTCTTTATGTCCTAAAACAATCACCTCGGCAATAAAATAAGAGGTTTGATTCCTTTGTAACCAGCTTGGGTTTCATGAAGAGCTACTATGATTCATGCTTGTATTATAAGGGGCACAAGGTGGAAGAAGTGGTGATCATCCTCATCTATATTAATGATATGTTGCTGGTTGGGAGCAACATGGAGAGGATAGAAAGATTGAAGTCTAACCTTAGTAAGGATTTTAAGATGAAGGATCTTGGCTATGCACCGAAGATCCTTGGGATGAATATAATCCGGGAAAGAGAGAGAAACAGATTGAAGATTTCTCAGACTTCCTACATAGAGAAGATGATATCTAAGTTCTCTATAGAAGATAGTAAACCAGTGAAGGTTCCCATTGCTGGTCATTTCAAGTTCTACAGCGATCAATGTCTGAGATCGGAGGCAAAGAAGAAGGAAATGGAAAAGGTCCCTTACTCTAGTGCGGTTGGTTCAGTCATGTTCATGATGGTAAGCACTAGACCTGACATTGCTCATGCAATGAGTGTCCTCAATAGGTTTATGAGTAATCCCAGAAAGAAGCATTGGCTTGGGATGAAGTGGTTGCTAAGGTACTTGAAGGGAAGCCCAGAAGTAGGGCTGGTTTATAAGAAGAGGGGTAAGTCTATCTGTCTTGAAGGTTATGCGGATTCGGACTATGAAGTTGACCGGGATAAAAGAAGATCGATTACCTCCTACTTCTTCAACTTAAACAGATGTTGTGTAAGTTGGAAGGCTCAGTTGCAGCCAGTGGTAGCACTCTCAACAATCGAGGCTGAGTATATAGCGGCTATGGAAGCCATCAAGGAGGCTATGTGGTGCAAAGGATTGCTGGAAGAGTTGAAGGTACTAAAGGAGCAGGTTGTGGTGTATTCGGATAGCCAAAGTGTATTGCATTTGTACAAGAATCCGATGTTATATGAGAGGATAAAACACATGGATGTTCAGTACCATTTCATTCAGGAAAATGTTATGAAAGGATGCATCCATGTGGACAAGGTAGCCACGGAAGAAAATCCCGCTGATTTAGGCACCAAAGTTCTAACTCTGAGCAAGTTCAATCATTTCCTTGGATTACTTAGGATTGGAGTTGGTTGAATGATGACTTAAGATGAGTTTGGATCCTGAAGTTTTCTGCACAATAGGTTTGGGTTATCACTTAGACAAATGTAGATATTGTTGGAGTTTGTCAAAGGATTAAATGGAAGATGGAAGAATGAAATTCAACATGTTAACGAAGTGCACACCAGTGTGCGCTGTGGCCCAGCTCTTCCCAGGCCACGGCACCCAGCATGGAGGATGCCTGGAGGAGGTGTATGTCATGGCTCAGCCTCCCCCAGGCCGTGGTGCCCAGAAAGGTTAGGAGTAGAGGAGATTCAGCCCTGCTCCAGGCCGCTTCTTGCCCTGTTCTAGGCCGCAGCCTGAAGGCACACTTATGCACATTGGTTCAACCTTTGTAAGGTGCGTAGATGCATGTTCAAAATGCTCAACATCACTTAGAATTGATGGAGGGCTAAGGTTGATTGGTCCTCAAGATCTAAGGGTGAATATTGATCCTCAAGATTGGTCAAGAAGTTGGTGCACTATATAAAGGATTACCTAGCTTCAATCTCAAAAATAAATAACACATTGTGACATATAAGTGATCATCATACAAGAGAGTTAAAGTGCGAGTGTGAGAGTACAAAGACACAAAACACAGAGAGGCACTAGAGTAGATCTCAAAAGAAAGGCTGGTTGTAAAGAGAGAAGTAGTATAGATTGTAGGTAGAGTGCTTTTATAATAGTTCTATCACTTTCTTTCTTCTCTTCTTGATTCTTCAAGAACTTGGGTTTCTTGGAGTGGAGTTACTGTAACTTGTAAGAACTCATTGGTTTAGTGCAGAGAGTTCAGAGGAACTCATGGGGACGTAGGCTATTGCCGAACCTCGATAACAAATTGCTTATTCTTTTCTTTCTTGCATCGGTTGCTGTATTTGTTTGTACAAGTCATTCTAGACTTGGGTGTTTGGAAGACCATTACCCGGGCATCTTGAGAGGTGGTTTCCCAATAGTTTGTTTAGTCGGCATCCCCTACCTTGACACCTTAGAGAAGATGAAGATATGCAGTGAACAGCTTAGACCTTTTAATGCACCACTACACAGATTCTCAATATATTGATCCAAAAAGGTCAAGAATGTTACCAATAATGGTGAGGATTGTACCCTGCCAACACACATCGATGGCTAACCTTTGAGAAGAAACTTTCAAAAGCCTACAACCTCTTAGAAAGACCAAGTATGAATACTGTGAAGGCGGTCTTTGACCATCACCTCAATCTTATTCAAATTTTTATCATAATTTATGACAAGTTTATTTGTCATGAATATTTGTTTAAGTCCATAGAGTAAGCAATTGAGATAGGATTATGATGAGATCATAATTTTGAGACATAGTCTTCTTAAAAGTTTTTTTTTCTAAAATGTTCCTAGTCGTAGGATTCTAATTAGACGATTAGCAATCCAGTTGTATTGGTACATATTATGTTTGCTCAATTGGAAATGTGACTGATCTCAATATCACTTGTATGGTAGACACTAAGATAAGTATGTTGGTGCTCATTGGAGAATGAGTTCATTGAATATGACTCGACTTAAAAACACCTAATGGAGTATTACTTGCTTGTCAATAGGTAGTTCTCATATTATAGTTACACATGTGATCCTTAGACCTGAGGTACCATGGTTATCTTGTATGCAACTTATCATACTTTAATACTATTAATATGGTTTTATCCATGGATAATTAATTAGTAGTAATTGGGTATAATGAGTTTCATATGGAGGTATGTAAGTGTATGATAATAAATCTATTACTTTTAAGTAAAATGAGAGAACGTCCTATGTGATCTACAAAGATATAATTCGAGAAGTTCCTTGGCTAAGGCAGGGTGAGAATTAGAAAGAAGTTTCTAATTTCACCATATGAATTATATTATTGAGATATAGATATATAGAATTAATGCGAAGGGTTTGACAGTAATTTCATACTCTAATTAGCTTAATCGAGACCTTGCACGATGGAAGGATTGAATTGCACAGTAACTGTTGAAAAAAAGGTTCAAGTTTCACAATCAAATTTACATTGTTCGCATAGTAATGATATGCTGCTAGGTGTCACTCATTATTGTAGAAGCCTTAAGAATTAATTTAATAGATAATTAATTGATTATTACAAAAGGGAGAATCAAAAGGAGTTTTGATTCAAAATAAATTACAAGGATTTCCAATTAATTGGAAAAGGGTTTCAATTATAATTACATAAAATTTATGGCCTACAACCAGATAGTTTGAACCTAAAGGGTCACATACAAAATGGGTAATGTGTAATTAAAAAATAACTACATAAGTTTGCAATTAATGGTTAGTTGGACCTAACCCTAACATTATAAATAGTTTATGAGGGTGCAGAAATTTACTGGCACACAATCTACACACAACTTTTTCCTAGGATTTTAGTTTTTTTTTTCCACAAAAGAGAGAGAATTAATTGAAAGAGAAATCCTAATTCAGGATTTACTCTGTGTGGATGATCTTCAGAGATCACATAATTTTATTATTGTATTGAATTCAAGAACATAAAAATTTGGATTCTGGCGTGTTGGCGAACTCAACAATTGCAACTTCAAGGAGAAAAGAACACAAGGAATTAAAGGTACCGATTCTAAACCTTGATGTTCTTGTTCAATATATGCTCTATGTAGATCATAAGGTGATTAGGATTTAAAGAAATCAATGACAAATTTTAAATTTTCACTGCGTTTTGTACATTGATTTACTTTAAGTGGTATCAGAGTAATACTTATGATTTATATAGGACATGGTAGTTTATTGTTATGGTTGTAAAAGATTTTATCTTTAAATTCTATAGGTTTCGTATGTAAAATCTAAAAGTTTGATTAGGGTTTATGAAACCTTAAGTCAAGAAATTTAAGAAAGTGTTCTTGAATTGCTTATTGTCATATTATGATAATAAAATTGTTGTAGATTTTTTTTAAAATGAATTAAATCAATATAGATTGATTATAAACATTTTGGTTGATCTGAATATGATTCGGAATAAAAAAAGAAATTGTTTTGGGATGAAAATTTGCGTGAAAAATCCTTCTACAAAAATTGAACGGATAATCGACTGCCCCAGGAGGACAACTGACTGTGCCCTCACAGACATGACAATAAAATTGGGTAGAAACTTTGGACAATCAATTGCACCGTAGGACAATTGACTGTGCCATTGAGACCTATCATGAATTATTGTACAAAGGATTTAGACAATTGACTATCTAAGGGCACAATCGACTTTCGAGACGTGAAAATCATATTTTCAGGTTTTTCAATTTTTTTTTGAAATTGTTTCAATTTTCTTAAAAATTAAAACCTGATTGTAATTAAAATAAACTAATTAATTTTAATTTTCAAGTTTAAACTAAATTAATTTAATAAATTAGAATTTTTCTTAATTTTTCAAAAATCAAAAGTTTTAAGAATTTGGAGTTTGATTGGGAATTGAAACTCCAAAATCCTTATTACATTAGAATTATGAATTCTAATGAATAAGAAATCTATGTCCAATTTGGAATAAGATTAAGAAAAGTCTTTGGAAACCTAATTTGATTAGGATAAGAAATCTTATAATTAAAGTCACAACTAGAATCAATGACATTTAAATTTATATATGCATTATGATTGTATGTGTGTTCAAGAATGTTTGATTATGGACTTAAGACCAAATAATTGAGCTATTTAATTAGTTTTTATTTTATGTGATTGGATGCATGGTTGTGATTTTATGGGTTGTAATATTTAATTTTCTATTTTTTTGGATATGTAATTTTAAATGAGGTTTACATACCTTGTATTTCTTTATCTCTGGTTGTAAAATTCTATTTTCCTATTTTTTTATATTGTAAATCCCATTGATTTTGAATCAAAGTTTTTTATTGATTATGTAATTTAATTACTTAGAATAGTTTGATAGGATTGGATAGGATTGAGTACACAAGGAAGCAATGGAGACCCATTTGAAGATTGCAAGGCCTAATTTATGGGAGTTGGTAAAAATATTATAGAATCCTAAATTAAGACCAGTGATTCATTTAATGGCTCAAGTGAATCGTGCACAAAAGTTCATAATCACCCGAAGTCATATTTTATTTGACATTATATGAAGTGTGATATGTATATGATGCATGTTCAAATGAATGATGAGACTAAGGACCAATTAAACTCTCTGATGAAAATAATTGCTATTAAGTTGTAACAAAAAGATATTATGAAGGTTTTATCGTGGCCTTCCACCAATGTTGAGATATTTAAGATCTATTATTCTATGTAATTTTTGCCACAGAAGTGTGGGACTTATATTATGGGAGATTTATGATGCCCTATTAAATATATGATATAACGGGGTAAAAAACTAATGGGTCTAAGAAACTATCATGCGAGGATTCATTGGTTCAATCACTTACACTTGTAAAAATGGCGGGTCTAACTTAACTAGAATATATTGTCCAAGAAACTATCATGTAAGGATGGTATAATTTAGAGACTGAATGAATGATTGGTAATTGATAAGTGTTATCTACCTATTAAAGATTTATTATAGCCAAGAAACTATTAAGTGAAGCTAATTTAAACGAATAATGGGATCTCAATCCCCTTTAGGATACCCTCAAATGGGGTCTACAGAATTTCATACCGAGAGATTGTAGAATTAAAAAATAATAGTGGGAGGAACCAATATAATTAAATACAAAATCTATTGGTGGATAATAAAATTGAATATATGCTAATTTTTTTGTTGTAGTTGATACCAACCTCAATCCACTATCCATAATTCTTGATACCAATAGACTAACTAGGCCCAACTTCCTAGACTAGCTAAGAAACTTGAGAATCATTCTTAATTCCGAGAAAATTGGTTATGTTCTTGATCAAATACTTCCAACAAGCGTTGTTGAGAATGTACTGGAAGAAGAGGTTGATAATTTCGAGAAGTGGAAGGAAGATGACATGAAGGCTAGTGGCTACATGCTAGCTTCAATGTTTAATTAGCTTCAGAAGCAACATGATAAGGGTTAGGATGCCCAAAGGATCATTAATCCATGAGCATGGATTGAAAATGTTCAAATACATTGAGCAGTTAGATGGACTCGATGTTAGTATGGATGTAGAATTATGTAATGACTTGATCCTACAGTCTTTTCCAGATTCATTATCGCTATTTGTTATGAAGTATAACATGAATAATATAGAAGCTACTCTTATAAAACTTGTTAATACGTTAAAAACTACGAAGGCAACATTCAAGAAAGGTAAGACACTTATTATGCTTATTGATGGAGCAAGTTCTTCAAAGCCTAAGGTAAAAAAAGTCTCAAAGACGGAAAAAAAAAGCATTAAAAACAAAGGGATGTGACAACAAGGCTAGTTCTTCAAAAGCGAAGAAGAAAATAGATAAGTCCTTCCGTTATGGAAAAGATAGACACTAGAAGAGAAACTGTGGGGAGTATTTTGCAAGTTCAAAGGGCAAGCCTTTAGAAGGTATGCCTAGTTTATTTCTTGTTCAGATCAATTTGTTAATAAAAGATGCTTCTACTTGGTTATTAGATACTAGATGTGGTTCACACATTTGCAATAATTTGCAGGGACTAAGAAGAAATAGAAAGCTAAGTAAAAAGAGTCACCTTCCACCTTGGAAATGGAGCAAGTGTTGTTATATTAGCCGTAAGGAATTTTTACTTAGCTTTACCATATAGAAAGAAAGATCTTGGAATTAAAGGATTGTTTTTATATGACAGTTTCGATTAGGAATAGTATTTTGGTTTCTGTTTTGGACAAAGAGGGTTATGAACTATTATTTAAAACCTGTTTGTATTCCTTTTCTTTAAATGATAATTTTTTTGGTGCTAACACACTTATAAATGGTCTTTATATTCTGGAATTGAGTGGTAATATATTGCATATTGATTAACAAGGTAATAAAATGAAAAGAGATGAAATTAATCCCTTTTATGTATGATATCTCAAACTTGGTCATATCAATGAGAGTAGGATTAGGACTTTGATTCATTAACTATCGATTCATACCCAACATGCAAATCTTGCCTCATGGAAAAATTGACTAAGACTGCATTTAGTGGACATGGAGAAACAATTGCTAACATATTAGGATTGATTCACACAAGTGTTTATAGGCCATTAAGTTCAATTGCTAGGGCAGGTAATTCTTACTTCATTACCTTCACTGATGACCATTCGAGGTTAAGCTATGTGTATCTTATGAAGTACAAGTCCGAATCCGTTAAAAAGTTGAAAGAATTTAGATATGAAGTTAAAAAACAAACTGGAAAAGGTATCAAAGTTCTTCGAGCTAATTGGAGAGGTGAATATTTGACCAATGATTTTTTTTGGATCATCTCAAAGAGAATGAGATTTTATCACAGTGGACTCCTATTGGAACACCCCAGCTAAATGGTGAGTCCGAATGGAGAAATCATACCTTATTGAATATGGTTCAATCGATGATGAGTTACACTGATATTTCAATTTCATTATGAGGCTATGCCTTGGAAACAGTCTCATATTTGTTAAACAGACTTCATCTGAAGTCTGTACCTAAGACACTATATGATATGTAGAATGATAGGAACCTTAGTCTTAGGCATGTTAAGATCTTAGATTGTCCTATATATGTTAAAAGATTAGTTGCAGACAAATTAGAAGTAAGGTCTGATAAGTGTAAATTTATGGGATATCCCAACAAAAATTTGAGATATTACTTTTATCTCCCTAATGATCAAAAGGTACTTTTCCCTAATGACCATAAGGTATGCAAGATACAAAGATCAATTTATGGATTAAAGCAAGCTTCCCGAAACTGGAACATCCAATTTGATGAGGTAATCAAAACGTTTGGTTTTCTAAAAAATATGGATGAATTGTGTCTATATAAGAAGACTAGTGAGAATGCAATTATTGTTATGATACTGTACATTGTTGACATATTACTCATTGGGAATGATGTAGGTATGTTACAATCAGTCAAAGTTTGGCTTTCAAGAAACTTCTCCATGAAAGATTTGGAAGAAGCTTAATATATTTTGGGAATAGAAGTCTATAGAGATAGATCTAAAAGGATGCTTGGCTTATCCCAATCAACATACATAAATAAAATGCTGAAGAGGTTCAACATGGAAAACTCCAAGAGAGGATTATTATCTTTCTGGCATGGAGTACACCTTTCTAAGCAGATGTCCCCAAAAAACTTGAAGAGAGAGAGAGAGACAGAGAGAGAGAGAACATGAGTCAGATCCTGTTGACCCGTATTTGATTTTAATAATGACAAAACACTACGCTAATTGTAGTAACAGTTTTATCTAAGTGTTTAAGACAAAAAAATATTCAGTACAAAAATAAGAGGTAAGAACTCAACACTTTTAGAAACCAAAAGAAGACAGAAGATCTAGAATAGGCACTAAGGTAATTGAATCAACTGTAAATCTCTAGTATTCAATTACTTAGCTTGATCTATGGCTTAATTTACAAAAGACTTTGACAAAACTATAATATAAAAAGTTTTTAAATCAAAAACTGTTTTGAAACATGAAAACTGGTTTGAAAGACAATCTAATCGTCTGGGTATACATACCAGTCGATTGGGATATAGGACAGTAAGTTCCCAGTCGACTACTACTAAGGACCTAGTTTACTGTTAACTTCACCCAGTCGACTGGTAATTCAAAAATATGATCGTTTGAGAAGTGGGACTTGAGCATTTAATTCCCCAAACCTACCAAGTCAATGTTAAACGGCCATATTAACTTAAGGCTATATAAACCCACTTTAATGAGCATTTTAAAAAAGAAGATAGCACATTCAATTCATCATATAGCTAATTAATTCTCAAAAGCTTTGAAAAAATTATTATGAGCCATTTTTCAAGCTTGTTTATGAAAGAGAGATATTATTCATTGATAAAAAAACATTTGTTGCTATCTCTCTACCATTTACTTTATAGTCAATACAATTTATTGTAAAGGGAAAGAGTTGGTGTAACTCTTGGAGTGTTTAGGATTAAACATTTCGGTTGTAACTTCCGTGATGAAGAGATTATTGTAAGGTTTGTGCAACACCCGTGAAGTTTCTCGACTAATGATTAGTGGATTACTTTAATTAGGTTCCTTGAAAAGAGTGGACGTAGGGTTGGAGAGATTCTGATATTGCCGAACCACTATAAACAGAGTTTGCATTTTCTCTTCCTTAACTCCTTTATTTGCAAGCGTATTATTTGATAGTGTGCATCGTTTATCAAACTGTTTTAAAACGTGAAAGTTAATTACTAAAAAGTTTTTGAAACCCAATTTATCCCCCTCTTGGGTTCAAACCTCGGTTTATAGATCCTTTATGCTTCGGCAATAGGAAGTCTCATGTATGCAATGTTATGTACCAGAACCTATATCAATTATGCTATAAGTGATACTAGGAGATATCAATCTAATTTAGGTTTGAAACATTGGTTTGTTATGGAGAACATTCTTAAGTACTTGAGAAGGACTAAAGATTTGTTCATCACATTTGGAAAAAGGTGATTTGAAATTAGAAAAGTATATTGATTCAGACTTCCAGTTTAATGTGCATGATAAAAATCAACTTCTGGATTTATGTTCTCCTTAAATGGTGGAGTGGTGAGCTAGAAGAGTTGTAAGCAAGATATAACTATATATTCCACTACTGAGGCTGAATACATTCTTGTGTCTAAAGCTGCAAATGTGTCTGGTGTGGATGAAAAGTTTGTCACCGAGCTTGATGTTGTTCCTAACATTGAGTTCGGAGTACCTTATACTATGATAATAATGGGGTGATAGCTCAAGCCAAGGAACCATGGTCTCATCATAAATCCAAGCACATTGAGAATCACTTCCACTTAATTAGAGAGATCGTTGGAAGAGGGGACATGAGCTTAAAAAAGGTTGAATCAACAGAGAATATAACAAATCCACAAACTAAGGCATTGACACAACAACACTTTGATCATTATCTTGAGAAGATGGCTAATATATACATTAACAATTAGCTTTAGTGTAAGTGAGAGCTTGTTATTAGTATACCCTACAAACAAAAGATATTTGATGTCTAGGGATATTATTTGTTAAATAATTTTATTCAATTTGTTATCATAATTTATGACAAGATTATTTATCATGAATATATATATTTTTAATTTCATTGTCAAGATTAAGTCCATTGAATAAGAAATGGAGATAGAATTATGATGAGATCATAATTTTGAGATCTAGTCTTCTAAAAAAAATTTCTCTTAAATGTTCTTGGTCGTAGGATACTAATTGGGCGATTAATAATACGGTTAGACTAGTACATACCATGTTTGCTCAATTAAGGGGGTGATTGATCTCAATGTCACTTATGTGATAGATACTTAAACAAGTATATGGATGCTCATTGAAGAATGAGTTCACTAAATATGACTCAACTTTAAAACACTCAATAGAATTTTACTTGCCCATCAATGGGTAGTTCTTATGTTACAGTTGTGCATGTGATCCTTAGAGGTGAGGTGCTATGGTTATCTTGTATGCGACTTATTATTCTTTGATGTTATTTGACATTAATAGTAATTCGATATAATTGGTTTCATAAGGAGGTATGTGAGTGTACAATAATGGATCTATCACACTTAAGTAAAATGAGAGAATTTTCTATGTGATCTACTAAGATATAATTCGAGAAGTTTCTTGGCCAGGGCAGGGTGAGAAATATAAAGGAGTTTCTAATTTTACCATAAGAATTATATTCTTGAGATCTAGACACATAGTATTAATGTTAAGGATTTGACTGTAATTCTATACCCTAATTAGCTTAATCAGGACATTACATGATGGAATGATTGAATTGTATGGCAACTGATAACAAAAAGATTCAAAGTTTCACAACCAAATTCATATTGTTTGGGTAGCCATGATATGCTACTAGGTGTCACTCATGATTGTAGAAGCCTTGAGAATTAATTTGGTAGAAAATTAAAAGGAAGAATCAAAAAGAGTTTTGATTCAAAATAAATTAGAATAAGTTCTAATTAATTGGAAAAAGTTCCAACTACAATTACAAAAAAGTTATGGCATACAACCAAATTAATTTGAACCTAAAAGATCACACACACAAAGGAACAATGTACAATTAGGAAATAACTATATGGGTTTAGTTTGTAATTAATGGTTAGTTTCACCTAACCCCTGAGGTTACAAAAATTTGCTAGCACATAATCTATGCACAAGTTTCTCCTAGGGTTTTAGTTCTTTTTTTAGAAAAGAGATAGCTAATTGAGAGAGAAAACTTAATTCGGCATTCAATCTGTGTGGATTATCTTTAGAGATCACATAATTTTCTCATTATTTTAAATTCAAGAACACATGAATTGAGATTCGAGCATATTGGTGAATTCTACAATAACAACTTAAAGAAGACAAGAACACAACGAATCAAAGGTAATGAATCTAAACCTTGAATGTTCTTATTCAATATATGTTCTATGTAAATCATAAAGTGATTAAGGTTGATAGGAATCAATGAAAAAATTAAATTTTTGCTACACTTTCTACATTGATTTCCTTCACTCAAGATGAAGTCCCATATTGAGAGTGAAGAGAAATTTGAGATGATCATGAAGCAATGTTGTATGGACCCTTTAAAGAGAAAGGATGAAGACTTCTCATAGGATTAAACTTGATGACATGGGAAGATGGAGGAGAGGAGGGTAGCTAAGCCTCAGCTCAAATAAACCTTAAGATTCAAGCTCTGATGCCTACGTCATCCTACCAATGTTCAGTATTGTCGAGAGCATATATCTGCTCAAACAGTATGCCAAAGATGCCATAAAATTGAAGGAAATCTTAGGTAGCTATATGCCCCCACCAACATTTAAGGACCACCTTAAGTGAATAAATGAAGACCTGGCATGCTTTTGGCTTTTTGAGAAAGATCAATGTCGAATTAATACCTTAGTTAACTAATCATGCCAACCCTTTGACTATGAAACCCGCCTAAAAACGTGTGAGACTTAGTTGACTTGAAATGATTCCTCTAATGTATCACTAGCTAACATGTAATGAAGCATAGGGAAAAAATGGGTTCCAACTAGCTTAATTGATAGAGTCGATTGTCATTGCATAAGAGACCAGGGATCAAACCTCACTAATTGTAGGGTTGGTTGAGGGCTACCTCCTGTTGATTAATCATTTTTTTTTAGAAAATCATAGAGGAAAAGATCTATATAAAGTGAGTATAATGTATGGCCAAACCCTTCAACTCAACGAGCTAACCTAGGAAAAACAACATGCACGCCAAATTCTGAGCTTAAACCCTCAATTAAAATAATAACTATATTCACGACCACAATGGTGAAAAAATGGAAGGTGGCTTGTCAAGAATGTTTAATGAAGCCAAGGAAAAAATGTAAGATCTAAGAATAAGACTTGAACTAAAATTATAAGGTGTGCCTTAAACATAGGGTTTGGAGACTCAGATTTGAACAATGGATTCTATGTCACATATATCAAGAAGCATCACATAATGAAAAGTAACAAACATTTTTTTTTGGGAATTGGAGGCCAAGTGCAAGATGAGCCTGACTTAGTTGAGAAGACACTCTGGCTTAACAAGTTAACTCAAGCGAAACAATAAACTCTCAGTTCAATTAATAGCTTGGTTCAAGACAATGGTGAAAATATGGAAGGTGGCATGTCAAGAATGATTAATGAAGCCAGAAAAAAAAAATTGTGAGAGCCAAGTCCAAGACTTGAACTAAAATTATAAGGTGTGTCTCAAACCTAGGGTGTGAAGATTTAGATTCGAACAATGGCAACTAGGTCACGTAGATCAATATGCATAACTCAAAAGAAAAGTAACAAACAATTTTTGGGAATTAGAGGCCAAGTACAAGATGAGCCTTACTCAATTGAGAAGACACCAAAGGAAAACAAGACTTAGAGGGTGCTAATTCAAGTCTACGTTGAAATACTCCGTCTCCATGATTTTACAATGCATGTCCATAAGCATGGCCACCTCCATCGAATTCAACAGCTCCCTCTTAATGTGAGAGATAGCCTTTGTCATAGCCTTTGATACCCAGAGGACCCAAAGAGGTTCTATCTCATTGATAGAAAATTGAGGCATGTTGACATGAGAAGATACAATGAGGCTTAGAGAGCTAAAAGCTTAACGAAGAGAGGACAACCTTGACGTATAAAGAACCTCACCTCCCCGTTGCTCAAGGAATGATCAACATATCAAAAGGAAGTGTTGGGCTAGTGAGCACTTAAGATCTAAGAATAATAGAAACTTGCCTAAAAGGCCTTATGTCGGAGGTTTAAGAACTCAAGCGCATTTGCTAGGAGCACTAAATTCCAAGTAAAGGCACGCTGTGCTAAATGAAAACCTTACCTTAAAAATAGGTTAAAAATTCGAGCTGAAGGCACCATCCATCCCACCTTCCAAGTGGTAAGAATAGTCATACTCCACCCAAGGAACTGGAAAAATCAAGACAATACGAAATCCTAGACATGGAAGTACTAAATGTTACCTTGAAGGAAGCTCAAGAGCACTTGGTAGAGGCACCAAGTACCAAGTGAGGATATAATGTATAGAAAGAAATGACCTTATTTTAAAGAAAGGTTAGGGGTGTTGAGCCCCAACGAAAAAGTCAAGAGCATGCCAACAAGGAGATCTGAAAGGATTCACCATTCGAACTACACCTTATTCACAAGAGTATAAAATTTTAAGTCCTCAAAGCGTTAAGAAGACTTCAAATGAATGATGAAAAGAAAAGACTTCTCAGAAGGTAAACAAAAATCAAAATAAAGACTCCACACCCCTGTTATTCAAATGATTAAGGTTGACAATCTAGCAAATAAAGTGCGGGCCTTATGTCGAAGCAAGTTCTCGGACACAAGGGTCCAATTCCACTTTGAAAAAGATGTAACACTCGGTGAGTGTCTAATACTAGGTGAAGTTACATTCACCAACACATGATAGGAGGGCTTAATACAAAGTGAAGTCACGTCAACCAAACACTTGAACAAAAAAAACAAAATCCGTTAAGAAGGTTAGAGTGCTCAAAGACAGTGAGTACTTCCTTAGCTATAGGTATCCTAAAGAAGCGCATGGCTTATTTCGTACATAAAAATCAACCATTCAATCAGAGAACGATACATGGCATAGAAAATGGCAAAAAGATAAATTCATAAATAGGAAGTAGTATAGTAATTTTACTTTCCTAAGAGCAAAAGAGTAACTTTCGTACCAAATTCATCGTTCAATCTTGATCATTGATCATATCTCTATTCGACGATCCAAAACATTTGGATTCAGACTTTCTTAATCAGGATCAACTCATTTGACTTTAAAAATGCCCTTTGTAACCTCAAATCAATTTCGAAAAATAATATAGAGCTTTTCTCTCTAAAACTTTCTTTCTAATTAAAAGTTCAGTTAAATTTGGTTATCTTAAAATTGTTTAAGTACTAACTTGAATGTCAGATAATCCCTAAGAATAGAAAACTTGGGCCCTTACCAAATTTCTTTTCAGGTCTCAAGATAACAGTCAGTGATCAAGGTTTAAATCAACAGACACCCTGGCACATTTTAGAGATCCTTAAACGTGCGTGTGTTCACCGCTTCAACCCCCAATTATTTTTTGAGCATCAACTCAAAGTAACGATCATCCAATAAAAAATATAATAACTATCTTGACAAACATTATAACACCAATCAAAAGGACAAAGCAACAGTTGTCTAACTATTAATGCATTTGTTTTACAGATAAACAACAATTAAAGCACCAATTAATAAGTAATTTGGTTTAATTGGGCTAATTTTCAATTTCTTTTAAAAAAAGAAACTAGTTAAAGCACAAAAAAAAAAAAAACAACTTATCAATCCGTGCTTATAACTGATTTTTCCACCATTTTACTATCACAACTATATACTAATCGATTTATACCCCAATCATAGCTAGTACTATTTTCTTTAAACAAACTATACTTAATAAATTTCCTATTAGAGAACTACAATAGTTACAAGATTTTATTTGTTTTTTTTGTTTTTTTTTGTGTGTGAAGCTTTTCCTTCTTGTAAAGCATATTTGAAATTTTAAATGGTAGAATCTAAGATAAGCAATGGTTTTAATAACTACAATCTAAACAAAACAAAACAAGGAATCTAAATAAGAACTTATCTTTGTGGGATTCGATACGAGTTAAATACTCCATTTTTTTCTTTTTTTGTATCCGTTTTAAAAAAGTCAACCTACAGGTAAGCTCCCAACTCAGCCCATAAATAGAGTGATAACTCAACCTCAATGTAATTACTAAATTTGACTCAGTTTTCAAACCAAACAACTAAGTGTCAGTAACGGTTAGTCTAGAAGATATTCTTGACTTTTAGGTGATTAAATTTACTTTACTCCAAAATATGTATTATCAAATGATTTTTTTTATATATAGGCAAAAGATTATGAAAATTTGTTAGTTAAAACATGCTCATCTATAATTATACCAACTGTTTTAAGCGTTATACATGTAATCAAGACTTTATAACCAATGTTGTCTTTTTGTTTACTATTCCTTAAGTTAACCGAGGCCAGAAGTCACTGATAAACAAACCTAATAATGAAAAAAAAATAAAAAAGTGGGTTAATTTTGTTTCAAATTTAACATCCAGCGGGGCTACTTAACAACATTTATGGCAATGAATTCAGAGATTATTTTTTATTACCATTTGCGTCATACATTAGTATTGTATTTTGTGTGGTTTAATTCCATTGAGAAATCTAAAATTATAGTATATGACATAAGAAAAATTAATGTACATACCTAATTAATACTAATAATAAATAAGACAAAAAATAGAAAAGTATTTATTTGAGATTAATTCATAACTTTATCTACGTTTATGCATTTTGACCACTAGTAATTAATTTTCTCTTATCTTAGCTAGAAAAGAAGACGAATAAGGACACATTGGTCATCTAACCACTAAAAGAATACATAAAATACAAAACAATAATTATATGGCCACACTGAAATAATCAATGTTCACTTATTTCTTTTTTTTATTTTTCTTTATTTCTTAATGGAAAGAATTGTAAGCCCTATAACTATATAAAGAAGACTCATTCCCAAAGGATAAGCATTGGAGAATCAATTATAGCTTCTCTATCAAAAAAATATTACATAAATTGCCTTAAGTTGGTTTTCACAAGAAAGTCCTATATTCCTCCAAACAATCCCATTCAACAAAGCCAAAAATCAATTTTCATTTTTGCTCTCATTTTAGCATCCGCACACGAGAATTACGCACTAAAAAGCTAACCTTATATGAGGATCTAATGTTGCGCCATTAAGTTCTGACGCCAGAAACGTGATAGTAGCTCGAAGGTCATCGGTACGACAAGTCGTCAAATCATTTCTACCATAATTGTCACTTGGTAACATATAGTACAATGTACAATATGACACCTACATGTAGGCGTCTATGCTTGATTGTGTAGTATATATGGATGCAAAGCCACTAGCACTAGAGACGATATCAACATTGCAAGAGCTGTAACAAAGGAAAAACAGAAAGAGATGACAAGAAAACGTCACATCTACCTACTCTGGTAGAAAGTTTCATGATTTTGAATGACTTCTTCCGGAGTGGTTAGATGAGAAAAAAGTTTTTTCTATACAACACCACTATTGGGTAAGTTGTTTAGTTATTTTTTCCGTGTAATTATATTGATCCCATATATATGTTTAGTTGTGCTTGATTGGTTATTTAATTTGATTTAATTTCTTAATTTTGTTGTTCAAATTATGCATGAGTTGATTTTTAATATATTTTACAATATAAATGCTTATAATTCATGTTTTCTATTTTTTATCATATAATTATTATATTTTGTTTGATATAAATGAAGAGTTATTCTAATTTTGTTACCATATTGAATTGTGATTTAGATTATAATTTTTCTAGACTTGAATCAACCTACTATAAAACTTGTTTGTCTTTCAAAAGAAAAAAATTGAAATAAAAATATTATGTATATACCACTTAATATCAAGTTGAACCCCCTATTCTTAGTAATCTTAATTCATACCACGTTGCAGTAATTAAAGAGGAGTTGACTTTTCTTTTTATGAAAGAGAAAAGGAAACAAAAGTGAAATGAGTGTCACGCGTGGAAGAATAGGAAAAAAGAAATCGAGACCCCAGTAAATGTGTGAAGCCCAAATCTAATGTATAACTAATTGTCAAAAAAATATATTTCAAAAATAATTTAACACTTTCAATTACTCATTAGGTACATTTAGATTAGTAAAAGCTTTATTAACAACTCTAATTTATTAGTTATGTCAAGCTTCTGTGGAGCTAAAGTTAATGTATATGTTATTAGCAATGCGTTATAATGTTTTGCAAGTGATCAATATTGATCATATGTAAATTACACGTATACATTTGTGCGTGTATCATGTGTGAACAGCCAGGTTTGGACATTCATAAAATCATGATTCTATATAACACGTCATCTATTATTATCGGTTTTAGAAATTAACTTCTAAACAGTCTTAAATCATCTGTACAACCCACAGAAAATTCTCTTCTTCCATTTTTTAGTAAAAATAAATAAATAGAGATTTTTTTTAAAAAAATTTTAAGTATCTCACTCAAAATACTTCAGGCCAAGGTTTAACCCTTGGATCAAATTATATTTCCTTCCAGCTAAAATCTCACTTGACAATAAATAGTTTCAATTAGCAACATTAAGGACCACATAAATAGATTTTGTTGATTCTTTGATATACAACTTATTATTTTTAATAGCTTTTTCACTATAGAAAAATAGATTGATAAGGAAATTCATTACCTAACACAATTAATTAATCCAAAAGCATCATTCATCTAATCCTTGTCAATTATATGTAGTAAAAATTGACATTCAAGCAAGAAGACAATGACCAAGAGAAGAGTAAGAAAGAAAAGGAAAACAAAAAAATTGAGAAAGAAATTCAAAAAACCAGGCTTAAAAGTATAAAATCTTTTCTGGTACATTGCTTTTGAAGCTTCTTCTTCACGTTATAGAAAGTAGTGACATATTATGGAGATAACCTTTTTTCTATAAGTTATATCCCTTGAGAAGTCGCCCA
Organism: Bretschneidera sinensis; assembly: GCA_023935145.1. Taxonomy (NCBI): domain Eukaryota; kingdom Viridiplantae; phylum Streptophyta; class Magnoliopsida; order Brassicales; family Akaniaceae; genus Bretschneidera; species Bretschneidera sinensis. The sequence goes on along the minus strand of CM043700.1, from coordinate 105,115,312 downwards.
AATCTAAGAGAGGGTTTTTTTTTTTAATCAAACTAGATGGAGGTACCTTATCAAGTCTCCTGATGAGTGAAAAATATTGCATATTTTGGCCACTTAATTTACATTTGTTAGCTTAGAAATTTGTTATTTTGAGTTGTTTTCGTTGTTTTTCAGGTTTACAAGCACTGGGAAAGGAATTTCACTAAATTGTCAGAATTGCTCATACAGATCAGCCATTTTTGAGGATTAAACTGTATTGATTTAGGAAGAACCAAGAGATAAGCCATATATTCTTGGAAAGATCCGGATGTCTATTTTATGGAAAATTTTGTGGATTAATAAAATGATTTTTCTAGAGAAAGTTATGGCTGTTTTAGTAGACAAAAGTCAAAGAACAAAAGTTGGAATCTGCAGTATCCCACATCGGATTGGAAACACATTGCACTTGTGATGTTTCCCTATATAAGCCCGTCTTCACTTTGTCTTTAGTATGCAATTCCTGGTGCCATTTGGTGTAATCCGGTGGATGTCTGCTAGCATTTTGGTGGATCCCGAAGGCTTTGCTACCACGAGGGGAAGTGCCACCCAACAGCGAGTGGAATTTCTCCTATGTATAGTCAGTTTTAATTTACTGCTCTTTTTAGTTTAATGTTTAGCACTTTTATTATGAACTCTAGTTTCATGATTATGAGTGGCTAAAATCTTCAACTAAGGTTGAAGATGAAGCCTTGCCGTTGTTTGGCATAATAGTTTCAGATTTGTTTATACAATTCTGATGTTTTTTTAGTATAAATGTTCTGTCAATTATTTGAGTAAAATCTTATGATTGATTGCGTTTAAATTGTTCTGTTGGATATTCCATGTATTTCATCTGATGGATACATCAAATCATTTTTTATTAAATTGGATTTCCTTTGTGATTTGTTAAAAGCGGATACATTGGATGCTTTTGGTTTAATTTTGATATTTGCTGTTTTTTTGTTTTAAGTTGGATTCATGGAATGTTTTGATAGACTATTTTTAAAACATGAAGATATATACTTAACTTTGGTGGGGTGGATTCAGAAACCTTAGTGTCTTTATTATTAGTTTTAAATCAATTTAGTTTAGTTTTTATTTGTTTTGCAACATATAATTCAAAACTCGGAACTAGGTTAAGATAAGTTTAGTTTAGATAAAATTACATTTTCACAACGCAATTCCCTGTGGATTCGACCTCGCACTTGCACAACACTATATTGCAAACGACTCGTGCGCTTACGAGTAATTTAAAACTCACAACATCTCATTCCCTAGTTTGCCTTCTGTTACAGCTTCTGCAGCGTTGATAACATCTCCGAAGAGAGTTGTCATTCTTCTTTCCTTACTACACCATCGAGTATAGATGCTTACATGTATGTGTTATATTGGTTAACATAGTATATGTAACCTAGTAGAAAATAATGGCAAGACTAGCAAAGTGTGGCGGCGGTGACCTTCGAGCTTCTTTGATGTTATTTACATCAGAATTTTATAATCGAGAGTTCGATGATCAAAATAGGTTAGCTTTGTAGTGCATGATTCTTGTGTACGACACCAAAATGAGAATGAAAAGAATTTTTTTTTGGAAATTGAACTATGTTAAAGACTTGGTGGAGAAAGCTAGGTCATTTAGAACATATGGAATATTGTACTTTGACCCTATAATTTGTCTTATTGTACTTATCCCTTAAATGAGTTTTATTGATCGAAATACTCTCCCTTTCACTGCCTTGTGCATATTATGCCATTCTTCTATTTTCAATGAAAAAAAGGAAACCTTTGTGTGACATTAATTTCTTGAGTCATCCCCTCAAATTCTTAAATGTATGCAAACCTCTCATTTCATCTGAAATAGTAAACAATTTCCATTTAAATGGACAATGAAAACATAGTTATGATATTTCATGAAAAAAGTGTCGAACATACACAATGCACCTCATTGGGCAAGCATATATTACACGCTCTTCACTGGTCAAATAACATATCATACACCCCTCATATGGCTAATCTCATATAATAACACCCCTCATTAGGCCAATCACATATCACATGCCCCTCACCCAGTTATATATCACATTGCCCTTTTACTAGGTCAATCACATACCATATCACCATTCATTGTACCAATCATATATCACATCACCCCTCAAGAGGTCAATCATAAATAACATCTCCCTTATTGAGCCAATCATATTTTTTCATCACTTCTCACTAGGCCAATCATATATCACATTGCCCTTCATTAGGAAACATTTCCATAACATTTCCAACAAACCCATATTTTATAAAAGCATATAAAAATTTAAAGAAAAACTCAGAATTATCTTTTATTTCCACAAACTCATTTTCAAGCAATTGAGGTATAAAAAGTATTTATTTTCCATAAAGCTTTGAAATCTGAGATGACTACAAGATTGAATTAAAATCTCAAATTCCAATCACAAAGTGACAAATTGATTTATTAAATAATCCACACTCAACATACACGAATATTTATTATATATTAAAACCTCATAACAGACCGAAACGATAATAGTTATAGGATTCGTGTAGAGAAACACTCATCTCGAAAACACAAAAGAAGCTAGACTTGGTAAGTTAGGGTGCTAGTTCCCCAATCTATCCTACAACTTATGCACGATAATAATTCCATAATAAGAATCAAGCCTACCCTTAACTAATGTCATGATGCATGTATGCATGAATGCATATATCACGGTCTCAAAACACATCAACACACTACGTCACTAGTAATGTGTGTTGCTAAGTTATACTTGGTAGGAAAATTCTTGTTTCTCTTTATAGTTCAAGTTTATTGATAAAATTATCTCTATTTAAAATGGAAAAGTCAAACTTTATAAGGTTAAGTACATAAATAATCCTTTTTCTTTTTAAAATAAAATAAAATATACATTAATTTTTTTAGATATTTTGACATAGTCTCTATTTTTTAAAAATTTATGAATTTTTAAATAAATCTGTAAATAAGAAAAACCACTCAACCAACCAAACTAAACATCATAGTCCAAGCACAACTCATATCCTCAAATATTACACTCAATTACATAATTCAAGCATTAATGTATAATTTTATTTCACTTGGTATACTCGAGGACACTATAGAACCCAGTTCTACACTTTGAATTTGTTTTTTTACCTTGTGAGTTTATTTCATGCACGTATAAACACTAATTAAATTAGTTTCCTGTTTCAGTTTATGCTAGAATGTGGATGGCCTAATAAATCATATGAAAAATACTATCAATCATCTTAAAGCTATACATGTTAAGATATAATTTTCTACAACTAACTAGAGAGTCTAAGTAGAAATATAATGTAAATGGGTAAATGGAAGGGAAAAGTTGTTATTTATCCTCCAAGAATGCTATATAAAGTCAAGAGCAGCCCTAACCCACTCATTTTTCAACAAAATATCTCTCTAGAATTTTTGTTACCTCCTTTTCTCTTCATTTTCTCTCTCTACAAAACCTAAATACATACACTTCCATCCACTCCTCACAACACACTCCAAAGCCACTGGCCTCTAAATTTGGAGGGAAGGTAGAGGATGCCGGGAGGAATCCAATAGCACTAATGGTTTTTTCGGACGCATGTCTTAGGACACTGAGTGGCCCCATGCACTCAACTACAAATTTTTTTTCCTCTTCCTTTTTGAGCTATTTTGCCTATTTTTGAAGGTAGAATCTATATCCCTATTTTCCCACCTAAAAAGGATCTAAAACTTATATTTGGTAGTGGGTTTCGTTTAATTTTGGATTTAAATTGGAAAAGAATGGGTTTTTTAAAGTTAGGGTTTGAATTTTTATGGTGATTTAAGGATCTTCTTAAAACCCTTTACGTTAGATTATGAGTTAGGTTCGTGGGTAATGTGAAAGACATGTTTTCAAACCTATAAAAGTGTTGGTTTAGTTTGCATTTGATTAATTTCATAAATTAAGTAATTTCATTAAGAAAAACCTTGACTTCGTCAGAAATTCTTTTAAATTGGTATAAAGAGATTTGGAGGATGTTGTTGATTAAATTGGTTTTATTTTGAAAACCAAGCCCCACATAATTTAATTCAAAGATATTTGAAATCTTAATTCTTTTATATTTCTAACATAAACTTTGATTTTTAAAATAATTAGAAATTCGGGAGAAATTGAGTATACCCAGTAATCTTAAAATATTTTTACCTCTAACGATTTATAAGGAAGATTTTAAAATTATTACTAAGTAATAATGATGGGTCATACACAATCTAGGTAAATTTGCATCATATAGTAGTGCACTGTATGTGTGCGCATATTCGATTGTTATGAAACTGAGCATTATGTGTATCTATGTGTTAGTGAGGATAATACTAAAGGCAACGGGATTGCCCAAGAAGAGCTTACTTGGTCACATAACAAGGTGAGTTCACATTACTACAAGCACTCGAGCAAAAAAAATAAAAATCCTAAGATTTGGAATGGTCGGTTGATGTAGAAATCTATATGAAATGATTTCTATATTGATAGATTTTCATGTATGAATACATATGACTTGTTAAACACGTATACTAAAGGTTTGTATTACATGGTGTTGTTAACTAAGTGAGTTGGCATAGACTTATTGTGATGGGAATGTGAGGTTTGGAATGTGTCTAACTAGTAGTAGATGAGTTGTATATATATTATTATTGAAGCATAAATAAAAACAATTGTTCTTGTTTATGGATGTGTGTTGATGAATGTGATGGTTCGAAAAAAGGTTTGGTAGGACCCTTGAATGGTTTGAGAGTTGGTATCGGACCATGGGATTCCATGTAATTTTATAACAACTCAGTAAATCAAATTTTGTTCATTTAATAGTAGGACCCTTGGGTCCAAAAGTGGATGGAATTCTCATGAGTCTCAGATATGAGATGTTTCATATGCCAGTATGTGAGGATACATCCCATTTGTGATGATCGAGATAAGTAGAAATTCTTGAGATGATAACTGTGTGGTACTGCATATGTGCACGTGCATCTATATGTGATACTTGTTTGTTAGAGTAGTGAGAATGTGTAAGTTGGTACTTGTTTCTTGATATGGAGATGTGTAAGCTTAGCTTGTGAATAATGAGATGATTGCAAAATGTCAAATCCCCCACTTATTGAGTATGTGTAAGAAAGTTTAAAATGACAAGGCCAAGTACACACACACACACACACACACACACACACACACACACACACATATATATATATATATATATATAATTTATGACATGTAAAATTTATGACTTCGGCTAAGTAATCTCCCTTCACCAAGGAGAGCCTCGAGCCCTAAAAACCGAGTGATTCTTGACAAGCTAAAACAACGGTGTACATTACCTCCAAATTGAAGCAAAACTATGCTCTTCGATCGTATGTAACCCCTTTTGGACGATCGCTCAACCGAGAATGATCCAAAGAAAGAATGCTTTTCCTAAAAATAAAAATAAAAAATCTTTTTTCAAGGAAATAAGAAGGGGCATGTGATGTGGGTAAAAAATACCCAACTCTTTAGCATGGAGACACGTGTAGAAATGGCGTGATCTATAATGACAAGTCGCTCAACTGCCTAAGACAACGTCTCGGAGAAACAATTGGTGGCTGGGTTGTCAAACTAACCCATCAGGACGAGGTGCTATTAGCAGACTTATCTCATACGACTAACACACATTAAAAGGAATTATTGACTCTTTCAGAGCAACCAAGGGCAAAGAGTTGCTATTCTACCACTCTGGTATCCTTCTAAAAACCCTTCATTTTATGTTACCTCAGTACTCCTACTAACCTAACCGTCGAAGGGACCACCTCGGAGTACACAAACTTTGGGATACTTTTCCTTGTAGTGGTTTGGATACCAAGTTGATGTAAATGTAAGAACGAGGTCCAGACACTCCTCCTAGTCCTATCAAAGCACAAAGCTTTACCTTTATACAGTTGATAACCATAAATCTCTATACCGTAATCTATTACCTTTTTTAGGCATAAACATTTTTAGAAACAATTAGCATGCCTTGGCGGTGATTTTAGATTGAGCTTACCTTCTCAAACCATAAGGAAGATGTACATTTAATTTAAGGAATGGAATTGAGCTTACGAGCACATAAGGCTATCATCAAACTCATGTTTAGTCCTCACTTCATTGTTTTCATGAAATGAAACCCATTCTTTTTTGCCATTCAAAATGGTTGAAAGATGGAGAGATCACGTTGCTACAGACATTTGATAGAACTATCACATTGTATTCACCGTTATATTCATGTTTTAATCTTTCAATCATGTTCATGACACCTATTTCACTAGAAATTGTTAAAGCAATAAGAACTAAAAAACATTCGAAACGAAATGTATCAATATGCTTATAACTTCCCATTTCAATTCTTAAATGTCTCAGTGAAATACACAAGCTTTATTGTCAAAGTGCAAAAGTGGCATGACCTTGCTCATATATGACCAAAGTTAGAAACACAATGCTACAGAGTATTGATATTCAAGTGAATATGGTACTCTTGGGCCATAACAAAATTAGCAAACTTCACAACTTTTTATGAAGGTACACAAGCCCTTTGTCCTAACTTATGAAATGTTGGTAAAAGGAAAAACCTTGAAGTTGCCGTTATCTATGCAGGTAAGTGTCAGTTGTGTGTTGCTCACCATTACCAGAGTCTACCAATTACATAGAATTCAATCATTGTTTGTTTGCTAAACACTAGTTTTAACAAGCACTAATCATTAACTCGAACAAAAGAGGCTCAAATCAATATGTCACAAGAAGAAGTTATGTCATGCAGCTCCACCTTTTGAAAGGAACACAATCAAGATATCGACACCATCTGCAATACTGGTTTATGTTGATGCCCTGAAGCACAGCTACAAGATATCTAGTAAGTCTACATATGAAACAAGACAGAAGTTAATAGCAAGGAACATCATAGAAAAATAACAACAACAATACAAACCAGCTTGACAGATAGAGAGAAGAAAAACTCACAAAATACCAAAGAGAAGAAGAGAAACACCCCTCAGGACAGGCCTGCTCAGCTTCTCCTTCAGCTTGAAGGAACTTTTGACACCATATTCAAAGAAATATGCATAATGCTGAGCCACTTGCCTCAATTGAGGAGTGAATAACAACACAAATCCTAATAGAAATCCTGATATAAAAACTCCAATGATTGAAAATTTGTCCTCATACGGTAGTAATCCAAAGAGGAAATTGACAACGAAGAGAAAAAAAAATTAACACCAGAGCTGAAAACTGCATTCAAGCAAAGAAGCAATCAATACAATAAGATTAAGGGGAAAGAGAGAAACTAGAGGAAAAAAAAAGGAAGGTATAGGACCTTCTTGCTGTAAAAATCCTAGTTCCTTATAAGCCCAGAAAGCATAGCTTCAATCAATCCAAATAAAGCACCAGAGGAGCAAACTACATGGCTATTTCGAACAAAAAGAGCAGTAAACAAGCTACTGATAAAAGCAGAGAATATATAGATCATTCCCATCCTCATTATCCAACAGAAGTGAGAAACAAAAAGATAAATTAGGATCAAAAATCATTCATGACCTAGCTGTATTCTAGTTTGATCTTGGAAGTTAGGAATTATAAGGAAGCAATCCATTTGCATGGTCAAAATTCTTGCTCCAAGTAAATTCCAACAAAGATAATACTGCCGAGGTTAATGATAAGGTGAATGGCTCTAGCACGCAACCATGGGCATGTGAAAAGACTCCAATTGTGGTGATTCTCTACCAGAAAAATCTACTAAAGAGCTCCCAGTTTATCTAGCCTGCAACATCACAAGCATGATTTTGGCACCAAATAAAGCTACAAAATATAGCAATGCATCTTCATTTTCACTCTTCAGGGCGCTTAATTAAGAAATTTTTTTTCCTTTCTAGAAAATACAAAATCTGAACCGACTTAGAGGACAAGTAAAGCTTTATCTCATATTACTTACATGGTCAGGATCGCCCATTTTTTCCAAAAAAATACAAGCACCTCCATTTTATTTTTTCGCAGGATATATTCTAAATATCTTGTTACAAACAGTTTAAGCATTCTAAACATGCCGTTACTAGGATCACATTTTAGACAACTTGTCATTATTTGGTTGATTCAAGAACATAAGACCTAGGCCTCGACTGTAGAAACAGAAGCAATGACAAAATACTACAAATAATGTCATCAATTTTTTTTTAAAAAAAAACTATAGAGCTTAGTGTGAAATCTCAACACAAATTTCAGGTTGGCTGATGGCAGCAGAACAGGATGACCAAAATGTATCATCTGAAATTGACCTTTAAGTACTGAACAAAAATGGTGAGATTAACCATAACAATATCAGGCTGTGATGGTCTAACAACAGACAAAAATTAGACCATTTTCTTTTTTCCTCATTTCTCAAGAATCATAAGCAAGCATATCTTAAAATTCACTGGAGTAATTAAACGAAAACCATATCAAGATATAAAAGTCTCAAGAGACCCTAACATGACTAATTGGAATGCTTAAGGCAGGTCCATCACTATCTCCAAATCAAAATGAAATGGAACTACACAGAGCCAAACAAAGCACTATTATAGAATTAATTATAACAGATTTTCTTTACATTTTAAATTCTTGTAATCAGTTGTAATATCTCTGTAATTAGTTGTAATATCCCTGTAATTAGTTGTAATCCCCTAATTCTAAGATAGTTTCCTATTTTTGTGTCTTGAGTAACTCAAGGCAATGCCCAATTTTGTGTATATATATTCATTCCTAATCAATGGAAAAGTCAAGCCATTGTTTCTCAATATTCCTCTCTCTATTTCAACATGGTATTAAGAGCCTAATCTTCTTGGGCGTATTTTCTTCCTTTTTTTGCCACCAGTCTCCTCAATGGCTTCTGATGTGACCCCATCTTCCACCAACGACCCTATCACCATCCAAAACTCCCAGGATCCTTAACATCTCCTCCTTACAATCAATCTCTCCAATATCACCAAATTGTCATCCACCAATTATCTCACATGGAGCCTTCAAATCCAATCTCTTCTTGAAGGTTATGATCTTCATCACTTCATTGATGGCACTCATACTCCACCACCACCCACCGTCACTGTCAATGGTGTTGTATCCCCAAATCCGGCATACACAACCTGGAAGCGTCAAAATCGTCTCATCTTTAGCGCTCTCCTTGGTGCTATTTCCGTTTCATTGCAACCATTTATTGCCTGCACCACCACTTCCCTTGATTCCTGGCAAACCTTAGCTAATACCTACGCCAAACAATCTCGTGGTCATATTAAACAATTGAAGGAACAATTAAAGCGGTGTAACAAGGGCTCAAAATCAATTAGTGAAAATATGCAGGCGATAAAGACTCGTGCCGATGAACTTGCTCTTCTGGGGAAGCCAGTTGATGATGAGGATCTCATTGATCGGCTTCTTGAAGGACTCAATGATGAGTACAAATCTGTCATTGATGCAATTAATGCCTGTGACACTTCAATTTCTTTTGCTGAACTCCATGAGAAACTTCTCAATAAATAAGCATCTCTTCAGACCGCTCAACTATCTTTTCTATCACTACCAGCAACAGCAAATCCCACAGCCTTCCGGAATCATCCAAATTGGCATCCACCAGCCACCAATCCACAACAACCAGGCCCTACTACTGCGCTTTCTTCTCATGATCAACGCCAACATAAACCTTATTTGGGTTGTTGTCAAGCATGCGACATTCAAGGACACACTGCCAAACGATGCCCGATGTTTCGGCTTGTCACTAATCAGCAATTCTTGACACCTCGTCCTCAAGGCTCTCAGGGATATCACCCCTCCACACCTTGGCAACCATGGGCCAATCATGCTGTTTTCAACACCAACACTACTCCTTCTTGGCTGTTGGATAGTGGAGCGTCTCACCACGTTACGTCTGACTTGAGCAATCTCTCTCTTCATAGCCCATATTAAGGATCTGATGATGTCATGATCGGCGATGGATCGGCCCTCCACATCACCCATACTGGTTCTACCACCATGCTTACTTCTTCACGCACCTTTACTTTACAAAACATCCTTTGTGTCCCTTCCATAAAAAGAACTTAATTTCGATTTATCAATTTTGCACTAATAATCATGTTTCTATTGAATTCTCACCCTCTGCTTTTCAGGTGAAGGATTTAAACACGGGGACAATCCTTTTGATGGGTGAACCTAAGGATGGCGTATATGAGTGGCCGACCGCATCCCCTTCAGTTAACTCTTCACCATTTCTTGCATTTTCCAGTGTCTAGACCACTTCGTCCGAGTGGCACTCTAGACTAGGCCATCCATAATTTACTATTATGAAAAATATTGTTTCCATGTTTTCTTTACCATTGTCTAGTCCGTTATCCTCTTCCATACATTGTAATGACTGTTCATGTAATAAAAGTCATAAAATTCCATTTTATTCTTCTACCTTAACCTCATCCCATCCGCTTGAACTTCTCTTTTCTGATGTATGGAAATCTCCTGTTTATTATGTTGATGGTTTTCAATACTATGTTATTTTTGTTGATCATTATACACGGTACATTTGGTATTATCCACTTAAACGGAAATCCCATGTGTATGATGTCTTTATGCGTTTCAAGGCATTGGTCGAAAACCAATTTAAATACCGAATTGTTACCCTCTATTCAGATAATGGTGGCGAATATCAAGCCCTTGATAGTTTTCTCTCCACCAATGGTATATCCCATCTTACTACACCACCCCATACACCAGAACACAATGGTCTTTCCGAACGACGTCATCGTCATATTGTTGAAACCAGTCTATCTCTTCTCACTCATGCATCGATGCCTCTAACGTATTGGACTTATGCCTTTGCCACTGCTGTATATCTCATCAACCGTATTCCCACACCCACACTACATCTTTCATCTTCTTTTGAAAAACTCTTTGAGTCTCAACCCAACTACACTAAACTTCGGGTGTTCGGTTGCTTATGTTATCCGTGGCTTCGTCTTTATTCTCAATATAAACTTGACTCTCGTTCTACTCCTTGTGTTTTTCTTGGTTACTCTTCAACACAAAGTGCCTATATCTGTCTTGATCTGTCCACTTCTAAAACATATATTTCTCGTCATGTCAAATTTCTTGAAACCTCTTTTCCCTTTACCACTCAGCAATCCCATCTATCTTGTCCTACCCCAGAGATCATTTCCAAATGGCTTCCCCCGGTCCAAATTCTACCCATTTCATGTGGCTCACTCAATACGCCTCCACAAAGGGATTCCTCATGTCAACATCCATCACAAAATGCCCAAACGGTCGACTGCCCCTCCTCACCAGTCGACCACCGACCTCTGTCCACAGACCTCCCTTTACTTGGACCCAGTTCAGTTGACCGCCAAGAAACTATGGTCGACCGTTTACCACTAGAACCACACAATTTTAAGACTTCTTCTGCTTCAACCATAGCTCAACCCACCAATCAAAATACCCATCCCATGACCACTAGAGTGAAAAACAACATCCACAAACCCTTACCCAAGATGAATCTCACCATTGTCCTTTCTCAACCTTCAGACACTAAGCCTCATACTGTTAACTAAGCCCTAAAAGATCCCAAATGGAGACAAGCTATGAATGATGAATTTGATGCTCTTGTTCGGAATAGAACCTGGGAGCTTGTTCCATTTACTTCTCTGCAAAATCTTGTTGGATGTAAGTGGCTTTTTCGTATGAAACGGCTTCCTGATGGTTTTGTTGACAGGTACAAAGCTATATTAGTTGCAAAGGTTTTCATCAGCGACATGGAGTGGATTATTATGACACCTTTAGTCCGATTATCAAGCCCACAACAATACGCCTTGTTCTAAGCTTGGCAGTCAGTAGAGGTTGGCAGTTGCGACAGTTGGATGTTAATAATGCCTTCCTTCAAGACCATCTTTTCGAAGCTGTCTACATGGCCCAGCCTCCGGGATTTGTTGACAGAGACAATCCAACACATGTATGCAAATTAAAGAAGGCTATATATTGACTCAAGCAGGCCCCACGGGCTTGGTACCTTGAACTTCGCCAGTTCCTCATTGAGTCTAGGTTCACAAACTCTCATGCAGACACTTCCCTATTCATTCTCCACTCGGTGACATTACTATATATCTACTTGTTTATATGGATGACATTATTATCACAAGTACCAACACCAATATTATTCAACGCTACATTGATCTCCTGGCACAAAGATTTTCAATCAAGGATCTTAGTGCCTTGTCTTATTTTCTCGGCATTGAGGTTCTCACCACTCCATTTGGTCTATTGCTTACTCAAAAGTGCTACGTCACTGATCTCCTTGCCCGGACAAAAATATTTGGTGCAAAACCTGTTGCTACACCACATGTTACAGATGGAAATCTCACACTTCATTCAGGTACAGCTCTGACTAACTACACAAAATATAGAACAATTGTTGGCAGTTTACAGTATCTTAGCCTCACTCGCCCAGACATAGCATATGCTGTTAACAAGCTTTCCCAGTTCATGCATCGCCCGACATCTGAACATTGGAATGCTGCAAAACAACTGCTTTGATATCTGTGTGGCACATTGACTTATTGATTATTTCTTCATAAGGAAAATCCACTTTCTCTTCATGCCTTCTCAGATGTAGATTGGGCTGGCAACAAAGACAGCTATACCTCTACGAGTGCCTATATTGTATATCTTGGTAGTCATCCTATTTCTTGGTCATCCAAGAAACAGTGTACAGTTGCTCGGTCATCCACAGAAGTTGAGTATCGATAAGTTGCCGCTACTACTTCATAAATAAATTGGATTTGCTCCTTTCTCATAGAGCTTGGTGTCACTCTTCCTACACCGCCTGTTATCTACTGTGACAATGTTGGTGCCACCTATCTCTGTTCTAATCCAGTCTTTCATTCGCGCATGAAACATGTGGCAATTGACTATCATTTTATTCGGGATCAAGTTCAATCAGGTGCTCTTCGTGTTACTCATGTTTCCTCAGTAGATCAACTTGTCGACGCTCTTACAAAACCACTTCCACGAAGCCGCTTCCAAAAATTAAGGGTCAAGATTGGCGTCTCCTCCGAAGCTCCATCTTGAGGGGGTATATTAGAGAATTAATTATAAAAGATTTTCTTTACATTTTAAATTCTTGTAATCAGTTATAATATCTCTGTAATTAGTTGTAATCCCCTGATTTTAAGATAGTTTCTTATTTTTATGTTTTGATTAACTCAAAGTAATGCCCAATTTTATGGATATATTAATTCTTAATCAATGAAAAAGTCAAGTTCAATGTTCCTCTCTCTATTTCAACAAGCACAACACAACAAGATTCATTAAATAAACCACACTTAGTAGCTGAAAAGGAAAATCGAGAAAAAGCAAGGAAACCCACGTGGAAGCGGCAGGACTGAGCAGGGGCTTCTCGGAGTGGGGCTGAAACGAAAATCTCTCGAGCACCTTGGCAGTGCAGTCGCTGTTAGAGTTGCTCGAGCAGTCATTGAATCCCATGGTCTTCACAAAGACGACGATTTGGAGGAACACAAGAGGGAGATGAGCCATGTGTTGCTCGTGATTTGCCGAGAGCGGGATTTGAAGAAGGGCAACCTTTGAGGTTTTTGGTGGATATTGACGCCGAATTCAAAGGAAAATGGTGGTTCTTGGGGGTAGATGTCGATTTTGGTGTGGGGTTTTGAGGTGTTTGCCATGGGTTTTTGCAGGAAAATGAAGAAAGTGGGATTTTGGGCTCTTTACTCTTTAAGGTTGCGAGAAAGAGAGTGTGTGTTACTGTGCTGCAAGCTGGGTAGAGACTTTTCTCCTTGTACTTGTATTTTTGTTGGTAGTTAGAGACAGTAAGATTGATTTCCTCTCACTGGAAACGGTTTGGCTCGGCGGGAAATCTGTAACTGCTTTTAGAGTAAATGCATTAAGGTTTATTCGTAACTAGATCATCTCAACAAATGGATTCGTGGCGCAATGGTTGCGCGACTGACTCCAGATCAGATTCACGTCGGGTTCAATTTCAGATTTTGCCTTTTTACCCATACTACCATTCACAAACCAACCGCCTCTCTCTTTCTCTTAACCCAAGTTTTTTTCTCTATCCTCTTTCTCCCCGTACCTCCCAACCACCAGGAGCCGCGGTACGAACATCTTCCCTCTTCCATGGAAACGTAGCCGCCATCTCTGCAAATTCCCTCACCCGTCTCAGAGCGTCAGCCACCGGAGATCTTCACCGTCAAGGGTGTTCAACGGTTAAGTCGGTTCGGGTTTGATTTCAAACGAGTCAGCAAATAATCAGGTCGGTTCAGTTTTTTCTATTGGGTTTACCTGAAACAATTACCAGATAGGGTTATTTGGGATTGGATTGTTGTAGCAATTATGTGATGTGAGAGTTCCTTCCATGTAACGTTCTTTTATCGACAGTCGGGACCATTCACAAACCAACCGCCTCTCTCTTTCTCTTAACCCAAGTTTTTTTCTCTATCCTCTTTCTCCCCGTACCCCCCAACCACCAGGAGTCGCGGTACGAACATCTTCCCTCTTCCATGGAAACGTAGCCGCCATCTCTGCAAATTCCCTCACCCATCTCTGAGCGTCAGCCACCGGAGATCTTCACCGTCAAGGGTGTTCAACGGTTAAGTCGGTTCGGGTTTGATTTCAAAGGAGTCAGCAAATAATCAGGTCAGTTCAGTTTTTTCTATTGGGTTTACCTGAAACAATTACCAGATAGGGTTATTTGGGATTGGATTGTTGTAGCAATTATGTGATGTGAGAGTTCCTTCCATGTAACATTTAAGAAACCTTCACCTGCATCTTTCTCAATATTACTTCCATAGTTGAAAAATGACGAAAGTTTGTAAAAGTTCAAAAACGGAGGTCCTTTCGATTTTTTTATGCACTTTAAAATGATTTGGATTTTGAGGAGTTATGTGATTGTCACTTCAGATTTGAGGATGATTTTTGAGATCTTTAGAATGATTGCTTATACTCGATTTAATCAGTACAGTTGGCTTGTGGATCATTGGTCTATATATGTACATTTTAATTCTTCTTAATTCTAACTTCCCACAGAAAGATTATTATTAATAGTTTAATTTCTACCTTCTGGGTCTACAATTTTAAGCTTCCAAGTTTTGTAATTCATAACTAGCTAAATGCGTATCGTATTGAAAGAGGAAAACTATGTCAATTAGTTCCCTTTTGAAAGAAATAAAATGAAACCTTCTCAGTAGTTTAGAGCAACATGAGTTGGTAGTTGCCAATTTAGATTGTTGGTCGTCTTGTCTGCCAAAACTTGACCAATTAGGCTAAAAAAACCTTCACCTTCAAAATTAGCAGGTAAATTGATCTTTGGTAAGGAATGTGTATTGGAACCAACCTACAGGAGATGATAATAGTTTAGTTTGTGTATATGCATTTCATACTGCACTACGTTGATATACAATGCAAAAATTATGTTTGACTGCAGAATTATTATTTTATTGTGATTTTTTACACATAAATATTTGCAGCTTGACATTTCTTGTTTCTTTGAATTGGTTTCATACTTTTACCTGGATTGATCTTTTATCTTCTGTTCACATACTACTGCAGTAGTGCTGCATAATTGCTTCTTTACCGACTTCTTTTTATTTCTTTTATTGTTAAAACCCACGCACTTGCCTCAAACCCCTACCCCTTACTGCAGTAGTGCTGCATAATTGCTTCTTTACCCTCTGCTTTCACATTTCTGATCAATTGAGTCTTCCTCAATCTCAAATTTGTTAGTAGAAAAATCAGAAATCTATGTTTTTATGAGAGTTCATCCTGTTTGTTACTGGTGCAACAAAATATCATTCTTATTGAGTGCAACATAATTGCTCCGTCTAAGAATGTACTCTTTTTTTCCTTCCTTCTGTTAAATTGGATTCTTCAAAATTTTGGTTTGATGGTAGTTTGAAAATTGAAGTGCGAGTGATGGCAATCATTTGTTATAATACTGTCTACTTCATTTGGCTGATGATATACTTTTTCTTTTTTTTTTCTCCTCAAAATGTCTAATGTAGTAATTGAGTTTTTAATTATGCTGGGAAAACTGATGCTTTAATGGATTTTTCTTGTCAGGTGTTTGGCTTAATATTGGACAAACCAGATGGGGTTGATTCCTTAAGGTAAAGCAAAATGCTTCTCCCCGTCTCAAACACACATAAAACATGGATGGATTTTATTTATAAATCTTAGGCTCCCTTTGGTTCTTGAATTTTACCATATCAACTATGTAGTGTAATTCTGCTTTAGCTTTATGTAAATATGGGTCAATGGTTTAAATGTGATTCTAATTTCAGCTTGGTAGATATGTAGAAATATATGAAAAATTGAAAACTTTGCAAGTGAGTTATTAAGTTCAAAATTCTCCTGAAACATTTAAGATCTGAGGTTCCTACTTTTTTTTTGTTAATTTAATTAGTCACTATATCAATGCGCCTGAGACTTTCTCTTAATTGATTTATAAAATTGAACTATGTGTTTTGTAATATGCTTTAAGATCATGGCATCAACATCATGAAAAAAATCATTCTTATTTTTATTGGGACCTTGACAAATTTCGAGCTTAAGAAGCCAAGTCCATGCTAAAAAGGCATATTAGAGTTTGTTGGTGTTTTCCTGCTCTTTTTAAGCTAAGCTATGATGGTTGTTTCTTTGGTTAATTACCCGGATCTTCTGCTAGAGGAATGTAATCGAGGACTCTTTGGGATTGATTTCTAAGGGTTTCAACAACTTTTTTAGCACCTATTTCAAAGTGGTGATAAAAAAATTTCTTGATAAGTTGAAGCTCTTCTTTCTTTTCATTTTTAATTTTATTTTTGTTGACCTACAATATGGCAGGTGACTGCTTGATAAGTAGAAACTCTGCTCTTTATCTTGCTTGATGCATTTGGTGCTTCGAATTTATGAGAGTTGCGGGGTATAGATTGGATGTCTCATCTATCAATTGTATTGGTCATAAAGGGGTGACATGTTGCATACTACTTTCTAATATTTCCTTTATCCTATTATTATACATAGTAAATGAAAATTTCTTTTCTGGCTTTGATAGGTTAGCATAATGAGAGTATCAAGTGTACAGTGGTGGTATGTTCAAGGTCACAAATTTCAAATTATTGGTGGTAACATTTTCAATGTTGTAACTTTCAAGTATTGTGACAATGAATTTGATTTTCTTACACGCAATTAATAGAGTTAGTTTGGAGATGGCAAATGAATCTTTTTAATATAATTTGTCTTTTACAATTGAAGTTTGGTTATGTTTTTTTTTTGTAATGTTTATTTTTTCCTTCACTCTATGGTATGGAGATGGCAAATGAATCTTTTTAATATAATTTGTCTTTTACAATTGAAGTTTGGTTATGTTTTTATTTATTTATTTATTTTTTTGTAATATTTATTTTTTCCTTCACTCTATGGTAGAGAAATAACTTTGATATATAGTTTTTGGTTAGAATAATGAACTCCAAACTATTTGGAAATATAAAACATGTGCAGAGCTCGCGATATGTACTAGTACTATATATAAAAGACCCGAATTGATGGTATTTTTCATTTCAATTTTACCCTAAACCAATTTGCTTAATTACAACATAACCAAGAGCCAAAGTGATGGTGCTTTTGGATTCCAGTTTTACCTTTGATCAATTTTCTTAATTACTACATAACCCAACTTATATATCCTTATCCTTACTATTATATAAAAGCAGGAGCATGTTTTCTAAAACGACGTCGGGCTGAAAGTGATGTCGTTGTGTCGATTAGGGGAAGTAGAGACCCTTAACTCTTAGTTCCCGTTGAGATATATGAGGGATATATTAGAGACCAGTAATCCTCTAATTTCTTGTTCCAAAAACCCTCTCATCCATTTCCCCTTCACCGAGAGATCCTAACACCCAGTTTTCCTCCACACAGCCGCCAACCCCCAAGCAGACCTTTGACCATCTCAGCTTCTTCTTCCCCACCAACATCACTGTCTCTCTCTTTTCTTTCGTGCTCGAAGATCTGCTTGATTTGTTGCCACAAGAAGGGTACCAGAATCTCTTCAAGAAGGATATTTTTGCTCTTCTATCTTGCCCAATTCCATTGAAAACAGTACCATCTTCGCTTGAGCAAGATACCCTTCTGATGATTGCATAAGCCTCCCTCTCGAGTTTTGAATTTTTTCTTTCAAAACATATTTTTATTTGGTTGCAATTATTAATACATTTCCGATTTCAATTTTACAGTTTTAATGGGAGATCTTTCTTATTTTTGCATTTCAATTTATGGTTTATCTGAGCTTTGATTTACAAGATAGGTATTTGTCAATTTGTGTTTGGATCGAAATAGGGTTTTGAAATAGAAATTGTGAAATATCTGTTGAATTTTTTATAATTTCACTTTTGGGTTAAATCCCATTTAACTGTATTTGGTTATATATTTGATTTGTTCTGCAGTTATGAGGTGAAATAAAATTTCATGGTGTTTTCACTGATTTACTGAAGATTAGGGAATCATATAGATTTACCCTTTCTATGGTTATTCTCAATTGCTGTTATATGGGTGAATAGAGACTTGAAATTCGTGTATTGATTGGAGGAACATGTTGTATACTAATGGTTTGAAATGAATAATATATCACTGAAGTAATGGTGATTGTGTACATTTTAAAACTGTTGTTGAATGGAGTGGATAAACACTCTTTAGGAGGAGAAACTTTGTAAAATGGTTATATTGCATAATTTTTCAAGCTTGAACTGATATTGTTACCTTCTGGGGTATTATTAGTTAGATTTATCATATAATATCTATGATTTGAATCAGGCAAATTTCCTTTTTTGAGAGACTGAATCAGGCAAATTCAGTATTGAAAGATCTCATATTGTATGTCATAAACCTTAGCAAAGAATTGTTGCAGAACTGTCATGACTAGGAGTTCTGTTCATTTGCAGGAGTGCAAATTTAGCAGTTGATTGGGTGGTGAAAAAAAGCAAGAATAGGTTCCTATCCTTTTAACTGGGTTGCATCCCCACCTACTGATCTTTGTGCTATTTTATTTTCTGATGCAATGATTCTTCTTATTGAAATCCCTTTCAGTTCAGGGGAAAAAAAAAAGAATTGGTGGTTTGCAAACTTATATCCTAGGCATACTTTCATTGGTTTCTGTTATTTATTTTTTTCTCATAATTTTGAATTTTTAGAAAGAAGATTTAATGTGTAATAATGAATGTTATTGTTTTCTTTTTATATTCACAAGTCGACGTGTAGAGGACAATTCTTTAAACGTGAAATCGTTTGTATAGAGTTCCCCTCACCTCTATGGCTCAATTCATTCCACAGACATATCTCTCAACGCAAGTTTCTAATTTTTTTTTCGCATCCCTCCGCTCATTCCCTTCATTAAACTCCTTTATTGCATAAAAGCTTTCTTTCTCCCAACGTCTCTATCAATTTATTTCCATCTCTTCCATTCATTCCCTGCATTTATTCCCTTAAAACTCTTTCATTGCACATACTTCTCTCTTCTCTTTCTCTCAATATGCAAACGCCGAAAGTTGCTTGCAAGTATAAATGCAACCAAATTAATGATTCAATTGCCTCTTAACAGACGATTTTGCATCTAACTCTAAAACGAACTGCTGTACATGATTAATATCCATTCCTTGATGCACATCATGAAATTCTTATAATTCCTTATCTATTAGGGCCCTTGGACAATGATTTTGGTCTAGAAATTTTCATTTATTATGTTGGTGTTTTAGCTTCTTCCATTACCTCCCAACTTTTGCATGTGTTCTTGGTCTTTACTGTAGCCGCATAATTCAGAATTGAAGTCAGATGATATTCAATTTTTTTGTTCTGTTTTTTACTTTCTCCTTCATAATCCCATTTATTTACACCAGAAGAAGTTCTTCCCCGATTGAAGTGTGGCATATTGATCATCTATGTATGACATTGAAATGATCCTAATTTGCATGTATTCTATATGTTTGATAAAATGCCTGTTCCACTTAAATTATGTTCAATCTTCTCCTCTCCTTCGAAATTCTTTGAAAAAAATCCTGTATGTTTTATTTCCTTCTATGAAGTGTGGCAGTTTTTTACTTGATCCAGCCAGGCATGGTGAAAGAATCGCTACACTTCAGCAGTTAGGGTGAGTTTGAGATTAGTTTTTTACTTGATCCAGCTAGGCATGGTGAAAATATCACTACACTCTAGTAGTTAGGATGAGTTTGGAATTGCTGGGACATTTTCAAAAGTATATTGTCAAAGTTTTACGATAAAAATACAGTGAGACAATCACAATATAGTTTTAAATAAATTATATTGTTCAAATTAGTTTTAGTAGTTAAAAGTGTGGTAAAATTAGTTGTGAAAGCATTGTAATTATGTAAAATATTTCAAATATATATAATAATGATAGTTTCAGTATGATTGGATAGGTTATTTTTTAATATCTTTAATAACCATTAATGTTTTTATTATATTTCAAAATGTAGCGTTGTCTATAGAACTTTAGGAGTAGTTTTGAGAAATCTTTTTTTTGTACTGTAATATATACTAAATTTTATTAAACATAAAGTTTAAATTTCTTTAGTTGAAAAAGCATATTTTATCAGCTCACATCAATACGAATCGCACTCTTAGAAGGACAATAAAATGAGCTCGATTTGGGTGCTGTCCATTGCGGAAGTCGAAGTTTTACAGTTTGTGAATCTTCTTTTGGTCGCTTAAAGCTATGGTTGCTCAAATTTAACAAGATGTTAGATGCGTTTTAAAAAAAACTGGATGTTATATTTCTAAACAATTCTGATTAATTTTTTTGATTGTTGGATTTTGTTTTGTTTAAATGTTTAGGATTTTCTGTTGGAAATGGGAAGATTTCAGTGACATGATCAACGAAAAGAATAAGATTAAGAATAAGATTGGAAGATTACAGGAGGTTTTGATGATAATTGATTATTGCACGTGTTTTAGTGTTCAACAATAGAATCATCCCATCTATTTATAGAGGCTTTTGGTCGCATCTTTGCTCCCCTGATAACAGTCTCTTTGAAATTCAAGTATGGATAATGTTTATCTATATTTTCTGATCATCTCTAACAAATAATCATATATGACCTTATCTATTTGGGGATAAACAGTTTTGATATTGGTTGAGATCCCCCAACTGACAATAGATGAAACTTTATACTTTTAAATTCTAGATAAAATCTTTAGTTGGTTGAGTAATAATAACAAACATCTCCCACTTGGCTACTAAGCCAAAAATTCTAGCTACACTCTCACTATTAGTGAGATACCATATCAATGCCTTTTGTACATGCTCTCATTATTCATGAGAGGTTATGCTCTCACTATCCGTGAGATAACACACTCTTACTATTAATGAGATGTGACAAAAATATTCTTTTGACTATAATATTGCTAGTGAGGATATAAGATATTTTGACATCTTTTTTATCCACCACAATATCATGAATATAATGATACTACGTTTCAATGTGATGACCTTTCGAGCTATTTGTTCCACTATAAATCATACTAATAGGCACTCGATTATCACAGTAAATTTTTATTGGTCTTTCAATTAAATTTATATCCAAGTTTATAAAAAATTGTCTGATCATGACTGCATGAGTAGCAGCCATGCTACATGCTACGTACTAAGCTTTGTGTGTGTATCTTGCAACACATCATTGTTTCTTGCTACCATAAGAAACAGTTGTGCCTCCAAATATGAACAAATGTCCCGAAGTGGAATTTTCGTCATCTTTGTCCCTTTTGAAATCTACACTGGAGTAACCAATTGCCTCGAGTGTATCAGCTTAATATACTAATTTAAGGCACAAAGTACCTCTTAGGTACTTCAATTTTTAACTGCTTACTAATGATTTGGGTTAGGATTACTTTGTTGCCTACTCACCAAACTTACTGAATATGCTAAGTGTAGACACCCAATTTTGTTCCAAAATTTTTTAACGGAGCACGCGCAAGTTTCTATGACAAATCTTTGATCCTAGTGTGCCCAGACTTGGTAAGTGAGGAAATATGGATTTAATTGGAGAGTAAGAGCAATTGCAATACCCTTTTGTTCAATCCATTTAATTCACTTTGGGTTTAAATCAATTGAACTTTATTTGATTCAACTAATTCAAGACCAAAGTCTTCATTTAAATTTTGACCTAATCCAAAACCCACTAAAGCCCTTTTGATTTTTCCTAAGCCCAAACACTTTTGGCCCAAATTTCAAGCCCAAGAAGACTTTCAATTTTTAAAGGTGAACTTTCAATTTCACCCTCCACTTGACACTCCTTGAATGGTTCACTTTTCTCAAAGTAAAAGCTACTTTTTTATAACAAAAATTATGTCTCTCTCCTCTCCTTATATGGCTGGTCATAATGAGAAATTTTCACTCTTTCTTTTTTCTTTTTGAACTCACATCTCCTTCTTAGATTCCCTCATCTTCTTCTTTACAAAATGCTACTTTTTTCCAGACAAAATAAGAATTTTTTCACCTAAAAAGCAACAACAATGCATTTATAAAGTAATTGATTTTTCTCCCTCTTCGGACAGTCATGTGTACCAAAAAGAAGGAGTTTCTCTTCTTCTCCTTTTGCTTAGTTAATTGGATATTACCTTATTAATCTTCCACATTTTCCTAAATGTTAAATAACATATTTTTCTACCCAAAAAATCACATTTTATACCCCAAAAACAGCATCTAAAAAACAACAGTTTTTTTTTTTCATTTAAATGTGAAGCCTTTTTTTCTCATTTCTTTTGCTTTGTAATTACACTCATTTTTTCCATAAGCTTTTCTATTTTATTATATATAAAAAACCAAAGAAAATTGTGTCTTTTCCACCCTTGTCCAAAGCAAGAAGAGTTTCTCATCACCTTTTTTGCTTTATTGAAAACACTCCAAAATGTCATTTCTTGTGCACCTTTTTGCAAATCTTCTTCTTCACTTTTTTTTTCATCTCAAAGAAACCCCTCCTCCCTCTTCCCCATGTCCAGCAACCTAAAAGTTTTTTCCCATTCACTTTTCACTTGGTTTACCACACCTCACATCTCTAGCCCCACCTTTACACCCCAAAAGTGACATATTTTTCATCTCGAAAGTTAAAACTAGTTTTCTCCTTCTCTATATGACCAGCCATGCACCTTTTTTTCACCCACTATTTTGCTTCTTTTTTTTTTTAATCTCTTGGCCAGCCTTTACTCCTCCTATCAATAGCCCCCTTTTGCTAACACAAAGAAACCGACACAACACTAAGGCAAAGTAATGCAAAAAAGAGAAAAATGAGAGAAAGTTTAGAGAGAAAGAAGTGAGAAAATAGGAAAAAAGAGAGAAGAGTAGGAAGATCAAAGAGAGAAATATAACAAAAGAGAAGAGAGTGTTCAAGAAAGGTGAAAAAAGAGAAAAGAGTGAAACACAAAAGAAGAACTAGCGAGAGTTCTTCATCATTTTCGGTCACTTCTTTTTTGGTCTTCTAATCTTCATTGGAATCATTCTTCCAACTTCACTAAGTTCACAAGAGCACAAGAATCTCTGAGGATATTCCCCATGCGTGGAAATATTCCTTAGCCAAAGAAGGTTGCTTAAGCTTATACTTTTTGCAAAATAAATTGTTAGCATGATTCATGTATTTAAACTACCTTGAAAATAAACTAGATTAATTTGGCTCATTTAAAAAGTTTCAGCTTAAGATACTTACTAGTTTCTTAGCATTTTATTTATCACTAGTTATATGTCTTTCTTTAGTCATCTACTAGTCATATATAGTTTCTTTGTTAAATGCAACGTTAAGTTAACGGTAGTTTTAAAGTTCTTTCATTTAGTTTAGTACCTTAAGAATTTTTATGTTCTCTAAGTTAGATGTTTTATTTTAAGTTGTTATTAATTACATGTGAACTTTAATTCTTTAAGAAGAATTTTGGGCCCCCTTGGTCCTTGTTAATTTTGGGCCCCTTTTGGCCCATTAAAAATTTTACTAGTTACTAGTTATTTTGAATCCCATCTTTAAGGTAGTTTAGTTTAAATCTATTTAGCTTAATTTCTATTTTTTTTAACTCGTCTAGTTTAAAATAGCTTAGTTTAATTCATTCAATTTAGTTTTCAAGTTCAATTCATCTAGTTTAAAATTCTTTAGTTTCAATCCATCTAGTTTAACTTACATAATTAATCCACCTAGTTTAAATGCACGCACTTTGATTTACTTCTCATTTATACTTTGCAAGTAGTTTTAATATTTTTTTTCTTCATAGTCAAAGCAATTTATTTTCTTTATATACTTGCTTTTACCGCATTACTTTAAAGTTAATATTTGGTGTTGCTTTGTTTGAATAAAAATTGCACAATGTATGCTTGGTTTTATTAATAGTGTATGATAATAATACTTGAATCAAAATTTCAATTAATTTTTTTGAAACACAAAGGGCTAGACTTTGGTCTAGGTAAGAGAGAGAGCTTTAAATCCTCACTCTTTTGCACCCAAATCTCTCGAGTTTTGAAATTTCTCATGTAGACCAATGACAAAGGATTTGACCCCCTTCAAGGTCAAATGACGGCTCCTTACCCGTCATCCTTTCTTTGTGATTAGATGACAAACAACCTTACCCCTTGCCAAGGATTAACCAGTTGGTTGATGCGACTTTGGGTTACGAAATGTTGAGTTTCATGGATGCGTACTTCGGATACAATCAAATCAAAATGTATGAACCAAACCAACAAAACACAATATGCATAACTGAAAAAGGAATCTATTGCTATAAAGTAATGCACTTTGGACTCAATAACGCATGCACAACTTACCAAATGCTAGTGAACAAGCTCTTAAAGAATCATATCGATTAAAACATGGAAGTTTATGTGGATGACATACTAGTTAAAACCATACAAGCAACTGACCATATAACTTATCTATAAAAATGGTTCTCCACCCCGAGGAAACACCAAACGAAACTGAACCTTGCTAAGTGCGCCTTCGAACTCACCTCTAGGAAATTTCTTGAGTTTATGGTGACCCAAAGAGGAATAGAGGCTAACTTGGAATAAATTAAAGCCATTTTAGATATGGAAGCACCCCGAACCATAAAGGAAGTGCAAAAGCTCAAAGGATGAATCACTGCCCTAGGTCGATTCATGTCCAGGTTTGCAGAAAAGTATTTACCTTTCTTCAAAGCACTAAAGAAGATCAAAGAATTTGAATGGAAAGATGACTGCTAATGTAATACCCATGTTCTTGAATAAAGAAATAATTCGATAGATATGACATGAAATTAAAACAATATATATATATATATATATATATAATTTATTATTGAATAAAATAATTCTTTTGAAAAAAAAGGAGAAGACACTTGGATGAAACGTCCAGGTGTGTTGCAAAAAAAAAAAAAAAAGGTAAAACAGTGCAAGACACCTCAAGTGTCCAGGTGTGGCATGCAAGTCTCAGGTGTCTTGTATGTAAGACACTTAAGAGGAACAAAGTGGTGGACAGTTTGGATTATATATAAAAACGGTTTTTATTTGTTTTATTTTATTAATTCCTACCAAATCCCATTTGGTTTCCTTCTTTCTTCAATTCAAATTATTCTATTTCTTTAAACACTTGGGGACACAAAGAAAAGTTGAAAGATTAAAATTTTAAAGAGGTTTACAGAATAATTTTAAAGAGATTCGAGGGAAGCTCTAAGAAAAACAAAAGATAATAATGTGAATTTTATTTTTGAAATTTAGCGTACATGAAAATACCTGAAATTTGATGTAGAAATTTAAAGGGTATGAATTATGGAAGAATTGAAGAATAAATCAAAAATTTTAATATAAATGTTATGTCAGGTGTTGACGATCAGTAATTGGGTGAAATTGCTAAAAGGAGCAGGAAAGACAAGGAAGTGATCCATGGGTAGCTTTAAGTGCTACATGGTGAGTTAGATTTACTTTCAGTAATCGAGATAAATATAAAATATAAAGTGGTGATATTTGAATTAATTATTGAACTACAATAATTGGATGATATATGAAAGTTGGTTGATTTATATTATATGAATAATTGATATGTTCAAAATTTATTATATGAGAAGTAATATTAATGAAATAATGAGTTAATGAAATATATAATGAAAGGATAAATGAAATTCTTGACAAGCTATGATTGATAATTTGATATGATATATGAGGAGATAATTTAATGAATATGATAAAAATAATAATTTTGAGAAAGAGTTGGATAGGTAAATTGAATGTTTGAGTGTATGTTTGTTTTCATATTATTGTTCATATGCATAAAATAAAAGACTAGGAAGGCAGCTGGTCTGTTTGTTTTCATATTATTGTTTATATGCATGAAATAAAAAGAAATGGGAAGATAGCCGGTCTAAATGAAAATAAAAGAACTGGGAAGGCAGCCGGTCTAAATGAAAATAAAAGAACCAGGAAGGTAGTTGGTCTAAATGAAAATAAAAGAACTAGGAAGGCAACCGGTCTAGCTGAAAATAAAAGAACTGGGAAGGCAATCGGTTTAGCTAAAAATAAAAGAACCGAGAAGGCAGTCGGTTCAGCTGACAATAAAAGAACCGGGAAGGCAGTCGGTCTAACTGAAAATAAAGAACCGAGAAGGGAGCCGGTCTAAGCTGAAACATGTCGACATGTGAGAAAACGTTCCCAAATGATAACACAAAATGATTTGATAATTTAAATTCATTCATTGCATTTGTTTTAAATATTGATTATTATTGCATGAGATGCTAAAGTATCATTCTTGATTGTGAATTTATTAATAGAAAAACGAGTCTCACAGATAGACAAATATGATGAGAAAGAAATATGACAATATAATATGATAAAAATTTATTTGATTGATTGATTATATGCTTTGAACCTCATAACAAGGTAAATAATGATGTTAAATTGATAATCTCAAGATGATTAAATATATGAGAAGAAAATTTGATATATTTGATGATTAATTTAAGATGAGATTGATAAATGGTTGAAATTATAATAGGATGTTATTATTGATTTTTATGAGATAATAGATGATTGATTATGGGAAGATTATTTGAAAGATTGAATGATTATTTATAAAGAAATAGATTATTTATATTGGTAAATTAGAAAAGATTGAATTATAAGATGTGACTGGAAGTATATAATCGAATACCTCTAGTAAATTTAATTTACTGAGCTTGTGAAGCTCACTCCTCATTGTTGAAAATTTTTAGGCAGCGAGCAGGACAAATAGAGTTTAGAGCTGATAACAGAGAAACTATCTTAAGTAAGTCTCATGGTATATGTATAGAAAAGTTTGTAAGAAAGAAAAAAGAAAATTTTGTAATAAAAATCTTTTCATGAATTTTGTTATATGTATATATTGTTTCTGGAAAGAGGATGATGAGGTATCTTGTATGAGAAAAGTTAAGAATTGGATGAAATTTGTAATTTCAGTTGATGTATTTTTGTGTTGTTGCATATATATGTCGTGCTAGGATTTCAAAATGTGACGACACTGTCTCGGGGGTGGCCAACCTGGAATGGGTCGTTACAACTAATCCTCGTTCAATAAGTTGAAGAGGTATCTAAGTTCGACTCTCCTCTTGACCAAACCGAAAGAATGAGAAGAATTGTTCTAATATCTAGTTGTGAGTGAAGCGGCCGTGGCTTTAGCTCTGGTTAGGGAAGAAGATAAGATCCAAAAGCCAATCTATTATGTAAGCAGAGTCTTATAGGTTGCCGAAGTGAGATATCAGCCCATAGAGAAACTGGCCTATGCGGTAGTCAATTCAGCCAGAAAATTAAGGCCATACTTTTAAGCCCATCAAATCACCATGCTGACAGACCATTCCCTTCATCAAGTCCTCTAAAAGCTTGACTTCTCAAGGAGGCTTGTAAAGTGGTCAATAGAGTAGGAAAAGTTCGACATTCAGTTCAAGCCCTGACCAACCATTAAAGGCCATTCTCTGACGAACTTCATTATCGAATGTACATTCTCCCAACAAACCCGTGAAGAAAGATCTTGCCATACCTCCCCTCGAGCCCCTTTTATTGAAACTTTATATGGATGAATCTTTAAACTCATCAATTAGCAGCACCGAACTCATCCTAATCAGCCCCTAAAGACTTTACAATCTAGTACAAACTTTAGTTCGGATTTAAAGCTTCTAACAATGAAGTCGAATATGAAGCTCTCTCAGTCGGGATGAGATTGGCAAAATCGCTCATGGTGAAAGCCCTCAAAATCTTCAATGATTCTCAGTTGGTGGTAAACAAAGTTTCTGAAGATTACAAAGCAAAGGGGGGAGAACATGATCAAGTACTTAGAAAAGTAAGGGAAATGAAAGGCCAATTCGAGCAAGTGAAGATCGTCACGGTACCCATATCGAAAAATGCCAGAGCTGACACCCTTGCACAAATCGTATCCTCTAAATATTTGGATCTTCCTCAGACAGTGTATGTTGAACTCCTATCCAGCCTAGGTACAAAAAGTGCTAGAGTGGTGAACATTTAAGAATCACCAAATTGGATGACTGAGATCGTAAGATACCTGGAAGATGAAGTGCTCTCGAAATCCTGAGTCGAGGCAAGAAAATTAGCTTACAAAGTGGCCAAGTACTGTATGATCGACGAAAACCTATAGAAACGATCCCTCACTTTGCCCTATCTCAAATGCCTCACTCTAGGAGAAGCTAACTACTCGCTTAGGGATATTTATGAGGGGGTTTGTGGAAACCACCTTGATGTCAAGATGCCAGGGTATAAAATCTTGAGACAATGCTACTATTGGCCAAAAATGAAAGATGACGAGGTTGACTTCGTCAAGAGGCGTGTCCAATGTAAAAAATTGTCACCCATCCCGCGAAGACCACCATGCAACCTAACTGTCATCACGAGCCCCATACCTTTTACCATGTGAGGAATCAATATCTTAGGACCATTTTAGATGCTCCGGGATAATTAAAACACATGACTATAGCCACTGATTACTTCACCAAATGGGCCAAAGCGAAACTGTTGGAAAAAATCACCATGGCAAAGGCATAGAAATTCATATGGAAATCCATAATTTGCAAGTTTGACATCCTTAGAGTATTAGTCACTGACAATGGGAAATAGTTTGATAGCACCCAACACACAGTCGAATATAGGTTCTCATCGATAAGGTATCCACAAGCTAATGGATAGATTGAGGTAACAAACAGAAAGATACTGCAAACTTTGAAAAAGAAGTTGGAGGACGCAGAAGGATTATGGTATCAAGAAATCTATCATGCATTTTGGGCCTACAGAGCAACACCTAGGGAACCCACTGGCGAAACATCCTTCTTTCTAGCCTTCAGATCCGAAGTCATCATTCCAGTTGAAATAGAGCAATCTTCTCTCAAAGTCCAAATGTTCAAAAAAAGCAAAACGAATAGGAACTAAGAATGGATCTGGATTTAATAGAAGGAACTCAGGACAAAGCTCTGTTTAAGCTTGACACATACAAACAGTGCACCATCAGGTACTTCAATTCAAGGGTTAAGGTAAGGCCATTCAACTAGGACACCTGGTCTTGCGAAAGCAAGAAATTTCAAATTTGAGGCAGATGGGAAAGATGGCACCAAACTGGAAAGGTCCTTACAAGATCGAGAGGGTGATTAGACCTAAAACTCTTGAACTAGAAACAATGGAATAGAACTCTAATTTTGCTAAAGGGGAACGCAAAAAACTTGCACAAATTTTATCAGTAAAATAAAAATGTAATCATCATGAAGGATGTAGCAATGAAATCAAAATAAATGATTTCATTGATAACGAATTTCGTACAAATACAATTTCATTTTTTTTAAGTGAGAGAAGAGAGAGAAAGGCCAACAATCATCTAAATCAACATTTTTATCACCAATCTCTTCGAGCTGACCATTGGCTCCTCCGAGGACCTCATTAGTAGAAGTTTCTTCGAAGTCATCAAGAATCTCCAAGTTATCCCAATCGAAATCTAGAAAGATTTTCACTCCAGCTATTTTTGCTGCTTCGAAGCCACTCAAAAAGAACTCTGAAGACTTATTGAGAACTTCTTGCGTAAACTCCTTAGACTTCTTAAAGACCTCCACGACGGAAGTCCCCGTAGTTGCCAACCATACTCTAAACTTTTTCTCTATCTTATTAGCCTCTATCAAGCCTTTTTAAAACATATTCTCATTAGCAGCAAGTCTGGTTAAGGCATACGATCTTATTGACTCACTCCGAAAAAGAAAGAAGAGAGCTCATAAGGCAAAAAGTAGTCTTTTAAGTAAAAAAGTTTACCGTCTTTCTGATTGAGCACTTGACGAGGCAAGAGTAAATTGATCAAGTATGGGATTCACGTTTACCAATGCTGATTATCCACTGGAAAAGACTTGATGAGCTCATTTCTCGAAGAAACCTAGGCTAAGAAAAATTTCTCCTTAGCTTTCAAGTGGGATTTTTCACTCTCAGGAAGGCCAATAAGCTTTTTGTCCTTGATCCCACGTTGCATGAGAAATTCGCGCTCCGTCCAAAGATCTATAGTCATCTTATTGAAAGACACCAGAGTATTTCTGGCAATAATGGTACATCCTCCAGTCTATACCAAAAGGCAACAATTAGAAAAAAAAAAAGCTATAAAACTCGAAAAAAAAAATACCAATGCTCACCCTATAACAAGTATAAAAAAGATTTTGTATTGTCTTCAGGATGGCCAGACCAATGAGATCATTCTCATCATTTTGAAAATACTATGCCCTACAAAAGCTTGGCAATGAAGATAGTACTCTTCATGGCTGAATCTTCAGCCGTTATTCCCCAACCAAGAGAACAAGTATCAGAGCTCGACCAAGTAGCCTCAGCTGAACTAAGAGGATGCTCGATAGTTGGAACCACCTTTTGACTGAGCAAAATAGTAAAAAAAGTGGATGGCTGAGAAGCTTTTTGACCGAAGTCCTTGAAGCATATTTCTTCTTGGCTGGAGGAGCATCATCCACCTTGGATGGAACATCAAACAATCTCATTTTTTTTTGCCCCTCATTTTTGGAGGAGGTAGGGGTTGGGATAGAGCCGGAGTCGTAGGTGCCTTGATCTTTCCAGAAGTAGCATCCTCTTATCTCTCGAACTCAGCACCTTCATGAACCTTCTTTGCCTCAAAAGTGGTCAGTGGAACGTCAGCTACAAAGAAAACTAAAAATCAGAAGCTGAGCTCATCCACAACCATATAACAATAGAAATATGACACTTACCTTAGGGATGATAAATGTTATATGTATGTACATGTTTGCACTAGACTTGATATTGCTTTTACAATAGATCTTCTTGGTCGATATCAATCTAATCTAAGTGAGGATCACTAGATAGTTGCCAAGAGGTGATGAGGTACTTGAAGAAGATAATATATTTTAAACTTGTTTATCGTAGAGCTGAAAATCTTGAGCTAGTGTGTTATACATATTCAAACTTTGTTGGTTGTGAAGATGATAAGAGGTCCACATTGAGATTTGTGTTCATGCTAGCTGGAGGAACGGTCTTTTGGAGAAGTGTCAAACAAACACTTATTATTCATTTTACTATGCACACTAAGTTTATCGCCTGTTTTGGAGCTACAACTCAAGCTATTTGGTTGAAGAATTTTATTACCAAGTTATTCATGGTTGAGTACATTTTTAGGCCCATACAGTTGTACTATGATACCATTTCTGCAGTATTGTTCTCTAAGAATAACAAAACTATCACATGGTCAAAGCATATGGAAGTAAAATAATTGACAGTTAAGGAATTGGTTAAGAAAGATGACATGACAGTAGAGCACATTGGCATAGATGATATGGTTACTAATATGTTGACCAAGGGATTATGTCCTAATGTTTTTAAGAAACATGTTGACAATATGGGTTTAGTTAAGTCTTTTGATGTACTTTGTTAGTGGGAGGCATTAATTTACTTCTATTTGTTTATTCAGTTTTCATCTGTATTTATATCTTTTGGTGATGTACTCTAGATTATTATATTTATGATTATCACTTACTTTTGGTTATATATAGTTTATATCATTACAATTTTGATATTTTTGTATTATTGTTATTGTGAATACTTAAAATTATGACATGTCATATATATATGTTTGAAATCTCGAGACATGTGTCAATCTTAAGCATAAAGGTTTGGGGTATTCATTTTAGAGTTAAATCCTTGTGAGCATATCTCTTGACAAATAAATATTATCTCGAGATGCTGAGTTGCTATTGAGACATATATGTTCGTTATTAGAACCATGAAGATTTTCTCTAAGTGTGCTTGCTAGTTTAAGGAAGTAAAAATAATGACCAACAAGTAAAATTATGACATTTAGATAACTTAAAGATGATAGTTTTCTTGCTACGCTAGCACACTAAATCTATGTCCATAGAATTGAGTGGCTTATGTAACCTTGGAAGGTCATGTGTCACTTAATGATGTAGTTATCTTCATGATTCAGGGTTAAAGGCTTTATTGGACCGGGTTAACACTTGGAGTAGTCTCTAGACCAATTTTTTTCTTTAAAAAAAATTATGAACATAAAGTTTTATAGTTATCTTGGCCTATAAGTCATTTTAA
The DNA here is from genome assembly GCA_023935145.1 of Bretschneidera sinensis. NCBI lineage: Eukaryota > Viridiplantae > Streptophyta > Magnoliopsida > Brassicales > Akaniaceae > Bretschneidera > Bretschneidera sinensis. The sequence goes on along the minus strand of CM043700.1, from coordinate 105,082,690 downwards.
AATACTAAATTTGTTTTTCAAAACTAACCACAACTAATGTCACTCAAGTGGGAGAATGTTGAAATTTTCTTATAAGGTGGGCTTACATTATTTGTGGATTTTGAGTCTTTTCAAAACAAGCTAAATGATTGGTCTATTGGTGAGATTTAAAGAGAGTCCATATAAGGTGATATTTTAATTGACCTAACTCATTGGTGTTGAGTGTGGACTGGCTAGTGTAGACCGTAGTAACCCATTAAGGTTTTGATAAGTAGCCTAATGGGTTATGGCTTAGTCTCCTCTTCTTATTCCAAAACATAACTCTACACTTTCTATTTCATCGAGGAAGCTAATTAACAAGAGGAACAATGAAGGTAAGGCTCTAGTTTGCGTTTTTCACTAACAATTTCAAGTTTGATGTTCTTATACGTGTGACTCCATGAGGATCTATTATTCTGTTGTGCGATTCATCATGGAATCCAAAACTTGTACGTATAAAGGTTATTAATTTAATCATGTTCTATTAAGTGTTCTACAATCTTGTTATGGTTGATTCTAGGATTTGATTGTTTTATTACAATTCTTCCAGCATTATATTAAACTAGATTAATCTGTCTCTAGTATGGTAAGTGACACTTTGCCTACAAATATGCAAGAGATATCCATAGAGGAAGAGTTATGGAGTTTAGCTTGAGATAACATCTTGCAGCTTTTACTATAACTTGAAGAAATTGTTTCAACATAGTCAAAGAGCCCACGTAAACAACTGAAAGCAAAATCAATATTCTATCAAAAAAGGCAACAACTTTATCTATTTCAAAATGGCTTTGGAAGTCGATATCAATTATCAAACATTGAACACTTATAGTGTCACTTTAGATAACCACATCAATACATTTATGATCTCCATGGCGCATCTGAATTATCAATTATCAAACACTCAAAAGCCTTACCAAATAACATATTTTGTCCTTTGTTCTAATTTATCTTTTGCTCTTATAGTTTTCTTTAGAATGTGTTTGGAGGCGAGTTTATGAGGATTAAGTAAGCGAAAGGAAATGAATAATTAATTAAAAACTATGTTTATAAGTTTTTTTATAAGGAGGAGAAGGTTTTGGGGGGTTTCCTTATAAGTATAACCCTCCAAAACCCCAAATCTACATATTTTTTTTAACACCCCAAATCAGAGAGTTTGCAAGGATTTCATAGAAATGAACTTATTTAGCCTCCTTTACTCTCATTAACTTTATAAAACTCCCAAATTAGATGAAATTTTCAACCCCTCCTTTATTCTCCTTTACTTGTCATTTCTTTCCTTTAAAAATTCTTAATTTCCTTTCTCCAAAAACTCCCAAAATCAATATTAGTTCTCATATTTTGTCTAATCTCCACCCATTAGTAGTACAATTTTATCAAACACCATCACCCATAGACACACTTATAAGATGCTAAAATGATATAGTTCCTTAAAATTCTAAGCAAACACTTCAATGCTTCGAGTTTGAAAAATAAGTATGAGGTAAAAGTTGAAAATAAATGCTCTGAATATAAGAAAATAAAAGGAAAAAAAATACCTTGATAAAAAAAGTGGCAAACAAGTGACTCCACTTGAAGACAAAACATGTAATTTAAACATGTCTATCTTTATTTTAATGTTTATTTTTTAAGTTTTTCATATTAATAAATCTTAAAATTTTACATCAAATTTAGTTTTTGATATATGATATTAATAAATTAACCATTCATAAAAGTCATATATGTGAGCTATATATTAAGATGTGCTAGTACTAGTGTTTTGATTGGAGTTGTGCAAAGATTTTTGTGGGAAGCGTGGAAATTATTACAAGTGATGGATGGGTTTGGTGTAAGATAGAAGGTCTCATATATGGGTTGATGATGGAACCTAATTCTGGCATAAGCCCAAGGAAGGTATCTAGTTTTCTATTAGGTTTGTTAGTTACAATGAGGTGATGCAGTTCCTACTTGTATGGTGTGAATCATCAAGGGTATTGTTTATACATTGCCAATTATGACTTTTCATAAATAAAATAAATTTCATGCTTCTAAAAAAAAGCTATGAAATAAAGATAAAGTTTAAGGAAATTCAAAGTATATACATCTTCATCATTGCATTGAGTTATCCTAGATTTGATAAGTTGTACATATAAAAAGTTGGAACATCATTTATTACACAATAAGTGTGAAAAAAGGGTCTAAAAACACCATTGGTCTTTTATTTTATTCATAAAAAAAATTCAAATTTCGGTTCACATTTTTATACATGATAATTGTAATTTATATCCACAATATTTTTGTAACCTCTATAAAAATAGTACATTTCCTCCCTACAATATTATAAATTAATTAAAATTCAAGTCATGGCAATGAACTTGGACGATAAAAATTCAACCAAAATAAAATTAGTTGCATATCTTCTTTGTCGTAACTTAAACCCTAGATAAGATGATTTCAACATACACTCAATAAAATGTCGATTAAATTTCAACCAGGACCATACTTTAGTCCAAAACTTAATGGTGTATTTGCTATGCACACATAGTGATTAAAGACGTTGAGAATTGTAAAGATACGTGAAATAGATTCTAGTTCCAACATCAAATGCATCATCAATTCCCTTCACCACATGACTAGGATTAGTTGAATCAATTAAGCAAAAGTATGAACAACCACTGCATTATCTCACCCATTGTCTTGTAAAATAAGGAGAGCAATCAAGATTTGGTACTAAGGATGAGAAAAGCCAATGAAGTTCATCATTCAACCTAGCAAAGTCGAACCTAAAATCTAGGCCATCGAAGAATTCAACAGGCACAACACTTCTCATCGTTATGTTGCAAAATTATAAGCTGATGATCCTAATTACAAAGATTTTGTTGACCTAATTATCTCAAAGAGTTGAGACTTTATTGCAAGAAATGTTCATTCTTCAGTAATGCATGTTAGATTTTATTCAATGGTTTTTTATGGTCGTCCTTGTTACTCTTTTGATGTATTGTTATGGTCCTTGTTACCTTTAGGCTGCAGGTTAGTATTCCGATTTGATACAGTCTCTTATGTGAAAAAATGAGTTGCAAATTTTTAGTAGAACTTATTTCTAATTGTTATTTAGTTCCATTTAGTGGGTTTTTAAAATTCAACATATATATTTTCCTTTTAATGCATTTTTTCTTTGATGCACTTTGGCCATGACACAATGATATGGTTTATACTAATTAATTGACCTAGACCAATGGTTTTGTTCTAACAATATTGGTGAGAATGAGAAAATAATATTTCTAATATATGAATTGCTTTTACCTTCAATTAAAACATTTCCATCTCTCTATAAATAAACATTTTTACTCATAATTCAAAGTGCATTATAATTCTTAGCAAAAATCTGGAGAAAATGAAACAAGTGTGTCATTCATCTAATCCTAAATTATCAAAAGATTAAAGTAATCATCATCCAATCAAAAATAGCATAACCAACTCAAATACAATAACTATCTTGACCATTATATTTCTATACATTCATAATCAAGTGGATGCCAAATTATTAACATAACAATAATAGCATATCATTGAAATGGTAACGTAAGCAAAAACATTGAAGTATTTGTACTTTTGAGGGTGATAACTAATTAGTGTAATTATGTTTTTTATATATGCATATGAGTTACGAGAATTAAAACACATCCAATGGTTTTAAAGTAATATGAATTGTATCCCAAAAAAGGTTATATTAAATGTATATATTAATATTGGGACAATATAGGAGGTGGTAGTCTAGAACCATATATTATCAACATCCATATCTTAAGACAGCTACTTGCTCGAGAATCTAACGAAGCTAACAGTGAAAATACATTTGGATTTTGTGTATATTAGTAAGCTAATTATGTCTAAATCTAGTTTATTATTAAATTTTAAAAATCCGACCTTTAGTAATTATGTTTAAATTCATACACCTAGGGAAGACAATGTTTTTTTAGTTGGCATCCCCTACCCTGACACCTTAGAGAATTTGAAGATACGCAATGAACACCTTAGACCTTTTAATGCACCACTACACGAATTCTCAATATATTGATCCAGAAAGGTCAAGAATGTTATTAATATGGTGAGGATTGTACCCTGCCAATACACATCGATGGCCAGCCTTGAGAAGCAACTTTCGAAAGCCTAGAACTTCTTGGAAAGACCAAGTATGAATATCATGAAAGTAGTCTTTGACCACCACCTTAGTCTTATTCAAATTTTTATCATAATTTATGACAAATTTATTTATCATGAATATTTGTTTAAGTCAATAGAGTAAGCAATGGAGATAGGATTATGATGAGATCATAATTTTGAGACATAGTCTTCTCAAAAGTTTTTTTTTTAAAATGTTCCTAGTCATAGGATTCTAATTAGACGATTAGTAATCCGGTTATATTGGTACATACTATGTTTGCTCAATTAGAAGGATGACTGATCTTAATGTCACTTGTATGGTAGACACTAAAATAAGTATGTGGGTGCTCATTAGAGAATGAGTTCACTGAATATGACTAGACTTAAAAACACCTAATGGAGTATTACTTGCTTGTCAATAGGTAGTTCTTATATTAGAGTTACGTATATGATCCTTAGACTTGAGGTACCATGGTTATCTTGTATGTGACTTATCATACTTTCATACTATTTAATATGGTTTTATCCATGGATAATTAATTAGTAGTAATTGGGTATAATGGGTAAGTAAAATGAGAGAATGTCCTATGTGATCTACTAAGATATAATTCGAGAAGTTCCTTGGCTAAGGCAGGGTGAGAATTAGAAAGAAGTTTCTAATTTCACCCTATGAATTATATTATTGAGATCTAGACACATAGAATTAATGCTAAGGGTTTGATAGTAATTTCATACTCTAATTAGGTTAATCGAGACCTTGCACGATGGAAGGATTGAATTGCACAGTAACTGTTGACAAAAAGGTTCATGGTTTCACAATCAAATTCACACTGTTCGCGTAGAAATGATATGCTGCTAAGTGTCACTTATTATTGTAGAAGCTCTAAGAATTAATTTTATAGATAATTAATTAATTATTACAAAATGGAGAATCAAAAGGAGTTTTGATTCAAAATAAATTACAAGGATTTTCAATTAATTGGAAATGGTTTCAATTGTAATTACATAAAATTTATGACTTACAACTAGACAGTTGGAACCTAAAGGGTCATACACAAAAGAGGTAATATGTAATTAAAAAATAACTACATAGATTTGCAATTAATGGTTAGTTGGACATAACCCTAATATTATAAATAGTTTATGAGGGTGCAAAAATTTACTAGCACATAATCTACACACAAGTTTTTCCTAGGGTTTTAGTTTTTTTTTCCACAAACGAGAGAGAATTAATTGAGAGAGAAATCCTAATTAAGGATTTACTCTGTGTGGATGATCTTTAGAGATCGCATAATTTTATGATTGTATTGAATTCAAGAACACGAAAAGTTGGATTCGGGTGTGTTGGCGAACTCAACAAATGCAACTTCAAGGAGAAAAGAACACAAGGAATTAAAGGTAACGATTCTAACCTTGATGTTCTTGTTCAATATATGCTCTATGTAGATCATAAGGTGATTAGGATTTATAGAAATCAATGAAAAATTTTAAATTTTCACTGTGTTTTCTACATTGATTTACTTCAAGTGGTATCAGAGTAATACTTATGATTTATATAGGACATGGTAGTTTATTGTTATGGTTGTAAAAGAATTTATCTTTAAATTCTATAGGTTTCATATGCAAAATCTAAAAGTTTGATTAGGGTTTATGAAACCCTAAGTCAAGAAATTCAAGAAAGTGTTCTTGAATTACTTATTGTCATATTATGATAATAAAATTGTTGTAGATTGTTTTTAAAACGAATTAAATCAATATAGATCGATTATAAACAATTTGGTTGATCTAAATATGATTCTGAAACAAAAAGAAATTGTTTTGAGATGAAAATTCGCGTGAAAAATCCTTCTACAAAAATTGAACGGAGAATCGACTGCCCGGGGAGGACAACCGATTATGCCCTCATAGACATGACTATAAAATTGGTTAGAAACTTTGGCAGTCAATTGCACCGTATGACAATCGACTGTGCCATTGCGATCTGACATAAATTATTGTACAAAGGCTTTAGACAATCGACCATCTAAGGGCACAATCGACTTTCGAGATGTGAAAATAAGATTTTCGGGTTTTTCAATTTTTTTTGAAATTGTTTCAATTTTCTTTAAAATTAAAACCCGATTTTAATTGAAATAAACTATTTAGTTTTAATTTTCAAGTTTAACTTAAATTAATTTAATCAATTCGAATTGTTCTTAATTTTTCAAAAATCAAAAGTTTTAAGAATTTGGAGTTTGATTGGGAATTGAAACTCCAAAATCTTTGTTACATTAGAAATATGAATTCTAATGAATAAGAAATCTATGTCCAATTTGGAATAGGATTAAGAAAAGTCTTCGGAAACCTAATTTGATAAGGATAAGAAATCTTATAATTAAAGTCACAACTAGAATCAATTACATTTAAATTTATATATGCATTATGATTGTATGTATGTTCAAGAATATGTGATTATGGACTTAAGACCAAATAATTGAGCTATTTGATTAGATTTTATTTTATGTGATTAAATGTATGGTTGCGATTTTATGGGTTGTAATATTTAATTTTCTATTTTTTGGATATGTAATTTTAAATGGGGTTTGCATACCTTGCATACCTTGCATCTCTTTATCTCTAGTTATAAAATTCTATCTTCCTTTTATTGTAAATCCCATTGATTTTGAATAAGAGTTTCTTATTGATTATGTAATTTATTACTTAGAATAGTTTGATAGGATTGGATAGGATTGAGTACGCAAGGAAGCAATGGAGACCCATTTGAAGATTTCAAGGCCCAATTTATGGGAGTTGGTAAAAATATTATAGAACCCTAAATTAAGGCCAGCGATTCACTTAATGACTCAAGTGAATTGTGCACAAAAGTTCATAATCACCGGGAGTAATATTTATTTGACATTATATGAAGTATGACATGTATATGATGCATGTTCAAATGAACGATGAGATTACAGACCAATTAGACTCGCAGATGAAAATAATTGCTATTAAGTTGTAACGAAATGATATTATGAAGTATTATCGTGGCCTTCCACCATTGTTGGGATATTCAAGATTTATTATTCTATGTAAGTTTTGCCACAGAAGTGTGGGACTTACATTATGGGAGATTTATGATGCCCTATTAAATATATGATATAATGAGGTAAAAAACTAATGGGTCCAAGAAACTATCATGCAAGGACTCATTGGTTCAATCACATACACTTGTGAAAATGGTGTGTCTAACTTAACTAGAATATATTTTCCAAGAAACTATAATGTGAGGATGGTATAATTTAGAGACCAAAGGAATGATTGAGAATTACATGAGATGTAATTGATAAGTGTTATCTACCTATTAAAGATTTATTATAGTCAAGAAACTATTAGATGAAGCTATTTTAAATGAATAATGGGATCTCAATCCCCTTTAGGATACCTTCCAATGGCGTTTACAGAATTTCATACCGAAGGATTATAGAATTCGAAAATAATAGTGGGAGGAACCAATATAATTAAATACAAAATCTATTGGTGGATAATAAAATTGAATAAATGCTAATTTTTTTGTTATAGTTGATACCAACCTCAATCCACTATCCAGAATTCTTGATACCAACAGACTAACTAGGCCCAACTTCCTAGATTAGCTAAGAAACTTGAGAATCATTCTTAATTCTGAGAAAATTGGCTATATTCTTGATCAAATACTTCTAACTACTTCTAACAAGTGTTGTTGAGAATGTGCTGGAAGAAGAGGTTGATACTTTCGAGAAGTGGAAGGAAGTTAACATGAAGGCTAGGTGCTACATGCTAGCTTTAATGTTTAATGAGCTTCAGAAGCAATATGAGAAGATGGAAAGCGCTTATGCTATGTTACTTCACTTGCAAGACTTGTATGGTGAGCACAGTTGCACTACGAGGTTCCAAATATCAAAGGACCTTATTAGGGTTAGGATGCCCAAAGGATCATCAGTCCATGAGCATGGATTGAAAATGATTAACTACATTGAGCAGTTAGATGGACTCGACATTAGTATGGATGTAGAATTATGTAATGACTTGATTCTACAGTCTTTTCCAGATTCATTCTCACTATTTGTTATGAAGTATAACATAAACAATATAGAAGCTACTCTTCTAAAGCTTCTTAATATGTTAAAAACTACGAAGGCAACATTCAAGAAAGGTATGACACCTATTATGCTTGTTGATGGAGCTAGTTCTTCAAAGCCCAAGGTAAAAGAAGTCTCAAAGAAGAAACAAAAACCATTAAAAACAAAGAGATGTGACAACAAGGCCAATTCTTCAAAAGCCAAGAAGAAAATATACAAGTTCTTCCGTTATGGAAAAGATGGACACTAGAAGAGAGACTGCGAGGAGTATCTTACAAGTTCAAAGGGCAAGCCTTTAGAAGGTATGTCCAGTTTATTTCTTGTTCAGATCAATTTGTTAATAAAGATGCTTCTACTTGATTATTAGATACTAGATGTGGTTCACACATTTGCAATAATTTGCGAGGACTAAGAAGAAATAGAAAGCTAAGTACAAAAAGTCACCTTCCACCTCGGAAATGAAGCAAGTGTTGCTGTATTAGCCGTAGGAAATTTTTACTTAGCTTTACCATCTAGAAAGATCTTGGAATTAAAGGATTGCTTTTATATGCCAGTTTTGATTAGGAATATTATTTTGGTTTTTGTTTTGGACAAAGAGGGATATGAACTATTGTTTAAAAACCATTTATATTCCTTTTCTTTAAATGATGATTTATTTGGTGCTAACACACATATAAATGGACTTTATATTCTTGAATTGAGTGGTAATATATTGCATATTGATCAACAAGGTAATAAAAGGAGAAGAGATGAAATTAATCCTTTTTATGTATGATATCTCAACTTGGTCATATCAATGAGAGTAGGATTAGGACTTTGATTCATTAAATTTTGATTCATACCCAACATGCGAATCTTACCTCATGGAAAAATTGACTTAGACTCCGTTTAGTGGACATGGAGAAACAGCTGCTAACATATTAGGATTAATTCACATAAGTGTTTATAAGCCATTAATTTCAATTGCTATGGGAGGTAATTCTTACTTCATTACCTTTACTGATGACCATTCGAGGTTAAAGTATGTGTATCTTATGAAGTATAAGTCTGAATATGTTAAAAAGTTGAAAGAATTTAGATATAAAGTAAAAAAACAAACTAGAAAATTTATCAAAGTTCTTCGAGCTGATCGAAGAGGTGAATATTTGACCAATGATTTTTTGGATCATCTAAAAGAGAATGAGATTCTCTTAGTGTGGACTCCTCTTGGAACACCCCAGCTAAATGGTGAGTCCGAATGGAGAAATCATACCTTATTGAATATGGTTCAATCGATGATGAGTTACACTGATATTTCAATTTCATTATGAGGCTATACCTTGGAAAAAATCTCATATTTGTTAAATAGAGTTCATCTGAAGTCTGTATGTAAGACACCATATGATATGTAGAATGATAGGAACCCTAGTCTTAAGCATATTAAGATCTTAGATTGTCCTACATATATTAAAAGATTAGATGCAGACAAATTAGAAGCAAGGTCTGATAAGTGTAAATTTATGGGATATCCCAATGAAAGTTTGAGATATTACTTTTATCTCCCTAATGATCAAAAGGTATTAGATCTAAATTTGTTACCTCACTAGGGAAAAAGTTTGTTCTAGAAGGGAGCAATGGGAGTGAAGTAGAACTTGAAGAGGTCACTCAGGAACAATGATCAACCTGAAGATCCTATTGTAACATAGTTTTTTGTCACATAACCTCTTAGTAGATCAAGTAGGATACTAAGAGCACTAAAGAGATATGGGTATCTCATCGAGGGTGATGTAGAGGTACACTTTATTGGGAAAAAGGATCCTACAAACTACAAGGAAGTGATGCCAGGCATCAATTCGGGAAAATTATTTGGATACATGAAATCTGAAAAGGAATCTATGTATTCCAACCAAGTTTGAACCTTGGTTGATCCTCCTAAAGGTATTATACCTATTGGTTGCAAATAGATCTATAAAAGAAAAATGGGTGCTGATGGAGAGTTAGAGACCTTTAGGAAAGGCTAGTAACGATAAGTTACAAACAAAAAAAGCAGTTAACTTTGTTGAAACCTTTTCTCTAGTGGCCATGCTTATGTCCATGAGGATTTTGCTCGTAATAGTTGTACACTGTGATTATGAGAAATGGCAAATGGATGTTAAAACTGTCTTCCTCAATGACAATATAGAGGAATATATATAAATGGAGCAATTTTTATCCATTGGTAGTGACCATAAGGTATGCAAGATATAAAGATCAATTTTTGGATTAAAGCAGGCTTCCCGAAACTGGAACATCCAATTTGATAAAGCAATCAAAACGTTTGGTTTTCTAAAAAAATATGAATGAATCATGTCCGTATAAGAAGACTAGTGAGAATGCAATTTTATTTTTGATATTGTACATTGATGACATATTACTCATTGGGAATGATGTAGGTACGTTACAATCAGTCAAAGTTTGGCTTTAAAGAAATTTCTCCATGAAAGATTTGAGAGAAGCATCCTATATTTTGAGAATAGAAGTCTATAGATATAGATCTAAAAGGATGCTTGGCTTATCCCAATCGACATACACAAATAAAATGCTGAAGAGGTTCAAGATGAAAAACTTCAAAAAAGGATTGTTACCTTTCTAGCATAAAGTACACCTTTCTAAGCAGATGTCCCCAAAAACACTTGAAAAGAGATAAAGAACTTGAATCAGATCCTGTTGACATGTTTTTGATTTTAATTATGACAAAACACTACTCTAATTGCACTAACGGTTTTACCTAAGTGTTTAAGCCATAAAAGCATTCAGTACAAAAACGAAAGGCAAGAACTCACCACGTTCAGACACCAAAAGAAGACAGAAGATCTAGAATAGGCACTAAGGTAATTGAATTAACTGTAAATCTTTAGTATTCAATTGTTTAGCTTGATCTATGGCTCAATTTACAAAAAACTTTGACAAAACTATAATACAAAAATTTTTTAAATCAAAAACTGTATTGAAACATAAAAATTGGGTTGAATGACAACCTAAAAGACTTGGTCTACATACCAGTCGACTAGGATATGGGATAGTAAGTTCCCAGTCGACTGGTACTAAGGACCCATTCGATTGGTAACTTCACCCAATTGACTGGTACTTTCCCTAAGCCTAAAAGTGAACATTTTTCACTTGACTCAGTGGACTAGTAATTCGAAAATATGACTGTTTGAGAAGCGGGACTTGAGCATTTAATGCTCCAAACCTACCAAGTTAGTGTCAAACGGCCATATTAACTCAAGGCTATACAAACCCACTTCAATGAGCATTTTAAAAAAGAAGATAGCACATTCAATTCATCATATAGCCCATTAATTCTCAAAAGCTTTGAAAAAATTATTGTGAGCCATTCTTCAAGCTTGTTCTTGAAAGAGAGATATTATTCTTTTGTAAAAAAAGCATTCATTGCTATCTCTCTACCATTTACTTTACAATCAATACAATTTCTTGTAAAGAGAAAGAGTTGGTGTAACTCTTAAATTGTTTAGGATTAAACACTCCGGTTGTAATTTTCGTGAGGAAGAGATTATTGTAAGGTTTGTGCAACATCCGTGAAATGCTCGACTAACGATTAGTGGAATACTTCAAGGAGGTTCCTTAAAGAAAGTGGACGTAGGGTTGGAGAGATTCTGATATTTTTGAACCACTATCAATGGAGTTTGCATTTTCTCTTCCTTAACTCCTTTATTTACAAGTGTATTATTCGATACTGTGCATTGTTTATCAAATTGTTTTAAAACTTGCAAGTTAATTACTAAAAAGTTTTTGAAACCTAATTCACCCCTTCTTAGGTTTGAACCTCGGTTTACAGATCCATTATGCTTTGGCAATAGGAAGTCTCATGTATGCAATGTTATGTACTAGAACCTATATCAATTATTGTTGGTGTTTGTCTAAAGTTTAAATAAGGTTTGAAGAGGTTCAGCATCAGGTCTTGGCGCCTCGGCCTGGGGTGTGTGCGCCTCGGCCTCCAGGAACTCCAAAAGATGGGAGAAGGGCTGTGCACTGTGGCCTAGCCCTATGTGCCACGGCTCAGCCACTCTAGGTCGTTGCCTCCAGCAAGGTTGATAAATGGTGTGGTTTTAGCCCTCTTCAGGCCGCGGCTTGCCCTGTTCTAGGCCGCGGCTTGAAGGCACACCTGATGCTTTTGCTTCAACCTTTTGATAGGTGCGTGGGGGCATGTTCAAAATGCACAGGATCACTAAGGATGAAGAGCTATGGTTGATTGGTCCTTAAGATCTAAGGGTGGATATTGACCTTTAAGATTGGTCAAGAAGTGGTGCACTATATAAAGGGTCACCTAGCTTCAATCTCAATAAGTGTGATATAAGTTGTAAACACAAGTGATCATCATACAAGAGAATTCAAGTGCAAGTGTGAGAGTGCAAAGACACAAAACACGGAAGAGGCACTAGAATAGATCTAAAAGAGAGGCTGGTTGTAAAGAGAGAGTAGCATAGATTGGATAGAGGGATTTGTAATAGTTCTTATCACTTTCTTTCTTCTCTTCTTTGGTTCTTGAAGAACTTGAGATTCTTGAAGGGGTATTTCTTAAACTTGTAAGAACTCATTGATTTAGCGCAAAGAGTTCAGAGGAACTCACGGGGACGTAGGCTATTGCTGAACCTCGATAACAATTGTTGTGTTCTTTCTTTTCTTTGATTTCTGTTTTTGTTTCTAATCATTATAAATCATTCTAGACTTGGATGTTTGGAAGATCACCACCTGGGCATCTCTAAGGTGATTTCCCAACAGTGGTACCAGAGCTAGAAGAGAAACCACAATAGTGGTATCAGAGCTGTGGTCCAAGAACAGCTGGTATTGGAGCTGGAACAGAAGGTATCGAAGCAAGACTCTAAGAATCAAAGATCAACTTCTTGGGTGATTCAAGAACAGAGTAAAGATCAAGATCTGATCGTGTTCTTGAGGGTGATTCAAGAACAGTATTGAGATCAATCTTCAATCGTGTTCTTGAGGTTTAGAAGAAGTTGAAAAGCAATTGTGGGTGCTGCATAAATCTGTGATTTTCTCCACAAGATGGTTTCAAATTTCATTGTTGAGAATTTTTATGGAAAGGGAGACTTTTCCCTTTGGAAGTGGAAGATCAAGACTATTCTTATGCAACAAAAGGTGGACTTGGCGATTGGACAAGATGACGCTTTTCTAGCAAGTATCACGGAGGTTTAACGGATTGAGATGAAGAAGATGGCATACAACACCATTTTCTTGCACATGTCGAATAGTGTCACAAGGGAGTGCAGAGACTTGAAAGATCCTGCTGTCATATAGAAGAAACTAGATAAGTTGTTTCTTACCAAAACTCTCCCTAATAAGATTTATCTTCTTAAAAGAATCTTTGCTTTTAAAATGGATCCTAATAAAGAGTTGCAAGATAATCTTGATGTGATTAATAAGCTACTTTAAGATTTGAATAGTTGTAGCATAACATTCCCGGATGAACAATTGGCTGTTATTTTGTTGAATTCTCTTCCTGATTGTTTTGATAATTTGATTAATGCTATTGAATATGGAAGAGATACTTTAACCAAAGAGATTGTGATCAATGCCATAAGGGATCATGATTTCAAAGCCAAGATGATGGAAGCATCAAGTGGAGAAGGACTATTCATTAGAGGAAGGCCAGCAACTCGGAATCGCAGTGGTATTCATGGCAACTACCGGGAGAAATCATGAGGTAGAGGGCAGAGCTATGGGAGATCTCATTCCATACCGAGATTTGGAGGAAAGAGATGCTTCTACTGCAATAAGGAGGGACATTTCAGGAAAGATTGTAAGAAGAAGATGTTGGATGAGAGAGGAAGAAGCTATACCAACAATAAAGAGGCTTTGGTTGCCAAAGGAGAACAGTAAGATGAAGTTCTTGTTATGTGCTCAAATGTGAGCAGGAGGCAAGGCAATAAGAAATGGATCCTGGATTCCGGGTGCACTTATCACATGTACCCTCACAAGGATTGGTTCAAGAATTTCCAAGAAACTAATGATGGAAAGGTTTTCTTGGGGAATGACTCTTCTTGCCAAGTGAGGGGGAAAGGAGACATCCAGTTGAGGATGTTTGATAGAGTCACAAGGCTACTGTGAAATGTAAGGTATCTTCTGGATTTGAAAAGGAATTTGATCTCATTGGGGCAGCTAGATTCCATGTGGTATACATACAAGGCAGATGAAGGAAAGATCAAGGTAACCAAGGGATCTTTGATAGTGATCAAAGCAGCAATAAAGGATGGACTCTATGGGATTATCGAAGAGACAGAAATCAAGGATCAAGCAGCAAGCTTGATGGCTGAGATAGATAAGGCAACCCTTTGGCACACTTGCTTGGGATATATGAGCGAAAAGGGCCTGCAAGTTCTCAACAAGAATGGTCTACTTGGTGGTGACAAAGTAGAGAAATTTGATTTCTGCGAGTGTTGCATTCTTGGGAAGCAACATCGGGTCAGCTTCAACACCAGAGTGCATAAGTCTAAGGGGATTCTTGACTACATTCATTTGGACCTTTGGGGACTAGCAAGAACAGTAACACAAGGAGGTAACTTTTACTTTCTGTCTTTAATTGATGATTATTCAAGAAAAGTTTGGGTTTATTTGCTTAAAAATAAATCAAATGCTTTGAATAAATTTGTGGTGTGGAAAAAGTTGCTAGAAACTCAAACGGGTAGGGTAGTTAAGGCTTTACGAATCGATAATGGCTTAGAATGTTGCAATAAGGATTTTGATAAATTCTATGAGTTAAATGGCATTCTAAGATATAGAACAGTTGTAAAAACACCTTAGCAAAATGGAGTTGTTGAGAGGATGAACAGGACCCTTATGGAAAAAGTTAGGTGCATGTTAATAGGATCCGGATTACCAAAATATTTTTGGGGGGAAGCTGTGTCTACTGCTGCATACTTAGTAAATAGATCACCCTCTAGAGCTTTAAACCTCAAGACTCACATGGAAATGTGGAGTGGGAAATCCCCTGAGTTGAGCAACCTTAGGACTTTTGGGTGTGTTGCGTTTGCACATCAAAAGGATGATAAACTTAACCCAAGGTCTAGAAAATGTGTATTTCTAGGGTATGGTGATGGGGTTAAGGGGTATAGGTTGTGGTCCTTAGAACCAAAAGGAATGAAACTCATAATAAGTAGGGATTTTATTTTTAATGAATCGTTATTTCCCTATTTGGAGAAAACTAACCCTGTAGGGGCTAGTGAGCAAACCAGTCTGAAATTTGTGGAGCATCGCATTAAGGAAAATTTAGTTCAGGTAGAGCAAGTAAGGCAAGAGGGTTCGGACCAGGTAGAGCCCATTAATGAAGGCCAAGCTCAGGATACTTAAGAAGAGGCTGAACTGGAAAGGGATGATGCAGCAAGTCAGAATAACTGCCAGCTTATAAGGGACCGGGAAAGGAGGGTGGTCAAACCCACCTTTGAGATATGGGTTTGCGGATGCTAATGTAGCAGCTCCTTTTTCAGAAGGAGGAATGATTGAACCAAAAACTAACATGGAAGCCATGGAATGTAAGGAGTCGTCAAAGTGGCAGCTAGCTATAGAGGAAGAAATGGATTCTTTGAGGAAGAACAACTCTTGGGAATTGGTGCCCAAACCAGAAAAACAGAGAGTTGTGGATTGTAAATGGGTTTACAAGATCAAAGACAGGAACACTCCAGGGGATGAAGTCCGGTATAAAGCTAGGCTGGTGGCAAAGGGGTTCACACAAAGAGAAGGCATAGATTTCATCGAAGTATTCTCACCGGTTGTGAAGTACAAGACGATACAGATAGTATTAGCTATGGTGGTCCAATTTGATTGGGAGATCGAGCAAATGGATGTGAAGACAGCGTTCTTGCATGGAGAGCATGATGAGACCATCTACATGAGGCAACCCGAAGGCTATGAGGAAGGAGGGTAGAGAAAGTTGGTGTGCAAATTGAAGAAATCTCTCTATGGTCTGAAGAATTCATCTCGGCAATGGAATAAGAGGTTTGATTCCCTTGTAACTAGCTTGGGTTTCATGAGGAGCTACTATGATTCGTGCTTGTACTACAAGGGGCACAAGATGGAGGAAGTGGTGATCATCCTCATCTATGTTGATGATATGCTACTGGTTGGGAGCATGATAAATGCTTAAAAACTCATATTTAAGCCCCTTAATTTACGCTTGTTAGGCTCTTTGTTTATCTATTTTAGTAGATTCTATTTCATTTTCCTGTTTTATGTGTTTTTCACAGGGCTTTGACAAAAAGATGACATTTTGGAGCTTTAAAGAATGAAAAGTAAGGTTTTGCAATCCAGCAAGGTGCGCTCGAGCGCACCTCCCTTGTGATCGAGCGCACAGCCACATGAGCGCACATATGCGATCGAGCGCAAATTTATACGATCGAGCGCACACACTCCAGAGGCAGCAAATCCAGAATTAGAAAGATGTCTCTAAGCCTTAAATAGGAAATTAGGGTTTCGAGGCAACCTTAGAGCCCTATATACAGCCTTGTAAAACACAGAAAACACACTTTTGGATTGAGCTTGAAGTTGTAAGCTTTGGAGAGGAATTGACGACTCATCTCCTCAGCATTCTTCGGGTTTTATTTTTCTGTTTTAGTTAGTTATGGTTATGATGTTTAGTTTGCTGAACATGTGTAACTAACCTCCTAATAGGGCTTGATTGAAGCCCTAATTATGCTTTCCTATATATATGATCATTGATTACCTTTGTTACTAGCCATGTTGTGATACTTTAATTGATTAATGCCTGTGTTTATTTAAATTCCTCATATGTGTGTGTCTGATCAACGTATACATGTGGTATGGATAAGTTAGTTAGATCAATTTGGATGACCGAGTCCTGGGTCTAACAATAGTAACAAAAGATATCCACACCGGATTCTTCGATTAATCAACATGGGAAACCGGGAGCGGACCAAGCCCTAGGTCCCATGTGGTTGTCGATTTCCACAGCCCTTATGCTCTCTTAAGGAGCAACTCAGTATACATCATGCTGAATCCCTTAAGAGAGAAAAGAGTTAGAGTATACACCATGCCTAACTCGTTGCTTAGGGAGATTAATAGCCTAAGGAGTGGACCAAGCCCTTATGGTTGGCAACTATTAGGTATTCATGATAGGGCTATAGCATTGGCACCTTACTTAATAGGGAAGTATAATTAGAGGTGGATATCAAAGCCCTATGTTTTTATCATTATTAGTTCACACTCAACATCTATTTTTATCTTTTATATTGAGAAACTAATTCTAATTCAAAATTAACCAATCCTTGTGGAGATGATCTCGCACTTGCACACTATGCTACTATTGACCTTATGCACTTGCAAGTAAAACTGTACGATTATTTGCTTATTAATTTAGGTAGATAAATGTACAACAAGTTTTTAGCGCTGTTGCCAAGGATTGCACTTAATTTTCTTTTAGAATTATTTTTCGTTTAGATCAATCATTGTTATTTGTTTTTCATTTTTCTATTATTATCAAAAATTTTAAAAATTTTAAAGTTTTTGTTTTTATCTTATTTTTGTTTAATTAAAACCCTAATTCCAATTCCTTTTTGTTTTTTGTTTCAGGCACACCAGGAGAACTTTATGTGCCACTTGCGATCGAGTGCAATTGAGGCAGAGAGTTACCCGGGCAACAGTGTTTGACTGCTGCACTAAAGCGATTGTTACCGATTCATGCACGGGCTTCGATCCAAGCATCCAACATTCTTTCCCCTCGATACTGAGCTTGAGTGGACTATCTGACAAAGGCTTAAAGACAACTCAGAAGAGGTAGAAGAAGAAATTGAGGAAGAAGTACAAATAGCGGAACAGATCGACAATGAGCAACCACCTGTGCGAAGGCCGATGAAGCAATCCTTCATCCCATGGAACCTTGATCAGCCATCATGTATTGCTTATCAACCTGAGGTGGAAGGAAACTACTACATATGTTCACAAATACTGAGTGCATTAACCCACTTTAGAGGCACCCCTAATGAGGATCCACATTTGCACCTCCGAGAGTTCTTCGATCTTTGCAAGTTCCAGCACATCCGAGGCTTAGACCAAGAAGGAATATGGTTAATTCTTTTCCATTTTCCTTAAAAGATAATGCTAAACTGTGGTATAATTCATTGCCTGTAGTTTCGATCCACACTTGAGAGAAGTTGGCCAGCAAATTCCTAAGGAAGTTTTTTCCAGCTCAAAAGACAAGGCGAATGAGGAAGGAGATTCAGTCTTTCCAACAAAAGAATGGAGACATGTTCTTTGAGGCATGAGGACACTTCAACGAGCTGCTACTCAAATGCCGACATCACAATATACCTCAGGATGAACTGGTACAAGCTTTCTATGAAGGTTAAAGTGATACTAACAAAAGTCTTGTAGATTCAGGTTGTGGAGGAGTGCTGATGGAGAAAAGCAGCGAAGAAGCTATAGAGCTCTTCGAAACACTAAGTGAACACACTCAGCAGTTCTCCTCTTGAGGTAGACATGTAACCAAGAGTAAGGGTATGTATGAGGTAAACTTAAATGGAGGATTTTCCACTCAGATAGCTACTGTGGAGAGGAAACTAGATCTGTTAGTTAAAGCCATGGCTGCTCAGAATGCCTCACCTAACCCACCAGCTACACCACTCCAGGTAAGTGCTATTTGTTCCCAATTTGATCATAATACTGATACATGTCCCTTGTATTCATCTGCAGATCATGAGCAAGCAAACTTTTTGGGACCAAACAACTATCCGCCGAAGAACAATCCTTATGCAAACACCTACAACCCTGGATGGCGGAATCACCTAAACTTTTCTTAGAGCCACAATCAGAATGGTCAAGGGCAGCAAAGAAACTTTCAACCAACATTCCTATCTATTACCGAACCAAAGAAGAGTGACCTCGAGAGTCTTGTAAGGTAATTGGCAACTCAACAGCAATAATTAATGACTTCACACGAACTCATGGAAGAAACCAAACAATATCGGACTGAGATGAGACAAACCACTGTAAAATATGATCAAGCCATTCAAGGACTAGAGGTAAAAATGGGGCAATTGGCCAAGGAACAAAGTAGTAGAAAGTAAGGAGAGCTTCCAGCCCAATCACTACCTAATCCAAGAGGACATTAACAACTGAACGCTGTGATAACCTTAAGAAGTGGTAAGATCATCGGCAGTGATAAGCCTGTACAAGCATCACCAGACAAAGCATCCACATCTAAGGTAAGTGAGATGGAAAAGGTAAATGCACCTCTACCCTTCCCTCAAAGGTTGGTAAAACCTAAGAAAGAGACTAAATTGATTGACATTTTTGAAACTTTGAAAAAAATGGAATAAACATTCCTTTATTAGATGCAATTAAACAATTTCCTGCATATACTAAATTTTTGAAAGATTGTTGCACTAACAAAAGGAATTTTCAGGAGCATGAGACAGTAGCCTTAACTGAAGAGGTAAGTGTTGTGCTATTAAGAAAACTATCACCAAAACTAAAAGATTGGGGTAGTTTTACTATTCCTTTCAGGTTAGGTGACTAGCTATTCGAACATGCACTATTGGATCTAGGGGCGAGTGTCAATCTGCTGCCATACAATGTATTTGAGACATTAGGTTTGGGGGAGCTTCAACCAACCTCCATCATTTTGCAACTGGCTAACAGAAGTATCAAACGACCGAGAGATATTCTCGAGGGTGTTTTGGTAAGAGTAGGTAAATTTATTTTACCTGCTGATTTTATTGTCTTAGATATGGAAGAATGTCCTATGCCATTACCACTCCCCATCATCTTAGGAAGACCCTTTATGATAACTGCTGACACAAATATCAGTGTAAAAAGGGACATTATCGCTATGAAGGTAAATGATGAAGAAATAGAATTCAAAATATTTAATACATTAAAATCAACCAAAGATGATAATGATTATTCTAATATAAGCTTAATGCAAGGTGTTGTTGAGCAAGTTTCTCAGGTCCATCACATTGCTCCCTTGGAGACCACCCTCCATCATGGTGTCACAAGATTGGATAAAGAGCCAGAGGATGAAAGCGTAATTAAAGACATCAATAAAGCCATGCACCCCTTAAAAAACATACCAAAGCTTTCAAGTAAGTATATTCCTCCAGTTGAACCTCTTGAGCCTACTGATACTATTTTTCTCTTTCCTATTGTCCAAGGACCAGAATTAGAAATAAGTCAGCTGTTCAAGGTACTTGAACCACCTGAGGTGGGCTCTAAGTGCGCCCTTAAAAGGACTTAGCACTGAAGCTACTATAGAGAGCGCTTGAGCAATTTCCATTTTCATACCTATAGCTCAAAGCGCCTCTATCAAGGTTAGTGGTACGGAGGCCACTAAAGCACGGTAAGGTTGTATTGTTCTTGCTTTATTATTTTAGTCTTAGTAAGTTTCTATTTTGTCCATACATACTGCTTTGCGATCGAGCGCACCATTCAATGTGCTCGAGCGCACATCCACTGCACACCATCACGAACGAGTGCACCTCACAAGCACACGTATACAAAAGTGCGATCGAGCGCACTCGGGGCAAAAAGTCATGTGATGGTTTTAAACATACTTCCCTCACTTATCACATTTCCCTCACTATACGCTCAAACGCACTCTCTCTCTCTCTCTCTCGCACTCACAGTCACCCTCAGCACCATCGCCCTCAACTCTCACTGTCACCACCACCACCTACCACCATAAAACACCACCTCAATCGACTACCTCCTGCACACTTGGTACCTCTTCGACTACATCACTTGGAGACCAACAGTGAGAGGATACCCCGTCTGGCTGAAGACGTAAAACTTAGCGCTCATGGGAGGCACCCCATAGCATATCCTTTTCATTATAGTATTTTTATTTTATTAATATTATGTTTATATTTAATTGTTTATTATCTATATTTGTTGTTTTCTAGCACAACGTTTTTTTTCTTTGTCATGAACTTAGTGCATGCATCCAGTTCAAGTTTGGGGGCGTGCTACGAGCAATCCAAGTAGTTTAGTTCTGCATCTCACAGGTCAAATCTTTTCATGTCACACACACATTGAGGATAATGTGTATATTAAGTTTGGGGGTAGTGGGAGACACTAACACACGCACACACTTGAAACGCATGCACACATCAAGTCCCAGTTTTTTTTTTTTTTTTTTTTATAGAAAAGATAAATACATGTTCATTTTATGTTAAAAATTTTGGTTGATTTAAAACATGATAAAACTTCATTATTAAGCTTAAAATTTAGAACACATAGTTCTGTAATAGGAATTTTAAAATTTAGTTACCTACCTCAAGGCACTTAAGAATTCACGAGTTTGATCTAGATCTGACACGAGCACATTAGCACGCATTTATATGGGATATGACATATAATTCTTATGTATATGTTTCCATGACCTAACTGTAATCTGATAACTTGTTAGAAGAACACTTTGGCATAAGAAAAATATAGAAAAAAATGTCCATCATGCAAAAAGAGAAAAAAAAGCTTCTAATGATCATTAAAAACTTTCCACTGAGTAACTATACCTCTTGCCTCAGTAAGCAGTGAGTGTTCACGTCAAAAGGTGTGAATTAAACATTTAATGATCATAATAAAAATTTCCACTGAGTAACTAGGCCTCTTGCCTCAGTAAGCAGTGAGTGTTCACGTCAAAAGGTGGAAATTTCACTTGGAAGCATTAAGACCTGTTAGTTCCGTAGCCTTTTTTACTCGAGTTAGTAAGTCCTTAGGGGTATCTTTACACCTAAAGCCCTAAAACCATCTGGTTTGGGAGTCATTGGCTAAACACTCATTACAAAGGTCAATGGAACTCAACATGGTAAAAATCTCATGATAAGAGAAAAAGAAAAGAAGTTAGCACTATGCCATTTTTGTTCTATTTGATAAGGAATTCGGTGAAGGTTTGGACACCGAAACACCATACATTAAAATTATTTGGAAGCCCCATCTTCTATGTTCTAATTCATCACACACAAATCAAACTTGCATTGCCTTAAGCCAACCTTAGGTAAGTAACATGAGCTTTTAAAATCTTTATTCATTAAAAAAATGTGTTTTTATTATAAGCTTACTCATGAACGGTCATCATGGTTTTATGTGCAACCCAAATTTTTGGATATTATGAAGAATGAATTTATTTTTAATTTTGTTTTAATATAGCTTTTCATTTTGTATTGCTAAGGGACTAGCAATATGTAAGTTTGGGGGTGTGATAAGTGCTTGTTAGGCTCTTTGTTTATCTATTTTAGTAGATTCTATTTCATTTTCGTGTTTTATGTGTTTTTCACAGGGCTTTGACAAAAAGATGACATTTTGGAGCTTTAAAGAATGAAAAGTAAAGTTCTGCAATCCAGCAATGTGCGCTCGAGCGCACCTCCCTTATGATCGAGTACACAGGCACACGAGTTCACACTCAGAAGGCTCGAGCACACACATGCGCTCGAGTGTAGATTTATACGAGCGAACGCACACGCTCCAGAGGCGGCAAAGCCAAAATTGGAAAGATGTCTCCAAGCCTTAAATAGGAAATTAGGGTTTCGGGGCAACCTTAGAGCCCTATATAGCCTTGTAAAACACAGAAAACACACTTTTGGATTGAGCTTGAAGTTGTAAGCTTTGGAGAGGAATTGACGACTCATCTCCTCAGCATTCTTTGTGTTTTATTTTTCTGTTTTAGTTAGTTATGGTTATGATGTTTAGTTTACTGAACATATGTAACTAACCTCCTAATAGGGCTCGATTGAAGCCCTAATTATGCTTTCCTATATATATGATAATTGATTACTTTTGCTACTAGCCATGTTGTGATACTTTAATTGATTAATGCCTGTGTTTATTTAAATTCCTCATATGTGTGTGTCTGATCAACGTATGCATGTTGTATGGATAAATTAGTTAGATCAATTTGGATGACCGAGTCCTGGGTCTAACAATAGTAACAAAAGATATCCACACCGGATTTTTCGATTAATCAACATGGGAAACCGGGAGGGGACCAAGCCCTAGGTCCCATGTGGTTGTCGATTTCCACAGCCCTTATGCTCTCTTAAGGAGCAACTCAGTATACATCATGCTGAATCCCTTAAGAGAGAAAAGAGTTAGAGTATACAGCATGCCTAACTCATTGCTTAGGGATATCAATAGCCTAAGGAGTGGACCAAGCCCTTATGGTTGGCAACCATTAGGTATTCATGATAGGGCTATAGCATTGGCACCTTACTTAATAGGAAAGTATGATTAGTGGTGGATATCAAAGCCCTATGTTTTTATCATTATTAATTCACACTCAACATCTATTTTTATCTTTTATATTGAGAAACTAATTCTAATTCGAAATTAACCAATCCTTGTGGAGATGATCTCGAACTTGCTCACTATGTTACCATTGATCTTGTGCACTTGCAAGTAAAACTGTACGATTATTTGCTTATTAATTTAGGTAGATAAACGTACAACAGAGCAGCATGGAGAGGATAGGAAAATTGAAGGCTAAACTCAATGAAGAGTTTGAGATTAAGGATCTTGGCCATGCACAGAAGATCCTTGGGATGTGTATAATCCATGAAAGGGAGAGAAACAGATTGAAGATTTCTCAGACTTCCTACATAGAGAAGATGATATCTAAGTTCTCTATAGAAGATAGCAAACCAGTTAAGGTTCCCCTTGCTAGTCATTTCAAGTTCTGCAATGATCAATGTCTGAGATCGGAGGTAGAGAAGAAGGAAATGGAAAAGGTCCCTTACTCTAGTGCTGTTGGTTCAGTTATGTTCACCATGGTAAGCACTATACCAGATATTGCTCATGAAATAAGTGTTCTCAGCAGGTTTATGAATAATCCCGAAAAGAAGCATTAGCTTGGAATAAAGTGGTTGCTAAGGTACTTGAAGGGAAGCCCAGATGTGCGGCTGGTGTATGAAAAGAGGGGTAAGTCCATCTGTCTTGAGGGTTATGCTGATTCGGACTATGGAGCAGACCGGGATAAAAGAAGATCGATTACTTCCTACTTCTTCAACTTAAACGGATGTTGTGTAAGTTGGAAGGCTCAGTTACAGCCGATTGTAGCACTCTCAACAACCGTGGTTGAGTACATAGCGGCAACGGAAGCCATTAAGGAGGCTATGTGGTGCAAAGGGTTGTTGGAAGAGTTGAAGGTCCTAAAAGAGTAGGTGGTGGTGTATTCGGATAGCCAAAGTGTGTTGCACTTATGTAAGAATCCAGTGTTCCATGAGAGGACAAAGCACATGGATGTTCGGTATCATTTCATTCGGGAAAATGTTACGGAATGATGCATTCATGTGGATAAAGTGGCCACAGAGGAAAATCCTGCGGATTTAGGCACGAAGGTTTTACCTCTAAGTAAGTTCAATCATTGCCTTGGACTACTTAGGATTGGAGTCAGTTGATATGATGACTCAAGATGAGTTTGGATCCTGAGTTCTCTGCATAATGAGTTCGGGTTTAATCGTTTAGACAAAGGTAGAGATTGTTGGTGTTTATCTAAGGTCTAAACAAGGTTTGAAGAGGTTCAACATTAGGTTTTGGCACCTCAGCCTCCAGGAACTCCAGAGGATGGGAGAAGAGCTGTGCTCCATGGCCTGCTCCTGTACTCCGCGGATCAGCCACTCAAGGCCGCGGCCTTCAACAAGGTTGATAAATGGTGTGGTTTCAGCCCTCTTCAGGCCGCGGCTTGCCCTGTTCTAGGCCGCGGCTTGAAGGCACACCTGATGCTTTTGCTTCAGCCTTTAGAAAGGTGCGTGGGGACATGTTCAAAATGCACAGGATCACTAAGTATTGATGAAGGGCTATGGTTGATTGGTCCTCAAGATCTAAGGGTGGATATTGACCTTCAAGATTGGTCAAGAAGTGGTGCACTATATGAAGGGTCACCTAGCTTCAATCTCAATAAGTGTGATATAAATTGTAAACAAAAGTGATCATCATACAAGAGAATTCAAGTGCAAGTGTGAGAGTGCAAAGACATAAAACACAAGAGAGGCACTAGAATAGACCTAAAAGAGAGGTTGGTTGTAAAGATATCTTTGGTTCTTCAAGAACTTGAGATTCTTGAAGGAGTGTTGCTGAAACTTGTAAGAACTCATTGATTTAGTGCAGAGAGTTCAGAGGAACTCATGGGGACGTAGGTTATTGCCGAACCTCGATAACAATTGCTGTGTTCTTTCTTTTCTTTGATTTCTGTTTCTGTTTCTGATCATTACAAGTCATTCTAGACTTGCGTGTTTGGAAGATCACCACCTGGGAATCTCTAAGGTGATTTCCCAACAGTTATGTTATAAGTGATACTAGAAGATATCAATCTAATTTAGGTTTGGAACATTGGGTTGTTGTGGAGAACATTCTTAAGTACTTAAGAAGGACTAAAGATTTGTTCATCACATTTAGAAAATGTAATTTGAAATTGGAAGAGTATACTGATTCAAACTTCCAGTTTAATGTGCATGATAAAAATCCATTTCTAGATTTATGTTCACCTTAAATGGTGGAGCATTGAGCGGGAAGAGTCGTAAGTAAGATATAACTACATATTCCACTACTGAGGCTGAATGTATTCTTGTGTTTAAAGCTGTAAATGTGTCTGGTTTGGAAAAGTTTGTCACCAAGCTTGATGTTGTTCCTAACATTGAGTTCGTAGTACCTTGTACTATGATAGCAATGGGGTGATAGCTGAAGCCAAGGAACCATGGTCTCATCATAAATCCAAGCACATTGAGAATTGCTTCCACTTAATTAGAGAGATCGTTGGAAGAGGGGACATGAGCTTACAAAAGGTTGAATCAACAGAGAATATAACATATCCACTAACTAAGGCATTGACACAACAACACTTTGATCGTTATCTTGAGAAGATGACTAATATATACATGAACAATTAGCTTTAGTGTAAGTGAGAGCTTGTTATTAGTATGCCTTACAAGAAAAAGATATTTGATGTCTAGGGATATTATTTGTTAAACAATCTTATTCAATTTGTTATCAAAATTTATGACAAGATTATATATCATGAATATATATTTTTTAATTTCATTGTCAAGATTAAGTCCATTGAATAAGTAATGGAGATAGAATTATGATGAGATCATAATTTTGAGACCTAGTCTTTTCAAAAGATTTTCTCTTAAATGTTCTTGGTCGTAGGATACTAATTGGGTGATTAATAATACAGTTAGACTAGTACATACTATGTTTGCTCAATTAAGGGGGTGATTGGTCTCAATGTCACTTATGTGGTAGATACTTAAACAAGTATGTGGGTGCTCATTAAAGAATAAGTTCATTGGATATGACTCGAATTTAAAACACTTAATAAAATTTTACTTGCCCATCAATAGGTATTTCTTATGTTACAATTATGCATGTGATCCTTAGTGGTGAGGCACCATGGTTATCTTGTATACGACTTATTATTCTTTGATGCTATTTGATATGGTTCAATCCATGGATCATTAATTAGTAGTAATTGGATATAATTGTTTTCATAATGAGGTATGTGAGTGTACAATAAGGGATCTATCACTCTTAAGTAAAATGAGAGAATTTTCTATGTGATCTACTAAGATATAATTCGAGAAGTTTCTTGGCCAGGGCAGGGTTAGATATAGAAAAGAGTTTCTAATTTCACCAAAAGAATTATGTTCTTGAGATCTAGGCACATAGTATTAATGTTAAGGATTTGACTGTAATTTTATACCCTAATTAGCTTAATCAGGACATTACATGATGGAATGATTGAATTGCATGGCAACTGATAACAAAAAGATTCAAAGTTTCACAACCAAATTTACATTGTTTGGGTAGTCATGATATACTGCTAGGTGTCACTCATGATTGTGGTGTCACTCATGATTGTAGGAGCCTTGAGAATTGATTTCATAGAAAATTAAGTAATTCTTTCAAAAGGAAGAATCAAAAGGAGTTTTGATTCAAAATATATTAGAATAAGTTCTAATTAATTGGAAAAAGTTCCAACTACAATTACATAAAAGTTATGGCATACAACTAGATTAAATTGAACCTAAAGGATCACACACACAAAGGAACAATGTGCAATTAGGAAATAAATATATGGGTTTAGTTTGTAATTAATGGTTAGTTTCACCTAACCCCTGAGGTTACAAAAATTTGCTAGCACATAATCTATACACAAGTTTCTCCTAGGGTTTTAGTTCTTCTTTTTCAGAAAAGAGATAACTAATTGAAAGAGAAAACTTAATTCAGTATTCACTCTGTGTGGATGATCTTTAGAGATCACATAATTTTCTTATTATTGTAAATTCAAGAACACATGAATTTAGATTCGAGCATATTGGTGAATTTCACAATAACAGCTTAAAGAAGACAAGAACACAACGAATCAAAGGTAATGAATCTAAACCTTAAATGTTCTTATTCAATATATGTTCTATTTAAATCATAAGTTTATTAAGGTTTATAGGAATCAATGAAAAAATTAAATTTTCACTACGGTTTCTACATTGATTTCCTTCACTCAAGACGAAATCCCATATTGAGAGTGAAGAGAAGTCTGAGATGATCATGAAGCAATGTTGTACGGACTCTCTAAAGAGAAACGATGAAGAGTTCTCATAGGATTAAACTTAAAGGCATGGGAAGATAGAGGAGAGGGGGGTAGCTAAGCCTTGGCTCAAATAAACCCTAAGATTCAAGCTCTGATGCCTACGTAATCCTACCAATGTTTAATATTGTTGAGAGAATATATCTGCTCAAACAATACGCCAGAGACGCAATAAACTTGAAGGAAATTTTAGGTAGCTAGGTGCACCCACCAACATTTGAGGACCACCTTAAGTGAACAAACAAAGACCTAGCACGCTCTTGGATTTTTGTGAAAGATCAATATCGGATTAATCCCTTAGTTAACTAATCATGCCAACTCTTTAACTATGAAACTTGCCTAACAGCGGGTGAGGCTTAGTTAACTTGACATGATTCCTCTAATGTATCACTAGCTAACATGCAATGAAGCATAGGGAAAAAAAATGGGTTCCAACTAGCTTAATTGATAAAGTCGCTTGTCATTGCACAAGAGATCAGGGATCAAAACTCACTAATTGTAGGGTTGGTTGAGGGCTACCTTATGTTGATTAGCCATTTTTATAAGAAAATCATAGAGGAAAAGATCTATAGAAATTGAGTATAGTGTATGGCCAAACCCTCCAACTTAATGAGCTAACCTAGGAAAAACAACATGCACACCAAATTTTGAGCTTAAACCTCAATTAAAATAATAGCTCCATTCACGACCTCAATTGTGAAAATATGGAACGTGGCTTATCAAGAATGGTTAATGAAGCCAAGGAAAAAATTTAAGGTGTGCCTCAAACGTAGGGTTTGGAAACTCAAATTTTAACAATGGATTCTATGCCACATATATCAAGAAGCATCACATAAAGAAAAGTAACAAACATTTTTTTTTGGGAATTTGAGGCTAAGTGCAAGATGAGCCTGACTTAGTTGAGAAGACACTCTGGCTTAACAAGCTAACTTAGGAGAAACAGTATGTGTGCCAAATTTTGAGCTTAAACTCTATGTTCAAGTAATAGCTTGGTTCAAGACAATGGTGAAAATATGGAAGGTGGCATGTCAAGAATGGTTAATGAAGCCAGAAAAAAAAATGTAAGAGCCAACTCCAAGACTTGAACTAAAATTATAAGGTGTGTCTCAAACCTAGGGTGTGAAGATTTAGATCCGAACAATGGAAACTAGTTCACATAGATAAAAAAGAATCACTCAAAAGAAAAGTAACAAACAATTTTTTGGGAATTAGAGGCCAAGTGCAAGATGAGCCTTACTCAACTGAGAATACACCAAAAGAAAACAAGACTTAGAGGGTGCTAATTCAAGTCCACGTTGAAATACTCCGTCTCCATGATTTTACAATGCATGTCCATAAGCATGGCCACCTCCATCGAACTCAATACCTCCCTCTTGATGTGAGAGATAGCCTTTGTCAAAGCCTTTGATACCCAAAGGACCCAAAGAGGTTACCATCTCATTGATATAAAAGTGAGGCATGTTGACATGAGAAGATACAATGAGGCTTAGAGAGCTAGAAGCTCAGCAAAGAGAGGACGACCTTGAGGTATAAAGAACCTCACCTCTCCATTGCTTAAGGAACGATGAACATATCAAAAGAAAGTGTTGGGCTAGTGAGCACTTAAGATCTAAGAACAATAGAAACTTTCCTAAAAGGCCGGAGGTTGAAGAACTCAAGCGCATTTGCTAGGAGCACTAAATTCCAAGTGAAGGCATGCTGCGCTGAATGAAAACCTTACCTTAAAAATAGGTTAAAAATTTGAGCTGAAGGCACCATCCATCCCACCTTCCAAGTGGTAAGAATAGTCATACTCCACCCAAGGAAGTGGAAAAATCAAGACAATACAAAATCCTAGACACGAAAGTACTAAATGTTGCCTTGAAGGAAGCTTATGAACACTTGGTAGGAGCACCAAGTACTAAGTGAGGACATATTGTATAGAAAGAAATGACCTTATTTTGAAGAAAGGTTTGGAGTATGGAGCCCCAACGAACAAGTCAAGAGCATACCTTTTGCCAACAAGCTGAAAGGATACACCATCTCGAACTACACCTTCTTCACAAGAGTAGAAAATTTTAAGTCCTCAAAGCATTAAAAAGATTTCAAAGGAAGGATAAAAAGAAAAGACTTCTCAGAAGGTAAACAAAAATTGAAATAAAGACTCCACACCCCTGCTATTCAAATGATTAGGGTTGACAATACCCCAAATAAAGTGGGGGCCTCATGTCGAAGCAAGTTCCCAGACACAAGGGTCCAATTCCACTTTGAAAAAGATGCAACACTCGGTGAGTGTCTAATACTAGGTGAAGTTACATTCACCAACACATGGATGTAGAGCCTAATACCAAGTGAAGTCACGTCAACCAAACACTTGAAAAAAAAAATCAGTTAAGAAGGTTAGAGTGCTCAAAGACGTTGACTACTTCCTTAGCTATAGGTATCGTAAAGAAGTGCAGGGCTTATTTTGTATGTAAAAATCCACCATTCAATCAGAGAACAATACGTGCCATAGAAAATGGAAAAAAGATGAATTCATAATTTGAAGGTAGAATAGTAATTTACTTTCCCAATAGCAAAAGAGTAACTTTCGTACCGAATTCATCGATCAATCTTGATCATTGATAATATCTCTATTCGACGATCCAAAACATTCGAATCTAGACTTTCTTAATCAAGATCATCTCATTTGACTATAAAAATGCCATTCATAGCCTCAAATCAATTTCAAAAAATAATCTAGAGTTTTTCTCTCTAAAACTCTCTTTCTAATTAAAGGTTCAGTTAAATTTGGTTATCTTAAAATTGTTTAAGTACTGACTTGAATGTCAGATAATCCCTAAGAATAGAAAACTTGGGCCCTCGCCAAGTTCCTTTTCAGGTCTCAAGATAACAGTCAGTGATCAAGGTTTAAATCAACAGATGCCCTGGCACATTTTAGAGATCCTTAAACGTGCATGTGTTCACTGCTTCAAGCCCCGATTATTTTTTGGGCATAAACTCAAAGTAACGATCATCCAATAAAAAATATAATAACTATCTTGACTAATATTATGACACCAATCAAAAGGACAAAGTAACGGTTGTCTAACTATTAATGCTTTTTTTTTTTTATAGATAATCAACAATTAAAGCACCAATTAATAAATAATTTAGTTTAATTGGGCTAATTTTCAATTTTTTTTTTAAAAAAAAGAAACTAGTTAAAACACTAAAAAAAAAAAAAAAAACTTACCAAACCATGCTTAAAACTGATTTTTCCACAATTTTAGTATCACAACTATATACTAATCGATTTACACCCCAATCATAGCTAGTACTATTTACTTTAAACAAGCTATACGTTATAAATTTCCTCTTAGAGAACTACAATAATTACAAGCTTTAATTATTATTTTTTTTGGTGTGTGTGTGAAGCTTTTCCTTCTTGTAAAGCTTATTTGAAATTTTAAATGGTAGAATCTAAGATAAGGAATGGTTTTAATAACTACAATCCAAACAAAACAAAACAAGGAATCTAAAGAAGAACTTATCTTTGTGGGATTTGATACAAGTTAAATACTCCATTTTTTTAATTTTTGTATCCGTTTTTAAAAAATCAACCAATCGGTAGCCTCCCAACTCAGCCCATAGATAGGGTGACAAATCAACCTCAATTTAATTACTAAATTTGACTCAGTTTTCAAACCGAACAACTAAGCATCAGTAATGGTTAGTCTAGAAGATATTCTTCACTTTTAGGTGATTAAATTGACTTTACTCCAAAATATGTATTATCAAATGATTTTTTTATGTATAGACAAAAGATTATGAAACGTTATTAGTTAAAACATGCTTATCTATAATTATACCAGCTGTTTTGAGCGTTATGCATGTAATCAAGTCTTTATAACCTAATGTTGTCTTTTTGTTCATTATTCCTTAAGTTAACCGAAGCCAGAAGTCACTGATAAACAAACCTAATAACGAAAAAACTTAAAAAGTGGGTTAATTTTGTTTCAAATATAACATTCAGCGAGGTTACTCAACAACATTTATGGCAATAAATTCATAGATTATTTTTTAATACCATTTGCATCATACATTAGTATTGTATTTTGTGTGGTTTAATTCCATTGAGAAATCTAAAATTATAGTATACGACATAAGAAAAATTAATGTACATACCTAATAAATAATAATAATAAATAAGACAAAAAATAAAAAAAGTATTTATTTGAAATTAATTCATAACTTTATATACGTTTATGCATTTTGACTACTAGTAATTAATTTTCTCTTCTCTTAGCTAGAAAAGAAGATGAATAAAGGATGTGTTGGTCATCTGACCACTAAAAGAATACACAAAAACAAAACAATAATTATATGGCCACACTGAAATAATCAATGTTCACTTATTTCTTTTTTATTTTCCTTTATTTCTTAATGGAAAGAATTGTATGCCCTATAACTATATAAAGGAGACTCATTGCTAAAGGATAAGCATGAGAGAATCAATTATAGCTTCTCTATCAAAAAAAATATTACATAAATTGCCTTAAGTTGTTTTTCACAAGAAAGTCTTATATTCCTCCAAACAACCCTATTCAACATGGCCAATAATCAAATTTCATTTTTGCTCTCATTTTAGCATCCGCACACGAGAATCATGCACTAAAAAGCTAACCTTATATGAGGATCTAATGTCAGACCATTGAGCTACGGCGCCAGAAACGTGATAGCAGCTCGAAGGTCATCGGTATGACAAGTCATCAAATCATTTCTACCACAATTATCACTTGGTAGCGTATAGTATGATGTACAATATGGCAACTACATACAGGCGTCTATGCTTGATTATGTAGTATATGTGGATGCAAGGCCACTAGCAATAGATACGATATCGATATTGCAAGAGCTGTAACAAAGGAAAAACAGAAAGAGATGACAAGATAACGTCACATCTACCTACTTCAGTAGAAAGTTTCATGATTTTGAATGACTTCTTCCGGAGTGGTTAGCTGATAAAAAGGTTTTTTCTATACAATGCCACTATTGGGTAAGTTGTTTAGTTATTTTTTTTGTGTAATTATATTGATCCCATATATATGTTTGGTTGTGCTTGATTGGTTATTTAGTTTGATTTAATTTCTTAATTTTGTTGTTCAAATTGTGCATGTGTTGATTTTTAATAAATTTTACAATATAAATGCTTATAATTCGTGTTTTCTATTTTTTATCATATAATTATTTTTTTTTCGTTTGATATAAATGAAGAGTTATTCTACTTTTGTTAATATATTGAATTGTGATTTAGATTATAATTTTTCTAGACTCGAATCAACCTACTATAAAACTTGTTTGTCTTTCGAAAGAAAAAAAAATTGAAATAAAAATATTATATATATACCACTTAATATCAAGTTGAACCTCTTCTTAGTAATCTTAATTCTTACCAAGTTGCAGTAATTAAAGAGAAGTTGACTTTTCTTTTTATGAAAGAAAATATGAATGAGAAAAGAAAACAAAAATGAAATGAGTGTCACATGTGGAAGAACAGGAAAAAAGAAATTGGGACCCCAGTAAATGTGTGAAGCCAAATCTAATGTTTAACTATTTGTCAAAATAGTATGTTTCAAAAATAATTTAATAACATTTAACACTTTCAATTACTCATTACGTACATTTAAATTAGTAAAAGCTTTATTAACAACTCTAATTTATTAGATATGTCAAGCTTCTGTGGAGCTAAAGTTAATGTATATGTTATTAGCAATGTGTTATAATGTTTTGCAAGTGATCAATATTGATCATCTGTAAATTACACATATACATTTGTGTGTGTGTCATGTGTGAACAGCCAGGTTTGGACATTCATAAAATCATGATTCTATATAACACGTCATCTATTATCATTAGTTTAGAAGTTAGCTTCTAAACAGTCTTAAATCATCTATACAACCCACAGAAAATTCTCTTCTTCCATTTTTTTAGTAAAAATATATAAATAGAGATTTTTTTTAAAAAATATTAAGTATCTCACTCAAAATGCTTCAGGCCAAGGTTTAACCCTTAGATAAAAGTATATTTCCTTCCTGCTAAAATTTCACTTGACAATAAATAGTTTCAATTAGCAACATTAAGGACCACATAAATAGATTTTGTTGATTCTTTGATATACAACTTATTATTTTGTTTAGTTTTTTCACTATAGAAAAGGAGATTAATAAGGAAAATCATTACCTGGCACAATTAATTAATCCAAAAGCACCATTCAACTAAACTTCATCAATTATATGTAGGAAAAATTAACATTCAAGCAAGAAGATGATGACCAAGAGAAGCGTAAGAAAGAAAAGAAAAACAAAAAAATTGAGAAAGAAACTAAAAAACCAGGCTTAAAAGTATAAAAGCTTTTCTGGTGCATTGTTTTTTAGGCTTCTTCTTCATATTATTGAATGTAGTGACATATTATGGAGAGAACCCTTTTTCTGCAGGTTATATCCCTTGAGAAGTCTCCCAAATCTAAGTGGGCTTTTTTTTAATCAAACTAGATGGAGGTGCCTTATCAAGTCTCCTTCTCTAGTTTGCCTTCTGTTACAGCTCTTGCAACGTTGATAACATCTCCGAAGAGAGTTGTCGTTCTTCTTTCCTTACTGCACCATCGAGTATAGATGCTTACATGTATGTGTTATATTTCTCAACATAGTATATGTAACCTGGTAGAAAATAGTGGCAAGACTAGCAAAGGAGTGGTGGCGGTGACCTTCGAGCTTCTTTGACGTTATTCACATTGGAATTTTATAATCGAGAGTTCGATGATCAAAATAGGTTAGTTTTGTAGTGCATAATTCTTGTGTACGACACCAGAATGAGAATGAAAAGAACTTTTTTGGAAACTGAACTATGTTAAAGACTTAATGGAGAAAGCTAGGTCATTTCGAACATATAGAATATTGTACTTTGACCCTATAATTTGTCTAATTGTACTTATCCCTTAAATGAGTTCTTATTGATCGAAATACTCTTTCTTTCATTGTCTTGTGCATATTATTCCATTCTTCTATTTTCAATGAAAAAAAGGAAACCTTTGTGTGACATTAATTTCTTAAGTCATTCCCTCGAATTCTTTTTGTTGCATTATTTTATAATGTCTAACATTACTTTTTTATTTTGTAATATTACAAATTAAGTAAAGATCACTACATATATTGTTCTTAGAGATCGATTATCTAACAAACAAAAATAACTCTTCATATTAGCAAATAACCAATTAATCATGATTGTAAATAACTCAGGGTAATTGATGAATCCACAAAATATAACAAATTCAAGCAAGCTGAGGAAACGAATCTAAGTATTTTGCATCACTCAAGGTTTGCGAAGCTATATATAGAAAGTATTAATTTAGTCAACATATATACTTGCATAATAATCAGTTTTCTAAAACAAAGGTTTATTTGCTAACTACACTTTGAGGTAAACAATATTTAACGAGTTAAAAACAGCTCATAAAAATCATAAAAAAGGTAATGATTCACACAACACAAGGGAAAACAATATCTCAAATAAATGTATGTAAGCCTCTCATTCCTTCTGAAATAGTAAACAATTTCTCTTTAAACGGACAAGGAAAACATAGCTATGATAATTCATGAAAAAAGGGTCAAACATACACAATGCACCTCATTGGGCAAGCATATATCACACGCTCTTCACTGGTCAAATAACATATCATACACCCCTCACATGGCTAATCTCATATAATAACACCCCTTATTAGGCCAATGACATATCACATGCCCATCACTATGCCAATTATATATCACATTGCCCTTTTACTAGGTCAATCACATATCACATCACCCTTCACTGTACCAATCATATATCACATCGCCCCTCAAGAGATCAATCATAAATAACATCTCACTTATTGAGGCAATCTTATTTTTCATCACCTCTCATTGGGCCAATCATATATCACATTGCCCTTCATTGGGCAATCACTTATCACATTTCTTGTCACTAGACCATTAATCACGTACCATATTGGCCTTCATTAGGCAACATTTCCATCACATTTTCAACAAACCCATATTTTATAAAAGCATATAAAAGTTTAAAGAAAAAACCAATTTTTTTTTTTTTATTTCCACAAACTCATTTTCAAGCAATTGAGGTATAAAAAGTCTTTATTTTCCATAAAGCTTTGAAATCTGAGATGACTACAAGATTGAATTAAAATCTCAAATTCCAATCACAAAGTGACAAATCAATTTATTAAATAATCCACACTCAACATACATGTATATTTATTATATATTAAAACCTCATAACAGACCAAAGTGATAATAGTTATAGGATCTGTCGGAAATCACCTTGACAAGATGCCCAGGTGGTGATCTTCTAAACACCCAAGTCTAGAATGACTTGTAGAAATAATTTCAGTAATCGAGCACAAGAACAAAAAATCAAAGAAAGAAAGAAGTGATAAGCTTAGCCCAAGATCTAGAAAGTGTGTTTCTAGGATATGGGGAAGGGGCTAAGGGGTATAGGTTTTGGTCCTTAGAAAAAAAAGGATTGAGACTCATAATAAATAGGGATGTTATTTTTAATGAATTGTTATATCCCTATTTGGAGAAAACTAACCCTGCAGGGGCTAGTGAGCAAACCAATTTGAAATTTGTGGAGCATAGCATCAAAGAGAATTCGGTTCAGGTAGAGTAAGGAAGGCAATAGGGTTCAGACCAGGTAGAGCCCATTGAAGAAGGCCAAGCTCAGGGCACTCAAGAGGAGGCTGAACTGGAAGGGGATGATGCAGCAAGTCAGACTGACTATTAACTCACAAGAGACCGGGAAAGGAGGCTGGACAGACCACCTTCAAGACATAGTTTTGTGGATGCTGCGGATGCAGTAGCTCCTTGGACAAAAAGAAGGATAAGTGAACAAGAGACTTACATTGATGCCATGGGATGTAAGGATTCACTAAGATGGAAGCTAGCTATGGAGGAAGAAATGGATTCTTTAAGGAAGAACAACTCTTGGGAATTGGTGCACATTCTGAGAAAACAGAGTGTTGTGGATTGTAAGTGGACTTACAAAATCAAAGAAGGGTACTCTCTAGGGGATGAAGTCCAAAATAAGGCTAGGCTGGTGGCAAAGGGGTTCACGCAAAGGAAAGGTATGGATTTCACAGAAACCTGCTCACCTGGACATCAGGTGTATGAAGTGGTGATTATCCTCGTCAATGCCAATGATATGCTGTTGGTTCGGAACAGTAGGGAGAGGATGGAAAGGTTTACATCTCAACTCAGTGAGGAGTTCGAGATGAAGGATCTTAGCCTTACACAAAACATCCTTGAGATGAGAAGAATTCGAGAAAAGGAGAAAAACAGGTTGAAGGTTTCTTGGTCTTCCGACATAGAAAAGGTGTTGTACAAGTTTTCTGTGGAAGATGGTAAACCAGCAAAGATTCCCGTTCCTGGTCATTTCAATTTCTCTAGCGAATGATGTCCTAGAATGGATGAGGAGAAGAAGGAAATTGATATGGTCCCTTGTGTAGTGTATTCGAATAGCTGAAGTACGTGGCACTTGTGTAGGAATCTGGTGTTCCATGAGGGGACAAAGCACATGGATGTTTGGTATCATTTCATTCGGTAAAATGTTATGGAAGGATGCATTCATGTGGATAAGGTAGCCATGGAGGAAACTCATGCAGATTTAGGTACTAAAATTCTACCTCTAAGAAGGTCTAATCATTGCCTTGGACTTCTTAGGACTGGAGTCGGTTGAATGAACTCAAAAAGAGTTTGGATCCTGAGTTCTCTACACAATAGGTTTCAGGTTTAATCACTTAGACAAAGGTAGAGATTGTTGGAGTTTGTCAAAGGATTAAACGGGAGATGAAGAATGAAGCCAGCATGTTAAAAGAGTCAGCACCAGGTCAGGCCTCGGCCCAGCTCTTTCTAGGCAGCGGGGCCCAGCATGGAGGCAGCCTGGAGGAGGTGTGCACCACAGCTCAGCCTCCCCCAGGCCTCGGTTCCCAGAAAGGTGACAAGAGGACATGTTTTAGCCTCGCCTTGAGCCGCGGCTTGAAGGCACACTAATGCACACTGATTCAGCAATTCAAAGGGTGCGTGAGGCATGTTAAAAATGCACAACTTTACTAAGGATTGATGAAGGGCTATGGATGATTAGTCTTCTAGATCTAAGGGTGGATATTGACCCTCAAGATTAGACAAGAAGTTGGTGCACTATATAAAGGGTCACCTAGCTTCATTATGAGATAACTTGTGAACAACAATGTGATAGAAACACAAATGTGTGTAACGACCCATCCCGAGCGGGCCCACTCAGAATGGTATCAATTACCTTTCGAAATCGAGCACCTGGACACACAAATATATACTACAACAGAACAACATCTACAGTATATTAGTTAAGATCATACAGAGATTACAACTATAAGGTTGTAGCTTTACAAGGTGTCTAAAGAGACACAGCCAATCGGTTACAACTTCACACCTAATATACAATATAACACTAAGAAAAAAAAGATTGACCGAGGATGCAACGCTAACTTCATTGAACTTCAAAGCTTCACCACTTAAAATCCAAAATCACCTGAAAGGTTAGAAATAGGAAGGGGCGTGAGCTATAAGCTCAGCGAGTTCTTACACTACACAAAGTAATCACTTGTTAGAAAAAGTTGAGGGCTTATTATTATTTCTTTTTCCTTTCTACTTTGTTTGTTCGTATACATAGTCATTTAGCACTTTGCAAAACAACAATCTTAGTAATCATAATACGGTCCTATAAGACCCACAACCAACTTGCAATCGCCATTCCATAGTCCATCAAAATATCACAATTTATCCATACAACCAAACATTTCATATGCCCCCTTACGGGCCAAATAATTCAAATTCGTGTATGATATGCCAATGCAGCATGATGCAATGAAATGTATCATCTCATAATCAATCATAATCCATTGGGGACATCTCCCCACGTACCGGTACGTTTCACAAACAAAAATTTTCAGAACCCCCCTTTATCCGGGCCGGGTCCAATCATCCAAATATATTCAGTACTCTTTTTCACCCCTTGTGGGTAGGGACCTATCGTCCTCACACATCACTCCCCCCTCAATAACATACCGTAAATTTCAATGCATGATATGAAATGAAATAAAGTGATGAACATAATCAAATTCTCAACAATCCATACAATCACACAACATTCAGCACAAAGGTTTTGAAATCACTATCTCATCATTAATATATAATTTACTTATCTTACCACATAGTTATAAATATAATTATTATATCTAAATAGCGAATTACAACTCTTATGCAACCTTATTGTTTTGGTTTCCCCACTAACATTCATGCTTACCAAGAGTAGGGTAATACTCACCTTAAGCCAAACACTAGTCGTGGATCACTTCTTTACCTTTTCTACGATCATCCACCACACCTATTGAAATGTCATTATAACAATTAAGACAAACTACATAAACAAAGAATCAATGAGCATAGTATTAAAAACTTAGATACTTAATAAGAAATCAATCATTCCATTTACTTACACATATAAATCAAAGAAAATACTACTAAAGTTCATTCTTCTCCTTAATCACCTATTTTCACTCTTTCCCTTCTTTCCTTCATTCTTTACTCTATACAACTCTCAATTCATATGAACTTAAATTTCAAGACACTAACTTAGAGTAATTACCAACAAATCCCAACTTATAAAAATTATTCATTCTAAATATAATTTCCCAATCAAGAAAAAGTCTCTTACTTAGAGGAATTTCTTTTAATTCCTAAAAGAGTTTCAAATTGACAGCCCATAGTATAATTCTCTAACAATATCCATCTCAACAATCATGTTATACAAGAATAAAACTTCACACTTTGTACATATAATCACCCTAAAAATATTCAAACTTCACACACCCTTATTACTTTCTTCCAAAATTCCATAATACAGAAATTTCCAGATTTCTTTCAAATTTTTCCCCAACTTCAAATATTTCAAACTAGACCAATTTAAATTCAAATCACCACAAATAAAGTTCTAGATAAACTTTAGGAAGTATATTTTAACTTAAAAATAGTTGGGACACAAAACTACCTCAAATTCTTGCTGAAACACAACTCACAAAACTGCCCAGAACACAAATTATTTCCAGAATTTCTGCACAATTCTCCCAACTTTGACAACTCATATATCACTCAATTTAAATCCAAAAGACCTCAAAAAAAATCCAAAAATCAACATCAAGAAGTCTACTTTAAGTTTGTAGTTGAACACTTTTCGAAATTACCTCAAAATCTGCACGAAAAAGCCAAGGTAACAAAACGGGATGTTCTTCCCCTGTTCGGAGCGTGGGGTCCACGCGCCACTGTAGCCCGCTCGTGGAGGCTCACCTCCCCGGCCGGAAGATAGCTGATGGTGGCAGAAGAGGGTTTCCAAAGTTTGAGGGCAAAAGGATCTTGGATGGTTGGGCTAAGGTTAGGTCAAAGTTTGGAAGAAAAAAATGAGTTTTTTGAGAAAGAAAAAAAAATCTGGTGCTTTCCTTTCTTTCCTCTCTCTTTCTGCCGAGCTCTCAAATTGCTAAATGAGAGATTTGCTGATTTAGGTTAAATTTTAGCTTATATACTCCCTCAATGACTTGGATTTTTACCACTCTACCCTTCCCCTTCTTCTTTTATTAATTGACATGCCATTTCCTTTAATTTTTCTTCTAGTATTTAAACAACCCCAAAGTTTTAGTTTCTTACTAAGAGATCCCTAAAAAAAAAATTAAATTATAAAACAAGATTATAAAAACTTGAAAGAAATATCGGGTTCTACATGTGTGTATGACAGAACATGTGAATGAGAGAATGTGTGAGAGTGCAAAGACATAGACATACAAGAGGGACTCATTAGAGAGGCTGGTTGTAAAGAGAGAGATTAGTATAGAAAGGGGCTTCAAGGGACTTATAAGTGGAATTTCCAAGGGGGAAAGTTCCAGGGTAACTCAAGACCTTATCACTTTCTTGTTTTCTTCTTTGTTCCTTCAAGAACTTGTGGATTCTTGGAGAGGTGTTGCTGGATTATAAGAACTCATTGATTTAATGTAGAGAGTTTGGAGGAACTAACAGGGACGTAGGCTATTGCCGCATCTCAATAACAATTGTTATGTCTTTCTTTCTTGCTCAGTGTGCTGTTTCTTTTCTTTACAAGTCATTCTAGACTTGGGTTTTTAGAAGACTATCACCTGGGCATCATTGAGGTGGTTTCCCAACAAAATTTCAAAGTTTAACTCGTATAAAAATATCTTACATTTCCTCTCCTACTTATTTACTAACTCATGTAAAAACCTCGAGAGGGCTATAAATCTACTATCATACTTAGCCACAGATAAAGTATTTTGCCTTAAATGAATAAAATATCTCTCTTGCTGGGCTCGAAATATATCTGAAAAATACTTCGCAAACAACACATCCTTGAACTTATGCCAAGTTAAGGGTTGATCTACCTATGCACTCAATCTAGGCAGAATATCCTCCCACCACTGAGAAGCCCCACCTTCCAGTTTAAATGAAGCAAGAGCAACCATCTACCTATCTGTTACTAGTAAGACTTCAAAATATTTCTCGACATGTTTAATCCACTACTTAACTTCAATAATATTTATTGATCCTATAAAATACTAGGGTTTAAATTTAATAAATCTCACAAAAAAATCTCCTTGCATCTTATGTGCAAACACACCATCTCCCTTATCAGCCTCTTGTCTCACCACATCAGGTTCTATTCTACCATTTTCCTCTAATGTCCTCTGTAAATTATCAGCCCTTTCTTATGCTATATTCATTCTCTCTATAGCATGATCAAGAACTTCTTTTAACTCATCCCACCTAATATCAGATTCTCTCCAACCTCTACTAGTACCAACTGTACTAGTAACCTGTTCCCTTGCATGAACCATAAACTCAACCTCCCTCTCCGCTTCAGCTCTTCTAAATATTGGGGGTTTACCACATCTTCTCTAATTTAGAACTCAACTTCTAGCTCTAACATGTCCACGTGTCATCCTTAGACTCTACATTAAAATTTAGTTTGTTTAAATCATCCAGTTCTTTAAAAAAAATTGCATAGTCTACAGAATCATAAAACCTAATGCTCTGATACCAAAATTGTAACAACCTATCCTGGGTTGGCCACCCCCGAGACGATGTTGTTACGTTTTGAAATCCTAGCACAACACATATTTACAACAATATAAAAATAGGTCAACTGAAATTAAAAGATTACATCCATTCCTCAACTCTTTTCAGAGGAAATACCTCATCATTCTCATATCAGAAACAATATATATATATATAACAAAATGCATGAAAAGATTTTATCATAAATTTTCTTTTTTCTTTCTTATAATGCCTAAGGACTTGACCACGAGACTTACTTAAGGTAATTACTCTGATATCAGCTCTAAACTCTATCTGCCCTGCCCACTGCCTGAAATTTTCAAAAATGAAGAGTGAGCTTCACAAGCTCACTAAATTAAATTTACTAGAAGTACTCGATTACATACTTCCAGTCACATCTTATAATTCAATCGTATCTAATTCACCAATATTAATAAGCTATTTCTTCACATATAATAATTCAATCTTTTCAATAATCTTCCAATATTCATTCATCTATTATCTCATATAGTTTAATAATAACATTCTATTATCACCACTCATATCATAATTTCAATCATTAATCAATCTCGTCTTAACTTAATCATCAAACATAACAATTTTTCTTTTCATATATTTAATCATTTTGAGATTATCAATTCAACATTTTTTGTTCACCTCATTATGAGGTTCACAGTATATAATCAAATAATTAAATAACTTTTATCATATAAAACTTTCATAGTTCTTTCTCGTTATTTTTGTCTCTATATGAGACTCGTTTGTTTATCAATAATTTCACAATCAAGACTAATACTTTAGCATCTCAATCAATAATAATAAAATAACCAAATAAATAAATGAATGTGTTTAAATCATCTTTTTTTTTCATCACATCATCTCATTATTTCAAATTTTCATCTGGGAACGTCTTCCCACATGTCAACATGTTTCAGCCAGACTACCTACCTTCCTGGTCTTTTCAACCAGACCAGCTAGCTTCTTGGAATTTTCAACTAGACCAGTTGCCTTCCTGGTCTTTTCAGCTAAACCAGCTATCTTCATGGTCCTTTCACTCAAACCAGCTGCCTTCCTGGTCTTTTCTTTTATGCATATCAGCAATAATATGCAAGCAATCATACATTTAAGCATTTAATTCAACTATCTAACTCTTTCTCAAAATTATTATTTTTATCATATTTATTAAATTGTCTCATCATATATCATATCAACTTTTCAATTATATTTTTCAGAAATTTCATAAAATTTCTCAACATATTTTTCATTCATCCATCCTTTTTAAAATATAAATTCTTATATAATTAATATTCAACATACTTTCTAATTCCTAATCAATAAATCAATCAATTTTCATACCTATCGAAAAGTACATAATTATAATTCACCTATTTATTCAAATATCATAAATTCATATTTTTATTGGTCTCGATTACCGAAAGTAAATCTAGCTCACCACGTAGCACTTAAAGCTACCCGTGGATCACCTCCTTGCATTTCCTGCTCCTTTCAGCAATTTCACCTGATTGTTGATCGTCAACACCTGACATAATATTTATATTAAAATATCTAATTTATTCTTCAATTCTTCTATAATTCATACCTCTAAATTTCTACATCAAATTTCGGGTAATTTAATGTATGCATAATTTTTTTTTTAAAAAATTACTTTATTACTTTTTTTTCTTAAAGCTTCCCTCGAATCTCTTTTAAATTCTCCCGTAAACTTCTTCAAAATTTCAATATTTCAACATTTCTTTCAGTCCCCAAGTGTTTAAAGAAAAAGAGCAATTTGAGAGTGTAAACTAATTTTTTAACAAAACTTAAACAAAAAAAAAAAACACAAAAGTTTTCTACCAAACCATCACCTGCACCATTCTTATGTTTTTTGTTGCATAGTGTCCAACATGCAATTTTTGTATTTTGAGTGGACAACACCTGGATGTCCAGATGTTTGTCCCCTCCCCCCCCCCCCCCCCATTTTCTTTCTTTGTAATAAAAAAAAAACTGCACCTGGATGCAAGTGTCTAGGTGTTTTCTTCTTTCATGTATATATTATTTTAATTCCATGTAATATCTATCAAATTACTTCTTTACGTACTTTAAGAACATCGGTATTACCATAGCCGAGGAGGTATCACTACTTTTTAGCATTAAGCTACTCAACCAACATGCAATCATACAACTCACAATACAATTAACAAACTTTTCCAGCACTACAATTAAATACAAGCACTCATTTTCACATACAAAACATTTTTGATACAACAATCCAACTCTTATAAAATTTTACAAAGTAAAAATACAAGGAAGACTCCCAAAGATTCAAGAGGTGAGGATGTCGTAGACAAGGACGCCCTTCAAATAACCACAAGTCTCTCAAAATTTACCTGAAAAGTTAGTAAAATAAGGGGCTGGGCTATAAAGCTCAGTGAGAAATTAGCTTACTCGAAGTAGTCGTAAAAGAATCTAAATTCTTAAATTTTCAGTAAAAATAAAGAAGTCGTAGAGCATTTATCTTTTTATTTCAAAACATAGTTCTAAGAAGATTTTAGATTTTTCCTCTAGTTATT
The DNA here is from genome assembly GCA_023935145.1 of Bretschneidera sinensis. NCBI lineage: Eukaryota > Viridiplantae > Streptophyta > Magnoliopsida > Brassicales > Akaniaceae > Bretschneidera > Bretschneidera sinensis. The sequence goes on along the minus strand of CM043700.1, from coordinate 105,038,115 downwards.
TTCCTCATCTTTTTATCACAAAAGAAGTAAATATTACAACAAAAATTTATTTAAATTTCTGAATCCATAACTTATTCTTACGTAACATAACATTAGCTAAAATACTTCTTGATTCACAAAAATCAGTAATTCCATGCCCTTCACTGAGCCAAACACATCCTATGCCCCTCATAGGCCAATCACAACATGTGTCCTTTAATGGACTAATTATAACACATGCCCCTCATGGGCCAAACATCACTTTTTCCTCTCATGGGCCAATCAAAGTCATCAATTACACACCAATCATCCATTATGAAAATGTGATGCAATGCAATAAGATGCACTTTCAATTCTTTATTTAATTCATTTCATTTCACTTTATCATCAAATCATATTCAGTTTGTCCTCATCTGCCCCTCTTTGGACTAATCATAAAAAAAGACATCTCCCATCATAAATAATTTGGATCCTTTCCCTACCCCTTACTGGGTGGAGTCCTAATCTAACATGATTACTTCATTCGTTTACATTATCATTAAGAAATCAAGTTACATGAAAGGCATTCACAACACAACCAATTCTCAACATAAGTAAGTATGCACTTAATTTCATAATGAACCACCATATCCACAAAAAAAAAAAAAAAACATTATTTAAACAAATCAACAATTTCTCAAACATAATATTTACCAATCAATCATATCGCATCAAGCCATCAAAATAAATACATCAAGACTTATTTAGTCTCATTTCCATTACAATTATTTATGTACTTTATATCTTTTGTATCCCCTTAGTCCTTCATTAAGTTAATCATATTATAATTTTTTTGAGGTACAACGTTATATTATTTTCTATAATTCTTGAAGTAATCCCTTATTCATATTTCCATAGTCCTTTATTTTTATACTCTTTTAACATTTTATTTTCCATCGTATAGTCTACTACGTTTACTAAAAGTAAGGTGAAACTCACCTTTTAGCACCAAGCTACTCACGAATCATACTTTAGCTTTTGAATAAAATCTCCAATTATCCTAACATAATAACGATAAAAAAATAAGAGTCATAACATAAGCAACCAAACACATTCCTCTCAAATCAAAGGCCTAAGACCTCAATTGAAATCATTAAGCCACCCTTAAGGGTTTAAAAAATGATAAGATTTAAAACTCAAAAACATGGTTGTACAGTTGATTGTGGGAGTTTCTATCTCTCGCACAGTTGACTGTTCAATTGCACAGTCGCATAGTCAACTGTGGTTAAGACCTGAAGTCTCTGCCTCTTGCACAGTCGATTATGCAATCACAACAATCGACTGTCCTAGGGGCTGAAACCCAAAAAATGCGCGAAATTCAAACTTTTTCTTTTCTAAAACCCTTTGATCCTTCATTAAACACCCAAATCCTTTGAAATACAAACTTCTAAGGTTTTTATATGAATCTTTAGAATACCTATAACAAAATTTCAACCTAAAGCTTTTAAATCACCCAACTTTTGCATAAAATATTTTCTGAAACCAAAACCTTATTCTTCCCCAAATTTATCCAAAAATCTCATCTCAAAGAACATAAATCTTTAAGAAATGAAACTACTTAACAATCAAGGTAAAGTAGATCAAGTTCTTACATAACATCCTTGCCAAATTTTCCATTTTCTTCCTCTGCCTTTCTCTTCTCTCTTTTTTCTCTTCCTTTCTCTCTTTCTCTCTTCTCCCTCTTGGTTCTTATAGGACAATCCACACAAAAATCTGAACCCACTCACCTCTTTTATACTATAACTCTTTCTTAATTACTCGTCTACCCCTCCTCATTTCTATTCTCTCAATTTTACTTCACCAATCTTCCTTTCTTTCACTAAGTACCCAAGACTCTTTAAAAGTTTAACATTTTCCCCAAGATACATATTAATTACTCAGCTCATATTTTATTTACTTAGTTCCAAGTTCCAAAATTTCCCAATACTTAAAAGAAATTAACTCACGAAAAAAGGAAACCGAAAACGCACCGAAACTAAACACTGAAATAAAAAAATATTCCTTTTAAGGAATCGAGTCTTACAGAAACTTTGATTCGAAATCAAGAGGAATTACAATAAGAGGGAGATAGAGTTTTAAAATCAGAGATACAAGAGAGGTGAGGTATGCAAATCCCACTTAAAATTAAATATATTGAAATAGAGAATTAAATATTACAACCCATAAAATTACAACCATATATTCAATCATATTGAATAACAACTAATCACATACCTTAATTATTTGGTTTGAAGTCCATAATCAGACATCCTTAAACATTGATACAATAATATTACATATATAAATTTAAATATAATTAATTATAATTATAGCTCTAAATCTTAGATTGCAATCATAATCTTATTAGGTTTTTTTTGGAAACTTTCAATCTTATTCTAACTAAGATTTAGATTTATTAACCATTATAATTCAAATTTCTAATCTAATAACATGAAACCAAACAACTTAATCTTTCCAATGCTTCTGAAAACGCTGAAATTCGATTTAAAATAGTTAGTTATGCCTATTTTAACTTCGAAAAGAAAATATATTTGTTAGAGTCGACTCTCGGGCTTTGGGAGTCGACTTTCAATATCATTTAAAGATTTTACAAGTTTCTATCCTAGGGAGTCGACTCTCTCAACCCAAGAATCAACTTCTAGAAAGTTTTCTATATATTTTCATGCAATTTCTTGTGTTTTTCATCACAAAATCAATTCAATTCGATCCAAAGTTAAATTTTTGATAAATTAAACTAAATATAACCAATCCCTATTGGTTTGAAAATTTTCCACCAACAATTGTATTATCATCTCATGACAATAATCAAATGAAAAACAATTTTTGAATTTTCATGACCTATGGTTTCATAAACCCTAATTTGATTATCTTGATTCTTCAATTTGGAATGAAAATAATTCTAATATCAACTCTAATAAAGCTATAATAATAAATTACCATGTTCTGCATAAATCATAAGGATAACTCTGTTACCTTTTGAAGGAATTAATGTAGAAAACGCAACAAAATTTAAATTTTTTATTGATTCCTATAAAACCTAATCACCTTATGATAAACATAAAACATATAATGAACAAAAAAATTAAGGATGGAATTGTTATCTTTGATTTTGTGTTTTTGATTCCCTGAATTTATTGTAGATGAATTCTCTAACACATTTGAATCCAAATTCTTTCACATTCTTGAAATCACAATAATCACAAAGCTATGTGATCACTAAATATCGTCCACACATGGTAAATTCCAAATTAGGTTTTCTCTCTCTCTTGTGGAAGAAGAATAACTAAACTCTAGCAGAAACTTGTGTGTAGATTATCTGCTAGCAAATTTTTGCACACTCATAAACTATTTATAGTGTTAGGGTTAAGTGTAACTAACTATTGATTACAAACTAAACTCCTATAGTTATTTCCTAATTACACATTGTCCCTTTTGTGTGTGACCCTTTAGGTTCAAACTCTGGTTGTAGGCTATAACTTTTATGTAATTGCAATTGAAACCCTTTCCAATTAATTAGAACTCCTAATTTATTTTGAATCAAAACTCCTTTTGATTATCCTTTTCATAAGAATTAATTAATTGTCTATTAAATTAATTCTTAGGGATTATATAATCATGAGTGACACCTATCAACATATCATGACTACCTAGATAATGTGAAATTGATTATGAAAATTGAAACTTCTGTTAGCAGTTACCATGTAATTCAATCCTTCCATCATACAATGTTCCGATTAAGCTAATTACGGTATGGAATTATTTTCAAACTCTTAGCATTAAATCTATGTGTGTAGATATCAAGAATATAATTCTAATGGTGAAATTAGAAACTCCTTTCTAATTCTCACCCTGCATTGGCCAACAAACTTCTTGAATTATATCTTAGTATATCACATAGGACATTCTCCCCATTTACTTAGAAGTGATAGATCCCTTATTGTAAACTCACATACCTCCATATGAAACCCATTATATTCAATTACTACTAATTAATGATCCATGAATAGAACCATAATAAATAGCATCAAAATATAACAAGTTGCATACAAGATAACCACGTTACTTCAGATTTAAGGATCACATTGCACAACTGTAACATAAGAACCACCTATTGACTGGAAAGTAAAACTCCATTAGGTGTTCTTAAGTCGAGTCATGTTTAGTGAACTCATTCTCCATTGAGCACCCACATACTTATTTTAGTATCCACCGCACAAGTGATATTGAGATAAGTCACCATCCTAATTGAGCAAACATAGTATGTACCAGTCTAATCGGATTACTAAAGTCTAATTAGTATCATGTAACCAAGAATATCTAAGAGAAAAGATTTTAAGAAGACTAGGCCTCAAAATTATGATCTCATCATAATCCTATCTCCATTGCTTGCCTCGTTTGGTTACAGTAATGGAATTAAGTTTGTAATGTAATCAAGGGCGAAACATAATCAAGACTGTAATGGAATTGAGGTTGAAATCCGATTAAATTGTTTGGTTAGAACATAGAAAAGACCATTGAATTCAAGTTGAAATCGATTACAGTGTTTGGTTAAATTTGAAAAATTAGATTGACTAAAATATGTTTGAGAATAAAATGTATATAAAATTAATCATATTAGTTATTATATTTTATTTATTTATATTGAGCATATTAAACTATATTTATTTATCATTTTCTTATTTTCTTATTAATTATTAATAATTTATAATTATCTTATATTAGTATTATTATTTATATATTACTATAATAACATTATATTATTTAAATATATTATATTAGATAATTTTATAATTTTCAAATATTTCATAATATATTAATATTTAATTATACTTTCATTTTTATTCATTATTAGTTATACGTTACTATACTTTTATATATATTTATTATAATATTATATTATTTATTATAATAATATTATATTATTTTAATAATATAATTTATATTTATTAATTATTGCTAATATAATATTATTATATTATATTTTATTAATATTTGATTACATTATTTAACTATCTTATATTATTTTATGATATTTAATATTATTACCATTTTATTATGTATTCCAATTATTTACTTTAATAATATTATATTATTTAACTATCATTATTTATTTATATTTTACTTATTTTTAATAATGTATTTTATATTTATTAATTATTAATAATATATTCTTATATATTATTTTTACTAATAATTATATTATTTAGTATAATAATATTATTTTATTATTTATACTATTTAGCAAACTATTATATTACTATTTATTAGTTTTTATTAATATATTATATTATTTACTATAATAGTATTATTTTATGATATTTAGTAAAATATTATATTAATATTTAATTATATTGTGAATTCAAGATGAATCAAAGTTGTAATGTAATGGCCATTACACTCCTTTAAAAGTGTAATGCCCATTACAACATTTTGGTGTAATGGGAATAATATTGTAATACCCACTACAATCATTTTAAACCAATCAAACAACGTAATAATCATTATAGATGAATGAGCATTCTATTGCAACCTTGATTATTACAACCAAACGGGGCATATCGACTTAATCACGAGAACTTAAAAAAATATTAGTGCTAAATAAACTTGTCATAAATTATGATAACAATTTGAATACGATTGTTTTACAAATAATATCCCTAGACATCAAATGTCAATTGGCTTGTAGGGAATACTACTAACACGCTGCATATTCGTAATCTTGATTCCATTTTAGACAAAACTATTACAGAATTTTGTAACAGTTGTCAACAACTCATTTAACATAATTTAATCTCATTTACATCTTTTTCACTCAAAATCATCCTATAAATACCCCCTTCACTTTCACCTTCGACGGACCTTCTTCATCCCTCTTTAGCTAAAATTATAGGTAAATTATCTCAGCAAATCTTATATACTCGGGTACATTTTGGGTTAGTTATTTTGTAATAGATCAAATACCACAAAAAACATCACACCCTTATAACAGACTACACTAGCGAAGTTTGAGTATTTTATTGTAATCGGTTCATCATCTTAAAAATAATTTGAAGTTCTCAACTTCATTCGATTCGGAGAAGCATGCTTAATGTTTGAGGATTATACCACAATCATAGGTGAACTTCTTAAGCATAAAAGGTTGGTAGATTTTCTTTCGTTTTCCAATCATATTTGTTTTCCATGATTTTGGAATGAGGGAAATGTTACTTGCATCATATTTAAGAGGGATAATTTTGTATTATGTCAATATATCACTTAACTCAGATATAAAATTACGCAAATTCCATGCAATTTAGGTTAAATTTAGGTTATCACTAAAAGAGAGGTCTTTCTAATCAAACTACCATTCAAACGTAGCTTTTTTGAAATGTTATGTGCTTTTGTGTAAAGTTTCTGCACCTGAACATGTCAGGGTCAATTGGTCCCCCTAGGACTCAATCGATCTGTAAGCTGAGCCAATCAGCCCATCCCTTGGGATGATCGATCTAGGCTTTGTTCAGCCAGATACTTCTGTTCTATTTCCCCCGTTTTCAACCAATTGATCATCTTTTATTTGTTATATCATTTTTAACTTTTTTTATTATTTATATTTTGACTTGATTAATTAATTGTTGCTTGAAAAGCAATCGAGTGAGTAAAGTTCATTGTCCTTATGACGACAATGTTTTCAATCAAATGAAAGTTGCATCAATAATCTCACAAGTATATATGTTTCTTTCTTAATTACGATGTTCGGTTTAAATTATGTCTTTGGTTGAATTAAATTGTATTTGTGTGTGTTGAATGCTAGTGTGTGGCAAAATATCTTCGCTTAGTTTTTAAACATTTGTCCTAGAACATAAAAGACTAGGCTTTGGCCTAGATGGAAAAAAAAGAGCTCTAATTCCTCCTTCCTCCATAACCAAATCTCATTTCCCCTCACTCGTAATCCTTGCTCCATGTTAGATAAAGAAAAGCCCAAAGTGTGGGAAATTCACTATAGTGCTCGGTAATTTCTATTGAAATATTTTGATTTTGGGGCTTGTACTTTGATGTATATCAGGGTGTACTGATGTAATTTGAGTCAAAATATTTTTGGACCTGAAAGGAAGTAAATTGATTAAGATTTGGTAATTAATATATGTCTTAGGGGAGGTGTAAAGTTTTTAAAGAGTTTTGGGTGGTTAAAAAAAGAAATTAAGAGTTGAAGGATGAGAGTGTAATTAAGTAAGAGTTTTAGTATAAGTAGGGGAAGGGAAATCAGATTTTTCATTTGGAAGAGTCTAGAGAGACCGAGAGAAAAAGAGGAGAAAAAAGAGAAAGATAAGAGAAAGGAAAGAGAGAAAATAATGAAGGAAACAAAAGAAGAAAGAGAAGAAGAAGAGAAAGAGAAAGGGAAATGGTGGAAGATTTTGGTAAGGATCTTGGGTAGGAAGCATATTTCATTTACCTTGATTGTTATGTATGTTCATCAATTACAAATTTGATTTCGTGAAAGTAAGATTTATGAAGAAAGTTTAAGAAAGTATTTTGTTCTTGAAGAAAAATGGGTTTATGTACAAGGTGTGTAGATTTAATGATTTTGAGTTCGATTTCTCTATTGGGTAATGTTAAATCTTTGATTTAGAACTTTTAAGAAATTGTGTTTGATTTGATTTGAAAGTCTCATGGGATATATGGGTTTTGATTTGAAAGTCTCACACGATAGTCGACTGTCCATTGAGCACAATCAATTGTGGAATTCTCTGGACCTTGGATAGTCGATTGTGGAAGTTTCTAGGAAGCTGATAAGTGCTTAAATTTTCATATTTAAGCCCCTTAATTTACATTTGTTAAGTTCTTAGTTTGTGTTATTTCATCCTATTTTATTTCCTTTCTGTATTTTTCTAGGTTTTTGGAGAAAATAGAGCATTATGGAATTATCTGGCTTAAAGAGCAAATTTGGAAAAACTGGAGTCTATCTAGTGCGATCGAGCACAAAGACTTGCAATCAAGCACAACAGTGCTCAAGCACCCAAGCCAAGGATCGAGCGCACCTGCGCTGACGCGCGCAAGAAGAAGGCTCGAGCGAACACGTGCATCAGTGAATTTTAAAACAGCTGTTCTTATTTTGGAAATAAATGTAGAGTTTTGTTTTAGGAGTTTTATGGTTTCCAGATGTTCCTAAACTCTATAAATAGGCCTATAAACACATAAACAAGGGGGGGGGGGAGGATGGTCGAGGAGAGATTCTGGAGAAGAATTGATGACTTTTCTAGGAAGCTCTCCGGATTTATTCTTTCCTCTCTATTTTACTTTATGAAGATGTTTAACATCAAACTCATGTGTAACTAAACTTTTAGTAGGGCTTGATTGAAGCCCTGATTATGTTTACTCAATAATTCAATATTGGTGCCTTTGCAATAGTTATATTATGATGCTTAACTTGATTAATAAATGTTTCTTGAATTCCTCATATATGTTTGCCTGATCAACATATGCATATGGTATAGGCTAGTTAGTTAAATCAATTTAGATGACCGAGTCCTAGGTTTAACTATTGTAACAAAAGAAATCCACGCCAGGTTCTTGGGTTAATCAATATAGGAAACCTCGGGTGTTTGTCGATTCCTACAGATATTATGCTTTCTTAAAGAATAACTTAGTATACACCATGCTAAATCCTTTAAGAAAGAAAAGAGTTAGAGTATACACCATACCTAACTTGTTGCTTAGGGAAATCAATAGCTTAAGGAGTATACACCATCCCCTTAGGTTGATAACATTGGATATTCATAACGTGATTAAAACATTGGCATATTGTTTTATTGTGGAAGTATGATTAGTGGTGTATATCAAGTCCCTATGCTTTTATCCTTATCGAATCAAACTCATTTATTATTTCTATCATTTTATATTGCGAAATTAATTTTAAATCAAAATTTACCAATCCCTATGGGAATGATCTCGCACTTGCACACGATTCTACTATGTTGACCTTGTGCACTTACAAGTAAAACGTTCAATTATTTGCTTATTAATTTAGGTAGATTTTTGCACAAGTTTTATACGTTGTTGCTAGGGATTGCGTTAAAATTCTGTTTAGAATTATTTTTCGTTTAGTTTTGTTATTCTGTTATGTTTATTTTTATCAAAAAGTATAATTTTTTTTCGTCTTTTCGTTTTTATGTTTTTGCTTCAGGTCTGTGGCAGAGTAATTTTTTGCATTGCGATCGATCGTAAGCTTATAGTGATTGGGTGCATTGCGATCGAGCGCAGTTCTGGGAGTGATTAAGTGCAAGTCCAGCAGTACTAAAACTGCTGCACTGAAGAGTTTCAGCTGATTCATGCAAGGGCTTCGATCCAGGAATCCAACCATCTTTCCACTCAATACAGAGATTAAGCGGACCATTCGACAAAGGCTAAGAGACAACATTGAGGAGGAAGAATAAGAATTCAAGGAAGAGGCAAAGATGGTGGAACAACTTGACAACCAACCACCACCAGAGCGAAGACCCATGAAGCAATCCTTCATCCCGCAGAACCTCAACCAGCCCTCATGCATTGCTTATCAATCGGAGGCAGAAGGCCATTATTACGTATTCCCGCAGATACTTAGTGCTTTAACTCACTTCAGGGGTACACCTACTAAGGATCCACACTTGCATCTTCCGAAATTATTTGATCTCTGTAAGTTCCAGCACATCTGGGGCCTAGATCATGAGGGAATCAGGTTAATTCTTTTCCCTTTTTCTTTGAAAGATAATGCTAAGTTATGGTACAATTCATTGCCTGCAGTTTCTATCCATACCTGGGAAGAGCTATCCAGTAGGTTCCTAAAGAAGTTTTGCCCAACACAAAAGACAAGACAGATGAGGAAGGAGATTCAATCTTTCCAACAAAAAAGGATGGATACCTTTTCTTTGAAGCATAGGGACACTTCAATGAGCTGCTTCTCAAGTGTCCACATCACAAACTACCTCAAGATAAGCTGGTAGAAGCTTTCTATGAAGGTCTGAGTGACATAAATAAAGGTATTGTGGATTCAAGTTATGGAGGTGTATTGATGGAGAAGAGCAGTGAAGAAGCCATGGAGTTTTTTGAGACATTAAGTGAGCACACCCAATAATTCTCATCCAGAGGTAGACAAGGAGTTAAAAGCAATGGTATGTATGAGGTCACCTTAAATGGTGGCTCTCCAAATCAGATGGTTGCTGTGGAAAGAAAGCTAGATATGATTGTAAAAGCCATGACTACTCAGAACATCCCACCTAGTCCACAAGCCACACAACTCCAGGTATGTGCTATATGCTCTCATTTTGATCACACTACTGAAACTTGCCCTTTGTATTCATCTGCAGATCAAGAGCAAGCAAACTATGTGGGACCAAATAACTATCCTCCCAAGAACAATCCATATATAAATACCTACAATCCAAGATGGTGAAACCACCCCAACATCTCATGGAATAACAATCAGAATGCGCTGAACCTTCAAAGGCAGCAAAGGAACTCCCAACAAGCAGCCCAACCAGTTCAGGAATCAAAGAAGAACGACCTTGAGAGTATTGTAAGGCAATTGGCAACTCAACAATAACAACTAATGACTTCACAAGATTAGTTTATAGCAGATGAAAGATAATTTTGGATTAAGCAAAGACAAACAAATGCAAAGCATGAGCAAGCTATTCAAATTCTAGAAGTCTAAGTGGGATAATTGGCTAAGGAGCTAAGTGGAAGAAAGCAGGGTGAACTTCCAGCCCAAACACTACCTAATCCAGGAGGATGTCAGCAACTGAATGCTGTTACAACTCTCAGAAATGGTAAGATCATAGGATCTGATGAGCCAGCACAAGCATCTCCAGATAAAGCATCCACATCCAAGGTAAGTGAAACGGAGAAGGTGAATGCACCACCCTTCCCTTAAAGGTTAGTAATGCTAAAGAAAGAAAATAAATTGCTTGTTATTTTTGCAACCTTGAGAAAAGTTGAGATTAACATTCCTTTATTAGATGCAATTCAACAATTTCCTGTATATGATAAATTTTTGAAAGATTGTTGCAATAATAAAAGGAAGTTTCAGGATCATGAAATAATGGCTTTAACTGACGAGGTAAGTGTGGTATTGTTAAGGAAACTAGCACCAAAGCTAAAAGATCCAGGTAGTTTTACCATTCCTTGTAGGATAGGTGACCAGCGTTTCGAGCATGCATTACTGGACCTAGGGGCAGGTGTCAATTTGTTGCCATACACTGTATTTAAGACACTAGGTTTAGGGGAGCTTCAACCAACTTCCATCACCTTGCAACTGGCAGACAGAAGCATCAAAAGACCAAGAGGTATTCTTGAGGATGTCTTGGTAAAGGTAGGTGAATTTATTTTACCTGTTGATTTTATTGTATTAGATATGGAAGAAGCTCTGATGCCACTGCCTAAGCCCATCATCTTAGGAAGACCCTTTATGAGAACTGCTGATACAAAATTTTATGTGAAAAAGGGTATCATAAGTATGAAGGTAAATGGTGAGAAGATAGAATTCAAAATATTAGAGGCATTAGAATTACCCCAAAATGATATGGAATGTTTTAATGTATGTATGATGCAAGGTGTTGTTGAGCAAGCTTTTCAGGTCCATCACGTTGATCCATTGGAGACCACCCTCACCCATAGTTTTATAAGATTGGATATTGAGCTAGAATCTAAATATGTTACTGATGACATCATTGAAGCTGTTCACCTCCTTGAGGCCTCTCAAAAGCATTCAAATTTTCCAACCCCCTGTGGCGCTTTAGAGGTTCATGGTTCCGATAGCAATTGAACATTCACAGTGAATGGACACAGAGTAAATCCTTATTTTGAAATCAAATTGTTACCAAGAGATGAAGATTTGGCACTCAGTCTGTCCAGTATGTAGCAACACCAAGAGCACTTGAACCATATTTGGAGGACTTTAAGTGTTCCTTTCCAAAGAGTAGCACTGAAGCTACTGTAGAGAGCGTTTGAGCAGTCCAGGCTTTGATAAACGTATAGCTCAAGCGCCTCTATTAAGGTCAGTGGTACTGAGGCCACTGAGCACGGTACACTTTTCCTCTTTAATTTTGTTGTTTTCCATATTTTAATTTTTAATTTTTAATTTTTCTTTCTTTCCTTAGTTACATTAATGGCTCAGTACATAGGTGTGGCATTCTGTCTTTGCGATTGAGTGCACTTCATAGTGTGATTGAGTGCAATCTCGTCGTGCCCCGAACTGCACATGAGCGCATCCACACATGCACACACCTAAGCTTAAGAGTAATTGAGCACACTCGGGACAGAGAGTCACGTGCCTATTTTAGGTCATTTTAATTTTTTTCCCTCATTTTCACCCTCGACACTTCAATAGCATTCACCCTCTACACCACACTTGCCCATTCCCAAAGCACTCATAGCATTGCCACCCACCACACGCCAGCCACCATACACCACCACACACCACAACACTCCACCGCACACCATCGTTCACATTCCTCGTATCCACCACACCACCACACAGCTATAGTTATTTTTTTCTCCCTTATTAACATTTTATCCCTCTCCCCACATTTATTTTGTTATTTCTAACAATTATACTACATATACAACTTGCTTTTTTTTTTTTTTTTTTTTTTTTTTTTTTTTTTTTCCTTTTGGTTGGTTTTTATTGAATTGCAGGAGGTTAGCCACCTTTGGAGATTGTCGTCCACTACTTGGGTTCAAAGTCGCCCCCTACCTGATCGACAAAAGTCCTCAGTGACCTTCCAAGAGGCGCAATCAAGTGCAAGAGAGTGTGATCGAGTACAATAAGCACAGTGCGATCAATCACACCTTACTATGATCGAGCGCTCCACTACTGCCCTTTGTGTCCAAGATGCCTAAGAACACTACCTCCACACCCCATGCTTCGGGAAGCCGAGCCCAGTCTTCCCGACCCACTTTTGAGCAGCGGGTGATCCTCTTTGAGACCACGTTTAACATCGATGATGACTTCAAAAATTTTGAAACAACTCAATGGGCCGTTCAAAAGTTCAAACACTGTGGGTTGAAAAGGTTATTCAAGCCCGTCAGCTCTACTGCCTACACAAGATTTATTATGCAGTTCTATGAGAACCTCTCCTTTGACTGTAGTAGGTAAGGTGTCTTATCCTTGTCTGTTCAAGGCAAGTATATTGATGTGACTTTGTCTGATATTGCTGCTACCCTCAAATGCAATGACGATTATCCACCTGAGGGCGCCCAGTTGGACGAGCAGCTAGAGTCCTTCTCCATTTCAGCTATCATTGAAGATATGTGTGTAGGGTAGTATGCAGGTAGGCACAATAATGCTGGCAGTCAGCCTAAGTTGCCTCCATAACTATGGCTTGTGGACTCTATTCTGCAGTGCAATGTGTGCCCATTGGAACACAAGACTTAGAGGCGTGACTAGTTCCTGCAAGCCTTGTATACCTTTTACAAAGGCCATTGGTACTCCATCCCTTTGATCATCTGGAGCAAAATTCATAAATTTTGGGATCATGTACATGCACACCAAGTCACCACTGCAAATGCATGGAGGCTCCCGTTCCCGTTCCTCCTCACTTACCTCTTCAAGAATAAGGGAATCAAGGGAACCTCCACAGATGGACAAGTCAGGGAGCATCCATTCTTTGGCAAGAACCAGTGGACTCAAAGCCAATCACACATGCCTAGAGGACTTCGGGGGCCAGCATCTACTGTTGAGAGGGTAGAGGAAGATCCTAGGAGGGGCTGAGGAACCTGCAGCTCGCTAGACATGGGAGGAGGAACATGTTAACATAGGATATACGGGGTTTCAGTACCTATATGATGAGATGTCCCCTTTCCGGCAAGAGCTAGCTGATATTAGACGAGAGGATATGGAGGCTATATGCCTAGTTCATCAGTGCATAGACGGGTTGGAAGCACTCTTTGAGAGGCAAGAAACAATGCTCCAGGCCATTCTAGACCGATTACCACCAGCTACGAGGGCCTCGTCTTCGGCACCACATAGAGGACAGTAATGAGAGGGTGCACCGTCTGGCTGAAGACGTAAAACTTAGTGCTCATGGGAGGCACCCCACAACATATCCTTTATGTTTTTATTGCTTTTTCATATTTCTTGTTACTGTTTATTTTTTCATACTTTTTGTTTTCCAGTATTACTTTAGTATTTATTTTTCAGGGACAACGTGTACATCAGTTCAAGTTTGGGGGTGAGCTATAAGCCATGCCAGTCCAGCTAGTTCTCTATCTCCCATGTCAGCTCTTTTCATGTTATTCACACATTGAGGACAATGTGTAATTTAAGTTTGGGGGTATAGGAGACACATTTACACACACTTTGTACTAGTTTTTATTTATTTATTATTGTTTAAAAGAGAAGATAAATGATAAATGCATGCTCATGTTGAAATTTTGGTTGATTTAAACAAATATTGTGATGTGATTTCATTGGTGAGCTTAAAATCTTGAACATATGATCTGATGATAGAGTTTTAAAGTTTAGTTACTTACTTTAGGCATTTGAGAATTCACATGTTTGATATAATCTGACACGAACACATTAGCACATAATTGTGTGAGATATGACATGTGATTTTAATGTGTATGTTCCCATAGCTTAGCTATAAACGGATGACTTGTTAGATGGACACTTTGGCATAGAAAAGTAAGAAAAATTTTTTTGCACAAAAAGAGAAAAATGCTCATAATAATCAATTATAAACTTTCCACTGAGTAACTGAACATCTTGCCTCAGTAAGCAGTGAGTGTTCATGTCAAAAGGTGAGAATTTTACTCATAATGATCATTGATAAACTTTCCACTGAGTAACCGGACATTTTGCCTCAGTAAGCAGTGAGTGTTCACGTCAAAAGGTGGGAATTTTGCTTGGTTGCATTAATGCCAGTTTAGTTTTGTAGCCTTTTTGACTCGAGTTAGTAAGTCCTTAAGGGTGTCTGTACACCTAATGCCCTAAAACCATATGGTTTGGGAGTCATTGACTCAACACTCGCTACATAGGTTAATTAGAAAGCTTAAGGGAACTAAACATGGCAGATAATAAAAGAAAGAAGGAAATAAAACTATGCCATTGTCGTTCATCCTGATAGGAAATTCGGTGAATCTTGAGACATGGAGACATTACACATTGGAGTTATTTGGAAGCTTCATATTTATGTGCTAGTTCATTTTACACTGATTCAGACTTATGATGCCTTAGCTTGCCTCTTGTAAGTTATTAGATTTTAAAATTCCTATTCATTGCGAAGATGGGTTATATTTTTTAGGCTTGCTCATGAATGAATATCATGGTTTTATGTGATACTTAAATTTTTGGATACCATGCTAGATGGATTTATCTTTGTGTTCTTTGTTTTTCATTTAGTTTTTAGTTTCGTATTGCTAAGGGACTAGCAATATATAAGTTTGGGAGTGTGATAAGTGCTTAAATATTCATATTTATACTCTGTAATTTACATTTATTAAGTTCCTAGTTTGTGTTATTTCATCCTATTTTATTTCCTTTCTGTGCTTTTCTAGGTTTTTGGAGAAAAGGGAGCATTATGCAATTATCTGGCTTAAAGAGCAAATCTGGAAAAGCTGGAGTCTACCTAGTGCGATCGAGCATAGAGACTTGCGATCGAGAACAACAGCGCTCAAGCGCCTAAGCCAAGGATCGAGCACACCTACGCTCGCACGCGTAAGAAGAAGGCTCGAGCGCACCATTCTGTGATCGAGTGCACACGTGCATCAGTGAATATTAAAATAGAGGTTCCTATTTTGGAAAGAAATGTTGGCTTTTTTAGGAGTTTTAGGGTTTCCAGGTGTTCATAAACTCTATAAATAGGCCTGTAAACACAGAAACAAAATGGGGGAGGATGTTCGAGGAGAGATTCTGGAGAAGAATTGACGACTCTTCAAGGAAGCACTTCTGGGTTTATTTTTTCCTCTTTATTTTAGTTTATGAAGATGTTTAACATCAAACTCATGTGTAACTAAACTTTTAGTAGGGCTTGATTGAAGCCCTGATTATATTTGCTAAATAATTCAATGTTGGCGCCCTTGCGATAGTTATATTATGATGCTTAACTTGATTAATGTCTGTTTTTTTGAATTCCTCATATATGTTTGCTTGATCAACATATGAATGTGGTATGGACTAGTTAGTTAAATCAATTTGGATGACCAAGTTCTGGGTTTAACAATATTAACAAAAGAAATCCACGCCGGGTTCGTGGGTTAATCAACATGGGAAACCGGGAGTATATATTATGCTTTCTTAAAGAACAACTTAGTATACACCATGTTAAATCCTTTAATAAAGAAAAGGGTTAGAGTATACACCATGCCTAACTCATTGCTTAGGGAAATCAATAGCTTAAGGAGTATACATCATGCCCTTAGGTTGATATCATTAGGTATTCATAACGTGATTAAAGAATTAGCATATTGTTTTATTGTGGAAGTATGATTAATGCTGGATATTAAGTCCCTACGCTTTTATCATTATTGAATCAAACTCATTTATTATTTCTATCGTTTTATATTGCGAAATTAATTTTAAATCAAAATTTACCAATCCCCGTGGGAATGATCTCGCACTTACACACTATTCTACCATGTTGACCTTGTGCACTTGCAAGTAAAACATTCAATTATTTGCTTATTAATTTAGGTAGATTTTTGCACAACAGCAGCCTATAGTCGACTGCTCAAGAGGGATAGTCGGTTGTCCGAGCCCCTGAACTTACTTTTAGTTTTTTCTTCTAAAATAAGTGACTATTGTTGGAGTATTTCAATCCTAAACTTCTCCAAAGGTACTATAAGTTTGAATATATTATAAATTTTTAAAATTTCAGATCTTGAGGAGATTCATTTGGTTTTAAAACATATTAGAATGATTTTTATAAAAGTCCTAAATAAAATGAAAAATGGGTTTATGATTTAACGTATCGATTTCTATATGCTCGTATAAATTCTATAATAGGCTTTAAGTGTTAAATGCTTGTACGCTTTTGAGTGATTATACTAAGTATATATGTATTTATCTAGTGCGATTGGAAGGAAAACTCAAAGGCTAGGAAGTAAACCCGAAGTTGGATCTTGCCTTGACAAAGGTGACTATGCCTTACTTTTAGTAAGTGTGTTAAATTATATAATGGAAATACAAGTATGAAAGTATGATATAATTGTATAAATCACAAATAATAGAATTATAAGAAAGGTGAGTACATAAGATTTTAGTACATAAGAGATAAAGAGAAATGTAATGACAATTATATACATTTACGTCGAGATACGAGTTTAGAAATGATTTGACATGGTTATGTTTAAGAAATTGTGATGTTTCTGATTGTAATTAAAGTGATTTATTTGCTTGTTAGAAAATGTGATGCTTATGATTGTGATGAATAAGATTGGTTGGATTGGTATGAAAATGTGATATACTTGATTTTTGAATGCTTGTTTGCACGACCATTGCTTGGTGAATGAATTGTCTTGCTATATATATATATATATATATATATATATATATATATATATATATATATATATGTGTGTGTGTGTGTGTGTGTGTGTGTGTATGTGTGTGTGTGTGTGTGTGTGTGTATGTGTATATAGGTATACATATACATATACATATACATACACATACATATATATATACACACACACACATATAGGTATATATATACATATATATATACCTATATATATGTATGTATGTATGTGTGTATATATATATATATATATATATATATATGTATATGGTTAACATATTATAAGAGAATATGCATGTTGTTGAGGACCCGACCCAAAAAAGGGTAGGAAGGGATCCGAGATATGTATATGTATATATATATATATATATATATATATATATATATATATATATATATATATATATATATATGTGTGTGTGTGTGTGTGTGTGTGTGCGCGCGCGCTAAGAGATGAGAATCCCAGTAAGGGGGGAGAATTTAAATGATGAAAGGACCTCACCTAATAAGGAGTAGAGGAGGATCCGACTTGTATTGTGAAGATTAAAATACAAATACGTGGGAGATGCCCCCGTTGTTATATGACTTGCCCAATGACAGGGCATTATAATGATACGAAACTATGTACATAATTATACATCTAATTATTCTTTTGTTAGTGCATCATTTATGGTTAGCCCACGAGAGACATACTTTACTTTATGATTAGCCCATGAGAGGATGTGATGTGTTGGGCTTGGTGAAGAGCATGAATGATGATTGCGATGATAGAATGGTATTTCATTGGAAGTTCCTTATTTTTATTTACTTTATAATTAAGTACAGTGTCATAAGCTCTGTATGCTGTAAAGATCTTGGTAAGTCTTGGCTTAACTGTTATTTCTTCTTGTTAAGAAAATAGAGATGAATGATTGGAGGAAACTCAATAAAACTTTAATTTTAATACCTTCAAAATTTGATGAATTATACTACATTTATAATTGAAATGAAAATTTCTCCTCCAATACGATTACTATTATTAATATGTTTCTCACTGGGCTTTTTAGCTCACTCCTTTATTTGCTAATATTTCAGGTAGTACTGAAATTTTTATGGTCAAGTCAAAGGGAGTCCTTCATAAGGCATTCATCTACACCTCATCTTTTAGATTTTTATTGTTAAGAGTCTATTCAAAAGTTTTGTAGTGGGAAGTTTTCTCTTTATGTATGATCCCAAAGTTTTAAACTTTGACCCTCATGTGTTGCAAAGGTTGTTGGGTTATGTAAAATTTTATGTTTGCATATAGATCGATGAGAGGAAAGTTAAGATGTGATGATACCTCCTCGAGTAGGACCTACCTAGGGATGGGTCATTACATTCACCGTGACCTAAAAGAGCTCTCTTTTGAGGGAGCCCCCTTACTAATTGACAAATGGTAGTGTTCAGTGTGGTACCCACATCTGTTGACCGAATTGATCGGCCCAAGCTTTGAGCCAATTGGTTCAATGAATCTAAACATTTTTTAGGTTGGGTTTTCGGATTTTAGCGTGGGTTTTAGGCTTATTTTTTTGTTGGTTATTAGGCTTTTTCATTTTAGGTTGGGTTTTTAATTGGTTCTTCTTTAAAATAATGCCTTAATTCTTATTGTTTCCTAATTTAAGCATTTTCGGACCGAATTCTCATCACTGGGCTCCATATGTGGCCCATTATAATAATTGTAACGAAATTAAATGTCTACTAGTATAACTATCTAATATCCCTTAGACTTTTTTTTTTCACTTGCACACCTAGATTTGGATTTATTTTGATAATTGTATGCTCACCGGTTATTTTAACTATTTCAAGCCAAGCTTAGAGAGGAGTTAGAGAGAGATGTCAAGCTCGATGTGGATCTCATACCCCACCTATGCACTCGGTATTTCGTGATAATACCGAAGGCAGTGAGGATAACGAGGGTGAGAATAGTGGTACAGAGACACATAGTGGTAGCCACACCGAATTTGAGGTGAAGTCCAAAAAGGGAATGGACCTACTAGGCAAGAGAGCATGAAAATGCTGAGCACATAAACCTTTAGGGCTTAACTTTTACTTCTATGAAAAAACTTGGTGGAAGTATTTTTTTTTCCTTTTATTGGATTTTTTTAGAATATTTTTGGTGGATGATTGATGTATGGATGACAGATGCATGGTTTTGGATGAAAACCCTTTTTGTTTTTTTTTATAGAATGACTACGATATAGAAAACTATTCTTTATGCATATTGGGAGAAAATATGCTTGCATGGATGTTTTAACAAGTTTTGGAATGTGAAATAGAAAAAAAGAAGTAAAATTTTACAATTTCTATAGATTCCTAATCAGTTGGTCAACAAAGACAATTGGTTTGTTGATCGAACTGATTGGTTAGGGAGATTGATTGATAGATCCTATTTTGCAGAAAAATATACATTCTAATTCTTTCTATTTATACTTATGTTTCATCTTTAAAAATGTAAAACCTCTTCCTACTTGACTCTAAACCTTACCAAATAGTAAACCCTAGCCTCGAAACTCCTTTTCCACCAAAAATCAACAAAATGGAAACTATAATTGTTCAATTGAATCATTGGCTGAGTGGTTTTAATGGGATTGAGGGGCATAACTTTGCCAGATTTGGTGTGGATGCAATTTTCTCACTAAAAAACTTTCGGGTTAATTAGGACTTTCTTAGGGCCACTGTTGGTTGTTGGGATTTTGACACTCATGTGTTCAGATTCTTTGATTTCGAAGAAATCTGCCCAACCTATGAGGAGTTTTGCGCTTTATTGTCACGTAAATAGTCCAATCAGGTTTTTTTTCTTTCAAATTTTTAAGATTGTCATGCTGAACTTGCAGTAAATATCTTTGGTTTAACAAGAGAACATGCCAAAGCTCTTTTTGTGGATGACTGCTTTGACCTAACGTCACTGGCATTCGAGTTGTTTGTAACCGTATCCAGGTTTTTTATCGACCAACGCCAAAACCAACTATTCTTATGCATATTTGCTACTCATTTGATGAGGTCACAAATCATTGATCAACATGGTAATGCAAGTTTCAAGGAGTCGTTGTCCTTTTGGGGCAATCTTGGCAATGACTCTGAACAGCTTAGACCTTTTCAAGTGCCAAGAGACCCTATTCCTTATCGAAAACTCCATATTCCTATAGTTAAAATTTTAAATTTAAGTATGCATTTTCTTTTACTCTTCTAGAATTATCCTTCACATGGTTTCTTTCATATGTGTCTTTTTGATAGGTTGTCGATCATTTCTCCACTTAAGGCACCTTTTGAAAAGTATGAGCTTAGGTACCACATAGAGCGTAGGCCTTTAGGTAGGAGGGAGTCTCTTGAAGGGTGGATCAACTGGTTCTATGAACCTAACTCCCAAAGGATTTTTTGGGTTTGTCCTTGGTGGAAAGTATCTAAGGCTACACTTGTGACTTTTAAGAAGGATTGCATGGTCATGGTGGGCATAAGAAACTACTACTACTCCCCTGCCAGTATTATGCGATAATTCAAACAACCACAACGGATTCCAAACTTTGACTATGGGTATTACTCATGCCCAGTGACCCCACAGTTGCTTGAGAAAATCAGAGATACTTGGAAAATGAGATCAAAACCCCAAGTACCTAAGTCTATTACTATAGAATCCTCTATGGTTGATGATGACTACCTCTCTTGGGTCTAGAGCTAAGTCAAAGTCTCAAAGAGGTCAGAAAAGAATAAGAGGAAAAATGATGTTGCTGAAAAGAAAGGAAATATGAAGTCCAAAATGACTTAGCAAGTGATGTTTATTTTTTATGACTATTCTTACTTCATGTCTATCTATGTGTAATCAAGAAGCTCACAAAATGATAAAGTAGTATTATCCCATTAATAAAATAAAGAAGGCTCGTTTCATTAAATAGTGCATTAATTTAACCCATTTTCATCTTGCATTTAGATCAACACATCTTAATTAAGCAAAACTAAAATTTTATTTATACTTTTGAATATATGTACATGAAATATAAAACATAAAGACAAAAGGAGGAAGGGGATTTACAACAGAAAGGGGTTGCACCAAAGTGGTTGCCTGCGTACCCAAAGAATAAGATCAAGCCTTACATAGTTTGGGGGAATAAAATGACCAAATTACCCTTGTGGGTTTTCAATTTGGTTCAAAGCTTTTTTATTTTTACTTTCATTTTCACCTAACCACCTCTCGGGTTTTCGATTTAGTGGGTTTAGCTCTTAATTTTGCTTAAGTTTCCCTTTTGGGTTTTCAACTTAGCGGGTTTTGTATTTTAGAATGTAATAAATAGAATAGGGATATAATAAATAGAAAAGGGGGAAAATTTACAAGTACTACTTATTAAGCCTATCCAAATTAATGGACTCAATGAACTCATTTCCGTCGAGGTCCATGAGGTGAACTGCTACTCTAGACAATATTTTCTTGACTTGATATAGGCCGGCCTAGTTTTATCTTAACTTCACTCTTGGGTGGTGGACATGAGGCTTAAGCTCTTTAACCATGTAATATATTTCCTTGATATATCTAAGCATCACATTTTTATTGAAAGCGAGAGCGACCCTTCTTTGATACCCTTACAGATGAAGAAGAGGTTTAAGATTTTTTTCATCGATCAAAGCTAGTTCCTCATACTTCCTTGTACCTATTCAACCTCTTCCAATTGACTTTCCAATTCCTCAGTGGCAAAATTTCCATTTCAATAGGGAGAACAACATTCATGCCATAGATCAATGAATATGGAGTAGCACCAGTGGAGGATCTAATAGAAGTGTAATAGTCTCATAACGAAGAAGGTAGCTTCTTATGCCAATTACAGTAAGTTTCCACCATTTTTTCTATGATGCTTTTGGCATTCTTATTTGCGGCATCAACTGATCCATTGGTTTGAGGATGATAAGAGGAAAACTTATGGCATTCGATTTTGTATTCCTTAAGCTAATCTGAAACCTTCGCTTGAAAGTGGGAAAAATTGTCAAATATTATCTCAAAGGCCACTTCATAATGACAAAAAATGTTATGATTGATGAATTTGGTCACATACTTTGCTTTCAGAGTGGTGAAGGAAGTTATTTCTACCCACTTGGTGAAGTAGTAAATGGCTACCAAGATATACTCATTACCATTAAAGGATTTTGGAGTCACTTTACTAATTACATCTATGATACAAGTAGCAAAAGGCCATAATGTGGCCATGCTAAAAAGTTTTCTTGGTGGTAAATGCTACAAGTTAGCATTCAACTGACACTTTAGGCATTTTTTCACATAGTTATGGAAGTCAGTTTCTATGATGATCCAATAATACCCTAGGTGAATGATCTTTCTTGCTAGCGTTCTACCATTCATATGTGGACCTCCAATACCTTCATGTACTTTTGTCATCAACTTCTCAGCAGTGCTTTCATCCACACACAATAACTGGATTCCATTGAAAGACCTCTTATAAAGCTTTCCACGACAAATGATGAATTGAGCTGCTAGCAACTCTATTTCCCTCTTCTCTTTTTTACTGATTCCAGTTGGAAATTCTCTCTTCTGAAGAAAGTTTGGATGTCGATGTACCAAGGTAATCTATCTAAAGATTGAGCTTGAATTTCAATAGTTGCGTAGTAGACTGGTTCAAGTTTCTGTTCCACCACTAAAGGCGTGGCTTCAATTCCCTCAAGTATTTCCATCATGGATGCGAAAGTGGCAGAGGCATCCATAAACTGATTATGGGCTCGAGGGAGGTAAGCAAAGGTAAACTTATCAAAACACTATACAAACTCCTCCAAATAGTTCTGATAGCACTTCAACCTTTCTTCCATCGTCTTCCATTCTCCTTGAGACTAGTAAATGACTAAAGCGAAATCATCATATACTTTCACTTATCTTGCCTTAATCTGAATAAGAAACCCCAGACTAGTTATACAAGCCGATCAGCCACATTATTGGTGGATTCAAAATTCATGCGAATTGAAAAAGTAGTGACCCTGTCCTCTGATAATACCAAAACTGCTCCAATTTCGTAACTACTCTAGTTAGTCGCTCTATCAAAGTACATTCTTCAAGTACAACCTTCAATATCAAGGATCTCTTTGTTTAAAAATTCAAACTCTTTGACTTTTTCCTCTTCTGTTGGTAAGTTAGACAAGAAGTCCGAAATTGTTTTTCTTTTTATAGATTTCTATGTCATGTACTGAAGGTCGAACTAGGATAAAATCACCATCCATTTGATCATCCTCTCACTAATTGTTAGGCCTCATGCAGATATTTCAAAGGGTTTAATCTAGAGATCACCTTGACTAGAACTGTTCAAAGATAATGCTAGAGTTTCTTGGCGTCCCATACTAATGATAAAAAAAGTTTTCTCTTCCCAAGACTAGTTGAGTTCATAGGCCACTAGCTTTTTGCTCAAATAGTACACAACTAACTCTCTCTTCCTTATCTTTTCGTTTGTGTGCTAACATGGCCCCATGGATTTACTAGTGGTTGAAAAATACAAGAAAAGAGGTGTACCTTGCTTTAGAGGAATACTGGAGGGTTCTTGAGGTGTTCCTTGATCTTATCAAAATCCGCTTGGTGTTTCTCATTACAAACCACTAGCTGATTCTTCTAAAGGAGCTTGAAAATAGGTTCACAAGTATGGATGAGTTTGGCAATGAATTTGCTTATGTAATGGATCCTTCATAAAAATCCTATAACTTTTATCTTTTCCTTGGCACTAGCAATTCTAAAATGATTAAAACTTTCTTGGCGTCCACCTCGATACCTCTCTTACTGACCATAAATCCAAGAAAGTTACTAGTAATGACACCAAAAGTACACTTCTTTGGATTCAATCGCAACTTCTACTTTTGAACCCTCTCGAAGAAATTCCAAAGGGCTGCTCAATGTCCATCTTTACTCTCAGATTTGACTATTATGATGTACAATTTCATTTCCCTAGGGATTATATCATGCAAAGGGTGGTAGTCATCCTTTGGTAGGTTGCCCTAGCGTTCTTGAGTCCAAATGGCATGACTCGAAAACAAAATATACCCTATTGTGTGGTGAATGTTATCTTCTCTCTATCTTCTAGTACCATGAAGATATGGTTATAACTTGAGTAGCCATCCATAAAAGACAACAAGGCATTTCCAATAGTGTTGTTTACTAAAGTATCTATATGAGGTAGAGGGAAATTTTCCTTATGGTTGTCCTTGTTCAAATCACAATAATCTACACAGATCTTGATCCTGCCATATTTCTTTGGTATTGCCACCACATTTACTACCCATTAAGGATATTTAGCCACCATAAGTGGACTAGCTTACAACTATTTGAGGGTTTCCTCTTTAATCTTAACTACCTAATTAGCTCTCATCCTCCTCAAATTTTGCTTAACAGGTTTGACTTATGGATTTAAAGGGATTTTTTCTTGCATGATCTCTAGGTCAATACCTAGCATGTCTTCATAGGACCAAACAAAATTGTCTTTGAATGGATGTAAAATTTTTGATTAATTTTTCAATTTATTTTTCAAATTGAGTTGAGCCAATGCAAATTTCTTGTGGATTTTCATTAGTAGCCAATTAATGATTCAAGTTTCTTCCATTTTGGATTGGGCTATGCCTACTTCTTAATTTTCAACCATTTTAACGATCTCCCATGATGGAGGAGATTCACTTTTAATGTCATTTAAGGCTTTCTTATTACACATAGAAGACTTAAGATACTCATAATTGTGCATCATCATATTAATTATTTCCAAAAGTACATATTTCAAATCATCATGGTAAGGGTCATTCACATAACCCCCTACTCACCCTCTGAAATAGAAGAGTAAAAATAAGAAATAGACTCTTGACTTGACTCTTCGCTAGACTCATCATCACTTGAATCATGAGGATAATTCCCATAATGGCGAGTAATGGTTCTTTTTATCCTACAAGGACTGGTGTGGCCATTGGCTGCTACAATGAAAACACTAGGATCTTCAAATGTATTCCCTCCTTTTTAGCCATTAAGATATTCATTGCCTCCCCATTAAAAGCTTGAATCTAATCTTCCTCTTATGGTTCTCCCAGCATCTCTTTTTTCCTTTTCCATCTTGGAAAACTTGTGACCAAAGAAGATCTCAAATCTTGGGCATCTCTTTTAAGCTTTCCTATTGATCCACGGTTCTAGAAATCTACAATAAGAGAAATCTTCACCTTCACAAAGTAGCTATTGAGGGTTCCTTGAAATCCTCCTTCCATTGTCTTCCTTTTTTGTGTTTCCACTAGTTCTATAGTCCATACCACTACTTCAAAATTGCTGCTTTAAATTTGGAAAGCTTATTATTCCTTAACTATGCTTGCCTAGTCCTACTCTTAGGAAATAGTTCATACTTTCAATTATATGAGAGACCATTGGATTAATGTATAGATCAAAATCCACTAAAACTATATCGATCATTGCCATTCCTTCAAAGGTAAAATCATTCAGATTCTTCTCCCCAACTGCTTGGATTCCAAAGATTGGAGCGATCCCAACATCATCTTTGAATAGGCTTACTCTATACTTGACATTCTAGTGTAAAGTAGAAGAGATCGCACCCAAGCTATGAATCCAAGCTCATCCCAACAAAAGATTAAAGTAGGCTATAACGTCAATCACATGGAAGTCAATTATCTGCTTATTCAAACTTAAAGCACATTCCAAAGTTATCTTTAGCCACAAACCTCTTGGTGTTATCATATGCTCATACGGTTTAACCATTTGGGGAAAAATTAGCTTGTTTAAGCCCTAAAATCTTCGTAGTTTTCAAAGGACATATATTCAGAGTGGACACATTATCTACTAAAACTATGGGAATCTTCTTACTGAGGCCCTCTATGGTTAAATAGAGAGTTTTGGTATAATTTTTCCCAATGGGGGGTAAATCTTTTTCAGTGAAAGTAAGCTCTGGATCCTCCTTTTTGAGACATCAATCAAAGCCAAAAGATCATTATGTGAAGCATTTGTAGGGACTTCACCTATCCTTAATAATCTAGCATAACTTCTCTGTGCTTCTTCAGTGACATAAATAATCCCCAAATGGAGATGTTAGCTTGCGACTTCTTCAATTGATGTAACACCGAGTCTTCCTCTTTTTCTTTCTTCTCTTTTACCTTCTCTAGCATTATTATTTCATCATTTCCCTTTTCCTTACCAGGGTTTCTTACTTTGAGGTGAGATGGCTTAAAATGCTGACCATCTTGAGTCAAGTGAATCACCTCTCTTTTATCCTCACTATTGTTGTTATCCCAAAAAATTTTCTTTTTCTTCATTATTGCCTTTTTTTTCTACCATCGTCTTCGCCTTATCTACCACTATAACCTTGCTTATTTATTATCTTTTCTTTTGAGCTTCTCATTGCATTTTCAACATTTCTAACCATTGAATCATTCACAATCACCTTCCCCATTGTTTTTGCTTTCCATTGCCACTTCCACTGCCACTTTCTCATCATCATTGTCACTATCATCATAAATTCCATTGATAGAGGTCTCCTTGCATGGTCCCTTGCACTTGAAGTTTTTGAGGTATTTCATGGTGATTATAGTGGTGTGTATGGGTATGTGAGTAGGGAATTCCTGTTTGGAAAGGTTTTTGTGGTTGTGTTTAGTGGATGGTGAGATAAGGGTGGAAGGGTGGAAGGTATTTGGGAAATCCTCAATCATATTTAGGAAATTGGGTGGATGCACATTATGATAGTTAGGTATGGGTTTTTGTGACACTTCTAGCTTTTCAAGTCCATCATTGATGAGATCTTAAATCTCATTTCTTAATCTTTAGAAAGTTTTAGTGTCATGGCCTATCTATTGGTGGAAGGCACAAAATTTGGAAAGGTCTAATGAGCTAGGATGTGTTAGGCAAAGGTCTAGGTGGTAAGGGTTACAGCCTTTTTTACTTTATTAATTTTCTCAAGGCTTGAGAAAAACCCATACCTAAAGGTATGAAGTCACCAAGTCCTCGGTGCTCCCCTCTCTCCGGTTGTTGTTGTTGTTATAGCGGTTAGAACTGGAATTTGTTGTTGTTTTATTAGGGTCTTAGGAGGGGTCGTTTTCCTATACCCTAGTTTGGACATTGCTAATCTGGGCATAACTGACTTCATTGGACTTAGTGCCACTACCACTTGCATTGTTCTTTTTTGAAAATATCGTGCATGTCTTCTTCAACTTATTCTGAAAGATGGCATCTTCGACTTGCATGATGGAGTCAATTAGTTGCTCAAAATTGGCAATAGGTATGGAAAATATATTTTCATGATATATCAGCCGCAAGTTCCTCATCACTATCCTCAATTGATCTTTTTTTACTGGCCTTGAAACCATCTTAGCTACCTTACTCCTCCAACAGGAAATAAACTCAGAAAATTTCAATTGTCTTCTGTTTTATTATCTTAATATCCTAGATGGTGATATAAAACCAAGTGTTCTAGGGTTTTAGGCTACAAACTATTGTGCTATATCTTCTCATCCTCTCAATGCACAAGGCTTATGGGAGTAGTACCACTTTAGTGTAGCACTGGGAGAGAATTAGGGAAGAAAACAACCATTTGCTCATAATAAAGTCTAGATAACTTCAAAAGGCACACATGCTGCCTTAAGCGGGTCTTGGGAACATCAAACCCATCAAACTGGTCTATGTCGGGCATCTTAAACTTATGAGGCTGGTTTGCTTTAGGATGAGCATATATTCTATCGATTTCAAGGAGATAGCCATCAATGCCTTGATATTTCCTTAAAGCATTCTGCATCTTTTCAAACTTTTCATTGATACTTTTCACTTCTTGCCTGGTCACCTTCTTCTCCTTTTCTCTAAGGTATTCATCTTAATAAGCAAATAACTCTCCCATATCTCCGGCAAATTCCACAGAGTCCTTCTTGGTTGCTACCTTCTCTTCCACTATTATAATCCTTCTTTCCAAATCAGCCACCAAAGTAGTCATATACTTCTTTAAGTCCTTCATGTTGTCTTGGTTACCACTAATAGAATCTTCAGTCATTTCTCTCACTAGGCTTGGGTTTAGTTCTGATACTTCCTCTGAAACTAAACCAAAAACAAACATTGAACTTTCCTAAAAAATAGACTCAAATAGCTTTTTCCCTAGTCTGCCATTGGGAGTTTGGTACCAAGCAAAAGAGAAATGATTTGACTTTGGATGATGATTTAACTCTGAATGCAAAAAAGGAAAAAAAAAAAAAAGAAAGCCCACTTTTAAGTCTTATGCTCATCTTCTTACTTATTTATAGTATTACCTTAGTCGTATTAATGAAAATAATAAATCAAGTCCTTTTAGCCCAACAAAGGATAGAAACACAATCATGAAGATAATTTCCCTTTAATCAAACTTTGAAAGTAACCCAAGGTCTTAATATTTTCTAATCTACAGGTTGGTTCCCTTAAAGTTAAGTATTATGGGTTTGACATCAATAAACTTCCCAAGAAGATCAAGGCCCAAATGAATTAAAATGGTTACGGAAAGATTGGCCCATTAGTATGGATTGATCGGTGCAAACCTACAAGTGCACAATATCATAGTTTTATAATAAAGTGATAAGAAGAGTATCGTCCTCAGGGATTGGTAACTTTACTTCTGACAAGTACTGAAATTATACTAATCTCGATTTTATTTAGAAAAATCTCTTTTTCTTGTTTATAATTGCAATATGAAATCAAATCAATTTAAAGGAAATAATCAAAGGAAAAAGAAAGTTGTTTTTAGAATATCAAATCGATAAGAGAAAGAACTTCTAAGAAATAGATTTCACTTAATTACTCACTATGCTTAACTCATCTAACTAATTAAAATGAATCCTCTGTTTGTTAGTGAAACCTCCAACTTATCCAAAAGCCTATTTCGATAGTCAATTTGAAATATTCTTGTTCATCATTCTACATAAGAGTTTGCAAATTAATAAAACAAGAAAGCATTAAGACCAACGATTTTTTTAGACTACACAAGTTCACATAAGTCTTTTGATTCCTATATTCACCTATGTTGAAATATCCAAGTTCTATCCTGTAATTCCTTCTTTCGACAGCAAATCACAATATCAATATCATCATATTCAAAATAAATCACCAAATATAGAAGATAATTATTGCAAATCGGCATAGAAAAGCAAGCATAGTTTGATATTAAATTACATCATTTTCCTAGAATAAAGAAAGTTTAGTTCATACTGCAAATTAAATTTAATAGTAATGAATTCACCATAATTTCGTAAACCAGTGTACGTTCAGTTGTTGCTGCTGCTGTGGAGGACTGCTGCAATCAGTGCTGGTATGGAGGGTTGATGTGTGATTAGCACTAGATACCGAGTAGGGGGTGAGGTAGGTGCCACTTGTGATGAGGCAGCTACTAGTGCTGGATTAGGACAGCTGGAGCTGTCAGATGAGGAGGACTGGAGGTTGCAGGCTGCTACTGCCGGATGAGGAGGAAAGGGCTGTCGGCTATCTCTCTAGGGCTATATCTCTAGGGCTACAGACTGTCTCCTTTAATTAAGGTTTCTCCCTTTACTTTATATAGGCTCCAAAGTCTTCAATTAAAATTTCCTTTTTTAAACAAGAGCAAGAGTCCTTTCATGATAGGACACTAAAATTTGGATATTTCCTTCTTCTAAACCTGAAATAAATTAAATGACAACAATGAAGCCTAAAACCAACAAAAATTAATAAAATTAGATTAAAGTCAAAAGTTAAGACGTGATAAAAATAGGAAATTATGCATGGCATCAAACACTCCCAAACTTAAAACTTTATTTGTCCTCAAATAAAAATAAAATGAACCCATAGAAAAATGTCATCACTCACTAAGCCATTATCTGAATTTAGATTTCATTACTAGTATCTTAATCTTTTAATATCAAGGATAACAGGAAAATCAATCAAAATTTTAAAAATTTGTCAAGCAAGAGTTAAGAGACTACTTCAACCTAACACTAAGTACTTGAATGTGTGTGTGATATAGTCAATTTAACTCAAAACCACCTGCAAACTCAGATAAAAGTAGAACAACTTAAACCAGAGGAATTCTCTCAAAACTTAACTCCATAAGTCCAATTTTTAGAAACCCTCTCTACTAATGTAGTCAACACCAAAATCAGATATCAAAAGGTCTTTAATCAGGTTATAATGACAGGCCATGAGGTAAGGGCTAAGAAAGAAACGGATAAGGAAAAATAAAGCAAACTGGGAAAATACTTGGTGGAAAGAACAATGAAAAAAAATATCCATAGGTTTCAAACCATAACTCTTTATCGACTACATGCTCATAGTAGTGACATTATTGTTGTTGTGCTTAACGAAGCAATACCAAGAACCCTTTTAACAAAATCTGAAGTGATTTGCACTCCATTCATTGAGTTTTCTCTATTTTATGCTTCCTTCCAAGATGGATAAATCACCTCTGGACAAAAAACAAACCCAGCAAAAATACTTTTTTTTTATACACTTGGATCAAACAAAACATAATTTCTTTTGGAATAACTTTCTCTTTAAATGTAGATCCCACCAAAGTATTTTTTCAAATTGTAAAAGTTTAATTCATGGTTTTTTAAGCTTAGAACGGGAATGGTTAATGTAGTTAAAAGAATAAATAAAAGCTTAACTAAAGTAAGGCTCAAGGGGGGTTGACTATGGAAGTACACCATGCAATGATGGGATGATAACTAGTATGGCTGGGAAAGCTTTTTGGTTATGAAAAAAAAAATTCCTAGATCATTTCTCAAATATTTGGTATCAACTAGGAGTTTGCCTCAAAGATCCATCAACGGATTCTAGAGTAAAGCAAGATTGAACTCCCCCGACCGAGTTGATTCTACCCATTCTCTTTGTCAGCAAAATGGAAATAAGGAAAAAATTGACTGTGCTCAATTATGTTCAAGGACAAAAATTTAAATCAAAGTATGCTTAAAACTCAACATAACATAAAAGAAATTTTCAAAAAATTTCTCAGTCTTATCCTCAATCACAAATTTCAGATTCATAGAGAGTCCAATCATACTCAAATGATGCTTGGTAAGAAAATTCAAAAACTCAAGACTTATAAAATCACAAGTAAAGTAAAATAACCACAATCAAGAGGACAAAAATGACCATAGGAGTTTACACCCTCACACTTAAACTGAACAATGTCCTCATTGTGATTCAAAAGAGAGAAAGATTGAAGAAATGAAAATAACTTCCCTGGTTTCAAGGTGAATCCACCGTAGTGTGCAATTTCTAGCTCTTTATTCTTGCTAATAAACCTGCATCAAAATCGAAATTATTCAAAATAAAAATAAAAATAAAATAGTAAAAGAAATTTATATGAGCTGCCTCCCAGAAGTGCTTTTTTTTTTTAAGTCTACAACCAAACTTTTCAATTTGCCTCAATTAGGATCTCCAAGAGGAATAAGTGCACAGTTCCTCTCAACTTGTTCCCCATAATAGTGCTTTAATCTCTGACCGTTAACTCTGAATATATTTCCTGTCTTGTCCTTCAAGTCTATTGCTCCAAAAGAAGAAACACTGTCAATTGTATAAGGACATGTCCATCTTGATTTTAACTTGCCCAGAAAGAGTTTGAGTCGTGAAAAGAAGAGTAAAACTTGCTGTCCTGGGGCAAACTCACGCCTAAAAATCTGTTTTTCATCCATTCTTTGTAGATCTTCGCATTTTCATAAGTATCGTTATGGAACTTATCCATCTCATTCAATTGTTAGAGTCGCTTTTCACCTGTTGCTTTTCAATCAAAATTAAACTTTTTTGCAGCCCAATAAGCTCTATGCTCTAACTCAACGGGAAGATGAAACACTCTTCCAAACACCAATTGGTAAGGAGACATTTCGGTAGGTGTTTTAAAAGTTGTACAGTATGCCCACAAAGCATCATCAAGCTTCTTTGCCCAATCCTTCCTATTGGTGTTGATCGTCTTCTCGAGGATGTTCTTGATTTCTGGATTTGAAATTTCAACTTGGCTATTAGTTTGAGGATTGTAGCCAAGTGCTATCTTGTGCTTCACACCATATTTAGAAAAAGAAAGGCAACCAACTTGTTGCAAAAGTGGGTCCCCTCGTCACTAATAATAGCTCGTGGAGTACCAAATCTTTTGAATACATTCTTATGTAGAAATTTGAGCACAACCTTTGCATCATTTGTTGTTGTAGCAATTGCTTCCACCCATTTTGACACATAATCCACTACTAACAAGATATAGACAATGCCAAAAGAAGGAGGAAAAGGACCTATAAAATCAATTCCCCAAATCTCGAATAACTCAACCTCTAAGATATTTTTCAATGGTAGCTCCTGATGCCTTAAAATATTTCCTATACATTGGCACCGATCACAAGTCTTCACCAAAGTATAACTATCACGAAAGATAGACGGAAAAAAAAACCACTTTGAAATACCTTAGCTGCTGTTTGTGTTACTAAAAAATGTCCTTCATATGATGATAAATGGCAATGATGGAGAATGGCTTGCATCTTTTCTTATCTTCAGATGATTTGATCAGGGCATCTTTTGAACAGCAAAGGCTCATCCTAAAAATAATATTTCACATCAAGTAGAAAATTCTTGCGTTGGTGGTAAGTGAGATCTGATGGCAGTACTTTACAGGCTAGCTAGTTTACAATATCAGCATACCAAAGAAGCTTGATCTCACATGTAAACAACTACACATCAGGGAATGCTTCTTGGATCTCGAAATTTAGTCTCACTTCCTCTTACTCCAGCCGAGAGAGATGATCAGCTACTGAATTTTCACTTCCCTTCTTATCTCGAATCTTCAAATCAAATTCTTAAAGCA
The DNA here is from genome assembly GCA_023935145.1 of Bretschneidera sinensis. Classification (NCBI taxonomy): domain Eukaryota; kingdom Viridiplantae; phylum Streptophyta; class Magnoliopsida; order Brassicales; family Akaniaceae; genus Bretschneidera; species Bretschneidera sinensis. The sequence continues at coordinate 105,004,829 of CM043700.1, read as the reverse complement.
GGATCCAACGAATCAGCCTAAGCTTAGCATCCTTCTTGCCAAACAAATAATGAAGTGAACACTATTACTTTTGTACCAAAGAAGTAAGACTGAAATTTGTCACAAGCAAACACAACAGTAAGCATCTCCTTCTCAGTTGTTGTATAATTTATTTGAGCATCATTCAAGGTCTGGCTTGCATAATAGATGGCCCTGAACAGTTTGTTTCGCTTTTATCCTAATACTGCTCCAACTACAAAGTCACTTGCACCACACGACTTCAAAAGGTTGACTCCAATCAGGTACAATTATAACGGGTGTTGAAACTAGTTTCTCCTTGATTGCATCAAAGGCCTGTAAACAAGCATTATCAATGTCAAATGCATAATTTTTTCAAGAAGATTACATAAATCTTCTATAAAATCCCGCATGTCTAAGAAAGCTTCTAATTCCCTTCACATTCTTTGGAGGTGGTCCTTTTCTATGGTTGCAATTTTAGCTCGATCAACCTCAATTCCTTTAGATGACACTCGATGGCCAAGCACGATCCCTTCTTGAACCATGAAATGACACTTCTGCCAATTTAGGACTAGATTTTTGTCTTCACATCTCTGCAAAACAAGAGCTAAATTATGCAAACAATGATCAAAAGATGTATCAAAAACTAAAAAATCATCCATAAAAATTCTCATTATCTCTTCTACCATGTCAGAAAAAAATAGCCATCATGCAACGTTGAAATATCGTTGGGGCATTGTACAATCCGAATGGCCTATCCTCCTAAAAGCAAATGTGTCGTAGAGGCAAGTGAGTGTATTTTTCTCTTGATCTTTGGGGGCTATGGCAATTTGGTTATACCCTGAATAACCATCTAAGAAGAAATAGTAGGAATACCCAGCCAATTGATCCAATATTTGATCAATAAAGGGTAGTGGAAAATGATCCTTCCTTGTTTCTTTCTTCAACTTGCGGTAATCAATACATACAGGCCAACCCATGGCTATTCTTGTAGGAATAAACTCATTGTTTTTGTTTCTCACCATTATCATTCCACCCTCTTTTGGTACAACCTACATTGGACTTACCCATGAGCTGTCTGAAATAGTATAGATAATTCCAACATTGAGGAACTTCAAAATTTCAGCTCTCATGACCTCCTTCATTGCTGGATTTAATCTTTTTTGGTGCTTGATAAGTGCTTAAATATTCATGTTTAAGCCCCTTAATTTGCATCGGTTAAGTTCCTAGTTGAGCTATTTCATGCTATTTTATTTCTTTTGTGTTTTTTGTGTTTTCCTAGGATATTGAAGTAAAGGAAGCATTATCTGGATTGGAAAACCAAAAACTGGAAGAACTGGCAGATGCATAGTGTGATCGAGCACATAAGTGTGCGATCGAGCACAGCAGCGCTCGTGTGCACAAGAAGAAGGCTCGAGCGTAACTTGCGCTCGAGCGCACCAGCATGTGATCGAGCGCACACGAGCAATAAAACGGCAGAGCTTATTTTGGAAAGTTTTGCTTTATGAATTAGGGTCTCCAGATGTCCTTAAGCCTTATAAATAGGCCTGTAAAACATAGAAACTGGATTTTCCTTTTAGTTTTAGCTTTTGGAGAAGAGATTTGGAGAGGAGAATTGACGACTCTTCTAGCCAGTATTTTTTGTGTTTCTCATTTTCTTTATTTTATTTTATGAAGATGTTTAACATTAGAACCATGTGTAACTAACTTACTAATAGGGCTCAATTAAAGCCCTGATTATGTTTTTCCATATACGAATATTGTTGCCTTTGCGATAACTATGTTATGTTTCTTAACTTGATTAATGCTTGTTTTATTGAATTCCTCATCGGTGTTTGCCTAATCAACATATGCATGTGGTATGGATTAGTGTTGCGAGTTTTAAATTACTCACAAGTGCATGAGTCATTTGCAATATAGTGTTGTGCAAGTGCGAGGTCGAATCCACAAGGAATTGTGTTGTGAAAATATAATTTTATCTAGGGAGATCCTCTTTTAAAATGTCCACTAATTTATCCTCTTGAGCCTCAACCAAATCTGAACCTATAATCACAGGCAAAGGACCTGCTGGACCTAGGAACTTATACTTAAGATTGTTCGGTAAAGGCTTAAGTTCCTTCTTGGGTGGTTCAGGTGCTGTGGTCTCTTCCGTCTCACTGCTCTTCTGAGGAACAGACTCCAAAGTAGCATTTGCTTGCTCAAGCAACTTATCCAAATCCAAATCCTCTCCAAACTGAGCGAAGCATGCCTCCAAAATGTCCTCAGATTCCCCTCATTTCTTGGGCGCTTGTAATCTCTCAGGGTAAGGCGCTTTAGGCACAAACGACCTAGGGAGATCCTTAATAATAGGTGTGGCTGTAGATGCTTCAGCATCTCTATTTTCCTTATTGCCACTTTCTTGCCCTTGCTGCATAGCAGGGTTCTCTTCCACTTGATTGTCCACTTGTCTCCTATACCTCAATGGGATAATCAATTTCATTTGTTTCTGCCCGTGCATAGGAGTTGATGAATTTCCCACCGCAAACTGTTCCTTTAGGTTAGGCTCAGGTTGACTGGGGAACCTTCCCTTCTCTCCTTCACCCACATGACTTATGATTTGATCCATTTGACTCTCTATCCTAGCAATCACTTGGGTGTTTACTATTTGCGCACTCCTTACTTCGCTTATGGATTGGTCGATCATCTTCCTGAAATCATTAAGGGCATCCTCCAATGACTGTGAAACCGACGCTGGTGCTTGAATGGGAGCTTGGTAAGCGGGTGATGGTGCTGGATAGGCTGAGTGACATTAACTTGGAACTGGTGGAGGAAATTCGGGAGGGTATTGATTGTGAGCATGATAAGGGGCTCCTCCCTGATGCATCAATTGGTTCTGTGTCCATGAAAAATCAGGGTGGTTCCACCACCCTGGATTGTACGTCTCGGAGTAAGATCCATTTGATTGCCACCAATAGTCATTGAAAGCGTTTATTTGTTCCATAAGATACTCGAAAAAAGCCGGTGTAGATGGACAATTCTGTGCTAAATGCATAGGACTAGCACAGATGGAACAGCTATCATCATTGAATGTATTGGCTGTATTGATGGACTGGCCAGTTATCTTCATGAAATCCTTGAGGGCGTCCTCTAAAGACTATGAAACCGGCGCTGGATTCATCCACATTTTTTATTTTTTTTATTTTTTTCTAATTTTTTGTTTTATTTTTTTATGGGCAATTGCCAATAGAAACAAATAAACTAAAATAAAATTGCAATAAGAAAAATCAAACAAAAAAATGTTAACTAACTAGTAGAAAAATAAAATTAATTCAGACAAATTTCATAAGCCAAACAATTCCCCGGCAACGACGCCAAAAACTTGTTGTAAGTTTTAAATTACTCGTAAGCGCACGAGTCGTTTGCAATATAGTGTTGTGCAAGTGCGAGGTCGAATCCACAGGGAATTGTGTTTTGAAAATATAATTTTATCTAAACTAACCTTATCTTAACCTAGTTCCATATTTTGAATTGTATTTTTGCAAAAGAAATATAAACATAAACTAAATTGGTTTAAAGAAAATGATGAAAAGACTAAGGTTTCTGAATCCACCCCGTCGAAGTTAAGCATATATCTCAATGTTCTAACAATAGCCTATCAAAACATTCTATGAATCCAACTGAAGACAAAAAACAACGAATATCCCGATTAAACCAAAAGTATCCAATGTATCTGCTTTTAACAAATCACAAAGGAAATTCAATTTAATCAAAAACGATTCGATGTATCCATCAGATGAAACACAAGGAATATCCAACAGAACAATTTAAACATAATCAATCATAAGATTCTACTCAAATAAATTGACAAAACATTTATACTAAAATATCAGAAACAAAACTGAAACTAATATGCCAAACAATGGCAAGGCTTCATCTTCAACCTTAGTTAAAGATTCTAGCCACTCATAGTTATGAAACTACAGTTCATAATAAAAGTGCTAAACATTTAAACTAAACAAAACAAAATGAAAAGAAATATTTACTATACAAGGGAGAAATTTCACTTGCTGTTGGGCGACGCTTCCCCTCGTGGTAGCAAAGCCTTCGGGGTCCACCAGAATGCTAGCAGACGTCCACCAGATTACACCAAATGGCTCAGGAATTGCACCCCGAATGAAAAAGTCAGATGGTGTTTATATAGGGGAAGTCCCAGAGCAATATGGGTTGCAGATTCGATGTGGGATACTGACCGAGTGCGATCGATCGCATAATGGTGAGATCGATCGCATGTGCGCTCGATCGCATGTCTGTTACGATCTATCGCAGATGCACTGAACTGCAAATATTTCGATGTGGGATGTTGACCATGCGCTTGTTCGTAGGCAGGTGTGCTCAATCGCATGTCTCGTGCGATCGATCGGACAAGGCATCATCAGCTTTTGCACTTGAAGCTTGATCTCCCAAAATGCTTCATTTTCTCCACAAACCTATAAAAATACACAAAACACAGAAAAAACATAAAATAAAAGGAAACAATACAAACTAAGAGCTTAACACATATAATTTAAGGGCTTAAATATGCAATATTTAAGACTCATCAAATAGTTAGTTAGATCAATTTGGATGACCGAGTATAGGGTCTTACAATAGTAACAAAAGAAATCCACATCGGATTCTTGGGTTAATCAACATGGGAAACCGGGAGTATATAACATGCCCTAGGTTTTGTGAGTTTGTCGATTTTCACAGATAATATGCTCCCTTAAGGAACAACTTAGCATACACCATACTAAATCCCTTAAGAAAGAAAAGAGTTAGAGTATACACCATGCCTAACTCGTTGCTTAGGAAAATCAATAGCTTAAGGAGTATACACCATGCCCTTAGGTTGACAACAGTAGGTATTCATAATATGATTAAAGCATTGGCACATTATTTTATTGGGAAAATATGATTAGTAGTGGATATCAAAGCCCTATGTTTCTATCATTATCAATTCAAACTCAATACTTATTTCTATCGTTTTATATTACGAATTTAATTTTAAATCGAACTTTAGCAATCCCTGTGGAGATGATCTCGCATTTTGCACTCTATACTACTAAGTTGACCTTGTGCACTTGCAAGTAAAACTATTCAATTATTTACTTATTAATTTAAGTAGATTCATGCACAACAAGTTTTGGCGCCGTTGTCGGGGATTGCACTAAATTTCTATTTAGAATTAATTTTTCATTTAATTTTATTTTTCTGTTCTATTTTATTCTGTTTCACCAAAAACCTATTTTATTTCTTTTTTATGTTTGTTGTTTTTTCTGTTCCAGGCTTGCAACAGAGTAATTGCTAGCCCTACGATCGAGTGCAGTGCTTAGTGCGATCGAGCGCATTTGGGACAGAGACTACCTGAGCAGCAGTACTGAAACTGCTACACTGAAGCGGTTCAACTAATTCATACAAGGGCTTCGATCCAAGAATCCAACATTCTTTCCCCTCGATACAGACCTTAAGTGGACCATTCAACAAAGGTATAGAGACAACGTTGAAGAGGTAGAAGAAGAATTCAAGGGAGAAGCACAAATGGCGAAACAACTTGACAACCAACCGCCACTAGAGCGAAGACCCATGAAGCAATCCTTCATTCCACAGAACCTTGACCAGCCTTCATGCATTGCATACCAACCTGATGCAAAAGGAAATTGTTCCATATCCCCACAGATACTCAGTGCTTTGACGCATTTCAAAGTTACACCTGTTGAGGACCCACATTTGCATCTTCGGGAATTCTTTGATCTCTACAAGTTCCAGCACATCTAGGGCCTAGATCAAGAGGGAATCAGGTTGATTCTTTTCCCTTCTTCATTAAAAGATAATGCTAAGTTGTGGTATAATTCATGGCCTGCAGTGTCCATCTATACCTGGGAAGAACTATCCAGTAAGTTCCTAAGGAAGTTTTTCCCAGCACCAAAGACAAGGCAGATGAGGAAGGAGATTCAATCTTTCCAGTAGAAGGATGGAGACCTCTTTTTTGAAGCATGGGGACACTTTAATGAGCTGTTACTCAAATACCCACATCATAACCTACCTCAAGATGAACTGGTACAAGCTTTCTATGAAGGTCTAAGTGACCTAAAGGTATTGTGGATTCAGGTTGTGGAGGTGTGCTGATGGAAAAGAGCAGTGAAGAAGTAATGGAGCTGTTTGAGACATTAAGAGAGCACACCCAATAATTTTCCTCTAAAGGTAGACAAGGAGTTATGAGCAAAGGTATGTATGAGGTAACTTTAAATAGTGGATCCTCGAATCAGATTGCTGCTGTGGAAAGAAAACTAAATTTGCTTGTTAAAGCCATGACTGCTCAGAACGCCTCACCTAGTCCACCAGCTACACCACTCCAAGTATGTGCTATTTGTTCTCATTTTGATCATAATACTAAGACTTGTCCTTTATATTCATCTACAGATCCACAGCACGTGAATTATGTGGGACCGAACAACTATCCTCCCAAGAACAACCCATATACAAATACCTACAATCCTGGATGGCGGAATGATAAGTGCTTAAATAGTCATATTTAAGCCCCTTAATTTACATTTGTTAAGTTCCTTATTTATCTATTTTTATGGATTTTACTTCATTTTTCGTGTTTTATGTGTTATTCACAGGACTTGGACAAAAAGGTAATAATTTGGAGCTTTTAGGAGAAAAAGTCAAGTTCTGCCATCCAGCAAGGTGCGCTCGAGCGCACCTCTCTTGAGATCGAGCGCACAAAATCACGAGCGCACTTGAAGAAGGCTCGAGCGCATACCGCATATGCTCGAGCGCAATCACTCCAGAGGCGACAGAGCCAGAATTGGAAAGAAGACTTTCGACTCCAAAAAGGAATTAGGGTTTCGGGACACCATAAGGACCCTATAACCCTATAAATAGCCCTGTAAAACACATAACCCAGACCTTTTGTTCGAGATTCGAAGTAGAGAGCTTAGGAGAGGAATTGACAACTTGTCTCCCGAGTCTTCTTCGGTTTTAGTTTTATGTTTTTATTTAATTATGTTTAGCATGTTTACTTTACTTAGTATATGTAACTAAACTCCTATAGGGCTCGATTGAAGCCCTAGTTATGCTTTACCACATATTCATTCATTGATTATCTTTGCTATAGCCTTGTTAGAATATTTAACTTGATTAATACCTGGTTATATTTACATTCCTCATATGTATGTGCCTGATCAACGTATGCATATGGCATGGATAAGTTAGTCGAATCAATTTGGATGACTGAGTCCTAGGTTCAACATTAGTAACAAGGGATATCCACACCGGATTCTTGGGTTAATCAACATGGGAAACTGGGACCGAACCAAGCCCTAGGTCCTATGTGGTTGCCGATCTCCACAGCCCTCATGCTCTCTTAAGGAACAACTCAGTATACACCCATGTTGAATCCCTTAAGAGAGAAAAGAATTAGAGTATACGCTATGCCTAACTCATTGCATAGGGAGATCAATAGCTTAATGTGTAGGCCAAGCCCTTAGGTTGGCAACCATTAGATATTCATGATAAGGCTAGAGCACTGAAACCTTAGTTAGTGTGAAAGTATAATTAGTGGTGGATATCGTAGCCCTATGATCTCATTATTGTTATTTACTCACAATCAAATTGATATTTCTCTTTTTACCTTGAAGAAACTAATTCTAAAACGAAATTCACCAATCCCTGTGGAAATGATCTCGCACTTGCACACTATGCTACCAAAAACCTTGTGCACTTGCAAGTAAAACTAGAACGGTTATTCGCTTCATTATTTAGGTGTATAATCGCTCAAATAAGTTTTTGGCGCCGTTGCCGGGGATTACTCTAAATTTCTTTTTAGAATTAATTTCTCGTTTAAATTATTTATTGTTATTTCTTTTTTATTCAATTCTTAATCATTGTGTTTATCTTATTTTTCGCTTCATTAAAAACATAAATAAAATTTTGTTTTGTTTTGTTTTTTTTTTTTTTTTTTTCTGTTTCAGGTAAGTCAGGAGAGCCTTCTGTACCATTTGCGATCGAGTACACTCTCTTGCGCGATCGAGTGCAATTGAGGCAGAGAGTCATCCGAGCAGTAGTGTTTAACTGCTGCACTCAAGTAATTACCACTGATTCATCCACGGACGAAGATCCAAGAATCCAGCATTCCTTCCCTTTGATCCCAAGCTTGAGAGGTCTATCCGATAAAGGTTTAGGGTTAACTCGGAAGAGGTAGGAGAAGCGAGTGAGGAAGAGACACCACCAATGGCAGAACAAATAGCTGAACAATAACCACCTGAACGGAGACCGATGAAGCAATCCTTCATCCCGCAGAACATCGATCAACCTTCATGCATTGCGTATCAACCTAAGGCGGAAGGAAACTATCACATATCTCCGCAGATACTCAGTGCACTGACTCACTTTAGGGGTACACCTAGTGAGGATCCACATTTGTACCTTCGAGAGTTCTTCAACCTCTGCAAATTCCAGCACATCTGAGGCTTAGACCAATAAGGAATAAGGTTAATTCTGGTCCCTTTTCCATGAAAAATAATGCTAAATTATGGTATAATTCTTTGCCTGTAGTTTCCATCCACACTTGGGAGGAGTTGGCGAGCAAATTTCTAAGACAGTTCTTCCTAGCCCAGAAGACAAGGCAAATGAGGAAAGAAATACAATCCTTCCAATAAAAGGATGGAAATCTGTTCTTCGAGGCCTGGAGACACTTCAACGAGCTACTACTCAAGTGCCCACACCACAACCTACCCCAAAATGAATTGGTACAAGCCTTTTATGAAGGTTTAAGTGATTCTAACAAAAACATTGTTGATTCAGGTTGTGGAGGGGTACTGATAGAGAAGAGTAGCGAAGAGGCAATGGAACTTTTCGAAACCCTGAGCAAACACACACAACAGGTCTCCTCTCGAGGTAGACATATAACCAAGAGTAAGGGTGTGTATGAGGTAAGCTTGAACGGAGGATCATCTCCTCAAATAACCATGGTGGAAAGAAAACTTGATCTATTAGTTAAAGCCATGGCCACCCAAAACACCTCAGCTAACCCGTCAGTTGCATGTGCCATTTGCTCACAATTTGATCATAATACTGATACATGTCCCTTATATTCATCTGCAGATCATGAGCAAGCCAACTTTTTGGGACCAAACAATTATCCACCAAAGAACAACCCCTATGCAAACACATACAACCCAGGATGGCGGAATCACCCAAACTTTTCATGGAGCAACAACCAAAACAGTCAAGGGCAACAAAGAAACTTCCAACCAGCAGCCCAAACTACCCCCAAACCAAAGAAGAATGACCTCGAAAGCCTTGTGAAGCAACTAACGTCTTAGCAACAACAAATCCTGACTAAACATGAACAATTCACGGAAGAGTCAAGGCAATTTTGAACTGAAATGAGGCAAATAACTACAAAACACGATCAAGCCATTCAAGGGCTAGAGGTACAAATGGGACAGTTGGCCAAAGAATTAAGTATCAGAAAATAAGGCGAGCTCCCAACCCAGCCATTACCTAATCCAAGAGGACATCAGCAACTGAATGCTGTAACAATCTTAAGAAGTGGTAAGATCATCGGCACCAATGAGCCTACACAAGCATCTCCAGACCAAGCTTCCACATCTAAGGTAAGAGAGATGGAAAAGGTAAATACACCTTCACCCTTCCCTCAAAGGTTAGTGAAGCCTAAAAAGGAAACTAAAATGATTAACATTTTTGAAATTTTGAAAAAGGTAGAAATAAATATTCCTTTATTAGATGCAATAAGGCAACTACCTGCTTATGCTAAGTTTTTAAAAGATTGTTGCACTAACAAAAGAAAGTTTCAGGAACATGAGACGGTAGCCTTGAACGAAGAGGTGAGTGTTGTATTATTAAGAAAATTACCACCTAAACTAAAAGATCCGGGGAGTTTCACTATTCCTTGCAGGCTAGTTGACCAGCTTTTCGAGCATGCATTATTGGACCTAGGAGCAAGTTTTAATTTGCTACCTTACAGTGTATTCGAGACACTAGGTTCGGGGGAACTCCAACCAACCTCCATTACTCTACAATTGGCTGACAGAAGCATCAAACGACCAAGAGATATCCTCGAGGATATTTTGGTAAGAGTAGATAAATTTATTTTACCTGCTGATTTTATTGTATTAGACATGGAGGAGTGTCATATGCCTGTCCCACTCCCTATCATCTTAGGGAGACCATTTATGATCACTGCTGACACAAACATTAACGTAAAAAGAGGTATTGTCACAATGAGAGTAAATGATGAAGAAGTAGAATTTAAAATCTTTAATACACTAGACTCTACTAAAACTAATGATGAGTGTCACAATGTGAGTTTCATATAAGGTATTGATAAGGAAGTGCCTAAAGTCCATTACACTGTTCCATTGAAGACCATCCATGATGACATGAGATTGGAAATTGGGGCAGAGGATAATGTTATTAAAGATGTCCATGGAGCTGTGCACACCATCATGAGTACACCTAAACCTTCAAGTAAGTATAATCCTCAAGTTAAAAATCGTGCACTTACTAATACTACCCTTCCTTGTTTTATCTACCATGTACCAAAATTGGAGACAAAGCAGCTATCAACAGACCTAAAACCACCTGATGGGGGCCCTAAGTGCCTCCTTCAAGGGATGTAGCCTTAAAGCTACCATAGAGAGCACTTGAGCAATTTCACTTGCTCAACATATAGCTCAAGTGCCTCTATCAAGGTTAGTGGTACTGAGGCCACTACAAGTTGGTACGAATGTATCGTTCTTATTTCCAATTTAATTCATTTCTTTATGTAAACTCCATTTTAGCAAATTTCTGTTTTGCGATCGAGCGCACACCCCATGCGCTCAAGCGCCACCTTGCCCTGCCTTGCGAACAAGCGGAGTACCCTACGCACTTGCGCATCGTGCGATCGAGTGCACTCCACAAATACACTCGAGCACAATCGGGGCAGAGAGGTCATGTGCATGTTATAAATAGTTCCTCGTTCCTTAACTCACTTACGCTTAATCGCACTTCTGCTCTCTCTCTCTCGCATGAACCATCTCACACAGCAAAACCCTACCTTCCACTCTCATCTGGCACATCACACCACCATCACCTCACCACACAACCAAGCCAACCACAAGGCAAATAAATTTTCTTCCTCCCTTACACACACGCCACTCTCCTAAAGTACACAAGGAGGTTTGGATTAAGGGTGTATAAATTCTACAACTTCAGATTTTTGGTGCACATAAGGTGTTCGACATATTGCTTGGCCAAGTGCGAACGAGTGCTTGATGGTAGCGATTGACCATACCTCAATTTGTGTGATTGAGCGCACCAACAGCTGCGCACGAGAGCAATTACCCCAGAAGCTACACTTCTGCACCCGGTACCTCCTCGACTGCACCCATAGATGATCAGTAGTGAGAGGATACCCTGTCTGGCTGAAGATGTTAAACTTAGCACTCATGGGAGGCACCCCAGACATATCCTTTTCATTTTAATACTTTTCTTTTAGTTATAGTTATATTTACATATCTAGTTTGCATATTTTTTTGTCCGGTACAACGTTTATTTTTCTTTGTCAGGTACTTTATGCGTGCATCTAGTTCAAGTTTGGGGGCGTGTACAAGCAAGCAAGCAAGCAACCTAGTTCTCCATTTTCCAGGTCAGATCTTTCCATGCCACACACACATTGGGGACAATGTGTATTTTAAGTGTGGGGGTAGTGGGAGATACTAGATACTATCACACATGCACTTGAAACACATGCACACACTAAGTCCCAGGTTTTTTTTAGGAAGATAAATGCATGTTATTTTGGTAAACAAAAATTTTACTTGATTTAAAAATTTTATAACACTTCATTAGTAAGCTTAAAAGCTAGAACACATAGTCGTGTAATGGGAATTTTACAAAGTTTAGTTATCTACCTCAAGGCACCTAAGAATTCACGAGTTTGATCCAAATTTGCACGAGCACATTTAACACATTTGTGTGGGGTATGACATATAATTCTCTTATATATGTTTCCATAATCTAACTGTAATCAGATAACTTATTGAAAAGAACACTTTGGCAATAGAAAAATAAAGAAGAAAAAAAATATATAATATGTTCATCATGCAAAAGGTGATCAAAAAGCTTCTAATGATCAGTAAAAAATTTTCACTGAGTAACTGGGCTCTTGCCTCAGTAAAAATTGAGTGTTTACGTCAAAAGGTGGAAAGTAAACCTTTAATGATCATAATAAATATTCTCACTGAGTAACTGGGCCTCTTGCCTCAGTAAGCATTGAGTGTTCATGTTAAAAGGTGGGAAATTCATTAATAAGTATAAAAAAAACCTGTTAGTTTCGTAGCCTTTTTTACTCAAGTTAGTAAGTCTTTAGGGGTGTCTTTACACCTAATGCCCTAAAACCATCTGGTTTGGGAGTCATTGGCCAAACACTCGTTATAAGGGTCAACTAGAAAGCTTGAGGGAACTCAACATGGCAGCATGTGAGTCATTTAGAAGCATTAAAACCTGTTAGTTCCATAGCCTTTTTGACTTGAGTTAGTAAGTCCTTAGGGGTGTCTTTACACCTAATACCCTAAAGCCATTTGGTTTGGGAGTCATTGGCTAAACACTCGTTACAAGGGTCAAATAGAAAGCTCAATGGAACTCAACATGGTAAAGATCGCATGATAAAAAGAAAAAAGAAAAAAAAACAAGTATTATGCCATTTTTGTTCTCTTTGATAAGGAATTCGATAAAAGTTTTGGCATCGAAACCCTATATGCTAAAATTATGTGGAAGCCCCATCTTATATGTGCTAACTCGTCACACACAAATCAAACTTGTGATGCCTTAAGCCAACCTTAGGTAAGTAACTTAAAACTTTTGAAAGTCCTTTTGCAATCCAAAATCTGTTTTTATTTTAAGCTTACTCATGAACGGTTATCATAGTTTTATGTGCAACCCAAATCTTTGAGCATCATGGAAATGAATTTATCTTTAATTGTTGTTCTAACATAGTCTTTAATTTTGTATTGCTAAGGGACTAGCAATATGTAAGTTTGGGAGTGTGATAAGTGCTTAAATAGTCATATTTAAGCCCCTTAATTTACATTTATTAAGTTCCTTATTTATCTATTTCTATGGATTTTACCTCATTTCGTGTTTTATGTGTTTTTCACAGGACTTGGACAAAAAGGTAATAATTTGGAGCTTTTAGGAGCAAAAATCAAGTTTTGCCATCCAGCAAGGTGCGCTCGAGCGCAGTTCCCTTGAGATAGAGTGCACAAGAGCACGAGCACACTTGAAGAAGGCTCGAGCGCACACATACGCTCGAGCGCATACCGCATACGCTCGAGCGCAATCACTCCAGAGGCGGCAGAGCTAGAATTGTAAAATAGTCTTCCAACTCCAAAAAAGAATTAGGGTTTCGGGACACCATAAGGACCCTATAAATAGCCCTGTAAAACATAAAACCCAGACCTTTTGTTCGAGATTCGAAGTAGAGAGCTTAGGAGAGGAATTAATGACTCGTCTCCCGAGTCTTCTTTGGTTTTAGTTTTCTGTTTTTATTTAATTATGTTTAGCATGTTTACTTTACTTAGTATGTGTAACTAAACTCCTATAGGGCTCGATTGAAGCCCTAGTTATGCTTTACCACATATTCATTCATTGATTATCTTTGCTATGGCCTTGTTAGAATATTTAACTTGATTAATACCTGGTTATATTTACATTCCTCATATATATGTGCCTGATCAACGTATGCATATGGCATAGATAAGTTAGTCAAATCTATTTAGATGAACGAGTTCTGGGTTCGGCATTAGTAACAAGGGATATCCACACCGGATTCCTAGGTTAATCAACATGGGAAACCGGGAGTGAACCAAGCCCTAGATCCCATGTGGTTGCTGATCTCCATAGCCCTCATGCTCTCTTAAGGGACAACTCAGTATACACCCATGTTGAATCCCTTAAGAGAGAAAAGAGTTAGAGTATACGCCATGCCTAACTCGTTGCATAGGGAGATCAATAGCCTAAGGTGTGGGCCAAGCCCTTAGGTTGGCAACCATTAGATATTCATGATAAGGCTAGAGCACTAAAACCTTAGTTAGTGGGAAAGTATAATTTGTGGTGGATATCGTAGCCCTATGATCTCATTATTGTTACTTACTCACAATCAGATTGTTATTTCTCTTTTTAACTTGAAGAAACTAATTCTAAAACGAAATTCACCAATCCCTGTGGAAATGATCTCGCACTTGCACACTATGCTACCACAGACCTTGTGCACTTACAAGTAAAACTAGAACGGTTATTCGCTTAATTATTTAGGTGTATAATCGCTCCAACGTGGAACCACTACAACTTCTCATGGAGTAACAATCAGAATGCCCTGAACCTTCAAGGGCAATGATGAGAGTCATAAAATGCATCTTAACAGTACTTATTTGTTAGCATTTTAGGGTTGATCGAGGTTTGAATTACACTTTTATACCTTAATAACTCTAAAGTAATATTTTTGGATCATTGACTTATTTCGGTGCATTTTCAGGTACTTTGAGTTCAAAAGAGATGGAAAGCTATCATAGCTTAAAGCACGATGCTTTGATGCACATTCAAGTGAGGGCATGGTTGCAGAAGGACAAAATGAAGAGAAACAAAGTCTTGAGTGTGGGCGCTGCGGCTTGAAGAAGTCTAAGCCTCAGCCTCGAGAACCAAACCCAAAAGAGCAAGGAAGCCATCAGTGTGCGTCGCAGCCTGGACCAGGCTGAGCCGCGGCGCCCAAAGTCTCCATAAGTCACCACTAGTGTTCACCGTAGCCTGGACTAGGCTGGGCCGCGGTGGCCAGAAGCTCACCTAATCAAAGACCAGACAAATCCGCGATGCAAGTAAGTGAGAGCCGCGGTGCGCACACGAACCTTTGTTTTCCTAATTAGGGTTTTAGTTGATTGTTTAGACCTAAAATACCCTTGGACCTTTGTATTATAAATAGATCACTTAGGGTTTGATAAAAAGGGACATCATTAAGGCCGAAAAAATCAATAAGGCTTCCACACTCTCCATCAAAGTGTTCAAGCATGAACCCCATGGCCAACTAATCTCCATGCAAAGCGAAATGATGAATCCCTAGGTTTAGTTGTTCTTATTTTCCATTATTGGTTTAGTTGTAGTTTGGATTTATTGTCAAAATATTTTTATGATTTTCTCTTTGATTTAATTAGAAGATTTTCTCTTAATCCGGTGATTGTATCTTTCCTCTTGATATAAGTCTAGTCATGCTCTTCTTATGTCAAGATTGTTGGATGTGATTGAGTCCGGTAGATTTATCTTTTAGGTTTGTCCATTACTGTGATATTGTCATTAAGATATATTGACATTTCTTAATAAATCTATAGAATAGGCCATGTGTGCTTAAATCGAAAGTAAAGAGTAATTCATATAAATTACATTAGGGTTTACATGTGCTTGATTGAATATTTGACGATTGCCTGTTTGGGATGTGAAACTAGCAATCGAGATAAAAACAATTGAATCAATATTGGAATAAGGCAACGAACCTAGGGAGGATTTCCAGAACCTTGTTGTTTCTCTATTATATTCTTTAATATATTTACACAATTTTCTCATATTACTTCACTATCAAAACACAAATTTTCTCACTTGATCTTTATCGTTCATGTTAAGGTTTACACTTTTCTTTGTAGTTCGCTTCTCTTCATGGGATCGACACCTCAACTATACATAATAACCGCGTATTAGTTTGAGCGTAATCAAATTTTGGCACCGTTGCCGGGGAAACACACTTACATACAAGGAAGATTGTCAACTTTGCGACAAGACGGTAGTATTGTTCCTTTCTCTAAGTTTTTGATTTTTTGATTTTCTTTTATTATTCTCTTTTATTTATTTCCCCTTTAACTCATTTGGTGTATGCTTAGATTGAGAGATTCGAGAGGTAGATTCATTAAAAGACCAGAAATAGAGTTACTCTCTCCTTCCACGTCCGTTAGTGAAACCTTGCCTAGATCAAACCATAGTGTACACCCAAACGAGAATTTAGAGGATCTTAACATGGCTAATAACCCCAATGAGAATGTTGTTAAGACACTTAAGGATTACTTGCATCCTAGCCGAACAGCCCACCATCATACATCATGTTTCCAGCCAATACTCGCCATCAAGATTTTAAAATAGGGATGATACAATTACTCCCTACATTTCATGGCATGGAAAATGCAAACCCATATGTACACATTAGGGAGTTTGAGGAAGTAGTTGCGAGTTTTCATAGTCAAGATGCAACCGATGATATCATGAGACTCAAGTTTTTTCTTTTTTCCTTGAAGGATAAAGCTAAGAGTTGGCTATACTCGCTGATGCCACGATCTATTGGGTCATTGAATGAGATGACCGAGGTCTTCTTTAATAAATACTTCCCTCAATATAAGACCAATGCCTTAAAAAGACAAATCTCCACCTTTGCACAAAAGGAAAATGAGACTCTGTATCAGTCTTGGGAGAAATTTAAGGAGTTGTTAAGTATGTGTCCTCACTATGGGTATGAGAATTGGCACTTAGCGAGCTATTTTTATATGTGTCCTCACATATAGAGAGTGCCAATTTGTAGAGATGATGTGCAATGGTGAATTTTTACAAAAAGATCCTGATGAGGCCATAGAATACCTCAATGAGCTTGCTGAAAAAGCTCACACTTGGACTGGACCTAGTACTACTGAAAGCACAAATAGGTCATGACTTGTAGGAAACCCAAGTGGTGGTGGAATATACCATCTTAGGGAAGAAGACAATCTAAAAGCTAAGGTCGAGATGCTCACTAGGGAGTTAGATGCATTAAAAACTAAAGGCTCAAAGCCAACACACATGGCTAATCAAATTGAATCTTTGGAACTATGTTTTGTGTGTGGCGGGGTAGGCTATCCCGCCCAAGAGTGCCCCATATTTATTGATATGAGAGGGATGTATGAGGAGTAATGTAATGCTTTAGGCATGTACAAGAATCTTCTTGGACCCTTCTCTAACACCTATAATCCGGGATGGCGCAATCACCCTAATTTTAGCTGGAAGTCTGAAAACCAGCAGCTTGCACAACCCCCTAGATCATACCCTGCACCATATCATGCACCCTCATCCTCTAAGAGTTATTTATAAGACACTTTGCATGCTTTCATTGAGGTACAGTGTAAGACAAACCAAAGGTGTGAAGCATTAATCACACAGGTTGTGGAAGAGAATAAGGAAATAAGGAGCCAAGTGTTCAAATTGATGGGCTCCTTGAGTGTGAATAAGCAAGGTAAGTTCCCTTTCCAAGCTCAGTCCACACCCCATAATCAAGACATGGCACAAGCAAATCTGAAAGATGTGAATGCCATTGTGACAAGAAGTGGCGAGTCATTACACATCCCAACAATGAACAAATCAGAGGATGTTAAAAAAGGTCAAGGTAGTAGTGATGCCGAGCTGCCCAAGGACCCTGAGGTTACCAAGAGCCCTGTTAAGGCACCATTGCCTCAAGCCTTAAAATTGAACAAGAAAAATCTAGACTTAAATAATGAAATCCTAGAGAACCTAAGGCAAGTAAAAATTAATCTTCCTCTTTTGCATGTGATTAAACAAGTTCCTACTTATGCAAAAGTTCTCAAGGATTTGTGTACAGTTAAGAGGAAGCACCATTCGAAGAAGACAACATTCCTGACAGAGCAAGTTAGTGCTCTAATTGAGCGGAGGATTCCTCCTAAATACAAGGATCCTGGCTGTCCAACCATTGCATGTAACATTGGAAATCATGAGGTTAGACAAACATTGCTAGATTTAGGAGCTAGTGTAAATCTGATGCCATTTTCTATTTATTTGCAGCTGGGTTTGGGAGAAATCAAACCAACTACTGTGGTATTGCAACTGGCTGACTGATCAGTAAATGTACCCTGGGTGTGGTATAGGATGTTTTAATTCAAATTGATAAATTTTATTATCCTATTGATTTCCTAATCCTTGATACCACTTCTGCTGTTGACACTAACTCTAAAATTCCTTTGATTTTGGGTAGACCTTTCCTTGCCACTGCAAATGCTCTAATTAATTGTAAGAATAGACTCATGAAGCTGTCCTTTGGAAACATGACCCTCGAGGTGAACATCTTCAATGTTACAAAACAGCCCGAAGATGAGGACGAGAACCACCAGTTATACATGATCGAGTCACTCATCGATAGGGGAGTCTCCATAGCTCATGATTTTGATCCTCTTGAGTATTTTTTTTATTAATTCTGAGTTTGATTCAATTAATGATAAATCTGATAATATTGATATTTGTACTGTTTTTGATAAATCTCAAGATTATGGCACTCGAGCATGGCAACCAAAGTTTGTGGAGTTGCCTGAAAGAAGCGAGAAACAAATCCTCTCAAGTGTGGAAGTGATAAGTGCTTAAATAGTTATATTTAAGCCCCTTAATTTACACTTGTTAGACTCTTTACTTATCTATTTTAGCATATTATACTTCATTTTTGTGTTTTATGTGTTTTTCACAGGACTTGGACAAAAAGATAACAAAATGGAGCTGTTAGAAGCAAAAAGTGAAGTTCTGCCCTCCAGCAAGCGCACCTCCCTTATGATCGAGCTCACAAACACACAAGCGCACTTAAAGAAGGCTCGAACGTACACATGCGATCGAGTGCATCCCGCATACACTCGAGTGCAATTACTTCAGAGGTGACAGAACCAGAATTGGAAAGATGTCTTCCGACTCCAAAACGGAATTAGGGTTTCGGGACACCATGAAGACCTTATAAATAGCCCTGTAAAACACATAACATATACCTTTTGTTTGAGACTCGAAGTAGAGAGCTTAGGAGAAGAATTGACGACTCGTCTCCCGAGTCTTCTTCGGTTTTAGTTTTTTGTTTTTACTTAATTATGTTTAGCATGTTTACTTTACTTAGTATGTGTAACTAAACACCTATAGGGCTCGATTGAAGCCCTAGTTATGCTTTACCACATATTTATTCATTGATTATCTTTGCTATAGCCTTGTTAGAGTATTTAACTTGATTAATACCTATTTATATTTACATTCCACATATGTATGTGCCTGATCAACGTATGCATGTGGTATGGATAGGTTAGTCGAATCAATTTGGATGATTGAGTCCTGGGTTCGACATTAGTAACAAGGGATATCCACGTCGGATTCCCGGGTTAATCAACATGGGAAACTAGGAGCGGACCAAGCCCTAGGTCCCGTGTGATTGCAGATCTCCACAGCCTTTATGCTCTCTTAAGAAACAACTCAGTATACACCCATGCTGAATCCCTTAAGAGAGAAAAGAGTTAAAGTATACACCATGCCTAACTCATTGCATGGGGAGATCAATAGCCTAAGGTGTGGACCAAGCCTTTAGGTTGGCAACCATTAGATATTCATGATAAGGCTAGAGCATTGAAACCTTAGTTAGTGGGAAAGTATAATTAGTGGTGGATATCGTAGCCTTATGTTCTTATTATTGTTATTCACTTACAAACAAACTACTATTTCTCTTTTAACTTGAAGAAACTAATTCTAAATAGAAATTCACCAATCCCTGTAGAAATGATCTCGCACTTGCACACTATGCTACCACAGACCTTGTGCACTTGCAAGTAAAACTAGAACGGTTATTTGCCTAATTATTTAAGTAGATAATCGCTCCATTAAGTTTTTGGCGCCGTTGCCGAGGTTTGCGCTAAAATTTTTGTTAGAATTAATTTCTCATTTAGTTACCATTATTTCTTATTCTATTTTTATCTTATCTTATTTATTTCATTAAAAAAAAGCCTAATCAAATTCTTTTTCTATTTCTGGTGCTCCAGGAAGCTTTCTGTGCCACTTACGATCTAGTGCAATTGAGGCAGGGAGTGCTTCGAGCAGCAGTGTTTGATTGCGACACTAACATATCAGCCACCGATTCATGCACGGACGACGGTCTAAGAATCCAGCATTCCTTCCCTTTGATCCCGAGCTTGAGAGGTCTATCCGACAAAGGTTTAGCGATAACCCAGAAGAGTGAGGAAAAGGGAGTGAGATACTAATGGCAGAATAGATAGCTGAACAACAACCACCTGAGCGGAGGCCGATGAAGCAATCCTTCATCCCGCAGAACCTCAAACAGTCTTCGTGCATTGCATATTAGCCTGAGGCAGAAGGAAATTATTACATATCCCTGCAAATACTCCGCACACTAACTCATTTTAGGGGTACACCTAGTGAGGATCCACATCTGCACCTTCGAGAGTTCTTCGACCTCTGCAAATTTCAGCACATCCGAGGCTTAGACCAAGAAGGAATAAGGTTAATTCTTCTCCCTTTTTCCTTAAAAGATAATGCTAAATTATGGTATAATTCTTTGCCTGCAGTGTCTATCCACACTTAGGAGGAGTTGGTGAGCAAATTTCTAAAGAAGTTCTTCCCAGCCCAGAAGATAAGGCAAATGAGGAAAGAAATACAATCCTTCAAATAGAAGGATGGAGATCTATTCTTCGAGGCATGGGGACACTTCAACGAGCTACTACTCAAGTGCCCACACCACAACCTACCCCAAGATGAACTGGTACAAGCCTTTTATGAAGGTTTGAGTGATTCTAACAAAAATATTGTTGATTCAGGTTGTGGAGGAGTGCTGATAGAAAAGAGCAGCGAAGAGGCAATGGAACTTTTCGAAACCCTGAGTGAGCACACGGAGCAGTTCTCCTATCGAGGTAGACACATAACCAAAAATAAGGGTATGTATGAGGTAAGCTTAAATAGAGGATCATCTCCTCAAATGGCTCTGTAGAAAGAAAACTTGACCTATTGGTTAAAGCCATGGCCGCTCAGAACACCTCAACTAACCCATCAGCTGCACCACTATAGGTATGTACCATATGCTCATAGTTTGATCATGATGCTAATACTTGTCCCTTATATTCATCTGCAGATCATGAGCAAGCCAACTTTGTGGGTCCAAACAATTATCCGCCAAAGAATAACCCCTATGCCAACACATACAACCTTGGATAGCGGAATCACCCGAATTTCTCGTGGAGCAACAACCAAAACAGTCAAGGGTAGCAAAGAAATTTCCAACCAACAGCCCAAACTGCTCCTGAACCCAAAAAGAATGACCTCAAAATTCTTGTGAGGCAACTAGCAACTCAGTAGCAGCAAATCATGATTTCACAAAACCAGTTCATGGTAGAAGAAAGACAGTTCCGGACTGAACTAAGGCAAACCACAGCAAAACATGAACAAGCCATCCAAAGGTTAGAAGTGCAAATGGGACAATTAGCTGAGGAGATAAGCAGCAGAAAGCAAAGGGAGATTCCAGCTCAACATCTTGCGGGACATCAACAATTTAAAGCTGTCATGACCCTCAGAAATGGTAAAGTAATATGAACCGATGAATCTGCAACAGCATCAAAGGTAAGGGAGACGGAGAAGGTGAATGCACCACCCTTCCCGCAGAGGTTAGTAAAAAAGAAAGAGAATAAATTACTTTATATTTTTGAAACCTTGCGAAAAGTTGAAATCAACATTCCTTTGTTAGATGCAATTCAACCGATCCCAGCTTATGCTAAATTTCTAAAGGAATGTTGCACTCATAAAAGAAAGTTCCAAGAACATGAGACTGTAGCTTTAACTAAAGAAGTAAGTGTTGTGTTATTAAGAAAACTCCCACCTAAACTAAAAGATCTGGGTAGTTTTACTATTCCCTGTAGGATAGGTGATCAGTTATTTGAGCGAGCATTACTAGATTTGGTGGCGGGTGTAAATTTGCTACCATATACAGTATCTGAAACCCTAGGATTGGGGGAGCTACATCCTACTTCCATTACCTTGCAATTGGCAGATAGAAGTATAAAAAGACCTAGGGGTATTCTTGAGGATGTTTTAGTCAAGGTAGGTGAGTTCATTCTACCCGAAAATTTCATTATGTTAGATATAGAGGAATGCCCTATGCCATTACCCTTGCCCATCATTTTAGGAAGACCCTTCATGAGAACAGTTTATACAAAATTTTGTGTAAAAAAGAGTACAGTAAGTATAAAGGTAAATGGGGAGAAAATAGAATTCAAAATATTTGATGCATTAAGATTACCTCAAGATGATATGGACTGCTTTAATGTATGTATGATACATAATTTTGTTGAGCAAGTTTTTCAGGTCCAGTACATTGATCCCTTGGAGACTACTCTTACTCATAGCCTTTACAACTGTGGATGTTGAGCAAGAATCAAAAGATATCACTAATCGCATCATAAAAACTATGTACCTTCTTGAGGCTTCCCTAAAACATTCAAGTAAGTATGCTCCTCCATTTGAAACTCTCATGCCCACTAATACCACTCTTCTTCCTTCTATTGTCCAGGCACCAATCTTGGAATTAAAGCAGCTGCTAGAACATCTAACTTATGCCTATTTGGGAGAGAAGAAAACATTACCAGTAATTATGGCTGCTAATCTGAGCATTGGAGAAGAAGACAAATTATTAAGAGTTTTAAAGGAGCATAGATCCGCCATTGGATGGACCATTGCTGATATTAGGGGAATAAGTCCATCCAAATGCATGCATAATATATACCTTGAGGATGAAGCAAGACCCACATGAGACGCTCAAAGAAGACTTAACCCACACATGAAAGAGGTTGTAAAGGTCGAGATACTGAAACTCTTAAATGTTGGCATCATCTACCTTATTTCTGACAGCAAGTGGGTAAGCCCGGTTCAAGTTGTTCCTAAAAAGAGTGGGATCACGGTAATGAAAAATGAAAATGAAGAGCTCATACCCACACGAAAAACAACTGGTTGGAGAGTTTGTATTGACTATCGAAGATTAAACAAGGTTACTCGGAAGGATCACTTCCTTTTGCCATTCATTGATCAAATGTTAGAAAGATTAGTTGGCCACAGCTACTATTGCTTTTTGGATAGGTACAGTGGGTACAACCAGATTGCCATAGCACCTAAAGATCAAGAAAAGACTACCTTCACTTGCCCTTTCGGTACATTCGCTTATCGGAGAATGCCATTTGGATTATGCAACGCACCAGCCACTTTTCAAAGATGTATGATGAGCATATTTTCTGATATGGTGGAGAAATACATTGAGGTATTCATGGACGACTTCAGTGTCTTTGGGTCCAATTTTTATGAATACCTAAATCATTTAGAGAGGGTCCTAAAGAGATGTGAAGAAAGTAACTTGGTGCTAAATTAGGAGAAATGTCACTTCATGGTTCAACAAGGCATTGTGTTGGGTCACTCCATCTCCAACAGAGGTATTGACGTAGAAAAGGCCAAAATCGAAATTATTTCAAAGCTACCTCCCCCTCTCATAGTCAAGGGTGTTAGAAGCTTCCTCGGGCATGCCTGTTTTTATAGACAATTTATCAAAGACTTCTCCAAGATCTCAAGACCTCTGTGTGCATTGTTAGCTAAGATACCAAATTTGAGTGGACTGATAATTGTATGTCAGCTTTCAACACACTTAAGGATGTGCTACCCTCAGCCCCGATAATGATGGCACCAGATTGGAGCCTTCCATTCGAGTTAATGTGTGATGCTAGTGATTTTTCCTTGGGAGCTGTCCTCAGTCAAAGAATCAATAAGGTACCTCATGCTATTTACTATGCTTCTAGAACTTTAAATGATGCCCAGTTTAACTACTCTACTACTGAAAAATAATTGTTAGCTGTTATCTTTGCTATAGAGAAGTTTAGATCGTATCTGATTGGTTCTAAAGTTATTGTTTACACTGACCATGCTGCTTTGAGATATCTATTTTCTAAAAAAGACGCAAAGCCTAGGTTAATCAGATGGGTGCTCCTATTGCAAGAATTCGATTTAGAAATCAAAGACAAGAAAGGCAGTGAGAATGTGGTTGTAGATCACTTATCAAGACTACCCTATGAGAACGATACAACTGAATTACCTTTAAATGAGAACTTCTCTGATGAACAATTATTCACACTACAGGTAAAACTCCCATGGTATGCTGATATTGACAACTATCTAACTACTAAAGTTTTTCCCCCAGGTATGACAACACAAGGAAAGAAGCGGTTAATGTCTATGTCTTGACACTACCATTGGGACGATCCCTACCTTTTCAAATTCTGTCCCAATCAAATCATACGATGGTGTGTCTCGGAAGAGGAGCATTTAAGCTTATTACAACACTGCCACCAGTTTGCTTGTGGAGGACATTTTGGGGCCAAGAAAACAGCACTTAAGATACTACAATCCAGTTTTTATTGGCCTAATCTATTTAAAGACGCCTTTACATTCTGCAACTCATGTGATAGATGCCAACGGACAGGTAACATCTCATCCCGAAATCAAATGCCCCTACAAAATATCCACATAGTAAAACTTTTTGATGTATAGGGCATTGATTTCATGGGTCCCTTCCCTAATTCTTTTAGTAATTTATATATTCTTGTGGGAGTGGATTATGTGTCTAAATGGGTCGAGGCAATCCCCTCAAAGACTAATGATCACAAAGTGGTGCTAAAGTTTCTATAGGATAACATTTTTACACGGTTTGGAATACTAAGAGCAATCATCAGTGATGGAGGCAGCCACTTCCATCATCATTCTTTTGCTGCACTCATCAGAAAATATGGAATAACCCATAAAGTTGGCACCCCATACCTCCCTCAGAGTAGTGGCCAAGTGGAGATAAGTAACCGAGAAATCAAAAGCATCCTGGAGAGAACAGTAAATACTAGTCAGAAGGACTAGTCCTTACGACTCAATGATGCTTTATGGGCATACCGGACAGCTTATAAGACACCAATTGGGATGTCCCCATACCGCCTAGTCTTTGGGAAAGCATGCCATCTACCCATAGAACTTGAACATCAAGCATATTGGGCAATTAAACAATTCAACTTTGACATGAAACAAGTAGGTGAGAAAAGAAGGCTACACTTAAATGAGCTAAAAGAGTTGAGGTATGATGCATATGAGAATGCCAAGCTTTACAAGGAAAAGGCAAAGGCCTATCATGATAAACAATTAGTGCAAAAAGAGTTTCACGTAGGACAAAGGGTACTACTCTACAAATCAAGATTGAGGCTGTTCTCTAGCAAATTAAAATCCCGTTGGGCAGGTCCATATGAGGTCACCAAGGTCTTACCTCGTGGAGCTTTGGAAATTCATGACTCACACAACAATCAAACTCTTACAGTCAATGGACACCGCATCAAACCTTACCTTGATCTCACATTACCTCCTCGGGATGAGGACCTGACACTTCAAACTGTGCATTACATAGCTGATCTGCAAGCACCTAACCCACCTCAATTTCCAGTTTCTGTCACACAACACGTTAACACTTAAGGTAGTGTGATCGAGTGCAATATCCCTTATGATCGAGCGCATTTACACCAGAACCTACCTCCTGCACCCGGTACTTTCTCGATTGCACCCACTGATGATCAACAGTGAGAGGATACCCTGCCTGGCTGAAGATGTTAAACTTAGCGCTCATGGGAGGCACCTCAAACATATCTTTTCTATTTAGTACTTTTCTTTTAATTATAGTCATATTTACATATCTATTATTTGTATTTTTTTTTCTGGAACAATGTTTGTTTTCCTTTGTCAGGTACTTAGTGCATACATCCAGTTCAAGTTTGGGGGTGTGTACAAGAAAGCAAGTAACCTAGTTCTCCATGTCCCAGGTCAGATCTTTCCATGCCACACACATTGGGGACAATGTGCATTTTAAGTTTAGGGGTAGTGGGAGATACTAGATATTATCACACACGTACTTGAAATGCACTTGAAACACATGCACACACTAAGTCCCAGTTTTTTTAGAAAGATAAATGCATGATCAATGGGTAAACAAAAATTTTAGTTGATTTAAAAATTTGATAGCACATCATTAGTAAGCTTACAAGCTAGAACACATAGTCTTGTATTAGGAATTTTACAAAGTTGAGTTAACCACCCCAAGGCACCTAAGAATTCACAAGTTTGATTTAAAGTTGCACGAGCACATTTAGCACGCATTTGTGTGGGGTATGACATATAATTATTTTGTATATGTTTCCATAACCTAAACTGTAATCGGATAACTTGTTAAAAAGAACCCTTTGGCATAAGAAAAATAAAAGAAAAATGTTCATCATGTAAAAAAAAAATCAAAAAGCTTCCAAAAATCAACTTTCCACTGAGTAACTGGGCCTCTTGCTTCAGTAAGCATTGAGTGTTCACATCAAAAGGTGGAAGTTTCATTAAGAAGCATTAAAAACCTGTTAGTTTCGTAGCCTTTTTTACTCGAGGTAATAAGTCCTTAGGGGTGTCTTTACACCTAATGCCCTAAAACCATCTAGTTTGGGAGTCATTGACCAAACACTCGTTACAAGGGTCAAATAGAAAGCCCGATGGAACTCAACAGGGCAAAGATCGCATGATAAAAGAAAAAGAAAAAAGAAGCAAGTATTATGCCATTTTGTTCTCTTTGATAAGAAATTCGAACAGTTTAGGCACCAAAACACTATACACCAAAATTATCTGGAAGCCCTATCTCATATGTGCTAATTCATCACACACAAATCAAACTTGCGATGCCTTAAGCCAACCTTAGGTGGGTAACATTAAACTTTTGAAAGTCCTTTTACAATCCAAAATATGTTTTTATTTTAAGCTTACTCATGAACAGTTATCATGGTTTTATGCACAACCTAAATTTTTGAGTATCATGAAAATGAATTTATTTTTAAAATTTTGTTTCAACATAGTCTTTGGTTTTGTATTGCTAAGGGACTAGCAATATGTAAGTTTGGAGGTGTGATAACTGCTTAAATAGTCATACTTAAGCCTCTTAATTTACACTTGTTAGAATCTTTACTTATCTATTTTAGTAGATTATACTTCATTTTTGTGTTTTATATGTTTTTCACAGGACTTGGACAAAAAGATAACAAAATGGAGCTGTTAAAAGCAAAAAGTAAAGTTCTGCCCTCTAGCAAGGTGCGCTCGAGCGCACCTCCCTTATGATCGAGTGCACAAACACACAAGAGCACTTGAAGAAGGCTCGAGCGCACACATGCGATCGAGCGCATCCCATATACGCTCGAGCGTAATTATTCCAGAGGCGGCAGAGCCAGAATTGGAAAGATGTCTTCCCACTCCAAAACAAAATTAGGGTTTCGGGACACCATGAAGACCCTATAAATAGCCCTGTAAAACACATAACATATACCTTTTGTTTGAGACTCGAAGTAGAGAGCTTAGGAGAAGAATTGACGACTCGTCTCCCGAGTCTTCTTCGGTTTTAGTTTTTTGTTTTTACTTAATTATGTTTAGCATGTTTACTTTACTTAGTATGTGTAACTAAACACCTATAGGGCTCGATTGAAGCCCTAGTTATGCTTTACCACATATTTATTCATTGATTATCTTTGCTATAACCTTGTTAAAGTATTTAACTTGATTAATACCTGTTTATATTTACATTCCTTATATGTATGTGCTTGATCAACGTATGCATGTGGTATGGATAGGTTAGTCGAATCAATTTGGATGATTGAGTCCTGGGTTCGACATTAGTAACAAGGGATATCCACGTCGGATTCCCGGGTTAATCAACATGGGAAACATGGAGTGGACCAAGCCCTAGGTCCCGTGTGGTTGCCGATCTCCACAGCCCTAATGCTCTCTTAAAGAACAACTCAATATACACCCATGTTGAATCCCTTAAGAGAGAAAAGAGTTAGAGTATACACCATGCCTAACTCGTTGCATAGGGAGATCAATAGCCTAAGGTGTGGACCAAGCCCTTAGGTTGGCAACCATTTAATATTCATGATAAGGCTAGAGCATTGAAACCTTAGTTAGTGGGAAAGTATAATTAGTGGTGGATATCGTAGCCTTATGTTCTTATTATTGATATTCACTTACAAACGAACTACTATTTCTCTTTTAACTTGAAGAAACTAATTCTAAATAGAAATTCACTAATCCCTGTGAAAATGATCTCGCACTTGCACACTCTGCTACCACAAACCTTGTGCACTTGCAAGTAAAACTAGAACGGTTATTTGCCTAATTATTTAAGTAGATAATCGCTCCATTAGGAAGCACCCAAAGTTGAATTGAAGCCACTACCTAAGGGTTTGAAGCATGTCTTCCTCGGTCCAAGTGATACTTTTCCTGTTATTATCTCATCTGAATTGACCGAGTCTCAAGGTGAGAAATTAATTCAGACCTTAAATAAACATAAATCAGCCTAAGGATGGAGTATAGTTTATTTAAAAGGTATTAGTCCCCTTATCTGTTCTCATAAGATAAATTTCAATGAAGGAACTAGTCCTTGTAGAGACCCTCAACGTAGGCTTAACCCCACTATGAAAGAAGTGGTGAAAAATGAAGTGTTAAAACTATTAGATGCGGGAATTATATATCCCATAGCTGATAGTAAATGGGTAAGTCCTACACAAGTCATTCTTAAAAAGTCTGGTGTCACTGTGGTAACGAATGACCTAGGAGAGTTAATCCCTACAAAACTTGTGACTAGGTGGCGAATGTGCATTGATTATAGAAAATTAAATGCTACCACCCGGAAAGACCATTTCCCACTCCCCTTTATCGATCAAAATCTTGAGTGTGTAGCTGGTCATCCTTTTTACTGTTTCTTATATGGTTATTCTGGTTATTATCAAATTGAAATTGCATCAGAAGACCAGGATAAAACCACCTTCACTTGTCCCTTTGGTACTTATGCTTTTCCTAGAATGCCATTGGGATTGTGTAATGCATCTACTACTTTTCAACGTTGCATGATGAGCATTTTTAGTGACATGGTTGAAAATTGCATGGAAGTTTTTATGGATGACTTGACTTTTTTTGGATCCTCGTTTGATGCATGCTTATTGAATTTAGAGAGAGTATTAATTCGTTGTGAGGAAAAAGAATTAGTCTTAAATTGGGAAAAATGCCATTTCATGGTACCTTTAGGTATTGTCTTAGGGTATATTGCTTCTTCTAAGAGGATAGAGGTTGATCAATCTAAGATTGAATTAATTTCTAAATTGCCTACGCTTAAGACAGTAAAAGATTTGAGATCTTTTCTTGGTCATGCTGGTTTTTATAGGAGGTTTATACAAAACTTTTCCAACATATCTAGACCACTATGTGCCCTCCTAGTTAAAGATGCCCCATTTGAGTGGACACAATCTTGTCAAGAGGCCTTTAAAATGCTGATTGGTAAGCTTACTTCAACACCCATAATGCAGTCACCTGATTGGACTTTACCTTTTGAAATAATGTGTGATGCTAGTGACTTTCCTGTAGGTGCTGTTCTTGGACAGCGAAGAGAGGGGAAACCTTTTATCATTTACTATGCTAGTAAAACTCTAAATAGTGCTCAAATGAATTACTCCACTACTGAAAAAGAATTGCTAGCTGTATTATTTGCTTTGGACTAATTTTGTACTTATTTAATTGGCTCTCCTATTCTTATCTTCCCAGATCATGCAGCCCTCAAGTACCTTCTTACAAAGAAGGATGCTAAGACACGACTAATACGGTGGATCCTACTCTTAAAAGAATTTGACATCACCATCAAAGACAAGAAAGGAGTAGAGAATGTAGTGGTTGACCATCTCTCGAGGCTCACATTTGAGGACAGCTCTGACGACATGCCAATCAAGGATGATTTTCTCGATGAGTATTTACTCTCTGTTACCTCTCTACCATGGTTTGCTTATATCATGAATTATTTGGTTACCGGTGAGATACTGATGGATTGGAGCATTCAAGACAAGAGGAAGTTCTTGAATGAGGTATATAATTTTTATTGGGATGACCCTTATCTTTTTAAATACTGCCCTGACCAAATTTTAAGGTGTTGCATCCTTAATGAAGAGATTGCTAGTGTCTTAGAATTTTGTCACTCCCAAGCTTGTGGGGGCTACTTTTTAATGAAAAAACCGCTGCAAAAATTTTGCAGTGTGGATTTTATTGGACCACCTTGTTTAAAGATGCAAAAATCTATTGTCACTCATGTGAAAAGTGTCAGAAGTTAGGAGCTGTGTCTCGTCGAAATATGATACCTTTAAACCAAATTCTAGTGATTGAAATTTTTGATTATTAGGGCATTGATTTCATGGGACCATTTCCTCCTTCTTTTGGATATCAATATATCATTATGGCAATAGATTATGTGTCAAAATGGGTAGAGGTAGCAGCTTGCTGAAGCAATGATAATAGAATGGTAATTAAAGTTCTTAAAGAAAATGTGTTATCTCGATTTAGTACACCACGTGCTATAATTAGTGATCGAGGTACACATTTTTGCAACTGTTCTTTTGAAGCTTTGATGAGAAAATATGGGGTGTTACATAAGATCTCTACTGTCTACCACCCTCAGACGAGTGAATAGGTAAAACTTACAAATAAGGAAATTAAACAAATTTTAGAAAAAACAGTCAACCCGGATCCCAAGGATTGGTCTTTGAGACTAGTTGATGCGCTTTGGGCTTACCGTATAGCTTTCAAAACCCCCTTAGGTATGTCACCTTATAGGCTTATTTTTAGAAAGCCTTTCCACTTACCTGTGGATCTCGAGCATTGAGCTTATTGGGCCATCAAGTCTTTCAATTTTGACATAGGAGAAGCGGGTAAGCTTAGGAAATTTCAGTTAACCGAGTTAGAGAAGTTGAGAAATGATGCTTATGAGAACTCTAGAATCTATAAGGCTAAAATGAAAGTGTTTAATGATAAAAATATTTTGAGGAAAACTTTGAAGCCTAATGATCGGGTATTCTTATATGATTCTAGACTCCATAAGCATCCAAGAAAACTCTCACTTACCCACTCACTCTTACTCAAAATTTCTTGATTTTAACATCATTTCTTGGAGGATTTAGCACTAATATTGCAGATTTTGATGGAAATTTCTCCAAAAAGCTTGGTTCTAAGAGGATTTTGGGTTCTTCAAGAAAACTTCAAGTTGGTGGGTACTCTTCCTTCTCTCCAACTTTGGGCATCAAGTAAGAACAATTTCTTCTCTTTGTTGTTCATTTGTGCTATTTGGGTGGTTAATTTTGAATTAGTTTTATTGTTCTATACATTTGATTCAAATGGCCCCTAAGACTAAGAGACCAAGGGGGAAACAACCTCAAGAATTTGGTGAGAGCAAATTTGTTAGTTTTAAGGCTAGTAAGAGATATGTTAGGATGATTCAAGCTAAAAAACCCATTCCTAAGAGAGGATTCACTATCACAGAGAGGGGAAAACCAACATTGTTTAGAATGATTTTTGATAGGCATTAAGGTACATTTGCTAGACAACCATCTCATTCTCTCACAAATATGGTTAGAGAATTCTATACTAATGCAGAAGAACATAGGAATGGTAAAGTGAGGGTGAGAGGAAAAATAGTTTCTTTTAGCAGCACATCTATCAATAGATTCTATGGGCTACCTGACATAGAAAATAGTGAGTTGTATATGCATTTAATATTAATTATGAAGAGATTTACAATACTCTCTATATTTCAGGCACAACATGGAAAATGACGGGTGATACCCCTATAACCTTGCCTGATAATTCTCTGACTGTCAATGCTCGAGCTTGGCAATATTTTGTATGTCAGAGATTGATGCCTGCTATGCACTATAGTGACCTTACTGTTGAGAGAGTTGTTCTGATTTATGCCATTTTGATGGGTATGACTATTGGTGTGGGCCAAATCATATTTAATTCTATCATACACACTGTGCGATAAAAGCTTGGATTGTACTTCCCTTCATTAATTACCCAATTATGCATCCAAGCCGGCGTCCAGTATAGTCCTGATGAGGAGGCCCAGCAACCTAAGAAGCCCATCGATGATGGCATGCTCACTCTGATTAAAGCCTCAAGGCCGCCAGCTCCGAGAGAGAGAGCAGCAATCGCTGCCCCCCTCCTCCTCCTAGGCATTTCACCATTGCAGAGCGCCTTGAGCATTTAGGGATTCGTTTTGACGAGCATCAGAAACTGTTGCATGATAGGTTTGATCGTCAAGAACGATTCTTGGCTAAGCAAACTGTTTATCAAAGGGGGGTATACTCTTCTTTTGGTCAAATGTACCAATACCTTGCCTCCGTTACTGGTTGTGACATGGATCACTTTCCCACCTTGCCACCCTATCCGGGTTCATCTTTTGATCCAACTCCAGAGGAAGGTGAAGAGAATGAAGAAGAGGATAAAGACATAGAGGATTAGTTTTGGGTTATTTCTTGTTTATCTACTTTTATTTTGTTTTTATTATCGGATGACTGTACTAACATTTATTGTGTATTCCTTTTCGTTATTTTATTTTTTGTACTTTATTTTCATTTTTAGTTATTTCCATTTCATGGTTTAACCCAACATACGATGGGAATCTTAATGTTACACCACAGTTGCTTTCTTTTTGTTTGTTTTGTTCTATGTTATAGATCGAAATTTCAGCAAGAAGCACGACATGCAGTTCAAATGGTGGTGCACAATTTTCAGCTTCTGTGCACTTTTGCTTAAGGGAGTTTCCTTTACCTTTTCTTTCACATTGAGGTCAATGCAATTTTTAAGTTGGGGGTGGAAGAAACGTATTTCTTTTTTTCATTAAACTGTTTGGTGTCATTTTCCATTTTTGTTTGTTTTTAGCATGCTTTGTGTTAAGCCTTAGAATTAATTCACATGTCAATGATATGAGCTTAATTGAGATAGCATACAACATTTAGAAGAAGTTAAATCTTGCTTCGGTTTGAGAATAATTTAAGTGTCAATATTCATTTGGTTTGAGACTCTGGTTTACGGTAAGATTGCAAGATTAGTCTAAAACATTTAGAGAAGTTTTATGTGTGATTGTTTTGTGAATACTTTTGCGGTCTCGACAAGCTCTAGAACTTATTTGAGATCATTTCATATTATCATTTGGGAATGTCTTCCCACATATCAATTTGTTTTAGCTTAGACCAGTTGCCTTCCTAGTTCTTTTATTTTTATTTAGATCGGTTGTCTTCCGGATTCTTTTATTTTCAGCATATACCGACTCCCACGGTTCTTTTATTTTCATTTAGACCAGCTGCCTTCCCGGTTCTTTTATTTTTAGCATATTCTGGTTGCCACTTTTCTTTTATTTTATTTAGACCGGCTGCCTTCTCGGTACTTTTATTTTCAATATATACCAATTGCCACGGTTCTTTTATTTCATTTAGACCGGCTTCCTTCCCGGTTCTTTTCATTTCATGCATATGCATATGAACAATAATATGAAATATGCATATGAGTAATATTATAAAAAAAAACATACATTCAAACATTCAATTTAGCTATCCAACTGTTTCTCAAAATTATTATTTTTAACATATTCATTAAATTATCTCCTCATATATCATATCAAATTATCAATCATAGCTTGTCCAGAATTTCATTTTTCCTTTCATTACATATTTCATTAACTCATTATTTCATTAATTTTACTTCTCATATAATAAATTTTTAACATATAAATTATTCCTATAATATCAATCAACTAACTTTCATATATCATCTAATCATAGTTCAATAATTAATTCAAATATCATCACTTTATACTTCATATTTATCTCGATTACGAAAAGTAAATCAAACTCACCACGTAGCACTTAAAAGTACCCGTGGATCACATCCTTGGCTTTCCTACTCTTTTCAGCAATTTCACCTGATTGTTGATCATCAATACTTGGCATAATATTTATATTAAAATTTCTAATTTATTCTTCAATTTTTCCATAATTCATACCTTTAAATTTCTACATCAAATTCCGGGTATCTTCATATATGCTAAATTTTAAAAAATAAAATTCACATTATTATCTTTTGTTTTTCTTAGAGCTTTCCTCAACTCTCTTTAAAATTCTCCTATAAACCTCTTTACAATTTTACTCTTTCGACCTTTCTTCCAGTTCCTAAGTGTTTCAAGAAATAGAGTAATTTGAATGGAAAAAAGAAGAATAGCAAACAGGATTTGGTAGGAAATAAATAAAATAACAAAAACTAATTATATATATATATATATATATATATATATATATATATATATATAGACACACACACGCACATTAACTGCCCATTGATGCTACCATTTTGCATTGTTGTCTAACATGCAATATGCATGTTAGATAGCCAACACTTGGATCCAGGTGTTGGCTTCCCCACCCCCGCCCCCCCTCGCTTTTTTTTTTTGTAACTAAACCCCACCACGCGTTTTTTTTCTTCAAAAGAATTATTTATTTAAAAATAAATCTTTCATATATATTAGTTTAATTTCATTTCATATCTACCAAATTACTTATTTACCCTTATTTTAAGAACACGAGTATTATAATACTACACCAATTACACTACATAAGATTAAGACTTTTGATTTAATCTAGATGTTAGCCACTGAATCAATAAGGAATTAGGTTCAAGAAAATTTATTATTAGTCATAATCAACTTTATATTTAACTAATTTGATGTGTAATTCAATATAAGAACAAGAGATAAGACAAGGAATTCTTAACCTTAATTATATACCACCACATATGAGTTGATTTGGGTGTGTTTTGGTTCAATACTGTCACTTGAATTGCCCTTATGGTGCTAGAGTTATTATTAGTTGACAAAGAAATAAGTAAATAAAAACAAACTATTTAGTTTCAACTGGTTGATTCTTTTATCTTTATAAAAGT
Organism: Bretschneidera sinensis; assembly: GCA_023935145.1. Lineage (NCBI taxonomy): Eukaryota > Viridiplantae > Streptophyta > Magnoliopsida > Brassicales > Akaniaceae > Bretschneidera > Bretschneidera sinensis. Next base: position 104,970,095 of record CM043700.1, on the reverse strand, counting down.
ACAAAATACTTTTAATCCAAAAATTCCTATGAAACAGATTTGCTCCTCAATAGTAAAATGCTTGTAAACCCCACAAGTGTATTGCACTAAAATTCTTACAGAAGCATATAAGCCTACACACCACGTCAACACTTTAGTAATGAAATTATAACTGGTAAGGCTATAGTGGGGGGATGAATCCATAGCATGTATTCATCGCTAGAAAAATAAAAAATTAGGAAAAACGACACTAGGATAGAAGTAAAAATAGAAACTTTAAAATTTTTATGCGACCTAATGTTTTTTCATCGATTGAATATGGTTCAATTGATGATGAGTAACACCGATCTTCAAATTATTGGATATAATTCAATCGATGATAAGTTACACTAATCTTTAAATTTCATTTTAGGGCTATGCCTTGGAAATTGTCTCATCTTTGTTAAATCAAGTTCATTTTAAGTTTGTACCTAAGACACCATAGGAGATGTATAATGGTGAGAAACCTAGTCTTAAGCATGTTAAGATATGGGATTGTCCTGCATATGTCAAAAAATTAGTTACAGACAAATTAGAAGCAAGCTCTGATAAATGTAGCTTTGTGGGATATCCCAAAGAAAATTTGAGATATTACTTTTATCTCCCTAATGAGCAAAATATGTTTGTCTCTAAATTTTCTACCATTCTAGAGAAAGAGTTTGTTCTAGAAGTGAGTAATGGGAGTGAAGTATACCTTGAAGAGGTGTCTCAAGAACTACAAATCAACAATGATCAACCTAAGGATCCTATTGTAATAGAGTCTCTTGTCACACAACCTCCTCGTAGATCGAATAGGATACCAAGAGAACTATATAGATATTGGTATCTCATTGAGGGTGAAGTATAGGTACACCTTATTAGGAATAAGGATCCCACGAACTAAAATCCAAGCATATTGAACATCACTACCACTTGATTAGATATATCATTGGAAGAAGGGACGTGAGTATACAACAGGTTACATCAGTAGAGCATATAGCAGATCCACTAACCATGGCATTGACACAGTAGCACTTTGATCGTCATCTTGAGAAGATGGGAATTATATACATGAATGATTGGTTTTAGTACAAAATGGATATTGTTAGTAGTATGCCCTATAAGTCAACAACATTTGATGTCTAGAGATATTATTTGCAAAACAATCTTATTCAGATTGTTATCATAATTTATGGCAAGTTTATTTATCATGAATATTTGTTTAATTACATTGTCAAGATTAAGTCCACGGAGTATGCAGTGGAGATAGGATTATGATGAGATCATAATTTTGAGACCTAGTCCTCTTGAAAGCATTTCTCTTAAATGTTCCTAGGCGTAGGATACTAATTGGATGATTAGTAATCCAGTTAGACTAGTACATTGTAATGACTCATCCTGAGTGGGCTCTACTCAGAATGGCTCTATTACCTTTCAGTATTTAGCACCTTGACCCAATATGCAACATAACAAGCATAAAAATCAAGCCAACAAATTCCTTCAACATGTTATCAAATTATACAATAAATTTTGAAATTCCAAACAATCTTACAATACAAGAAAAATAAAGTTTTGAAACTTACAAAGGATACAAGTAAAAGAAAACTGCCCCACTACAACAAAATTAAGTATTTTTTTTTTACAAAAAGTAAATTATAACTAAAAACTCAAACTCCCAACAAGACCTAAAAGATGAGGATGTTGTGAACGAGGACCTCACTAAAGACTCCCTTAAACTTCGACCATACTTCTTCCGATATTTTCCCTAGAAGGTTAGTAAAAGCAAATGGGTTAGCTTAGTGAGAAGCACATTAGTAGAAGTAATCGTATAAGAGGAAATTATCATTTTGATTACAAACTATGTTATATAATCTATTTAACTACTAAGTACATGTAATATAGTTCTTAAGTTTCCTCCAGAAATCCTTCTCAATTTCTTAAGAAGAAGAAAACCAACAAAACAAGAATTTATTAATTTTTCTTAATTAAGTATAAACATATCATCCTTAACACATTTCCCACATCATAAAGTCGATAACAAAATATAAGGAGTTTTCGTCTCAAGACTTTTATATTTCAACAAACAACATTCATGCCCTTCATGGGTCAATTCCATCAATACACCTAATTAGGGCATGAAAATGGACTTTAGACAGAGTTAATTATATGCATTTGTTGAGATTAATTTTGATTATTCATTGAGTTTATTGACAAGTGTGGTCTTTTGAAGAATTCTGTGTTTTAGTGTGTTTTGCAGAATTAAAAAAACAAAGAAGCCTTAAATAAAAAAATATATAAAATATGTTAGAAAGAATCCACAACATCGAACCAGTTCAAAGCAGAGAAACTGGGTTTCCCAAGATGAGTGCAAAAAAACCCATCATTTCTAGACTGTTAAAGATAAATTGAACATTTTGCTAAGTCATATTGTCACTAGCAAAGGGTGAAAAGGAGTTTCATTAAATTGTCAGAATTGCTCGTACAGATCATTCATTTTTGTGGATTACATTGTATTGATTTAGGAAGAACCAGGAGATGAACCATATATGCTTGGAAAAATCCATATGTCTATTTTCTAGAGAATTTTATGGCTCGTAAATATGATTTTTCTAGTGAAAGTTATGGCAGTTTTACTAGACAAAGGTCAGGCTGTGCGTGATTTCAACGTGGCAGAAGTGAAAGAGCTATTAAATTTTGATTTTTTTGGGATTTACATGGCCTGGAAAGCAGTATAACCAGACTAATTTTGGAAAGTAGAAACAGACCTGGACAGCAGCAAACGCACCGCTTGGACAGCAGCAGAAGCACACGGCCTGAATAGAAACCCTAAGGCGACTTTTCTATCTACAAAGTCGTCTCCATATAGCTATATATAGGATTTTAGACTCAGAGAACCAGGGGCTGAACATGGGGCTAAAGAGATACACACTGAATTTGTAGAGAGCTGTTGTGATTATATATTATCGGCTAGGCTAAGTTTCAACCAAGGCGAAGAGATGAACTCCTAGACATAGTTGGTTTGGCTTGTATTTAATTTAGTATTTGTATTTTTAACATTGAATAATTATTTTGTGTTGTTCCTTTTCTTTTATATTGAAGTTGACGTTTTTGTGTGACAGACAATTATTCTTTCTTCTTCCATAAATTTTATTTAACTCTGGTGATTGTTGTTCTTTTTCTCTATATAAGTTTAGTCAGGCTTCTCTTATGTGTGGAATTTAGGATGCAATTGATTTTGGTATATTAATTATATATGTTGGTCCTTTACTGCGTTATTTTATCCGGATATATCGTCAATTTAGGATATCATATATGGTTGGCCATTTCATTACTTGTAAAAACAAGATGGGGATTTCTCATAATAATTTACAAAATAATATTTTTGGTGCTTTCACTATTATTTTTCGATTACATATTTGGGATGTGAAATACGTAGTTGAGTTATAATTATTGAATTGATACAAGTTAAAGCTGTGAGATTTATGAGGGATTCTTGGACCCTTGTGTTACTCATTATTGATTTTCTATCACTTAATTCAATTGTATCATTAAATTCTCAACATTTTCTTAATATTAATTTTTAATTTTGTTTCCATTATTTTTTGCCTGAGAGTTTGATTGTAGAACGTTCTCTTCGTGGGATCGACACCTCATTCTATATTGCTACTACCACATAGTACTGTTTGGGCATAATTCAAGACCCATTACACATGAGATGCAATGCAAATGCAAATATAATTAATTGCATAATCATATATTAGTTCATATTATCATAATGCCCCTAACTAGACTCATCATATAACAATAGGGACATTTTCCCACATACTGGTACGTCAAACATCACATCAAATATCCTCGGATCCCCTACACTCTTTCAGTGCGTGGTCCTACCATTTTTAGAATTCTCCTCAGTACTCTTCTGGGCAGGACCTACCCTCACATTTCAATCCACTCGTTTCGCATCATCATTTAAGAATGTATGCCATGCAATGCATTCATAATGCACTGATTTATGAAATCAAACAACATTAACCAATCACACCATTACATTCATAACAATACACCAATCATTTTCATTACCACTATACATATCACAACTTCTTCAAACATAAACTATATCAAACCATTTCTATATTTACTTCTTATACAATCATGTCTCATCATATATATATATATATATATATATATATATATATATATATATATATATCAACACACAACACCACAGTCGGTAATTCCACACTTACAAGTACTTTCATACGTTTAATTTTTTATTTCTATTTTACAAACTACAATGCATACTAGAAGTAAAGTGAAACTCACCTTTAGTACCAAATCCTAGTATCGAGATACCTCCTTGTCTTTGATACAATCCTCAACTATACCAAACGAATAAATCATTTAACTATCATAAGATATTCATACACATACAAAATTATTCATGCCATAAATCATAAAAAGTAAATAATTATGCTTTTGAGCCCTAAAAGTCTTTCTTTTTTTGTCTAAATACAAACATAATATTTTTGCTCTTAGAGATTATAAAATAAAAGAAATAATTCTTCTTAAAGCCATAAAGTTCAAGTTTTCATCCCATAGATCTCATTAAGTTGTTCTAAAAAGGTTTAGGTTTAAAAAAGGCATGAAAAATTGTTGTTTATGCTCAAAAACAAGGCTCCATAGTCGACTGTCCAAGATTCAGAATGTTTAGACAGTCAACTGTGCAGCTTGGACAATCGATTGTCTTAGTGTTTTAGGGTTTCTGCCAAGATCACAGTCGACTGTGGGATTGTCATAATCGATTGCCCACTAGTTCAGCACCCAATTCATTTTTTCTTTGTAACACCTTGTTGATCCTTCATGAAAATTTAGATCTTTTAAAACACAAGTCCCAAGGTTTTAAATCAAACTTTTACAATACTCAAAGGAAAATTTCAAGTTAATACACAACAATTTATTAAACCTAACACAAACCTATTTTTCTTAAACATTCTTTGGAAAATCTTCAAATTCAAACTTACAAAACACAAATCTTTTGCATAACAAGCATGATTGATACTTAATAAGGAAGAATGATAAGTCTTCACCTTGATCTTTACCAAAAATCTCTTTTTCTTTCCTTTCTCTTTCTCTTCTTCTTTCTCTCTTTCCTTTTCTTTTCTTTTCTCTCTTTTTTTCTCCTCTCTTTCGACACTTCTAGATAAATCCAACACATACTAGGGTTCTCTCCGTCTCTCCTCCTATTTATAAGCCACACTTTTACTCTTTTCATAACACCACGCCTCCACTTCTTATCTCTTTCATAAATCACCCAAAACTCTTAAAATTTTTAAAATCTTCCTCAAGATATACTTTATTACTTATACCTTATTTTATTTACTTACTTCGATGTTTTACAAACTCGAAAATGAATTTAAATAAACTCAAATTTGAACAAATACTCCAAAAATGCATCGAGGTGAAATTTTGAGATTTAAAATATTAAAATTAAAATACAGGGCTCTACATACATACTGTGTTTGCTCAATTGGGAGGGTGACTGATCTCAGTATCACTTGTGTGGTAAAAATTGAAACAAGTATGTGGGTGCTCATTAGAGAATGAGTTCATTAAACATGACTCGACTTAAGAACACGTAATGAGTTTTTACTTGTCTATAGATAGGTAGTTCTTATGTTACTATTTTGCATGTGATCCTTAAACCTAAGGCACCAGGGTTATCTTATATGCGACTTATTATACTTTGATGCTATTTAATATGGTTCTATCAATGGATCATTAATTTGTAGTAATTGGATATAATGGGTTTCATATAGAGGTATGTGAATGTGCAATAACGAATCTATCACTCCTAAGTAAAATGATAGAATTTCTTATGTGATCTACTAAGATGTAATTTGAGAATTTCCTTAGCCAAAGCAAGGTGAGAATTAGAAAGAAGTTCATAATTTCATCATAAGAATTATATTCTTAAGATCTAGACACATAAAATTCATACTAAGGGTTTGACAATAATTTCCTGCCCTAATTAGCTTAATCGGGACATTGTGTAATGGAATGATCGAATTACACTTAATTGATAACATAAAGATTCAAAGCTTCATAACCAAATTCACACTATCTAGGAAGTCATGATATGTTTTTAGGTGTCACCCATGATTGTAAAAGCCCTAATAATTAAGTTAATAGATAATTAATTAATTCTTAGAAAAGAGAGAATCAAAATTTGTTTAGATTCAAAATAAATTAGAAAGAATTCTAACTAATTGGAAAGGGTTTCATTTGCAATTACATAAAAGTTATGGCACACAACTAGATTAATTTGAACTTCAAAGGTCATACACAAAAGGGATAATGTGTAATTAGAAATTAACTGCAATGGTTTTGTTTGTACTTAAGGGTTTGTTGCACCTAACCCTAACACTATAAATAGTTTGTGTGTGTGTAAAAATTTGCTAGCACATAATCTACACACAATTATCTCCTAGGTTTTTAGTTTTTATTTTTCACAAAAGAGAGAGTTAAATGAGAGAGAAAACCTAATTTGGGATTCACCTTATATGGACGATCTTCATAGATCACATTTTTTTGTGATTATATTGAATTTAAGAGAACGAGAATTTGAATTCGAGCTTGTTGGTGAATTCGGCAATAGCAACTTCAAGGAGACAAGAACACAACAAATCAAAGGTAACGATTCTAAACCTTAATATTCGAGCTCTAATACCTACGCCATCCTACCAATGTTTAGTATTGTCAAAAGCATATATTTGCTCAAACAAAACACCATAAACTTGAAGTAAACCTTAGGTAGCTAGGTGCTGTCACCAACATTTGAGGGCCACTTTAAGTTAACGAATGAAGACCTAGCAAACTATTAGTCTTGAGAGAAAGACCAATGCCAGACCAATCACTTGGTTAACTAATCGCACTAACTCCCTGACTACGAAACTCGCCTAACAATGGGTGAGGGTTAGTTGACTCGAGATGATTCCTCTAGCATATCACTTACTAACATGCAATGAAGCATAGAGAAAAAGGTGGGTTCCAGCTAGCTTAATTTATAGAGTTGCTTGTCATTACACAAGATACTAAGGATTAAACCCCACTCACGGCAGGGATGGTTGAGATCTACCTCTCATTGATTAGCTCAATTTTTATTTTTTTAAAAGAATTACAATGGCAAGGATCTATAAAAGCTTAGTATAAAGGATGGTCAAACCCTCCGCCTTAATGAGCTAACCGAGGTGAAACAACATGCTTATCAAATTATGAGCTTAAACCCTTAGTTCAAATAATAGCTCAGTTCACGACCATAGTGTTGAAAATATGGAAGGTGGCTTGTTAAGAATGGTTAATGAATCCAAGGAAAAAACATAAGAGCCAAGACCAAGACTTGAGCTAAAATTATAAGGTGTGCCTCAAACCTAGGGTCTGAAGACTCATATCTGGACAATGAATTCTAGGCTACTAATATCAAGAAGCATCACATAAAGAAAAGTGACAAACATTTTTTTTTTTTTGGATTTCTAGGCCAATTGCAAGATAAGCTTGAATCAATTGAGAAGACACTCTGCCTCAACAAGCTAACCTAGGTTAAACAATATACGTGCTAAATTTTGAGCCCTTAGTTTAAGTAATAGCTTGGTTCAAGACATAATGGTAAAAATATGGAAGGTGGCTTGTCAAGAATAGTTAATGAAGCAAAGGGAAAAAAATGTAAGAGCTAAGGCTAAAACTTCTCAAACTTAGGGCGTGAAGACTCATATCCGAACAATCGATTTTAGGACATATAGATCAAGAAACGTCACACAAAGAAAAGTAACAAACAATTCTTGGGAATGAGAGGCCAAGAGCAAGATGAGTTTGACTCAATTGAGAAGACAATAAAGGAAGAAACCAAAGGAAAGAGAGACTTAGATGGTGTTGATCGAAGTCCATGTCAAAATTCTTCGACTCCACAATTTTATAATACACATACATAAGCATGACCACCTCTACCAAACTGGACACCCTCTTCTTGACATATGGGATATCCTTTGGTGAAGTCTTTAATATTCAAAGGACTTAAAGAGTTTACCATCTCATTGATAGAAAAGTGAGGCATGTTGACATGAGAAGATAAAAAGACACTTAGAGAGCTAGAAGCTCAGCAAAGAGAGTACAACATTGAGGTATAAAGAACCTACCTCTTCGATCCTCAGGGAACAATGAACACGTAAAAGGAAGTGGTAGGCTAGCGGTAACTCAAGATCCAAGCGCAAGTAGATTTTTACCTATAAGGGCTCATGTCCAAGGTTAAAGAACTTAAGTGCACTTGCTAGGAGCACTTGATACCAAGTGAAGGTTGGTTGTGCCGAATGAAAACCTTACATTGAAAGTAGGTTAAAAATCTGAGCTGAAGGAACCATCCATCCTACCTTCCAAATTGTGAAAATAATCATATTTTACCCAAGGAAGTAGAAAAAGCAAGACAATCTGAAATCATAGACACAAAATTACTAAGTGCCACCTTGAAGGAAGCTGAAGAATTCTTGGTAAGAAAACCAAGTACTAAGTGAGGACATATCATATAAAAAGAAATGACCTTATCTTGAAGAAATTTTTGGAGTTCCAAGCCCCAATGAACAAATCAAGAGCATACCCTCTCCCAATATAGAGATCTGAAAGGATACACCCTCTCAAGCTACACCCTCTTCACAAGAGTAGAAAATTTTAAGTCTTCAAGGCATTAAAAAGATCTTAAAGGAAGGATGAAAAAGAAAGACTTCTCTAAAGGTAAACCAAAATCTAAGTGAAGACTCCACACCAACACTATTCAAATGATAAGGGTTAACAACCTACAAAAAGAAGTGGGGGCCTCATGTCGAAGCAAGTTCCTGGACACAAGGGTCTAATTCTACTTTGAAAAAGACGCAACACTCGATGAGTGCCTAATACTAGGTGAAGTTATTTTAGCCAACACATTGTAGGAACACCTAATACCAAGTGAAGTCATGTCAACCAAACACTTGAAAAAAACAAAACACGTTGAGAGGGTTAAAGTGCTTAAAGACATTGACTACATCCTTAGCTCTAGGTATCCAAAAATAGTGCCGTGCTTATTTTCTATTTAAAATCCCCACTCAATCAAATGAAGATTCATGGCGTAGCAAAGGGTAAGAAGATAATTTCATAAATTAGAGATAAAATGGTAATTTTACTTGCCCAAAAGCAAAAGAGTAACTTTTGTACCAAATTCGCCATTCATTCTTGATCATTATTCATATCTTCATCTGAAGATCCAAAACAACTAGATCCAGACTTTCTTAATTAGGATGAGCTCTTTTGGCTATAAAAAAACCATCAGAACCTCAAATCAAGTTTAGAAAATAATATAGAGCTTTTCTCTCTAAAACTCTCTTTCTAATTAAAAGTTTAGTTAAATTTGAATATCTTAAAATTATTTAAGTACTGACTTGGACATTAGAGAATCCCTAAAAATATAGAACTTCGGCCTGCACCAAGTTTCTTTTTAGGACTTAGGATAATAGTTAGTGGTCAAAGTCCAAGTCAGTAGATACTCTGGTACATTTCTGAGATCCTTAAACGTGTGTATGTTCACCGCTTCGACCCCCGGTCATTTTTTAGGCATCAACACAAAGTAATAATCATCCAATAAAAATATAATAGCTAAATTGACTAACATTAGAGCACCAATGGAAAGGACAAAGTAGTAGTCGTCAACCTAATAATGCATTTTTTTACAAATAAACAACAATTAATGCACCAATTAATAAGTAATTTGTTTTAATTTGGTTAATTTTAAAAAAATTTTAAAACAAGAAGCAACCAGTTAAAGCATGAAAAAAACTTGCCAAACCAAGCCTAAAACTGATTTTTCAGGTTCAAAATCATTTATCCACCTTTTTTGTATCCATATTATGGGTTGAAACCTTCAAAACTAAAAACCTCCAAAAGAACAACAGTTTAATTCTTAAGAAAAAAAAATTTTCAATTGGTTTGGGTATCACAACTATATACTAATTTATTTACACCCCAATCATAACTAGTACTATTTGCTTTAAACAAGCTATACCTTATAGATTTCCTTTTAGAGAACCATAGTAATTACAAGCTTATATTTTATTTTATTATTTTTTTTGTGAAGCTTTCCTTCTTGTAAGCTTATTTGAAATTTTAAATGGTAGAATCTAAGATAAGAAATGTTTTTAATAACTATAATCCAAATAAATCAAAGGAAGGAATCTACATAAAAAATTATCTCTATGGGCTTTGACATGGGGTTACATAGTCCATTTTTTATTCTTTTTCTATCTATTTTAAAATAATCAACCCAAAGGTAAGCTCTCAACTTATCCTATAGATAGGTTCATAACTCAACCTCAATGTAATTACTAAATTTGACTCAAGTTTCAAACCAAACAACTAAGTGTCTGTAACGACTAGTTTAGAAGATATTGTTGTCTTTTAGGTGATTAAATTTACTTTACATCAAAATATAAATTATCAAAGGCTTTTTTTATATAATTGCAAAATATTATGAAATGTTGTTAGTTAAAATAGGCTTATATATAATTATTCCATATGTTTTAAGCGTTGTTCATTTAATCAAGACTTAATAACTTAATATTGTCTTTTTGTTCATTATTCCTCAAGGTAACCAAAGCCACAAGTCACTAAAAGCAAATCTAATAATGACAAAATTAACATCTAGTGGGGCTACTCCACAACATTTATGGCAATGAATTCTGAGATTACCTTTCATTACCAGTAACATACATACCTAATTAATTATAATAATAAATAAGACAAAATGGAAAAGTATTTATTTGAAATTAATTCATTAATTTATATACATTTTTGTATTTTGACCACTAATAATTATATGGCCACATTGAAATAATCAATGCTCACTTAATTTTTGTTTTTCCTTTTATTTCTTAATGAAGAGAACTTTATGGCCTATAACTATATAAAGAAGACTCATTACTAAAGGATAAGCATAAGAAAATCAATCATAGCTTGTCCATTAAAAAAAAAATTACATAAATTCCTTAAGTTGTTACTTATAAAAAGCCTTAAATTCCTCCACACAATCCCATTTAACATATTCGAAAACCAAATTTTTATTTTTACTCTCATTTTAGCACCCAGACACGAGAATCATGCATTAAAAAACTAAATACATCCGAGCATCAAATGCCAAGCCATCGAGCTTCGGCGTCAGAAATGTGATAGCAGCTCGAAGGTCATCGGTACGACAAGTCATCAAATCATTTCTACCACAATTGTCACTTGGTAACGTATAGTCGTGTGCAACATGGCACCTACGTCTAGGGGTCTATGCTTGATCCTACAGTATCTGTGGATGCAAGGCCACTAGCATCAAAGACGATACCGGCATTGCAAGAGCAGTAATGGAGGAAAAACAAAAGGAGACGATGAGATAACGTCACATGTATCTACTTTAGTAGATATTTTCATGATTTTGGATGACTTCTTCGGGAGTGGTTAGCCGAGAAAAGGTTTTCTCTATACAATGCCACTACTGGCTAAGTTTTTTATTTTTTCATGTAATTATATTACTACAATATATATGTTTGGTTGTGCTTGATTAGTTATTTGGTTTGGTTTAGTTTTATTTAATTTCTTGATTTTGTTGTTAAAATTGTGTATGTGTTGATTTTTAATATATTTTACCATATAACTACTTATAATTTTGTTTTCTATTTTTTATCATATAATTATTTTCTTTGTTTGATATTAATGGAGATTTATGCTACTTTAGATAACGTATTGGATTGTGATTTAGATTAGAATTTTCCTAGGCTCAAATCAGCCTTCCATAAAACTTGTTTGTCTTTCAAAAGAAAAAAAATGAAAAAAATATTATTATATACTCACACTTAATATTAAGGCAATGTTTGGGTTCTTTTTAAATCTGGAGTTAAGCAACTTTTCTTAAATCCAACCGGATGAGTTGGTTTAAAAGTGGCCTATAAGATAAGCTCGATTTAAGGAAAGTTACTTAAATCTAGATTTAGAAAGAAATCAAGTGGCACCTAAGCCAAACCCCCTCTTCTTAGTAATCTCACTTCATACCATATTGCAGTAATTAAAGAGAAGTGTGTTTTTCTTTTTATGAAAGAGAAAAGGAAAAAGAAATAAAATAAGTATAAAAAATGGAAGAAAAGGAAAAAAAAAATGAGACCTTATAAATATGTGAAGCCCAAATCTAGTGTATAACATAAATTTGTCAAAAAATTATATTCCAAATATAATTTAATAATATTTAACACTTTCAATTACTTATTAGGTATATTTAAATTAGTAAAAGCTTTATTAACAATTCTGAGTTATTAACCATTTCAAGCTTTTTTCGAGCTCAAGTTAATGTATATGTTATTAGTAGTGTGTTATAATGTTTTGCAAATGATCAAGATTGATCGTTTGTGAATTATATGTATACAACTATGCATGTGTCTTGTGTGAATGGCCAGGTTTCAACAATCATAAAATCATGATTCTATATAACATGTCATCTATAATCATCAATTTTAGAATTTAGCTTCTAACCAGTCTTAAATCATCCATACACCCACATAAAAATGTTCCCCTTTCATTTTTTGGTAAAAATAAATAAATAAAGAATTTTTTTTGAAATATTAAATATCTCATCCGAAATATTTCAGGCCAAGTTTTAACTGTTAGATTAAAGTATTTTTCCTTCCAGGTAAAATCTCATTTGATAATAAATAGTTTCAATTAGCAATTTGTTGATTCTTTGATGTACAACTTATTATTTTTATTAGGTTATTTCTATAGAAAAGGAGTTTGATAAGAAAATCATTACTTGACACTATTAATTAATCCAAAAGCACCGTTCATCTAAACCTCGTCAATTATATGTAGGAAAAAGTTGACATGCAAGCAAGAAGATGGACAAGTAAGAGAAGCATAAGATGAAAATGAACACCAAAATATTGAAAAGGAAATTCGAGAAACCAGGATTAAAGGCATAAAATGTTTTCTGGTGCATTGTTGTTGAAGCTTCTTCTTCGTGTTATTCAAAGTAGTGGCATATTATGTAGAGAACCCTTTTTTTACTAGTTATATCCCTTGAGAAGCTACCCAAATCTAAGGGGGTTTTTCACAAACTAGATGGAGGTGCCTTATTAAGTCTTCTTCTCTAGTTTGCCTTCTATTACAGTTCCTGCAGCGTTGATAACATCTCTGGTGCTAGTTTCCATGCTTCTTTCCTTACCACACCATTGAATATAGATGCTTAGATGTATAAGTTATGTTGGACAACATAGTATATGTAACTTGGTGGAAAATTGTGGCAAGATTAGCAAATATGTGGTGGCGGTGACCTTCGAGCTTCTTTGACATTATTCAGTCAGAATTTGATAACCTGAAGTTTGATGATTAGAATAAGTTAGCTTTATAGTGCATGATTCTTGTGTACAACACCATAATGAGAATGAAAAGAAAATAGTTTTGGAATTGAACTATGCTAAAGATTTAGTGGAGGAAGTTAGGTCATTTAAAAGATATGGAATTTTGTACTTTGATTCCTATACTTTTTCTTATTATACTCATCTCTTACATGAGTTCTTATTGATCAAAATACTCTTCTTTTCACTGCCTTTTGCATATTATGCCATTCTTCTATTTTCAATGAAAAAAAGAAAGAAGAAAGAAAACCTTTGCATGACATTAATTTCTTGAGTCATTCCCTCAAATTCCTTTTGGTCTGTTATTTTGTAATGTCTGACATTACTTTTGTGTAATGTTACATATTATGTAAAGATCACTGCATATGTTGTTCTTAGAAATCGATTATCTAAAAAACAAAATCATGATAGTAAACAACTTTTCCTTAAATAGATAGAAGTAAGCCTTTCATTTCGTCTGAAATAGTAAACAACTTCTCTTTAAATGGACAAGGAAAACATAGTTGTGATAATTCATGAAATATTTCAAATAAATGGAAGCCTCTCATTTATTTGAAATAGTAAACAATTTCTCTTTAAATGGACAAGGAAAACATAGTTGTGATAATTCATGAAAATAAGGGTTGAACATACACAACTCCCTCATTAGGCGAGCACATATCACGCACTCGTCACTGACTAAACAACATATCATACATCCCTCATAGGGTCAATCTCAAAATAGAAAACCCCTCATTAAGCCAATCACTTATCACATGCCCCTCACTATGCTAGTTATATATCATATCGCCCTTCACTAGGTTGATCACATATCACATCACCCCTCATTAGACCAATCATATATCACATCTCCCATCACTAGATCAATCATAAATCACATCACCCTCACAGAGCCAACCATATTTCTTATCATCGCTCAGTGGGCTAATCATATATCATATTGCTCCTCACTGGCTAATCATTTATCATATCTATTGTCACTAGGCCATTAATCACATATCACATCACCCCTCGTTAGGCAACATTTCCATCACATTTCCAACTAACCCATATTTTATAAAAGTATATCAAAGTTTAAAGAAAAACTTAACTTTTTTTCATTTCCTCAAAATCAATTTTCAAGCAAGGTATAACAAGTTTTTATTTTTCATAAAGCATTAAAATCTTAGATGAGCTCAAGACATAATTAAAATCTCAAATTCCCATCATAGAATAAAAATAGATTTATTAAATAATCCACATTCAATATACATATATATTTATTATATATTAAAACCTCATAACAAATAGAAGAGGTAGTAGCTATAGATACGTGTCGATAAACACTCACCTCAAAAACAAAAAAGAGGCTAGACTCAGTAAGTTGGGGTGCTAGTTCCCCTGTCTATCCTACAACTTATGCGCGATAATAATTCTAGAATAAGAACCAAGCTTGCCCTTAACTAATTCCATGATGCATGTATGTATGAATGTAGATCTCATACTCTCAAAACACATCAACACACTAAATCACTAGTGAGCTGGGTTGTTAAGTTACACTAGGCAGGAAAATTCTTATTTCTTATAATAATTAAAGTTTTTTGATAAACTTTTCTCTATTTAAAATAAAGAACTCTGACTTTATAAGGTTATATATATAGATAACACTCTCATTTTCTTTTTAAAATAAAATGAAATATACAATAATTTTGTTTAGATATTTCAACACAGTCTACTCAAGCATTACTGTATAATTTTATTCACTTAATATACTCAAGGACACTATAGAACCCAGTTCTACACTTTGAATTTTTTTTACCATGTGAGTTCTTTTCATCCATTTATGAGCACCAATTTAATTAGTTGTTCATTCCAATTTATACTGGAGTGTGGATTCCCTATTAAATCATATGAAAATACTATTAATCATTTTAAAGCTACAAATGTTAAGATAGAATTTTCTAGAACTAACTAGAGAGGTTAAGCAAATATATATTGTAAAAGATAAATAGAAGGGAAAATTTGTCATTTCTCTTCCAAGAGTGCTATATAAAGTCAAGAACTCCCTAAGCCACTCAGTTTTTAGAAAAATATATCTCTTTATAATTTTAATCACCTCATCTCTTTTTATTTATCTCTTTACAAAACCTAAATACCTACACCTCCATCCACTCCTCACTACAAACCCTAAAGATATTGGCCTCCAAACTAGGAGGGGAGGTAAAGGAGGCCAAGAGGAAACCAATGGCACTAGTAGTGTTTCTGAACATTGGTAAACAACAGCATGTGGGTGCATGCGTGTAATGACCCATCTGTAAAGACCAGTATTCTAATTAGAATACCTAAAGTCACAGAGTTTCACTTTAATGTGTTTTTAGTATGCTTGCTCAAATTTGAGATAATTTTTATTTTATTTGTACTTGAATTTTATGGAAGTTGGAGACAAGTAATTTAATTAATGACTAAGCAGTAAAATATTTGTCCTTGGGAGTTCTCTTTTTAAAACTTTTGAGAAATAATAAGAAGAACCAAGTAAATATAGTATTTTAAAGAGTTACAGTGATAGTTTAATAAGGGGAAAGTTAGACTATAAATAAGATGTTAGAGAGAATAAGAAATCCAACAAGTATTGAAAATCTCTAGAAAAACAAAGAGAGAGAGAAAAGAGAGAAAATGAAGAAAATGCCAAAAAAAAGAGATAGGAATATTTTTCCACAAACCAAGGTAAAAAATCATTTTTCTTTGTTTCTAACTATAAATAATGTTTAATATATTAAGGTTTGAGTATAGGTTTGAAAATTTGAGGTTTATTTGAAAGATTTTAGAAAATGGTTTGTGTTGTTTAGAAGAAAATGGGGTTTTGAACCAAATTTGTGATTTTCAAGTTTGGAATGCAAATTTTGGTATGGGTAATGTTGATTTTTGTTAATAAAACTAGAAGAAACTTGTATCTTTGAAGAATTTAAAGGATCTATTGAGATCAAGAAGAGTTTTGGGGGAAAACTTAAGTTTTACGAGTGATTTTTGCTGGAATCATGTGACCAAGTTGACAAGGTTAGGAGACCTTGATGAGGTTTTTGTGATGTTTTGAAGGAACCCAGTTGACCTGGTCATAGTACCAGTCGATTGGGTGAAGTGGCAAAATCTTCAAGACGTTTTCTAGTCAACTGTATCAGGTATCCATTCGACTAGATCATGCTGATTTTTGAAAAACAAAATTGATTTTCTCTTTATTATTTGAGTGTGAAACCATTCCAAATTGATTTTAATGTTTATATACATTTGAAGTATGATTAAAACATCTTTAAGATTGTTAGTATTCATGAAACTTAAAAAAAAATTTAGGTTCAAAGTAAATTATTTGGAAAAGGACTTAAAGCCATGATTTCTTTGATTTTAGTTTTGTGCGAAATGCGCTCTTGATATTTGAAGTGTGTACATACCTTGGGGTTTCTAGTATTTTGTTATTAAATGATATTAATGGGGGTTAGATGTTATTTTGATCCTAGGGGCAAATGGTGGTTACTGTTAAAGATCAAGGTAGTAGTTTGAGACTAGTTGTAGAGCTCGTATAGGGTGAGTACACCTTAATTTTAGTAAGTGTATTAGACTGGAAAAAGAGAAATAAAATATAAAAAACATGATTGAGGATAGAAAAACATAAATTGTATATTTTAAATGATGTGTGCATAGAAGATTAGGAGTAGGGAAGATAATAAAGAATAATGTGTTGAAAATTATATAAAAAAGTATGGAGATATGAAGATATATATATATAGTACGATTTAAGAAACGATTTAATGTGGTTATGCTTAAAAAATTTTGATGTGTGTAATTGTATTGAAGATGATTTCTTGAATTGCTATGGAGTTGTGATGTGATCAATTGATGGATGTTAATTACATATTCATTGCTTCATTACATTTCAAGCTATATATATAGTTAGTGTATTATTGGGGGGGTGATGGGTGAGACCGGTAGGTCATTTCCCAGAAAGGGTATAAGGGTACCTAACGTTATTGAACATATAGGACCCTTGAAGGGGGATCTGTTGTGATTATGATATGATGATTGGATGTACCGGTACGTGGGGAGACGTCCCCATGATGATGAAATTAGCCCAGTAAGGGCCACTGATATGATTGTGCACTTTACATTTACATTGCATTTCATGGATGCATCGAAATGATTGGCCCATGAGTGGCGTGTGTAATTTTTCCATGAGGGCCATGTATTACAATTGGTCCATGAGGAGCGTGTATTGTGGTTTGCCCATGAGAGGCTTGTGTTATAATTGGCCCATGAAGGGCTTGTGTTATAATTAGCCCATGAAGGGCTTGTGATATGTTGAGCACTATGAAGAGCATATATGTAGTTGTGATAATAGGAAAGTGTCGAGATGAAAATTTATCATATGTTGATTAACATTATGTTGTGTGCTATGTGATAAATAGCATATGCTCGAAAATAAACTAAGAAAGGAAAATTTGATAAACTCTAATTTAAATGATAGTGTTATGTCAAGAAAATAAGTAAGAAATTTGGGAAAAAAGTAAGAAATATAGTACATGTAATTAAGAAATAAATAACATATATGATTAAGGTTGTAAATAAAAATGAAAAACTTTCTATTATGATCACTTCTAGTAATGTGTTCTCACTGAGCTTTTTAGCTCACTCGTTTATTTTATTAACATTTCATGTAGAACCGGGTATTTTATGGTCAGAGTTGAAGGGAGTTGCATATGACATCCTTTTCCTTTGTGTCTTTTAATTTTTTATAGGAGTTTAGGACTTTTTTTTTATATATAATGGTCTAGTTGTTATGGGGACAGTTTTCCCTTATATTGTACCTTTGTAAGCTATAGAAACTTTAAATTTACTCATTTTGAAAACAATTTGTATTTATATGAATTTACGATGTTCGAAAAGATTGCTAGTTGTCTTATGAGTTTTGTGTGTTTGCATATAGGTCACGGCGTTCGAAACTGAAAGATGATGATTGTTCCTCATGTAAGGTCCACCCGTGGATAGGTCATTACATTTTTTGGTATCAGAGCTTTAAGTGTAAGGTTCTGTAGACTTTAGTTGCATGATGCGTGTTGCATGGGATGGTTATAGAGAATTGGTTATGAAGAGTTAGAGAGGATACCGTTAGGAGTAGTGGCTAGTAATAAGTTTGGGTAGAAGTAAGATATTTTGAGAATAAAGTAGAGTCGACTTGAGTTTGAATGTTGTGTGGATTGATATTGTTTGGAATGAACTTACCTTGTTTATGGAATTGTGATGATGCCTTGATGAGAATAATTGATAGAAATGCTTTGATGTAACAAATGTGCGTTTGTGAGAATGTTATTTTGTAGTTGATTGTTTGATGAGAAGATTGAAAAGTGAATAATGAGAAAAAGATTTATACCTTAAGTAGTTTTAATTATTTGAAAATTTTATTTTGACATATGTAAACATCGATTAATTATTATTGAACTATTAGTTAAGGGGCTTAGAGATATTATTAAGATTGATTCTACTAAACGTATAAGTGAAAATGAATTGTATTGAGTTAGTAAGTATGAGGAATAGAAGAATTGTAGTGTTAATTAAATCAAGTAAAATTTTGTAATGGTAGTTGGGGATTTTAATAAAGATAATAATAGTAGTATATTGGAAGGTAGAAATTATTATGTGAGGAGTTGTAAAGGAGAAAGGTGTAAAAATTTTAAACTTGATCGTAAGTGTATAGTGAAGTTTGATGCAAGAAATGATGAATTTGTTATGGAAAAAGAATTGATTTAATTAAATAGTTGATTATTGGTTGAGTGAGCTTAAAGATTTTTCTTTACCTTGAGATATAAACTGAAAAATGATAAATTGGATCTAATGAGAGGTGTGTGATGATGATCTAAGGTAATTAAAGTGTGAAAATACTAAAGAATTGTAGATGAATTGTTATCGGTGTGATTAAGACATTAGAAGAGCTGATGACTAGTGAAAGCGCAATAGGTTTGTTTAGCAAAGAAATTTCAGTAGGAAGCTACTATATGTAACAAAGAGACAATAAGAAGGCATATTACGCAAGATCAATAGTTAGTGAGATATAGAGAAATTAGAGTAATTATTACAGGAGAGAAATAGATATGGGACATAAGGCCGAGAGGTGTTGGACAAAAAATGGATAAATGATTACTAGTTGAGATAATTAAAGAGATCTGAAGTTAGCTAGTGAAGTGGTTTTATGAGGAAGCAAAATGTCAACTGAAAGGAATATCTTAGTCTAATTGAAGAGTTATTGGGAAGCATTAAAAAGTTGAGAATAGATTCTTATTAAGTTTATGAGAGAAGGTGTAAATCATGATCGAATTAAGAAATACTTTTAAGGAATGATATAGATTGTATAAAGTAAGTGCGAAGTAATCGAGGACTACAAGTGATAGTGAGTTAAAAAGGGATTGTTGGAGTTCATCGTATATAGTATGGCTAGATTTGAGAATTTGCAAGGAAATATGTGGAGGTGATATGCTAAATAGTTTTCCAGAAAAGAAATGGGAGTTAGAAGAATAGTAAGTTAGGAGGGTAAGTTTAAGTGTGTAAACGTTCGTTAGAAGATGGGGGTGAAATAGAGTAATGGGAAGATTATAGTTAATGAGGTTATGAAGGGTAAGATAAGTTGTTAGGTGCTTGTGTTCAGTCTTGGCGTTAAAATGAAAGAAAGGTGTGATGACTTAGTAAGCATGAGGAGAAGTGGAAGTATATTAAACTAGATGTAGGAGCGGGTGAATAGTGTTTGATTGGTGATTCGATGGGAACTTCGTATGAAATGTAACCATGAAAATCTTGAGGTTATTGTTAGTGTTTGAAAACAGGATGAGTTTGAGAAGAGATGAAAGTCTAACTGTGAATTAAAATGGTATAGGTGAAATCATGTAGAAGATCAAAAAATTGGTTATATGAAAAGTAGAAATGAGAAATTTTTAATGCAAGATCTGATGGGCTATAAGGATAAAGAATAAAGGCATTCTTAGAAACTTTTGGGTGGAAAATCATCTAAAAAGTATCTTTGAGAGTTTTCGAAGAAAGAGAAGTACTAGTTATACGCGAAGTGTAGATTATAGGACAAAGAGGTTGAGTAAAAGACTTGTCTTAGGGGGAGACATAAAAGACTGGAATAACTCTAAATGGATAAAAAGAATAGTAAAACTTAAAGCACGATCGACACCAAAGGTTAAGGGAAATTATTTGGTAGTACTGATTTGGGAAGTTCAAGTAGAGGTTAAGGGAAAAGTTAAATAAGTTTTATTTAAGGACGACCAAATGATAAGGTTGAAGGGAGACTTATAGAATCAGATTTGGTTCTTAGTGGAAACGATTAATTCATCAAATGTTCAAACAATATTACGAATTGATTTATGACGTAAATATTTGTGATTAAAGAGAGACTAATTAAATTAGAGTAGTAGTGAAAGGTAAAGTTCTCAACTATTGTTGCGATGATGAGTTTCATAAGAGTTTATAGGTAAGCATATCCTGATTGACGATGAATAAGTTGAGGTTTAAAGGGGATCAACAAGTGAGAAAATTGGGTTATAGCTAAGAGACACGTTGAGCAAAGGGAGTAGATTACTAAAGGACGTTATGTGCTCGAGGGATGTTAGAAATTTTATGAAGGATTGAGAAGTTAAATTGTTTTCTTCTGAGTATTTCTTTCCTTGGATAAACTCAAATGTTTGAGGTAATAAGATTGAGGAGTTAAATAAGACCTAAGTTGAAGTGAGTACAAAAATAGCAATAACATTGTTGATGGATCCTGAGTATGATTTCTAGTTGTAGAAAAAGTTAATGATTAACTTAAGGAGGTTGTTAGTTGGGAAATAAGTTTATAAAGAGGTATTTGGGAAATCAACGATTTAAAAGTCGTACCATGTTTCAAACCTTTGAAGCATTAAGTCGCGAGAAAGAAATGTAAAATGACGAAGAGATTAGGTTTGAAACACAAGAACAGAAGGGACATGTAAGAAATGATCGATCTTAAGTGATACTTTTGGTTAAGAATATGTAAATTGTGGGATTTGATTGGGTGAATTGAAGGATTAATGGAGGAGAAAGAAGGAGATGTACATTAAAGATGTGTAACTAATAGAATGGTGAGTATCGCTTAGTAATTAATAGAGTTTCTAGCAAAAATCAAATAGATTTTATTAACATAGTAGAATTAGTTGGTTGGCATCGAATTAGGGAGAATTCAAAATGAAGACAGTGGGGAGTGGAGAAGTGTACTTGAGATTTGTGAGACAGACTTAAAAAGGTGAAAGTCCTCTTGTTTTGTGGACTCTAGCCAAGGAAATTTCGAGGATAAAATTTTATAAGTGGGGGAGAATTGTAGAGCCCGGTATTCTAATTAGAATACTAAAAATCATATAGTTTCACTTCGATGCGTTTTTAGTATGCTTACACAAATTCGAGATAATTTTTTTTATTTTATTTGTACATGGGTTTTGTGGAACTTGGAGACAAGTAATTTAATTAAGGACTAAGTAGTAAAACATTTGTCTTTGGGAGTTTTCTATTGAAAACTTTTGAGAAATAATAAGAAGAACCAAGTAAAAATAGTATGTTAAAGAGTTAAGTGGTGAAAATTTGGAAGAGGTGTAAGTTAAAGGTTGATAGTGCAATAAGGGGAAAGTTAGATTATAAATAGGATATTAGAGAGAGGAAAAAATCCAGAAAGCGCTGGAAAAATCTAGAAAGACCAGGAGAGAGAAAAGAAAGAGAAGAGAAAAGGAAGGAAATGAAGTGAAAAAAAGAGAGAGAAGGATATGAAGAGATAGGAAAATTTTTACATCAAACCAAAGAAAAACTCGTTTTCTTTGTTCTTAATTATCAAGCATTTTTAATGCATTAAGATTTGGGTGTAGGTTTGTAAATTTGAGGTTTATTTGAAAGATTTTAGAAAAGGGTTTGTGTTGTTTTGTAGAAAATCGGTTTTTGAACCAAAGTTGTGATTTTCAAGTTTGGAAGCAATTTTTGGTGTGGGTAATGTTGATTTTTGTTAATATAACTAGTAGAAACTTGTATCTTTAAAGAATTTAAAGGATCTATAGAAATGAAAAAGAGTTTTAGGGAAAAACTTAAGGCAATGTTTGGGTAACAGTTCCTGTTTTCAGTTTTCGAAAATGAAAACTGAAAACAGTTTTCTGATGTTTTCTAAAAAAATATGTTTGAATAATTGTAACTCAAAACTGTTTCCAAAGCAAAAAATAGTGAAATTTTATCAAACGAGAATGAGTGACCTAAAATTCTTCTTGTAAAAGGCTAATGGATTACAAGAAAATCTTCTCCAAAATTTTCTCTTGGAACTACAACCATTCTAGTATTTGAGTTCCACCTAGATCCGGTGAGGGCCATTAATGAGGGGATCTTTTTATACTCATTTCGCCTCAACTGTCCAATTTTGATTGGTTCTCCATCCTTACACTCTATAAATCAAATAATATATTAATATATGAAATATATTACTGAGAATAACGAAAAAAATTCAGTAACTAAAAACACTAAATTAAACACTAATAAGGACATTAAATTAACTAACTCTTGTTGTTGGTATTTGCCTAAGGTTTAAACAAGGTTTAAAGAGGTTTAGCATCAGGTCTTGGCGCCTAGGCCTGGAGTGAGCGCGCCTCGACCTCCAGGAGCTCCAGAAAATGGGTGAAGGGCTGTGCGTCGCGGCCTCCAGCAAGGCTGATAAAAGGTGTGTTTTCAAGCCCTTTTCAGGCTGCGACTTGAAGGCACACCTGATGCTTTGGTTTCAGCCTTTTGAGAGGTGCATGGATGCATGAACAAAACACACAGGATCACTAAGGATTGACGAAGGGCTATGATTGAATGGTCCTCAAGATCTAAGGGTGGAGATTGACTTCAAAGATTGGCTCAAGAAGTGGTGCACTATATAAAGGGTCACCTAGCTTCAATCTCAACACAATTGAGAGACAAGACATACAAGTGATCATCATACAAGAGAATTCAAGTGCAAGTGTGAGAGTGCAAAGACACAAAACACAGGAGAGGCACTAGAATAGATCTCAAAAGAGAGGTTTGTTTTAAAGAGAGAGTAGCATAGATTAGGAAGAGGGCTTTGTAATAGTTTTTATCACTTTCTTTCCTCTCTTCTTTGGTTCTTCAAGAACTTGAGTTTCTTAGAGAGGGTTGCTATATTTGTACAGAACCATTGATTTAGTGTAGAGAGTTCAGAGGAACTCACAAGGATGTAGGCTATTGCCAAACATCGATAACAATTGCTGTGTCTTTTCTTTTCTTTGATTTCTGTTTCTGTTTTCGATTCATCTTTACAAGTCATTCTAGACTTAGGTGTTTGGAAGATCACCACCTGGGCATCTTCAAGGTGATTTCCAATAGTGGTATCAGAGCTTTGGACAGCGAGTATCGAACCTGGAACAGAAGGTATCAGAGCAAGACTCCAAGAATCAAAGATCAACTTCTTGGGTGATTCAAGAACAGAGTAAAGATTAAGATCAGATCATGTTCTTGAGGGTGATTCAAGAATGGAATTGAGATCAATCTTCGATGGTGTTCTTGAGGTTTAGAATAAGTTGGAAAGCAATTGTGGGTGTTGCATAAATCTAAGATTTTCTCCGCAAGATGGCTTCAAATTTCATTGTTGAGAAGTTTGATGGAAAGGGAGACTTTGCCCTTTGAAAGCAGAAGAACAAGGATATTCTTATGCAACAGAAGGTGGACTTGGCGATTGGAGAAGATGATGCTTTTCTAGCAAGTATCACGAAGGTCCAGTGGATTGAGATGAAGAAGATGGCATACAACACCATTTTCTTGCACATGTCGGATAGTGTCACAAAGGAGTGAGAAGACTCGGAAGATCCTGTTGTCGTATGGAAGAAACTAGATGAGTTGTTTCCTACCAAAACTCTCCCTAATAAGATTTATCTTCTTAAAAGAATCTTTGCTTTTAAAATGGATTCTAATAAAGAGTTGCAAGATAATCTTGATGTGTTTAATAAGCTAGTTCAAGATTTGAATAGCTGTAGCATAACATTCCCGGATGAACAATTGGCTGTTATTTTGTTGAATTCTCTTCCTGATTGTTTTGATAATTTGATTAATGCTATTGAATATGGAAGAGATACTTTAACCAAGGAGATTGTGATCAATGCCATAAGGGCTCACGATTTCAAAGCCAAGATGAGGGAAGTATCAAGTAGAGAAGGGTTATTCATTAGAGGAAGGCCAACAACTTAGAATGGCAGTAGCATTCATGGAAGCTACCGGGAGAAATCAAGAGGTAGAGGGCAGAGACATGGGAGATCTAATTCCAAACTGAGATTTGGAGGAAAGAGATGCTTCTACTGTAACAAGGAGGGACATTTCAAGAAAGATTGCAAGAAGAAGATGTGGGATGAGAGAGAAAGAAGCCATACAAATAATGGAGAGGCTTCAGTTGTCAAAAGAGAATAGCAAGATGATGTTCTTGTTGTGTGCTCAAATGTGAGCAGGCGACAAGGTAGTGAGAAATGGATCCTAGATTCCGGGTGCACTTATCACATGTGCCCTCATCGGAATTGCTTTAAGAATTTCCAGGAAACCAATTATGGAAAGGTTTTCTTGGGGAATGACACTTCTTGCCAAGTGAGGGGAATAGGAGACATCCAATTGAGGATGTTTGATGGAGTCACAAGGCTGCTGCGAAATGTGAGGTATCTTCCAGATTTGAAAAGGAATTTGATCTCATTGGGGCAGCTGGATTCCACGGGGTATATATATAAAGCAGAGGGAGGAAAAATCAAGTGACCAAGGGATCTTTGATAATGATCAAAGCAGCAATAAAAGATGGACTCTATAAGATGATTGGAGAGACAGAAATCAAGGATCAAGCAGCAAGCTTGATGGATGAGATGGATAAGGCAGCCCTTTGGCACACTTGCTTGGGACATATAAGTGAAAAGGGTCTGCAAGTTCTCAGCAAGGATGGTTTACTTGGTGGTGACAAAGTATAGAAATTGGATTTCTACGAGTGTTGCGTTCTTGGGAAGCAACATCGGGTCAGCTTCAACACCGGAGTGCACAAGTCTAAGGGCATTCTTGACTACATTCATTCGGACCTTTGGGGACTAGCAAGAACACCAACATAGGGAGGTAACTTTTACTTTCTATCTTTAATTGATGATTATTCAAGAAAGATTTGGGTTTATTTGCTTAAAAATAAATCAAATGCTTTGAATAAATTTGTGGTGTGGAAAAAGTTACTGGAGACTCAAACGGGTAGGGTAGTTAAGGCTTTACAAACCAATAATGGCTTAAAATTTTCTAGTAAGGATATTGACAAATTCTGTGAGTTAAATGGCATTCTAAGACAAAGAACGGTTGTAAAAACACCTCAGCAAAATGGAGTTGCTGAGAGGATGAATAGAACCCTTATGGAAAAGAGTAGGTGCATGTTAATAGGATCCAGATTACCAAAATATTTTTGCGGGGAAGCTGTGTCTACTGCTGCATACTTGGTAAATAGATCACCCTCTAGAGCTTTAGAGTTCAAGACTCCCATAGAGATGTGGAGTGGGAAACCCCCTGAGTTGAGCAACCTTAGGACTTTTGGATATGCTACATTTGCACATCAAAAGGATGAAAAACTTAACCGAAGGTCTAGAAAATGTGTGTTTCTAAGGTATAGTGATGGGGTTAAGGGGTATAGGTTGTGGTCCTTAGAATCAAAAGGAATGAAACTCATAATAAGTAGGGATGTTATTTTTAATGAATTGTTATTTCTCTATTTGGAGAAAACTAACCCTGTAGGGGCTAGTGAGCAAACCAGCCTGGAATTTATGGAGCATCGCATCAAGGAAAATTCAGTTCAGGTAGAGCGAGGAAGGCAAGAGGGTTCAGACTAGGTAGAGCCCATTAATGAAGGCCAAGCTCAGGGCACTCAAGAGGAGGCTGAACTGGATGGGGTTGATGCAGCAAGTCAGAATGACTACCAGCTCACAAAGGACTAGGAAAGGAGGGTGGTCAGACCACCTTTGAGATAAGGGCTTGTGAATGCTAATATAGAATCTCCTTGGATAGAAGGAGGGATAGTTGAACCAAAAACTTATATGGAAGCCATGGAATGTAAGGATTCGTCAAAGTGTCAGCTAGCTATGGAGGAAGAAATGGATTCTTTGAGAAAGAATAACTCTTGGGAATTGGTGCCCAAACCAGAAAAACAGAGAGTTGTGGATTATAGGTGGATCTACAAGATCAAAGAAGGGAACACTCCAGGGGATGAAGTTCGGTATAAAGCTAGGCCAGTGGCAAAGGGGTTCACATAAAGAGAAGGTATAGATTTCACCGAAATATTCTCACCGATTGTGAAGTACAAGATGATACGGATAGTATTGGAAATGGTGGTCCAATTTGATTGGGAAATCGAGCAAATGGATATGAAGACAACGTTCTTACATGGAGGGCTTGATGAGACAATCTACATGAGGCAACCTGAAGGGTATGAGGAAGGAAAGCAGGGAGAGTTGGTGTGCAAATTGAAGAAATCTCTCTATGGCTTGAAGTAATCACCTCGACAATGGAATAAGAGGTTTGATTCCTTTGTAACTAGCTTAGGTTTCATGAGGAGCTACTATGATTCGTGCTTGTACTACAAGGGGCACAAGGTGGAGGAAGTGGTGATCATCCTCATCTATATTGATGATATATTGCTGGTTGGGAGCAATATGAAGAGGATAAAAGAATTGAAGTCTCAACTCAGTGAGGAGTTCGAGATGAAGGATCTTGGCCGTGCATAAAAGATCATTGGGATGTGTATCATCCGGGAAAGGGAGAGAAACAAATTAAAGATTTCTCAGACTTCCTACATAGAGAAGATGATATTTAAATTCTCTATGGAAGATAGCAAACCAGTGAAGGTTCCCCTTGCTAGTCATTTCAAGTTCTCCAGCGATCAATGTCCGAGATTGGAGGCAGAGAAAAAAGAAATGGAAAAGGTCGCTTACTCTACTGTGGTTGGTTCAGTTATGTTCACCATGGTAAGCACTAGACCAGGTATTGCTCATGCAATAAGTGTTCTCAGTAGGTTTATGAGTAATCCCGATAAGGAGCATTGGCTTGGGATGAAGTGGTTGTTGAGGTACTTGAAAGGAAGCCCAGAAGTAGGGCTGATTTATGAGAAGAGGGGTAAGTCATCTGTCTTGAGGGTTATGATGATTCGGACTATGGAGCAGACTAGAATAAAAGAAGATCGATTACCTCCTACTTCTTCAACTTAAACGGATGCTGTATAAGTTGGAAGGCTCAATTGCAGCTAATGGTAGCACTCTCAACAACCTTCTACCTCTAAGTAAGTTTTATCATTGCCTTGGACTACTTAGGATTGGAGTCAGTTGTTATGATGAGTAAAGATGAGTTTGGATCCTGAGTTCTCTGCACAATGGTTTCAGGTTTAATCGCTTAGACAAAGGTAGAGCTTGTTGGTGTTTATCTAAGGTTTAAACAAGGTTTGAAGAGGTTCAGCATCAGGTCTTGGCACCTAGGCCTGGAGTGAACGCGCCTCGGCCCCCAGGAGCTCCAGAAAATGGGTGAAGGGTTGTGCACTGCGGCCTGGAGTGTGGGCATCACAGCTTGGCCCTGTGTACCACGGCTCAGCCACCTTAGGCCGCGGCCTTGATGAGAGTCGTAAAGTGCATCTTAATAGTACTTATTTGTTAGCATTTTAAGGTTGGTCTCGGGTTGAAATACACATTTATACCTTAACAATTCTAAAATATCATTCTTGGATCATTGATCTATTTTGGTGCATTTTCAGGAACTTTGAGTCTAAAAGAGATGGAAAAGCTATCGTTACTTAAAGCACGTAGATTCCATGCATATCGGAGTGAAGGCATGGTTGCGAAAAGACAAAATGAAGAGAAACCAAGTCTTTAGTGTTCCATGCTGCGGGTCAAAACCTCAAACATCGTCCTCCATAACCATGTCTAAAATAATCAAGAAGATGATTAGTGTGCGCCGTGGCCTGGCAATCTGAGCCGAGGCCTCCAGAAAGTAAAGAAAAGCAGCCAAAAGCTTGAGCCGCGGCCTGGATTAGCGTGCGTCGCGGCCCAAGCACGATACCCTGTTTCCTAATTAGGGTTTTAATGATAGTTTAGACCCTAAAACACCCTTGGATCTTTTGTATTATAAATAGATCACTTAGGGTTTGATAAAGGGGAGGTTGAAAAACTCAAAAAAGCTGCTACATTCTTCTCCATTACGCTGTTCAAGCATGAGCCCCATGGCCAACTAATCTCCAAGCAAGGCGAAGGAATGAATCCCTAGGTGTAGTTGTTCTTATTTCCATTCTTGGTTCAGTTGTAAGGAATTATTATTAAACATTGTTATGATTTACTCTTTGATTAAACAAGAAGAATCTAGGTTCATATGACAGCTACAATTTATGTTCTTCTTCTCTAAGAATTTCTCTTAATCCAGTGATTGCATCCTTCTCCTCCATAAAAGTCTAGTCAAGCTCTTCTTATGTCAAGTTGTTTGGAAGTGATTGATTCCGATAGATTTATCTTTTAGGTTTGTCTATGATGAGAGTCATAAAATGCATCTTAACAGTACTTACTTGTTAGAATTTTAGGATTGATCTAGGTTTAAATTGCACTTTTATACCTTAACAACTCTAAAGTGATATTCTTGGATTGTTGATCAATTTCGATGCATTTTCAGGTACTTTGAGTCCAAAAGAGTTGGAAAGCCATCATAAGCTTAAAGAACGATGCTTCGATGCACATCAGAGTGAAGGCATGGTTGCGGAAGGACAAAATGAAGAGAAACCAAGTCTTTAGTGTGTGTGCTGCAGCTTGAAATGTCTAAGCCTCAGCCTCCAGAACCATGCCCAGAGCCTTGCAAAATCCGGAAGAAGACCACCAGTGTGCACCATGGCCTAGACTAGGCTGAGCCACTGCCTGGCAGGCTGAGCCGCAGCCTAAACCAATCTGGGCTGTGACCTACAGAATCATGAAGAAAACCACAAAAGGCTGAGCTGTGGCCTGGATTAATGTGAGCCGCAGTGCGAGGTCGATGCTTTGTTTCTGAGTCACGATTTAATTAGGGTTTTAATGATAGTTTAAACCTGAAAATACCCTTGGACCTTTTGTATTATAAATAGACCACTTAGGGATTGATAACAAAGGGAGGCATTAAGTCTGGAAAACTCAAGAAGGCTACCACATTCTCCCCCATCAAAGTGTTCAAGAATGAACCCCATGACCAACTAATCTCCAAGCAAGGCAAAGGAATGAATCCCTTGGTGTAGTTGTTCTTATTTTCCATTATTGATTCAGTTGTAGTTTGGATTTATTGTCAAAACATTGTTATGATTTACTCTTTGATTTAATTAGAAATTTTCTCTTAATCCGGTGATTGTATCTTCCTCCTCGGTATAAGTCTAGTCATGCTCTTCTTATGTCAAGATTATTGGATGTGATTGAGTCTGGTAGATTTATCTTTTAGGTTTGTCCATTCCTGTGATATTTTCATTAAGATATATTGTCGTTTCTTGATAAATCTATAGGATAGGTCATGTGTGCTTACATCGAAAGTAAAGAGTAATTCATATCAATTACATTAGGGTTTACATGTGCTTTGATTGAATATTTACCGATTGCTTGTTTGGGATGTGAAACTAGTAATCAAGATAAAAACAATTGAATCAAGATTGGACAACGAACCTAGGGAGGATTCCCAGACCCTTGTTGTTTCTTTATTATATTCTTCAATCTATTTACACAATTTTCTCACATTACTTCATTATCAAAACTCATATTTTCTCACTTGATCTTTATCGTTCGTATTAAGATTTACACTTTTCTTTTGTAGTTCGCTTTTCCTTGTGGGATTGACACCTCAACTATACACAATAACCACGTATTAGTTTGAGTATAATTAGTCCATTACTACGATATTGTTATTGAAATATATTGTCGTTTCTTGATAAATCTATAAGATAGGTCATGTGTGCTTGAATCGAAATCAATGAGTGAGTTGTACCAATTACATTAGAGTGTTAATATTCTGTGATTGAATATTTATCGATTACTTGTTTGGGATGTGAAACTAGAAATCAAGATAAAAACAATTAAATTGAGATTGGAATAAGGCAACGAACTTAGGAGGGATTCCCGGAACCTTGTTATTTCTCTATTGAATTCCCTTGTAGTTCGCTTTTCCTCGTGGGATCAACACCTCAGCTATACACAATAACCGCGTGTTAGTTTGAGCATAATCAAATTTTTGCACCGTTGCTGAGGAAACACACTTAAAGTACGAGGAAGATTGTCAACATTGAGACAAAACCGTAATATTGTTCTTTGCTCTTTGTTTTGATTTTCTATTTTCTTTCGTTTTTTGTTTTATTTGTTTCCCTCTAATCCCTTTGGTGTATGCATAGACTGAGAGATTCGCGAGGTAGATTCATTAAAAGACCTGAATTAGAGTTACCCTCTCCTTCTACGTCCATTAGTGAAACCTCGCCTAGATCAAACCATAGTGCACACCCAAGTGAGAATTTAGAGGATCTTGTTAACATAGCCGAAAATCACAATGAAAATGTTGCTAGGACACTTAAAGACTACTTGCACCCTAGTCGAACAGCCACACCATCCTATATCACGTTCCCCCCTAATGTTCAACAACCTGAGTTTAAGGCTGGCATGATCCAATTGCTACCAACCTTCCATGGGTTTGAGAATGAAAACCCCTATATCCATATTAGGGAATTTGAGGAAGTAGTAGCAACTTTTCAAAATAGGGCTGATATGGTAGACACTATCAAACTTCGGTTTTTCACTTAAGGAAAAGGCCAAGGTTTGGCTGTACTCGTTAAGGCCTAGGTCTATAGGTAGTTGGGATGAGATGACCCGAGCCTTCTTCCAAAAACACTTCCCAACCTATAAGACTAATAACCTCAAGAGACAAATCTCAAACTTTGCACAAAAGGAGAATGAAACCTTATATCAAGTTTGGGAATGTTTTAAAGACATTCTGAATTCTTGTCCACACCATAGGTATGAGAGCTGGCGGGTAGTTAGCTATTTCTATGATGGACTTCTAAGTAAGGAGAGGCAGTTCGTAGAAATGATGTGTAATGGGGATTTTCTTCAAAAAGATCCCGACCAAGCCATAGATTTCCTAGATGACCTATCAGAAAAAACCCACACTTGGATAGGACTGAATGCCATGGAAAGTACTAGAGAAATCAACCCACTGGGATTTTTCAATTTAAGGAAGAGGATAGCCTTGAAGCCTAATTAGAGGCTCTAACTAAGGAAATTGAAGCCTTAAAAACTAAGGATGCTAGAACCCCTGAACCGGTTGCTAGAGTAGAGTCCCATGAACCTTGTTTTATATGTAATGGGGTAGATCATGTACCTATTTTGAGATGAAAGGAGAGTGTTATACTTTAGGTATACCCTTTAGGAAACCAGACTCACCCTACTCTAACACCTATAATCCCGGTTGGAAGAATCACCCTAATTTTAGTTGGAGATCCGATATGTAACCTCTTGCCCAATCTAGCACCCATTAGAGATTCAATATACAACCTCATCCCCATTCTAGTGCCCAATGGAAACCGGATGCAACCTCATTTAATGAACCACAAAAATCTTTACCTTTGGAAGATATGTTTAAGTCATTTTTGCAGGTACATTGATGAAAATCATAAAATGCATCTTAACAGTACTTAATTGTTAGCATTTTAGGGTTGATCTCGGGTTGAAATACACATTTATACCTTAACAATTCTAAAATATCATTCTTGGATCATTGATCTATTTTGGTGCATTTTCAGGTACTTTGAGTCTAAAAGAGATGGAAAAGCTATCATTTCTTGAAGCACAAAGACTCGAGGCATACCAGAGTGAAGGCATGGGTGTGGAAGAACAAATGAAGAAAAATCAAGTCTTGAATGTGTGCATTGTGGCCTGAAAATATCCAAGCCTCGGTCTCCAGAACTGAGCCAAAAGTGAAAGAAATAAGCTTCAGTGGAAGCCACGACCTGGACTAGGCAGGGCCGCAGCCTCCAGAACGGGGAGAAACTAAAGCCAAGGTAAGGGCCACAAAGCCCATAAGTGAGAGCCGCGGCGCGCACACGGTCCTTCTCTCCAAGTTATGACTTAATTAGGACTTTTTAAACCCTAAAACATCCTTAGACCTTGTGTATTATAAATAGACCAGTTAGGGTTTGTGAAGTGATATCTTTTTGAAGTCTGAAAAACTTAAGAAGGATACCACATTCTCCTCCACCAAAGAGTTCAACCATGAACTTCATAGTGAACTAATCTCCAAGCAAGGTGAAGAGATGAATCCCTAGGTGTAGTTGTTATTATTTTCATTTCTTGATTCAGTTATAGTTGGGCTTCATTGTCAAAACATTGTTATGTGTTACTCTTTTATCTAGTTACAGGTGATTGTATCTTTATGTTTGATATAAGTCTAGTCATGCTCTTCTTATGTCAAAATTATTAGGTATGATTAAGTCCGGTAGATTTATCTTTTAGGTTTGTCCATTACTGCAATATTGTCATTAATGATATATTGTCGTTTCTTGATAAATCTATAGGATAGGTTATATATGCTTAACTCGAAAGAGTAATTCATATCAATTACAATAAGGTTTATATATGCACTTAATTGAATATTTGTCGATTGCCTGTTTTGAATGTGAAACTTGCATTCGAGATAAAAAAAAAACTAAATTAAAGATTGAAATAAGGTAACAAACCTAGGCAGGATTCCTGGAACCTTGTTATTTCTTTATCATATATTTTAATCTATTTACACAATTACTTCATTATTCATATCTTCTCACATGATTGTTATTGTTCATGTTAAGGTTTACACTTTTCCTTTGTAGATCGCTTTTCTCTATGGAATCGACACCCCAAATCTGTGCTACAAATACCGCGTTATACTTTGGGCATAATCAAATTTTGGCGCCAACCATACACCAACTGAGTTAAAAGGTAATAAATAAAACAAAACAAGTAAAAGAAAATCAGAAAATCAAAACTTAATGAAAGGAACGATAGTACCGTCTTGTCTTAGAGTTTGATAGATTTTCTTGTATATAAGCGCGTTTCCCCGGCAACGGTGCCAAAATTTGATTACGCCCAAAGTATTACGCGGTAGTTGTAGCACAGCTTTGGGGTGTCGATTCCACAGGGAAAAGCGATCTACAAAGGAAAAGTGTAAACCTTAACACGAATGATAACAATCAAGTGAGAAGATATGAATAATGAAGTAATTGTGTAAATAGATTGAAATATATGATAAAGAAACAATATGGTTCCGGGAATCCTCCGTAGGTTCGTTGCCTTATTCCAATCTTTAATTCAGTTGTTTTTATCATGATTGCAAGTTTCACATCCCAAACAGGCAATCAACAAATATTCAATCAAGCGCATATATAAACCTTAATGTAATTGATATGAATTATTCTTTCGAGTTAAGCATACATAACCTATCCTATAGATTTATCAAGAAACTACAATATATCATTAATGACAATATTGCAGTAATGGACAAACCTGAAAGATAAATCTACCAGACTCAATCATACCTAATAATCTTGACATAAAAAGAGAATGACTAAACTCATATCAAACATAAATATACAATCACCAGATTAAGAGAAAATCCTTCAATTAGATAAAAGAGTAACACATAATAATGTTTTGACAATGCAACCCAACTACAACTGAATCAAGAAAGAAAATAAGAACAACTACACCTACGGATTCATCCCTTCACCTTTCTTGGAGATTAGTTCGCCATAAAGTTCATGGTTGAACTCTTTAATGGAGGAGAATGTGGTAGCCTTCTTGAGTTTTTCAGACTTCAAAAGATATCCCTTCACAAACCCTAAGCGGTCTATTTATAATACACAAGGTCTAAGGATGTTTTAGGGTTTAAAAAGTCTTAATTAAGTCATAACTCGAAGAGGAGGACCGTGTGCGCGCCGCGGCTCTCACTTATAGGCCCCGCAGCCCTTGGCTTGGCTTTGGTTTCACCCCTTCCTGGAGGCCACAACCCTGCCTAGTCCAGGCCACGGCTTCCACTGAAGCTTCATTCTTGCTCTTTTGGCTAGGTTATGGAGGCTAAGGCTTGGATATTTTCAGGCCACAACGCACACACTCAAGACTTGATTTTTCTTCATTTGTTCTTCCACACCTATGCCTTCACTCCACTATGCCTCGAGTCTTTGTGCTTCAAGCAATGATGACTTTTCTCCTCTTTTAGCTTAAAGTACCTGAAAATGCACCGAAATAGATCAATGATCCAAGAATGACACTTTAGAGTTGTTAACATATAAAGTTCAATTAAAACCTAGATCAACCCTAAAATACTAACAATTAAGTACTGTTAAGATGCATTTTATGATTCTCATCACAACCCCCAACTAGCTTATTGCTAGTCCCTAGCAATTCATGCGAAAACAAGAGATTAATTCTATGGTAGGAGTGAAAACAAGGTAAAGCAATGCTAGCATTAAACCAAGAGCAATTCACTTTTTGTCTCAGAAACTGCACTTAATATACAACACATAGAATCATTAAATATCACTTAAGTCCAGAAGTAATCCAAACATCAATCTCAAAATCGTTATTGACTCTTAACATCCATCTTACCACAATCCATTAGTCCGAACACCTAGACGATTTTATGCATAACATTCATGAATACAAGTCTTGGCCTCTAAAAACATAATGAATTGTGTGACATCAATCACAAATCAAGCTCTATAGGCTTATTTTTCAAATCACTCCACTATTGTAGAAAAATCACACTACATTGGATCAATAGGTCTTTAATAAGCTGGTAACATTAGGCTAAGGTGAAGGTTAAGAAAGAACGGGAAGGATTGAACAAGTAAAAGAACTTAATCTCTTAGTTTAAACACAACCATTTTAAGCACTTGATAACCTTTACTTTAACACCCAACTCTTTCAACCTGTTTTTAGAAGAGTATATCTCTTAATAAGTCACCACTTTTCTTTTCTTTTCTTCTCTCTTTGCCATAATTCACTTCTCTTTTTCTTTTCTTTTCTTTTCTTTTGTATTTTGGCATCAAACCATTCACCTCCTTTTTCATTTCTTTTCTTTTCTTTTCCACAACCCCAACTTATCTCCTTTAATGTACTTGGGTTGTGGTATTTCCATCCTTACTCCTTTTAAGTGCTTCTCAACAAATGTGTATAACTAAGTTCTCTTAAAAGAAGGGTAAGGATAAAATATTTTTAGGCTCATAAAGATGAGTGAATGAGCTATTTGAAAGAAACAAGATTCAAATTCTTTTTCGAGAAAAGGCTCAAATAGGTGACTAGTGATAAATATAGCAATGGTAGGTTTGAAAAGCTCAAACGATTCAAAAATGGCCTATATCATATCCTAAGTAATGCGTATTCTAGGAATTCACCTCAAGTGATTATCAAATAAGTTCTAGAGCTTGTTGAGACCGCAAAAGTATTCACAACTAATCATATATAAAACTTCTCTAAATGTTTTAGACTAATCATACAATCTTACCGCAAACTAGAGTCTCAAACCAAATGAAGATTGACACTTAAATTATTCTCAAACCAAAGCAAGATTTAACTTCTTATAAATGCTATATGCTATCTCAATTAAGTTCATATCATTGACATGTGAATTAACTCTAAGACTAACACAAAGCATACTAAAAACAAACAAAAAGGGAAAGTAGCACCAAGCAGTTCAAAAAAAAAATAATACGTTTCCTCCACCCCCAACTTAAAAATTGCATTGTCCTTAATGTGAAATAAAAGGTAAAAGAAAATCCCTTTGTGAGCAAAAGTGCACACACGTTGAAAATTGTGCACAATCATGTGAACTGCAGGCCATTCTTCTTGCTGAAATTTCGATCTACAACATAGAACAACACAACAAAAAGAAAGCAACTGCGGTGTACAATTAAGATTGCCACCGTATGTTAGGTTAACACATGAAATCGAAATAACTAAAAATGAAAATAATGTACGACAAATAAAATAACGAAAAGGAAAAGAAAAAGAATGTTAGTACAGTCATCCGATAAAAAGTAAAATAAAATAAAAGGAAACAAACAAGATAGAACCCAAAACTAATCCTCTATGTCATCATCCACTTCTTTATTCTCTTTACCATCCTCAGGAGTTAGATCAAAAGATGAACCCAGATAGGGTGTCCAAGTGGGAAAGTGATCTATGTCACAACCAGAAGCGGAGGTAAGGTGTTGGTACATTTGACCAAAAGAAGAGTACACCCCCGTTTGATAATCAGCTTGCCTAGCCAAGAAACGTTCCTGACGATCAAATCTATCATGCAAAAATTTATGTTGCTCGTCAAAACAAATCTCTAAATGCTCAAGGCGCTCTGCAATAGTGAAGTGCTTAGGGGGAGGATGAGTTGCAATCGCCGCACTCCTTCCTGGAACTGGCGGCCTTGAGGCCTTAATTTGAGTGAGCATGCAATCATCGATGGGCTTCTTTGGTTGCTGGGCATCCTCATCAAGACTGTACTGAACTCTGGAATGGATGCATAATTTGGTAATTAAGGAAAGGAAGTACAATCCAAGCTTTTTTTGTACAGTGTGTATGATAGAATTAAATATGATTTGGCCTACATCAATAGTCATGCCCATCGAAATGGCATAAATCAGTACAGTTCTCTCAATAGTAAGGTCACTATAGTGTGTGACAAGCATCAATATCTGATATACAAAATATTGCTAAGCTCTAGCGTTGACAATCAGAGAAGTACCGGGCAAGGTTACAGGGGTATCACCTGTCATTTTCCATGTAGTGCCCGAAATACAAAGAGTATAATTTCTTCATAATTAATATTAGATGCATAAGCAATATACTCACTATTTTCTATGTCAGGGAGCCCATAAAATCTGTTGATAGATGCGCTTATAAAAGAAACTATTTTTCCTCTCACTCTCGCCTTACCATTGCTATGCTCTTCTACATTAGCATAGAATTCTCTAACCACATTTGTGAAGGAATGAGGTGGTTGGCTAGTAAATGTACCCCAATGCCTATCAATAATCATTCTAAACAAGGTGGGGTTTGCTCTCTCTGTTATATTAAATCCTCTCTCAGGAATGGGTTTTCTAGTGTGCATCATCCTAACATATCTCTCACTAGCCTCAAAACTAAAAAAAATTCCCTCATCATACTCTTGTGCTTGTTTCCCCCTTTATCTCTTAGGTTTAGGTGCCATTTGAATCAAATATGTATAACAATAGTACTAATTCAAAATCAACCACCCAAATAGCACAAATGAAAAACAAATAAAAGAAATTAGCTTACTTGATGCCCAAAGTTGGAGAGAAGAAAGACTACCCACCAACTTGAAGTTTTCTTAATGGACACAAAATCTTCTTAGTACCAAGCTTTTTGGAGAAATTTTCAATAAAATCTGCAATATTGGTGCAAAAATCCTATAAGAAATGACGTTAGAATCAAGAAATTTTGAGTAAAAGTGAGTGGGTAAGTGAGGGTTTGGAGAGAGGATGAGAGAGAAATGAATGTGCTGGGTTTTTTTTGTAAAAGAGAAATGAAGAAGAAAGGGCAAAATTTAGGGTTTAAAAGGGCAAAGTCTCGGGTGGTAGAACAGGTCAAGCCGCGGCTTGACTGAAGGCGGGCTGCGGCTTGAGCTGGAGTGTGTGCGTGTGGCCTTTCTGTGCGCTGCAGCGCGCACAGTGCTGAGGTGCAGCTTGACTTGTGGAATTCTGGGCTAGGCACTATGGGGCAAGGCGTGCAATTGTTGGGCCGAGGCGCACTGTAGGCTGGTGCACATCCTGGTGGGCAAGGCGTTGTGCTGGTCCTGTTTTCTCAAAAAAAACTTATTTGTTCAAAAAAAAAATAGAGGAAAACAATATATAAAATTAGTAAAAATAAAAAGTAGATTAAATAAAACTAAAAAATAAAAATTAAACTGAAGATAAACTTAACTAAAAAATAAAACAAAAGAAAAATAAAAGTAAAAACATATCTTTGTTGGGTGGTCAAGGTGAATAGACCGGATCCATAAGTGGAATGTCTTCCACTTTCAGATCTTGTCTATCGATTAAGATCTTAAGTCATTGACCATTGAATTTAAAACTCCAACCATCTCTTGTATCCTCAATTTCTACTGCCCTATTCTCAAAAGCATTTTTCACTAAGAAAGGACCGGTCCACCTCGACCGAAGTTTTCCAAGATGCTTATGGAGTCTAGAATCGTATAAGAACACTCGATCATCAGGTTTAAATGTTTTCCTCAAAATATTTTTATCATGAAACACTTTCATCTTGGCCATATAGATTTTGGAGTTCTCATAGGCATCATTTCTTAATTCCTCTAACTCGGTCAACAGAGATTTTCTAAGCTTACTCGCTTTGGCTATATCAAAATTAAAAGACTTGATGGCCCAATAAGCTTGATGCTCAAGCTCTACAGATGAGTGGAAAGGCTTTCAAAAAACAAGCCTATAAGTTGACATAACTAAGGGGGTTTTGAAAGCTGTACGGTAAGCCCAAAGCGCACCAACTAGTCTCAAAGACCAATCCTTGCGGTCCGGGTTAACCATTTTTCTAAAATTTGTTTAATTTCCCTAATAGAAAGTTCTAGTTGTCCACTAGTCTGAGGATTGTTGGCTGTAGAAATTTTATGTAACACCCCGTATTTTTTCATTAAAGCTTCAAATGAACGGTTGCAAAAATGTGTACCTCGATCACTAATTATAGCACGTGGTGTACCAAATCGAGATAACACATTTTCCTTGAGAAATTTAACTACTGTTCTATTATCATTGCTTTGGAAAGCTGCTGTCTCTACCCAATTTGATACATAATCTATTGCCACGATGATATATTGATATCCAAAGGAAGGAGGAAAGGATCCCATAAAATCAATGCCCCAACAATCAAAGATTTAGATTACTAGCTCCTAACTTCTAACACTTTTCACATAAGCAATAATAGATGTTTGCATCTTTAAATAAGGTAGGGCAATAAAATCCACACTGCAAAATTTTTGCAGCAGTTTTTTTCATTGAAAAGTGGCCTCCACAAGCTTGGGAGTGACAAAATTCCAAGACGCTGGCAATCTCTTCATTAGGGATGCAACGCCTTAAAATTTGGTCAGGGTAGTACTTGAAAACACAAGGATCGTCCCAATAAAAATTATGTACCTCATTCAAGAATTTCCTCTTGTCTTGAGCGCTCCAATCCATCGGAATCTCATCGGTAGCTAAATAGTTCACAATGTGAGCAAACCATGGCAGAGAAGTAATAGAAAGTAATTGCTCATCCGGAAAATCATCCTTGATTGGAAAGTCTTCAGAGGTGTCCTCAAATGTAAGCCTTGAGAGATGGTTCACCATTACATTCTCCGCTCCTTTCTTGTCTTTGATGGTGATGTCAAATTCTTGTAGGAGTAGGATCCACTGTAAGGAGGTATCCTTCTTTGTAAGGAGGTACTTGAGGGCTGTATAATCTGTGAAGATAAGAATAGGAGAACCAATTAAATAAGCATAAAATTTGTCCAAAGCAAATACTACAGCAAGTGTTTCTTTTTCAGTGGTGGAGTAGTTCATTTGAGCATTATTTAAAGTTTTACTAGCATAGTAAATGAAATAAGGTTTTCTCTCTCTTCGCTGTCCAATAACAACACCTACAACATAGTCACTATCATCACACATGATTTCAAAAGGTAAATTCTAATCAGGTGAATGCATTATAAGTGCTGAAGTAAGCTTGCCAATCAGTGTTTTAAAGGCCTCTTAACAAGCTTGAGTCCATTCAAAAGGAATATCTTTAATTAGAAGGACATATAATGGTCTAAATATGTTGGAAAATTTTGTATGAACCTCCTATAAAAACCAGCATGACCAAGGAAAGATCTTACATCCTTTACTGTCTTAGGTGTGGGGAATTTAGAGATTAATTCAATCTTAGATTGATCAACCTTCATCCCTTTAGAAGAAACAGTATGCCCTAAGACAATACCGAATGGTACCATGAAGTGGCATTTTTCCCAATCTAAGACTAATTCCTTTTCCTCACAATGAATCAACACTCTTTCTAAATTCATTAAGCATCCATCAAATGAAGATCCAAAAACAGTTAGGTCATCTATAAAAACCTCCATGAAATTTTCAACCATATCATTAAAGATGCTCATCACGCAGCGTTGAAAAGTGACAGGGGCATTACACAATCCAAATGGCATTCTACAAAAAGCATAAGTGTCAAAAGGATATGTGAAAGTGGTTTTCTCTTGGTCTTCTAATGCAATTTCAATTCGATAATAACCAGAATAACCATATAAGAAATAGTAAAAAGGATGACTAGCTGCACACTCAAGAATTTGATCGATAAAAGGGAGTGGGAAGTTGTCTTTCCGGGTGGCAGCATTTAATTTTCTATAATCAATGCACATACGCCACCCGGTCAAAAGTTTGGTAGGGACTAAGTCTCCTAGGTCATTCTTTACCACAGTGACTCCAGACATTTTAGGAACGACTTGCGTAGGACTTACCCATTTACTATCAGGTATGGGATATATAATTCCCGCATCTAATAGTTTTAACACTTCATTCTTCACTACTTCTTTCATAGTGGGGTTAAGCCTACGTTGAGGGTCTCTACGAGGACTAGTCCTTTCATCCAAATTTATCTTATGAGAACAGATCAGGGGACTAATTCCTTTTAAATCAGCCATGCTCCAACCTAAGGCTGATTTATGTGCATTTAAGGTCCGAATCAATTTCTCACCTTGAGATGTAGATAATTCAGATGAGATAATAACAGGAAAGGTATCACCTGGACCGAGGAAGACATGCTTCAAACTCTTAGGTAGTGGCTTCAATTCGGCTTTAGGTGCTTCAACATTTGAAGGGATTTGTTTCTCACTTCTTTCGGGCAACTCCTCAAACTTTGGTTGCCATGCTCGAGTGCCATAATCCTGAGATTTATGAAAAATAGCATAAATATCAATTATATCAGTTTTATCATTGATAGAATCAATCTCAGAATTAACAGGAAAATATTCAAGAGGATAAAAATCATGAGCTATAGAAACTCCCTCATCGATGAGTGACTCGATCATGTATAAGTGGTGGTTCTCGTCCTCATCTTCGGGCTGTTTTGCAACATTGAAGATGTTCACCTCGAGGGTCATGTTTCTAAAGGATAGCTTCATGAGTCCATTCCTGCAATTAATTAGAGCATTTGTAGTAGCAAGGAAAGGTCTACCTAAAATCAAAATAATTTCAGAGTTAGTGTCAACAGCAGAAGTAGTATTAAGGATTAGGAAATCAACAGGATAGTAAAATTTATCAATTTGAATCAAGACATCGTCTACCACACCCTGAGGTACTTTGACTGAACGATTAACCAATTGCAATACCACAGCGGTTGGTTTGATTTCTCCTAAACCTAGCTGTAAGTAAATAGAGAACGGCATCAAGTTTACACTAGCTCCTAAATCTAGCAAAGCTTGTCCAACTTCATGATTTCCAATGCTACATGCAATGGTTGGACAGAAAGAATCCTTGTATTTTGGAGGAATTATTTGCTCAATTAAAGCACTAACTTACTCAGTTAGGAATGTTGTTTTCTTTACATGGTGCTTCCTCTTAATTGTACATAAATCCTTGAGAACCTTTGCATAAGTAGGAACTTGTTTAATCACATGCAAAAGAGGAAGATTAAGTTTAACTTACCTTAGGTTCTCTAGGATTTCATTATTTAGATCCAAATTTTTCTTGTTAGATTTTAAGGCTTGAGGGAATGGTGCCTTAAAAGAGCTCTTAGTAACTTCAGGGTCCTTATGCGGTTCAGTATCACTTCTACTTTGACCCTTTTCCGCATCCTCGGATTTGTTTGCTGTTGGGATGTGTAAAGATTAACCACTTCTTGTCACAATGGCATTTACATTTTCCAGATTTTTTTGTGCCATATGTTGACCATGGGGTGTGGACTGAGTTTGGGAAGGGAACTTCCCTCGCTCATTCAGACACAAGGAGCCCATCAGTTTGGTTACTTGGCTCCTTATCTCTTTGTTCTCTTCAACAACCTGTGTAATTAATGCCTCACACCTTTGGTTTGTCTTACCCTGTGCCTCTATAAAAGCATGTAAAGTGTCTTCTAAAGAACTCCTAGAGGATGAGGGTACATGATATGGTGCATGGTATGGTCTAGGGAGTTGTGCAAGCTGCTGGTTTTCAGACTTTCAGCTGAAGTTGGGGTGATTTCACCATCCCGGATTATAGGTGT
Organism: Bretschneidera sinensis; assembly: GCA_023935145.1. Taxonomy (NCBI): domain Eukaryota; kingdom Viridiplantae; phylum Streptophyta; class Magnoliopsida; order Brassicales; family Akaniaceae; genus Bretschneidera; species Bretschneidera sinensis. The sequence continues at coordinate 104,927,335 of CM043700.1, read as the reverse complement.
TGGAGAAGGGTGCAAGAGGCTTCTTATACATGCCTAAGGCACTGCATTGTTTCTCATACATCCCTCTCATATCTACGAATGTAGGGCACTCATGAGCGAGATGATCTATCCCACCACACACAAAACATGGTTCTAAAGATTCGGCATGATTAACTATGTGTGTTGGCTTTGAGCCTTTAGTTTTTAATGCGTCTAACTCCCTCGTAAGCATTTTGACCTTAGCTTTCAGGCTGTCTTCTTCCCTAAGATGGTATATTCCACCACTACTTGGGTTTTCTACAGGTCATGACCTATTGGTGCTTTCAGTAGCACTAGGTCCAGTCCAAGTGTGAGCTTTTTTAGTAAGCTCATTGAGGTACTCAATGGCCTCATGAGGGTCTTTTTGTAGAAATTCACCATTACACATCATCTCTACGAATTGGCGCTCTCTATAGGTAAGTCGCTCATAGAAATAGCTCACTAAGTGCCAACTCTCATACCGATGGTGTGGACACATACTTAATAGCTCCTTAAATTTCTCCCAAGACTGATACAAAGTCTCGTTCTCCTTTTGTGCAAAGGTGGAGATTAGCTTTTTGAAGGCATTGGTCTTATGTTGGGGGAAGTATTTATTAAGGAAGACCTGGGTCATCTCATTCCATGACCCAATAGATCATGGTCTCAGCGAGTATAACCAACTCTTAGCTTTATCCTTTAAGGAGAAAGGAAAAACTTGAGTCTCACGATATCATCAATTGCATCTTGACTATGAAATGTCGTAACTACTTCCTCAAACTCCCAAATATGTACATATGGGTTTTCATTTTCCATACCATGAAATGTAGGGAGTAATTGAATCATCCCTATTTTAAAATCTTGATGGCGAGTGTTTGCTGGAAACATAATGCATGATGGTGTGGCCGTCCGACTAGGATGTATATAATCTTTAAGTGTCCTAGCAACATTCTCATTAGGGTTTTCAGCCACGTTAGCAAAATTTTCTAAATTCTCGGTTGGATGTACACTAGGGTATGATCTAGGTGAGGTTTCACTAATGGACGTGGAAGGAAAGGGTAACTCTATTTCGGGTCCCTTAGTGAATCTACCTCGCGAGTCTCTCGGCCTAAGTATACACCAACTGAGTTAAAAGGTAATAAATAAAACAAAAAAACAAAGAAAATCAAAAAATCAAAACTTAAAGAAATGAACAATAGTACCGTCTTGTCTTAGAGTTTAATAGATTTCCATGTATGTAAGCGCGTTTCCCCGACAACATATTATTTTTTTTGAACTGCTTGGTGTTACTTTCCCTTTTTGTTTGTTTTTAGCATGCTTTGTGTTAGCCTTAGAGTTAATTCACATGCCAATGATATGAACTTAATTGAGATAGCGTATAGCATTTAGAAGAAGTTAAATCTTCCTTCGGTTTGAGAATAATTTAAGTGTCAATCTTCATTTGGTTTGGGACTCTAGCTTGCAGTAAGATTGTATGATTAGTCTAAAACATTTTGAGAAGTTTTATGTGTGATCCATTGTGAATACTTTTGCCGTCTCAACAAGCTCTAGAACTTATTTGATAATCACTTGAGGTGAATTCCTAGAATGCACATTACTTAGGATATGATATAGGCCATTTTTGAATCGTTTGAGCCTTTCAAACCTACCATATCTATATTTATCACTAGTCACCTATTTGAGCCTTTTCTCAAAAAAGAATTTGAGTCTTGTTTCTTTCAAATAGCCCATTCACTCACCTTTATGAGCCTAAAATTATTTTATCCTTACCCTTCTTTTAAAAGAGCTTAGTTATACACATTTGTTGAGAAGCACTTAAAAGGAGTAAGGATGGAAATATGAAAAAATATTAATACCACAACCCAAGTACATTAAAGGAGATAAGTTGGGCGTTGTGAAAAAGAAAAGAAAAAAAATGAAAAAGGAGGTGAATGGTCTGATGCCAAAATACAAAAGAAAAGAAAAGAAAAAGAGAAGTGAATTATGGCAAAAAGAGAAGAAAAGAAAAGAAAAGTGGTGACTTATTAAGAGATATGCTCTTATAAAAACAAGTTGAAAGAGTTGGGTGTTAAAGTAAAGGTTATCAAGTGCTTAAAATGATTGTGTTTAAAACTATTAGAAATCACCTTGACAAGATACCCAGGTGGTGATTTTCCAAACACTCAAGTCTAGAATGACTTGTAGAAAGAAATACAGCAATCAAAGACAAGAACAGAAAATCAAAGAAAGAAAGAAGACAAGCAACTGTTATCGAGGTTCGACAATGTGCCTACGTCCCCGTGAGTTCCTCTGAACTCTCTGCACTAAATCAATTGTTCTTTACAAATACAGCAACCCTCTTCAAGAAGCTTAAGTTCTTAAGGAAATCAAGAAGAGAAGAAAGGAAGAAGATAAGAACTAACAATGCTCTCTATCTAATCTAGACTTCTCTCTCTTTACAACCAGCCTCACTACAATGAGTCCCTCTTGTGTTTGATCTTTTTCACTCTCACATAGTTCTCTCTTGTATTACAATTGATCTCAAAGTATGTCACAAACTTGTGTTGATCTCTCTTGTTGTACATAGAAAATGAAGCTAGGTAACCCCTTATATAGTGCACCCACTTCTTGTCCATTCTTGTGAGTCAATCTCCACCCTTAGATCTTGATTGCCACTTAACCATGGCCCTTCATCAATCCTAAGTGGTGCTGTGCATTTTGACCTTACACACATGAACCCAAGAGGAAGTTAAAGCATGTTGTCCATGTGTGCTTTGGTGTGCCTAGCGCCTAGGCGCTCAACAGGGGGCGGCGTGGCGTTAGACAGAGCACACTTACAGCCCATTCTGGACAGTGCAGCGCTGGGCAGAGCACACTTACCTTGGTTTAGACTTTAACCATCTTTGAACCATGTTTAGACATGTTTAAACCTTAGACAAATACCAACAATCTCTACCTTTGTCTAAGTGTTTAAACCCAAATCATTTTTGCAGAGAGCTTCAAGATCCAAACTCATCTTGAGTCATCAATTAACCAACTCCAATCCTAAGTAGTCCAAGGAATTTATTGAACTTACTTAGAGGTAGAACTTTAGTACCCAAATCCGTAGGATTTTCTTCTGTGGCTACCTTGTCCACATGGATGCATCCTTTCGTAACATTTTCCTGAATGAAATGATACCGAACATCCATGTGCTTTGTCCTTTCATGGAACACTAGATTCTTACACAAGTGCAATGCACTTTGTCTATCCAAAAACACCACAACCTGCTCCTCCAGTACCTTCAACTCTTCCAGCAACCCTTTGCACCCCATAGCTTCCTTAATGGCCTCCGTAGCCGCTATGTACTCAGCCTCGGTTGTTATGAGTGTTACCACCGACTGCTACTGAGCCTTCAAGTACCTCAGCATCCACTTCATCCCAAGCCAATGCTCTATTCCAGGATTACTCACAAATTTGCTGAGAACACCAATTGCCCTAGAAACCCTTAACTTGTTTCTCTTCCTTTCCCGGATGATTCTCATCCCAAGGATCTTTTGTGCAAGGCTGAGATCCTTCCTTTTGAACTCATCACTGAGTTGAGATGTAAACCTTTCCATTCTCTTCCTGCTATTCCAAACCAATAGCACATCAATGACATAGATGAGGATACTCACCATCTTCTCCACCTTGTGTCCAGGTGAGAAAGTTTCTGTGAAATCTATGTCTTTTCTTCTTGTGAACCCATTCGCCACCAGCCTAGCCTTGTTCCGAACTTCATGATGCGATTAAATTAACACTAGCAAGTGCACTAATCGTTCAAGTAATAAAATGATGAGTAAATATCGTTCCCAATGAGGACTGAGCAAATACTACAGAAATTATGACTCAACTCTTGCTGTTATTCAAGCAAACAAATATTTGTAGGAGAAAAATTTACTAGCAGTTAACTAAAGAGAAAAACAGAAGCAATAACAATTAACGGAAGATTTGCAAACTTTAGAATGAAGACTCTTATGAACTAACGTGCTAAAGACTTGACTTCACCTAAACCATAATTGACAAGAGTTTTGAATGGACAAGTTTCACTTACTATGTTTTTCAAGATGGTAGAATCCCTAAAAAATTGGTTATCCATATTCCAGGTCTAACCACAATCTCAAGAATCATTAACTTCAAATATCCGTATTCCAGGTCTATTCTAGATTAATTCAAATTAAGAAGCATTAAGTGTTTATGGATTCATTTCAGTTAAATCTCCCTATTCAGTTACGATTTAAACGGACCACATAAACTTCCTAGAATCCCTATTCGGTTACTCCTATTCCATTCATGGCATGTTTTACCTTGGCCTTTGCATAGATAATAATCCAATATCATATTTATTAGTTCAACCATTCATAAAAGCATGGCTTCTCTATTCAACACATCACCATGCCCAAAGAAGGAATCAAAATAATAAAAAGCATTAAGAGCAATAAAACACACTCTTTGAAAAACACATTAAATTCCACTCGTCCAAATAACAACTCAAGATAAAGGTTTAGGATCCATCTATCCTTAACACAAAAATATCTACTCCATAATAATATTCAAACAACCTATGTTCATATTATAAAACATAAAAATAGATAGATAAGAATAATACAAAACTGGAGAAGAATGATTTAAATGCTTGATGAGTAGCCTCCCGAAGTGTCTTCAACTCTCCTTTTGCGTCTCCTCTCTTCCAAATTCTGTTTTCTTCCTCTACGGTCGCACTCCATTCGAGATCCCCTTCTTGTTCAGCTAGGGTTTCAATTTATAACTTTCAGAATCTGCGGGCTGGTGCTGCAGCGCCAACATCCTAGCGCTGCAGCTTCAAGACATATTTCTAACCCTAGTCTGGCGCTGCAGCTTCAACATCCCAGCGCTGCAGCGCCAACTTTCTGCCCAAATCCTCTCTTTTTGTCAGCTACCAGCGCTGCAGCTTCAGCTTTCTGGCGCTACAGCTTTAGCTTTCTGTCCTCTTTTCACAATTATCGCCATTTCAGCGCTGCAGCTTCCACTTTCTGTCCAATCTTCACAAATCTCTTGATTTTGAATTCAATTTGATTTAACTCCTCAATATACTCTACAAAATACGAAACATAATCAAAATCCAAGATTTAAGCAATTATAAATATTAAAACATGAGGAAATATAACAAACATATAGATATTATGAGTTCTTATCACTTCATCTCCTGGAGGGTACCCTTCTTTGATCTAGTAAGTCCACTTACAATCCACAACTCTCTGTTTTTCAGGTTTGGGCACCAACTCCCAAGAGTTGTTCTTCATCAAAGAATCTGTTTCTTCCTCCATCTTGATGAATCCTTACATCCCATGGCATCAATATAAGACTCTTGTTCACTCATCTCTCCTTCTGTCCAAGGAGTTGTTGCATCCACAGCATCCACAAACCCATATCTTGAAGGTGGTCCGACCAGCCTTCTTCCCTGGTCCCTTGTGAGCTGGTAGTCATTCTGACTTGCTACATTATTCTCTTTCAGTTCAGCCTCCTCTTAAGTGCCTTGAGCATGGCCTTTATTCAAGGCCTCTACCTAGACCAAACCCTCTTACCTTCCTTGCTCTACCTGAACCGAATTCTCCTTGATGCTATGCTCCACAAATACCGAACTGGTTTGCTCACTAGCCCCTGTAGGGTTAGTTTTCTCCAAATAGAGAAATAACAATTCATTAAAATTAACATCCCTACTTATTATGAGTCTCAATCCTTCTTTTTCTAAGGACCACAGCCTATATCCCTTAGCTCCTTCCCCATATCCTAAAAACACACATTTTCTATATCCTGGGCTAAGTCTATCATCCTTTTGATGTGCAAATGTAGCACACCCAAAAGTCCTAAGGTTGTCCAACTCAGGGGGTTTTCCACTCCACATCTCTTCGGGAGTTTTATGGTACACAATCCTAGAGGGTGATCTATTCACTAAATATGCAGCAGTAGACACAGCTTCCCCCAAAAAACATTTGGGTAATTCGGATCCATTTAACATGCACCTAACCTTTTCCATAAGGGTCTTATTTATCCACTCAGCAACTCCATTTTGTTGAGGAGTTTCCATAATCATCCTATGTCTTAGAATCCCATTTAACCTATAGAATTGATCAAGTTCTTGGTTAAAATTTTTTAAGCCATTATCGGTTCTTATCCCCTTAACTACCTTGCCCATTTAAGTCTCTACCAGCCCTTTCCACACCACTAATTTATTCAAAGCATCTGATTTATTTTTAACCAAATAAACCCACACTCTTCTTGAATAATCATCAATTAAAGACAGAAAGTAAAAGTTACCTCCCTGTGTTGATGTTCTTGCTGTCCCCAAAGGTCCGAATGAATGTAGTCAAGAATCCCCTTAGACTTGTGCACTTCGGTGTTGAAGCTGACCTGGTGTTGCTTCCCAAGAATGCAACTCTCATAGAAATCCAGTTTCTCTACTTTGTCTCCTCCAAGTAGACCATCCTTGCTAAGAACTTCCAGGCCCTTTTCGCTCATGTGTCCCAAACGAGTGTGCTAAAGGGCTGCCTTGTCCATCTCAGGCATCAAGTTTGCTACTTGATTATTGATTTCTGTCTCTTCGATCATCTCATAGAGTCCATCATTTCTTGCTACCTTGATCACTACCAAATATCCCTTTGCCAGCTTGATCTTTCCTCCCTCTACTTTGCATGTATACCCCATGGAATCTAGCTGCCCCAATGAGATCAAATTTTTCTTCAAATCTGGAAGATACCTCACATTTTGCAGCAGCCTAATGACTCCATCAAACATCCTCAATTGGATGTCTCCAATCCCTCTCACTTGGCAAGAATTGTCATTCCCCAAGAAGACCCTTCCATCATTGATCTCCTTGAAATTCTTGAACCATTCCTTGTAAGGGCATATATGATAAGTGCACTTGGAATCAAGAATCCACTTTCCACTGCCTTGTCTCCTACTCACATTTGAGCACACAACAAGCACATCATCTTTCTGTTCTCCTTTGGTAACCGAAGCCTTTCCATTATTGGTATGGCTTCTCCTCTCATCCCAAATACTTTTCTTGCAATCTTTCTTGAAATGGCCCTTTTTGTTGCAGTAGAAGCATCTCCTTCCTCCTCCAAGTCTTATCTTGGAATGAGATCTCCCATGGCTCTGCCCTCTACCTCTTGATTTCTCTTGGTAGTTGCCATGGTTGCTACTGCCATTCTGAGTTGCTGGCCTTCCTCTTACGAACAGCCCATCTCCACTTGATGTCTCTTTCATCTTGGCTTTGAAATCATGTGCCCTTATGGCATTGATCACAATCTCCTTTGTTAAAGTGCCCCTTCCATACTCAATAGCATTAATCGAATTGTCAAAGCAATCAGGAAGAGAATTTAACAAGATAACAGCCAATTATTCATCTGGAAAAATAATGCTACAGCTATTCAAATCTTGAACTAGCTTATTAAAAACATCAAGATTATCTTGCAACTCTTTACTGGGATCCATTTTAAAAGCAAAGATTCTTTTAAGAGGATAAATCTGGTTAGGGAGAGTTTTGGTAAGAAACAACTCATCTAGTTTCTTCCATATGAGAGCTGGATCTTCTGAGTCTCCGCACTCCCTTGTGACACTATCCGACATGTGGAAGAAAATGGTGTTGTAAGCCATCTTCTTCATCTCGGTCCGCTGGTCCTCAATGACACTAGCTGGAAAAACATCATCTTCTCCAATAGCCAAGTCAACTTTCTGTTGCATTAGAACAGCCCTGATCTTTCGCTTCTAAAGGGCAAAGTCTCCCTTTCCATCAAACCTCTCAACACAGAAATTTGAAGCCATCATTTGCGGAAAAGATCCCTGATTTATGCACTACCCACAAATGCTTTCTTCAACCTCAAGAACACCGATCGAAGATGGATCTTAACATCATTCTTGAATCACCCTCAAGAACAAGATCAGATCTTGATCTTTACACTGTTCTTGAATCACTGAAGAAGAAGATCTTTGATTCTTGGAGTCTTGGCTCCGTCACCTTTTTGTTCTTGCTTCGACACCCAGTTGTGCTTGCTCTGATACCACTGTCCAAAGCTCTGATACCACTGTTGGAAATCACCTTGACAAGATGCCCAGGTGGTGATCTTCCAAACATCCAAGTGTAGAATGACTTGTAGAAAGAAATACAACAATCAAAGACAAGAACAGAAAATCAAAGAAAGAAAGAAGACAAGCAATTGTTATCGAGGTTCGGCAATGTGCCTACGTCCCCGTGAGTTCCTCCGAATTCTCTGCACTAAATCAATGGTTCTTTACAAATACAACAACCTTCTTTAAGAAGCTCAAGTTCTTGAAGAAACCAAGAAGAGAAGAAAGGAAGAAGATAAGAACTAACAATGCTCTCTATCTAATCTAGACTTCTCTCTCTTTACAACCAGCCTCACCACAATGAGTCCCTCATGTGTTTGATCTTTTTCACTCTCACACAATTCTTTTTAATATTACAATTGATCTCAAAGTATGTAACAAACTTGTGTTGATCTCTCTTGTTGTACATAGAAAATGAAGCTAGGTAACCCCTTATATGGTGCACCCACTTCTTGTCCATTCTTGTGAGTCAATCTCCACCGTTAGTTCTTGATTGCCACTTAACCATGGCCCTCCATCAATCTTAAGTGGTGTTGTGCATTTTAACCTTGCACTCATGCACCCAAGAAGAGGTTAAAGCATGCTGTCCATGTGTGCTTTGGTGTGCCTAGCGCCTAGGCGCTCAACAGGGGGCGGCGTGGCGCCGGGCAAAGCACAATTGCAGCCCATTATGGACGGTGCGGTGCTGGTGAGGAGAGGTGCGACACTGGTGTAGGTCAGGGAGTCTCTATTCTATACAGTGTAGCACTGGTGAAGGAGCAGCATGGCGCACACTGATGCTGCCCTTCACCAGCAGTGCGCACACTGGTGTGGACACATTTTCCTACTTGTGTGCTGAAGTGCACACACTAGTGCGCCTACCCTTACCTTGCTCCAAAATGATGCACACACATATGTGCAGTCTTTTAACTTGCTTTATTTTAATACTCCAACCTTGGTTTAGACTTTAACCATCTTTGAACCATGTTTAGACATGTTTAAACCTTAGACAAATACCAACCAAAACTAAGAGACTAAGTTCTTTTACTTGTTGAATCCTTCCCGTTCTTTCTTAACCTTCACCTTAGCTTAATGTTACAAGCTTATTAAAGACCTATTGATCCAATTTAGTGTGATTTTTCTACAATAGTGGAGAGTGATTTGAAAAATAAGCCTATGGAGCTTGATTTGTGATTGATGTCACGCAATTCATTATGTTTTTAGAGGCCAAGACTTGTATACATGAATATTATGCATAAAATCATCCGGCTGTTCGGACTAATGGATTGTGGTAAGATGGATGTTAAGAGTCAATAACAATTTTGAGATTGATGTTTGGATTACTTTTGGACTTAAGTGATATTTAAGGATTCTATGTGTTGTATATTATGTGCAATTTCTGAGACAAAAAGTGAATTGCTCTTGATTTAACGCTAGTATTGCTCTACCTTGTTTTGACTCCTACTATAGAATTCATCGATTGTTTTCGCTTGAATTGCTAGGGACTAGCAATAAGCTAGTTAGGGTTGATCTAGGTTTTAATTGCACTTTTATACGTTAACAACTCTAAAGTGTCATCCTTGGATCATTGATCTATTCTGGTGCATTTTCAGGTACTTTAAACTAAAAAAGGAGGAAAAGTCATCATTTCTTAAAGCACAAAGACTCGAGGCATACCGGAGTGAAGGCATAGGTGTGGAAGAACAAATGAAGAAAAATCAAGTCTTGAATGTGCACGCTGCGGCCTAAAGATATCCAAGCTTCGGCCTCCAGAACCGAGCCAAAAGAGCAAGAAAGAAAATTCAGTGGAAGCCGTGGCCTGGACTAGGTAGGGTCGTAGTCTCTAGAAAGGGGAGAAGCCAAAGCTAAAGCAAGGGCCACAGCGCCCATAAGTGAGAGCCACGGCGCGCACACGGTCCTCCTCTCCGAGTTATGACTTAATTAGGACTTTTTAAACCCTAAAACATCCTTAGACCTTGTATTTTATAAATATACCACTTAGGGTTTGTGAAGGGATATCTTTTGAAGTTTGACAAACTCAATAAAGCTAAGATATTCTCCTCCATCAACGAGTTCAACCATGAACTTCATTGCGAACTAATCTCCAAGCAAGGTGAAGGGATGAATCCCTAGGTGTAGTTGTTCTTATTTTCCTTTCTTGATTCAGTTGTAGTTGGGCTTCATTGTCAAAACATTGTTATGTGTTACTCTTTTATCTAATTAAAGGATTTTCTCTTAATCCGGTGATTGTATCCTTATGTTTGATATAAGTCTAGTCATGCTCTTCTTATGTCAAGATTATTAGGTATGATTGAGTCCGGTAGATTTATCTTTTAGGTTTGTCCATTACTGCAATATTGTCATTAATGATATATTGTCGTTTTTAGATAAATCTATAGGACAGGTTATGTATGCTTAACTCGAAAGAGTAATTCATATCAATTACATTTGGGTTTATATATGCACTTGATTGAATATTTATCGATTGCCTGTTTGGGATGTGAAACTTGCAATTGAGATAAAAACAACTGAATTAAAGATTGGAATAAGGCAACGAACCTAGGGAGGATTCTCGGAACCTTGTTGTTTCTTTATCATATATTTCAATCTATTTACACAATTACTTCATTATTCATATCTTCTCACTTGATTGTTATCGACACCCCCAAAGTTGTGCTATAACTACCGCGTTACACTTTGGGCGTAATCAAATTTTGGCGCCATTGCCGGGGAAACGCCCTTATATACAAGGAAATCTATCAAACTCTAAGACAAGATGACACTATCGTTCCTTTCAAGTTTTGATTTTCTGATTTTCTTTTATTTGATTTGTTTTAATTATTACCTTTTAACTCAGTTAGCGTATGCTTAGGCTGAGAGACTCGCGAGGTAGATTCACTAAGGGACCCGAAATAGAGTTACCCTTTCCTTCCACATCTGTTAGTGAAACCTCGCCTAGATCAAACCCTAGTGTACACCCAACCGAGAATTTAGAAAATTTTGCTAATATGGCTAAAAACCCTAATGAGAATGTTGCTAGGACACTTAAAGATTATTTACATCCTAGTCGGACGGCCACACCATCATGCATTATGTTTCCAGCCAACACTCACCATCAAGATTTTAAAATAGGGATGATTCAATTACTCCCTACATTTCATGGTTTGGAAAACGAAAACCTATATGTACACATTAGGGAGTTTGAGGAAGTAGTTGCGTCTTTTCATAGTCAAGATGCAACTAATGATATCGTGAGACTCAAGTTTTTTCCTTTCTTCTTAAACGATAAAGCTAAGAGTTGGTTATACTAACTGAGATCTCGATCTATTGGGTCATGGAATGAGATGACCCAGGTCTTCTTTAATAAATACTTCCCTCAACATAAGACCAATGCCTTAAAAAGATAAATCTCCACCTTTGCACAAAAAAAGAACGAGACTTTGTATCAGTCTTGGGAGAAATTTAAGGAGCTATTAAGTATGTGTCCACACCATGGGTATGAGAGTTGGCACTTAGTGAGCTATTTCTATGAGGGACTTACCTATAGAGAGCGCCAATTCATAGAGATGATGTGTAATGGGGAATTTCTGCAAAAAGACCCTGATGAGGCCATTGAATACCTCAATGAGCTTGCTGAAAAAACTCACACTTGGACTGGACCTAGTGCTACTGAAAGCACCAATAGGTTATAACCTGTAGGAAACCCAAGTAGTGGTGGAATATACCATCTTAGGGAAGAAGACAGCCTAAAAGCTAAGGTCGAAATGCTTACTAGAGAGTTAGATGCATTAAAAACTAGAGGCTCAAAGCCAACACACATGGTTAATCATGTTGAATCTTCATAACCATGTCTTGTGTGTGGCGGGGTAGATCATCTCACTCATGAGTGCCCTATATACATAGATATGAGAGGGATGTATGAGGAACAATATAGTGCCTTAGATATGTACAAGAAGCCTCTTGCACCCTTCTTCAACACCTATAATCCGGAATGGCGAAAAAGCTGGAAGTCTGAAAACCAGTAGCGCGCACAACCCCCTAGACTATACCATGCACCATATCATGCACCCTCATCCTCTAAGAGTTCTTTAGAAGACACTTTACATGCTTTTATAGAGGCATAGGGTAAGACAAACCAAAGGTGTGAGGCATTAATTACACAGGTTGTTGAAGAGAACAAAGAGATAAGGAGCCAAGTAACCAAACTGATGGGCTCCTTGAGTGTGAATGAGCGAGGGAAGTTCCCTTCCCAAACTCAGTCCATACCCCATGGTCAACATATGGCACAAACAAATCTGGAAAATGTAAATGCCATTGTGACAAGAAGTGGTAAGTCTTTACACATCCCAACAACAAACAAATCCAAGGATGTGGAAAAGGGTCAAAGTAGTAGTGATACTGAACTGCATAAGGACCCTGAAGTTACTAAGAGCTCTGTTAAGGCACCATTCCCTCAAGCATTAAAATCTAACAAGAAAAATCTAGATCTAAACAATGAAATCCTAGAGAACCTAAGGCAAGTTAAACTTAATCTTCCTCTTTTGCATGTGATTAAACAAGTTCCTACTTATGCAAAGGTTCTCAATGATTTATGTACAATTAAGAGGAAGCACCATGTAAAGAAAACAACATTCTTAACTGAGCAAGTTAGTGCTTTAATTGAGCAAAGAATTCCCCCAAAATACAAGGATCCTGGTTATCCAACCATTGCTGTAGCATTGGAAATCATGAAGTTGGATAAGCCTTGCTAGATTTAGGAGCTAGTGTAAACATGATGTCGTTCTCTATTTACTTACAGCTGGGTTTAGGAGAAATCAAACCAACTACTGTGTATTGCAATTAGTTGATCGTTCAGTCAAAGTACCTCAGGGTGTGGTAGCGGATGTCTTGATTCAAATTGATAAATTTTACTATCCTATTGATTTCCTAATCCTTGATACTACTTTTGCTATTGACACTAACTCCAAAATTCCTTTGATTTTGGGTAGACCTTTCCTTGCTATTGTAAATGCTCTAATTAATTGCTAGAATGGACTCATGAAGTTGTCCTTTGGAAACATGACCCTCGAGGCGAACATCTTCAATGTTGCAAAACAGCCCGAAGATGAGGACGAGAACCACCACTTATACATGATCGAGTCATTCATCAATGAGGGAGTTTCTATAGCTCATGATTTTGATCCTCTTGAATATTTTCTTGTTAATTCTAAGATTGATTCTATCAATGATAAAACTAATGTAATTGATATTTGTGCTGTTTTTGATAAATCTCAGGATTATGGCACTCAAACATGGCAACCAAAGTTTGAGGAGTTGCTCGAAAGAAGTGAGAAACAAATCCCCTTAAGTGTGTAAGCACTTAAAGTTGAATTGAAGCCACTACCTAAGAGTTTGAAGCATGTCTTCCTTGGTCTAGGTGATACCTTTCCTGTTATTATCTCATCTGAATTATCTACATCTCAAGGTGAGAAATTGATTCGGACCTTAAATGCACATAAATCAGCCTTAAGTTGGAGCATGGCTGATTTAAAAGGAATTAGTCCCCTGATCTGTTCTCATAAGATAAATTTGGATGAAGGGACTAGTCCTCGTAGAGACTCTCAACATAGGCTTAACCCCACTATAAAAGAAGTAGTGAAGAATGAAGTGTTAAAACTATTAGATACGAGAATTATATATCCCATAATTGATAGCAAATGGGTAAGTCCTACGCAAGTCGTTCCTAAAATGTCTGGAGTTATTGAGGTAAAGAATGACCTAGGAGAGTTAGTCCCTATCAAAATTGTGACCGGGTGGCATATGTGCATTGATTATAGAAAATTAAATGCTGCCACCAGAAAAAACCACTTCCTACTCCCTTTTATCGATCAAATTCTTGAGCGTGTAGCTGGTTATCCTTTTTATTGTTTCTTAGATGGTTATTCTGGTTATTATCAAATTGAAATTGCATTAGAAGACCAAGAGAAAACCATTTTCACATGTCCTTTTGGCACTTATGCTTTTTTTAGAATGTCATTTGGATTGTGTAATGCCCCTGCCACTTTTCAACGCTGCATGATGAGCTTTTTTCGTGATATGGTTGAAAATTTCATGGAGGTTTTTATGGATAACCTCACTATTTTTGGATCTTCATTTGATGCATTCTTAATGAATTTAGAAAGAGTGCTGATTCATTGTGAGGAAAAATAATTAGTCTTAAATTGGGAAAAATGCCATTTCATGGTACCATCCAGTATTGTCTTAGGGCATATTGTTTCTTTTAAAGGGATAGAGGTTGATCATTCTAAGATTGAATTAATCTCTAAATTTCCCACACCTAAGACAGTAAAGGATGTAAGATCTTTCCTTGGTCATCCTGGTTTTTATAGGAGGTTCATACAAAATTTTTCCAACATATCTAGACCATTATGTGCCCTCCTAATTAAAGATATTCCTTTTGAATGGACTCAAGCTTGTCAAGAGGCCTTTAAAACGCTGATTGGCAAGCTTACTTCAGCACGTAGTCACCTAATTGGAATTTAATTTTTGAAATCATGTGTGATGCTAGTGACTATGTTGTAGGTGCTGTTATTGGACCGCGAAGAGAGAGAAAACCTTATGTCATTTGTTATGCTCGTAAAACTTTAAATAGTGCTCAAATGAATTACTCCACCACTGAAAAATAATTACTTGCTGTAGTATTTTCTTTGGACAAATTTAATGCTTATTTAATTGGTTCTCCTTTTCTTATCTTCACAGATCATGCAGCCCTCAAGTACCTCTTTACAAAGAAGGATGCTAAGGCACGACTAATACAGTGGATCCTACTCCTATAAGAATTTGACATCACTATCAAAGACAAGAAAGGAGTGGAGAATGTAGTGGAGAATGTAGTGGCGGACCATCTCTCAATGCTTACATTTGAGGACACCTCTGATGACTTGCCAATCAAGGATGATTTTTCGAATGAGCAATTACTTTCTATTACTTCTCAACCATGGTTTGCTCACATTGTGAACTATTTAGCTACCGGTGAGAAACCGATGGATTGGAGCGCTCAAGACAAGAAGAAATTCTTGAATGAGGTACGTAATTTTTCCCCTGTCTTTTCGAGTACTGCCCTGACCAAATTTTAAGGTGTTGCATCCCTAATGAAGAGATTGCCAGTGTCTTAGAATTTTGTCACTCCCAAGCTTGTGGAGGCCACTTTTCAATGAAAAAAAACCGCTGCAAAAATTTTACAGTGTGGATTTTATTGGCCAACCTTGTTTAAAGATGCAAACATCTATTTTCTCTCATGAGAAAAGTGTCAGAAGTTAGGAGCTATGTCTCGTCGTAATATGATGCCCTTAAACTCAATTTTAGTAATTGAAATCTTCGATTGTTGGGGCATTGATTTTATAGAAGCCTTTCCTCCTTCCTTCATATACCAATATATCATCGTGGCAATAGATTATGTATCAAAGTGGGTAGAGGCAGCAGCTTGCCGAAGCAATGATAATAGAACGGTAATTAAATTTCTCAAGGAAAATGTGTTATCTCGATTTGGTACACCATGTGCTATAATTAGTGATCGAGGTACACATTTTTGTAACTATTCATTTAAAGTTTTAATGAGAAAATACGGGGTGTTACATAAAATTTTTACAGCCTACCATCCTCAGACTAGTGGACAAGTAGAACTTGCTAATAAGGAAAGTAAACAAATTTTAGAAAAAACGGTTAACCCGGACCGCAAAGATTGGTCTTCGAGACTAGTTGATTCGCTTTGGGCTTACCGTACAGCTTTCAAAACCCCCTTAGGTATGTCACCTTACAGGCTTGTTTTTGGAAAGCCTTGTCACTTACCTGTAGAGCTTGAGCATTGAGGTTATTGGGCCATCAAGTCTTTTAATTTTGATATAGGAGAAGCAGGTAAGCTTAGAAAATTTCAGTTGACCGAGTTAGAGGAGTTAAGAAATGATGCTTATGAGAACTCCAAAATCTATAAGGCTGAGATGAAAGTGTTTCGTGATAAAAATATTTTGAGGAAAACATTTAAACTTGATGATCAAGTGTTCTTAGACGATTCTAAACTCCATAAGCATCCTGGAAAACTTCGGTCGAGGTGGACCAGTCCTTTCGTAGTGAAAAATTCTTTTGAGAATGGGGCAGTAGAAATTGAGGATACAAGAGATGGTCGAAGTTTTAAAGTCAATGGTCAATGACTTGAGATCTTAATCGATATAAAGATCCGGAAGTGGAAGACATTCCACTTATGGATCCGGTGTATTCACCTTAACCACCTAACAAAGGTATGTTTTTACTTTTATTTTTCTTTTGTTTTGTTTGTTTTATTTTTTAGTTAAGTTTATCTTCAGTTTAATTTTTATTTTTTAGTTTTATTTAATCTAATTTTATTTTTACTAATTTTATAAAAAAAATTTCTCTGTTTTTTTTTTTGGAACAAATAAGCTTTTTAAGAAAATAAGACCAGCACAACACTTAGGCCCAGCCCACAGCGCGCCTTACCCACCAGGATGTGCACTAGCCCACAGTGCACCTCGGCCCAACAATTGCACGCCTTGCCCCACCGTGCCTAGCCCAAAACTTCCACAAGCCGCGTCGCGCCTCAGCATTGTGTGCGCTGCAACGCACAGAAAGGCCACACGCACACACTCCAACTCAAGCCGCGGCGCGCCTTCAATCAAGCCGTGGCTTTACCTGTTCTGCCATCTGAGACCTGGCCCTTTTAAACCCTAAATTCTACCTTTCTTCTTCGTTTCTCTTTTACAAAAAAACCCAGCACATTCATTTCTCTCTCATCTTCTCTCCAAACCCTCACTTACGCACTCACTTTTTCTCAAAATTTCTTTATTCTAACATCATTTCTTGTAGGATTTTGCACCAATATTGTAGATTTTGTTGTAAATTTCTCCAAAAAGATTGGTACTAAAAAGATTTTGGGTTCATCAAGAACACTTCAAGTTGGTGGGTAGTCTTTCTTCTCTCCAACTTTGGGCATCAAGTAAGCTAAATTTCTTCTCTTTGTTGTTCATTTGTGCTATTTGGGTGGTTGATTTTGAATTAGTACTATTGTTCTACATATTTCATTCAAATGAAACCTAAACATAAGAGACAAAGGGAGAAACAAGCACAAGAGTATGATGAGGGCAAATTTGTTAGTTTTGAGGCTAGTGAGAGATATGTTAGGATGATGCACACTATAAAACCCATTCCTGAGAGAGGATTCAATATAACAGAGAGAGCAAACCCCACCTTATTTAGAATGATTATTGATAGGTATTGGGCTACATTTGCTAGCCAACCACCTCATTCCCTCACAAATGTGGTTAGAGAATTTTATGCTAATGTAGAAGAGCATAGGAATGGTAAGGTGAGAGTGAGAGGAAAAATAGTTTCTTTTAGAAGCACATCTATCAATAGATTTTATAGGCTCCCTAACATAGAAAATAGTGAGTATATTGCTTATGCGTCTAATATTAATTATAAAGAAATTTGCAATACTATTTGTATTCCGGGCACTACATGGAAAATGACAGGTGATACCCCTATAACTTTACCCGGTACTTCTCTAACTGTCAATGCTATGTTTTGTATGTCAGAGATTGATGCCTGCCACACACTATAGTGACCTTACTGTTAAGAGAGTTGTGCTGATTTATGCCATTTTGATAGGCATGACTATTGATGTGGGCCAGATCATATTTAATTCTATCATACACACTATACATGAAAAGCTTGGATTGTACTTCCCTTCCTTAATTACCCAATTATGCATCCAAGCCAGAGTTCAGTACAGTCCTGATGAGGACGCCTAGCAACCAAAGAAACCCATCGATGATGGCATGCTCACTCAAATTAAAGCCTCAAGGCCGCCGATTTCGGGAGAGAGAGGGGTGATTGCAGCTCCTCCTCCCGATAGGCACTTCACTATTGCAGAGTGTCTTGAGCATTTAGAGATTCGTTTTGATGACCAACATAAATTTTTTCATGATAGATTTGATCGTCAAGAACGTTTCTTGGCTAGGCAAGCTGATTATCAAGCGGGGGTGTACTTTTCTTTTGGTCAAATTTAGCAACACCTTGCCTCCGCTACTGGTTGTGACATGGATCACTTTCCCACTTTGCCACCCTATCTGGGTTCACCTTTTGATCCAACTCCTGAGAATGGTGAAGAGAATGAAGAAGAGGATGATGACTTAGAGGATTTGTTTTGGGTTCTATCTTGTTTGTTTCCTTTTATTTTATTTTACTTGTTATCGGATGACTGTACTAACATTCTTTTTCTTTTTCTTTTCGTTATTTTATTTGTCATACATTATTTTCATTTTTAGTTATTTCTGTTTCATGTATTAACCTAACATACGGTGGGAATCTTAATAGTACACCGCAGTTGCTTTCTTTTTGTTGTGTTGTTCTATGTTGTTGATCGAAATTTCAGCAAGAAGAATGGCCTATAGTTCACATGATGGTGCACAATTTTCAGTGTGTGTGGACTTTTTCTCACAAAGTGAGTTTCCTTTACCTTTTCTTTCACATTGAGGACAATGCAATTTTTAAGTTGGGGGTGGAGGAAACGTATTATTTTTTTTGAACTTCTTGGTGCTACTTTCCCTTTTTGTTTGATTTCAGCATACTTTGTGTTAGCCTTAGAGTTCATTCATATGTTAATGATATGAACTTAATTGAGATAGCATATAGCATTTAGAAGAAGTTGAATCTTGCTTCGGTTTGACAATAATTTAAGTGTTAAGCTTCATTTGGTTTGAGACTCTAGCTTACGGTAAGATTGTATGATTAGTCTAAAACATTTAGAGAAGTTTTATATGTGATCAGTTGTGAATACTTTTGCGATCTCAACAAGCTCTAGAACTTATTTGATAATCACTTGAGGTGAATTCCTATAATGCACATTACTTAGGATATGATATAGGCCATTTTTGAATCGTTTGAGCCTTTCAAACCTACCATTGCTATATTTATCACTAGTCACCTATTTGAGCCTTTTCTCAAAAAAAGAATTTGAGCCTTGTTTATTTCAAATAGCCCATTCACTCACCTTTATGAGCCTAAAAATATTTTATCCTTACCCTTCTTTTAAAAGAACTTAGTTATACACATTTGTTGAGAAGCACTTAAAAGGAGTAAGGATGGAAATATGAAAAAATATTAATACCACAACCCAAGTACATTAAAGGAGATAAGTTGGGGGTTATAGAAAAGAAAAGAAAAAAAATGGAAAATGAGGTGAATGGTCTGATGCAAAAATAGAAAAGAAAAGAAAAAGATAAGTGAATTATGGCAAAGAGAGAAGAAAAGAAAAGAAAAGTTGTGACTTATTAAGAGATATGCTCTTATAAAAACAGGTTGAAAGAGTTGGGTGTTAAAGTAAAGGTTATCAAGTGCTTAAAATGGTTGTGTTTAAAACTAAGAGATTAAGTTCTTTTACTTATTGAATCCTTTCCGTTCTTTCTTAAACTTCACCTTAGCCTAAAGTTACAAGCTTATTAAAGACCTATTGATCCAATGTAGAGTGATTTTTCTACAATTGTGGAGAGTGATTTGAAAAATAAGCCTATGGAGCTTGATTTGTGATTGATGTCACGTAATTCATTATATTTTTAGAGGCCAAGACTTATATTCATGAATGTTATGCATAAAATCATCCGGGTGTTTGGACTAATGGATTGTGGTAAGATTGATGTTAAGAGTCAATAACGATTTTGAGATTGATGTTTGGATTACTTTTGGACTTAAATGATATTTAATGATTCTATGTGCTGTATATTATGTGCAATTTCTAAGACAAAAAGTGAATTGCTCTTGGTTTAACACTAGCATTGCTCTACCTTGTTTTGAGTCCTACCATAGAATTCATCCCTTGTTTTCACTTGAATTGCTAGGGACTAGCAATAAGCTAATTGGGGGTTGTGATGAGAATCATAAAATGCATCTTAACAGTACTTAATTGTTAGCATTTTAGGGTTGATCTAGGTTTTAATTGCACTTTTATACGTTAACAACTCTAAAATGTCATTCTTGGATCATTGATCTATTTTGGTGCATTTTCAGGTACTTTAAGCTAAAAGAGGAGGAAAAATCATCATTGCTTGAAGCACAAAGACTCGAAGCATACCAGAGTGAAGGCATGGGTTTGGAAGAACAAATGAAGAAAAATCAAGTCTTGAATGTGTGCGTTGCTGCCTGAAAATATCCAAGCCTCGACCTCCAGAACCGAGCCAAAAGAGCAAGAAAGAAGCTACAGTGCAAGCCGCGGCCTCCAGAAAGGGGAGAAACCAAAGCCAAGGCAAGGGCAGCGGTTCCCATAAGTGAGAGCCACGGCACGCACACGGTCCTCCTCTTCGAGTTATGACTTAATTAGGACTTTTTAAACCCTAAAACATCCTTAGACCTTTTGTATTATAAATAGACCACTTAGGGTTTGTGAAGGGATATCTTTTTGAAGTCTGAAAAACTCAAGAAGGCTACCACATTATCCTCCATTAAAGAGTTCAACCATGAACTTCATGGCGAACTAATCTCCAGGCAAGGCGAAAGGATGAATCCCTAGGTGTAGTTGTTCTTATTTTCTTTTCTTGATTCAATTGTAGTTGGGCTTCATTGTCAAAACATTGTTATATGTTACTCTTTTATCTAATTAAAGGATTTTCTCTTAATCCGGTGATTGTAGTTTTATGTTTGATATAAGTTTAGTCATGCTCTTCTTATGTCAAAATTATTAGGTATGATTGAGTCCGGTAGATTTATCTTTTAGGTTTGTCCATTACTGCAATATTGTCATTAATGATATATTGTCGTTTCTTGATAAATCTATAGGATAGTTTATGTATTCTTAACTCGAAAGAGTAATTCATATCAATTACATTAGGGTTTATATATACGCTTGATTGAATATTTGCCGATTGCCTGTTTGGGATGTGAAACTTGCAATTGAGATAAAAACAACTGACTTAAAGATTGGAATAAGGCAACGAACCTAGGGAGGATTCCTGGAACCTTGTTGTTTCTTTATCATATATTTCAATCTATTTACACAATTACTTCATTATTCATATCTTCTCACTTAATTGTTATCGTTTGTGTTATGGTTTACACTTTTCCTTTGTAGATCACTTTTCTCTGTGGAATCAACACCCCAAAGCTGTGCTACAACTACCGCGTTATACTTTGGGCATAATCGTATATGCTAAGAGTGTGGAAGAGCAAGGAAAAATAAATCAAAGGTTACTAGAGGAGCAATAAGCAATCAAAGAGGAACAAAAGGTGATAAAGAGTCAACTCACCACGTTGACTAGTTTCTTGACGATTCAATAGCAAGATCGTTTTCCTTCGCAGCCACAACCTAATCCAAGGGGACAACATATGGCATAAACTTTTGATCCTGACAATCAAAATATTAAAGCCATAGAATTAGCGGTTAGAGAGCTATTTTTATTAGGGAATTACATATAGAGAGTGTCAATTTGTAGAGATGATGTGTAATGGTGAATTTTTACAAAAAGACCTGATGAGGCCATAGAATACCTCAATGAGCTTGCTGAAAAAGCTCACACTTAGACTGGACCTAATGCTATTGAAAGCACAAATAGGTCACGACCTGTAGGAAACCCGAGTGGTGGTGGAATTTATCATCTTAGGGAAGAGGACAATCTAAAGGCTAAGGTTGAAATACTCACTAGGGAGTTAGATGCGTTAAAGACTAAAGGCTCAAAGCCAACACACGTGGCTAATCATGCCGAGTCATTGGAACCATGTTTTGTGTGCGGCGAGGTAGATCATCTCGCCTAAGAGTGTCCCACATTTGCTGATATGAGAGGGATGTATGAGGAACAATGTAATGCCTTAGGCATGTACAAGAAGCAGTTAGCACTCTTCTCTAATACCTATAATCCAGGGTGGCGCAATCACCCCAACTTCAGCTAGAAGTCTGAAAATCAGCAGCTTGCACAACCCCCTAGATCATATCCTGCACCATATCATGCACCCTCATCCTCTAGGAGTTCTTTAGAAGACACTTTGCATGCTTTTAAGTAGCATCTAGACCTAAAAAATGAAATTCTAGAGAACCTAAGGCAAGTAAAACTTAATCTTCCTCTTTTGCATGTGATTAAACAAGTTCCTACTTATGCAAAAGTTCTCGAGGATTTATGTACAATTAAGAGAAAGAACCTTGTAAAGAAAACAACATTCCTAATAAAGCAAATTAGTGCTTTAATTGAGCAAAGGATTCCCCCCAAATACAAGGATCCTGGCTATCTAACCATTGCATGTAGCATTGTAAATCATGAGGTTGGACAAGCATTGCTAGATTTAGGAGCTAGTGTAAACCTGATGCCATTTTCTATTTATTTGTAGCTGGGTTTGGGAGAAATCAAACCAACTGCTGTGGTATTGCAATTGGCTGACCATTCAGTCACAGTACCCCAGGGTGTGGTAGGGGATATTCTAATCCAAATTGATAAATTTTATTATCCTGTTGATTTCCTAATCCTTGATACTACTTCTGCTGTTGACACTAACTCTAAAATTCCTTTTATTTTGGGTAGACCTTTCCTTGCTACTGCAAATGCTCTTATTAATTGTAGGAATGGACTCATAAAGCTGTCCTTTGGAAACATGACCCTTGAGGTGAACATTTTCAATGTTGCAAAACAGCCAGAAGATGACGATGAGAACCACCAGTTATATATGATCGAGTCACTCATCGATAGGGGAGTTTCCATAGCTCATGATTTTGATCCTCTTGAGTATTTTCTTGTTAATTCTGAGTGTGATGCTATTAATGATAAATCTGATATAATTGATATTTATGCTATTTTTGATAAATCTCAGGATTATGGCGCTTGGGCATGGCAACCAAAGTTTGAGGAGTTACCTGAAAGAAGCGAGAAACAAATCCCCTCAAGTGTGGAAGTGCCCAAATTTGAATTGAAGTTGTTACCTAAGCATTTAAAGCATGATTTCCTCACCCCATGTGATACTTTTCCTGTTATTATCTCATCTGAATTGTCTGAGTCTCAAGGTGAGAAATTAATTCAGACCCTAAATGAACATAAATCAGCCTTAGGTTGGAGCATAGCTAATAGTAAATGGGTAAGTCCTACAAAAGTCGTTCCTAAAAAGTCTAATGTCACTATGGTAAAGAATGACCTAGGAGAATTAGTCCCTATAAAACTTGTGACAGGGTGGCGAATGTGCATTAATTACAGAAAATTAAATGCTGCCACCCAGAAAGACCATTTCCCACTCCCCTTTATGGATCAAATTCTTGAGCGTGTAGCTGGTCATCCTTTTTATTGTTTCTTAGATGGTTATTCTAGTTATTATCAAATTGAAATTACATTAGAAGACCAAGATAAAACCACTTTCACTTGTCCCTTTGGTACTTATACTTTTCGTAGAATGCTATTTGGATTGTGTAATGCACCTGCTGCTTTTCAACGTTGCATGATGAGCATTTTTAGTGACATGGTTGAAAATTGCATGGAAGTTTTTATGGATGACCTGAGTGTTTTTGGATCTTCATTTGATGCATGCTTATTAAATTTAGAGAGAGTATTAATTCCTTGTGAGGAGAAGGAATTAGTCTTAAATTGGGAAAAATGCCATTTCATGGTACCTTCAGGTATCGTCTTAGGGCATATTGTTTCTTTTAAGGGGATAGAGGTTGATCAATCTAAGATTGAATTAATTTCTAAGTTGCCTACACCTAAGACAGTAAAGGATGTGAGATCCTTTCTTGATCATGCTGGTTTTTATAGGAGGTTCATAAAAATTTTTTCCAACATATCTAGACCACTATGTGCCCTCCTAGTTAAAGATGCCCCATTTGAGTGGACATAATCTTGTCAAGAGGCCTTTAAAATGCTGATTGGCAAGCTTACTTCAGCACCAATAATGCAGTCACCTGATTCGACTTTACCTTTTGAAATAATGTGTGATACTAGTGACTTTGCTGTAGGTGTTGTTCTTGGACAGCTAAGAGAGGGGAAACCTTTTGTCATTTACTAGGCTAGTAAAACTCTAAATAGTGCTCAGATGAATTACTCCACCACTGAAAAAGAATTGCTAGCTATAGTATTTACTTTGGACAAGTTTCGTGCCTTTTTAATTGGTTCTCCTATTCTTATTTTCACAGATCATGCAGCCCTTAAGTACCTTCTTACAAAGAAGGATGCTAAAGCACGACTAATACAGTGGATCTTGCAAGAATTTGACATCACCATCAAAGACAAGAAAGAAGTAGAGAACGTAGTGGCTGATCATCTATCGAGGCTCACATTTGAGGACACCTCTGACGACATGCCAATCAAGGATGATTTTCCCGATGAGTATTTACTCTCTATTACTTCTCTACTATGGCTTGCTCATATCGTGAATTACTTGGCTACCGGTGAGCTACCAATGGATTGGAGCGTTCAAGACAAGAGGAAGTTCTTGAATGAGGTACATAATTTTTATTGGGATGACCCTTGTCTTTTCAAGTACTGCCCTAACCAAATTTTAAAGTGTTGCATCCCTAATGAAGAGATTGCCAGTGTCTTGGACTTTTGTCATCCCCAAGCTTGTGGGGGCCACTTTTCAATGAAAATGTTGGAAATCACCTTGACAAGATGCTCAGGTGGTGATCTTCCAAACACCCAAGTCTAGAATGACTTGTAGAAAGAAATACAGCAATCAAAGACAAGAACAGAAAATCAAAGAAAGAAAGAAGACAAGCAATTTGTTATTGAGGTTCGGCAATGTGCCTATGTCCCCACGAGTTCCTCCGAACTCTCTGCACTAAATCAATGGTTCTTTACAAATACAACAACCCTCTTCAAGAAGCTCAAATTCTTGAAGAAACCAAGAAGAGAAGAAAGGAAGAAGATAAGAACTAACAATGCTCTCTATCTAATCTAGACTTCTCTCTCTTTACAACCAGCCTCACTACAATGAGTCCCTCTTGTGTTTGATCTTTACACTCTCACACAATTCTCTCTTGTATTACAACTGATCTCAAAGTATGTCAAAAACTTGTGTTGTTCTATATTTTTCTTTGAAAATGAGGCTAGGTGACCTCTTTTATAGCCACCCATTTCTTGGTCATTCTTGAGATTCAATCCTCACCCCTTGATCATGATTACCACTTAATCATGGTCCTCCGTCACTCCTAAGTGGTGCTGTGCATTTTAACCTTGCACCCATGTACCTGAGAGAGGGTCAAAATAGGCTGTCCATGTGTGATTTACTTTGCCTCATGGTGCGGTGCGGTGCTGGACAGAGTCCCTTTGCACACTCTTTGGGCGATGCGGTGCTGGTGCACATCAAGCAGCACACCTTCTGGATGGTGCGGTGCTGACATATAGGTGGTGTGGTGCTGGTGCATTTCTGGAGCCTTCATTCTATGCAGTGCGCCGCTAGTGAAGGGGCGATGCGGCGCACACTGATGCTGTCCCTTCACCCAGCTGTGCGCACACTCCTTTAGCTTGTGTGTAAAAGTGCGCACAGTTGTGCACCTACCCTTACCTTGCTCCAAATTAATGCACACATATGTGTGCAAACCTTTAACTTGTTGAAATTTAATTCTCCAACCTTGGTTTAGACTATAACCATCTTTGAACCATGTTTGGACGTGTTTAAACCTTAACCATGTTTAAACCTTAGACAAATACCAACAATCTCTACCTTTGTCTAAGCGTTTAAACCTGAACCATTGTATAGAGAACTTCAGGATCCAAACTCATCTTAAGTCATCAATCAACCAACTCCATTCCTAAGAAGTCCAGGGCAATGATTGGACCTTCTTAGAGGTAGAACCTTGGTGCCTAAATCTGCAGGACTTTCCTTCGTGGTCTTCTTGTCAGCATGAATGCATCCTTTCGTACCATTTTTCGGAATGTAATGATACCGAACATCCATATGCTTCATCCCCTCATGGAACACTAGATTCCTGAACAAGTGCTACACACTTTGGCTATCTAAAGATACCACCACCTGCTCTTTTGGGACCTCCCACTCGTCCAATAACCCTTTGCACTCCATAGCCACCTTTATGGCTTCCAGAGCCGCTATGCATTCTGCCTCGGTTGTTATGAGTGCTACCACTCGCTGCCACTGAGCCTTTAAATACCTCAGCAACCACTTCATCCCAAGCCAATGCTTTTTTCTAGGATTACTCACAAATCTACTGAGAACACCCATTGCCCAAGAAACCCTTAACCAGTTTCTCTCCTTTTCTTGGATTCTACACATCCCAAAGATCTTTTGTGTAAGGCTAAGATCCTTCCTCTCGAACTCCTTACTGAGTTGAGATGTAAACCTTTCCATCCTCTTCCTGCTGTTCCAAACCAACGGTACATCAACGACATAGATGAGGATACTCACTATCTTCTCCACCTTGTGTCCAGGTGAGAAAGTTTCTGTGAAATTTATGTCTTCTCTTCTTGTGAACCCATTCGCCACCAGCTTAGCCTTGTTCTGGACTTCATCTCATGGAGGGTACCCTTCTTTGACCTTGTAAGTCCACTTATAATCAACTTTCTTATTTTTCGGAATGTGCACCAATTCCTAGAAGTTGTTCATCCTCAAAGAATCCATTTCTTCCTCCATAGCCAACTGCCACTTTGACGAATCCTTACACTCCATGGTATCCATGTAAGTCTCTTGTTCACTCATTTCTCCTTCTGTCCAAGGAGCTATTATATTCGCAACATCCGTAAACCCATATCTTGAAGGTGGTCCGACCAGCCTTCCTTCCTGGTCTCTTGTGAGCTGGTAGTCATTCCGACTTGCTGCATCAACCTCTTCTTGTTCAGCCTCTTTCTGAGTTTCTTGAGCATGGCCTTCATCAATGGGCTGTACTTGGTCCAAACCCTCTTGCCTCCTTTACTCTACCTAAACCGAGTTCTCCTTGATGTGATGCTCCACAACTTCTGGACTGGTTTGCTCACTAGCCCCTATAGGGTTAGTTTTCTCCAAATAGGGAAATAATAATTCATTAAAAATAATATCCCTACTTATAATCAGTTTCATGCCCTTCTTTTCTAAAGACCATAACCTATATCCCTTAACCCCATCACCATATCCTAGAAATACACATTTTCTAGATCTAGGGCTAAGTTTATCCTCTTTTTGATGTGCATATGCAGCACACCCAAAAGTCCTAAGGTTGTTTAATTCAGGGGGTTTTCATTCCACATCTCTATGGGAGTCTTGAGCTCTAAAGCTCTAGAGGGTGATCTATTTACCAAGTATGCAGCTGTAGCCACAACTTCTCCCCAAAAATATTTTGGTAAACTTGATCCTATTAACATGCACCTAACCTTTTCCATAAGGGTCTTATTCATCCACTCAGCAACTCCACTTTGCTGAGGGGTTTCCACAACCGTCCTATGTCTTAGAATGCCATTTAATCTACAGAATTAATCAAGTTCTTGGCTAAAAATTTCTAAGCCATTATCGGTTCTTATCCCCTTAACTACTCTACTCATTTGAGTCTCTACCAGCCCTTTCCACAGCACTAATTTATTCAAAGCATCTGATTTATTTTTAACCAAATAAACCCAAACCTTTCTTGAATAATTATCAATTAAAGACAGAAAGTAAATGTTACCTCCCTGTGTTGGTGTCCTTGTAGGTCCCCAAAGGTCCGCATGAATGTAGTCAAGAATGCCCTTAGACTTGTGCACTCCGGTGTTGAAGCTGACCCGGTATTGCTTCTCAAGAACACAACACTCGCAGAAATCAAGTTCCTTTGCTTTGTCTCTGCCAAGTAGGCCATCCTTGCTGAGAACTTACAGGCCCTCTTCGCTCATATGTCCCAAGTGAGTGTGCCAAAGGGCTGCCTTATCCATCTCAGCCATCAAGCTTGGTGCTTGATCCTTGATTTCTATGTCTCCGATTGTCTCATAGAGTCCATCGTTTCTTGCTGCCTTGAAAACTACCAAAGATCCCTTGGCCACCTTGATCTTTCCTTCCTCTACTTTGCATGTATACCCCATGGAATCTAGCTACCCCAATGAGATCAAATTTCTCTTCAAATCTAGAAGACACCTCACATTTTCCAACAGCCTTGTCATTCCATCAAACATCCTCACCTGGATGTCTCACGTGCCCCTCACTTGGTAAGAAATATCATTTCCCAAGAAAACCTTTTCATCATTGGTTTCCTTAAAATTCTTGAACCAACTCCGGTGAGGGCACATGTGATGAGTGCACCCGGCATCCAAGATCCATTTCCTGCTGCCTTCTTGCCCCTTGCTCACACCCGAGCACACAACAAGAACATCATCATCTTGCTGTTATGTTTTGGCAACCGAAGCCTCTCCATTCTTGGTATGGCTTCTTCCTCTATCCCTTATCATCTTCTTGCAATCTTTCTTGACATGACCCTCCTTATGGCAGTAGTAGCAACTCTTCCCTCCAAATCTCAGTTTGGAGTGCATTCTCCCATAGCTTTCTCTTCTACCTCTGTCCTGTTAGTAGCCATGCATGCTGCTATGCACTCTCCCATGGCTCTCTCCTCTACCTCTGTCCCGGTAAGATTGCATGATTAGTCTAAAACATCTAGAGAAGTTTTATATGTGATTGTTTTGCGAATACTTTTGCTCTCGACAAGCTCTTGAACTTATTTGATAATCACTTGAAGCAAATTCCCAGAATGCACATTACCTAGGAAATGATATAGGCCATTTTTGGACCGTTTGAGCCTTTCAAAATTACCCTTGCTATATTTATCGCTAGTCACCTATTTGAGCCTTTTCTTGAAAAAGAATTTGAGCCTTCTTTCTTTCGAGAACTCATTTACATACCTTTATGAACTAAAAAAAAAACAATTTTATCCTTACCTTTCTTTTAAAAGAACTTGATTATACACATTTGTTGAGAAGCACTTAAGAGGAGTAAGGATGGAAATATATATATATATATATATATATATATATATATATATATATATATATATTACTACCATAACCCAAGTACATTAAAGGAGATAAGTTGGGGGTTGTGGAAAAGAAAAAAAAATGAAAAAGAAGGTGAATAATCTTAAGCCAAAATAAAAAGCTTCTGAGTTAGAAGTGAATTATGGCAAAGAAAGAAGAAAAGAAAAACAAAAGTGGTGATTTATTGAGAAAATGCTCGAAAAATGGTTGAAAGAGTTGGGTGTTGAAGTAAGTTTATCCAGTAATTAAAGTGGTTGTGTTTAAAACTAAAAGATTAAGTTCTTTTACTTGTTGAATCCTTCCCTTCTTTCTTAATCTTTACCTTAGCCTAACGTTACAAGCTTATTAAAGACCTATTGATCCAATGTAGTGTGATCTTTCTACAATAGTGGAGAGTGATTTGAAAAATGAGCCTATGGAGCTTGTTTTTATGATTGATGTCGCGCAAATTAATGTATTTTTTAGAGGCCAAGACTTGTATTCATGAATGTTGTGCATAAAATCATCCGGTGTTCGGATTAATGGATTGTGGTAAGATGGATGTTAAGAGTCGATAACAATTTTAAGATTGATGTTTGGATTAATTTTGGACTTGGGTGATATTTAATGATTCTATGTGCTGTGTGTTATTTGCAATTTTTGAGATGAAAAATGAATTACTCTTGGTTTAACGCTAACATTGCTCTACTTTGTTTTGATCCCTACCATAGAATTCATTTCATATTGTCTTGTTTTCGCTAGAATTGCTAGGGACTAGCAATAAGCTAGTTAGGGGTTATGATGAGAGTCATAAAATGCATATTAACAGTACTTATTTGTTAGCATTTTAGGATTAATCTAGGTTTAAATTGCACTTTTATACCTTAACAACTCTAAAGTGATATTCTTGGATTGTTGATCTATTTCGATGCATTTTCAGATACTTTGAGTCCAAAAGAGGTGGAAAGCCATCATAAGCTTAAAGTACGATGCTTCGATGCACATCAGATTGAAGGCATGGATGCGGAAGGACAAAATGAAGAGAAACCAAGTCTTTAGTGTGTGCGCTACGGCCTGAAAAGTCTAAGCCTCGACCTCCATAACCATGCCCAAAGCCTTGCAAAATCTGGAAGAAGACCACCAGTGTGGACCGCAGCCTGGACTAGGCTGAGCAGCGGCCTGGCAAGCTGAGCCACGGCCTACCGAATCATGAAGAAAACCGCAAAAGGCTGAGCCGCGGAGCGAGCTCGATGCTTTGTTTCCGAGTCACGACTTAATTAGGGTTTTAATGATAGTTTAAACCCAAAAAATCCCTTTGACCTTTTATATTATAAATAGATCACTTAGAGTTTGATAATAAAGGGAGGTATTAAGGTTGAAAAACTCAAGAAAGCTGCCACATTCTCTCCCATTAAAGTGTTCAAGAATGAACCCCATGGCCAACTAATCTCCAAGCAAGGCGAAGGGATGAATCCCTAGGTGTAGTTGTTTTTATTTTCCATTATTGATTCAGTTGTAGTTTGGATTTATTGTCAAAACATTGTTATGATTTACTCTTTGATTTAATTAGAAGATTTTCTCTTAATCCGGTGATTGTATCTTCCTCCTCGGTATAAGTCTAGTCATGCTCTTCTTATGTCAAGATTATTAGATGTGATTGAGTCCGGTAGATTTATCTTTTAGGTTTGTCCATTACTGCGATATTGTTGTTTCTTGATAAATCTATAGGATAGGTTATGTGTTCTTACATCGAAAGTAAAGAGTAATTCATATCAATTACATTAAGGTTTACATGTGATTTGATTGAATATTTACTGATTGCTTGTTTGGGATGTGAAACTAGTAATTGAGATAAAAACAATTGAATCAAGATTGGAATAAAGCAACGAACCTAGGGAGGATTCTCGAACCCATGTTGTTTCTCTATTATATTCTTCAATCTATTTACACAATTTTCTCATATTACTTCATTATCAAAACTTAGATGTTCTCACTTGATCTTTATCGTTCGTATTAAGGTTTACACTTTTCCTTTGCAGTTCGCTTTTCCTCGTGGGATCGACACCTCAGCTATACACAATAATCGCGTATTAGTCCATTACTGCGATATTGTTATTGAAATATATTTTCGTTTCTTGATAAATCTATAAGATAGGTCATGTGTGCTTGAATCGAAATCAATGAGTGATTTGTAGCAATTACATTAAAGTGTTAATGTGCTGTGATTGAATATTTATCGATTGCTTGTTTGGGATGTGAAACTAGAAATCGAGATAAAAACAATTAAATCAAGATTGGAATAAGGCAACGAACTTAGAAGGGATTCTCGGAACCTTGTTACTTCTCTATTGAATTCTTCATTATATTTACACAACTTTCTCACATTATTTCATTATCAAAACTCAGATTTTCTCATTTGGATTTTATCATTTCGTATTAAAGTTTACACTTTCCCTTGTAGTTCGCTTTTCCTCGTGGGATCGATACCTTAGCTATACATAATAACTACGTGTTAGTTTGAGCGTAATCAAATTTTGGCACCGTTGCCAAGGAAACCTGCTTAAAGTACGAGGAAGATTGTCAACGTTGAGACAAAACGGTAATATTGTTCTTTGTTCTTTGTTTTAATTTTCTATTTTCTTTTGTTTTTTGTTTTATTTGTTTCCCTCTAATCCCTTTGGTGTGTGCATAGACTGAGAGATTCGCGAGGTAGATTCATTAAAAGACCCGAATTAGAGTTACTCTCTCCTTCCACGTCTGTTTGTTAAACCTCACCTAGATCAAACCATAGTGCACACCCAAGTGAGAATTAAGAGGATTTTGTTAACATGGCCGAAAATCACAATGAAAATGTTGCTAAGACACTTAAAGACTACTTGCACCCTAGCCGAACAGCCACACCATCCTGTATCATGTTCCCCCCTAATATTCAACAACCTTAGTTTAAGCCGGGCATGATCCAGTTGCTACCAACCTTCCATGGGTTTGAGAATGAAAACCCCTATATCTATATTAGGGAATTTGAGGAAGTAGTAGCAACTTTTCAAAATAGAGCTGATATGGTAGACACCGTCAAACTTCAGTTTTTCCCTTTTTCACTTAAGCAAAAGGCCAAGGTTTGGTTGTACTCGTTAAGGCCTAAGTCTATAGGTAGTTGGGATGAGACGACCTGAGCCTTCTTCCAAAAACACTTCCCAACCCATAAGACCAATAACCTCAAGAGACAAATCTCAAACTTTGCACAAAAGGAGAGTGAAACCTTATATCAAGTTTGGGAACAATTCAAAGACCTTCTGAATTCTTTTCCACACCATGGGTATGAGAGCTAGCGGGTTGTTAGCTATTTCTATGATAGACTTCTAAGTAGGGAGAGGCAGTTAATAGAAATGATGTGTAATGGGGATTTTCTTCAAAAAGATCCCGACCAAGCCATAGATTTCCTAGATGACTTATCAGAAAAAGCCCACACTTGGACAAGACCAAATTTCATGGAAAGTACTAGGAGAAATCAACCCACTGGGATTTATCAACTTAAGGAAGAGGATAGCCTTAAAGCCCATTTAGAGGCCCTAACTAAGGAAATTGAAGCCTTAAAAACTAAGATGCTAGAACCCCTGAACCGGTTGCTAGGGTAGAGTCCCATGAACCTTGTTTTATGTGTAATGGGGTAGATCATGTACCTAAGGATTGTCCAGCCTATTTTGAGATGAAGGGAGAGGGTAATACTTTAGGTATACCCTTTAGGAAACCAGACTCACCGTACTCTAACACCTACAATCCCGGTTGGAAGAATCACCATAATTTTAGTTGGAGATCCGATATACAACCTCATCCCCACTCTAGTACCCAATGGAAACCGAAAGCAACCTCATCTAATGCACCACAATAATCTTTACCTTTGGAAGATATGTTTAAGTCATTTTTGCAGGTACATGCTAAGAGTGTGGAAGAGCATGGCAAAATAAATCAACGGTTACTAGAGAGCAACAAGCAATCAAAGAGGAACAAAAGGTGATAAAGAGTCAATTCACCAAGTTGACTAGTTTCTTGACGATTCAAGAGCAAGGTCATTTTCCTTCGCAGCCACAACCTAATCTAAGGGGACAACATATGGCACAAACCTCCGATCTTGATAATCAAAATATTAAAGAGGTTAATGCCATAATCACCCGCAACGATAAAAAAATTAATGGACTAACTCTGCCATCAAACTTAATTCCTAACATCATGAGCAACAAGGATGCAGTCCCTAAGGAACAAGATGCCTATAATAATTCTTTACCTGTGCCTTTCCCTCAAGCACTCCTTAAACCTAAAGAGAGAAAATTAGCATTAAAAGGTGAGATTCTTGAACAACTTCAGCATGTTAAAATTAATCTCCCTCTTCTTCATGTTATAAAACAGGCTCCCAACTATGCTAAAGTCATCAAGGATCTATGCACACTCAAGAGGAGGCACAATGTGAAGAAGACGACATTCTTAATGAAGCAAGCAAATATAGTAATTGATAGCAAAACACCGCCCAAATATAAAGATCTGGGCTGTCCAACGGTGGCTTGCCAAATTGGAAACAAATCTTGTGGCCAAACATTGCTAGATTTGGGAGCTAGTGTGAACCTCATGCCATACTCCATTTACCTGCAACTCGGTCTAGGTGAGATCAAACCGACCTCCGTGGCACTTCAACTAGCGGACTGATTGGTAAGAAAACCAAGAGGTATTGTGGAAGATGTTTTATTGCAAATTGACAACTTCTATTATCCTGTTGACTTTTTGGTTTTTGATACCGTTTCTACTGTGAATACGGAGTCAAAAATTCCTTTGATACTTGGAAGACCATTCCTTGCCACCGCCAATGCCCTCATTAATTATAGGAATGGCCTAATGACATTATCATTTGGAAATATAACCCTAGAGGTGAATGCTTTTCGAGTGTCAAGATAGCCACATGAAGAGGATGAGTGTTTTGACACCTACATGATCGATAAGCTTATTTTGGAGGATGAACACATTAAAGATAATTCTAACTCTTTAGAATTCCCTCCTAATAATTTTGACTTCGATGATTTTCAATTTATCCCTATGTCGTTAATTTTGTTGATATTTTTGATAAGTCACAGGGATTTATGAAGAAATTATGGCAACCAAGCTTTGAGGAGTTGCCTGAGAGAAGTGCAAAACAAATTCCTTCAAGTTAGAGCATTGTTGATATAAAAGGTGCTAGTCCCCGAGTCTGTTCTCATAAAAGTAATTGGGAGGAAGGAACTGGCCTTTGTATAGACCCTCGGCGTAGGCTTAATCCCACTATGGAAGAAGTAGTGAAGAATGATGTATTGAAACTATTAGACACAGGAATCACATATCCCATTGCTGATAGTAAATGGGCAACACCAAGAACACTTGAGCCACATGTGGTGGACTTTAAGTATCCTCTACCAAAAGATTAGCACTGAGGCCACTGATTATGGAGCCTCATCTTCAGCACGACAATGAGGCTAGCAGTGAGAGTTGTGCACCGTCTGGCTGAAGATGTAAAACTTAGTGCTCATGGGAGACACCCCACAACATATCCTTTTATTTCTATTGCTTTTCATATTTCTTTTTCTTGTTTATTATTAGTATTTTGTTGTTTTCCAGTATTGCCTTCGTATTTCTTTTTCAGGGACAAATATGCGCATCAGTTCAAATGGTTGTGCACAATTTTCGGCTCCTCGCACCTTTGGTTACAAAGGGTGTTTCCTTAACTTTTTCTTCCACATTGACGACAATGTTTATCTTAAGTTGGGGGTGGAGGAAATGCATTTTTATTCCATAACATTGAATTGTTGGGTGTCACCTTCCTTTTTCTTTTTCGTTTTAATTCGTTTGTTTTGTTTTAATACATTTGTTTGTTCTTAGCATGCTTTGTGTTAGCCTTGGAGTTAATTCACATGTCAATGATATAAGCTTAATTGAGATAGCATATAGCATTTAGAAGAAGTTAAATCTTGCTTCGGTTTGAGAATAATTTAAGTGTCAATCTTCATTTAGTTTGAGACTCTGGTTTGTAGTAAGATTGCATGATTAGTCTAAAACATTTAGAGAAGTTTTATGTGCGATTATTTTGTGAATACTTTTGCGGTCTCGACAAGCTCTAGAACTTATTTGATAATCACTTGAGGCGAAATCCTAGAATGCACACTACTTAGGATATGATGTAAGCCATTTTTGGACCGTTTGAGCTTTTCGACTAACCCTTGCTATATTTATCGCTAGTCACCTATTTGAGCCTTTTTCTTGAAAAAATATTTTGAGCTTTGTTTCTTTCGATAACCCATTTACTTACCTTTATGAGCCTAAAAATATTTTATCCTTACCTTCTTTTTAAGAGAACTTAGTTTATACACATTTGTTGAGAAGCACTTAAGAGGAGTATGGAGGGAAATATGGAAAAAAAAATATTACTACCATAATCCAAGTACATTAAAGGAGATAAGTTGGGGGTTGTGGAAAAGAGAAAAAAAAAATGAAAATGGAGGTGAATGGTTATGTGCCAAAATAAAAAAAGAAGTGAATTATGTGAAAGAAAGAAGAAAAAAAATGGTGATTTATTGAGAGAAATGCTCGAAAAATGGTTGAATGAGTTTGGTTGTTGAAGTAAGGTTATCTAGTGCTTAAAGTGGTTGTGTTTAAATTAAGAGACTGAGTTTTTTTGCTTGTTTAATCCTTCCCATTCTTTCTTGACCTTTATCTTAGCCTAACATTACAAGCCTATTAAAGACCTATTGATCCAATATAGTGTGATCTTTCTACATTAGTGGAGAGTGATTTGAAAAATGAGCCTATAGAGTTTGATTTGTGATTGATGTCATGCAATTTAATACGTTTTTAGAGGCCAAGACTTGTATTCATGAATGTTGTGCATAAAATCATCCGGGTGTTTGGATTAATGGATTGTGGTAAGATGGATGTTAAGAGTCAATAACAATTTTGAGGTTGATGTTTGGATTACTTTTGGACTTGGGTGATATTTAACGATTCTATTTGTTGTGTGTTATTTGCGATTTTTGAGATAGAAATTTGAATTACTTTTGGATTAATGCTAACATTGCCTTACTTTGTTTTGATTTATACTATAGAATTCATTTCATATTGTCTTGTTTTCCGCTTGAATTGCTAGGGACTAGCAATAAGCTAGTTGGGGGTTATGATAAAAGTCATAAAGTGCATCTTAATAGTACTTATTTGTTAGTATTTTAGGGTTGCTCTAGGGTTGAATTACACATTTATACTTTAACAATTCTAAAGTATCATTCTTGGATCATTGATCCATTTCGGTGCATTTTCAGGTACTTTGAGTCTAAAAGAGATGGAAAAACTATCGTTGCTTAAAGCACGAATATTCCATGCGTATCGGAGTGAAGGCATGGTTTCGGAAAGACAAAATGAAGAGAAACCAAGTCTTTAGTGTTCCATGCTGCGGCTCAGAACCTCAAGCCTCACCCTCTAGAACCATGTCTAAAAGAACCAAGAAGACCATCAGTGTGCGCCGCAGCCTGGCAGTTTGAGCTGTGGCCTAGAAGATCTTAGTCACGGCCTCCAGAAAGTAAAGAAAAGCATCCAAAAGCTTAAGTCGTGGCCTGGATTAGTGTACGCCGCGGCGCAAGCGTGACGCCTTGTTTCCTAATTAGGGTTTTAATGATAGTTTAGACCCAAAAACACCCTTGGATCTTTTGTATTATAAATAGATCACTTAGGGTTTGATAAAGGGGAGGCTGAAAAATTCAAGAAAGCTGCTACATTCTTCTCCATTACGGTGTTCAAGCATGAGCCCCATGGCCAACTAATCTCCAAGCAAGGTGAAGGGATGAATCCCTAGGTGTAGTTGTTCTTATTTCCATTCTTGGTTCAGTTGTAAGGATTTATTGTTAGCATTGTTATGATTTACTCTTTGATTAAACAAGAAGAATCTAGGTTCATGTGACAGCTGCAATTTATGTACTTCTTCTCTAATAATTTCTCTTAATCCGATGATTGCATCATTCTCCTCCATATAAGTCTAGTCAAGCTCTTCTTATGTCAAGTTGTTTGGATGTGATTGATTCTGGTAGATTTATCTTTTAGGTTTGTCCATTACTGCGATATTATTATTGAAATATATTGTCGTTTCTTGATAAATATATAAGATAGGTCATGTGTGCTTGAATCGAAATCAATGAGTGATTTGTAGCAATTACATTAGAGTGTTAATCTGCTGTGATTGAATATTTATCGATTGCTTGTTTGGGATGTGAAACTAGAAATCGAGATAAAAACAAATAAATTGAGATTAGAATAAGGCAACGAACTTAGAAGGGATTCCTAGAACCTTTTTATTTCTCTATTGAATTCTTCATTATATTTACACAACTTTCTCAAATTATTTCATTATCAAAACTCAGATTTTCTCATTTGGATTTTATCGTTTTGTATTGAGGTTTATACTTTCCCTTGTAGTTCGCTTTTCCTCGTGGGATCGACACCGCATCTATACACAATAATCGCGTGTTAGTTTGAGCGTGATCAGGCCTCCAGCAAGGTTGAGAAAAGGTGTGTTTTCAAGTCCTCTTCAGGCCGCGACTTGCCCTGTTCTAGGCTGCAGTTTTAAGGCACACCTGATGCTTTGGTTTCAGCCTTTTGAGAGGTGCATGGATGCATGAACAAAATGCACATGATCATTAAGGATTGATGAAGGGCTATAATTGAATGGTCCTCAAGATTTAAGGGTGGACATTGACTTCAAAGATTGGCTCAAGAAGTGGTGCACTATATAAAGAGTCACCTAACTTCAATCTCAACACAATTGTGAGACAAGACATACAAGTGAATTCAAGTGCAAGTGTGAGAGTGCAAAGAAATAAAACACAGGAGAGGCACTAGAATAGATCTCAAAAGAGAGGCTGGTTGTAAAGAGAGAGTAGCATAGATTGGGTAGAGGGCCTTGTAATAGTTCTTATCACTTTCTTTCTTCTCTTCTTTGGTTATTCAAGAACTTGAGTTTCTTGGAGAGGGTTGTTGTATTTGTAAAGAACCATTGATTTAGTACAGAGAGTTCAGAGGAACTCACGGGGATGTAGGCTATTGCCGAACCTCGATAACAATTGTTGTGTCCTTTCCTTTCTTTGATTTCTGTTTCTGTTTCCGATTCATCTTTACAAGTCATTCAAGACTTGGGTATTTGGAAGATCACCACCTGGGCATCTCCAAGGTGATTTCCAACACTTTCCAAAAAATCATAACTTTATTACCAGGTATACAATCAAATATCAAAATGGTTTGCCCACATCTGATTCGCAATAAGCTCATGAAATGCAGCCATAGCTACAGCACACACATTAGACAAATCAAGGTATCACTTACTGCATTGGAAAAATCACATAATGAAAACCTTTACAAATAATAATATAATAATCATCATTAAGCTGTAATTAAGTAGGCAAGAAAACATCATAGGGTTAAACACCAGCAAATAGATAAAATAAAAGTGAAGGAAGAACCATATTTTATCAAGCATTGTAATAGACAACACAACTAAGTTAAAAACTTGTCATAAATAGAACAATGTAATTGCAACACAAATAGGTCTTAATCCGAATATTTTTCTAGGGAACGTTGAATGGCTTGTTTGTAAGTTAGTCATTATTAAATCATCATAACTTAAAGAGAAAACAAAACCTTATATAAAGCCAACACCATATTCAAAACTCACTTTTAAATCCTCACATTTCCATCTTCACTCCCTTTTCAAATGGTGAGATCTAATTCAAAAATATGCTTGAAACAATGTGCTTCTATAGGCAAACTGTGTTCAGGTGACCTCGCTCACTAAAAAAAGGAAATAGCTAGTTTAAGGTAATGTGACTAAACCTGGTGTTACACCACTATTATTTTCCGCACATGTTTATTTTTTCCACAAGAGAGAAACAATTCTTGACTTAACCAAAAATAAAAATTTTCTATAAGAAACAACTTTTGATTCAGAGAAAGCCAACTAAGCAAAGTAACTAGACAACCAAAGCTCACAACCAAGCAAAAGGAAATAAATTGTAACTTCAATTTTCCAATTAAAGTTAACATACTAACACTCCCAAACGATAATAAATGTGAAAAAATACTACAAATTGATACATAAGAAAAACTTCTAGATATAAAAGCATAAAAAAAGACAACTCAATCCAGGGAAGGACAAAATGAAGTGCACGCCTAAGAAATGATTTTTATCATAATTCAGAAAAATTAACCTGAACTTACAATCATGTTCCAATGCTCAATTATTTTATCAATTTTTTGAATTAGAAATGTCAACATGCTCCATCTAGCTCCTAAGAAACAATAGTGAAATGAAAGACAAAAGGAAAATTAATTTCGTCTATTTCATTATTTTTCTTTCTAAGAAATTGAAAAATTCAATTAATAGTGAAGCCTTGTACAGTTACATGACATAATAAAGACGAATTCACCATAAGCCTAGAAAATGAAGTGGATTTACCTTGTTCGGGTATGGGTTTCGCTTGGAGCTCTATCACTTACGTGAGTTATAAGGAAGAGGAAGAGATACCCAGTTTAGAGAAAGAACGAAAAAGAAAGAAAAAGAAAGAAAATAAGGAGGGAGAAGGACTAAAGGAGTTGTAGAGAGAGGGGGCAAGATGGTGAGAAAACAATTTTGGAGAAGAAGAAACATTATTGTGTGTGAGAGAAAAGAATAGAAAAGAGAAAAGAATTTTTCTAGGTATTTTTAGAAAATTAGTCCTGAAAAAGCCAAATTAGGGTTTTCAAAAAACTATTTTTAAAAAGAGTTCTTTTTTAAAAGAGTTTTAGAAAATTACTTCTAAAAATGGGCCTCCAAAACTGTTTTTGGGTTTTTGAAAACTGAAAAATATTTTGAAAATAGCTTCCAAACATGCCCTAAGTTTTCGGAGAGATTTTTGTCGGAATCAGGTGACCTAGTCCACTTGGTTAGGAGGCCAGTCAAATAGATAAGGTTTTTGTGATGTTTTTAAAGAACCCAGTCGACTGGGTCATAGTACCAGTCGACTGGGTGAAGTGGAAGAATCTTCTGGACGTTTTTCTAGTCGACTGGAGCATGCTGATCTTTGAAAAAATGAATTTTCTCTTTAGTATTTGAGTGTGAAACCTTTCCAAAGTGATTTTAATGTTTATACACATTTGAAATATGATTAAAACACCTTTAAAAGTGTTAGTATTCATAAAATTAAATTATTTTTGAGGTTTAAAGTAAATGATTTGAAAAGGAACTTAAAGCCATGTTTTCTTTGATTTTTTGTTTTGTGCGAAATACACTCTTGATATTTAAAGTGTGTAAAAACCTTGGGGTTCCTACTATTTTGTAATTGAATGATATTAATGGGGGTTCGATGTTGTTTCACTCCTACGTGCAAGTGGTGGTTATTGTTAAAAATCAATAGAGTAGTTGTGGAGCTCGTACGAGGTGAGTATACCTTACTTTTAGTAAGTGCATTTGACTGGAAAAATAAAAATACAGATATAAGAAGCATGATAGAGGATAAAAATCATAAATAAATATTAATCTGTTCTAAATTATATAAAAAGGTATGAAGATGTGACGATATATATAGTGTGAGTTTAAAAATGATTTAATGTGGTTGTGCTTAAGAGATTGTGATGTGTGTGATTGTATTGAAGCTGATTGCTTGAATTTCTATTGAGTTGTGATGTGATCGATTGATGGATGTTAATTACATATTCATTTCTTCATGAATACATTTCCCTCTATCTATATATATAGTTAGCACATTATTGCGCGGGGGGAGGGGAGGTGATAAGTGAGGCTAGTAGGTCCCTTCCCATAAGGGGTCTAAGGGTACCGAATGTTATTGAATGTATATGACACCTGAAATGGAATCCGTTGTGATTATGATATAATGATTAGACGTACTGATAGGAGCTTAAATATTCATATTTAAGCCCCTTAATTTACATTTGTTAAGCCCTAATTTATGTTATTTTAGTCCATTTTACTTCATTTATGGGTTTTACATGGTTTTTATAGGTCTATGAAGAAAATGAAGCATTTTGGAAGCTTTTGGAGCTTAAAAGGAAGAAAACTGGAAAACCTGGAGCAGATACTGTCTAGAATGCGATCGAGCGCACTAAGAAGGGCGATCGAGC
The DNA here is from genome assembly GCA_023935145.1 of Bretschneidera sinensis. Taxonomy (NCBI): domain Eukaryota; kingdom Viridiplantae; phylum Streptophyta; class Magnoliopsida; order Brassicales; family Akaniaceae; genus Bretschneidera; species Bretschneidera sinensis. The sequence continues at coordinate 104,886,182 of CM043700.1, read as the reverse complement.
GCACACATACAATAGTGAACAGTAAAACGGCAGCACCTATTTTGGAAATTAGGGTTAGGGCTCTACTTTGGAAATTAGGATTGGGGCCCTATTTTGGAAATTAGGGTTTCCAAGTGTCCTTAGAACTCTATAAATAGACTTGTAAAATACAGAAAATATATCTCCCTTTTTAGGAGCTTATCTTCTTTTTAGTTTTAGTTTTAGGTCGGGAGGCCGGAGGCCAGAAGGGATTCTACAAAGAATTGACGACTCTTTAATGGAGCTCTCTCGGGTTTCTTCTTTTATTTTATTTTATTATGTGTAACAAAACTTTTAGTAAGGCTCGATTGAAGCCCTAATTATGTTTATTTAATATTTCAATATTGGCGCCCTTGCAATGGTTATATGATGATGTTTAACTTGATTAATACCTGTGTTTATTTAAATTCCTTATATGTGTTTGTATGATCAACTTATGCATCTGGTAGGATTAGTTAGTTGAATCAATTTAGATGACCGAGTCCTGGGTTCAACATTAGTAACAAGAGATATCCACACCGGATTCTCAGGTTAATAAACATTGGAAACCGGGAGCAGACCAAGCCCCTAGGGCCCATGTGGTTATTGATCTCCACAGCCCTTATGCTCTCTTAAGGAACAACTCTGTATACACCTATGTTGAATCTCCTAAGAGAGAAAAGAGTTAGAGTATACACCATGCCTAACTCGTTGCATAGGGAGATCAATAGCCTAAGGTGTGGACCAAGCCCTTAGGTTGGCAAGCATTAAATATTCAGAGTATAACAAGAACATTGACATATTGTTTTATTATTTTAAAGCATAATTAGTGGTGGATATCAAAGCCCTGCACTTTTCTCATTATCTTGTTTCTTGTATCTTGTTTTATCCTTATCAATCCAAACTCATATTTTCTTTATCTTGTTTTATATTGTGAAAGTAATTCTAAAACGAAATTCATACTTAAGCCCCTTAATTTACATTTGTTAAGCCCTAGTTTATGTTATTTTAGTCCATTTTACTTCATTTCTGTGTTTTACATGGTTTTTATAGGTCTATGACGAAAAGGAAGCATTTTGGAAGCTTTTGGAGCTTAAAAGGAAGAAAAGTGGAAAACCTGGAGCAGATACTGTTCGGAATGCGATCGAGCGCACCAAGAAGGACGATCGAGCGCAACCTTGCGATCGAGCTCACTCTACTTGCGATTGAGCGCACACGTACGGCAGTGAACAGTAAAACAGCAGCACCAATTTTGGAAATTAAGGTTAGGGCTCTATTTTGGAAATTAATATTGGGGCCCTATTTTGGAAATTAGGGTTTCAAAGTGTACTTAGAACCCTATAAATAGACTTGCAAAACACAGAAAACATATCTCCCTTTTCAGGAGCTTATCGCCTTTTTAGTTTTAGTTTTAGGTCGGGAGGCTGGAGGCTAGCAGCCAGAGGGGATTCAACGAAGAATTGATGACTCTTCAATGGAGCTCTCTCGGGTTTCTTCTTTCCTTTATTTTATTATGTGTAACTAAACTTTTAGTAAGGCTTGATTGAAGCCCTAATTATGTTTACTTAATATTTCAATATTGGCGCCCTTGCAATGGTTATATGATGATGTTTAACTTGATTAATACCTGTGTTTATTTAAATTCCTCATATGTGTTTGTATGATTAACTTATGCATGTGGTATGGATTAGTTAGTTGAATCAATTTGGATGATCGAGTCCTGGGTTCAACAATAGTACCAAGAGATATCTTCATCGGATTCTCGGGTTAATCAACACGGGAAACCAGGAGCAGACCAAGCCCCTAGGCCCCATGTGGTTGTCGATCTCCATAGCCCTTATGCACTCTTAAGGAACAACTCAGTATACACCCATGCTGAATCCATTAAGAGAGAAAAGAGTTAGAGTATACACCATGTCTAACTCGTTGCATAGGGAGATCAATAGCCTAAGGTGTGGACTAAGCCCTTAGGTTGGCAAGCATTAAATATTCAGAGTATAACTAGAGCATTGGCATATTGTTTTATTATGTTAAAGCATAATTAGTGGTGGATATCAAAGCCCTGCACTTTTATCATTATCTTATTTCTTGTTTCTTGTTTTATCCTTATCAATCCAAACTCATATTTTCTTTATCTTTTTTTATATTGTGAAAGTAACTAAAGCGAAATTCATATTTAAGACCCTTAATTTACATTTGTTAAGCCCTAGTTTAAGTTATTTTAGTCCATTTTACATCATTTATGTGTTTTACATGGTTTTTATAGGTCTATAAAGAAAAGGAAGCATTTTGGAGCTTAAAAGGACGAAAACTGGAAAACCTGGAGCATATACTGTCTGGAATGCAATCGAGCGCACCAAGAAGGACGATCGATCGCAATCTTGTGATCGAGCGCACACATATGGCAGTGAACAGTAAAATAGCAGCACCTATTTTGGAAATTAGGGTTAGGGCTCTATTTTGGAAATTAGGATTGGGGCCCTATTTTGGAAATTAGGGTTTCCAAGTGTCCTTAGAACCCTATAAATAGGCTTGTAAAACACAGAAAATATATCTCTCTTTTCAGGAGCTTATCTCCATTTTAGTTTTGGTTTTAGGTAGAGAGGTAGGAGGCCAGAGGCCAGAGGGGATTCTATGAAGAATTGACGACTCTTCAATGGAGCTCTCTCGGGTTTCTTCTTTTCTTTATTTAATTATGTGTAACTAAACTTTTAGTAGGGCTCGATTGAAGCCCTAATTATGTTTACTTAATATTTCAATATTGGTGCCCTTGCAATGGTTATATGATGACGTTTAACTTGATTAATACTTGTGTTTATTTAAATTCCTCATATGTGTTTGTATGATCAACTTATGCATGTGGTATAGATTAGGTAGTTGAATCAATTTGGATGAACGAGTCCTGAGTTCAACATTATTAACAAGAGATATCCACACTAGATTCTTGGGTTAATCAACATGAGAAACCGAGAGCGGACCAAGCCCCTAGGCCTCGTGTGGTTGTCGATCTCCACAGCCCTTATGCTCTCTTAAGGAACAACCCAGTATACACCCATGCTGAATCCCCTAAGAGAGAAAAGAGTTAGAGTATACACCATGCCTAACTCGTTGCATAGGGAGATCAATAGCCTAAGGTGTGGGTCGAGCCCTTAGGTTGGCAAGCATTAAATATTCACAGTATAACTAGAGCATTAGCATATTGTATTATTATGTTAAATCATTATTAGTGGTGGATATCAAAGCCCTACACTTTTATCATTATCTTGTTTCTTGTTTCTTGTTTTATCCTTATCAATCCAAACTCATATTTTCTTTATCTTGTTTTATATTGTGAAAGTAATTCTAAAACGAAATTCATATTTAAGCCCCTTAATTTACATTTGTTAAACCCTAGTTTATGTTATTTTAGTCCATTTTACTTCATTTCTGTGTTTTACTTGGTTTTTATAGGTCTATGAAGAAAAGAAGCATTTTGGAATCTTTTAGAGCTTAAAAGAAAGAAAACTAGAAAACCTGGAGTAGATACTGTCTGGAATGCGATCGAGCGCACCAAGAAGGGCGATCGAGCGCAATCTTGCAATTTAGCGCACTCTACTCGCGATCGAGCACACACGTACGGCAGTGAACAGAAAAACGGCAGCACCTATTTTGGAAATTAGGGTTAGGGCTCTATTTTGGAAATTAGGATTGGGGCCCTATTTTGGAAATTAAGGTTTCCAAGTGTCCTTAGAACCCTATAAATAGGCTTGTAAAACACAGAAAATATATCTCCCTTTTCAGGAGCTCATCTCCTTTTTAGCTTTACTTTTAGGTAGAGAGGCAGGAGGCCAGAGGCCAGAGAGGATTCTATGAAGAATTGATGACTCTTCAATGGAGCTCTCTCGGGTTTATTCTTTTCTTTATTTAATTTTGTGTAACTAAACTTTTAGTAGGGCTCGATTGAAGCCCTAATTATGTTTACTTAATATTTCAATATTGGTGCACTTGCAATGGTTATATGATGACGTTTAACTTGATTAATACCTGTGTTTATTTAAATTCCTCATATGTGTTTGTATGATCAACTTATTAGTGGTGGATATCAAAGCCTTGAACTTTTATCATTATCTTGTTTCTTGTTTCTTTTTTCTTGTTTTATCCTTATCAATCCAAACTCATATTTTCTTTATCTTGTTTTATATTGTGAAAGTAATTCTAAAACGAAATTCATATTTAAGCCCCTTAATTTACATTTGTTAAGCCCTAGTTTATGTTAGTTTAGTCCATTTTACTTCATTTCTGTGTTTTACATGGATTTTATAGGTCTATGAAGAAAAGAAAGCATTTTGGAAGCTTTGAGAGCTTAGAAGGAAGAAAACTGGAAAACCTGGAGCAGATACTGTCTGGAATGCGATCGAGCGCACCAAGAAGGGCGATCAAGCGCAACCTTGCGATCGAGCGCACTCTACTTGCGATCGAACGCACACGTACGGCAATGAACAGTACAACAGCAGCACCTATTTTGGAAATTAGGGTTAGGGCTCTATTTTGGAAATTAGGATTGGGGCCCTATTTTGGAAATTAGGGTTTCCAAGTGTCCTTAGAACCCTATAAATAGACTTGTAAAACAAAGAAAATATATCTCCCTTTTCAGGAGCTTATCTCCTTTTTAGTTTTAGTTTTAGGTCAAGAGGCAGGCGGCCAGAGGCCAGAGGGGATTCTAAGAAGAATTGACGACTCTTTAATGGAGCTCTGTCGGGTTTCTTCTTTACTTTATTTTATTATGTGTAACTAAACTTTTAGTAGGGCTTGATTGAAGCCCTAATTATGTTTACTTAAAATTTCAATATTGGTGTAAGGATGGTTATATGATGATGTTTAACTTGATTAATACCTGTGTTTATTTAAATTCCTCATATGTGTTTGTATGATCAACTTATGCATGTGGTATGGATTAGTTAGTTGAATCAATTTGGATGACCAAGTCCTGGGTTCAACATTAGTAAGAAGAGATATCCACACCGGATTCTCGGGTTAATCAACATGGGAAACCGGGAGAGGACCAAACCCCAAGGCCCCATGGGGTTATTGATCTCCATAGCCCTTATGCCCTCTTAAGGAACAACTCAGTAAAGACCCATGCTGAATCCCCTAAGAGAGAAGAGAGTTAGAGTATACACCATGCCTAACTCGTTGCATAGTGAGATCAATAGCCTAAGATGTGGACCAAGCCCTTAGGTTGGCAAGCATTAAATATTCAGAGTATAACTAGAGCATTGGCATATTGTTTTATTATTTTAAAGCATAATTAGTGGTGGATATCAAACCCTTGCAATTTTATCATTATCTTGTTTGTTGTTTGTTGTTTCTTGTTTTATCCTTATCAATCCAAACTCATATTTTTTTTATCTCGTTTTATATTGTGAAAGTAATTCTAAAACGAAATTCATATTTAAGCCCCTTAATTTACATTTGTTAAGCCCTAGTTTATTTTATTATAGTCCATTTTACTTCATTTCTGTGTTTTACATGGCTTTTATAGGTTTATGAAGAAAATGAAAAATTTTGGAAGCTTTTAGAGCTTAAAAGGAAGAAAACTGGAAAACCTTGAGCAGATACTATCTGGAATGCGATCGAGCGCACCAAGAAGGGCGATCAAGCACAACCTTGTAATCGAGCGCACTCTACTCACGATCGAGCGCACACTTATGGCAGTGAACAGAAAAACGGCAGCACCTATTTTGGAAATTAGGATTGGGGCCCTATTTTGTAAATTAGGGTCTCTTAGTGTCCTTAGAACCCTATAAATAGACTTGTAAAACACAGAAAACATATCTCCCTTTTCAAGAGCTTATCTTCTTTTTAGTTTTAGTTTTAAGTCGGGAGGCCGGAGGCCAGAGGCCAGAGGGGATTCTATAAAGAATTGACGACTCTTCAGTGGAGCTCTCTTGGGTTTCTTCTTTCCTTTATTTTATTATGTGTAACTAAACTTTTAGTAGGGCTCGATTGAAGTCCTAATTATGTTTACTTAATATTTCAATATTGGTGCCCTTGCAATGGTTATATGATGATGTTTAACTTGATTAATACCTGTGTTTATTTAAATTCCTCATATGTGTTTGTATGATCAACTTATTCATGTGGTATGGATTAGTTAATTGAATCAATTTGGATGATGAACGAGTCCTAGGTTCAACATTAGTAACAAGAGATATCCACATTGGATTCTCGATTTAATCAACACTGGAAACCGGGAGCGGACCAAGCCCCTAGATCTCGTGTGGTTGTCGATCTCCACAGCCCTTATGCTCTCTTAAGGAACAACTCAGTATACACCCATGCTGAATCCCCTAAAAGAGAAAAGAGTTAGAGTATACACCATGCCTAACTCGTTGCATAGGGAGATCAATATCCTAAGGTGTGGGCCAAGCCCATAGGTTGGCACGCATTAAATATTCATAGTATAACTAGAGCATTAGCATATTGTTTTATTATGCTAAATCATGATTAGTGGTGGATATCAAAGACCTACACTTTTATCATTATCTTGTTTCTTGTTTTATCCTTAGCAATCCAAACTAATATTTTCTTTATCTTGTTTTATATTGTGAAAGTAATTCTAAAATGAAATTCATAGTTAAGCCCCTTAATTTACATTTGTTAAGCCCTAGTTTATGTTATTTTAGTCCATTTTACTTCATTTCTGTGTTTTACATGGTTTTTATAGGTCTATGAAGAAAAGGAAGCATTTTGGAAGCTTTTGGATCTTAAAAGGAAGAAAACTGGAAAACCTGGAGCAGATTCTGTCTGGAATGCGATCGAGCGCACCAAGAAGGGTAATCGAGCGCAACCCTGTGATCGAGGGCACTCTACTCGCGATCTAGTGCACACGTATGACAGTGAACAGTAAAACAACATCACCTATTTTGGAAATTAGGGTTAGGGCTCTATTTTGGAAATTCGGATTGGGGCCCTATTTTGGAAATTAGGGTTTCCAAGTTTCCTTAGAACCTTATAAATAGACTTGTAAAACACATAAAATATATCTCCATTTCCAGGAGATTATCTCCTTTTTAGTTTTAGTTTTAGATCGGGAGGCCGGAGGCCAGAGGGGATTCTACGAAGAATTGACGACTCTTCAATGGAGCTCTCTCGGGTTTCTTCTTTCCTTTTTTTTATTATGTGTAACTAAACTTTTAGTAGGGCTCGATTGAAGCCCTAATTATGGTTACTTAATATTTCAATATTGGTGCCCTTGCAATGGTTATATGATGATGTTTAACTTGATTAATACCTGTGTTTACTTAAATTCGTCATATATGTTTGTATGATCAACTTATGCATGTGGTATGGATTAGTTAATTGAATCAATTTGGATGATGAACGAGTCCTGGGTTCAACATTAGTAACAACAGATATCCACATTGGATTCTCGATTTAATCAACACTGGAAACCGGGAGCGGACCAAGCCCCTAGACCTCGTGTGGTTGTCGATCTCCACAGCCCTTATGCTCTCTTAAGGAACAACTCAGTATACACCCATGCTGAATCCCCTAAGAGAGAAAAGAGTTAGAGTATACACCATGCCTAACTCGTTGCATAGGGAGATCAATATCCTAAGGTGTGGGCCAAGCCCATAGGTTGGCACGCATTAAATATTCATAGTATAACTAGAGCATTAGCATATTGTTTATTATGCTAAATCATGATTAGTGGTGGATATCAAAGACCTACACTTTTATCATTATCTTGTTTCTTGTTTTATCCTTAGCAATCCAAACTAATATTTTCTTTATCTTGTTTTATATTGTGAAAGTAATTCTAAAACGAAATTCATAGTTAAGCCCCTTAATTTACATTTGTTAAGCCCTAGTTTATGTTATTTTAGTCCATTTTACTTCATTTCTGTGTTTTACATGGTTTTTATAGGTCTATGAAGAAAAGGAAGCATTTTGGAAGCTTTTGGAGCTTAAAAGGAAGAAAACTGGAAAACCTGGAGCAGATTCTGTCTGGAATGCGATCGAGCGCACCAAGAAGGGTAATCGAGCGCAACCCTGTGATCGAGGGCACTCTACTCGCGATCTAGTGCACACGTATGACAGTGAACAGTAAAACAACATCACCTATTTTGGAAATTAGGGTTAGGGCTCTATTTTGGAAATTCGGATTGGGGCCCTATTTTGGAAATTAGGGTTTCCAAGTTTCCTTAGAACCTTATAAATAGACTTGTAAAACACATAAAATATATCTCCATTTCCAGGAGATTATCTCCTTTTTAGTTTTAGTTTTAGATCGGGAGGTCGGAGGCCAGAGGGGATTCTACGAAGAATTGACGACTCTTCAATGGAGCTCTCTCGGGTTTCTTCTTTCCTTTTTTTTATTATGTGTAACTAAACTTTTAGTAGGGCTCGATTGAAGCCCTAATTATGGTTACTTAATATTTCAATATTGGTGCCCTTGCAATGGTTATATGATGATGTTTAACTTGATTAATACCTGTGTTTACTTAAATTCGTCATATATGTTTGTATGATCAACTTATGCATGTGGTATGGATTAGTTAATTGAACCAATTTGGATGATGAACGAGTCCTGGGTTCAACATTAGTAACAACAGATATCCACATTGGATTCTCGATTTAATCAACACTGGAAACCGGGAGCGGACCAAGCCCCTAGACCTCGTGTGGTTGTCGATCTCCACAGCCCTTATGCTCTCTTAAGGAACAACTCAGTATACACCCATGCTGAATCCCCTAAGAGAGAAAAGAGTTAGAGTATACACCATGCCTAACTCGTTGCATAGGGAGATCAATATCCTAAGGTGTGGGCCAAGCCCATAGGTTGGCACGCATTAAATATTCATAGTATAACTAGAGCATTAGCATATTGTTTATTATGCTAAATCATGATTAGTGGTGGATATCAAAGACCTACACTTTTATCATTATCTTGTTTCTTGTTTTATCCTTAGCAATCCAAACTAATATTTTCTTTATCTTGTTTTATATTGTGAAAGTAATTCTAAAACGAAATTCATAGTTAAGCCCCTTAATTTACATTTGTTAAGCCCTAGTTTATGTTATTTTAGTCCATTTTACTTCATTTCTGTGTTTTACATGGTTTTTATAGGTCTATGAAGAAAAGGAAGCATTTTGGAAGCTTTTGGAGCTTAAAAGGAAGAAAACTGGAAAACCTGGAGCAGATTCTGTCTGGAATGCGATCGAGCGCACCAAGAAGGGTAATCGAGCGCAACCCTGTGATCGAGGGCACTCTACTCGCGATCTAGTGCACACGTATGACAGTGAACAGTAAAACAACATCACCTATTTTGGAAATTAGGGTTAGGGCTCTATTTTGGAAATTCGGATTGGGGCCCTATTTTGGAAATTAGGGTTTCCAAGTTTCCTTAGAACCTTATAAATAGACTTGTAAAACACATAAAATATATCTCCATTTCCAGGAGATTATCTCCTTTTTAGTTTTAGTTTTAGATCGGGAGGCCGGAGGCCAGAGGGGATTCTACGAAGAATTGACGACTCTTCAATGGAGCTCTCTCGGGTTTCTTCTTTCCTTTTTTTTATTATGTGTAACTAAACTTTTAGTAGGGCTCGATTGAAGCCCTAATTATGGTTACTTAATATTTCAATATTGGTGCCCTTGCAATGGTTATATGATGATGTTTAACTTGATTAATACCTGTGTTTACTTAAATTCGTCATATATGTTTGTATGATCAACTTATGCATGTGGTATGGATTAGTTAATTGAATCAATTTGGATGATGAACGAGTCCTGGGTTCAACATTAGTAACAACAGATATCCACATTGGATTCTCGATTTAATCAACACTGGAAACCGGGAGCGGACCAAGCCCCTAGACCTCGTGTGGTTGTCGATCTCCACAGCCCTTATGCTCTCTTAAGGAACAACTCAGTATACACCCATGCTGAATCCCCTAAGAGAGAAAAGAGTTAGAGTATACACCATGCCTAACTCGTTGCATAGGGAGATCAATATCCTAAGGTGTGGGCCAAGCCCATAGGTTGGCACGCATTAAATATTCATAGTATAACTAGAGCATTAGCATATTGTTTATTATGCTAAATCATGATTAGTGGTGGATATCAAAGACCTACACTTTTATCATTATCTTGTTTCTTGTTTTATCCTTAGCAATCCAAACTAATATTTTCTTTATCTTGTTTTATATTGTGAAAGTAATTCTAAAACGAAATTCATAGTTAAGCCCCTTAATTTACATTTGTTAAGCCCTAGTTTATGTTATTTTAGTCCATTTTACTTCATTTCTGTGTTTTACATGGTTTTTATAGGTCTATGAAGAAAAGGAAGCATTTTGGAAGCTTTTGGAGCTTAAAAGGAAGAAAACTGGAAAACCTGGAGCAGATTCTGTCTGGAATGCGATCGAGCGCACCAAGAAGGGTAATCGAGCGCAACCCTGTGATCGAGGGCACTCTACTCGCGATCTAGTGCACACGTATGACAGTGAACAGTAAAACAACATCACCTATTTTGGAAATTAGGGTTAGGGCTCTATTTTGGAAATTCGGATTGGGGCCCTATTTTGGAAATTAGGGTTTCCAAGTTTCCTTAGAACCTTATAAATAGACTTGTAAAACACATAAAATATATCTCCATTTCCAGGAGATTATCTCCTTTTTAGTTTTAGTTTTAGATCGGGAGGCCGGAGGCCAGAGGGGATTCTACGAAGAATTGACGACTCTTCAATGGAGCTCTCTCGGGTTTCTTCCTTCCTTTTTTTTATTATGTGTAACTAAAATTTTAGTAGGGCTCGATTGAAGCCCTAATTATGGTTACTTAATATTTCAATATTGGCGCCTTTGCAATGGTTATATGACGATGTTTAACTTGATTAATACCTGTGTTTACTTAAATTCGTCATATATGTTTGTTTGATCAACTTATGCATGTGGTATGGATTAGTTAGTTGAATCAATTTGGATGACCGAGTCCTGGGTTCAACATTAGTAACAACAGATATCCACACCCGATTCTCGGGTTAATCAACACGGGAAACTGGGAGTGGACCAAGCCCCTAGGCCCCGTGTGGTTGTCGATCTCCACAACCGTTATGCTCTCTTAAGGAACAACTCAGTATACACCCATACTGAATCCCCTAAGAGAGAAAAGAGTTAGAGTATAGACCATGCCTAACTCATTGCATAGGGAGATCAATAGCCTAAGGTGTGGGCCAAGCCCTTAGGTTGGCAAGCATTAAATATTCAGAGTATAACTAGAGCATTGGCATATTGTTTTATGACGTTAAATCATAATTAGTGGTGGATATCAAAGCCCAACACTTTTATCATTATCTTGTTTCTTATTTCTTGTTTTATCCTTATCAATCCAAACTCATATTTTCTTTATCTTGTTTTATATTATGAAAGTAATTTTAAAACGAAATCCATATTTAAGCCCCTTAATTTATAATTGTTAAGCCCTAGTTTATGTTATTTTAGTCCATTTTACTTCATTTCTGTGTTTTACATGGTTTTTATAGGTCTATGAAGAAAAGGAAGCATTTTGGAAGCTTTTAGTGCTTAAAAGAAGAAAACTGGAAAACCTGGAGCAAATACTATCTGGAATGCGATTGAGCGCACCAAGAAGGGCGATCAAGCGCAACCTTGCGATCGAGCGCACTCTACTCGCGATCGAGCGCACACGTACGACAATGAACAGTAAAACATCGGCACCTATTTTGGAAATTAGGGTTAGGGCTCTATTTTGGAAATTAGGATTAGGGCCCTATTTTGGAAATTAGGGTTTCCAAGTGTCCTTAGAACCTTATAAATAGACATGTAAAACACATAAAATATATCTCCATTTCCAGGAGATTATCCCCTTTTTAGTTTTAGTTTTAGGTCGGGAGGCCAGAGGCCAGAGGCCATTCTACGAAGAATTGACAACTCTTTAATGGAGCTCTCTCGGGTTTCTTCTTTCCTTTATTTTGTTATGTGTAACTAAACTTTTAGTAGGGCTCGATTGAAGCCCTAATTAGATTTACTTAATATTTCAATATTGGTGCCCTTGCAATGGTTATATGATGATGTTTAACTTGATTAATACCTGTGTTTATTTAAATTTCTCATATGTGTTTGTATGATCAACTTATGCATGTGATATGGATTAGTTAGTTGAATCAATTTGGATGACCGAGTCCTGGGTTCAACATTAGTAACAAGAGATATCCACACTGGATTCTCGGGTTAATCAACACAAAAAACCGTGAGAGGACCAAACCCCTAGGCCCCGTGGGGTTATTGATCTCTATAACCCTTCTGCCCTCTTAAGGAACAACTCATTATACACCCATACTGAATCCCCTAAGAGAGAAAAGAGTTAGAGTATACACTATGCCTAACTCGTTGCATAGGGAGATCAATAGCCTAAGGTGTGGACCAAGCCCTTAGGTTGGCAAGCATTAAATATTCAGAGTATAACTAGAGCATTGGCATATTATTTTATTTCTTTAAAGCATAATTAGTGGTGGATATCAAAGCCTTGCACTTTTATCATTATCTTGTTTCTTGTTTCTTGTTTCTTGTTTTATCCTTATAAATCCAAACTCATATTTTATTTATCTCGTTTTATATTGTGAAAGTAATTCTAAAACGAAATTCATAGTTGAGCCCCTTAATTTACATTTGTTAAGCCCTAGTTTATGTTATTTTAGTCTGTTTTACTTCATTTATGTGTTTTACATGGTTTTTATAGGTCTATGAAGAAAAGGAAGCATTTTGGAAGCTTTTAGAGCTTAAAAGGAAGAAAACTGGAAAACCTGGAGCAGATACTGTCTGGAATGCGATCGAGCGCACCAAGAAGGGTCATCGAGCGCAACCTTGTGATCGAGGGCACTCTACTCGCGATCTAGTGCACACGTATGACAGTGAACAGTAAAACAACATCACCTTTTTTGGAAATTAGGGTTAGGGCTCTATTTTGGAAATTCGGATTGGGGCCCTATTTTGGAAATTAGGGTTTCCAAGTTGCCTTAGAACCTTATAAATAGACTTGTAAAACACATAAAATATATCTCCATTTCTAGGAGATTATCTCCTTTTTAGTTTTAGTTTTAGGTCGGGAGGCCGAAGGCCAGAGGGGATTCTACGAAGAATTGACGACTCTTCAATGGAGCTCTCCCTGGTTTCTTCTTTCCTTTTTTTTATTATGTGTAACTAAAATTTTAGTAGGGCTCGATTGAAGCCCTAATTATGGTTACTTAATATTTCAATATTGGCGCCTTTGCAATGGTTATATGACGATGTTTAACTTGATTAATACCTGTGTTTACTTAAATTCGTCATATGTGTTTGTTTGATCAACTTATGCATGTGGTATGGATTAGTTAGTTGAATCAATTTGGATGACCGAGTCCTGGGTTCAACATTAGTAACAACAGATATCCACAACCGATTCTCGGGTTAATCAACACGGGAAACTGGGAGTGGACCAAGCCCCTAGGCCCCGTGTGGTTGTCGATCTCCACAACCGTTATGCTCTCTTAAGGAACAACTCAGTATACACCCATACTGAATCCCCTAAGAGAGAAAAGAGTTAGAGTATAGACCATGCCTAACTCATTGCATAGGGAGATCAATAGTCTAAGGTGTGGGCCAAGCCCTTAGGTTGGCAAGCATTAAATATTCAGAGTATAACTAGAGCATTGGCATATTGTTTTATTACGTTAAATCATAATTAGTGGTGGATATCAAAGCCCAACACTTTTATCATTATCTTGTTTCTTGTTTCTTGTTTCTTGTTTTATCCTTATCAATCCAAACTCATATTTTCTTTATCTTGTTTTATATTATGAAAGTAATTTTAAAACGAAATCCATATTTAAGCCCCTTAATTTATAATTGTTAAGCCCTAGTTTATGTTATTTTAGTCCATTTTACTTCATTTCTGTGTTTTACATGGTTTTTATAGGTCTATGAAGAAAAGGAAGCATTTTAGAAGCTTTTAGAGCTTAAAAGGAAGAAAACTGGAAAACCTGGAGCAAATACTATCTGGAATGCGATTGAGCGCACCAAGAAGGGCGATCAAGCGCAACCTTGTGATCGTGCGCACTCTACTCGCGATCGAGCGCACACGTACGACAATGAACAGTAAAACATCAGCACCTATTTTGGAAATTAGGGTTAGGGCTCTATTTTGGAAATTAGGATTAGGGCCCTATTTTGGAAATTAGGGTTTCCAAGTGTCCTTAGAACCTTATAAATAGACTTGTAAAACACATAAAATATATCTCCATTTCCAGGAGATTATCCCCTTTTTAGTTTTAGTTTTAGGTCGGGAGGCCAGAGGCCAGAGGCCATTCTACGAAGAATTGACGACTCTTTAATGGAGCTCTCTCGGGTTTCTTCTTTCCTTTATTTTGTTATGTGTAACTAAACTTTTAGTAGGGCTCGATTGAAGCCCTAATTAGATTTACTTAATATTTCAATATTGGTGCCCTTGCAATGGTTATATGATGATGTTTAACTTGATTAAGACCTGTGTTTATTTAAATTTCTCATATGTGTTTGTATGATCAACTTATGCATGTGATATGGATTAGTTAGTTGAATCAATTTGGATGACCGAGTCCTGGGTTCAACATTAGTAACAAGAGATATCCACACTGGATTCTCGGGTTAATCAACACGGAAAACCGTGAGAGGACCAAACCCCTAGGCCCCGTGGGGTTATTGATCTCTATAGCCCTTATGCCCTCTTAAGGAACAACTCAGTATACACCCATACTGAATCCCCTAAGAGAGAAAAGAGTTAGAGTATACACTATGCCTAACTCGTTGCATAGGGAGATCAATAGCCTAAGGTGTGGACCAAGCCCTTAGGTTGGCAAGCATTAAATATTCAGAGTATAACTAGAGCATTGGCATATTATTTTATTACTTTAAAGCATAATTAGTGGTGGATACCAAAGCCTTGCACTTTTATCATTATCTTGTTTCTTGTTTCTTGTTTCTTGTTTTATCCTTATAAATCCAAACTCATATTTTCTTTATCTCGTTTTATATTGTGAAAGTAATTCTAAAACGAAATTCATAGTTAAGCCCCTTAATTTACATTTGTTAAGCCCTAGTTTATGTTATTTTAGTCCATTTTACTTCATTTATGTGTTTTACATGGTTTTTATAGGTCTATGAAGAAAAGGAAGCATTTTGGAAGCTTTTAGAGCTTAAAAGGAAGAAAACTGGAAAATCTGGAGCAGATACTTTCTGGAATGCGATCGAGCGCACC
Organism: Bretschneidera sinensis; assembly: GCA_023935145.1. NCBI lineage: Eukaryota > Viridiplantae > Streptophyta > Magnoliopsida > Brassicales > Akaniaceae > Bretschneidera > Bretschneidera sinensis. Next base: position 104,870,916 of record CM043700.1, on the reverse strand, counting down.
AAGAAGGGTAATCGAGCGCAACCTTGTGATCGAGGGCACTCTACTCGCGATCTAGTGCACACGTATGACAGTGAACAGTAAAACAACATCACCTATTTTGGAAATTAGGGTTAGGGCTCTATTTTGGAAATTCGGATTGGGGCCCTATTTTGGAAATTCGGATTGGGGCCCTATTTTGGAAATTAGGGTTTCCAAGTTGCCTTAGAACCTTATAAATAGACTTGTAAAACACATAAAATATATCTCCATTTCCAGGAGATTATCTCCTTTTTAGTTTTAGTTTTAGGTCGGGAGGCCGGAGGCCAGAGGGGATTCTACGAAGAATTGACGACTCTTCAATGGAGCTCTCTCTGGTTTCTTCTTTCATTTTTTTTATTATGTGTAACTAAAATTTTAGTAGGGCTCGATTGAAGCCCTAATTATGGTTACTTAATATTTCAATATTGGCGCCTTTGCAATGGTTATATGACGATGTTTAACTTGATTAATACCTGTGTTTACTTAAATTCGTCATATGTGTTTGTTTGATCAACTTATGCATGTGGTATGGATTAGTTAGTTGAATCAATTTGGATGACCGAGTCCTGGGTTCAACATTAGTAACAAGAGATATCCACACCCGATTCTCGGGTTAATCAACACGGGAAACTAGGAGTGGACCAAGCCCCTAGGCCCCGTGTGGTTGTCGATCTGCACAACCATTATGTTCTCTTAAGGAACAACTCAGTATACACCCATACTGAATCCCCTAAGAGAGAAAAGAGTTAGAGTATACACCATGCCTAACTCATTGCATAGGGAGATCAATAGCCTAAGGTGTGGGCCAAGCCCTTAGGTTGGCAAGCATTAAATATTCAGACTATAACTAGAGCATTGGCATATTGTTTTATTACATTAAATCATAATTAGTGGTGGATATCAAAGCCCAACACTTTTACCATTATCTTGTTTCTTGTTTCTTGTTTTATCCTTATCAATCCAAACTCATATTTTCTTTATCTTGTTTTATATTATGAAAGTAATTTTAAAACGAAATCCATATTTAAGCCCCTTAATTTATAATTGTTAAGCCCTAGTTTATGTTATTTTAGTCCATTTTACTTCATTTTTGTGTTTTACATGGTTTTTATAGGTCTATGAAGAAAAGGAAGCATTTTGGAAGCTTTTAGAGCTTAAAAGGAAGAAAACTGGAAAACCTGGAGCAAATACTATCTGGAATGCGATTGAGCGCACCAAGAAGGGCGATCAAGCGCAACCTTGTGATCGTGCGCACTCTACTCGCGATCGAGCGCACACGTACGACAATGAACAGTAAAACATCAGCACCTATTTTGGAAATTAGGGTTAGGGCTCTATTTTGGAAATTAGGATTAGGGCCCTATTTTGGAAATTAGGGTTTCCAAGTGTCCTTAGAACCTTATAAATAGACTTGTAAAACACATAAAATATATCTCCATTTCCAGGAGATTATCCCCTTTTTAGTTTTAGTTTTAGGTCGGGAGGCCAGAGGCCAGAGGCCATTCTACGAAGAATTGACGACTCTTTAATGGAGCTCTCTCGGGTTTCTTCTTTCCTTTATTTTGTTATGTGTAACTAAACTTTTAGTAGGGCTCGATTGAAGCCCTAATTAGATTTACTTAATATTTCAATATTGGTGCCCTTGCAATGGTTATATGATGATGTTTAACTTGATTAAGACCTGTGTTTATTTAAATTTCTCATATGTGTTTGTATGATCAACTTATGCATGTGATATGGATTAGTTAGTTGAATCAATTTGGATGACCGAGTCCTGGGTTCAACATTAGTAACAAGAGATATCCACACTGGATTCTCGGGTTAATCAACACAGAAAACCCTGAGAGGACCAAACCCCTAGGCCCCGTGGGGTTATTGATCTCTATAGCCCTTATGCCCTCTTAAGGAACAACTCAGTATACACCCATACTGAATCCCCTAAGGGAGAAAAGAGTTAGAGTATACACTATGCCTAACTCGTTGCTTAGGGAGATCAATAGCCTAAGGTGTGGACCAAGCCCTTAGGTTGGCAAGCATTAAATATTCAGAGTATAACTAGAGCATTGGCATATTATTTTATTACTTTAAAGCATAATTAGTGGTGGATATCAAAGCCTTGCACTTTTATCATTATCTTGTTTCTTGTTTCTTGTTTCTTGTTTTATCCTTATAAATCCAAACTCATATTTTCTTTATCTTGTTTTATATTGTGAAAGTAATTCTAAAACGAAATTCATAGTTAAGCCCCTTAATTTACATTTGTTAAGCCGTAGTTTATGTTATTTTAGTCCATTTTACTTCATTTATGTGTTTTACATGGTTTTTATAGGTCTATGAAGAAAAGGAAGCATTTTGGAAGCTTTTAGAGCTTAAAAGGAAGAAAACTGGAAAACCTGGAGCAGATACTGTCTGGAATGCGATCGAGTGCACCAAGAAGGGCGATCAAGCGCAACCTTGTGATCAAGCGCACTCTACTCGCGATCGAGCGCACACGTACGAAAATGAACAGCAAAACGGCAGCACCTATTTTGGAAATTAGGGTTAGGGCTCTATTTTGAAAATTAGGATTAGGGCCCTATTTTGGAAATTAGGGTTTCCAAGTGTCCTTAGAACCCTATAAATAGACTTGTAAAACACAGAAAATTTATCTCCCTTTTCAGGAGCTTATCTCCTTTTTAGTTTTAGTTTTAGGTCGAGAGGCAGGAGGCCAGAGGCCAGAGGGGATTCTACGAAAAATTGACGACTCTTTAATGGAGCTCTCTCAGGTTTCTTCTTTCCTTTATTTTATTGTGTGTAACTAAACTTTTAGTAGGGCTCGATTGAAGCCTTAATTATGTTTACTTAATATTTCAATATTGGCGCCCTTGCAATGTTTATATGATGATGATTAACTTGATTAATACCTGTGTTTATTTAAATTCGTCATATGTGTTTGTATGATCAACTTATGCATGTGGTATGGATTAGTTAGTTGAATCAATTTGGATGACCGAGTCCTGGGTTCAACATTAGTAACAAGAGATATCCACACCGGATTCTCAGGTTAATCAACACGGGAAACTGGGAGAGGACCAAACCCCTAGGCCCCTTGGGGTTGTCGATCTCCATAGCCGTTATGCCCTCTTAAGGAACAACTCAGTATACACCCATGCTGAATCCCCTAAGAGAGAAAAGAGTTAGAGTATACACCATGCCTAACTCATTGCATAGGGAGATCAATAGCCTAAGGTGTGGACCAAGCCCTTAGGTTGGCAAGCATTAAATATTCAGAGTATAACCAGAGCATTGGCATATTGTTTTATTATGTTAAAGCATAATTAGTGGTGGATATCAAAGCCCTACACTTTTATCATTATCTTGTTTCTTGTTTCTTATTTTATCCTTATCAATCCAAACTCATATTTTCTTTATCTTGTTTTATATTGTGAAAGTAATTCTAAAACGAAATTCACCAATCCCTGTGGAAATGATCTCGCACTTGCACACTATGCTACCACAGACCTTGTGCACTTGCAAGTAAAACTAGAACAATTATTTGCCTAATTATTTAAGTAAATAAACGCTCAACATGTACCGATATGTGGGGAGATGTCTCCGTGATGATGAGACTAGCTTAGTGAAGGGCATTGATATGATTGTGCACTTTACATTTGCATTGCATTTCGTGGATGCATCGATATGATTGACCCATGAGGGGCGTGCATTGTAATTGGCCTATTTGGGTCATGTATTTTGGTTGGCCCATGAGAGGCGAGTGTTAAAATCATAAAGGACATGTGATATGTTGAGCCCAGCGAAGGGCGTGTATGTGGTTCTGATAATAGGAAGGTGTTGAGATGAAAATTTATCATATGTTGATTAATATTATGTTGTGTGCTATGTGATAAAAATCATATGCTCAAAAATAAACTAAGAAAGGAAAATTTGATAAACTTTGATTTAAACGATAATGTTTCGTCAAGAAAATAAGAAAGAAATTTGGGGAAAAAGTAAGAATTATACTACACATAAATAAGAAATAAGTAACCTATATGATAAAGGTTGTAAATAAAAATGGAAAGCTTTCGATTATGATTACTTCTAGTAATGTGTTCTCACTGAGCTTTTTAGCTCACTCGTTTATTTTATTAACATTTTAGGTAACACTGAGTATTTTATGGTCAGAGATGAAGAGAGTTGCATACAACATCCTTGTCCTTTGAGTCTTTTGATTTGTTATAGTAGTTTAGGAATTTTTTTACATATAATAGTCTAGTTGTTATAAAGAAATTGTGAAGCTAGTTGTTGTGGGGAAATTTTTCTCTTATATAACAATTTAGAGTTATGGGATATACTTGAGACTTTTTTTGAATTCAGTTCTTAATTATAACAGCTTGAGACCAAGGTTATTTTGAAAATTTCTAAAATATAATAGCAATAAAGTTTGTTAGGATTGTTCAAAAATCAACATTTTTGAAATCATTTATAAAGTTTTTACAAACCAAGGATCTATGTGAAATATAATTAGCGCATCTTTGCAAAGCCCGGGGTAAACATTAAAAACTTTTCAGACATCAGGGGTATATCTACAAAACCCGGTGATATAATTGATTAACTTCTCATAATCGGGGGTCAAAATATAGATTCAGCTGGAATAGTATCATCCCTAACGTCTTAACCCAATTGTATCTCAGGTCAAACGACCTAATTTCTTTCTTTTTGTTTGCATTATTCTCTTATTTTTACTCCAAAATTAACAAACCATATATGAATTTTGAAGATCTTGAACCAAATATTCGTAATATTATGTTAGATTTCAAAAATTACACAAAAAATATTTCGTGAATCATGATCAAAATAGTTAGGTCATACCAAAAATATATTTTTTGGTCTCTCATTTCAATACACAACCAAAACATGCAATAAACTGATCAAATTAAAGCTGATGAACTGAATAATAATTTATAGGTAATTTCTCATAGTTGAAAGGCCGTTAAAGTTATAATGAATATTTAAATCTAGAAAACTTAACTATATGAATGCATGATATAAAAAAAAATGTGAATCTAGTGTTGATTTCTTACGTTTGTTATCATTTCCAGTGTCAAGAATCATCAAGTTCTTTCTTCAATGATTCTCTCTTTTTCTTCATTTTTTTTCTTTCTCTTTCTCTCTCACTTTTCCTTCCCCTCTTCTCAGTCTCTCTCGAATCCTTTAACAGGGATTACATGTTTTTCTAATGGCAATAAACCATAGCCACGTGTCTTCATTTTTTATTATTGTTTTCAAGAGGTGGAGTACGTTAAGTTAAAATTGTTTACATCAGTTTACATGAATTCAAGTTGCCTCAATGATTAAGGCATTTCCTGTTTAGGTTTGAGGTTGTAGCTTCAAAGCTCACTAACGCCAACCCTTTTTTTTATATAAAAGTTGTAACTAAAATGCATTTAGTTTTCATATTATTAAGCAAGAATATGAGTTACCCTAATGGTTAGTGTTGACCTTTATTTGATTTTAATTATGATAAAGCATTAATTGAACTATGCTAACAGTTTTATCTAAATGTTTTTCAACTAAATCGAAGCATTCAATTCAAGATCAAGACGTAATTCAAGCATAAGGAATAAGAGATCGTACTTGAAAGACACTCGAAAGAAAATCAAAGACCAAATTTAGGTTTTAAGGTAGTTCACTTTTATTTGTAAATCTCTCCTTAAGTTTTTTAGCTTGAACGTGGCTCAAAAACTATTTTAGAAAATGTTTTAGCACTTTGAAAACTCAACATATTTAAAACTCTAAGTTTTCTAAGACTGATATTCGATTGTGCATTTTGGACAGTCGACTGTCTAAGTCTCTATAACTGACCATTTTGAGAAAAAAATGGACAGTTGACTATGGTCCATGGACAGTCGACTATGAAAGACACAGAGAGTTTTACAATTGACTACCTATTTAGACAATCGATTATCCAAAACATTTCAAAATCAAAAGAGAACAATTAATTGTCCTTTTTACACAGTCAATTGTCCTGTCACAAAAAACAATTAGTTTTCAAAATCTAGATTCGAGACTTGAGCATTTCAAACAAGGTAGCACAGTCAATTTCTAATATAGCTCATTAATACTCTTGAAAGCTATGAAAAAATTATTTTGAGCCATTCATCAAGCTTTGTGCTTAAAAGAGAGATCATCTTCAGCTTATGAAGCATTTTTTGCTGTCTCTCTTTTTTTCTTTTACAATCAATTCCAATCATTTTAAAGAGAATGAGTTGGTGTAACTCTTAAAGTGTTTAGGCATTAAGCACTTCCTCATAACTTCCTTTTGGAAGAGATCTTTATAAGGTTTGGGCAACACTCAAGAAGTTTCATGAATATTCTTAGTGGATTATTTTAAAGAGGTTCATTGAAGAGAGTGGACATAGGGTCAGAGTGATTTTGATATTGTCGAACCACTACAAACGGAGTTTGCATATTCTCTTTCCTTTACTCCTTTAATTTCAAGCAAGTTATTTGTTGTTTGCTTAAATTGATTAAATTGTTAAAACTTATTTTTTAATTGTAAAAAGCTTTTTAAAACCCAATTCACCCCCTCTTGGGTTTGTACCTCAATTTACAATTGGTATCAGAGAAAGGTTCTCAATTTTAGGCTTAAATTCCTTGAGTTGATCCTATTGCTCAAATAGTTATACTGAGAGTCATTCCTATACTAGACCTCTTTTGTTCAATGGCACAAGTTATAATTATTGGAAAATAGAACGAAAATCTTTGTTGAAGGACAATATTATAATTTGTGGAGAATCATTGAAGAATGACCTAAAATTGCTACTAAAGATATAATTATTGGAGATATTATTCATACAATGCCTAAGCTTAAAACGGATTTTCATGAAGAGGATTGTAGAATAATGTCTCTAAATAGTAGAAATACTAGTATATTACATTGTTCATTAGATATAAATGAATACAATAAAATTTCAGCATGTGTTTCGGCAAAAGAAATATGGTATAAATTTCAAATTACTTATGAGGGCACTAGTGAAGTTAAAATGTCCCTAATGAAACCATTTCTAAAATGTACCCTCGCTCCACTACCATTGTTAATGATTTACAGCTTCTTGATAGGAACATTGAGGAGTTTGAGCTTACAAGGTAGATATTAAGATCTTTGCCATAAACTTGGAAAGCAAAGAAGAAAGCCATAACAGAGGCTAAATACCTCGACAAACTTGATGTCAAAACCTTTCTCGGGTCATTATTGACATACAAGATAGAAGAAATGAATCCCAGTCTCAATAATGATGTGATGAAGAAAAAGAAGTTGATTGCTCTCAAAATGTCCACAAGCAAGAAAGCGGAAGAAAAAAGAAGAAGAGGGTGAGAGTAGTGAAGAAGATGGTGAGATGAAACTCATCACCAAAAGATTTCATAAATTCTTAAAAAAAGGGAGAAACCTTACTTAAAGGATTCTACTTTGTTGGGAATTTGTCTATGAATTAAATGGATAGAAAATTGAAGCTTTAGCAGTCTTGGAGCCGTGGCACAGGATTAAGTGCTGCGGCCTCCAGCAAGTCAGAAGTTTGCCTCATTCAGGTGTGCGCCGTGGCACAGAGTGGTGTGCGTCGCAGCACAAGGTGGCACAGGGCTGTGCACCACGGTGCCCAGCACTTGGAGGAGTTCTGCCCCTGTGTGCTGATTACGCCCAAAATATAACGCAGTAGTTGTAACACATCTTTGGGGTGTCGATTCCACAGGGAAAAGCGATATACAAAGGAAAAGTGTAAACCTTAACACGAACGATAACAATCAAGTGAGAAGATATGGATAATGAAGTAATTATGTAAATAGATTGAAATATATGATAAAGAAACAACAAGGTTCCAGGAATCATCCCTAGGTTCGTTGCCTTATTCCAATCTTTAATTCAATTATTTTTATCTCGATTGCAAGTTTCACATCCCAAACAAGTAATCGGCAAATATTCAATCAAGTGCATATATAAACCCTAATATAATTGATATGAATTACTCTTTCGAGTTAAGCATACATAACCTATCCTGTAGATTTATCAAGAAACGACAATATATCATTAATGACAATATTGCAGTAATGGACAAACCTAAAAGATAAATCGACCAGACTCAATCATACCTAATAATCTTGACATAAGAAGAGCATGACTAGACTCATATCAAACATAAAGATACAATCACCGGATTAAGAGAAAATCCTTTAATTAGATAAAAGAGTAACACATAACAATGTTTTCACAATGAAGCCCCAGTACAATTGAATCAAGAAAGGAAAATAAGAACAACTACACCTAGGGATTCATCCCTTCGCCTTGCTTGGAGATTAGTTCGCCATGAAGTTCATGGTTGAACTCTTTGATGGAGGAGAACGTGGTAGCCCTCTTGAGTTTTTCAAATTTTAAAAGATATCCCTTCACAAACCCTAAGTGGTCTATTTATAATACACAAGGTCTAAGGATGTTTTAAGGTTTAAAAAGTCCTAATTAAGTCATAACTCGGAGAGGAGGACCGTGTGCGCGCTGCGGCTCTCACTTATGGGCGCCGTGTCCCTTGCCTTGGATTTGGTTTCTCCCATTTCTGGAGGTCGCGGCCCTGCATAATCCAGGCCGCGTCTTCCATTAAAGCTTTTTCCTTGCTCTTTTGGCTCTTTTCTGGAGGCCGAGGCTTGGATATTTTCAGGCTAGGGCGCACACATTCAAGACTTGATTTTTCTTCATTTGTTCTTCCACACCCATGCCTTCACTCCAGTTTGGCTCGAGTCTTTTGTGGTTCAAGCAAATGACTTTTCCTCTTCTTTTAACTTAAAGTACCTGAAAATGCACCGAAATAGATCAATGATCCAAGAATGAAACTTTAGAGTTGTTAACATATAAAAGTGCAATTAAAACCTAAATCAACCCTAAAATGCTAACAATTAAGTACTGTTAAGATGCATTTTATGATTTTCATTATGTGCGTCGCGGCCTGCCCTGTGATGGACCGCGGTGCTAGGCACACCTGATGCACTCTGATCAGCATGTTGAGATGGTGCGAGGGACTTGGTTAAAATGCACATGATTACTTAGACTTCTTGGAGGGCCATGATTGTTTGGTTCTTAAGATATAAGAGTTGGGAATGACTTCAAGATTGGTTTAAGAATTCGTTGCTCTATATAAAGGGTTATCAACAACAATCATCATAACAAGTAACACAAGTGCAAGTGTGAGAGTACAAAAACACAAAACACAAGAGAGGCACAAGAAGAAGTCTTATTCTAAGAGTGGCTAGTGTTGAGAGAGAAAGACTCTCAAATCTTTAGAGGTGTTACAAGTGAGAGAGAGTATTCAAGAAGTGGGGTTCAAGGGCTTTGTAATTGGAATTTTCTTAGGGAAACACTTAGTTCTTATCTCTTCCTTTTCTCTTCTTTCATGTATCAAGAAAAAGAGGGTTCTTGAGGAGGTGTTACTATAATTGTAAGAACTATATTGATTTAGTGTAGAGAGATCAGAGGAGCTCACGGGGACTTAGGAAATTGCCAAACCTCGATAACAATTGCTTGTCTTCTTTCTTTGATTGTTTGATTCCTGTTTGATTACAAGTCATTCTAGACTTAGGTGTTTGAAGGTCACCACCTGGGATTCTTGAGGTGATTTTCAATAGTGGTATCAGAGCTAGAACAGTGGGTATCAGAGCTGAACAGGGGGTATCGGACCAAGACTCCAAGAATCAAAGGAAACTTCTTGGAAATTCAAGAACGGTGCTGGGATCAAGATCTGATTGGGTTCTTGAGGTTCAAGAACGGTGTTGTGATCAAGATTTGATCGTGTTCTTGAGATTTAGAAGTTGGAAAGCAATTGTGGGTGCTGCATAAATCTGGGATTTTCTCCACAAGATGGGTTCAAACTTCATTGCTGAGAAGTTTAATGGAAAGGGAGACTTTACCCTTTGGAAGCGAAAAATCAAGGCAGTTCTTATGCAACAAAAGGTAGACTTGGCCATTGGAGAACATGACAATTTTCCAGCAAGTATCACGGAGCTCCAGCGGAATGAGATGAAGAAGATGGCGTACAACACCATCTTTCTGCACATGTCGGATAGTGTCACAAGGGAATGCGGAGACTTGGAAGATCCAGCTATCATTTGGAAGAAACTAGATGAGTTATTTCTTACCAAGACTCTCCCTAATAGAATTTATCTTCTGAAAAGAATATTTCCTTTTAAAATGGATCCTAATAAAGAGTTGCAAGATAATCTTGATGTGTTTAATAAACTAGTTCAAGATTTGACTAGTTGTAGTATAACATTCCCGGATGAACAATTGGTTGTTATTTTGTTGAATTCTCTTCCTGATTATTTTGAAAGCTTGATTAATGCTATTAAATATGGAAGAGATACACTAACCAAAGAAATTGTGATCAATGCTATAAGGGCTCATGATTTTAAAGCCAAGATGAGGGAAGGATCAAGTGGAGAAGGGTTGTTCGTTAGAGGAAGGCCAGCAACTCGGAATGGCAGTAACATCTATGGCAACTATCGGGACAAACCAAAGGGTAAAGGGCAGAGCCATGGGAGATCGCATTCTAAACCGAAGTTTGGAGGAAAGCGATGATATTACTGCAATAAGGAGGGTCATTTAAAGATAGATTATAGGAAGATAATGAGGGATGAAAGAGGAAGAAGCCATACCAACAATAGAGAGGCTTCGGTTGCCAAGAGAGAACATCAAGATGATGTTCTTATTGTGTGATCAAATGTGAGCAGGAGGCAAGGCAGCGAGAAATGAATCTTGGATTCCAGGTGCACTTATCACATATGTCCTCACAGCGATTGGTTAAAAAATTTCAAGGAAACCAATGATGGAAAGGTTTTCTTGGGGAACGATACTTCTTGCCAAGTGAGGGGGATATGAGACATCCAATTGAGGATGTTTGATGGAATTACAAGGCTACTGAGGAATGTGAGATATCTTCCAAAGTTGAGAAGAAATTTGATCTTATTGGGTCCATGGGGTACACATACAAAGCAGAAGCAGGAAAGATTAAGGTAACTAAGGGATCTTTGATAGTGATCAAAGCAGTAATGAAGGATGGTCTCTATGAGATGATTAGAGACATAAACAGCAAGGATCAAGCAGCAAGCTTGATGGTTGAGATGGATAAGGCAGCTCTTTGGCACAATCGCTTGGGACACATGAGTGAAAAGGGCCTGCAAGTTCTCAGCAAGAATGGTTTACTTGATGGTGACAAGGTAGAGAAACTTGATTTCTGCGAGAGTTGTGTTCTTGGGAAGCAACAGTGGGTTAGCTTCAACACCAGAGTGCACCAGTCTAGGGGCATTCTTGACTACATTCATGTGGATCTTTGGGGACCAGCAAAAACACCAACATAAGGAGGTAATCTTTATTTTCTTTCTTTAATAGATGATTATTCTAGAAAGGTTTGGGTTTATTTGCTTAAAAAATAAATCAGATGCTTTGAATAAGTTTGTGGTGTGGAAAAAGTTGCAGGAAACTCAAACGGGTAAGGTAATTAAGGTTTTAAGAACCGATAATGGCTTAGAATTTTTTAATAAGGATTTTAATAAATTTTGTGAGTTAAATGGGATTCTAAGACATAGAACGGTTGTGAAAACCCAATAGCAAAATAGAGTTGCTGAGAAGATGAATAGGACCCTTATGGAGAAGGTTAGGTGCATGTTATTTGGTTCCGGGTTACCCAAATGTTTTTTAGGGGAAGTTGTGTCTACTGCTGCATATTTGGTTAATAGATCACCCTCTAGAGCTTTGGATCTCAAGACTCCTGTTGTGAGTTTTAAATTACTCGCAAGCGCACGAATCGTTTGCAATATAGTATTGTGCAAGTGCGAGGTCGAATCCACAGGGAGTGCGTTGTGAAAATAGATTTTTATCTAAACTAACCTTATTTTAACCTAGTTTCGAATTGTGAATTATATTTTTTGCAAAACAAATATAAACTAAACTAAATTGATTTAATAACTAATGATGAAAACACTAAGGTTTCCGAATCCACCTAACCAAAGTAAAGCATATATCTTCATGTTCTATATAAAAATAATCTATCCAAACATTCCATGAATCTAACTTAAACAAAAAACAACGAACATCTCAATTAAACCAAAAGCATCTAATGTATCAGCTTTTAACAAATCACAAAGGAAATTCAATTTAATCGAAAAGGATTCGATGTATCCATCGGATGAATCACACAGAATATCCAACAGAACAATTAAAAACTATCAATCATAAGAATTTACTCAAACAATTGAAATAGAACATTTAAACTTAAACATATCAGAATTGTATAAACATATCTGAAAATATAATGCTAAACAATGGCGAGACTTCATCTTCAACCTTAGCTGAAGATTTTAGCCACCCATTATCATGAAACTAAATTTCACAATAAAAAGTGGTAAGCATTAAAAACTTGAAAAGAATTAAAACTGACTGTACATTGGGAGGAATTCCACACGCTGTTGGGCAGCACTTCCCCCGGTGGTGGCAAAAGCCCTTAGGAGATCTACTAGAATGCTAGTAGAAATCCACCAGACTGCACACTGAATAATGAGGTGAGATAGTGTTTATATAAGGGAATTCTCGGAGTACAATGAGCTGCAAATTCGATATGGGATACTACCTCTTTGCGATCGATCGCCAATCTGGTGCAATCGATCACAACATGGTGCGATGCAATGCGTCTGGCGCACTGTAAGTGCTTCCTATCCGATGTGGGATGTGCGAGTCAACTGCTATCGATCGCAGCCCTGTTGCGCTTGAGCGCATCACAGTGCGCTCTAATATATATGCAGTATCAAATGTTTCCTTTCCAATGTGGGATGTGCGAGTCACTTGCAATCGATCGCAAGTCTAGTGCGCTCGAGCGTAGGTGCGATTGATCTCATGCCGTGTGCGCACGATCGCAGGTGCGATCGATCGCACGTCCTGTGCACTCGATCGCACTAGGCATCCTCAGCTTTTTCTCTTTAAGCCTTGAAGTTTCTACATTGCTTCGTTTTATTCCAAAACCTATAAAAACACAGAAAATAGATAAAATAGCACGAAATAACATAATTAAGAACTCAACAAATGTAAACTAAGGGGCTAAAACATGTAATATTTAACACTCATCATATACCCCCAAACTTATATATTGCTAGTCCCATAGCAATACGAAACTAAAAACTAAATGAAAAACAAAGAATATAAAGATAAGTTCATAACTCATGGTATCCAAAGATTTTAGGAGCACACACCATCACGATATTGATTCATGAGCAAGCTTAAAAAGATAAACCCATCTTCGCAATGAATAGAAATGTTAAAATCTAATTACTTACAAAAGGCAGGCTAATGCATCATAAGTCTGACTCAGTGAAAAGTGAATTAGTAAATAGAAATGAAGCTTCCGAATGAGTCCAACGTGTAAGGTCTCTATGTCTCAAGATTCACCGCATTTCCCATCAGAATGAACGAAAATGGCATAGTTTTTATTTTATTTATTTTATTTTTTTATTATAATAATAAGGCTCAGCTATGTTTAGTTCCCTTAAGCTTTCTAATTGACCTATGTAGCGAGTGTTGCGTCAATGACTCCCAAACCAGATGGTTTTAGGGCATTAGGTGTACAGACACCCCTTAGGACTTACTAATTCGAGTAAAAAAGGCTATGAAATTAAACTGGCCTTAATACTATTAAACAAAATTCCAACCTTTTGAAGTGAACACTCACTGCTTACTGAGGCAAGAGGTCCAGTTACTCAGTGGAAAGTTTATTTATGATCATCATTTTCATTCATCATTCATCATTTTCATTTTTTTTTATATATGCCAAAGAGTTAATCCAACAAGTCATCCAGTTTCAATTGAGACAGAAACGTACACATTAAAATCACATGTCATACCTCACATAATGCATACTAATGTGCTCGTGCTAGATTCGAGATCAAACATATGAATTCTCAAATGACTCAAGTAAGTAACTAAATTTTAAAACTTTATCAACAGATCATGTGTTCCAAAATTTAAGCTCACCAATGAATCACATCACAAAAATTGTTAAGATCAACCAAAATTTCAAAATAACATGAGCATGCATTAAAACAAACAACAACAAATTAGGATAAAATGTGTGTAATGTGTCTCTCATACCCCCAAACTTAAATTACACATTGACCCCAATATGTGAATAATATGGAAAGAGTTTACCTGGGATATGGAGAACTATCTGGACTGGTATGGCTCATAGCATACCCCCAAACTTGATCTGCAGTACGCGTTGTCCCTGAAAAATAAAGACTAGAAAACAAAAAAAAATACTGGAAACAAACATTAAGCATAAATATGTAAAATAATAAACAAATAAAAAGATAAGCTGTGGGGTGCCTCCCATGAGTGCTAAGTTTAAAGTCTTCAGTCAGACTCTCCTTAGTAGATGACCCTCAATCAAAATAAATAGGATCCGTCAACAATATTGTCTCAATGTCCGGACTCCTCAACTCCAAGAATGGTTTTAGCCTCTGCCCATTTACCTTGAAAGTGTTACCATTTTTTGGATCCTCAATCTCGATGGTCCCATGAGAAAAAACTTACCGAATAATAAAGGGGCCGGTCCATCGAGACTTGAGCATGCCTGGGAAAAGATGCAGGCGTGAGTTGTAAAGAAGAACTTTTTGACCCTGCTCAAAAGCTCGTCTCAAAATGTTTTGGTCATGAGTCTTCTTCATTTGTGCTTTATATGACCGTGAACACTCATATGCATCATTTCACAGCTCCTCTAATTCATTGAGTGGGAGCTTCCTTTGGGATCCAGCCTTTAAAAGATTAAAGTTCAGCTGTTTGATAGCTCAATAGGCTCTATGCTCTAATTCGACTGGAAGGTGACAGGCTTTTCCATACACAATACGGTATGGAGACATGCCAATTGGTGTCTTGAATGCTGTTCGATATGCCCACAGTGCATCAGTCAATCGCAGAGACCAGTAATTTCTATTAGGGTTCACAGTTTTCTCCAAAATGTGCTTAATCTCGCGATTGGAAATTTCCACTTGTCCACTCGTCTGTGGGTGATACGGGGTTGCAACTTTGTGTGTGATGAAATACTTCTTCATCAACTGCTCAAAAATCCTGTTGCAAAAATGCTTACCTCCATCACTTATAATTGCTCGAGGCGTACCAAAACGAGCAAAGATATTGTTCTTCAAAAATTAGACCACAACTCTATGGTCATTGGTCTTGCATGCAACTGCTCTCACCCATTTGGACAGATAGTCTACAGTAACTAGAATGTACAAATAGCCAAAGGAGTTTGGGAAAGGTCCTATAAAATCAATGCCCCACACGTCAAAAATCTCAACAATCAGAATGGGGTTGAGGGACATCATATTCCTCCTAGAAATACTCCCTAGCTTTTGGCAACGCTCACAAAATACATAGTAAGTGTGAGAATCTCGGAATAGGGTAAGCTAATAGAATCCGCACTGCAAAATCTTTGCAGCAGTCTTTTTAGCACTGAAATGGCCTCCACAAGCATGATCATGACAGAAGGCGATGACATTAGATTGGTCATGCTCAGAATACACCTTCTGATGATTTGATCGGGACAATACTTGAACAGGTAAGGATCATCCCAGAAAAAATGTTTTACTATGACCAAAAACTTTGATTTATCTTGTCGCCCCCAATGCAAAAGCATTTGACCGGTGACAAGGTAGTTCACTATATCAGCAAACCATGTCGCAGGATTGTGAGCAATGTGCATCAATTGCTCATCAGGAAAGGTCTCAGAAATTGGAGTGGCGACCTCAGTGAAATCCACAATCAACCTTCCACCACCACATTTTCGGAACCTTTCTTATCCCGAATCTCTATGTTGAACTCTTAAAGTAGCAAGATCCATCGGATAAGACGAGATTTAGCATTTTTTTTTAGAGAAAAGATACTTCAATGCTGCATGGTCCGAGTAGATAATAACTTTAGATCCTAACAAGTAGGATCTGAACTTGTCTAATGCAAAAACGACTGTTAGCAACTCCTTCTCAGTGGTAGAGTAATTGAGTTATGCGTCGTTTAGGTTTGACTTGCATAATAGATAACATGGGGAAGTTTGTCAACACGCTGCCCCAAAACAACTCCAACAGCATAGTCTGATGCGTCACACATAATTTCAAAAGGCACACCCCAGTTGGGTGGCTGAATAATGGGTGTGGACGTCAGAATCTTCTTCAGATCACCAAATGCTTTCTTACAATCTTCATCAAATACAAATGGGGCATCCTTCATTAATAACTTGCACAAGGGCTGGGCGATCTTGCTGAAATTCTAGATAAATCGCCTGTAGAATCCTGCATGACCTAGAAAAGATTGAACCTCCTTCACTGTACGTGGGGGTGGAAGGTTGGAAATCAGGTCCACCTTCGCTTTCTCGACGTCAATCCCTCGATGAGATATGACGTGCCCCAGTACAATACCTTGCTTGAACATTTAATGGCACTTCTCCCAATTAAGCACCAGGTTCTTCTCCTTGCACCGCACTAAAACCAAAGTGAGATGGTGCAGACACTTCTCAAATGATGAACCAAAGACGGAGAAGTCATCCATGAAAATCTCTAAAGAACACTCCACCATGTCAGAGAATTTGCTAACCATGCACCGCTGAAAAGTAGCAGGTGCATTGCATAACCCAAAAGGCATGTGTCGGTAGGCGAATGTCCCAAAAAGACAGGTAAATGTTGTCTTCTCCTGATCTTCGAGGTCTACGGGGACCTGGTTATATCCAGAATAACCATCCAAAAAACAATAATACTCATGCCCAGCCAAACGCTCTACCATCTGATCAATAAATGGGAGTGGAAAATGATCCTTTCTTGTGGCAGCGTTCAGTTTACGGTAGTCTATACACACTCTCCACCCTGACTGAACACGAGTTGGCACCAACTCGTCGTCTTTATTCTTCACTACCGTTAATCCAGCTCGTTTGGGCACGACATGAATCGGGCTCACCCACTTGCTATCAGATATGGGATAAACGATGCCTGCATCTAACAGCTTAATAACTTTTGTCCTCACAACCTCTTGCATAGTTGGGTTGAGCCTTCTTTGTGGCTCCCTTAATGGCTTGGCATTCTCCTCCAAATATATCTTGTGCATTACAAACAAGGGGCTGATTCCCTTAATATCCTCAATGGTTCAGCCTATAGCTTCCTTGTGTTCTGTCAACACATCTAATAATTTCTCCTCTTGAGTCTCAACCAAATCTGAAGCTATAATCACAGGCAAAGACTCTGTTGGACTTAGGAACTTATATTGAAGATTGTCCGATAAAGGTTTAAGTTCCTTCTTAGGAGGCTCAAGTTCTTCAGTCTCTTCTTTCTCACTACTCTCCGTAGGAGCAGACTCTAAAATGGCATTTGCTTGCTCAAGTAACTTATCCAAATCCAGATCCTCTCCAAACTAAGCAAAACATGCCTCCAGGGGGTCCTCTATGCTTGATTCATCCACTGTATCTTCAATAATCTCCTCTATTAAGCATATATTTCTCACTTCTAGTAAATTCCAGTGGTTGCTTAGTGATATCAAAAATATTCAACTCCACTGTCATATTTCCGAAGGAAATCTTCATCACCCTTATCCTACAATTGATTAGAGTGTTAGCCGTGGCTAAGAATGGTCGCCCTAGAATCACCGATATCTGAATCCCTATATTCTGGACCAGCTCTGTATCTAGTATAATAAAATCCATGGGGAAATAAAACTGATCTACCTTTATCAAAACATCCTCAACTACTCCCCGTGGTATTTTCACTGACCTGTCAGCCAATTGAAGTGTTGTGGATATGGGCTTCAATTCTCCTAACCCCAACTGCAAATAGACTGAATAGGGTAGAAGATTCACACTGGCTCCTAAATCCAATAGAGCCTTCTCAATCTGGCTGACTCCTATCATGTAAGAGATGGTAGGACATCCTGGGTCTTTATACTTGATTGGCAGCTTGCACTGAAGGATTGAGCTAACCTGCTCGGTCAAAAATCCCTTCTTTGGGACATTCGTCCTCCTCTTGATAATGATCAAGTCCTTTAAGAACTTGGCATATGATGGCACTTGCTCGATGTCGTCCAAAAGTGGAATATTGATTTGGACTCGCTTGAACACCTCAAGAATTTCTTTAAACTTCCCTCCTTTCTTGGGCGCTTGAAATCTCTCAGGGTAAGGTACTTTAGGTACAAACGATCTAGGAGGGTCATTCACAGTAGGAGTGGCTGTAGATGGCTCAGCATCTCTCTTTTCCTTGCTGCCACTTTCTTGCCCTTGCTGCATAGCGGGGCTCTCTTTCACTCGATTGTCCACTTGTCTCTTAGATCTTAGTGTGATAATCGATTGCACTTGTTCCTCCTCATGCGTAGAATTTGATGAATTTCCAATCCTAAATTGTCTCTTCGGGTTGGTCACGGGCTGACTGGGGAACTTTCCCTTTTCTCTTTCACCCAAGTGACTTGCAATTTGCCCCATTTGACTCTCTAGATTGGCAATCGCTTGGGTGTTTACTAGTGTCGCACTCCTTACTTCGTTGATGGATTGGCCGGTCATCTTCATGAACTCCTTGAAGGTGTCCTCCAATGACTGTGAAACCGGTGTTGGCGCTTGAGTGGGAGTATGATAAGCAGATGCTGGTGCTGGATGGACTGAGCGACCGTGACTTGGAATTGGTAGAGGTAATCCAGGAGGGTATTGATTGTGAGCATGATGAGGGGCTCCTCCCTGATTCAGCGATTGGTTCTACTTCCATGAAAAATTAGGGTGGTTCCGTCACCCTGGATTGTAAGTCTCAGAGTAAGAGCCACCTGATTGCCTCCTATAGTAATTGAAAGCGTTTACATGTTCCGTGGGACACTCTGCAAAAGTCGGCATAGATGGACAATTCTATGCTAAATGCATAGGACTAACACAGATGGAACAACAATCGTCATTAATTGTATTGGTAGCATTGATGGACTTGCCTATAGTGAGAGTGTCAATTTTCTTGGTGAGAGCATCTATCTTTATCTTCAAGTCAGTCTCCTCCTTAATCTCATAGATGCCTCCTTTCCTAGGAGCACGAATGGACTTATCCCGACAGCTTGAAAAATCCCACTACTGCGAGTTGTCGGACAACTTGTCCAATGCCTTGTATGCTTCATCCCCTGTCAGACTTAAGAATGCCCACCATTCATAGACTCGATCATGGTACGGTTGGGTTGAGTCAACCCTTGGTAGAAGAACTGAACAAGTCTCCACTTCTCATATCCATGTGGAGGTCATCTAATCAATAACTCTTTAAAACGCTCCCAACTCTCAGAAAACTTCTCATCCTCCTCCTGAGTGAAAGAACTAATCTCTTTTCGGTACTCATTCACTCTAGACATTGGGAAAAATTTATTATAGAATTTACTCAGCAGATTTTCCCAAGATGTAATAGACTCGGATGTGTTGGAATCCAACCATGCCCTAGCTCTATCATGAAGAGAAAAATGGAAAAGTCTAAGATGGACTGACTCCTCAGAAAAGTTCTGGAACTTGAATGTGGCACATATATCTTTGAACTTCTTCACATGGCTGTAAGGATTTTTAAAATCTAAGCCATGAAATGAGGGTAGGAGTTGGATGACATGTGGCTTTAAATCAAAATGGGTAGCATTGGTGTGTGGCAACACGATGCAGGAAGATGAGTTAGTCGCAACTGGTGCGAACAAATTTCTCAGGGACGTGGTGGAGTCCACGTTCCACGCTCCATGTTGCTCTTGGTTCCTTAAGTTATCTCCCATCTCAATTGTCTCTTGTTCAGCAAGTTACTTCTTCTGTCTCCTAAGAGTTCTTTCTAAATCGGGATCTAAAGGTGTCAATTCTAAATTCAGGGATCTCCGACCAAGCATACACCAAACAGAAAACAGTAAAACAAACTAACTAGCAGAAGCAGCAAAATAAAATAAAACAAAAATGCTAACTAAACTAGTAGAAAAATAAAATCAATTTAAACAAAAATTTCACAAAAAAAAATAACTCCCTGGCAACGGCGCCAAAAACTTGTTGTGAGTTTTAAATTACTCGCAAGCGCACAAATCGTTTGCAATATAGTGTTGTGCAAATGCGAGGTCGAATCTACTAGGAGTGCGTTGTGAAAATAGTTTTTTATCTAAACTAACCTTATTTTAACCTAGTTCCGAATTGTGAATTATATTTTTTGCAAAACAAACATAAACTAAACTAAATTGATTTAATAACTAATGATGAAAACACTAAGGTTTCCAAATCCACCCAACCAAAGTAAAGCATATATCTTCATGTTCTATATAAAAATAATCTATCCAAACATTCCATGAATCCAACTTAAACAAAAAACAACGAATATCCCAATTAAACCAAAAGTATCCAATGTATCTGTCTTTAACAAATCACAAAAGAAATCTAATTTAATCAAAAAGGATTCGATGTATCCATCGGATGAATCACATAGAATATCTAACAGAACAATTAAAAACTATCAATCATAAGAATTTACTCAAACAATTGAAATAGAACATTTAAACTTAAACATATCAGAATTGTATAAACATATCTGAAAATATAATGCTAAATAATGGCGAGGCTTCATCTTCAACCTTAGCTGAAGATTTTAGCCACCCATTATCATGAAACTAAATTTCATAATAAAAAGTGCTAAGCATTAAAAACTTGAAAAGAATTAAAACTGACTGTACATTGGGAGAAATTCCACATGCTGTTGGGCAGCACTTCCCCCGGTGGTGGCAAAAGCCCTTAGAAGATCTACTAGAATGCTAGTAGAAATCCACCAGACTACACACTGAATAATGAGGTGAGATGGTGTTTATATAAAGGAATTCTCGGAGTACAATGAGCTGCAAATTCGATGTGGGATTGCGATCGATCGCAATATGGTGCGATGTAATGCGTCTGGCGTGCTGTAAGTGCTTCCTATCCGATGTGGGATGTGCGAGTCAACTGCGATCGATCGCAGCCCTGTTGTGCTCGAGTGCATCATAGTGCGCTGTAATATATATGCAGTATCAAATGTTTCCTTTCCAATGTGGGATGTGTGAGTCACTTGCGATCGATCGCAACTTTGGTGCGCTCGAGCGCAGGTGCGATTGATCTCATGCCGTGTGCGCATGATCGCAGGTGCGATTGATCGCATGTCCTGTGCATTCGATCGCACTAGGCATCCTCAACTTTTGCTCTTTAATCCCTGAAGTTTCCACATTGCTTCGTTTTATTCCAAAACCTATAAAAACATAGAAAATAGATAAAATAGCATAAAATAACATAATTAAGAACTCAACAAATGTAAACTAAGGGGCTAAAACATGTAATATTTAGCACTCATAAACTCCCGAGGAGATGTAGAGTGGTAAACCCCCTGAGTCAAATAACCTTAGGACTTTTGGATGTGCTGCGTTTGCACATCAAAAGGATGATAAACTTAGCCCAAGGTCTAGAAAGTGTGTATTTCTAGGATATGGTGAAGGGGTTAAGGGGTATAGGTTATGGTCCTTAGAGAAAAAAGAACTAAACTCATAATAAGTAGGGATGTCATTTTTAATGAGCATTTATTTCCCTATTTGGAGAAAATTAACCCAACAGGGGATAGTAGGCAAACCAGCCCTGTATTTTTGGAGCATAGCATCAAGGAAAATTCAGTTCAGGTAGAGCAAGGAAGGCAAGGGGTTCGGACCAGGTAGAGCCCATTGATGAAGGCCAAGCTCAGGACACTCAAGAGGAGGTGGAACTAGAAGGGATTGATGCAGCAAATCATAATGATTATCAGCTCACAAGGGACCGAAAAAGAAGGCTGGTCAGACCACCTTTGAGATATGGTTTTGCAGATGCTAATGTAGTAGCTCCTTATTCAAAATGAGGGATAAGTGAACCAAAACTTACATTGATGCCTTGGGCTTGGGATGTAAGGATTCATCAAGATGGAAGCTAGCTATGGAGGAGGAAATGGATTCTTTGAGGAAGAACAACTCTTGGGAATTGGTGCCGAAACTAGAAAAATAGAGAGTTGTGGATTGTAAATGGATTTACAATATCAAAGAAAGGAACACTCCAGGGGATAAAGTCTGGTACAAGGCTAGGCTGGTGGCGAAGGGGTTCACACAAAGAGAAGGCATAGATTTCACCGAAATATTCTCAGCGGTTGTGAAATACCAGATGATAAGGATGGTGTTAGCTATGGTGGTCCAATTTAATTGGGAGATCGAGCAAATGGATATGAAGACAACGTTGTTACATGGAGAGCTTGATGAGACCATCTACATGAGGCAACCTAATGGCTATGAGGAAGGAAGGCAAGGAGATTTGGTGTGCTAATTGAAGAAATCTCTCTATCTCCTGAAGCAATCACCTCGGCAATGGAATAAGAGTTTTGATTCCTTCGTAACTAGCTTGGGTTTCATGAAGAGCTACTATGATTCGTGCTTGTACTACAAATGTTACAAGGTAGAGGAAATGGTGATTATCCTCATCTATGTCGATGATATGTTATTGGTTGGGAGCAACAGGGAGAGGATAGAAAATTTGAAATCTCAACTCAGTTCGGAGTTTAAGATGAAGGATCTTGGTCATGCACAAAAGATCCTTGGGATGAGTATAATCCGGGAAAGAGAGAGAAACAGGTTGAAGGTTTCTCAGTCTTCCTACATAGAAAAGATGATATCTAAGTTTTCTATGGAAGATAGTAAACAAGTAAAGATTCCCCTTGCTGGTTATTTCAAGTTCTCCAGCGATCAATGTTTGAGATCGGATGAAGAGAAGAAGGAAATGGAAAAGGTCTCTTACTCTAGTGCGGTTGGATCTGTCATGTTCACCATGGTAAGCACTAGACCTGACATTGCTCATGCAATTAGTATTCTCAGCAGGTTTATGAATAATCCTGGAAAAGAGCATTGGCTTGGGATGAAGTGGTTGTTGAGGTATTTGAAGGGAAGCCCAGATGTGGGGCTTATTTATAAGAAAATGGGTATGTCCATCTATCTAGAAGGTTATGCTGATTGGACTATAGAGCAGATCGGGATAAAAGAAGATCGATTACCTCTTACTTCTTCAACTTAAACAGATGTTTAATAAGTTGGAAGGGTCAGTTACAACCGGTGGTAGCACTCTCAACAACCGAGGCTGGGTACATAGCGGCAATGAAAGCCATTAAGGAGGCTATATGGTGCAAAGGGTTGTTAGAAGAGTTGAAGGTCCTAAAAGAGCAGGTGGTGGTGTATTCGGATAGCCAAAGTGCATTGTATTTGTGCAAGAATCCAGTGTTCCATGATAGGACAAAGCATATGGATGTTCGGTATCATTTCATTCGGGAAAATGTTACGGAATGATGCATTCATGTGGACAAAATGGCTGCGGAAGAAAATCCTACAGATTTAGGCACCAAAGTTCTACCTCTAAGCAAGTTCAATCATTACCTTGGATATCTTGGGATTGGAGTCGGATGATACGGTGACTCATGCTGAGTTTGGATCCTGAGTTCTCTGCACAATGGGTTTGGGTTTAATTGCTTAGACAAAGTTAGAGATTGTTGGGAATTTGTCTAAGAATTAAATGGATGGAAGATTGAAGCTTCAACAGTCTTTGAGCCGCGGCACAAGATGGGGTGTTGCGGCCTCCAACAAGTCAAAAGTTTGCCTCGTCTAGGTGTGCGTCATGGCACAAAGTGGTGTGTGCAGCGGCATAAGGTAGCATAGTGCTGTGCGCCACAGCCCAGGCCTTGTGGGCCACGGTGCCCAGAACCTAGAGAAGTTCTGTCCCTGTGTGCGCCGCAACCTACCCTGTTCTGGGCCGCGATGCTAGGCACACCTGATGCACTCTGATCAGCATGTTGAGATGGTGCGTGGGACTTGGTTAAAATGCACAAGATTACTTAGACTTCTTGGAGGGCCATGATTGTTTGGTTCTCAAGATCTAAGGGTTGGGAATGACTTCAAGATTGGTTTAAGAAGTTGTTACTCTATATAAAGGGTCATCAACAACAATCATCATAACAAGTAACACAAGTGCAAGTGTGAAAGTGCAAAGACACAAAACACAAGAGAGGCATAAGAAGAAGTCTTATTCCAAGAGTGGCTAGTGTTGAGAGAGAAAGACTCTCAAATCTTCAAAGGTGTTACGAGTGAGAGAGAGTATTTAAGAAGTGAGGTTCAAGGGATTTGTAATTGGAATTTTCTTGGGGAAAATTCCAAGGAAACACTTAGTTCTTATCTCTTTCTTTTCTCTTCTTTCATGTATCAAGAACAAGAGGGTTTTTGAGGAGGTGTTGCTGTAATTGTAAGAACTCCATTGATTTAGTGCAGAGAGCTTGGAGGAGCTCATGAGGATGTATGCAAATTGCCAAACCTCGATAACAATTGCTTGTGTTGTTTCTTTGATTGTTTGATTCTTGTTTGATTACAAGTCATTCTAGACTTTGGTGTTTCAAGGTCACCACCTGGGATTCTTGAGGTGATTTTCAACACACTCCAAAAAGAAAACCTCTTGTGCAGTATAGTTTCAAGAAGCCCAAACACCTAAAGTCGATTGTCCAATAACAAAAAAACCATACAAGAACTTCAAAAAGAAAGCCATGGTTAGAACCACTTAGAGTGATGATGAAAAATAAATTTCAGAAAATGATGTCGAATATGAAGAAATTGTCAATCTTTTCTTAATGGCAATTGATGATGAAGACGAGATAACAAATTCTTCCCCCACTAATAATAATGATAATATTGTTAGTAGTAATGAAGAATTGATTTAGGTAATTAATGAAATGCATGAAGAATTGAACAAATTTGATTCTAGAAATAGTAATCTCAAGAATAAAGTCTTATCTCTCTAAAGAGATAGGAAGTCTAGAAGAAGAAAAAAAAAAGCTATCTTCCACTCTCTATAACTCATCAAAAGATTTCTTGAAAAAATAAAATGATAATTTGAAAAAGAAAATGATGGAGTTAAACAACACTATATGTAGGCTTATTCTTGGAAAAGAAAAACTAGATGAAGAAACTTGCCAAAGAATGAGTGGAGAAAAATCTTGTTTGGGTTATTCTCCATTAGACTTCCTTTGTGAAAGAAACATGTGTGATTGAACCCTCCACTTCTTAGGCTTCTAGCAATGTTAAGAGCTTTCCTTTAAAAAAATGCTAGCAAGCCTATGAATGCAAATTTCAAATCAAATACCCATGCTAGAAATATAAATCCTAGAAATACTTATGAACATATGTATGCTCATCCTAGAAATACAAATGCTAGGAATAAAAATTTAAGAAATACATATGCTAGGAATGCGTAACTTGCAAATAACTATCATTTGTATCCTAGAGATAACATATATGTTCATAACTCCAATGCTAGGAACATGTATCCTAGGAATGTTCATCCAGGGAATAATTGTCATACATATTCAAGACATCTTAGAACTTTCTATGACTATCATCCTAGGATCATACATCCTCAACATGTCTATAATTATAGAGCACCTTATAATGTTAAGAAAGTATGGGTCCCTAAAGAAGCCATATTTTCTATAACTAACCCCAAAGGACTTAAAAAAATTTGGGTACCTAAGAGTGCTATTGTGTATCCAAGTATAATGTAGATATGTATCCACACCAAAGAAAAAGGTAACTATTGGTATCTTGATAGTGGATGCTCAAAGTACATGACCAATCATCAAAGTATGTTCAAGGAGCTAACTCTAAGCAATGGTCGAAACTTCACCATTGGAGATAACACCAAGATAACGATTATCAAGCATGGAAATGTAGGTAAAGATTCTTCAACCATTGACCATGTTTTATATGTGCAAGGCCTTCAGCCAAATTTACTTATTATTAGTCAATTATGTGACAAAGAAAACAAAGTCATATTTGAATCCTCTCATTGTCTAGTAATAGACGTCAAGAGTAACAAGATTACGTTTTTTGGCCATAGACAATATAATGTCTATCTAGTTGATTTAAAATCTTTAGCTTTGGAAAGTGAAAAATGTTTTCCCGCTTTTAGTGAAAACCCATGGCTATGGCATAGAAGGCTTGGTCATGTGAATGTGGATTTACTAAAAATTCTTTGAAGAAAAGATTGTTATTGTCTTTCCCAAAATCAAATTTGAAAAGGACAAGTTTGTGATGCTTGTTAAATGGGAAAATAAACAAGAGTATCTTTTAAATCCAAAATGTGATTTCAACCTCTAGACCGTTAGAGCTTCTATATACGGACTTGTATGGTCTAATAAGCTCCATTAGTCTAGGTGACCATAATATGCTCTTGTTATTGTTGATGATTATTCATGATATACCTTTGTTATTTTTATTGCTTATAAGGATGAAACCTTTAAAGGTTTTGTGAACTTTTGCAAGAAGGTTCAAAATGAAAAATGAATTTATATTTCAAGTATTAGAAGTCATCATGGAAAAGAATTTGAAAACCAAAGTTTTTCAAAATTTTGTGATGAAAATGGAATTGATCACACTTTTGTCAGGCCTTGGAACTGCTCAACAAAATGGTGTTGTTGAAAGGAAAAATAGAATTCTAGAAGAATTTGCATGAACCATGCTTTGTGAAAATAGTTTACCAAAATACTTTTCGGCGAAAGTGGTAAATACTTCTTGCTATGTTTTAAATAGACTATGAATTAGGCCTATCCTTGACAAAAATCTATATGAACTATGGAAAGGTAAAAAGCTTAATATCTCTTATTTACATGCTTTCAGTTGCAAGTGCTTAAATAACAATAAAACTAATTTAGGTAAATTTGACTCTAAGACCGATGAAAGGATATTCAACCTCTAGTAAATCTTATAGAGTCTTTACCAAAAGAACTCTAGCGGTTGAAGAATCCATACATGTTGCTTTGGATGAATCTAACACAATTAGTAATAGAATAGTATCTCTTGATGATGATGCAGATTTTATTCCAAGAGTGGATACATCTACTCCCATTGTTAACCCTAAGGAAAGTTAACCTCAACCAAATCAAGTGGTTGATTCTCCCAATTATGATCAAACCTCCACAAGTCATCAAAGAAATGAATTTCCCAAAGATTAGAGGTATGTGAATTATCATACAATCGATCAAGTGATTGGTGATCCTTCACAAAGGGTAAGAACTCGATCTTCCATAAGAAATATTTGTAATTGTATAGCTTATTTATCTCAAGTAGAACCTAAGACCTTTGTTGAAGCCAAAAAGGATATTGGTTTGATAAATATTATACAAGAAGAGTTAAATTAATTTGAAAGAATTAAAGTGTGGACTTTAGTTCCTAGACCAAAGAATCATACCATCATAGGAACTAAATGGGTTTTTAGAAACAAAATGAATGAAAATGGAATTGTAACTAGGAACAAGCCTAGACTTATTACTAAGGGTTACAATCAAGAAAAAAGAATAGACTTTGATGAGACCTATGCTCCTGTAGCTAGATTAGAATCTATTTGTATGTTGCTAGCCTTTACATTCTTTAAAAAATTTAAACTATTTCAAATGGACGTGAAAAGTTCCTTTTTAAATGGCTTTATAGAATAAGAGGTTGATGTTGAAAACCCTCAAGGTTTTGATTTTTAGTACCTTACAAATATCTTACATTTTTTTTCTTTATAACAACAATATGAGATTCTTCAGGATTAGCTTGGAATCTAGCACACATTCATACACTAAACATTATATTAGGCTTTACTATATCAATTGCAAGTAGACCTAATATAGTGTTTAGTGTATGAATGTGTGCTAGATTCCAAGCTAATCCCGAAGAATCTCATATTGTTGTTATAAAGAAAAAAAATGTAAGATATTTGTAAGGTACTAAAAATCTAGGCTTATGGTATTCTAGAAAATCAACTTTTGAGCTTGTTGGGTACTCGGATGTTGATTTTGCACATTGTAAGTTAGAGAGAAAAGCACTAGTGAAACATGCCAATTTCTATGTGTTACGCTAACTTCTTGGTTTTCAAAGAAACAAAATTCAGTAGCACTGTCTAGCTGCCAGTAGTTGTTGTGCACAACTTTTATGGATGAAACAATAACTAGAAGATTAAGACTTGTGTTTTAAAAATATTCCAATTCATTGTGACAACATTAGTGCTATCAACTTAACAAAAACTCAATTCAGCATTCTAGAACCAAACATATTAAGATAAGACATCACTTTATAAGAAGTCGTGCTCAAAAGGATGATATTAAACTAGATTTCATTCAGTCAGAAGATCAAATTTCTAAAATTCTTACAAAACCTTTGAATGAAGATAGCTTCTGTAAAATTAGATTGTTAATGGGATTAAAAAACTATGAATGTGTGTGTTTAATTGCATTTACATTCATTATATGCATAATTGCTATTGAGTGAATGTGAATTAATTGTCAATTTACTGTTCCTTCGCTCAAAAATAACATAGAGTAATCAATTCTTGAAAAATTCAAGTTTTGGTCATTGCACAGTCGACTGTACCTATAGAAACCCTTTTTTTTATCTCTAAAATGAACATTTTAGAGTCGACTATGTATTTTATAGAATCGACTGCCAAAAGGACAGAGACTTCACTCTATTTTGATAGTTGACTACCCAAATATCACAATTGACTGTCCGTTTAAGTCCTTTACCATGTTTTTACTTTAAATAGAACAGTCAATTGTCCATTTTAAATAGTTGACTACCCAGTCGCGATTATGAAGAACCTGGTTCATCTTCCTCATCAAATTTTCTAAAAATCTAAAACCCTAGCAGCATTCTCTCTGCCCATCTAAAAAATTTTGAGCTTTTCCACCAAATCAGACCAACTTCCATCAAATTTCTTTCATGGAAACACTTTTCCTTCACTTTTCATCCTTGCCAAGATGGTAGAGGGGTCGTAAAAGAAACTTAGTGGTCTTCCGTTTGGAATGCTAATTACAAGGATCCTGAAACATTATAGTGTTTCCTTAGTTAGAGAGGAGAAGGTGGTGCTGGCCTCCACTGATGTGTTTAACAAGTCCACACTAAACAAAATGAAATTAATTCAGTTAGAGGATAATACATAGGAACTCACTATCAATGCCTCAGATGATCCGACTTCCAAGGTTTGGAAAAAAAGTCAATATGAGTTGTACAAGAAGAAGAAGAAATGGAAGGTGATAAAGGTGAAAAAGCTGAAAAAGTTGCTAAGAGAGAAAATTACCAAGATTCTTCGACCTATTGATACTCCTTGATACCCTCCATCTTTCCTTTGTCTTAGAACTTTTATAAACTTTGCAAGAACGTCCACTGTTACTTTCATATATTTTTATGCTTCAAGACTCATTTTCATTAACTATAGATGCTTGTTTTACTTTGATATTTTGCTGGGTTCAAGGGAACCTAAGCTTTCTACATATTATCAGATTTTTGGCTAATTATCTATTTATTTGCTCATTACACAATTGTTGTACTTGTTAGCCATGTATATCAGTTTTCTGATTCTTTTCAAGAGGTTTTCTCGTATCTGTTTTAAGCTAATCTTTTGCATGCTTATTTGTTTTATATATTCTATCCATTTATTGGGATAAAAGTGCTTATTTAGCTATCTATGGCAATTTCGAGTGCTTATCGGCACTTTTTCGACACTTTTGCTCATTAATATCCACTTATAGTCTCTATTTTCCGACTGTACATTGCTTTGTATGAGTGCCTATATTACTAGCCTTCTATCCTCCTCATCTCTTTTCTGCTGTTGACAAAAGGGGGAGAAAAAGAAAAAAAATGACAGTTTATAAAGACAAAAAGAGGTCAGTTAATAACTTTGTTTGTATGCATAGATTTAGGGGGAGCATTGCTCCATTCTTTCTTAGAACTTGCTAGAATTGCTTAAAAGTTAATATACATGCTTGGTTGGAATTTTTTAAGTTTTTATAGAGAGGAGACTCTGTTCGTTTTTCTGTAAAAACCCAACACTTTGTTATTAAAATTGTTTTTTTCTCTTTAGTTTTGTCATCATCAAAAAGGGAGAGATTGTTGACCCTTATTTAATTTTAATCATCTAAGCGTTTTCCAACTAAGTTGAAGTATCCAACTCAAGATCAAGATGAAATTCAAGCATAAGGAATAAGAGATCGTACTTGAGAGACTGTGGTCTATAGACAATCGACTGTGAAAGAGATAGAGAGTTTTATAGTCGACTGCCCATTTAGACAATCGACTATCCAAAATATTTCAAAACTAGAATTTCAAATTCAAGAGAGGATAATCAACTATCCATTTTACACAATCGACTGTCTTGTCATAAAAAATGGCTAGTTTTCAAAATCTGGATGCGGGACTTGAGCATTTAATGCTTTAAACCACCCTAAGTTATGTCTAACGACCATATGAAGCCAAGACTATAAAACTCTTGAAAGCTAGAACAATCAATTTCTGATATAGATCATTAATACCCTTGAAAGCTTTGAAAAATTCTTTTTAGCCATTCATCAAGTTTTGTTCTTAAAATAGAGATCATTTTCATCTTATAAAGCATTTATTGCTATCTCTCATAGTTTCTTTTACAATCAATTCCAATCATTGTAAAGAGAAAGAGTTGGTGTAACTCTTAGAGTGTTTAGGCATTAAACACTTCCTCATAACTTCTTTGTGGAAGAGATCTTTGTAAGGTTTGGGTAACACCCAAGAAGTTGCTTGAATATTCTCAGTGGATTGCTTCAAGGAGTTTCCTTGAAGAGAGTGGATGTAGGGTCGAAGTGATTCCGATATTGCCGAACCACTATAAACGGAGTTTGCATAGTCTTTTCCTTTACTCTTTCAATTTCAATCGAGTTATTTGTTGTTTTCTTAAATTTCTAAAACTTGTTTATTAATTGCAAAAATATATTTAAAACCCAATTCATCCCCCTCTTGGGTTTGTACCTCAGTCTATGGTTAGTATATTTCCATTCAACACACACACACACACACATATTTATATTTATATATATTCTTTCATAACATTTATATTTATACCAATACATATATATACATATATTAATATATATACTCTCGCAAAAGTTTTACCCTAAAAGCGCAAGATATAAAATAACCAAAATGCCCTTAATCAGAGAATTTGCGCTTGATGACAAATTCTTCTTCCTCTTCCTTTTTGAGCTATTTTTCCTATTTTCAAGGTAGAATCCATTTTCCTCTTATTTTTACTTAAAAGGGATCTAAAACTTATATTTGGTAATGTGTTTGGTTTAATTTGGAAAAGAATAGGTTGTTTGAAGTTAGGGTTTGAACTTTTATGATTCTCTGAGGTTATTCTTCATTAAATTGGTTTAATTTAGAAAATCCATCCCCTCACAATTTAATTTCAAATGATATTTGGAAATCCTAATTCTTTATATTTCTAATATAAACTTCAATTTTTAAAATAATTGGAAATTTGGGAGAAATTGGGTATACCCTATAATTTTAAAAAAATTTTACCTCTAATGATTTCTAAGAAAGAGAATAAAATTATTGCTAAGTAAGAATGATTGGTAATACGCATTCTAGGTAAATTGGCATCATATAGTAGTGCATTGTGTGTGTGTGCATATTTGATTGTTGTGAAACTAAGCGTTATGTGTATCTATGTGTTAGCGAGGATAATACTAAAGGCAAAGGGATTGCTCAAGAATAGCTTACTTGGTCACATAACAAGGTGAGTTCACATTACTACAAACACTCGAGAAAGAGATAAAAACTCTAAGATTTGGAATAGTTGTTAGATATAGAAATCTATACGAAATGATTTGGATGTGGATGGATTATCATGTATGAATACATATGACTAGTTACACATATATACTAGAGGTTTTTATTGCATGGTCTTGTTAACTAAGTGAGTTAGCATAGACTTGTTGTGATGGTAATGTGAGGTTTGGAATGTGTCTAACTAGTAGTATATGAGTTGTACATATATTATTATTACAATTGATGCTTGAATAAAAATAATTGTTCTTGCTTGTAGATGTGTATTGATGAATGTGATGCATTCTAGACTAAATAAAATCTTCGCATGCTAGTACATGGGGAGACATCCCCTTTGTGATGATCGAGATAAGTAGAAATTCTCAAGATGATAACTATGTGGAAATGCATATGTGCACGTGCATCTATATGTGATGTTTGTCTCTTGATGTGGAGATACATAAGCTTACCTTGTGAATGTTAAATCCCCCACTTATTGTGTATGTGTAAGAAAGCTTAAAATGGCAAGGACAAGTAAGTATACACACACACACACACACACACACACACACACACACACACACACATATATATATATATATATATAAAGGATTAGGTAAATAAATAAATTAATTGAGTAACTTATGGTTAATTGGATTTCACTAGGCTTTTTAGTTACCTATCCTCTTAATTTTTACCCTCAGGTGATTAGCATATATTTTTGGGTAAGCTCCAGTATAGTACTTCCAGTCTGGCATTCTTAGGTGGATCCAAGCGGATGTCATCCTCAGTCTTTGTTTAGAGTCTACTACTTGTGGATTACATTTGGGAGAAATGTGTATTTTGGTTATAAGTTATTTTATAACTTATGTAAATTATCTTGAATTTAAGTTTGAAGTAGAAAGCCAATAAGTATATGTTGAGATGTTGATATAAGGAT
This sequence comes from Bretschneidera sinensis, assembly GCA_023935145.1. Classification (NCBI taxonomy): domain Eukaryota; kingdom Viridiplantae; phylum Streptophyta; class Magnoliopsida; order Brassicales; family Akaniaceae; genus Bretschneidera; species Bretschneidera sinensis. Next base: position 104,838,271 of record CM043700.1, on the reverse strand, counting down.
TTTAATGAATTGTTAAACCATAAGTTGTATGGTCACATTTTAGAGTTTGGTGTGCATTGCATTACAGGCTAGGGCTCAGTTCTTAAAATTAATGATTCTGTTTAAGTAAGGCTCGCTTGGGAAGGTCGTTACAGATTCCTATATGTAGATAATATCATAATCCAGTCGTAGTAGACACCTTTTTTAGTGAAAGCCAATCCACAATTATACCTCCCTTGTTCGATAGAACAAATTACAATTTTTAGAAAACAAGAATGAAATTCTTCATTCAAGCCCAAGACTATGAGTTATGAAACATCATAGACAAAGGATCAAACAATCCAACAAAAATAATTGATAGAAAAACAATTCCTAAGTTAGAAGTAGAATATGATGAAATGATAAAAATATAAATCCAAATTGTTGGAAAATCACCCTTTCAAGAATCCCAGGTTGTAATCTTTCCAAACCCCCAAATCTAGAATGATTTGTACGAAACAAGAATCAAACCACAAAAGAGAAAACACAAGCAATTGTTATCGAGGTTCAGCAAATTTCCTACGTCCCCGTGAGCTCCTCCGAGCTCTCTGCACTAAATCAATGGTGTTCTTACAATTACAGCAACACCTCCTCAAGAATCCTCTTGTTCTTGATGAATGAAAGAAGAGAAAAGAAAGAGATAAGAACTAAGTGTTTCCCTGGAATTTTCTCCAATAAAATTCAATTACTATTGGAAATCACCTTTGAGATGCCCAGGTGGTGATCTTCTAAACACCCAAGTCAAGAATGACTTGTAAAGAACATAAACAAACCAATCAAAGAAAGAACACAACAATTTTTATTAAGGTTCGACAATGTCCCTACGTCCCCGTGAGCTCCTTCGACACTAAATCAATGAGTTCTTAAAAGTTGCAGCAACACCTCTTCAAGAAACCTCTAGTTCTTGAAGGACGAAAGAAGAGAAAAGAAAGTGATAAGGACTTGAGTTACCCTGAAATTTTTCCCTTGAAAATTCCACTTACAAGGTCCTTGAATCCTCAATCTATACTACTCTCTGTCTAAACTACCAGCCTCTTTACAATGAGTCTCTCTTGTGTTTGTGTCTTTGCACTCTTACAATTGATCTCACTTTCACATTTACATCCTATTTTGAATTGCACCTAGATAGCCCTTTATATAGGGCAACAACTTCTTAGCTAATCTTTAAAGTCAATCAATCATATCCCTTCAACAAGTCTAAGTGATCCTATGCGTTTTGATCAACCCCCACGCATCAATCCAAAGTGCCCAAAATGAAGCATCAGGTGTGCCTAGAGCCGCGGCCCATAATAGGGTAGGCCACGGCTTAATCCATAGCACACAATCTCCACCTTTTGGGTGCCGCGACGCACCATTCCTGAGGTGCTGCGCACACCTGCGCGTGAACCCTTCTCCTTGTTGGAAGGTGAGGCGTGGACTTCCTGGGGTGCGGCGCACACTTGGGGCTGAAGCTGAATTTTTATACCCTTTAGCTCTTAGACAAATCCCAACAAATCCCTACCTTTGTCTAAATAACTAAAACTGAACCCATAGTGCAGAGAACTCAGGATCCAAACTCAACTTGAGTCACCATATCGACCGACTCCAATCCTAAGAAGTCCAAGGTAATGATTGAACTTACTTAGAGGTAGAACTTTAGTACCTAAATCTGCAGGATTTTCTTCCATGGCCACGTTGTCCACATGAATGCATCCTTTCGTAACATTTTCCCAAATGAAATGGTACCGAAAATCCATATGCCTTGTCCTCTCATGGAACACCGGATTCTTGCACAAATATAATGCACTTTGGCTATCCGAATACACCACCACCTTCTCTTTTAGTACCTTTAACTCTTCCAACAACCCTTTGCACCATATAACCTTCTTAATAGCTTCCGTTGTCGCTATGTACTCAGCCTCGGTTGTTGAGAGTGTTACCACCAGCTGCAACTGAGCCTTCCAACTTATACAACATCCATTGAAGCTGAAAAAGTAGGAGGTAATCGATCTTCTTTTATCCCAGCCTGCTCCATAGCCCGAATCAATATAACCCTCTAGATAGATGGACTTACCCCTCTTCTCATAAACTAGCCCCACATCTGGGCTTCCTTTCAAGTACCTCAGCAACCACTTCATCCTAAGCCAATGCTCATTTCCGGGATTACTCATAAACCTACTGAGAACACTCATTGCATGAGCAATGTTGGGTCTAGTGCTTACCATCATGAACATGACAAATCCAACCGCACTAGAGTAAGGGACCTTTTCCATTTCCTTCTTATCCTCATCTGATCTCGGATATTGATCACTTGAGAACATGAAATGACCAGAAAGAGGAACCTTCACTGGTTTGCTATCTTCTATAGAAAACTTAGATATCATCTTTTCTAGGTACGAAGTCTAAGAAATCTTTAATATGTTTCTCTCCCTTTCTCGGATTATACACATCCCAAAGATCTTCTATGCATGGCCAAGATCCTTCATCTCAAACTTCGAATTAAGTTAAGACTTCAACTTTTCTATCCTCTCCCTGTTGTTACCAACCAACAGCATATCATCAACATAGATGAGGATAATCACCATTTCCTCCACCTTGTGACCTTTGTAGTACAAGCATGAATCATAGTAGCTCCTCATAAAACCCAAGCTAGTTACGAAGGAATCGAACCTCTTATTCCATTGTCGAGGTGATTGCTTCTGGCCATAGAGAGATTTCTTCAATTGACACACCAAATCTCCTTGCCTTCCTTCCTCATAGCCTTTGGGTTGCCTCATGTAGATGGTCTCATCAAGCTCTTCATGTAAGAATGTTGTCTTCACATCCATTTGCTCGATCTCCCAATTAAATTGGACCACCATAACTAACACTATCCTTCTCGTCTTGTATTTCACAACCGGTGTGAATATTGTGGTGAAATCTATACCTTCTCTTTGTGTGAACCCATTCGCCACCAGCCTATCCTTGTACCAGACTTTATCCCTAGGAGTGTTCCCTTATTTGATCTTGTAAATCCATTTACAATCCATAACTCTCTGTTTTTCTGGTTTGGGCACCAATTCCCAAGAGTTTTTCTTCTTCAAAGAATGCATTTCCTCCTCCATAGCTAGCTTCCATCTTGACGAATCCTTACATCCCATGGAATTAATGTAAGTTTTTGGTTCACTCCCTCCTTCTGAGTAAGGAGCTGCTACATTAGCATCCGCAAAACCATATCTCAAAGTTGGTCTGACCAGCCTCCTTTCCCGGTCCCTTGTGAGCTGATAATCATTCTGATTTGTTGCATTATCCCCTTCTAGTTCAGCCTTCTCTTGAGTGTCCTAAGCTTGGCCTTCATCAATGGGCTCTACCTAGTCCGAACCCTCTTGCCTTCTTTGCTCAACCTAAATTAAATTTTCTTTGATGCTATACTCCACATATACCGGGCTGGTTTGCCGACTATCCCCTGTAGGGTTAGTTTTCTCCAAATAGGGAAATAAATGCTTATTAAAAATGACATCCCTACTTATTATGAGTTTAGTTCCTTTTGGCTCTAAAGACCACAACCTATACCCCTTAACCCCTTCACCATATCCTAGAAACATACATTTTCTAGACCTTGGGCTAAGTTTATCATCCTTTTGATGTTCAAACACAGCACATCCAAAAGTCCTAAGGTTTCCAGCAACTTTTTTCACACCACAAACTTATTCAAAGCATCTAATTTATTTTTAAACAAATAAACCCAAACCTTTCTAGAATAATCATCAATTAAAGAAAAAAATAAAGATTACCTCCTTGTGTTGGTGTTCCTGTTGGTCCCAAAAGATTTGCATGAATGTAGTCAAGAATACCCTTAGACTTGTGCATTCCGGTGTTGAAGCTGACCCGATGTTGCTTCCCAAGAACGTAACTCTCGCAGAAATAAAGTTTCTTTACCTTGTAACCATCAAGTAAACCATTCTTGCTAAGAACTTGCAGGCCCTTTTCGCTCACGTGTCCCAAGCGATTGTGTCAAAGAACCGCCTTATCCATCTCAGCCATTAAGCTTGCTACTTGATCCTTGATGTCTGTCTCTCCTATCATCTCATAGAGACCATCCTTTATTGCTACTTATCACTACCAAAGATCCCTTGGTTACCTTGATCTTTCCTCCCTATGCTTTGTATGTGTTCCCCATGGAATCTAGCTGCCCCAATGAGATCAAATTTATTCTCAAATCCAAAATATATCTCACATTCCGCAGTAGCCTTGTAATTCCATCAAATATCCTTAATTGGATGTCTCCTATCCCCCATACTTGGCAAGAAGTATCGTTCCCCAAGAAAACCTTTCCATCAATGGTTTCCTTGAAATTCTTGAACCAATCCCGATGATGGCACATGTGATAAGTGCACCCAGAATCCAAGATCCATTTCTCACTGCCTTGCCTCTTGCTCACATTTGAGCACACAACAAGAACATCATCATCTTGCTGTTCTCCCTTGCCAATCGAAGCCTCTCTATTGTTGATATGGCCTCTTCCTTTCTCATCACTCATCATCTTCTTGCAATCTTTCTTGAAATGACCTTCCTTACTGTAGTAGTAGCATCACTTTCCTCCAAACTTTAGTTTAGTGTCCGATCTTCCATGGCTTTGACCTCTACCCTTTGGTTTGTCCCGGTAGTTTCCATAGATGTTACTGCCATTCCGAGTTGCAGGCCTTCATCTAACGAACAACCCTTCTCCACTTGATCCTTCCCTCATCTTGGCTTTGAAATCATGAGCCTTTATAGCATTAATCACAATTTCTTTGGTTAGTGTATCTCTTCCATATTCAATAGCATTAATCAAGCTTTCAAAACAATCGGGAAGAGAATTCAACAACATAACAACCAATTGTTCATCTGAGAATGTTATACTACAACTAGTCAAATCTTGAACTAGTTTATTAAACACATCAAGATTATCTTGCAACTCTTTATTAGGATCCATTTTAAAAGCAAAGATTCATTTCAGAAGATAAATTTTATTAGGGAGAGTCTTGGTAAGAAATAACTCATCTAGTTTCTTCCAAATGATAGCTGGATGTGCTGAATCTCCACATTCCCTTGTCACACTATCCGACATGTGCAGGAAGATGGTGCTATACACCATCTTCTTCATCTCATTCTGCTGGAGCTCTGGGATACTTGTTGGAAAATCATCATCTTCTCCAATAGCCAAGTCCACCTTTTGTTGCATAAGAACCACTTTGATTTTCCGCTTCCAAGGGGCAAATTCTCTCTTTTCCATCAAACTTCTCAATAATGAAGTTTGAACCCATCTTGCGGAGAAAATCTCAAGATTTATGCAACACCACAATTGCTTTTCATACTTATAAACCTCAAGAACCCGATCAAATCTTGATCCCAACACGGTTCTTAAATCCCTCAAGAACCAGATCAGATCTTGATCCCAGCACAGTTCTTGAATCACCCAAGAAATTTCCTTTGAATCTTGGAGCCTTTCTCTGATACTCGCTATTCTAGCTCTGATACCACTGTTGGAAAATCACCCTTTCAAGAATCCCAGGTTGTGATCTTTCCAAACCCCCAAATCCAGAATGATTTGTATGAAACAAGAATCAAACCACAAAATAGAAAACACAAGCAATTGTTATCGAGGTTTAGCAAATTACCTACGTCCCCATGAGCTCCTCCGAGCTCTCTGCACTAAATCAATGGAGTTCTTACAATTACAGCAACACCTCCTTAAGAACTCTTTTATTCTTGATGAATGAAAGAAGAGAAAAGAGAGATAAGAACTAAGTGTTTCCCTGGAATTTTCCCCAAGAAAATTCAATTACAATGCCCTCGAATCCCCAATCTTGACTACTCTCTCTCACTCGAAACACCTCTGGAGAATTGAGAGCCTAACTCTCTATACACCAGCCACTCTGGGAATGAGATCTCTTCTTGTGTTTTGTGTCTTTGCACTCTCAAACTTGATGCTCTTGTTATTGCTCCCAGATGACCCTTTATATAGTGCAATAACTTCTTTAACCAATCTTGAAGTCAATCTCAACCCTTTGATCTTGAGAACCAAACAATCATAGCCCTCAAAGTGGTCTAAGTAATCCTGTGTATTTTAACCAAGTTCCAACGTACCAGCTAAAAAGTAGAATCAGAGGCATCAGGTGTGCCTGGTGTCGCGGCTCAGAACAGGGCAGGCCGCGGCACACAACAGGGGAGGACTTCATCATCTGCTAGAGGTTGCGGCGTGCACCTGGAAGAGGACTTCCTCCTTGTTGGAGGCCGCGACGCGCCAAGTATGAGCAATGACACATGTTATGCAATTATCTACCTAAATAAATAAGCAAATAATGGTACAGTTTTACTTACACGTGCACAAGGTCTACAGTAGCATAGTGTGCAAGTGCGAGATTATTTCCACAGGGATTGGTGAATTTCGATTTAGAATTAATTTCAAAAAGTAAAAATAGATATAAATATTTATTGGATTTAGATAATAATGATAAAGGCATAAGGACTTGATATCCACCACTAATCATGCTACCCCAACAAAACAGTATGCCAATTCTCTACTCATGCTATGAATACCTAATGGTTGTCAACCTAAGGACTTGGTCCACTCCTTAGGCTACGGATTTCCCTAAACAACGAGTTAGGCATGGTGTATACTCTAACTCTTTTCTCTCTTAAGGGATTCAACATAGTGTATACTGAGTTGTTTCTTAAGAGAGCATAAGGTCTGTGGAAAACGACTACCACACGAGGCCTAGGGTTTGGTCCACTCCCGATTTCCCATGTTGATTAACCCAAGAATCTGGCGTGGATATCTTTTGTTACTATTGTTGAACCTAGGACTCGGTCATCCAAATTGATTCAACTAACTGATCCATACCACATACATAAGTTGATCACACACACACACATATGAGGAATGTAAATAAAAACAGGTATTAATCAAATTAAGAATCACAACATAAGTATTGCAAAGGCGCCAGTATTGAATTATTGGTTAAACATAATTAGGGCTTCAACCAAGCCCTTACTAGAAAATTAGTTACACATAGTTGTGATGCTAAACAACATCATAAAATAAAATACAAAGGAAAGAAGAAACCAGAAAACACTATGGAGAAGAGTCATCAATTTGTCTCCACAATCTCTCCTCCGGCCTCCCCGAACAAAAACTAAACTGAAAGGGAGATCCTGTTTCTGTGTTTTACAAGTCTATTTATAGGGTTCTAAAGGTGCCTTGAAACCCTAATTTCCAAAATAGGTCCGAAAGAAATCTTTCCAAAACTGGCTCTGCTGCCTCTCTATGCGTGTGCGCTCGATCGCATGCTTATGCGCTCGAGCCTTCTATGTGTGCGCAAGATTGCTTGTGCGCTTGATCGCACTAACTCTTTCCAGATCTTTCGTTTTCTTCCTTTAAAGCTTCAAAATACTTTCTTTTCCTCACAAGCCTATAAAAAACACAGAAAACACAAAAAAGGAAGTAAAATAGAATAAAATACGTAAACAAAGGGCTTAACAAATGTAAATTAAGGGGCTTAAATATGGATATTTAAGCTCCTATCACACCCCTAAACTTACATATTGCTAGTCCCTTAGTAATACGAAACTAAAACCTAAATGAAAAACAAAATAAAAAATAAACTCATTATTCATAATATCTAAAAATTTGGGTTGTACATAAAACCATGATGATTGTTCATGAGTAAGCTTATAATAAAACCACATTCTTGCAATGAATAAGGATTTTAAAAGCTCATGTTACTTACACAAGGCTAGTTTAAGGCATCACAGGTTTGACTTAGTGTGTGTGGTGGATTAGCACATAGAAGATGGAGCTTCCAAATATTTCTAATGTATAGTGTTTCGGTGTCAAAACCTTCATCGAATTCCTTATTAGATAGAACAAAAATGGCATAGTTTTTACTTCTTTTCTTTTTCTTTCATCATGAGATTTTTGCTATGTTGCATTCCATTAAGCTTTCTAATTAACCTTTGTAGCGAGTGTTTAGTCAATGACTCCTAAACCAGATAGTTTTAGGGTATTAGGTGTAAAGACACCCCTAAGGACTTATTAACTCGAGTAAAAAATGCTACGAAACTAACTGGTCTTAATGCTTCCAAGAAAAATCCCTACCTTTTGACGTGAACACTCACTGCTTACTGAGGCAAGAGGTCCAGTTACATAGTGAAAACTTTATTTAATGATCATTATATGCATTATTCCCACCTTTTGACATAAAAACTCAATGCTTACTGAGGCAAGAGGTCCAGTTACTCAGTGGAGAGTTTATTTAATGATCATTAGGAGCATTTTATTTTCTCTTTTTTCATAATAAACATTTTTCTCTATTTTTCTATGCCAAAGTGTTATTCTAACAAGTTAACCGATTACAGTTAGGTCATGGAAACATATACATAAAAATTATACGTCATACCTTATACCATTATATGCTAATGTGCTCGTGTCAGATTTAGATCAAACTTGTGAATTCTTAAGTGCCTTGAGGTAGGTAATTTAGACTTTTAAAACTTTATTATTTAAACTATGTGTTCTAGATTTTAAGCTTACTGGTGAAGTTTTATCATAGTATTTGTTTTAAATCAACTAGAATTTTCAAAACAATATGAACATACATTTATCTTTTCAAAAATACAAAAAAAAAAAAACTGGGACAAAGTGTGTGAATGTGTCTCCCATACCCCCAAACTTAAATTACACATTATCCCCAATGTGTGAATAACATGGAAAGATCTGACCTGGGAGATGGAGAACTAGCTGGGCCAGTAGGGCTCCTAGCACTCTCCCAAACTTGAATGGATGCACACATTGTCCCTAAAAAAGAAAAACTAACGTAATACAGGAAAACAAGAAGTACTGAAAATAAATAAATAACAATAAATATGTAAAACAATAAAAATAAAAGGATAAGCTGTGGGGTGCCTCCCATGAGTGCTAAGTTTAACGTCTTCAGCTGGACCGTGCCTTATTCTTTCCCAAAACTAAGATTTGCAGCAACTAGCACAGGTAGTGTCTTATTCTCTCCCATATAAGCATAAGTCAAATACTTCGGCAATTGCTTCAACTCCAAATTTGGTGCCTGGACAATAAAAGGGAAAAAAGTAGTATTAGAAGGCGCAAGAGTGTCAAATGGATCAGTGTACTTACTTGGATGCTTTAGAGGGGCCTCAAGAAGGTGCACAGTTTCAATGATGTCATCAGTAACATCCTCACATTTGGGCTCAAAATCCAATCTTGTGACACTATAGGTAAGAGCAATTTCTAATGGATTAACATGATGGGCTGAAAATTCTCCCTGTTTTCTTTCACTTAGCTCCTAAGCCAATTGCCCCATTTGCACCTCTAGTCTTTGAATAGCTTGCTCATGCTTGGCATTGATTTGTCTTTGCTCAGTCCGAAATTGTATTTCCTTTGCCATGAACTGTTCTTACGAAGTTATCAGTTGTTGTTGCTGAGCTGCCAGTTGCCTCACAATGCTCTCTAGGTCAATATCCCTTGATTTCGGAACTGATTGGGCTGTTGGTTGGGAGTTCCTTTTCTGCTCTTAAAGGTTCAGGGCATTTTGATCGTTGTTCCATGAGAAGTTGGGGTGATTTCGCCATCCACGATTGTAGGTATTTGCATTGTTCTTAGAATGATAGTTTATGGGCGAGGAGGGATGTTCTACGTAGTCGTGCGTTTTACAAGCATATCTATCTTTCTTTCCATAGCATCCAACAAATTTGGAAATCCACCATTTAAGTTCACTTCATACATGCCCTTGCTCTTTACTTCTTGCTTTGTATTGAGTGGAAAGAAGATTGGATTTTTGGATCAAAGCCCTTGCATGAATCAGTTGAACCGCTTCAGTGCAGCAGTTTCAGTACTGCTGCTCAGGTACTCTCTGGACCTTTTGCGCTCGAGCGCACCTTGAACTGTGCTCGATCGTTGTTCTTCCTACGCTCGAGCGCAACACTAGTGCGCTCGATCGCAATGAGGACAGAAACTCCTCTGCTGCACACCTGAACAAAAATAGAAAAACAGAAAACAAAAAGATGAAAAAAAAAATTAGGGTTGTTTGATAAAGAAAATATAAACAGAACAAAAAAAAATTACTAAAAAAATTATTCTAAAAAGAAATTTACCGTAATCCCTGGCAACAGCGCCAAAAACTTGTTGTGCAATTATCTACCAAAATAAATAAGCAAATAATTGTACAGTTTTACTTGCAAGTGCACAAGGTCTACAGTAGCATAGTGTGCAAGTGCAAGATCATTTCCATAGGGATTGGTGAATTTCGATTTAGAATTAATTTCACAAAGTAAAAATAGATAGAAATATTTATTGGATTTAGATAATAATGATAAAGGTGTAGGGATTTGACATCCACCACTAATCATGCTACCCCAACAAAACAGTATACCAATGCTCTACTCATGCTATGAATACCTAATGGTTGTCAACCTAAGGGCTTGGTCCACTCTTTAGGCTATGGATTTCCCTAGGCAATGAGTTAGGCATGGTGTATACTCTAACTCTTTTCTCTCTTAAGGAATTCAGCATGGTGTATACTGAGTCATTTCTTAAGAGAGCATAAGGTCTGCGGAAATCGACAACCACACGGGGCCTAAGGTTTGGTCCACTCCCGGTTTCCCATGTTGATTAACCCAAGAATCCGGTGTGGATATCTTTTGTTACTATTGTTGAACCCAAGACTTGGTCATCAAAATTAATTCAACTAACTGATTCATACCACATGCATAGATTGATCAGACACACACATATGAGGAATTTAAATAAAAACAGGTATTGATCAAATTAAGAATCACAACATAAGTATTACAAAGGCACCAATATTGAATTATTGGTTAAATATAATTAGGGCTTCAACCAAGCCCTTACTAGAAAATTAGTTACACATAGTTGTGATGCTAAACAACATCATAAAATAAAGTACAAAGGAAAGAGGAAACCCGAACACACTATAGAGAAGAGTCGTCAATTCGTCTCCACAATCTCTTCTCCAGGCTCGTCCGGCCTCCGGCCTCCCCAAACAAAAACTAAACTAAAAGAGAGATCCTATTCCTGTGTTTTACAAGTCTATTTATAGGGTTCTAAAGGTGCCTCAAAACCCTAATTTTCAAAATAGGTCCGGAAGAAATCTTTCCAAAATTGGCTCTGCTGCCTCTCTGTGCTTGTGCGCTCGATTGCATGCTTCTGCACTCGAGCCTTCTATGTATGCGCACGATTGCTTGTGCACTCGATCGTAACCATGTTGCGCTCGATCGCACTAGCTCTTTCCAGATCTTCAGTTTTCTTCCTTTAAAGCTTCCAAATGCTTTCTTTTCTTCACAAGCCTATAAAAAACATAGAAAACACAAAAAGGAAGTAAAATAGAATAAAATATGTAGACAAAGGGCTTAACAAATGTAAATTAAGGAGCTTAAATATATATTTAAGCCCCTATCAGCGCACACCAGGCTGCTGAAGTTCCATTTTAATTCTTAGACAAATCCCAACACAAATGAATGTTAAAGTAGTGAAAGTGCTTTATTGTGTTTTTGATGTGAATGAATTTAATAGAGTCTCTTCTTACGAAGCTACAAAAGAGATCAGAGATAGACTTGAGGTTTCTAATAAAGTAACCAATAGAGTCATTATAACTAAAGTAAATATACTTGTTCATAGTTATGAGATTTTTAAAGTGAAACCGAATGAATCAATCTCGAAAATGTTTATACGTTTTACAAAATTTTATATTCTAAGAAATCCTTGGTAAAACTTATACTAAACTTCATTTGGTTTGCACTATTCTCAAGTATTTACCAAAGTCATGGAACTAAAAGTGACTACCATTGAAGAAGCAAAAGATCTCAACTTTGTTTCATTAGAAGAGCTTATCGGACACTCATGACTCATGAGATGAACCTTGATTAAAAGAATAAAGAAAAAGAGAACAATAATAAAAAGATAATTTCTCTCAAGTCATCCAAAAGTGACAAGGTTGACGAAGATGACAATACACGTGATGTTGATATGAAGAGATGGCATTCATAACGTGCAAGTTTCAAAATTTTTTAAAGAACAAGATTTCCATAACAAAAGGAGACTCAAGCAAGAAGGATCAAATTATTTAATTTAAGTTCAAGAAGCTTGGACACATCAAATTCGATTGTCCTTAAGAAAAGAAATCCTTCAAGAAACCTAAGTAGCCATTTGGAGTGATGTTGAAGGAAAAGAATCGGATGAAGACTTTGATAAAGAAATCATTGATTTTTTCTTGATGGTAACTAAAGAAGAATATGAGGTTTGTCTTCAAGCCAAGAAAGATAGACAATATTGGTACCTTGATAGTGTACAGATGCTCAAGACAAATAATTGGTTGTAAAAAGAAGTTTATAAATTGAACATCTAAAAGAATGAGAACATGTGACTTTTTCAGAAAACACCAAGAAGAAAATAGTTTGTGTTGGTAAAGAGGGTAAAAACTCTTCATATACTATTTAGCATTTATTATTTGTTCAAGGTTTAATCACAATATACTTATTATAAATCAATTATGTGATAAAAGCAATTGAGCAAATTTTTAAGCAAATTATTATCTTTGTAATAGATACCAAAAGTAACAAAATCAAATTTGTTAGCCAAAGATATGATAACTTTTTATGTCAGTAACCTAGATAGTCTTCCTTTAAAAAAGTTAAAAATGTTATTAAGCTTTTATTGAAGACCCATGGCTATGGTATAGAAAATTGGGTTGTGTGAATATAGATTTAATCCTTTTTTTTTATTTTTATGAAATACTTGGTTGTTAGTATTACCAAAATCAAATTTGAAAAAAATAAAATTTCGTGGTACTTGTCAAATGGAAAAACAAACCAAAATCTCATTTAAATCTTAAAATTTTGTTTCAACTTCAAGATCCTTGCAAATTCTTCATATAGGTTTACTTGGACTAATAAGGAACATTTGTTTAGGTGGCCATCAATATGCTTTTGTTATAGTTGATGACTATTTAAGATACACCCACGTTATCTTTCTGGCATATCAATATTGTAGACTGAGGTTTCAACCCAAGAGGGAGGCTGAATTGGGTTTTTAAAAACTTTTACTAATTAATCACAAGTTTGTAAAAACAAATAAACCAACAAGCATGTAACAAGTAATGTGCTGTAAATAAAAGAGTTTGAGGAATAGAGGATGCAAACTCAGTTTATAGTGGTTCGGCAATATCGGATTCGTTTCGACCCTACGTCCACTCTCTTCAAGGAACCTCCTTGAAGTAATCAACTAAGAAACTTAGTCCTGCAACTTCATGGGTGTTGCATAAATCTTACAATCAATCCCTTCCTCTCGGAAGCAAAAATCCCTTCCTCTCGGAAGCTAATCTCTTCCTTTCGAAAGCTAATCCCTTTACAATAAATGTTGTAAAGTAAATAGTAGAGAGACAACAATGAAAGCTTATACAACTGAATAATATCTCTCTTTCAAGGTAAAGCTTTAAGAATGGCTCAATAATAAATATTTCAAAGCTTTTTGTGTATCAATGAGTGAAAACTTGGTTAAATTTATATTCTTCTTTTTTGAAATGCTCAATAGAGTGGGTTTATATAGCCTTGATGTAATATGGCCACTTTGTACTATTCTGGTATGATTTGGTGCAATTTGTGCTGAAATCTCACGTCTCAATGGTCAGATTTTTTGAACTACCAGCCGACTGGGTCTTAGTACCAGTCGAATGGGTCAAGTTAAAAATCACATTTTTAAAGGCTATGACTAGTACCAGTCGACTGGTAAGTCCTACCTAGTCGACTAGGTAGGACTTACCAGTCGACTACAGACTTTCTGTCTAAAGTACTGGTCGACTGGGTAGGACATACCAGTCGACTTGGTAGGATATACCAGTCGACTAGAGACTGTCTGTCCAAAACTCCAGTCGACTGGTATGAAGCATTCAGTGGACTGTGGACACACTATCCAAAACACCAGTCTTCTGGTGTAAGTACCCAGTCGACTGAGTTGCCTTTCAACCCAATTTTTCATTCTTTTAAAAGGTTTTGATTTTAAAACGTTAATTTTTAAAATGCTTTTCAAAAGGAGCCAATGCACAAGCTAATTACCTGAGCAAGTGAGATTTACAACTAGTTTAAATACCTTGTCCCTATACTAGATCTCCTATCTTGACTTGGTATTTGATACGGGTTGAGTTCTTGCACCTTGATCCTTAGTTAAGCTTGATAGCACTATTAGTATAATAAGATTTGTGTTTTTTCGTCATTAAAATATAGGTGAGGGTCAACAATCTCCCTTTTTTTTATGATGGCAAAACTAATGAGAGAAAAACAGTTTTAAAAACTAAGTGTTGGATTTTTTTGAAAAATTGAGCAGAGTCTCCTCTGTTTTTTGAATACAACCAACCTGTAAAGAGGTAAAGAACAATTTATATACAACCCAACCAATCAAGTCAACATATATAATCATATACCAAGTTCTTTGAATCTATGCACTAGTTTAAGTTTCCACATCTTTTTCTCATTTTTCTCTCCTGTTTTGACAACAGTAGAAAAAGAGGTAGTAAACCAAAAAATAAGCTATCTAGATACCATAGACATGAAGAGCATACATAAACAAACTTGTGTATATAAATTTGGTATCATTCGAAGTCCTGAAACCTTCCCGAGAATAACCGAAAGTTTCTATACATACAGAAGCAGTTTTAAAGCATTTATCCGAATATAAAGAGATATAAAGCATGCACCTATATTACACATATGTAAAACAAGGACATAAAATAAGTCTAAGCATGAGCCATCATAATATATAACACCAATCTATACAAAATAGGCTTCGTAGAGCCGAAACAGAAGTATAAATACAATAATATATGAAAATATGTCTGTGCTAAGAACAATGACAAACTACATCAATATGTACATGAAAATGAAGATAGAAAGACGACTCAAGGAGTGGGAGAGTCAGAGCCATCATGGATGAGATCTTGAAGCTCAGCTAGAGAGCCCTTGGTATGCTCATGCTGCAACTCAAAGTCATCCCAGTGAGAGCAGAGGTCGTGATGCATGCCCTCGACTGTAGAACTCAAACTCTGGAAACCGAATTGCATGGTCAGTTGGAGGCTTGTGATAGCCTGAAGGAGATCACCATAACCAGCTTAACTAGCACTCGAGTCATCCATAGGAGGTGCTCGATCATCCGTATCCATAGCAGCAGCAGCAGCAGCATCGGGACCCTCGTCCTCATCATCACTGGTGTCGCCTTCTCCAATCCGAATGTGCTTCCCTGCCTTAGAGTAGATGAAGCCATCTCGGATTGTGCATCCCATCATCTTCAGCGATGAGGTTCTTGAGGCCGATGTCCTGAGCCTTGGAGGCGGGGAGAGGCACCCGGAAGTGCTGGAGGATGAGCGTGATGAGTATCCTGTAGGGAAGGCATCCAGAGTCGCTCATTTCACCATTAATCATGTTGGCGAGCAGCAGGGGGTAGATATTGAAGTGGTGCCCAATTTTAAGGCACCAAATCAATACGATATCTATCTTAGATAGATACCCTCGACTCCCGAGTCTCAGGTGAATGGTCCAACTCATAATGAGGTTGAAAAATTTTGAGTCTAGGGGCATGTCACTACATGTGTGAAATATAGTGGGTCGAAACACATAGTTAGGGTCACCCCTAACTATTTGACATGCCTCCTCAAACTTGAAATTGTCTAGGCATCTATCTAAACTCCATTGGATCCCTCCCATAAGGATCCTTAAGATGCTCATCAAGAGGTCAGTATTAACCTCAAACTCCACACCCATAACACTGGTTCTGAACCTCAGAGCCAGTGCACTGTGTTTCACCAAGTTAGCATAGAACTGGTGAATCAATCTTGGGTAGTGCTTCTCATATATCTTGACCAGCGGGGTCAATTTTATTGCCTCAAAGGCAGGTGATATATCGAAATTTCCATGACAAATAGAGTCGAAGTTAACAACTCTACCCGTCATGATTTTCTTGTGCCGAATAATAGAGGTATATTTGTCCTTCACTGCCGAGCTGGAAAATAGAGAATCATCAAGCTCTGTTATGGGCTTCTTGCTTGATGAGCCCACCACGCCCTTCCCCCGTGAATCTGGAGCTGTGGATTTGGTGGACCTTGGCCTAGTAGGCTCATGTGGTCCCCTAACGGTAGTTTTTATATGGATTCTATCGGATATTTTGGTAGAAATGTGAGTTTTGGGTAAAGAGGGTTTTAAGTGGAAATGGGTGATTTCAACCGTAGAAAGTTGAAATAGATGGTGGGGATGAGTAGATCAAGGTTTTTAGGAAGTGTTTTGTGGGTATTTTTTTTTATCAAATGACAAGATTTTGTAGAGAGAGAAAACTTAGGGTTTGAAAATGGTGTAATAAATATGGAAAAAATGAAGAACTTATTTATAGAATCGCAATAACAGTTGACTGGGGTTAGGGTACCAGTTAATTAGGTCCTTTGTAGAGATGAAGAGTTTTACATACCAGTTGGCTGGATCAAGGTACTAGTTAACTGGGTAATTCATACCAATCAACTGGGTTGATAACTGAATTTCAAAAAATGGCTCCAAAGAAGGTCTTGATGCACTAGTCGACTGATATAGACTTACTAGTCGACTGGAAGATTAGGTAGAGACTTACCAGTCAACTAAGATAGATTTACCAATCGACTGGACCCTTAAGAAAATTTTTAGTCTTTGAGTCTTAGCACAAAATTTGTTTATCTATGCCATCTTGAGTGAGGGAGTAATTAAATAAGGTTTAATAGTCTTGCATTAGATGTCAAATATACAAAATGATGAATGATGAAACAATCAAACATATAGTTTATCATAATCAACCAATCCCATTAACAGTCTAATTTTGTAAAAACTAGCTTCACTTAGAGGTTTTGTGAGAATGTCACCTATTTGATTTTCTAAAGGTATGAATTCTAGTCTTATATCACCTTGTTGAGCATGGTCTCTTAAGAAATGATGTCTAATTTCTATGTGTTTAGTTCTAGAGTGTTGAATAGGGTTCTTGGTTAGGTTGATAGCACTAGTATTATCACAGTGTATTGGGATACTTTTAAAGTTCATGCCATAGTCTTCTAGTTGTTGTTTCATCCATAACACTTGGGCACAACTACTTCCAGCTGCTACATATTCTGCCTCGATGGGTGATAGTGCAACAGAGTTTTGTTTCTTGGAAAACCAAGAGGTTAACATTGCACCTGAGAATTAGCATGTTCCACTTGTGCTTTTTCTATCTAACCTACATCCAGTAAAATCAGCATCTAAAAACCCTACAAGCTCAAAAGATGAATCTCTAGAGTAAAATAATCCTAGAGTTTGAGTTCCTTGTAGATATCTGAGGATCCTTTTTACAGCTACTATATGTGATTCCTTAGAATTAGACTGAAATCTAGCACACATGCATACACTAAACATAATATCAGGTCTACTTGTAGTCAAATAAAGTAAAGCTTCTATCATGCTTCTATAGTATTTAGTATCTACACACTTACCTCCTTCATTAAGATCAAGTTTAGTATATGTGCTCATAGGTGTACCAAGTGGCTGTGAGCTTTCCATCCTGAACCTCTTTAGTAGGTCTTTAGTGTATTTTGATTGATTGATGAGGATGCCTTCTTTCAATTGTTTGATTTGAAGTCCAAGGAAGTAGGTAAGCTCTCCTATCATGCTCATTTCAAATTCACCTTACATGCACTTGGCAAACTCTCCAATATTTGAGAAGACTATCCTCTTGTCGGCTTGTAGATGGTTGGTACAATTTGAGAGTTTCCATCTCTTCATTTGTTTGAGGTGGACTCTCCTTTGGGTCAACAATGGGAGTAGGTGTTTCCGTTCTTAGAATAAAATCTGCATCATCATCGAAAAAAACTTCTCTACTACTAATTGGGTTAGACTCATCAAGAGTTACATGTACGAATTCTTCTACCACTAGAGTTCTCTTGTTGAAGACTCTATAAGCCTTGCTTGAGGTTGAATATCCTAAAAAGAGCCCTTCATCGGTCTTAGAGTCAAATTTACCCAAGTTAGTTTTATTGTTATTTAGGATGAAGCATTTACAACCAAAAGTATGAAAATATGAGATATTAGGCTTTCTACCTTTCCATAATTCATAAGAAGTTTTGTCAAGCATAGGCCTAATTAAAATTCTATTCAAGATATAGCAAGAAGTGTTTACTGGTTCAGCCCAAAAGTATTTTGGTAAACTATTTTCACAAAGCATTGTTCTTGCAAATTCTTCTAGAGCTCTATTTTTCCTCTCAACAACTCCATTTTGTTGAGGAGTTCTAGGAGTTGAAAAGTTGTGATCAATTCCATTTTCATGACAAAATTTTGAATAACTTTGGTTTTCAAATTCTTTTCCATGATCACTTCTAATGCTTAAAATAAAAATTCCTTTTTCATTTTGAACCTTTTTGCAAAAGTTTTCAAATCCTTTGTAAGCTTCATCCTTGTAAGCAATAAAGATAACAAAGGTATATCTTGAATAGTCATCAACAATAACAAGAGCATATTGATGGCCACCTAGACTAATGGTACTTATTGGACCAAATAAGTCCATATGCAAAAGTTCCAATGGTCTAGTAGTTGAGACTACATTCTTTGATTAAAAAGAAATCCGAGTTTGTTTTCCCATTTGACAAGCATCACATACTTTGTCTTTTTCAAAATTGATTTTTGGAAGTCCAATGACTAAATCTTTTCTAGAAATGATTTTAAGCAGATTCATGTTCACATGACCAAGCTTTTTATGCCATAGCCATGGGTTTTCACTAAATGCGGGAAAATGTTTTTCATTTTCGGAATGCAATGATTTCAAATCAACTATATAGACATTTTCATGTCTATGGCCAACAAACTTGTCTCGATGTCTATAACTAGACAATGAAAGGTTTCAAATGTGACTTTGTTGTCTTTGTCACAAAGTTGACTAATACTTAGTAAATTTGGCTTAAGGCCTTGTACTAGCAATACATTATCTATGGTTGAGAAATCATTACCAACTTTTCCATGCCCGATGATCTTTATTTTTTTGTTGTCTCCAATGGTGACAAGTCCACCATCTCTTAAAGTTAGCTCCTTGAATACACTTTTATTATCGGTCATGTGTTTTGAGTATCCACTATCAAGGTATCAACAGTTACCTTTTTCCTTGGTGTGAAGACATATCTACATCACACAAGGATACACAATGGCATTTTTAGGTACCCAAAATTTCTTGGGTCTTTTGGGGTTAGTCCTTGAAAATACGGTTCCTTTTGGGACCCATACTTTCTTAACAGCATATGGTGATCGATAGACATGTTGATAACGCACAATCTTAGTATGATAGTTATTGAAATTTCTAGGAGTATTTAGTTGTGCATGCCTATAATGCTTAGGATATGAGTTCCTAGGATACATGTTTCTATTGTGAGGAATATGAATATACATGTCATTTCCAGAAAATGTATGAAGATGATTTCTAAGATACATGCTTGCATTTTCATGAGTATGCATATTATTTCTAGAATAACCATGATAGTAATTCCTAGGATATGCTTGTCCAAGATGCAAGTTTTGATTATGCATATTGTTTCTAAGTTGCACATGATAGTTATTCCTAGGATGTATATAAGCATTTTTTGAATGAGCATACATATAAGCATGAGTATTTCTAGGATTTTTCATTTTTGTATATGCATTAGAATTAGCATTTCTAGATATGCTAGCATTCATTGAGGGTGTGTTTTTGACCTTGCTAGTGATCTTTCAGGTAGAGGCTTTATTCATACAAGAGGCTTTCATGAATAAGCTCTCTTTTAATTTTTGCTTGCCTAATGGAGAGTATCCTAACCCAGATTTTCCTCCACTTAATCTTTGGCAAGATAACACTTCATCAAGCTTTTCTTTTCCAAGCATGAGTCTAGATATTATGCCATTCAATTCTAATATCTTATTCTTTAAATTTTCATTTTCATCTTTTAGGAAATCTTGAGATGAATCATAAAGCAATGAAGATAGTTTATATTTTTCTTTTCTTAGACTTATCATTTCTTTAGAAAGAGATAATACCTCTTTCTTAAGAGTTGAGTTCCTAGAATTGAATTTCTTCAATTCATCATGCATTTCATTTATGACTTCTAACAATTCTTCACTACTACTAACAATGTTATTTTTAGAAGAGGGAGAAGATAATACCTCATTTTTATCATCAATTGCTATAAGGCATAGGTTGGAAATTTCCTTGTATCCGACTTCTTTATCCGAGGATTCTTCTTCTTCATCATCACTCCAAGTAGTTGCAGTTATAGCTTTCTTCTTGAAGCTCCTATATGGTTTGCTTGTAACCATACAATCGGCCTTGATGTGACCAGGCTTCTTGCATCCATAGCACACATGTGGTTCCCTTTTTGAAGTGAGATCCTTTGTATAAGGTTTATTGCTTTTCTTCAACAACCTATGAAACCGTTTGGTGATTAAAGGCATCTCACCATCTTCTTCACTGCTCTCTGCCTCTTCTTCCGATTCCTCTTCTCTATTACATGTAGAGGCTTTGAGAGCAATCACCTTTTTTCTTCTTCTCATCATCATTGACAATGGAATTCATTTTTCCCATCTTATATGTGAATAATGACCCAAGAAATGTCTCAACATCAAGTTTGTCAAGATCTTTGGCCACCATGATGGCTGTCTTCTTTGCTTTCCAAGTGGGTGGCAAAGCTCTTAAGATTTTTTTTGTTAGTTCAAACTCCTCAATGTTCCTACCAAGAAGCTTCAAACCATTAACAATAGTTGTGAAACGTGAGTGCATTTGAGAAATTGTTTCGTTTGGAGACATTCTAAAAGATTCATATTCAGACACTAGCATATAGATTTTTTTTTTATTTTTAACCTCACTAGTTCCTTCAAATGTAACTTGCAATTTATCCCATATTTCCTTAGCCGAAACACATACAAAGATTTTATTGTATTTAGATATACGTAAAGTACAATGTAAAATACTTGTGGCTCTACTATTGAGAGACATCATTCTACAATCCTCATCATTGTACTCAGTTTTGAGTTTAGGCATTGTATGATTGATTTTTCCCATAGTTATTTCCTTTGATAAAATTTTGGATCCCTCTTCAATGACTCTCCATAGATTATAATCTTGTCCTTCGATAAAGATTTTAATCCTATTTTTCCAATAGTTATAGTTGGAGCCATTGAACAAAGGAGGCTTAGTGTATAAGTGTCCCTCAAAATAGCTATTTGCTACCATCGGATCAACTCAAGCATATTAAGTCTAAAATTGAGAATGAGGCTCTGATACCAATTGTAGACTGAGGTTTCAACTCAAGAGTCGGTGAATTGGGTTTTTAAAAACTTTTACTAATTAATCACAAGTTTGTAAAAACAAATAAACCAACAAGCATGTAAACAAGTAATGTGCTGTAAATAAAAGAGTTTAAGGAATAGAGGATGCAAACTCAGTTTATAGTGGTTCAGAATATATCAGATTTGTTCTGACCCTACATCCACTCTCTTTAAGGAACCTCCTTTAAGTAATCCACTAAAAAACTTAGTCGTGCAACTTCACAGGTGTTACACAAACCTTACAATCAATCCCTTCCTCTCGGAAGCAAAAATCCCTTCCTCTCGGAAGCTAATCTCTTCCTTTCGGAAGCTAATCCCTTTACAATAAATACTATAAAGTAAATAGTAGAGAGACAACAATGAAAGCTTATACAACTGAATAATATCTCTCTTTCAAGGTAAAGCTTGAAGAATGAATCAACAATAAATATTTCAAAGCTTTTTGTGTATCAATGAGTAAAAACTTGATTGAATGTATATTCTTCTGTTTTGAAATGCTCAATAGAGTGGGTTTATATAGTCTCGATGTAATATGACCGCTTTGTACTATTCTGGTAAGATTTGGTGCAATTTGTGCTGAAATCTCGCATCTCAACGGTCATATTTTTTGAACTACCAGTCGACTGGGTCTTAGTACCAGTCGACTGGGTCAAGCTAAAAATCACATTTTTAAAGGCTATGACTGGTACCAGTTGACTGAGCAGGACTTACCAGTCGACTGGGTAGGACATACTAGTCGACTGGGGACTATTTGTCCAAAACACTAGTCGACTAGTATGAAGCATCCAGTCGACTGTGGACACACTGTCTAAAACATCAGTCTTCTGGTGTAAGTACTCAGTCGACTGGGTTGCCTTTCAACCCGATTTTTCATTCTTTTAAAAGGTTTTGATTTTAAAAAGTTAGTTTCTAAAATTCTTTTTCAAAAGGAGCCAATGGACAAGCTAATTACCTGAGCAAGTGAGATTTACAACAAGTTTAAATACCTTGTCCCTATACTAGATCTTCTATCTTGACTTGGTGTTTAATTCGGGTTGAGTTCTTGTACGTTGATCCTTGGTTGAATGATTTTATTGCTTAATACACTTAGATAGCACTATTGGTATAATAAGATTTGTGTTTTGTCATCATTAAAATATGTGAGAGTCAACAAATATTGTTGACCCCATATTGATTTTGATAATGAAAGAACTATATTAAAATGATCTAACTATCTTTTTTCTAAGTTTTTTATTCTTTAAGGTAATTTGTATGAATATTAGATGATGTGCACGCACTCAAAATGTTGTACATGCATGCTTGTTTCCACGCACACTCCATATTTCAACCAGTTGAGGCAATTTCAAAGTTTAAGTTATTCAAGCTTAAAAGTTTCGAGGCAATTAAATTTTATGGAATCCCCCTCTCAATTACTAGGCTTTTAAGTAGCTCAACTTGTTTTCAAAATATCTTGTTTAAAACCCAAAAATATTTTTCCAAAAAGTTAGTACAAAAACTGTTTAAGTAAAATTTGCTTTTCGGTGACCACAATCTTCTGTGTTGGTACCACAGTCAACTGTTGGTCCTTCTTGCGTCTCAACCCAATATTCCAAAAGTGTAGCTATAATTGACTGTATAGACTATCACATTTGACTATATGAAAAACAAAAATATTTCCACAGTCGACTATGTTCTTCTTTTGATGCTCAATTTCTCAATTTTTAAAGAACACAATTGACTGTGTAACTGTGCTCTCAATCATAACGATTATTTTTCAAATTTGACTCATGAGACATAGTATTAAATGCACCAAATGGTCATTTAATGTCTCTATTGGCTTATTGGAGTTGACACTATAAATACTCATCATAAATGAGCATTTCTAAATATAAAGAGCATTCAATTTCTTTAAAAGCTCATTTACTAGTCTTCAAGCTTTTAAAAATCTATTCTTGAGCCATTCTTAAAGCTTTGTTCTTGAGAGAGAAAAACTCTTTGATTTGTAAGCATTAATTGTACTCTCTCTTGTGTACCAAAAACTTTTGACTCATTTCCATCTTGTAAGAAGTAGAGTTGATGTAATTCTTGTAAGTGCTTAGGTGTTAAACACTTAGTGAAAATCTTTTGTAAGAAAAACTTGTAAAGGTTTGAGTGACACATTGGAAATTTCTTATTTGATTAAGTGAAACCTTCAAGGAAGAGCTTTAAAAGAGTGGGCGTATGGTCAGGAATGATTATGATATTAATGAACCAAATCGAGTTTGCACACTCTTCTCCCGTCAACTTTTAATTTCTAGAAAACTTGTATTTATTGTTCTTGTTTGCTCTTGATTATTTGTTTAATCTTGTGTTTATATTTGTATTTTTTTTTTAAAAAAAATTAAAGCTAATTCACCCCTTTCTTAGGTTACCTTAGTTAACAACTAGTATCAGAGCTTAGTTCTCTAAGCTAGGCTTAAAATTCTTAAGTAGATCTTATGGCAACTAGTATGTCTAATGAAGGCCATTCTTACTCTACAGCTCCCTCATTTAACGGAACTAATAATAATTATTATAAAAATAAGTGAGAATTTTAATAGAAGGTTAAGATTATGCTTTATGGAAAATTGTTGAGGAGTGACATAAGATTCAATTGAAAAAGGTAAAAGACAAGGAGGTAGAAACTCTTGTTCCTAAGGTTAAACAAGAGTTCAATGAAGACCGAAAAATGTTATCTTTAAATAGTAGTGCTATAAGTATTCTTCATTGTGCTTTATATATGAATGAATACACTAAAATTCTGGCTTGTGCTTCAGCTAAAGAAATATAAAATAAACTTTAAGTTACATATAAAGGTACTAATCAAGTAAAGAAATATAAAATCTATAGATTAATATCGGATTCTTAAGCACTTAAAATGTCTCCTAATGAAACTATTCTGAAATTTATTTTCTATCTCTAACATAATTAATGACTTGAAACTTCTTGGTAAGGCCTATGAAGATGGTTAGTTGGTAAGAAAAATATTTAGGTCTTTTCCAAAATCTTTGAATCAAAGATGACGGCAATTGAAGAAGCTAAGGACCCTGACCACCTCAACACGATACACATCTTGAATCACTAGTAACTTATGAGATGAATGTCATCAATAAGAATGGTGATGAAGAATCCAACCTTAAGAATATATTGATTTTTGTTAGGATTTCCTTTAGGTGGCTAAAGGATTTTGGGGATTTTCTTGATTTGGCTTTGGAATCATTTTGAAAATCATAGATTCACAAAACGTCATTTGAGATGATATATGACTATTTTAAGCTTTTATAATGTCAAGCATTAAATTTATTTCTAGATAGAAATTGTAAATTTTGGTGAGATTGGGTATAAGGAAGACTATGGATAGTAAATAAGGAATTAATTCGGAAAGAATTGATAAACCATGGCTTAAATTGAGGTTTGACTTGGGAAAATTCTTTCATTAAGAGAATGGGAAGCGTGTTGATGAGTTACTTGATTCTTTTTGTGTTGGTATTTGTCTAAGGTTTAAACATGGTTCAAAGATGGTTAAAGTCTAAACCAAGGTTGGAAGATTAAATTTCAGCATGTTAAAGGAGTGCACACATGTGAGTGCATCACTTTGGGTGTGTGTGCACACCCCTATTCAGGAAGGCAAAGGAGT
Organism: Bretschneidera sinensis; assembly: GCA_023935145.1. NCBI lineage: Eukaryota > Viridiplantae > Streptophyta > Magnoliopsida > Brassicales > Akaniaceae > Bretschneidera > Bretschneidera sinensis. Next base: position 104,813,271 of record CM043700.1, on the reverse strand, counting down.
GCGCCCAGCTGTGTGAAGGGTAGCATTAGTGTGTGCTGCACTGCTCCTTCACCAACACTGCACCACCCAGCAAGGGAGGTGCTGAAAGAAGAGCAGCACCGCAGCACTCCTTCACCAACGCCGCAGCACTTAGCAAGTGGTGAAAATGATGTTTTGCCTAGCGCCGCAGCATGCCCTGTTCAGTGCCGCAGCACTAGGCACACTGATGCACACATGGACATCTTATTTAAGCATCTTCTTAGGTGCATAGAAGTAAGATTAAAACACACAGCACCACTTCGGATTGATGGAGGGCCATGGTTAAGTGGTCATCAAGATCTAAGGGTGGAGATTGACTCTCAAGAAATCCAGTTTTTCTACTTTGTCTCCTCCAAGTAGACCATCCTTTCTAAGAACTTGCAGGCCCTTTTTGCTCATATGTTATAAGATAGTGTTGGTATTTGTCTAAGGTTTAAACAGGGTTTGAAAAGGTTCAGCATCAGCTCTCTAGGCCACGGCTCAAATTGTGCGCACCTCGACCTCCAGGAAGTCCAGAAGTTGGGAGAGGAGCTATGCGCCGCGGCTCAAGGTGTGCGAGCGGTGGCATGGCTCGCGGCATAGCCACCCCAGGTCGTAGCCTCCAGCAAGACAGCAAAGCCTCCCCTCCTCCAGGCCATGGCATGCCCTGTTCTAGGCCGTGACTTGAAGGCACACTTGATGCTTTTGTTTTAGCATTTCAAATGATGTGTGGGACTTGATCAAAATGCACAGGATCACTTAGAATTGATGAAGGGCTATGATTGATTAGTCCTCAAGATCTAAGGGTGGAGATTGACTTCAAGATAGGTTCAAGAAGTGGTGCACTATATAAAGGGTAACCTAGCTTCAATCTCAACACAACATAACAAGTGTGAGACAAGTTGTAAGAATAAGATCATCATACAAGAGAATTCAAGTGCAAGTATGAGAGTGCAAAGACACAAAAATAAAGAAGACAAGCTATAATAGATCTCAAAGAGAGGCTAGCTGTTTAGAGAGAGAGTAGTATAGATTGGGGAGAAGAGCTTTGTAATAGTTCCTCATCATTTTCTGTTTTCTCTTTTTTTGTTCTTCAAGAACTTGAGATTCATGAAGAGGTGTTGTTGTATCTGTAAAGAACCATTGATTTAGTGCAGAGAGTTCACAGGAACACACGGGGACGTAGGCTATTGCCGAACCTCGATAACAATTGCTGTGTTCTTTCTTTTATTTGATTTCTGTTTTTGATTCATTACAAGTCTCTCTAGACTTGGGTGTTTGGAAGATCAACACTTGGGCATCTTGAGGTGATTTCCCAACAGATAGAGTACTTCAATTGTTTAACAAAAAATTGTAGGGGAACTTGATAACTTTGCAATCTCTAGTTGATAACTTCAATTGTTTGACAAAAAAACTTTCCTTTTTATAAGATAGAGTACTTCAATCTAACAGACAAACATGGTCTTCATCGCCATCAATAACAAAGCCCTCAGGCTTATTCATATAGATTTTCTCTTCAAGCTCCCCATGCAAAAACACAATTTTAACATCAAGCTATTCCAATTTATATTTTACATAACAACCAATGATAGGAGAACATGAATAGAACTATGCTTAACAACCGGAGAGAACACATCATTAAAATCAACTCTTGCAACTTGATTGTATCCCTTAGCAACCAGACGTGCTTTATACCTTGTATTTTCAATCCTCATGATATCTTTCTTTTTCTTGAATATCCATTTGCATCAAACTATTCTTTTAACCATTGGTGGTTTTACCAATTTCCAAGTTCGATTCTTCTCAAGAGACTCTATCCCATTATGGATGGCTACTAGCCATTTTGAAGAATTTGCATAAGAAATAGCTTCTGTATATGTAGAAGGTTCACTTGCATCACTGGTTTCTTGCGCAACTGAAAAATCATAGGCAATCACATCAATAGTAGTCTAGTATCTCTTCTTGGTCTATGTTTGGAAATGTTATAAGACTCATCTTGAATCTGTTGAGTTTGTTGTTGACCCAAAGTCTCACCCTATTCAGAAGTAAGCTGTGTGAAAATGTTCTAAATTGGATCTGAATCAAAACTTTCCAGCTCCACCTGTTGTGTTCTACTCATACTTTGATCAAAATCATAAGCAACAGACTCCTCTTTCTTCAGGTTAAGCATAGTAAATTCGTTAAAAGTAACATCACGATTAAAGAGATAGGTGACTTAGGATCAGAACACCATAATCTATATCCTTTCACACCATCAACATAACCAAGAAAAATGCGCTTTTTAGCTTTAGGCTCTAATTTTCCATCATTAACCATATGTGGGACATCCAAATATTTTTACCATGGAATAATCAAGAGGATAACCAGAGCATACCTCAAATCGGGTTTTAAACTCTATAGCTATAGCACGAGATCGATTCACCAAATAAAAGGCAGTAAACATTGTCTCTGCCCAAAACTCCTTAGTCAAACCAGCATTTGAGAGCATACAACTTGCTCTCTCCAAAAGGTTATGTTCATTCACTCAGCAATCCCATTTTGTTATGGTGTACCTCTGATTGTCTTGTGTCTAACAATACCCTCATCTTTGTAGTAGTCCTCAAACACATTTAAACAAACTTTAAACCATTATTTGTTTTCTACCTTTTAATCAGCTTCCATGTTTGTTTCTCAATCATAGTTTTCCACTGTTAAAATGCTTGAATGCCTCATCTTTTGTTTTCAACATCAATACCCAAGTTTCTCTTTAGTAGTAATAAATGAATGTAAGCATATACCTGGCACCATCCTTATATGGAACACGTTAGGGTCCCGAAAGATCAAAGTGAATGTAATCCACAGTTTTCTTGGTTCTGTGAATCGTTGTACTTAAACTAACTCTTTTTTGTTTGCCAAAAACATAATGCTCACAAAATTCTATTTCACCTGTATTATGTCCTCATAGAAAACCTCTTTTGCTGAATAAAGTTAGTCCATTTTCACTCATATGACCTAATCTCATATGCCAAGATTTTGTAACCTCAGAATCTGAAATGGTAGAAGCAACTACTGAACCAGTAACAGTGGTACCTTGCAGAACATACAAACTTGGTGACGTAATCTTTCGTTTCATGACAACCAAAGCACCTCTACTAAGTTTTATAACTCCACCTTCAGATGAATACTTATACCCTTTGACATCAAGAGTACTAAGAGAAATCAAATTCTTCTTGAAGGTAGGAATATGTCTAACTTCTGTCAAGGTCTTTATTACACCGTCATGTATTATGATATGGATAGTTCTTATACCAATAATTTTTTGAGTTATGTGATCGGTGCAAAATTGCAAGTGCACAATATCGTAGTTTTATAGTAAAGTGATAAGATGAGTATCGTCCTCATGGATTTGTAACTTACTTTTGACAAGTACCAAAATTATACTAATCTCGATTTTATTTAGAAAAATCTGTTTTGTTGTTTGTAATTGCAATATGAAATAAAAGCAATTTAAAGTAAATAATCAAAGGAAAAGAAAGTGCTTTTTCGAATATCAAATTAATAAGAGAAAGAACTTCTAGGAAACCGATTTCACTTAATTCCTCACTATGCTTAACTAATCTAACTAATTAAAATTAATCATCTCTATTTATTAGCGAAATCTCCAATTTATCAAAAAGCTTCTTTCGATAGTCAATTGGAAATATTCTTGTTCATCATTTTACACAAGAGTAGGCAAATTAATAAAACAAGAAAGCATTAAGACCAACAATTTTTTTGGACTATACAAGTTCATATAAGTCTTTCGATCCCTATATTTATCTATGCTGAAATATCCAAGTTTTATCTTATAAATCTTTCTTTCAACAGCAAATCACAAGATCAAGATCATTTAATTAATGGCCAGTCAATTAGAAGCAATACATTCAAATTAAATCAGCCAAACATAGAAGATAATTACTGCAAATCAACATAGAAAAGCAAGTATAGTTTGAAATTAAATTACATCGTTTTCCTAGAATAAAGAAAGTTTAGTTCATGTTGAAAATTAAATTTAATAGCAATGAATTCACCATAATTCCTTAAACCAGTCTGCATTCAGCTGCTGCTGCTGTGGAGGTCTGTTGTGTGATCAGCACTGGATACCGAGTAGAAGGGCGAGGTAGGTGCCGACTGTGAGGAAGCAGCTATTGGAGGTGGCAGCTACTGGTGCTGGATTAGGACAATTGCTGCTTCCGGATAAGAAAGACTGGTGGTTGCGGGCTGCTGCTGCTATATGAGGAGGAGAGGGCTACCGGCTATCTCTCTAGCACTATGTCTCTAGAGCTACAGGCTGTCTCCTTTAATTACGGTTTCTCTTGATAGGTGCTTAAATATTCATATTTAAGCCCCCTTATTTACATTTTTTAAGTCCTTAGCTATGATAATTTAGTCCATTTTACTTCATTTCTGTGTTTCACATGTTTTTATAGGGTCTTGGATAAAAAAAAGCATTTTTTGGCACCTAAAGGAAGAAACCTGGAAATCCTGGAGCAGCTACTAGCAAAAGTGCGATCGATCTCACTATTGGGTGCGATCGAGCGCATAAGCGCTCGTGGGCACACAAGAAGGATCGAGTGCAGCCTTGTGATCGAGCGCACAACGCATGCGATCGAGCGCACATGTACGGGTGTGAACAGTAAAACGGCAGAACTAGTTTTGGAAAAAGAGGAGGTTTTACATTTTATGAAGTTTTGGGTTTCCTGAGTCTTCTAGGGTTATTCAACCCCTATAAATACACCTGTAAACACACACAAAGGAGAGCACTTCTTTTATCTTTTACTTAGCCCGGAGTTGTAAGCTTTAGAGAGGATTGACAACCCATCTCCACAGTATTCTTCGGGTTTTATAGTTTATGTTTAATTTATGCTATGATGTTTATCTTAGACAACATGTGTAACTAACTCTTTATAGGGCTCGATTGAAGCCCTAGTTATACTTTCCCATATATACATTCATTGATTATCTTTGCAATAGCCTTGATTATAATGCTTAACTTGATTAACGTCTGTGCTTATTTACATTCCTCATATGTGTATATCTGATCAATATGTGCATGTGGTATGGATTAGTTAGTTAGACCAATTTGAATGACCGAGTCCTAGACCTAACAATAATAACAAAAGATATCCACACCGGATTCTTGGATTAATCAACATGGGAAACCGGGAGTAGATGCCATGCCCTAGGTCTCATGTGGTTGTCGATTTCCATAAATCTTATGCTTTCTTAGGGAACAACTCAGTAGATACCATGCTGAATCCCTTAAGAAAGAAAAGAGTTAGAGTAGATACCATGCCTAACTCGGTGCTTAGGGAAATCAATAGCTTAAGGAGTAGATACCATGCCCGTAGGTTGACAACCATTAGGTATTCAAAGGAAGGCTAGTGCATTGACCTATTACTCATTGGGAAAGTATGACTAGTGGTGGATATCAAAGCCCTATGTCTCATTATTATTACTTCACATTCAACAGTTATTTTGACCTTCTTTTATTAAGAAACTGATTCTAAAACCAAATTCACCAATCCCTGTGGAAATGATCTCGCACTTGCATACTATGCTACCACTGACCTTGTGCACTTGCAAGTAAAATTGTACGGTTATTTACTTATTTATTTAGGTAGATTTTCGCACAACATCTCTCTTTCCTTTATATAGGCTCCAAAGTCTTCAATTAAAATTTCCTTTTTTAAACAACAGAAAGAGTCCCTTGAAAATAGGACACTAAAATTTGGATCTTTCCCTTCGTCTAAACCAGAAATAAATTAAATGACAACAATGAAGCATAAAACCAACAAAAATTAATAAAATTAGATTAAAGTTAAAAGTTAAGACGGGATAAAAATAGGAAATTATGCACGACATCAAACACCCCAAAACTTAAAACTTTATTTATCCTTAAATAAAAATAAAACTAACCCATGGAAAAATCTCATCACTCACCAAGCTATGATCTGGATTTAGATTTCATTACTATCATCTTACTCTTTTGATATCAAGAATAGCATGAAAATCAATCAAAAATTTAGTAATTTGTCAAGCAAAAGTCAATAGACTACTTTAACCTAAAGCTAAGTCCTTGAGTGTGTGTGTGGTATAGTCAATTTAACTCCAAACCACCTGCAAACTTAGATAAAGTACAACAACTAAAACTAGAGGAATTCTCTTAAAACTTAACTCCATATGTCCAATTTTCAGAAACCCTCTCCATTAATGTAGTCAACACCAAAATCAGAGACCAAAAGGTCTTTAATCAAGTTGTAATGACAGGCCACGAGGTGAAGGCTAAGAAAGAAATGGATAAGGAAAATTAAAGCAAACTGGGAAAGTACTTGGTGGAAAGAACAATAAAAGAGATATCCACAGGTTTCAAACCATAACTCTTTCTCGATTGCATGCTCATACTGGTGACATTATTGTTGTTGTGCTTAATGAAGCAATACCAAGTACACTTTTAACAAAATCTGAAGTGATCTGCACTTCATTCATTGAGTTTTCTCTATTTTATGTTTCATTCTATGATGGATAAATCACCTCTGGGCAAAAAACAAACCCAGCAAAAATACTTTTTTTTTTAACATTTGGATCAAACAAAGCGTAATTTCTTTTGAACTAACTTTCTCTTTAAATGTAGATTCCCACCAAAGTATTTTTTCAAATTATAAAAGGTAAATTCATGGTTTTTCGTGGTTAAAATGGGAATGGTTAATGTAGTTAAAAGAATAAATAAAAGCTTAAATAAAGTAAGGCTCAAGCGGGGTTAACTATGGAAGTACATCATGCAATGATGGTATGATAAGTAAGATGGCTGGAAAAGCTTTTTGATTATGACAAAAAATGCCTAGATCATTTCTCAAATATTTGGTATCAACTAAAATTTCGCCTCAAAGATCAATCAACAGATTCTAGAGTAAAGCAAGATTGAACTCCCCCGACCTAGTTGATTCTACCCATTTTCTTTATCAACAAAATGGAAATAAAGAAAAAAAAATGACTATGTGCTCAATTATGTTTAAGGAAAAAGATTTAAATCAAAGTATCCACAAAACTCAGCCTAACATAAAAGAAATTTTCAAAAAATATCTCGATTGTATCCTCAATCATAAATTTCAGATTCTTAGAGAATTCAATCATACTTAAATGCATGTTTGGTAAGAAAATTCAAAAACTCAAGACTTATAAAATCACAAGTAAAGTAAAATAACCAGCAATCAAGAGGATAAAAATGACTATAGGAGTTTACACCCCCACACTTAAACTCAACAATGTCCTCATTGTGATTCAAATGAGAGAAAGATTGAAGAAATGAAAGGAACTTCCCTAGTTTCATGGTGAATCCGCCGTAGTTTGCAATTTCTAGCTCTTTATTCTTGCTAATAAACTTGTATCAAAATCCAAATTATTCAAAATAAAAATAAAAATAAAATAGTAAAAGAAAGTTCTATGGGCTACCTCCCATAAGCGCTTGTTTTTAAGTCTACAGCCAGACTTTTCAATTTTCCTCAATTAGGGTCTCCAAGGGAAATAAGTGCACAGTTCCTCTCAACTTGTTCCCCATTATAGTGCTTCAAGCTTTAACAATTAACTCTGAATATATTCCCTGTCTTGTCCTTCAAGTCTATTGCTCCAAAAGAGGAAACACTGTCAATTGTATAAGGATCAGTCCATCTTGATTTTAACTTACCTGAGAAGAGTTTGAGTCATGAATTAAAGAGTAAAACTTGTTGTCTAGGGCAAACTCACACCTAAGAATCTATTTGTCATGCTACTTTTTCATCTGTTCTTTGTAGATCTTCGCATTTTCAAAAGTATCGTTCCGGAACTCATCCATCTCATTCAATTGTAAGAGTCACTTTTCACCTGCTACTTTTAAATCAAAATTAAACTTTTTTACAACCCAATAAGCTTTATGCTCTAACTCAATAGGACCCTGACATGCTTTTCCAAACACTAATCCGTAAGGAGACATCCCGATAGGTGTTTTGAAAGCTGTACCGTATGCCCACAAAGCATCATCAAGCTTCTTTGCTCAATCCTTCCTATTGGTGTTGACCATCTTCCCGAGGATGTTCTTGATTTCTCAATTTGAAATTTCAGCTTGGCCATTAGTTTGAGTATGGTAGCCAAGTGCTATCTTATGCTTCACACTATATTTTGAAAGAAGGTTGGCAAACAACTTTTTGCAAAAGTGAGTCCCCTCGTCACTAATAATAGCTCGTGGAGTGCCAAATCTTGTGAATATATTCTTATGCAGAAATTTGAGCACAACCTTCGCATCGTTTGTTGTTGTAGCAATTGCTTCCACCCATTTTGACATATAATCCACTACTAACAAGATATAAACAAAGCCAAAAGAAGAAGGAAAAGGACCCATAAAATTGATTCCCCAAACACCGAATAACTCAACCTCTAAGATATTTTTCAATGGTAGCTCCTGATGCCTTAAAATATTTCCCATATGTTGGCACTAATCACAAGTCTTCACTAAAGTATAACTATCATGAAAGATATAGAGCCAAAATAAACCACTTTGAAATACCTTAGCTATTGTTCGTGTTGCTCCAAATGTCCTCCATACGATGATGAATGGCAATGATGGAGAATGGGTTGCATCTCTTCTTCTTGTACACATCTTCAAATGATTTGATCAGAGCATCTTTCGAATAGCGAAGGCTCATCCAGAAAATAATATTTCACATCATGTAGAAACTTCTTGCGTTAGTGGTAAGTGAGATATGGTGGCAATACTTTACAGGCTAGTTAGTTTACAATATCAGTATACCAAGCAAGCTTGATTTCACATGCAAACAACTACTCATCAGGGAATGCTTCTTGGATCTCTGAATTTGGTCTCACCTCCTCTTGCTCCAGCTGAGAGAGATAATCAACAACTAAATTTTCACTTCCTTTCTTATCTTGAACCTTCAAATCAATTTCTTAAAGAAGTAGGATCCAACGAATCAGCTTAGGCTTAGCATCCTTCTTACCAAACAAATAACGAATTGCTGCATGATTAGTGAACACTATCACTTTTGTACCAATGAGGTAAGACAAAAATTTGTCACAAGTAAACACAACAGCAAGCATCTCCTTCAGTTGTTGTATAATTTAGTTGAACATCAGTCAAGGTCCGGCTTACGTAATAGATGGCTCTGAACAATTTGTCTCGCTTTAGTCCTATTACTGCTCTAACTGCAAAATCACTTGCATCACACATGACTTCAAAAGGTTGACTCCAATTAGTATAATCATAATTGGTGCTGAAACTAGTTTCTCCTTGATTGCATCAAATGCCTACAAACAAGCATTATCAAAGTCAAATGCAGATTTTTTTTCAAGAAGATTACATAGTGGTTTAGAGAGTTTAGAAAAATTCTTGATAAATCTTCTATAAAATCCTGCATGTCCCGAAAAACTTCTAATTCCATGCACATTCTTTGGAGATGGAAGCTTTTCTATGGTTGCAATTTTAGCTCGATCAACCTCAATTCCTTTAGATGACACTCGATGGCCAAGCACGATCTTTTCTTGAACCATGAAATAGCACTTCTCCCAATTTAGGACTAGATTTTTGTCTTCACATCTCTGCAAAATGAGAGCTAAATTATGCAAACAATGATCAAAAGATGTACCAAAAACTAAATAATCATCCATAAAAATTTCTATTATCTCTTTTGCCATATCAGAAAAAATAGCCATCATGCAACGTTGAAATGTCACTGGGGCATTACACAATCCGAATTGCATCCTCCTAATAGAAAATGTGCCATAAAGGAATGTGAATGTAGTTTTCTCTTGATCTTTGGGGGCTATGGAAATCTGGTTATACCCTGAATAACCATCTAAGAAGCAATAGTAGGAATACCCAGCCAATCGATCCAGCATTTGATCAATAAAAGGTAGTGGAAAATGATCTTTCCTTGTTGCTTTGTTCAACTTGCGGTAATCCATACATACACGTTATTCTTGTAGGAATAAACTCATTGTTGTCATTTCTCACCACTGTCATTCCACCCTTTTTTGGTACAACCTACACTGGACTTACCTATGAGCTGTCTGAAATAGCATAGATAATTCTGCCATTGAGGAGCTTCAAAATTTCAGCTCTCACGACCTCTTTCATTGCTAGATTTAATCTTTGTTGGTGCTCAATTAATGGTTTGTAAAGTTCCTCCATTAAAATCTTGTACATGCAAATGGAGGGGCTTATACCTTTTATGTTGGAAATAGTCCATCCCAAGGCTGTTCTATGCTCCCTTAACATACACAACAACTTTTCCTCTTCTTGGGGTGTGAGTGGTGCAACAACAATAATTGGAAACGTGTAACTATCACCCAAGAATGCATAGCGAAAATGGTCAGGTAATTTTTTCAACTCTAGAGTTGTAGTTTGCGGTATCTTTTCTCTAGAAATTTCATAATCAGGACTTGCTATAATCGGATCTAGCCTTCCCACTTCATTGCTAAGTGATACATTCAGCTGCAAGTCTCCAAAGGAAAATACATAGTGGAGAAATTCTTCACTAACAAGAGATAAATCAAATTCACAAACAAAAGAATTGGTAAAATTAGAAGCTTGAGATGAAGTGGTGATACAACATTCTAGGTGATCAGCTGGTACATCTTCTTGAAAGGTTTCTTCTACACATTACTTGATGACATCTACACAAAAACAAGTGCTTGGATCTTCTAGAAATCTCATGGCTTGGTAGATGTTGAAGATAACCTCTTCCTTGTTTACTTTCAATGTTAATTCACCATTTTGAACATCAATTAAAGCCCTTCCCGTAGCCAATAGTAGTTGGCCAAGAATTAGTGGGACTTCTTGGTCTTCCTCCATATCTAACACCATAAAATTAGCAGGAAAAATAAATTTATCCACCTTTACCAATATGTCTTCTATGATTCCACGTGGGTACTTAATGGATCGATCTACTAGTTGTAAAGAAATGGTTATTTGTTTCATCTCTCCAAGTCCTAATTTCCTACAAATAGAAAGTGCCATAAGATTAATGCTAGCACCAAGATCACATAAAATTTGATCAAAAAATGAATTTCCAATAGTGCAAGGGAAAGTGGAACTCCCCAGATCTTTTAATTTTTTAGGAAATTTCTTTTGAAGAATGGCACTGCATTCTTCAAAAAGCTTTACTGTTTCGAACTCCTTTAACCTTCTCTTCTTAGAAATGATGTCCTTTAAGAATGTGACATAATTTGACATTTGTTCCAAAGCATCTGCAAACAGAATATTTATGTGAATTATCTTTAAAATATCCAAAAACTTAGAAAATTTCTTATCTAATTTTTGTTTCTGAAAACGTTGAGGGTAAGGAAGTGGAGTAGGGAGAATAGGAGGATTGTCAGGAAATGAAATTTCTAGAGGCTTGTCAGTTGCTCTTAATGTATCATCCACCATCTTCTCTTCGTCTACTTTTTTCTGGCATTGGCCATTGGTTGGAGCGGTAGGGGTTGACTTAGTTTCCTTTGATTGTGACCTCTCAATTTCTCTTCCACTCCTAAGTGTTATGGCCTTGCATTGTTCCTTTGGATTCACTTCTGTGTTGCTAGGAAATGTTCCTCTTTGTTGGGCATTGATGGTTATGGCAAGTTGCACAATTTGCACTTCAAGATTCTTCATAGTGGTTCCCATGTTGCTACAATGAGTCTCAATGTTGTCTAACCGTGAATCATTCTTTTTAAACCTTGCTTTTGTCTCCTCAACAAATGAAATCATGGCATCCTCAAGTGACATCTTCTTCTCACTTAGTTGATTAACAAATCCCAGAGGAGGTTGCAACACATTCTTTGTGTTTCTATAAGACAAATTCTCATGATTTTGAAGCCCTGGATAGTAGTAATTTGGCATAAGATTACCATAATAGTTGTAGTTCCGATTGTTTATGTATTGAACTTGTTCTTAACTTGATTCATTACTTGGAACTATCATACTTGGGGCTGCAACATATTATGCACTTTGCGGTATTCTTTGTGTTGTTAAAGCTGAAATTTGATGAGATAAATGTTGGAAATCACCTTGACAAGATGCCCAGGTGGTGATCTTCCAAACACCCAAGTCTAGAATGACTTGTAAAGATTAAGAATCTAAAATAGAAACAGAAATGAAAGAAAGAAGACAAACGATTTGTTATCGAGGTTCGACAATAGCCTACGTCCCCGTGAGTTCACTTAAACTCTCTACACTAAATCAATGGTTCTTTTACAATCACAGCAACCCTTCTCTAAGAAACCTAAGTTCTTGAAAAAACAAAGAAGAAGAAGAAATAGAAAGTGATAAGAAGTAACCTTAGAATTTTCCCATGAAAATTCCATTTACATGCCCTTTAATCCCCTTTCTATTCTACTCACTGTTCTAAACAACCAGCCTTACAAATGAGTCTCTCTTGTTTTGTGCCTTTGCACTCTTTACAATTCTCTCATTTTTTATCACAAGTTATGTCACATGAATGCATCCTTCCGTAACATTTTCTTGGACTACTTAGGATTAGAGTCCCTTGATCACAAAGGTAGTCCAAGGCACTCTTTACAATTCTCTCATTTTTTATCATAAGTTAGTCCAAGGCAATGATTGAACTTAGAGGTAGAACCTTGGTGCCTAAATTTGCAGGATTTTCCTCTATAGCTACCTTGTCCACATGAATGCATCCTTCCGTAACATTTTCTCGAATGAAATGATACCCAACATCCATGTGCTTTGTCCTTTCATGGAAAACCGAATTTTTACACAAGTGCAATGCACTTCGATTATCCAAAAACGCCACAACCTGCTCTTCTAGGACCTTCAACTCTTCCAACTACCCTTTGCACCGCATAACCTCCTTAATGGCTTCCGTTGCTTCTATATACTCAGCCTCGGTTGTTAAGAGTGCTACCACAAGCTGCAACTGAGCCTTCCAACTTACACAACATCTGTTTAAGTTGAAGAAGTAGGAGGTAATCGATCTTCTTTTATCTCGGTCTGCTCCATAGTCCGAATTCGCATAACCCTCAAGACAGATGGACTTACCCCTCTTCTCATAAATTAGCAACCACTTCATCCCAAACCAATGCTCATTTCCGGGATTACTCATAAACTTGCTAAGAACACTTATTGCATGAGCAATATCAGGTCTTGTGCTTACCATGGTGAACAACAAAAACTTGTTGTGAGTTTTAAATTACTCGCAAGCGCACGAGTCGTTTGCAGTATAGCGTTGTGCAAGTGCGAGGTCGAATCCACAGGGAATTGCGTTGTGAAAGTATATTTTCAATCTAAGCTAACTCTATCTTAACCTAGTTCCGAATTTTGAATGATATTGCAAAAGAAATATAAACTAAACTAAGTTGATTTAAAAACTAATAATTAAAACACTAAGGTTTCCGAATCCACCCCACCAAAGTTTAAGCATATGTGTCCTAAAAAATAGCCTATCAAAAGATTCCATGAATCCAACTATAAGACAAAAAACAAAGAATATCCCAATTAAACCAAAAGCGTCCAATGTATCCGCTCTTAACAAATCACAAAGGAAATCCAATTTAATCGAAAAGCATTCAATGTATCCATCAGATGAAACATAAGGAATATCCAACAGACAATTTATACTCAATCAATTATAAGATTAACTCAAATAATTGACAGAACATTTATACTAAAAATTGTCAGATTTGTACAAGCAAATCTGAACTACTACGCCAAACAATGGTGGGGCTTCATCTTCAACCTTAGCTGAAGAGTCTAGTCACTCATAACTATAAAACTATAATAAAAAGTGCTAAAATTTAAACTAAAACAACTGAATATAAAGAAATAAATAACTTTACATGGGAGAAATTTCACTTGCTGATGGGCGGCGCTTCCCCTCATGGTAACAAAGCCTTCGAGATCCACCAGAATGCTAGCGGACATCCACCGGTAAACACCAAAGTGGCTCAGGAATTGTACATTAAAGATGAAGTGAAGAAGGGCTTATATAGGGAAATATCACAAGCGCAATACTTCCAATCCGATGTGGGATACTGCAGATTTCAGTTTTTGCTCTTTGACCTTTGTCTACTAAAACTGCCATAACTTTCTCTAGAAAAATCATTTTATTGATCCGTAAAATTCTCCAGAAAATAGACATCCGGATCTTTCCAAGCATATATGGCTCATCTTCTGGTTCTTCCTAAATCAATATAGTTTAATCCTAAAAAATGGCTGATCTGCACAAGCAATTCTGGTAATTTAGTGAAACTTCTTTCCAAGCTTGTAAACCTGTAAAACAACGAAAACAACTCAAAGTAACAAATTCCTAAGCTAACAAATGTAAATTAAAGGGCCAAAATATGTAATATTTGGCACTCATCAGTGAACAATACAGAACCGACCGCACTAGAGTAGGGGACCTTTTCCATTTCCTTCTTCTCCGCCTTCGATCTTGGACATTGATCGCTGGAGAACTTGAAATGACCAGCAAGGGGAACCTTCCTTGGTTTGTTATCTACCATAGAGAACTTGGATATCATCTTCTCTATGTAGAAAGTTAAAGAGATCTTCAATCTGTTTCTCTCCCTTTCTCGAATGAGACATATCCCAAGGATCTTCTATGCATGGCCAAGATCCTTCATCTCAAACTCCTCACTGAGTTGAGGCTTCAATTTTCTTATCCTTTCAATGCTGCTCCCAACTAGTAACATGTCATCAATATAGATCAGAATAATCACCATTTCCTCCACCTTGTGCCCCTTGTAATACAAGTACAAATCATAGTAGCTCCTCATGAAACCCAAGCTGGTTAAAAAGGAATCAAACCACTTATTCCATTGCCTAGGTGATTGCTTCAGGCCATAGAGAGATTTCTTCAATTTGCACACCAACTCTCCCTGCCTTCTTTCCTCATAGCCTTCGGGTTGCCTCATGTAGACGATCTCATCAAGCCCTCCATGTAAGAATGTTGTCTTCACATCCATTTGCTCGATTACCCAATCAAATTGGACCACCATTGCTAATACTATCTGTATCGTCTTGTACTTCACAACCAATGAGAAGATATCAGTGAAATCTATGCCTTTTTTTGTGTGAACCCCTTCACCACCAGCCTAGCTTTATACTGGACTTCATCCCCTGCAGTGTTCCCTTTTTTGATTTTATAGATCCATCTATAATCCACAATTCTCTGTTTTTCTAGTTTGGGGACCAACACCCAAGAGTTGTTCTTCCTCAAAGAATCAAGTTCTTCCTCCATAGCTAGCTACCATTTTGACGAATGCTTACACTCCATGCCATCCATGTAAGTTTCTGGTTCAATCATCCCTCCTTCTGTCCAAGGAGCTACTACATTAGCATCCGCAAATCCATATCTCAAAGATGGTCTAACCACCCTCCTTGCTCAGTCCCTTGTGAGATGGTAGTCATTCTGACTTGCTGCATCAACCTCTTCCAGTTCAGCCTCTTCTTAAGTTTCTTAAGCTTGGCCTTCATTAATGGGCTCTACCTGAACTGAATTCTCCTTGATGCGATGCTCCCCGTACTGGTTTGCTTACTAGCCCCTACAGGGTTAGTTTTCTCCAAGTAGGGAAATAACAATTCATTAAAAATAACATCTCTACTTATTATAAGTTTCATTCCTTTTGGTTCTAAGGACCACAACCTATACCCCTTAACCCCATCACCATACCCTAGAAATACACATTTTCTAGACCTTGGGTTAAGTTTATCATCTTTTTGATGTGCAAATGCAGCACACCCAAAAGTCCTAAGGTTAATTAACTCAGGGGGTTTTCCACTCCACATCTCCAAGGGAGTCTTGAGCTCTAAAGCTCTAGAGGATGATCTATTTACCAAGTATGCAGCAGTAGACACAGTTTCCCCCAAAAAATATTTTGGTAAATTGGATCCTATTAATATGCACCTAACATTTTCCATAAGGGTTTATTTATCCTCTTAGCAACTCCATTTTGGTGAGGTGTTTTTACAACCTTCGATGCCTTAGAATGCCATTTAATTCACAAAATTTATCAAAATTCTTATTACAAAATTCTAAGCCATTATCGGTTCATAAAGCCTTAACTACCCTACCCGCTTAAGTCTCCAACAACTTTTTCCACACAACAAATTTATTCAAAGCATCTGATTTATTTTAAGCAAATAAACCCAAACCTTTCTTGAATAATCATCAATTAAAGACAGAAAGTAAAAGTTACCTCCCTATGTTGGTGTTCTTACTGGTCCCTGATGCGATGAAATTGAAACTAGCAAGTGCACTAATCGTTCAAGTAATAAAATGATGAGTAAATATCGTTCCCAACGAGGACTGAACAAATACTATAAAAATTATGACTCGATTCTTATTGTTATTTAAGCTAACGAATAATTGTTGGAGAAAAGGTTACTAACAATTAACTAAAAGGGAAAAACAGAACGCAATAGTAAATAAAGGAAGACTTGCAAACTTTGGAATGAAGACTTTTATAAACTAACGTGCTAAGGACTTGACTTCACCAAAACCATAATTGACGAGAGTTTTGAATGGACAAGTTTCATTTAATACGTTTTTCAAGATGGTAGAATCCCCAATAAATTGGTTATCCATATTCCAGGTCTAACCACAATCTTAAGAATCATTAACTTCAAATATCTGTATTCCAGGTCTATTCTAGATTAATTCAAATTAAGAAGCATTAAGTGTTTTTGGATTCCTTTCAGTTAAATCTCCCTATTCGGTTAAGATTTAAGCGGACCACATGAACTTCCTAGAATCCCTATTCGGTTACTCCTATTTCATTCATGGCAGGTTTTACCCTGGCCTTTGCATAGATAATAATCCAATATCATATTTATTAGTTCAACCATTCATGAAAGCACGGCTTCTCTATTTGACACATCACCATACCCAAATAAGGAATCAAAATAATAAAAAGCATTAAGAACAATAAAACGCACTCTTTGAAAAACACATTAAATTCCACTTGTCCAAACAACAACTCAAGATATAGGTTTAGGATCCATCTATCCTTAACACAAAATTATCAACTCCATAATAATATTCAAACAATGACATATTTTAAATAAGCAAGTAAAGTTTTCAATTTTAAATGAGCAAGTAAAGTTCTTCCATTTTACCTGTCAACGAAGAAGATATTATCACAGGGAAAATATTTTTCTCTAAATAAGCATATTTTAAATGAGCAAGTAAAGTTTTCAATTCAGTTATTATTATTTGTTCTTCTGGTACTTATTTTCCCATTTCAGACTCCAAGTTCCTTGCTTCTTCTTCGATGATGAGTTTTTCAGTGGTATTAGTTCCCGATTCCATGATGCATCCCTCCAAAGTATCTTCATTTAATGTTTTCTCCTGAAACTCCTCAATGAGGTTATCAACAATATCCACTTGAAAACAAGAAGAAGTAGAAAAGCCAGAAGGGTATTTCATAATTTTATACATATCAAAAACTACTTGCTCATCATTGACTCTTAAAGTCAATTTCCCTTGTTGTACATCAATTAGGGCTCTCCCTGTAGCAAGGAATGGACGTCCAAGTATAAGAGGTACCTCACGATCCTCTTCCATGTCGAGAACAATGAAGTCTACAGGGAATATAAATTTATCAACCTTTACCAGTACATCTTCTATAATTCCCAGTGGTCTCTTAATAGATCGATCAGCTAATTGCAATGACACTGTTGTTGTTTTGGTTTCTTCTAATCCAAGTTTCCTGAAAATTGAAAGAGGCATAAGATTGATACTTGCACCAAGGTCACATAAAGCTTTATAAAAAAATGAATTTTCTAAAGTGCAAGGTATAGTAAAACTCCTTGGATCTTTTAATTTTGGAGGTAGCTTGTTTTGCAGTATAGTGCTGCACTCTTCAGTTAACATTACTGTTTCGTGTTCCTCGAGCTTCCGTTTATTAGACAAAATTTCCTTTAGAAATTTAGTGTAACTAGGCATCTGTGCTAATGCCTCTGCAAATGGAATGTTAATATGCAATTTCTTGAAAATCTCTAAAAATTTTGAAAATTGCTTATCTAATTTTTCTTTCATAAATTTCTGAGGATAGGGAATAGGTAGCATATATTTAGTTTCAGGGTTAGAATCGATCAAACCTTTACCAGTACATTTCTTTGCTGAAACACGTTTCTCCTCTTGCTCAGTCTCTTCTTTCTCACCTTCTTGATGAGTGATTTCTTTAGGTTGTGGCTCTTTCAATTGTGTGCCGCTCCTTAGTGTTATGGCCATGACATTCTCCTTAGGATTTTTTTTCTGTGTTGCTCGGGAGGGAACCTTGTGCACGTCCAGAAATTATGTTCGCTAGTTGACCGACTTAAACTTCCAGATTTTTTATGGATGCTTCTTGATTTTGGATTCTTGTTTCTGCTGTACTTAAAAAATTAGCCATCATATCCTCCAAGTTGGACTTCTTTTCTTGAGGGGTATATTCAGGATGAGGTTGCTTTGCATTACTTTGATTCCACGAGAAGTTTGGATGATTCTTCCATCCTGGATTATATATGTTGCTATATGGATTGTTCTGCCTGTGAAAATTTGAAACAAAATTAGCTTGTTCAGCAGATGAATTATACGCAAACTGATTACCTGCTTGACAGTTACTACTATGGTGGCCACTACCACCACAGAATTCACATAAAACATGTGTAGTAGGATAAAGTCCATCTATCTTCTTGGTGAGAACCTCCATTTGTGTTGTTAAAGTTGTAACAGCATCTATATTGTGCAATCCTGAGGTTTTGTTTACAGGTAACCTCTCAACTGGCCATTGATAAGAATTTGTGGCCATCTCTTCTAGCAATTCAAGAGCCTCTTCTGGATTTTTTCTCATGATCGTGCCACCTGCAGCTGCATCAATCATATTTCGGGTTGCACTGGTTAAACCTTTATAAAAAGTTTGTACCTGCATCCAAGTGGGCAACTCATGATGAGGACATCTTCTCAAAAGGTCTTTAAAACGTTCCCATGCCTCATAGAGTGACTCTCGATCGACCTGCAAAAACATAGTAATTTCATTACGTAACTTTGCAGTTTTTGCAGGAGTGAAGTATTTCCCTAAAAATTTATGTGCCAACTCTGCCCATGTTGTTATGGATCCGGCAGGCAGAGAAGTCAACCAGCTTTTTTCTTTATCTCTCAATGAGAATGGGAAAAGCCTTAAGCGAATTGCATCCTCCGATACTCCGTTATGCTTGAATGTGTCACAAATTTCTAGGAAATTAGTCAAGTGAACATTTGGATCCTCTTGCGATAAGCCCCCAAATTGTACTGAATGCTGAATCATCTGAATGATGGCGGGCTTAATTTCAAAATTGTTCGCTTGTATAGGTGGTCGCCGAATGCTAGATTCAACATCATCCATCTTTGGCATGGCATAATCACACAGTGCATGTTGCACCTCTGCATTGTTTCCTTCTGCCATTGTGTCAACTGTTACTGGTGCTGCTCTTCTCAAAGCGTGAAAAGTGCGCTCAATCTCTGGATTCAATTCCGCAAGTATTCTCCCACCAGTACGTGTCATGCACTAGTAACAAAAACCTTGCAAAATAAACTTAAAAACCAAATTAATAAACTCTCAAATTAACTAGCAGAATCACAATAAATGTAATATTTTATTTCAGTCCCCAGCAACGATGCCAAAAACTTGATGCGATGAAATTGACACTAGCAAGTGCACTAATCGTTCAAGTAATAAAATGATGAGTAAATATTGTTCCCAACGAGGACTGAACAAATACTATAGAAATTATGACTCGATTCTTATTGTTATTTGAGCAAACGAATAATTGTTGGAGAAAAGGTTACTAACAATTAACTAAAAGGGAAAAACAGAATGCAATAGTAAATAAAGGAAGACTTGCAAACTTTGGAATGAAAACTTTTATGAACTAACGTGCTAAGGACTTGACTTCACCTAAACCATAATTGACGAGAGTTTCGAATGGACAAGTTTCATTTAATACGTTTTTCAAGATGGTAGAATCCCCAATAAATTGGTTATCCATATTCCAGGTCTAACCACAATCTTAAGAATCATTAACTTCAAATATCTGTATTCCAGGTCTATTCTAGATTAATTCAAATTAAGAAGCATTAAGTGTTTTCGGATTCCTTTCAGTTAAATCTCCTTATTCGGTTACGATTTAAGCGGACCACATGAACTTCCTAGAATCCCTATTCGGTTACTCCTATTTCATTCATGGCATGTTTTACCCTAGCCTTTGCATAGATAATAATCCAATATCATATTTATTAGTTCAACCATTCATGAAAGCACGGCTTCTCTATTCGACACATCACCATACCCAAAGAAGGAATCAAAATAATAAAAAGCATTAAGAACAATAAAACACACTCTTTGAAAAACACATTAAATTCCACTTGTCCAAACAACAACTCAAGATATAGGTTTAGGATCCATCTATCCTTAACACAAAATTATCAACTCCATAATAATATTCAAACAATCCATGTTCATATTATAAAACATCAACATAGCTAGATAAGAATAATACAAAACCTGAGAAGAATGATTTAAGAGCTTGATGCGTAGCCTCCTAGAGTGTCTCCAACTCTCCTCTCTCGTCTTCTCTCCTCCAAATTATGTTTTCTTCCTTCTCTCTACTGTCCCCCTCTTGTTCAGCTAGGGTTTTCTTTTTATAACTTTTCAAAATCCACAGGCTGGCGCTGCAGCTTCAACTTCCCGGAGCTGCAGCTTCAAGAAGTCTTTCTAACCCTAATCTGGCGCTGCAGTTCCAACTTTCTGGCGCTACAGTGCCAACTTTCTGTCCAAATTGGTCTCTTTTAGCCAGCTACCACCGCTTGCAGCCTTGAGTTTCTGTTTTCTTTGTGCATTTTGGCCTTCCAGTGCTCTCCAGCACTCTAGCTAGTGTCTGCACAATAAATTTCCATGACTTAACATTGATAAATCAACTAAAACAACTTATTAGTAGAATAAGAAAAACTAAACTCAATTTGCTAAAAATACATGCAACATAATTCTAATGCTTAAGATCAACACCAAAAATGTGCCTAAAAGGAGTATAATAACAAGATTTATTCAGAGTTATCAGTCCCCAAAGGTCCGAATGAATGTAGTCAAGAATGCCTTTAGACTTGTGCACTCCAGTGTTGAAGCTGACCCAGTGTTGCTTCCCAAGAACGCAACACTCACAGAAATCCAATTTCTCTACTTTGTCTCCTGCAAGTAGACCATCCTTGCTAAGAACTTACAGGCTCTTTTCACTTATATATCCCAAGCGAGTGTGCCAAATGGCTGCCCTATCCATCTCAGCCATCAAGCTTACTGCTTGATCCTTGATTTCTATATCTTCGATCATCTCATTGAGTCCATCTTTTATTGCTACTTTGATCACTACCAAAGATCCCTCGGTCACCTTGATCTTTCATCCCTCTGCTTTGTATGTATACCCCATGGAATCCAACTACCCCAATGAGATCAAATTCCTCTTCAAATCCAGAAGATGCCTCACATTCCGCAGCAGCCTTGTGACTCCATCAAACATCCTCAACTGTATGTCTCCAATCCCCCTCACTTGGAAAGAATTGTCATTCCCCAAGAAAACCCATCAATCATGGATTTCTTTGTGTTAGAAATCACCTTGACAAGATGCCCAGGTGGTGATCTTCTAAACACCCAAGTCTAGAATGACTTGTAGAAAGAATTTCAATAATCGAACACAAGAACAGAAAATCAAAGAAAGAGAGAAGACAAGCAATTTGTTATCGAGGTTCGACAATGTGCCTATGTCCCCATGAGTTTCTCCGAACTCTCTGCACTAAATCAATGGTTCTTTACAATTCAGCAACCCTCTCCAAGAAACCTCAAGTTCTTGAAGGAACCAAGAAGAGAACTAGAAAGTGATAGACCTATTACAAAGCTTTCTATCAATTCTATACTACCCTATCTTCTTTACAACCAGCCTCTCTGCAATGAGTCCCTCTTATATGTATATGTCTTTGCACTCTAACATAATTCTCTCATTCACACACATGTCTCACAAGTTACATCATCACATTCTTGTGTCTCCTTTTTTGAGATTGAACCTAGGTGACCCTTTATATAGTGCACCAACTTCTTATCCAATCTTGTGTGTCATTCTCCACCCTTAGATCTTGATGACCACTTAACCATGGCCCTCCATCAATCCTAAGTGGTGCTGTGTGTTTCAACCTTACATTCATGCACCTAAGAGAAGGCTAAAGCATGCTGTCCATGTGTGCCGACCAGTGCTGCATCGTCAACTTCCCAGCGCTGCAGCTTTGAGTTTTTGTCCCTTGTACTATTCCTGCCAGGTTCCAGCGCTACAGCTTTGAGCTGCTATCCCCTTAACACAACACCCTTCTGCTTGTATGCAGAAGTGCACACACTAGTGCGCATGGCCTTCCCTTGCTCCAAAATGAAGCACACACATGTGTGTAGCCTTCTAACTTACTGAAATTTGATCCTCCAACATTGGTTTAGACTTTAACCATCTTTGAACCATGTTTAAACCTATTTAAACCTTAGATAAATACCAACAATCTCTACCTTTGTCTAAGCATTTAAACCTGAATCATTTTTGTAGAGAGCTTCGGGATCCAAACTCATCTTGAGTCATCAATCAACTGACTCTAATCCTAAGAAGTCCAAGGCAATTATTGGACCTTCTTAGAGGTAGAACCTTGGTGCCTAAATCTGCAGGACTTTCCTCTGTGGTCTTCTTGTCAACATGAATGCATCCTTTCGTACCATTTTTCAGAATGTAATGATACCGAACATCCATATGCTTCGTCCCCTCATGGAACACCAGATTCCTCCACAAGTGCCTCACACTTTGGCTATCCGAAGACACCACAACCTGCTCTTTTAGGACCTCTCACTCATCCAACAACCCTTTGTACCCCATAGCCTCCTTTATGGCTTCCATAGTCGCTATGTATTCTGCTTCGATTGTTATGAGTGCTACCATTGGCTACCACTGAGCCTTCAAATACATCAGCAACCACTTCATCCCAAGCCAATGCTTCTTTCCAGGATTACTCACAAATTTGCTGAGAACACCCATTGCCCAAGAAACCCTCAACCAATTTCTATCCTTTTCTTGGATTATACATATCCCAAGGATCTTTTGTGTAAGGCTGAGTTCCTCTCAAACTCCTCACTGAGTTGAGATGTAAACCTTTTCATCCTCTTCTTGCTGTTCCAAACCAACAACCCATCAATGACATAGGTGAGGATACTCACCATCTTCTCCACCTTGTGTCTAGGTGAGAAAGTTTCTGTGAAACCTATGTCTTCTCTTCTTGTGAACCCATTCGCCACCAGCCTAGCCTTGTTCCAGATTTCATTTTCTGGAGGGTACCCTTCTTTGATCTTGTAAGTGCACTTACATTCCACAACTTTTTGCTTTCTTGGAATTTTCACAAATTCTTAGAAGTTGTTCTTCCTCAAAGAATCCATTTCTTCCTCCATAGCTAGCTTTGATCTTGGCGAATCCTTACATCCCATATAAGTCCCTTGTTCACTCATCCCTCCTTTTTTCTAAGGAGTTGCTGCATCCGCAGCATCCGCAAACCCATATCTTGAAAGTGGTCCGACCAGCCTTCCTTCCCGGTCTCTTGTGAGCTGGTAGTCATTCCGACTTACTGCATCAACCTCTTTTAGTTCAGCCTCCTCTTGAGTGCCCTGAGCATGGCCTTCATCCAAGGGCTCTACTTGGTCCGAACCCTCTTGCCTTCCTTGCTCTACCTGAACTGAATCTTCCTTGATGCTATGCTCCACAAGAACCAAATTGGTTTGCTCACTAGCTCCTGTAGGGTTAGTTTCTTCCAAATAGAGAAATAACAATTCATTAAAATTAACATCCCTACTTATTATGAGTTTCAATCCTTCTTTCTCTAAGGACCACAATCTATACCCCTTAGCCCCTTCCCCATATCCTATAAACACACACTTTCTAGATCCTGGGCTAAGTCTATCATCCTTTTTTTGTGCATATGCAGCACACCTAAAAGTCCTAAGGTTGTCCAACTCAGGGGGTTTTCCACTCCACATCTCCATGGTAGTCTTTTGATACACAATCCTAGAGGGTGATCTATTTACCAAGTATGCAGCTGTAGCCACAGCTTCTACCAATATTTTGGTAAACTGGATCCATCTAACATGCACTTAACCTTTTCCATAAAGGTCTTATTTATCCACTCAGCAACTCCACTTTGCTAAGGGGTTTCCACAACCATCCTATGTCTTAGAATGCCATTTAACCTACAGAATTGATCAAGTTCTTGGCTAAAAATTTCTAAGCCATTATCGGTTCTTATCCCCTTAACTACTCTACCTATTTAAGTCTTTACCAGCCCTATCCACATCACTAATTTATTCAAGGCATCCGATTTATTTCTAAACAAATAAACCCACACTCTTCTTGAATAATCATCAATTAAAGACAAAAAGTAAATATTACCCCCCTATGTTGGTGTCCTTACTGGTCCATAAAGGTCCGCATGAATGTAGTCAAGAATGCCCTTAGACTTATGCACTCCAGTGTTGAAGCTGACCCGGTGTTGCTTCTCAAGAACACAACACTCGCAGAAATCAAGTTCCTCTACTTTGTCTCCACCAAGTAGGCCATCCTTGCTGAGAACTTGCAGGCCCTCTTCACTTATATGTCCTAAGTGAGTGTGCCAAAGGGCTGCCTTATCCATCTCAGCCATCAAGCTTGCTGCTTGATCATTAATTTCTGTCTCTCCGATCATCTTATAGAGTCCATCGTTTCTTGCTGCCTTGATCACTGCCAAAGATCCCTTGGCTACCTTGATCTTTCCTCCCTCTATTTTGCATGTGTACCCCATGGAATCCAGCTGCACCAGTGAGATCAAATTCCTTCTCAAATCTGAGAGATACCTCACATTTTCTAGCAGTCTTATGACTCCATCAAACATCCTTACCTGGATGTTTCCCATGCCTCTCACTTGGTAAGAATTATCATTCCCCAAGAAAACCCTTTCATCATTGGTTTCCTTGAAATTCTTGAACCAACTCCAGTGAGGGCACATGTGATGAGTGCACCTGGTGTCTAAGATCCATTTCCCGCTGCCTTCTTGCCTCTTGCTCACACTCGAGCACACAACAAGAACATCATCATCTTACTGTTCTGTTTTGGCAACCGAAGCCTCTCCATTCTTGGTATGGCTTCCTCCTCTATCCCTTGTCATCTTCTTGCAATATTTCTTGACATGACCCTCCTTATGGCAGTAGTAGTAGCTCTTCCTTCCAAATCTCAGTTCGGAATGCATTCTCCCATGACTTTCTCCTCTACCTCTGTCCCGATAGTAGCCATGCATGCTGTTGTGCACTCTCCTATGACTCTCTCCTTTACCTCTGTCCCGGTAGTAGCCATGCATGCTGCTGTGCACTCTCCCATGGTTCTCTCCTCTACCTCTATCCCGGTAGTAGCCATGCATGCTGCCATACCTAGTTGCTGGCCTTCTTTTAAAGAACAGCCCTTTACCACTTGATGCACTCCTTATCTTGGCATCAAGATTATCTTGCAACTCTTTCTTAGGATCAAATTTAAAAGCAAAGATTCATTTACGAAGATATCTCTTATCCGAGAGAGTCTTAGCAAGAAACAACTCATCTAGTTTCTTCCATATTACAGCTGGATCTTCTAAGTCTCCGCACTCCCTTGTGACATTATTCGACATGTGCAAGAAAATGGTGCTGTAAGCCATCTTCTTCATCTCATTCCGCTGGTCCTCCATGATACTTGCTGGAAAAGCATCATCTTCTCCAATAGCCAAGTCCACTTTCTGTTGCATTAGAACCTCCTTGATCTTTCGCTTCCACAGGGAAAAATCTCCCTTTCCATCAAACTTCTCAATACCAAAATTTGAAGCCATCTTTTGTGGATAAGATCCTTGATTTCTGCACTACCCACAAATACTTTCTTCAACATCAAGAACACAGATCAAAGATGGATCTTAACACCATTCTTGAATCAACCTTCAAGAACACGATCAGATCTTGATCTTTACACCATTCTTGAATCACCCAAGAAGTTGATCTTTGATTCTTGGAGTCTTGGCTCCGTCACCTTCTACTTCTTGCTCTGATAACCAGTTGTGCTTGCTCTGATACCACTGTTGGAAATCACCTTGACAAGATGCCCAGGTGGTGATCTTCCAAACACCCAAGTCTAGAATGACTTGTAGAAAGAATTTCAGCAATCGAACACAAGAACAGAAAATCAAAGAAAGAGATAAGACAAACAATTTGTTATTGAGGTTCGGCAATGTACCTATGTCCCCGTGAGTTTCTCCGAACTCTCTGCACTAAATCAATGGTTCTTTACAATTCAGCAACCCTCTCCAAGAAACCTCAAGTTCTTGAAGGAACCAAGAAGAGAACTAGAAAGTGATAGACTTATTACAAAGCTTTTTATCAATTCTATACTACCCTCTCTTCTTTACAACCAGCCTCTCTACAATGAGTCCCTCTTGTATGTATGTGTCTTTGCACTCTCACACAATTCTCTCATTCACACACACGTCTCACAAGTTACATCATCACATTCTTATGTCCTATTTTTTAAGATTGAACCTAGGTGACCCTTTATAAAGTGCACCAACTTCTTGTCCAATCTTGTGTGTCATTCTCCACCCTTAGATCTTGATGACCACTTAACAATGGCCCTCCACCAATCCTAAGTGGTGCTGTGCGTTTTAACCTTGCATTCACGCACCTAAGAGAAGGCTAAAGCATGCTGTCTATGTGTGTCGGCCAGTGCTGCAACGTCGACTTCCCAGCGCTGCAGCTTTGAGTTTCTGTCCCTTGTGCTATTCCTACCAGGTTCCAGCACTGCAGCTTTAAGCTGCTGTCCCCTTCACACAACACCCTTCTGCTTGTATGCTGAAGTGCGAACACTAGTGCACATGGCCTTCCCTTGTTCCAAAATGAAGCACATACATGTGTGCAGCCTTCTAACTTGCTGAACTTTGATCCTCCAACATTGGTTTAGACTTTAACCATCTTTGAACTATGTTTAAACCTTAGACAAATACCAACACCTTGAAATTCTTGAACCATTCCTTGTGAAGGCATATGTGATAAATGCACTCGGAATCCAGAATCCATTTCTCGCTGCCTTGCCTCGTACTCACATTTGAGCATACAACAAGAACATCATCTTACTGTTCTCCTTTGGCAATCGAAGCCTCTCCATTATTGGCATGGCTTCTCCCTCTCTCATCCCACAACCTCTTCTTACAATCTTTCTTGAAGTGACCCTCCTTATTGCAGTAGAAGCACCTCTTTCCTCTAAATCTTGGTTTGGAATGTGCTTTCCCATGGCTCTGCCCTCTACCTCTTGATTTCTCCCAGTAGTTGCCATGGTTGCTACTACCATTCCGAGTTGCTGGCCTTCCTCTTACGAATAGCCCTTCCCCACTTGATGTCTCCCTACTTTTGGCTTTGAAATTACATCCTTTACTGTCTTAGGTGTGGTCAATTTAAAGATTAATTCAATCTTAGATTGATCAACCTCTATCCCTTTAGAAGAAATAATATGCCCTTAGACAATATCGGATGGTACCTTGAAGTGGTATTTCTCCCAATTTAAGACTAATTCCTTTTCCTCACAACGAATTAGCACTCTTTCTAAATTCATTAATCATGCATCAAATGAAGATCCAAAAACAGTTAGGTCATCCCTAAAAACCTCCATGCAATTTTCAACCATATCACTAAAGATGCTCATCATGCAGCGTTAAAAAATGGCAGGGGCATTACATAATCCAAATGGCATTCTACGAAAAGCATAAGTGCTAAAAGGACATTTGAAAGAGGTTTTCTCTTGGTCTTCTAATGCAATTTCAATTTGATAATAACCATAATAACCTTATAAGAAACAGTAAAAAGGATGACCAGCTACACACTCAAGAATTTGATCGATAAAGGGAGTGGGAAGTGGTCTTTTTCTATAATCAATGCACATACGCCACCCGGTCACAAGTTTGGTAGGGACTAACTCTCCTAGGTTATTCTTTACCATAGTTACTCTGAAACTTTTAGGAATGACTTACGTAGGACTTACCCATTCTTCACTACTTCTAATAGTTTTAATAGTTTTAAAACTTCATTCTTCACTACTTCTTTCATAGTTGGGTTTAGCCTACGTTGAGGGTCTCTACAAGGACTAGTCCCTTCATCCAAATTTATCTTATGAGAATCGATTAGGGGATTAATTACTTTTAAATCAGCCATGCTCCAACCTAAGGCTGATTTATGTGCATTTAAGGTCCGAATCAATTTCTCACCTTGAGATGTAGATAATTCAGATGAGATAATAACAGGAAAAGTATCACCTGGACTGAGGAAAACATACTTCAAACCCTTAGGTAGTGGCTTCAATTCAGCTTTAGATGCTTCCACACTTGAGGGGATTTGTTTCTCACTTCTTTTGGGCTACTCCTTAAACTTTGGTTGCCATGCTCGAGTACCATGATCCTGAGATTTATCAAAAATAGCACAAATATTAATTATATCAGTTTTATCATTGATAGAATCAATATCAGAATTAACAAGAAAATATTCAAGAGGATCAAAATCATGAGCTATAGAAACTCCCTCATCGATGAGTGACTCAATCATGTATAAGTGGTGGTTCTCGTCCTCATCTTCGGGCTGTTTTACAACATTGAAGATGTTCAGCTCGAGGGTCATGTTTCCAAAGAATAGCTTCATGAGTCAATTCCTGCAATTAATTAGAGCATTCACAGTAGCAAGGAAAGGTCTACCCAAAATCAAAGGAATTTTAGAGTTAGTGAGAACAGCATCAGGTTTACACTAGCTCCTAAATCTAGCAAGGCTTGTCCAACTTCATGATTTCCAATTCTACATGCAATGGCTGGGCAGCCAGGATCCTTGTATTTTGGGGGAATTCTTTGCTTAATTTAAGCACTAACTTGCTCAGTTAGGAATGTTGTTTTCTTTACATGGTGCTTCCTCTTAATTGTACATAAATCCTTGAGAACCTTTGCATAAGTAGTAACTTGATTAATCACATGCAAAAGAGGAAGATTAAGTTTAACTTGCCTTAGGTTCTCTAGGATTTCATTGTTTAGATCCAGATTTTTCTTGTTAGATTTTAAGGCTTGAGGGAATGGTGCCTTAACAGAGGTCTTAGTAACTTCAAGGTCCTTATGTGGTTCAACATCACTACTACTTTGACCCTTCTCCACATCCTCGGATTTGTTTGTTGTTGGGATGTGTAAAGACTTACAACTTCTTGTCACAATGGCATTAACATTTTCCAGATTTTTTTGTGTCATATGTTGACCATGGGGTATGGACTGAGTTTGGGAAGGGAACTTCCCTCGCTCATTCACACTTAAGGAGCCCATCTATTTGGTTACTTGGCTCCTTATCTCTTTGTTCTCTTCAACAACCTGTGTAATTAATGCCTCACACCTTTGGTTTGTCTTACCCTGTGCCTCTATAAAAGCATGTAAAGTGTCTTCTAAAGAACTCCTAGAGGATGAGGGTGTATGATATGGTGCATGGTATGGTCTAAGGGGTTTTGCAAGCTACTGGTTTTCAGACTTCCAACTGAAGTTGGGGTGATTTCGCTATCTCGGATTATAGGTGTTGGAGAAAGGTGCAAGAGGCTTCTTATACATGCCTAAGGCATTACATTGTTCCTCATACATCTCTCTCAAGTCTATGAATGTAGGGTACTCATGAGTGAGATGATCTACCTCGCCACACACAAAATATGGTTCTGAAGATTCGGCATGATTAACAATGTGTGTTGGCTTTGAGCCTTTAGTTTTTAATACGTCTAACTCCCTAGTAAGCATTTCGACCTTAGCTTTCAGGCTGTCTTCTTCCCTAAGATGCTATATTCCACCACTACTTGAGTTTCCTACAGGTCGTGACCTATTGGTGTTTTTAGTAGCATTAGGTCCAGTCCAAGTGTGAGCTTTTTCAGCAAGCTCATTGAGGTACTCAATGGCCTTATAGGGTCTTTTTGCAGAAATTCACCATTACACATCATCTCTACGAATTGGCACTCTCTATAGGTAAATCCCTCATAGAAATAGCTCACTAAGCACCAACTCTCATACCCATGGTGTGGACATATACTTAATAGCTTCTTAAATTTCTCCCAAGACTGATACAAAGTCTCGTTTTCTTTTTGTGCAAAGGTGGAGATTTGTCTTTTTAAAGCATTGGTCTTACGCTGAGGGAAGTATTTATTAAAGAAGACCTGGGTCATCACATTCCATGACCCAATAGATCGTGGTCTCAACGAGTATAACCAATCTTAGCTTTATCCTTTAAGGAGAAAGGAAAAAACTTGAGTCTCACGATATCATCAGTTGCATCTTACCTATGAAACGTCGCAACTACTTCCTCAAACTCCCTAATGTGTACATAAGGATTTTCGTTTTCCAAACCATGAAATGTTGGGATTAATTGAATCATCCCTGTTTTAAAATCTTGATGGGGAGTGTTGGCTGGAAACATAATGCATGATGGTGTGGCCGTCTGGCTAGGATGTAAATATTCTTTAAGTGTCCAAGCAACATTCTCATTAGGGTTTTCAGCCATGTTAGAAAAATTTTCTAAATTCTCGATTGGGTGTACACTAGGGTTTGATCTAGGCGAGGTTTCACTAACGGATATGGAAGGAAAGGGTAACTCTATTTCGGATCCCTTAGTGAATCTACCTCGTGAGTCTTTTGGCCTAAGCATACACCAACTGAGTTAAAAAGTAATAAATAAAACAAAACAAATAAAAAAAAATTAGAGAATCAAAACTTAAAAAAAGGAACGATAGTACCGTCTTGTTTTAGAGTTTGACAGATTTCCTTGTATGTAAGCGCGTTTCCCTGGCAACGGTGCCAAAATTTGATTACACCCAAAGTATAACGCGGTAGTTATAGCACAGCTTTGGGGTGTCGATTCCACAGGGAAAAGTGATTTACAAAGGAAAAGTGTAAACCTTAACACGAACGATAACAATCAAGTGAGAAAATATAAATAATGAAGTAATTATGTAAATAGATTGAAATATATGATAAAGAAACAACAAGGTTCCAGGAATCCTCCCTAGGTTCGTTGCCTTATTCCAATCTTTAATTCAGTTGTTTTTATCTCGGTTGCAAGTTTCACATCCCAAACAGGCAATCGGCAAATATTCAATCAAGCGCATATATAAACACTAATATAATTGATATGAATTACTCTTTCAAGTTAATCATACATAACCTATCCTATAGATTTACCAAGAAATGACAATATATCATTAATGACAATATTGCAGTAATGGACAAACCTAAAAGATAAATCTACCGGACTCAATCATACCTAATAATCTTGACATAAGAAGAGCATGATTAAACTCATATCAAACATAAAGATACAATCACCAGATTAAGAGAAAATCCTTTAATTAGATAAAAGAGTAACACATAACAATGTTTTGACAATGAAGCCCAACTACAACTGAATCAAGAAAGGAAAATAAGAACAACTACACCTAAGGATTCAGCCCTTCGCCTTGCTTGGAGATTAGTTCGCCATGAAGTTCATGGTTGAACTCTTTGATGGAGGAGAATGTGGTAGCCTTCTTGAGTTTTTCAGACTTCAAAAAATATCCCTTCACAAAGCCTAAGTGGTCTAAGGATGTTTTAGGGTTTGAAAAGTCCTAATTAAGTCATAACTTGGAGAGGAGGACCGTGTTCACGCCGTGACTCTCACTTATGGGCGCCGCATCCCTTACCTTGGCATTGGTTCTCCCTTTTCTGGAGGCCGTGACTTCCATTGAAGCTTCTTTCTTTCTCTTTTGGCTTGGTTCTGGAGGTCGTGGCTTAGATATTTTCAGGCTGCAGTGCACACATTCAAGACTTGATTTTTCTTCATTTGTTATTCCACACCCATGCCTTCACTCTGGTATGCCTCGAGTCTTTATACTTCAAGCAATGATGACTTTTCCTCCTCTTTTAGCTTAAAGTACTTGAAAATGCACCGAAATAGATCAATGATCCAAGAATGACACTTTAGCGTTGTTAACGTATAAAAGTACGATTAAAACCTGGATCAACCCTAAAATGCTAACAATTAAGTACTGTTAAGATGCATTTTATGATTATCATCAAACTCCATTGATAAGATAGTGCAGAGAGCTTGGAGGAGCTCACGGGGACATAGGCACATTGCCGAACGTCGATAACAAATTGCTTGTGTTCTTTTCTTTCTTGCTTTCGTTTGCTGTTTCATTTCATTACAAGTCATTCTAGACTTGAGTGTTTGGAAGATCACCCCTGGGCATCTTGTCAAGGTGATTTCCAACAAAGGGCTTATATGTTCGATGCACGAGTTTGACTCCAAATTTGTCATTTTTTTCATCAAAATATAAAATTCAACCCCCCCTTTTATATATGTATAAATGTGTACTTTATTTACCATTTCACTTTCTTATTATCATTCCATTATAATTAATATATTTTTTTAATTATGTAATATCTATCTCTTTCAAAGAAAGTAAACTATATAATTTTACCACCAAAGTTTGTTTAGAACCATATATTACAAATGAAAATATTTGCATGAGATGAATAATCGAATGCACTTGGAAGAACTAAATTACCCTTATATTAAGATGTGGGTTTTACACCTGAAAACCTAGTCCACCCCTCCCAGAAAAGTTTGAACTATGATTTTCATAATTATTGGACCAAAACAACCAGAAAAGTCTAAAGGACGGGAAAATAAATAAGGAAAAGTCAAAACTCGAGCCTTGAAGCTTCCAGGCTTCTGGTCCGCCAAAAAATCAAAATTTTAGTCGTTTATCAAGAATAATGTCAAAGCACACAAAAGAAGAAAAATTTCGAAAAAGTCACATCATCGATCCCAAGTAGAAGAACCGATAGTAAAAAAGGTTCAATCTAGAAGACCAAGGTCCATGAAAAAACGAACCAGTAAGTCCAAGCAAATGCTTGAGGATGGGAATGCATGAAGTAGAAACTACTTCCTTAAGCTATAAGATACTAAAAAAAATGGGAGGCTTTTGTTATGTGTAAAAGTACACCCTCTAATCATGAGATGACATGTGGTATCTCCAAGCCAAAATAGTTATTTCGTTACACAGTGGTAAAAAGATAAAAACTCGCTATCAAGGGTTTAAGGGTAAAATCTAAAAAACCCGTAGAGCGATCTCGACCATCCATCACATCTCTAACGAACGATCTAGGTCCATGAGAGGATATTATCCAACTTGATTTTAATATGACTCCTGATTATGTGCAAATAAGTTTATTAAGATTTATAAAGCTTGAAAATCCACCTTAGTCAAATCAAGTTGTCATTTGACATAAGTTAAAGTTCTTCACAATTGGAGATTGAAGGATTAAGAAGTAACCTTAAAGAAGTTAGAGTTTTTAGTAGTCTTATTGAATGTAAATA
The DNA here is from genome assembly GCA_023935145.1 of Bretschneidera sinensis. NCBI lineage: Eukaryota > Viridiplantae > Streptophyta > Magnoliopsida > Brassicales > Akaniaceae > Bretschneidera > Bretschneidera sinensis. The sequence continues at coordinate 104,779,797 of CM043700.1, read as the reverse complement.
TTCAATTCTTAGGGCTCAGTGCATATTATGCTTTAATTGATATTAAATTAAGGTTGTTTTACCATATAAAAGCATTTGATAAACTTCTATGTTTTAAAATCAAGTTTTGAGGTATTTTTAAACCAAAAATTGAAGTTTAAGAGTTGAGAGTCAACTCCTAGTGAAGCTCTCTGAGACAAAGACTTTTAGTTTTTGAGAGTCGACTCCCTAGTCTGAGAGTCGACTTAAAGGGAAAACGTGTTGATTCCCAAGCCTAATGGTATGATTTTTTAAACATACTAACAGTGAGAACTTTGCATTAAATGCATAAAAATAATTAGTTTTTGTTTCTAACGTCTTTAAGCTCCCATAGGCTATAAATAAAAGTCTTATAATTGAATGCATGAATTAAAAGAATTAAAGATCAATTAAGAGGATTCCTCAAGTTTTGAGCCTTGAATTTGCAATACATGTTTTGAGTTGTATCACAACTTCTTTCATCTATTGATTGTAAAAAGAGTTGGTGTAACTTTTGGGTGAATTTGTTAGAACTCATTGAGTGTTTTGAGTTAAAATACTCGGGTAGAGAATTTCTAATGTAAGAAAATTTCCTGTAAAGGTTTGGGCTACACCGTGAAAGTTACTTAGTGATTTTCCAGCTGTGGGTGTTTAGCCCATAGTGAGAAAGGCCCATTGATAGGCTGATTCTAATAAGTTTTAAATGAGGGCTCAATGAGGCCCCTGTTGTTGTTAAATTGATCAAAGCTCATGCAATTGGTTTGAAGGCCCACTAAGTGGGTGTGTAGATGGAAGTTCTAAAATCTTTGGGGAACGATGCTTTGGATAGTTGTACTTCTCTGTAACTAAGATGTCTCCTCAAAAAATGAAACGTTATAATCTTGGCCCTTCATTTTGAGATGATCTGGGTCATCCATTGATCTATAAAAAGATGAAGGTTTTCACTCATTTTCACATCACTTTCAAACTTTCCTACTAAAGCCTTCTTTAGAGAGCCCTCGAAGTTTAGAGTGAGAGCCTTCAGTCTTTGGAGTCTTTCTAATTCGGTCTTTTTTCTTTCTAGATGTGAGTCCATCCTTCATTCCTTTATTTATTTAGAAGATGTATCTTACTGGTCGTAGTTTTGATTCTTCTAGGGTTGAGGAGAATATATCCTCTGTTGAATCTCACGTCGACCGAGTAGTAGTAGATTGATTACGCACAAAGTATAACGCGGTAGTTGTAGCACAACTTTGGGGTGTCGATTCCATAGAAAAAAGCGATCTATAAAGGAAAAGTGCAAACCTTAACACGAACGATAATAATCAAGTGAGTAGATATCAATGATGAATAGATTGAAAACTATTATAAAGAAATAACAAGGTTTCGAGAATCCTCCTTAGGTTCGTTGCCTTATTCAAATCTTTAATTCAGTTGTTTTTATCTCGATTGCAAGTTTCACATCCCAAACAGGCAGTAAACAAATATTCAATCAAGCCCATATATAAACCCTCATATAATTGATATGAATTACTCTTTCGAGTTAAGCATACATAATCTATCCTATAGATTTATCAAGAAACGACAATATATCATTAATAACAATATTGTAGTAATGGACAAACCTAAAAGATAAATCTACCGGACTCAATCATACCTAATAATCTTGACATAAAAAGGAGCATGACTAGACTTATGTCAAACATAAAGATATAATCACCGGATTAAGAGAAAATCCTTTAATTAGATAAAAGAGTAACACATAACAATGTTTTGACAATGAAGCCCAACTACAACTGAATTAAGAAAGGAAAATAAGAACAACTACACCTAGGGATTCATCCCTTCACCTTGCTTAGAGTTTAGTTCGCTATGAAGTTCATGGTTGAACTCTTTGATGGAGGACAGTGTGGTGGCCTTCTTGAGTTTTTCAGCTTTCCAAGATATCTTTTCTAAAATCCTAAGTGATCTATTTATAGTACAAGAGGTCCAAGGATATTCTAGGGTTTAAACAATCATTAAAGTCCTAATTAGGTCATAACCCGGAGAGGGGGACCATGTGCGCGCTGCGGCTCTCACTTATGGGCGCCACGGCCCTTGCCTTGGCTTTGATTTTTTCCCTTTCTAGAGGTCGTGGCCCTGCCTAGTCCAGGCCACGACTTCCACTGAAGCTTCTTTCTTGCTCTTTTGGCTCGGTTCTAGAGGCAGAGGCTTGGATATTTTCAGGCCGCAGCGCACACATTCAAGACTTGATTTTTCTTCATTTGCTCTTCCACAACCATGCCTTCACTCTAGTATGCCTCAAGTCTTTGTGCTTCAAGCAATGATGACTTTTCCTCATCTTTTATCTTAAAGTACCTGAAAATGCACCGAAATAGATCAATGATCCAAGAATGACACTTTAGAGTTATTCACGTATAAAAGTGCAGTTAAAGCCTAGATCAACCCTAAAATGCTAACAATTAAGTACTGTTAAGATATATTTTACGATTCTCATCACAGATCAATAAAAGGGAGTGGGAAGTGGTCTTTCCGGGTGGTAGCATTTAATTTTCTATAATCAATGCACATATGCCACCCAGTCACAAGTTTGGTAAGGACTAGCTCTCCTAGGTTATTCTTCACCACAATGACTCCAAACTTTTTAGGAATGACTTGCGTAGGACTTACCCATTTATTATTAGCTATGGGATACATAATTCCCGCATCTAATAGTTTTAACACTTCATTCTTCACCACTTCTTTCATAGTGGGGTTAAGCCTACGTTGAGGGTCTCTATGAGGATTAGTCTCTTCATCCAAATTTATCTTATGAGAACAGATCAGGGGATTAATTCCTTTTAAATCAGCCATGCTCCAACCTAAGGCTGATTTATGTGCATTTAAGGTTCGAATCAATTTCTCACCTTGAGATGTAGATAATTCAGATGAGATAATAACAGGAAAGGTATCACCTGGACCGAGGAAGGCATGCTTCAAACCCTTAGGTAGTGGCTTCAATTCGACTTTAGGTGCTTCCACACTTGAGGGGATTTATTTCTCACTTCTTTCGGGCAACTGCTCAAACTTTGGTTGCTATGATTGAGTGCCATAATCCTGAGATTTATCAAAAACAGCACAAATATCAATTATATCATTTTTATCATTAATAGAATCAATCTCAGAATTATCAAGAAAATATTTAAGAGGATCAAAATCATGAGCTATAGAAACTCCCCCTTCGATGAGTGACTCGATCATGTATAAGTGGTGGTTCTCGTCCTCATCTTCAGGCTGTTTTGCAAAATTGAAGATATTCACCTCGAGGGTCATGTTTCCAAAGGACAGCTTCATGAGTCCATTCCTGCAATTAATTAGAGCATTTGTAGTAGCAAGGAAAGGTCTACCCAAAATCAAAGGAATTTTAGAGTTAGTGTCAACTGTAGAAGTAGTATCAATGATTAGGAAATCAACAGGATAGTAAGGTTTATCAATTTGAATCAAGACATCCTCTACCACACCCCGAGGTACTTTGACTGAACGATCAGCCAATTGCAATACCACAGCGGTTGGTTTGATTTCTCATAAACCTAGCTGTAAGTAAATAGAGAATAGCATCAAGAAGTTTACACTAGCTCCTAAATCTAGCAAGGCTTGTCCAACTTCATGATTTCCAATGCTGCATGCAATGGTCAGACAACCAGGATCCTTGTATTTTGGGGGAATTGTTTGCTTAATTGAAGCACTAACTTGCTCTGTTAGGAATGTTGTTTTCTTTACATGGTGCTTCCTCTTAATTGTACATAAATCCTTGAGAAACTTTGCATAAGTAGGAACTCGTTTAATCACATGCAAAAGTGGGAGATTCAATTTTACTTGCCTTAGGTTCTCTAGGATTTCATTATTCAGCTCCAGATTTTTCTTGTTTAATTTTAAGGCTTGAAGGAATAGTACTTTAACAGGGCTCTTAGTAACTTCAGGGTCCTTATACGGTTCAGCATCACTACTACTTTGACCCTTTTTCACATCCTCAGATTTGTTTGTTGTTGGGATGTGTAAAGACTTACCACTTCTTGTCACAATGGCATTTACATTTTCCAGATTTTTTTGTGCCATATGTTGACCATGGGGTGTGAACTGAGTTTGGGAAGAGAACTTCCCTCACTCATTCACACTCAAGGAGCCCATCAGTTTGGTCGCATGGCTCCTTATCTCTTTGTTCTCTTTAACAACCTGCGTAATTAATGCTTCACACCTCTGATTTGTCTTACCATGTGCCTCTATAAAAGCATGTAAAGTGTCTTCTAAAGAACTCCTAGAGGATGAGGGTGCATGGTATGGTCTAGGGGGTTATGCAAGCTACTGGTTTTCAGACTTTTAGCTGAAGTTGGGGTGATTTCGCCATCCCGGATTATAGGTGTTGGAGAAGGGTGCAAGAGGCTTCTTGTACATGCCTAACGCACTACATTGTTCCTCATACATCTCTCTTATATCTATGAATGTAGGGCACTCTTGAGTGAGATGATCTACCCCGCCACACACAAAACATGGTTCTAAAAATTCAGCATGATTAACCATGTGTGTTAGCTTTGAGCCTTTAGTTTTTAATGCGTCTAACTCCCTAGTAAGCATTTCGACCTTAGCTTTCAGGCTATCTTCTTCTCTAAGATGGTATATTCCACCACTACTTTGGTTTCCCTACAGGTCATGACCTATTGGTGCTTTTAGTAGCTCTAGGTCCAGTCCAAGTGTGAGCTTTTTCAGCAAGCTTGTTGAGGTACTCAATGGCCTCATCAAGGTCTTTTTGCAGAAATTCACCATTACACATCATCTCTACGAATTGGCGCTCTCTATCGGTAAGTCCCTCATAGAAATAGCTCACTAAGCACCAACTCTCATACCCATGGTGTGGACACATACTTAATAGCTCCTTAAATTTCTCCCAAGACTGATACAAAGTCTCATTTTCCTTTTGTGCAAAGGTGGAGATTTGTCTTTTAAAAGCATTGGTCTTACGCTGAGGGAAGTATTTATTAAAGAAGACCTGGGTCGTCTCATTCCATGACCCAATAGATCATAGTCTCAGCGAGTATAACCAACTCCTAGCTTTATCCTTCAGGAAGAAAGGAAAAAACCTGAGTCTCACAATATCATTAGTTGCATCTTGACTATAAAAAGTCACAACTACTTCCTCAAACTCCTTAATGTGTACATATGGGTTTTTGTTTTCCAAACCATGAAATGTAGGGAATAACTGAATTATCCCTATTTTAAAATCTTGATGGCGAGTGTTACCTGGAAACATAATGCATGATGGTGTGGCTATCTTGCTAGGATGTAAATAATCTTTAAGTGTCCTAGCAACATTCTCATTAGGGTTTTCAGCCATGTTAGCAAAATTTTCTAAATTCTTGGTTGGGTGTACACCAAGGTTTGATCTTGGCGAGGTTTCACTAACGGACGTGGAAGGAAAGGGTAACTCTATTTCGGGTCCCTTAGTGAATTTACCTCACGAATCTCTCGGCCTAAGCATGCACCAACTGAGTTAAAAGGTAAAAAATAAAACAAAACAAATAAAAGCAAATCAGAAAATCAAAACTTAAAGAAAGGAACAATAGTACCGTCTTGTCTTAGAGTTTGACAGATTTTCTTGTATGTAAGTGTGTTTCCCCGGCAACGATGCCAAAATTTGATTACGCCCAAAGTATAACGCGGTAGTTGTAGCACAGCTTTGGGGTGTCAATTCCACAGAGAAAAGCAATCTATAAAGGAAAAGTGCAAACCTTAACACGAACGATAATAATCGAGTGAGTAGATATCAATGATGAAGTAATTGTGTAAATAGATTGAAAGCTATGATAAAGAAACAACAAGGTTCCAGGAGTCCTCCCTAGGTTCGTTGCCTTATTCCAATCTTTAATTCAGTTGTTTTTATCTCGATTGCAAGTTTCACATCCCAAACAGGCAATCGAAAAATATTTAATCAAGCACATATATAAACCCTAATATAATTGATATGAATTACTCTTTTGAGTTAAGCATACATAACCTATCCTATAGATTTATCAAGAAACAACAATATATCATTAAGGAAAATATTGCAGCAATGGAAAAACCTAAAAGATAAATCTACGGGACTCAATCATACCTAATAATCTTGACATAAGAAGAGCATCACTAGACTTATATCAAACATAAAGATATAATCACCGGATTAAGAGAAAATCCTTTAATTAGATAAAAGAGTAACACGTTACAATGTTTTGACAATGAAGCCCAACTATAGCTAAATTAAGAAAGGAAAATAAGCACAACTACACCTAGTGATTCCTCCCTTGGCCTTGCTCGGAGATTAGTTCGCCATGAAGTTCATGGTTGAACTCTTTGACGGAGGAGAGTTTGGTGGCCTTCTTGAGTTTTTCAGACTTTCCAAGATATCTTTTCTAAAACCCTAAGTGATCTATTTATAGTACAAGAGGTCCAAGGATATTCTAGGGTTTAAACAATCATTAAAGTCCTAATTAGGTCATAACCCAGAGAGGGGGACCATGTGTGCGCTGCGGCTCTCACTTATGGGCGTCGCGGCCCTTGCCTTGGCTTTGATTTTTTCTCTTTCTAGGGGTCGTGGCCCTGCTTAGTCCAGGCCACGACTTCCACTGAAGCTTCTTTCTTGCTCTTTTGGCTCGGTTCTATAGGCAGAGGCTTGGATATTTTCAGGCCGCAGCGCACACATTCAAGACTTGATTTTTCTTCATTTGCTCTTCCACAACCATGCCTTCACTCTGGTATGCCTCAAGTCTTTGTGCTTCAAGAAATGATGACTTTTCCTCTTCTTTTAGCTTAAAGTACTTGAAAATGCACCGAAATATATCAATGATCCAAGAATGACACTTTAGAGTTGTTAACGTATAAAAGTGCAATTAAAACCTAGATCAACCTTAAAATGCTAACAATTAAGTACTGTTAAGATGCATGTTATGATTCTCATCATAGATCAAAGTAGTAAGGCTGAAGATGAGCCTACCCTGAATAAAATTCAAGTTAAAATGGCCGAAGGTACTAGGAAGATTGAATTTAGGCTGCAAGAATACCGAACACCTTGGTAGATTCTAGTTTGGAGAAGTTAAGGAGAAAGTATAGAATCCTTATCGAATACTCCCTTAGGAATGCTGGTGTATGAGAAAGGGTATCTAACCATCCTCATGAGGATCCCCTTTATGAGGTTTACATATACACCAATTCTCTAAAAGCTAGTTTAAGATTTATCCTTCATCCTTTAATTCGTCTCATTCTAAACTACTATAACATCTCCCTTTCCCAATTTGTCTTGAATCCATTTCGTTTATTTGTAGAATTTGTCTATGTATGTGAGAGGGTTGGTATGTATTTGACCCTTGATATCTTCAAGAACGTTTTTTCTATGAGTCGCTACTCGAGCCAACATTGGGTGGTTCTAAGTCAAAAGGCCAAGAGAGTGGTGGTAAAAAATAATCCAATTTCTAATAAGGTGTAGCAAAATTGTTTTTTTTTATCAGGAGTCATATAGACTTCGAGATTCCACAGGTGTGGGATCTCATATGTTTGAAAAAGAGTCGACATCTATCTTTTAGTAGTCCAAAGCAAAAAATAGTTAAAGACTTGGTGAAGGGAACCATAGAGGCTTCCTAGGGTGGAAAAAGCTCGGGGGTCTAGGCTCGGAGTGCAACTTGAACTAACACCGAGGATGAAAAGAGCTCAATACCCTAAGCTCGGAGTACAACTTAAAATAACTCCAAAGATAAGAAGAGCTCAGGGTTTAAGATTGGAGTGTAGCTTGAAATGAATTCGAGGATAGGAATAGCTTGGAACTCTGAATTCAGAGTGTAGCTTGCAATAACCCCAAGGATAAGAAGAGCTTGGGGCTCTAAGCTCAGAGTTCTTTATTTATTTTTATCGAGGAGTAGGATCCTAAAGTCCTACCTTTTGTCACTTTTTTTTTAACGATAGGCTTGTAGTTCAGATCTATATTCAGTTTGTGGATGATGACCTGGGGATTAATCCTTAGAATATCAAAGGTGAACCATGTAAATAGGTCATGATTCTTCCGTAGGAAAGAAATTAATGACTCCTTAAAGTCCTCGAGAAGGTTGGATCTGATTTGTATTGTTTTAGAATCTTCTTTATTTAGAGGGATGGTTATTAATTCTTCCACAAATTGGCCCTATGGAGTCTTAAACTCATCTCGTAAATCCTCAATTTCCTAAAGCAATGCTTCAGATTTCTTATGTCCCTTAATGAAATTAAGATAATAGGATCGGGATGCTTGTTGGTTTTCTTGGACTTCCCCAACACAATGGTCAGTAGAAAAATTAATTTTTAAGTGATAGTTTAAGACTGCAACCTTCATCTCATTTAGAGTCAGCCTTTCGAGGATCATGTTATAAGAGGTCAGATGTTTAACGTCCAAGAAAGTACTCAATACGGTTGTGAGTTGTGAAGCCATTCTTGTAGTGACCAAAAGGACTATACTTCCTTCAACAAATATTAGGGTTTCTGATCTATTTTGATATGCTCATGAGGTCCACTAACTAATGCTACTTATTGACCGTAGGCTTTTCTTGCACATGAGGATTGGCCCCTTGCTGCTAGTCCACTGTAGATGGTATTGATGGTTCTTGTTTTCGTAGTTGCATAGGATGTTTATCCTTTTGATCATCTCCTTGGAATTTCGTTAGGGTTTCTGCTGGGACTGTGCCCAGGGAGACTGCTCAGTTCGCTATTCGACCTTATAGAAGGGTGCTACTATGGACGTCGAGGGCGGTCCTCATTGAAATGGGATGGGTGAGGCTCCGTGTACTTTTTTAAATACTCCCTACGAATGAGAGACTCAATCAAATTTTTTTGGGCATCACATTCCTCAGTGTCATGCCTAAAATCATTATGAAAATGGCACCGCTTGCTTTGGTCTTAGTTTTCAATGGTGTAAAGAGGTTTCTTGTGGCCATTAAAGAATATCTCAATTATGAGTACTCATCAATATATTAGCCCTGGAGGCATTTAATGGGGTGATACTTTCAAACATGTGGGTGTTCTTGCCTTCTTGGAAAAGATTTTTTGTTGACTTATCTTTCAGCTTGTTGGCACCCATATTTCTTTTTTCCTTTGCTCCCTCTCTTTTCCTTCAGAATGCCTACTCGTCCTCCACAATCAAGTAATCTTTAGCCCTAGCAAGGATATCATTCATATCCTTGGGGGTGGCTACTGAACTTAGAGCTGAAAGTTCCTGACCTAAGTCCATTCTTCAATGCTAGAGTCTATACCGAGGGATCGAGATAAGGAATCTCCTAGGCCACGTTGCTGAACTGCGAGATGTATTCTCAAAGCTTCTCTTATTTACGTTGGATGATGTTGAAAAGACTCTCTACTGTTGAGAAAGTGTGTCACAAAGGCACGACTTAGCTCTTGGAATGAGCTAATACTGGCTGGCCTGAGGTGTAAATTTCAGGTGCTTGTGGCCTTTTCTAAAGTAAAGGGAAAGGCTTGGCACATCACGACATCTGGATGGTAATGTAGCATCATTGTTGTCTTATAGATGTGAAGATGATCCAAGGGATTAATAGTGCCATCATATGCCTTTATGATGGGCATCATGAAGTGTTTTGGGAGAGGCGCATCCAAAATGGCATACATGAAAGGGAGGATCCTGAAAGTTGAATTCATGTAAGAAATTAGTGTTTCTACCTCTAAATGCTTCTTCTATTTTTTTTATCCATCTTCTCTAACCTTCTGTTTATGTTAAAGTGGTTTTTGGAGATGGAGTGGCCTCAGCACTTCAACTCAGGATGAGGATAAGACCTAATGGTAGAATAACCTTGTATCGACTTATTGAGATTATGTTGCCTCGTAGATCGAGGACTTTGCTGAGGCGGTGGCAAAGGAGGACAGGTTTGCTCCCTGAGTTTGGTAAACAAACTTGTAACAAAGAGTGAACTCCAAGAATTGTTTTTGCATCACTAGTGTAGTTGAGTTTGGAAGGGAGGATGGATTCGAATTTTCTTGGGTGTTAGGGTCTACTGGGTTAGACCGGGAGGACTGCTCATGCCTGGTCCGAGCATTAGATGGTTCACTATGGTGCTGATCAGAGGTAGCATTTTTTGAAATAACAGGAAAGTGTTACCGATCTGCTAGCTGCGAGTTGAGACTCGAGTGGCTGCTGAACTAGTACCAGTGGTTTTCTAGGTAGTGTTCTTAGGCGGCATCATAACAAATGAGTTCTTTTACTTCAAAAATTCAAGAAGTTTCCCACGAATGGTGCTAATCTATTGATGCCAAAAGTTTGCCTAGAATCTGAACGGTCAAAAGATGGTACTTACGCACACAAAACAAGGAAAAACTCTAGAGTCGCCGGAGGACCGGAGGGGTTGTGCCTCTGAGGGGACTCTCCAATGCCTAAGTTAGTATAGGGCTTTTGGAAAAATAAAGAGAGATGTGTGAAATTAGGAGCTATAAGTCAAGAATTAAATCTATTTTTTGATTGTGAGAGCCCCTTTATATAGTGTTTTGGAGTAGAGTCCTATTAGGAGAGTGATTCGGTGTTATAATAAGAATATAACTCTTATAGATAAGTTTGGAGTTATCCTTGGGCTGGAATAATCTATCCAAAAGCTAGAGTGTTGTAGTGGTATTAGGGAACTTAGTGTGAATTTATTGATATACCCATTGCTGCCAGATGTGGTCGTTTGATTGGCTGACTTGTGGAATTACCATCTTGCCATTAGAGGTTGCCACGTGTCACGATGTTATTGAACAAAAAATTTTACTCTATATCAGGGATATGAGGGATCAAAAACTACTAATTCATATAAAGCCATCGAACCGACCCTACCATATCATAGTTGATGTTAATTAAAAGTTTTAAATTTCGTGATCACTCATTTGCATTGATTTCATTTGAATTAATATACAAAATTCAAAATTTGAGAGTTTATGCATTAGATATTTTAGTATAACAAAAAAATATATGTACATAACAAATAGTATAAATAAAGAATAACAAGTGCTAACATTTGGATTATTATTCACAAAATATTTTATTTGAATACGTAAAAGGAAAAAAAAATTAATGTGTCATGGTTTAATTCATTTTGAATATACTAAATAAATATAAGTGCGAAACCTTAAAACATCAAGGGGTAGCAAGATAGTAACTTGGTAAGTCACTTACTTTGCTAACTTAGAGGTCTCGGGTTCAAACCTTCCTTGTATATAAGATAGAGTAGTTCAATTATTTGTCAAAAACCGTATGGGAACTTGATAACTTTGTTAATCTCTCAAAATTTTCAAATAAAGTGCAAACCTTCCTTGTATATAACATCAAATAATTCAATTGTTTGACAAAAAACCATAGAGGAACTTAATAACTTTTCAATCTCTAGTTGCCATCGTTCACCATCAAGCATCATAATTTAACCTATTCAAAAATTTGTTTTCTCTATCATAAAGTATAAGCAGTAATGTTACACTTAATTTAATCACTTGAATAATAACATTTTGTAATAATATAAGATAATACTTATTCTTCTTCAACTAATGCACTTTTTGACTGTTTATATTGGTGGTCTGTTTTTTTTTTTTTTAACTGAATGGTCCACATTCGTGGTTCAAATATTTTTACCATTTCACATAACATTTTCATCTCTGTAGGTACCACGCCTTAAATTGTTCTTTTAGGGGGCTCCACGAAGAGGGCACTTTTAGGTATGGGAACATTTCCCCCACTAGGCTTTTTTTCATCTACGTACAAAGTAAGGATAACGAGTAAAGAGTCGTCATTTAACTTTAAAGAAGGTTAAAGTCCCTTTTCATTGGACTTGTAAGAGATCATGAGTGGGGAGATTTGGTTGCGAGATAAAGGCCTCGTTTGAGTTCTTTTTTAAGTTGAATTTAAGCAACTTTGCTTAAATCATATTTGTCTTTTAGGTCACTTTTTAAACCAATTCTTCCTTTTGGATTTAAGCAAAGTTGCCTAAATCCATATTTAAAACGAACCCAAACATGCCCAAACAGGAATTAGAGCTACCTCTCTCATCTAGGGCGAAACTTAGCCCTTTATGTTCATTAAAAAGTGTTTATCTTTTAAGATATATTAAAACTACCACATACTAGTATTTAACACATATAATTTTAATTTAACCACTCAATTACATAATTTAAGAAGCATCACATTTCAAAGGAAAAGCATGCCTACTTGTGATCCAAATTTTATTTTGTTGGACAACAATATCCTACTAAGGACAATGGGCTTAATTCCCTCAAATGTATAACAAAAAATTTAGTAATTGAAGGATAGAAAATATAAATCAAGAAAAAAAAAATCAAAAGACATGTTCAAAACAAAGTCACAGATCATATTGGAATCAATAATTAAAATAGAGACAATAAGTGGATTGAAAATCAGAATAAACAAGACAAAGCTTCTATTAGGAATAAAGCAGTAGAAAAATAAACATACACAAAAAATTTACGTGGTTCAGAGCTAAAACTCCTACGTTTACGGGCGATGTGAGAGATTCCACTATAATCAAAATTGGAGTACAAATCAAGAGAGATAAAACTCCTTAAGCCCAAATCTCCAATACATCCAAATCTAGGATACCACAAATTTAATTGGGAAAATACAATAGCCTAGAGAAAAAAAAAGTTTCAACCATTCATTTATGTTTGTTTGTTATAAAGCTTTGATTTTTCAAAAATTGACTTTTCTCCTTAGTTTTTGAACATGAAACCTTTCCAAACTAATTTTAATACTTATGTACATTTAAAGCATTATTAAAACACCTTTAAAAATGTTAGTATTCACAAAAATTAAAGTGTTTTTAAAATTCAAAATAGATGATTTCAAAAATAGCTTAAAGCCTCGATTTCTTTGACTTTTAGTTTCATGCAAAATGCACTCTTAAGATTTAAGGTGTGCAAAACACCTTGAGGTGTCTAGAGATTATTTTAAATGAGTTAGAGTAATGAATTTAAGTGTTATTCATTCTTAAGTACTAATGGGAAAACCCTTGAGAGACGATGAAGTAGTAAGATCGAATAGCGAGGTGAGTACGCCTTACCTTTAGTAACCGTATTTAATATATATATATATATATATATATTGAGTAATAAAGAGTAAAAATATGATCTACTTTGATAAGTATAAACTTTGGAAACCTTATAATGAATAAATATGAGCTCTGGTATGAAAATAATAAGAATTAGTGTTATAGAAAATAGTTATAGGTGGAGAAATAATTGTGTAAGATATAAGTCTTGAAACAATTCCAGGTGGTTGTGCTGAGGATTTGTGATGTGTGGAGTTGTAATGAATGTGCTTGGTTGAAATTTTATGATATGCGATGTGAATGATTGATGATTTCTTGCATGGATATCACTTCATGCATTTTGCATTTCATGTTATATATATATAGTTAGCCTATTATTAAGTTGGGAGTGATGGGTGAGGCCGGTAGGTCCCTTCCCACAAGGGGCGTAAGGGTATCAAACTTTATTGGACATACAAAACCCTGAAAAGGGGATCCGTTGTGATTATGATATGATGATCTAACATATCGGTACGTGGGGAGACATCCTTATGATGATGATATTAGCCCAATGAGGTGCAGTGATTTGTTTGTGCATTGCATTATATCGAATGACATTGCATTTCATGGAGACATACATTATTAGGATTGGCCCATGAAAGGCGTGCTTGGTGATTAGTCCATTAGGGGCATGCTTAGTGATTGGCCCATGAGGGCTATGTGGAGCATATGATGATCTAATATGCTTGGCCCAAAGAAGGGCATGATTGTGGTTATGTAATATGAAAGTGTTGAGATAAAAATATTCTAGGTTTTCTTTGGCGTTGTGTTGTATAATTGTACTAAGAGTTGTCTATAGTATGTTTATTAAGAACATTTGTGAACCCTAGCATAAATAAATTTATTATAGTATAAGAAATAAAGAAAAATACTTGGAGGAAACCTAAAGGATAATTGGAGGGCACCCAAGAAGAATATTACATATACTTACTAACTTAATTAAATAACATATTTTAGTTAAAATAAAAAGGATAATTACTACAATGTGATTACTTCTCTTAAGGTGTGTCTCGCTGATCTTTTTAGCTCACATTTTTTTGTTACTAACTTTTCAGGTATTCTTGGGAACTAGTTAGTTAAGTTAAAGAAGTCCTGATTAAGGACTTCGATGACGGCATCCTCGTCTTTGGAAGTCTTTGCTTAGAGTTTTGGAATTTGGGGTTTGGGAATAGTCCTTGTACAATATCGTTTTTTATTTGTGGGGAAGTTTTTCTATTAATTGTGTCTAGTTACAAATTGATGCATTGTAAAAATTGTTAGTTGTGTAGTCGTAACTTTATAGCTTGTAGTGTTTTGAATGAATGTTTGTATTCTTGATGATTTGTATATGTTCACATATAAGTTAAGTCGTTCAGAGGTGAAAGGTAATGATACCTCCTCTGGTAAGGTTCACCCAGGGATGGGTCATTACAACTAACACATTTAAAACAAAGTAGATGAAAGAATTTAAAATCATGATTGATGAACAAGCAACACAAATAAGTGAAAACAATTTATTACTCATTTTAACATATATCAGCATATCAAGGGAAATTCAAATCATTACACATCATTTTATTTATAAAGAGAAAGAAGCAAAAGATTCATATGGCAATTAGAAAATCCACCCTCAAGATAAAATTTAAACACTTTTATTTATAATTCCTATTTCAGACCTTGTCGTGAAGCTCAAGCATAAAAAGGGTTACAATAACAACAAAACTCATATAGCATCAAACACAAGAATCAACTCAGCCTGAACTTAAAGACTTATTACCATGAACCCACTATGATACTAGCTATAACTCCTAAACGGCATCTTCTAATCCTACACAACTAAGTCCTCACAAACACCTAATGCACCGTGCTCATGCAAGTGGACTTTAAATAACCTTAAACATAAGCTCTGATATCAAAAATGAAATGATCCATCCCAAGAGGACCCTACCTAGGATGGAATCATTACTGTTAAGTACCAAGCATTAACTTGAAATGTCACCCTCATAATTTATCAGATATACTTCATTATTCATGATTTTTTATGTATAAATATATCCCAAGTATACTCTTCTAGAATTACAATTTACTAAATGCAAACTAAATACGAAAGTTGGGGATGTCGTTATTAAACCCACCAAAAAGTGTTTATCTTCCAGGTCTCCACTAGAGCTTATTCCAAGTCCATCTAGTCACCTAGAGAAAAACAAAATAGGAAAAAAGGGGGTGACCTTAAAGCTTAGTGAGATTCACATTAATAGAAGTGATCGACTTTTAATTTCATTTTCCCAACCTTAATACATTTCCCATTTTACTAAAGTTATCTCAATATCAATAATTCACATCATATATACATACATATATATGTATATACAAAACAATTCATGCACATAAACAATTTTAATATCTCTTTTAATTTAACTCATCTCATATCTTTTCGATTCATCTCAATTCAATTAAACTCTTCTCAAATCATCCAAACACACCCCATCTCATCTCAATATATATCATCTCGTCTCAACATATCTCATTTCTTCTCAACTCATCTCATCTCATCTTATGATATAAAGGGAAAATCTTCCCATGTGTCGGCAACTCCCTCGCACCAACTATGGTCATGATACTACAACATTCTCCATACCAGCCATGGCCATGGTCCTAAAATAGCCCTTGGATAGTCCTACAACATCCCTCAGACCACACAAGGTCCTAAAACATCATATCATCACAAGGGGACATCTTCTTGAATGCCGACACCCGTCCTCGGACCACACTCATCTCTCATAGTCCTATAATCCAATATCGATCTCATCTTATATAACCTCAATGATAATTCAATTTCACCCATCACCTCACGATAAATCTAAACACGGCATCAAACACAATTCTCACACATTAATTTACAAACATACAAGTCACTCTCACATTCTATCATATTTAAATTACAATCCATTTAAATATTAATATCATATAATGCAAAGGAATAATATACACTTATACTTTAGCTCAAATGTGTATTTTATATATATATATATATATAGACACACACACACACAAAGAGAAATCATATAACACATCCGATATATATTTTTGTAATTCATTCAAGTCTTAAGTTTCTTAATTCTTTCTCATTTACTAAAAGTAGGGTGAAATCACCTCGTTATGCAATCAACAATCATCATTAAACAACCTTCTTGATATTAATATTATCCTCTCTATCACCTAATACACATAATATACTACCATATGATATCGACTTGCCTAGGATGGGTATGACCCATAATTTATTTGCCATTTTTTTTTATAGATTTCCTTGGAAATTATTTGAGGCAAAACAATTTAGAGTTATGGGATATGCCAAAATCCATCAAATTTATATAGCTTTGAATTAATATGGTCATTTGACACTGACTTGGTAAGTTTTGGGCATTAAATACTCATGTCTCAAACTGTCATATTTTTTGAATTACCAATTGACCGGGTCAAGTGAGAAATTTCACTTTTTTAGGCTAAGGGAGAGAACTAGTCGACCGGGTCTTAAGCACCAGTCGACTGGGAACTTTCTATCCTAGTTACTAATCGATTGGATCCTCAACACTAGTCGACTAGGAACTTTCTGTCCCATATCCCAGTCGACTGGGTTGATCTTCAACCCAATTTTCTTTTTTCAAAAACAGTTTTTGACTTAGAAAATTTTTGTATTTTGGTTTTGTCAAAGTTTTTTTGTAAATTGAGCCACACATCAAGCTATGTAATTGAATATAAGAGATTAACAATTGTTTCAATTACCTTAATGCGTATTCTAGATCTTCTTTCTTGTTTTGGTGTCTGAATTATGTTGAGTTCTTGCATCTTGTTTAGGTGCTAAATGCTTTCACCACTTAAACACTTAGATTAAACTATTTGTACAATTAGAAGAGTATTTTGTCATTATTAAAATCAAATACGGGTCAACAATCTCCCTCTTTTTGATGATGACAAAACTAAAGAGAGAAAAAACAGTTTTAAAAGCTGTGTTGGTTTTTAGTAAAATTTGGGCAGAGTCTCCTTTGTTTTTCGGATAAAAACTGACCTGTTAAGCATTCAAACACAGTTTATATACACTTATATCAACCCAACCAATCAATACAAGACAGTATTACATTTGTCAACATGTTCGGAGCAATTCTCCCCCTAATTATATGATATATTCTAAGTTTACATACAATTTTCTCTTATACATTGATTTTATATACAATTATATTAACCCAACCAATCAATGCAAGATAGTATTACATTTTTTAACATGTTTGGTGCAATGCTCCCCTTAAATATATGTTCTATTCTAAGTTTACATACAGTTTTCTCTTATACATTGATTTTTCCACTTTTTCTCCCCTGTTTTTTTTTTATTTTTTTATATGTAAATAAACATGTATTAAAATGATAAAAAATGTACAAAAGTATCACTGGGCATCCCCAGGAGATTTACAGTTAAGCATGAACAAAAATACAAGAGGCCAAGCCTATCCAAGGAGCTATACAAGCCAACAAGCCAAAGGAACATAAAGCAATCTGGCCTAAACATGCAGCCAGCAAAACCAACTAAACATAGAGCTTACAAGGGAGCTGGGCAAACCAACAAGATTACAGGAGCACAAACATACAATACAACAGGGCATACCCTGGGTAAACAACAAAACCAGTAGAGGAGCAGCCTATACTCAGGGTAGGCTGCATAGACACTTCTATAGATACCAATCTGGATCTTCTTCACTAAGCTAGCAGGTAAGGCAGGAGCTTTGTCAAATATCTTGGCATTTCTAGCCAGCCATATATAGTAGACAGTAGTTGCAAGGGCTGTCTGTCTGGCAACAGCAGGAGGGCCAGTGCCTTTGACTTTCAAAGTCCATCTGATAGCACTCTCAATGGTACTCATTTGTCTTCTACTACCCAGCCAGTGGTTTATGTTGTTCCAGACCTCCTTGCTGATCCTACAAGAGAAGAAGAGATGGTCCTTAGTCTCATTCTGTTCAGTACAAAGGGGGCATAACTTGTCATTCTCTTCAAGGTGGAGCTTGTCTTTAGTGAGCAGTCTATCCCTAACAGCCAGCCAAAGAATGAAAGATTTTTTAGGAGAGCAGTGACTATTCCAGACCAGGGAGGCCCAACAGACCTTGCTGGCTTTCTGCCTCATATCATTGTACACTTTCTTGATGCTTAGCTCATCCTGCAGCCTCCATTCCATAAGCTTATTGGTAGCTTGCTGTAGGCAGGGTGGCTAGCCAGCCATCTCATCTCTAATTTCCAGGATCCTCTTCCACAGTGGGGAGTCATCTTTGTTTGCCTTGATCTCCCAAATAGATTTGTTAAGAAGATAGTAGTGCTGGACCCATTGAATCCATAGGGAGTCTTTCTTCATGTGGATATTCCATAGGACCCTTGTTAGGAGAGCCTTGTTCCAAGATTTGAGCTCTACCAGCCCAAGACCCCCTTCTGTTTTAGGCTTACAAATATCAGCCTAAGCAACAAGAGCTTTCCTCATTCCCCCATTCTTACCATTCTAGAGAAAGGTTCTACATAACTTGATGATCTTATCAAGGATGTTACCAGGGATGGGAAAGATGGCCAGCCAAAAGCACTCCACACCTTGAAGCATAGATTTGATAAGTTCAGTCCTCCCAGCATATGATAAAGAGGAGCCAGCCCATACATTGATGTAGCTAGAAATTTTCTCTATAAGGGGGCATAATGGGAGGCATTCAGCCTTGCAGAAGCAAGAGGAATCCCTAAGTACTTGAATGGGAGGCTGCCCTCCTCCATTCCTATGCATCTGCTAATCTCCATAACCTCATCAGGCTTCACCCCAGCATGGTAAAAACTAGATTTTGTCAAGCTAGTCTTCAGCCCTGAGCATTCACTGAAAGTGTTGGCACACTTCATGAGCATTCCCACTGATTTCGCCTCCCCTCTAGCAAACAAAATCATATCATCAGCAAAGGCCAGGTGGGTAGTCTTGAGCTTGTAACACTTGGGGTGGAATCTGAATCCCTCTTCCACATTCACTCTCCTGAGCAGCCTTGATAAGTATTCCATAATCAACACAAAAAGATAGGGAGAAAGTGGATCCCCTTGCCTCAAGCCTCTTTTACCTTTGAAGAACCCTTGCAGGCTGCCATTAATGGATAAAGAGAATGTAGTGGTGGTGACACACTCCATAATCCAGTCTTTAAACTTTCCAGGGAACTCCAGGCCTTCTAAAAGGCTGCTTAAGAATTCCCACTCCATAGAATCATAGGCTTTCCTGAGATCAATTTTGATCATACATCTAGGAGGGATTCTCTTCCTACTGTATTTCCTAAGTAATTCTTGGACCAAGTAGATATTCTCAGCCATGCTCCTAGCCTTTATGAAGGCAGCCTGAGCAGGGTTTACCAGATGGATCAAATTAGGAGCCAGCCTAGAAGCAAGGATCTTAGAGATAACTTTGTAAATAACATTGCAGCAAGCTATAGGCCTGAACTCTTCAACATTAGAAGCAGACTTCCCCTTGGGAATCAAAACAAGAGAGGAGTGGTTTAGCTGTTTTAGGATTTTCCCATTCAGAAAGAATTCTTGGACAGCCTCTATGATCTCTCTATGGACCACCCCCCATGCTTTCTTGAAAAACTTTGAGGAGAAACCATCTGGACCAGGGGATTTATCCTCCCCTATGCTCCACAATGCAGGCCTGATCTCCTCATCTGTGACCTGCTTAACTAATTCAGCAGCTTGGCTTTCCTACAGGACTGGTCCATCTCTGATAACATCCATTTCAATAGGAGTACATCTGCTAGAAGAGCCTAAAAGCTCCTTGTAGAATCTGGTAAATTCCTGGACTACTTCAGCTTCAGAAGTTGTTTGGGATCCATTGGCAGCTTTAATAGAGGCAATGTGATTCTTGGAAGACTTCCTCTTAACCAAAGCATGGAATAATTTGGTTCCTCTATCACTATTGAGGAGGTACTTACATTTGGCCTGCTGGGATAGAAAGCTTCTCTCAGCCTCAGCCAGTTGGAATGCTTTGAGCCTAGCATTTGTCACCCTCTCTTGCAGCTCAGCATCATAGGGGTTGTCATGAAGGTCCTGTTGCAGGCCATTTAGTATGTTTGCAGCCTCCAATGCTCTCTCAGAAATGTGGCTGAAGTGGTTCTTGTTGAGGTTCTTGAGGAGGGGTTTGAGGCCTTTCAAAAGCTTGCAAAGAATGAACTGTTTGGTGCCCCTTCCAGGGCAACTCCAATGAGCACTAACAATGTCTAAGAACATGTCATGATTAGCCCACATATTGAAAAATTTGAAAGATCTCCTACCCCCACAAACCTCTTCCATCAGGCTAACAATACAAGGAGAGTGGTTTGAGAGGCACCCAGCAGGGAGAAAGGAAGCTTGAGCTCTTATCCCCTCTTGGAACCACACATTGTTAACCATGGCTCTATCCAGCTTGCACCACACCTTATTGTTGGTCCATGTGAAGAAACACCCTGCAGCATTTACATCACTTTTTCTCCCCTGTTTTGACAACAATAAAAATGGGGGTGTAAACTAAAAAAAATAAGCAATTTGAACATTATAGATATGAAGATAGGGAAAAAAAAAACACTTGTGTGCAAAAACTTGTCATGATTCAGAATTGGGAAGATGTCTTGAGAAGAATCAGAAGTTTGAACACAAGTGTAATCAGTTAAAGCATAGAGAAGAGCACAAAATGCTAAAACCTAGCAATCATATATCTTAAAAGGAAAGCATGTATACGAGTGAAAAGCTAAATAACTAAAAAGTAAGCATTTATATACAAACAACCATACATCATAAACTCGCAAAAACTGAATTTCTAGTACAAGCATATGAATGTATGTAAAAATGTCTGTGCTAAGTATCCATAGAGCTATAAATGCATATATCAATAATAGAAAAAGCTAAGTGAGCGGGGGAATCAGATCCGTCTTGAAGAAGATCCTAGAGCTTAGCCAAAGAGTCCTTTATATGCTCTCGGTGCAGCTCGAAATCGTCTCAGAGTGTGCGGAGGTCGCGAAGCATGTGATTGATAGAAGAGCTCTAGCTGTGGAATTTGGACTACTTGGACACCTGGAAGCTAGTCATAGCTTGAAGTAAATCATCATATCTAGCCTAACTAGCACAATAGCCACCATGTTGTGGACTAGGTGCTCGTTCATCAGTGCCCATTGCAGTAGGAGGAGCTGCATCACCACAACCTCGTCGTTCTCCTCGTTGCTGTCATCCTCAGCACCAATCCGTATGTTCCTCCCTGCCTTAGAGTAGATCATACCCTCATGGATCGTGCACCCTATCTTCTTCAAAGAAAAGACATTGATGATGTCCTTCGAGCCGATGTCCTAAGCCTCAGAGGCAGTTAGAGGGACTCAGAGATACTGTAGGATCAGGGTGATAAGCATCCCGTAAGGAAGGCACTCGGAGTCGTTCGCTTCGCCATTTATTATGTTGGTGAGCAGTAAGGGGTAAATATTGAAATGGTGTCCTATTTTGAGACACCAGATCAATACCACATCTATTTTTAGATAGCCCCGATTCCCAAGTCATTGGTGGATGGTCCAACTCATGATGAGGTTGAACAACTTTGAATCGAGAGGCATATCACTACATTAGTGAAATATAGTGGGCCTGAAGATGTAGTTAGGGTCACCCCTAACAATCTCGCATGCCTCATCGTAGTCAAAGCTGTTCAGCCATCCGTCCAGACTTTATTGGACCCCTCCCACAAGGATCCTTAGGATATTGACCAGAAGCTTAGTGTTTACCTCAAATTCTACGCCCATCATAATGGTGATAAGTGCTTAAATAATCATATTTAACCCCCTTAATTTACACTTGTTAGACTCTTTATTTATATATTTTAGTAGTTTCTACTTCATTTTCGTGTTTTATATGTTTTTCACAGGACTTGGACAAAAAGATGATAATTTGGAGCTTTTAGAAGCAAAAATCATGTTCTGCCATCCAGCAAGAGCGCACCTCCCTTGAGATCGAGCGCACCAAAGCACAAGCACACTTGAAGAAGGCTCGAGTGCACACATGCGCTCGAGCGCATCCCTTATACATTCGAGCGCAATCACTTCAGAGGCAGCAGAGCCAGATATGGAAAGAAGTCTCCAGACTCCAAATAGGAAATTAGGGTTTTGGGACACCAAAAAGACCCTATAAATAGCCCTGTAAAACACATAAACCATACCTTCTGTTCTAGATTCGAAGTAGCAAGCTTAGGAGAGGAATTGAAGACTCGTCTCCCTAGTCTTCTTCGGCTTTAGCTTTTTGTTTTTATTTCACTATGTTTAGAATATTTAGTTTACTTAGTATGTGTAACTAAACACCTATAGGGCTCGATTGAAGCCATAGTTATGCTTTTCCACATGTTCATTCATTGATTATCTTTGCTATAGCCTTGTTAGAATATTTAACTTTATTAATACATGTTTGTATTTACATTCCTCATATGTATGTGCCTGATCAACGTATGCATGTGGTATGGATAAGTTGGTCGAATCAATTTGGATGACTGAGTCCTGGGTTCGACATTAGTAACAAGGGATATCCACACCGGATTCCCGGGTTAATGAACATGGGAAACCGAGAGCGGACCAAGCCCTAGGTCCCGTGTGGTTGCCGATCTCCATAGCCCTCATGCTCTCTTAAGGAACAACTCAATATACACCTATGCTGAATCCCTTAAGAGAGAAAAGAGTTAGAGTATTCGCCATGCCTAACTCGTTGCATAGGGAGATCAATAGCCTAAGGTGTGGACCAAGCCCTTAGGTTGGCAACCATTAGATATTCATGATAAGGCTAGAGCATTGAAGCTTTACTTAATGGGAAAGTATAATT
Source organism: Bretschneidera sinensis (assembly GCA_023935145.1). Lineage (NCBI taxonomy): Eukaryota > Viridiplantae > Streptophyta > Magnoliopsida > Brassicales > Akaniaceae > Bretschneidera > Bretschneidera sinensis. Next base: position 104,756,869 of record CM043700.1, on the reverse strand, counting down.
AGGGTGGATATCGTAGTCCTATGTTCTCATTATTGTTATTCACTCACAATCAAACTGCTATTTCTTTTTTTTTTTAACTTGAATAAACTAATTCTAAAACGAAATTCACCAATCCCTGTGGAAATGATATCGCACTTGCACACTATGCTACCACAGACCTTGTGCACTTGCAAGTAAAACTCGGACGGTTATTTGCATATTTATTTAGGTAGATAATCGCTCCAACAAGTTTTTGGCGCTGTTGCCGGGGATTGCGCTAAATTTCTTTTTAGAATTAATTTTTAATTTAGTTTAATTATTGTTATTTCCTTCTTATTCTATTTCATTCTCAATTACTGTGTTTATCTTATTTTTCGTTTCATTAAAACCCTAATCAATTTCCTTTTTCTCTATTTCAAGTACTCCAGGAGACCTTTCTGTGCCACTAGCGATCAAGCGCACCCTCTATTGTGATCGAGCACAATTGAGGCAGAGAGTAATCCGAGCAGCAGTGTTTAACTGCTGCACTCATGTAACTGCCACCGATTCATGCACGGACGACGATCCAAGCATCCGACATTCCTTCCCCTTGATCCTGAGCTCGAGAGGACTATCCGACAAAGACATAGAGACAACTCGGAAGAGGACGAAGGAGGAATTGAGGAAGAAAGACAAATGGCAGAACAGATAGCCGAACAACAACCACCTGAGTGAAGGCCGATGAAGCAATCCTTCATCCCGCAGAACCTCGATCAACCATCATGCATCGCATATCAACCTGAGGTGGAAGGAAACTACTACATATCTCCACAGATACTCAGTGCACTGACTCACTTTAGGGGCACAACTAGTGAAGATCCACATTTGTACCTTCAAAAGTTTTTCAACCTCTGCAAATTCCAGTACAACTGAGGCTTAGACCAAGAAGGAATAAGGTTAATTCTTTTCCCTTTTTCCTTGAAAGATAATGCTAAATTATGGTATAATCTTTGCCTGCAGTTTCCATCCATACTTGGGAGGAGTTGGCTAGAAAATTCCTAATGAATTTCTTCCCAGCCCAAAAGACGAGGCAAATGAGAAAAGAAATTCAATCCTTCCAACAAAAGGATGGTGATTTATTCTTCGAGGCCTGGGGACACTTCAACGAGCTACTACTCAAGTGCCCACACCACAACCTACCCCAAGACTAACTGGTATAAGCTTTCTATGAAGGTTTGAGTGATTCTAACAAAAACATTGTGGATTCAGGTTATGGAGGAGTGCTGATGGAGAGGAGTAGCGAAGAGACTATAGAACTCTTCGAAACCCTGAGCGAACACACGCAACAGTTCTTCTCTCGAGGTAGACATATAGCCAAAAGTAATAGTATGTATGGGGTAAGCTTAAATGGAGGATTATCTCCTCAAATAGCTGCTGTGGAGAGGAAACTTGACCTATTAGTTAAAGCCATGGCTGCTCAGAACACCTCAATTAACCCACCAGCTACACCACTCCAGGTATGTGCCATTTGCTCACAATTTGATCATAATACTGATAAGTGTCCCTTGTATTCATCTGCAGATCATGAGCAAGCCAACTTTGTGGGACCAAATAATTATCCACCGAAGAATAACCCCTATGCAAACATATACAACCCTGGATGGCAGAATCACCCTAATTTCTCGTGGAGCTACAACCAAAACAATCAAAAGTAGCAATGAAACTTCTAACCAGCAGCCCAATCTGCTCCTGAACTAAAGAAGAATGACCTAGAAAGTCTTGTGAGGCAACTAGCGACTCAGTAACAACAAATTCTGAATAAACATGAACAATTCATGGAAGAGTCAAGGCAATTTCGGACTGAAATGAGGCAAATCACTGCAAAACACGATTAAGCCATTCAAGGACTAGAGGTACAAATGGGATAGTTGGCCAAGGAATTGAGTAGCAGAAAGCAAGGAGAGCTCCCAACCCAGCCACTGCCTAATCCAAGAGGACATCAGCAACTGAATGTTGTAACTATCTTAAGAAGTGGTAAGATCATTGGCACCAATGAGCCTACATAAGCATCTCCAGACCAAGCCTCCACATCTAAGGTAAGAGAGATGGAAAAGGTAAATACACCTCCACCCTTCCCTCAAACGTTAGTGAAGCCTAATAAGGAAACTAAAATGATTGACATTTTCGAAACCTTGAAAAATGTGGAAATAAATATTCCTTTATTAGATGCAATAAGACAACTACCTGCTTATGCTAAGTTTTTAAAAGATTGTTGCACTAACAAATGAAAATTTCAGGAGCATGAGACAGTAGCCTTGACCGAAGAGGTAAGTACTGTGTTATTGAGAAAATTACCACCTAAACTAAAAGATCCAGGTAGTTTTACTATTCCTTGCAGGCTAGGTGACCAGCTTTTCAAGCTTGCACTATTGGACCTAGGAGCGAGTGTCAATTTGCTACCTTTACAATGTATTCGAGACACTAGGTTTGGGGGAACTCCAACCAACCTCCATTACTTTACAACTGGCTGAAAGAAGCATCAAACGACCAAGAGGTATCCTTGAGGATGTTTTGGTAAGAGTAGGTAAATTTATCTTACTTGCTGATTTTATTGTATTAGACATTGAGGAATGCCATATGCCTGTACCACTCCCTATCATTTTAGGGAGACCATTTATGATCACTGCTGATACAAACATTAGTATAAAAAGGGGCATTGTCACCATGCGAGTAAATGATGAAGACATAGAATTTAAAATATTTAATACAATAGACTCCACTAAAGCTGATGATACATGCAAGATTTTAATGAGAAAGTGTCTAAAGTCCATTGCACTGTTCCATTGGAGACCATCCCCAACCATGCTAACACGAGATTGGACAGTAGCTTAGAAGAAGATAACGTGATTAAAGATATTCATGGAGCTATTGATTACGCCCAAAACATAACGCGGTATTGTAGTATAGCTTTGGGGTATCGAAACCACAGGGAAACGAACTAATTAAAAATGAAGGTGTAAACCTCAACACAAACGATAATAGTTAAAGGAACAAAATCTGAATTATTGATTGTGTGAAAATTGTGTAAATAATTGATGGATAATATAATAAAGAAACAACAAGGTTTCGGAAATCTTCCCTAGGTTCGTTGCCCTAATCCTAACTTGATTAAGTTGTTTTTATCTCGATTGCAAGTTTCACATCCCAAACAGGCAATCAACAAATATTCAATTAAAGCACATGTATAAACCCTAATGTAATTGATATAAATTATTCTTTACTTTCAAGCACACATGACCTAACTTATAAATTGTCAAAAGATGATGATATATCTAAACGACAGTACCGCAACAATGGACAAATCTATAAAAGAGATCTACCGGACTCAATCATACCCAAACAAATACACATAAGAAGAGCATGACTAGACTTATATGGAAAAGAAGCATGCAATCACCGGATTAATAAGAAATCTACTAATTAAATTAAAGAATAAAACACAACAATTTTTAATGAAAATAATACCAAACTAAAATTGAATCAAATAAAGGAAAATAAGAACAACTACACCTAGGGATTTATCCCTTCGCCTTGCTTGGAGACTAGCCGGCCATAGGGCTTATACATCCTCGAGTTGGCACCGGCCTCTCAACGATCATCTCCCCCTTGGTAGCAAAAGCTTCGGCGATTCCTCAGCTTGCCCTCCAAAAGTACTTCAGATTCCTCCTAAGGGCCCTCTGGATTGCTCCTAAAGGCCCTCTGGATTCACTTTCTGATGATCTCAGATTCTCCGATCATCCTCAAAGCTGAAGTGGAGTGGGTCTTATATAGGAAAATACCATGAGTGCAATGTGTTTCCAATCCAACGTGGGATGTGGGATATAGAAATGTGTTTCCAACCGATGTGGGATGTGGGATTTAAGCCTTCACATGCCCTTCACGCTGAAATCCCGCACAGCCCGACCTTTGTCTACTTAAACTGCCATAACTTTCTCTAGAAAAATCATTTTTATGAACCATAAAATTCTCCAGAAAATAGACTTCCGGATCTTTCTAAGCATATATGGCTCATCTCCTGGTTCTTCTTGTATGAATACAGTTTAATTTGCAAAGATGATTGATCTGTACTGGCAATTATGGCAATTTAGTGAAACTTCTTTCCAGTGCGGGCAACAGCTGTTGCTCTTTTAAGCCCTCCATCTTATCCTTCCGGAAGCATTCCTTCACTCCAGTATGCCTCGAGTCTTTGTGCCTCAAGCAATGATAACTTTTCCTCCTCTTTTGAGCTTAAAGTACCTGAAAATGCACCGAAATAAATCAATGATCGAATAATGATACTTTAGAGTTGTTAACGTATAAAAGTGCAATTAAAACCTAGATCAACCCTAAAATGATAACAATTAAGTACTGTTAAGATGCATTTTATGGATCTCATCAGCTGTGCACACCATCAAGAACACACTTGAGCTTTCAAGTAAGTGTAATCCCCAATTTAAAAAGCTTGCACTTGCTAATACTACTTATCCTTGTTTTGTTGACCGGGCACCAAAATTGGAGACAATGCAACTGTTAATGACACTGGAACCACCTGATGGGAGGCCTAAGTGCCTCCTTCAAAAGATATAGCCTTAAAGCTACCATAAAGATCACTTGAGCAAATTCCACTTGCATAACATATAGCTCAAGTGCCTCTATCTAGGTTAGTGGTACTGAATTCCACTAAAATACGGTATGACTGTATCATTCTAATTTAGTTTTTGGTAAGTCTTAATGCACTTTACATACTGCATTACGCACGAGCGCAATATTCATAACGCTCGAGCGCACATCCCCTACATTCTAGTGCGAACGAGCGCAATACCCTACGCACTTGCGCATCATGCGATCGAGTGCACTTCACAAATGCGTTCGAGCGCACTTGGGGCAGAGAAGTCACGTGCATATTATAAACAGTTTCCTGTTCCTTCGCTCACTTACGCTTAATCGCACTTTAGCTATCTCTCTCTCGCACGAACCAGCACACACAGCAAAACCCTACCTTAAACCCTCATCCAGCACTCCATACCACCGCCACCTCACCACATAACCAAGCCAACCACAAGGCAAATACATTCTCTTTCTCCCTTACACACATACCACCCTCCTAAGCACACAAGGTACACGCATGTTTTTGTTTTTTCTTTAGATACTAACACACACACACACGGTTTTGGATCTTCAGTAGTACACATATATTATCTATATATGTTATTCGTGTGTGTTGATTGGGTAGTTTTACATTTGCAGGAGGTTTGGATCAAGGGTGTATAAATTCTACAGCTTCTGATTTTTGGTGCACATAAGGTGTTCAACAAATTACCTGACCGAGTGCGATCAAGCGCTCGGTATCAGCGATCGAGTGCACTATCTCTCGTGAGATCGAGCGCACAATATCTGAGATCGAGTGCAATTTTGACAGTAAAATAGTTTCAACTTTCAGAACATGGCTTCCACATCCCGTGCTTCTAGCAGCCACCATCAGGCATCCCGGCCCAGTTTCGAACAACGTGAAATACTGTTCGAGACAACATTTAACGTGGAAGAGGACTTCAAGAGTTTGGATGCCACAAGATGGGCGGTCCAAGTGTTCAAGAGTCGAGGTCTCAAGCAGCTATTCAAGCCGGTTTATTCGACGGCATATACTCGATTTGTAGTCAGCTTCTACGAGAACCTGACCTACGACTGTAATAGACCAAAAATCTTATCTTCTTCAATCCAAGGCAGATTCATAGAGCTGACCACCACTCACATAGCCGGCTCTTTACACTGCTGTGATGAGTCCCCACGGGAGGACAGCCATATAGAGGAGTAGCCTGACCCGTTCCCTCTACCACACATCATAGTTGATATGTGTGCAGGACAGTACGCAGACCGCCACAACAATGCGGGTAGCAGGTCGAGGTTGCCTCCCCGTTTATGGTTCGTTGACTCAATCTTGTAGCGGAACGTGTGTCCTTTGGGGCATAAAACACAGAGGCGGGATCAGTTCTTATAGGCTCTCTACGCCTTTCACCGGGGTCACTAGTACTCCATCTCATCGGTCATATGGAGTCAGATACACAACTTCTGGGATGGGGTACATAACCGATAGACGACCACAGATAATGCCTGGGGCCTTCTTTTTCCCTTCTTGCTCAGTCACATCTTCAAGAAGAAGGGGATTAGAGGCTCTTCTATTGACAGCCCGGTTAGTGACCATCATTTTTTTAGGAGAGCCCAGTGGAGCCTCAGCCAGTCGCACATGCTCCGAGGCCACCAGACACAGATTCCAGCTATCGAGCCTACAGCAGATGATCCAATGAAGACCGAGCATCCACTAGTGAGTCCTTCATGGGAGGAGGATCAGACAGATATGGGATCCATGGAGTATCAGCACCTCCTAGACGAGCTGTCTTCCTTCCATTGTGAGCTATCCGACATCCATCGGGAGGATCGTGAGGCAACCTATTTGATCCATCAGCGGATCGATGGGTTAGAGGCACAGTTTACATGACAGGAGGCCATGCTACAGGCCATCCTTGACCGCTTACCTCCTGCACCTGGTACCTCTTCGACTGCACCCACTGATGATCAGCAGTAAGAGGATACCCCATCTAGCTGAAGACATAAAACTTAGCGCTCATGGAAGGCACCCTAGACATATCCTTTTCATTTTAGTACTTTTCGTTTGTTTATAATATTTACATGTCAATTATTTATATTTTGTTTTCCGGAACAACGTTTATTTTTCCTTGTCAGGTACCTAGTGCGTGTATCTTGTTCAATTTTGGGGGCGTGTACAAGCAAGTAAGTAACCTAGTTCTCCATCTCCCAGGTCAGATCTTTCCATGCCACACACACATTAGGGACAATGTGTAATTTAAGTTTAGGGGTAGTGGGAGATACTAGACACTGTTACACACACACTTGAAACACATACACAACTAAGTCCCAATTTTTTTAGGAGAGATAGATGCATGTTCCTTTGGTAAACAAAAATTTTGGTTGATTTAAAAAATTTGATAACCCTTCATTAGTAAGCTTAAAAAATAGAACACATAGTCTAGTATTAGGAATTTTACAAAATTAGTTACCTACCTCAAGGCACCAAAGAATTCACAAGTTTGATCCAAATTTGCACGAGCACATTTAGCACACATTTGTGTGGGGTATGACACATAATTCTTTTATATATGTTTCCATAATCTAACTGTAATCAGATGACTTGTTGAAAAGAAAACTTTGGCATAAGAAAAATAAAGAAAAATGTTCATCATGAAAAAAGAAAATGAAAAGCTTCTAATGATCATTCAAAACTTTCCACTGAGTAACTGGGCCTCTTGCCTCAATAAGAATTGAGTGTTCACGTGAAAAGGTGAGAAGTAAGCCTTTAATGATCATAATAAAAAATTCCACTAAGTAACTAGGCCTCTTGCCTCAGTAAGCATTGAGTGTTCACGTCAAAAGGTGGAAATTTCATTTAGAAGCATTAAAAACTTGTTAGTTCCGTAGCCTTTTTACTCGAGTTAGTAAGTCCTTAGGGGTGTCTTTACACCTAATGCCCTAAAACTATCTGGTTTGGGAGTCATTGGCCAAACACTTGTTACACGGGTCAAATAGAAAGCTCGATAGAACTCAACATGGCAAAGATAGCATGATAAAAGAAAAAGAAAGAAAAAGCAAGTATTATGTCATTTTTGTTCCCTTTGATATGGAATTTGATAAAGGTTTGGGCACCGAAACACTATACACTAAAATTATGTGGAAACCTCATCCTATATGTGCTAAGTCATCACACACGAATCAAACTTGTGATGCCTTAGGCCAGCCTTAGGTAAGTAACATAAGCTTTTGAAAATCCTTTTTCAAAACAAAAATGTGTTTTTATTATAAGCTTACTCATGAACGGTCATCACAGTTTTATTCACAACCCAATTCTTTGAGTATAATGGAAATGAATTTATCTTTAAATTTTGATCTAACATAGTCTTTAGTTTTGTATTGCTAAGGGACTAGCAATATGTAAGTTTGGGGGTGTGATAAGTGCTTAAATAGTCATATTTAAGCCCCTTAATTTACATTTGTTAGACTCTTTATTTATATATTTTAGTAGTTTCTACTTCATTTTCGTGTTTTATGTGTTTTTCACAGGACTTAGACAAAAAGATGATAATTTGGAGCTTTTAGAAGCAAAAATCATGTTATGCCATCTAGCAAGGTGCGCTCGAGCGCACCTCCCTTAAGATCGAGCACACCAAAGCATGAGCGCACTTGAAAAAGGCTCGAGCGCATCCCGCATACGCTCGAGCGCAATCACTCTAGAGGTGACAGAGCCAGATATAGAAAGAAGTCTCCATACTCAAAATAGGAAATTAGGGTTTTGGGACACCAAAAGGACCCTATAAATAGCCCTGTAAAACACATAAACCATACCTTTTGTTCTAGATTCGAAGTAGCAAGCTTAGGAGAGGAATTGACGACTCGTCTCCCGAGTCTTCTTTAGTTTTAGTTTTCTGTTTTTATTTCACTATGTTTAGAATATTTATTTTACTTAGTATGTGTAACTAAACTCCTATAGGGCTCGATTGAAGCCCTAGTTATGCTTTTCAACATGTTCATTCATTGATTATCTTTTCTATAGCCTTATTAGAATATTTAACTTGATTAATACCTGTTTGTATTTACATTCCTCATATGCATGTGCCTGATCAACGTATGCATGTGGTATGGATAAGTTAGTCGAATCAATTTGGATGACCGAGTCCTGGGTTCGACATTAGTAACAAGGGATATCCACATCGGATTCTCAGGTTAATCAATATGGGAAACCGGGAGCGGACCAAGCCCTAGGTCCCGTGTGGTTACCGATCTCCACAGCCCTCATGCTCTTTTAAGGAACAACTCAGTATACACCTATGCTGAATCCTTTAAGAGAGAAAAGAGTTAGAGTATACACCATGCCTAACTCGTTGCATAGGGAGATCAATAGCCTAAGGTGTTGACCAAGCCCTTAGGTTGGCAACCATTAGATATTCATGATAAGGCTAGAGCATTGAAGCTTTACTTAGTGGGAAAGTATAATTAGGGTGGATATCGTAGTCCTATGTTCTCATTATTGTTATTCACTCACAATCAAACTGCTATTTCTCTTTTTTTTTAACTTAAAGAAACTAATTCTAAAACGAAATTCACTAATCCTTGTTGAAATGATCAAGCACTTGCACACTATGCTACCACAGACCTTGTGCACTTGCAAGTAAAACTCGAACGGTTATTTGCATATTTATTTAGGTAGATAATTGCTCCAACAATTAGTTCTGAAACGAAGAGCCGATGGATTAGGTTTCACGAGGTTGGTGTAGAACTAGTGAATGAGGCGTGGGTAGTATTTTTGGTGTATCTTGATAAGTGGTGTCAAGTGAATGGCTTCAAAGGCATGTAAAATATCGAAATTTGTATGACGGATAGAATCAAAGTCAACGAATCTACCCATCATGATCTTTTTGTTCCGGATTATAGAGTTATACCTGCTCTTAGCGGCTGGGCTCCAGAAGAGCGAGTCATCGAGCTCAGACCTCACTTTCTTGCTTGAGTAACCTACTAAACCCTTCCCTTTGGTGTTGGATGTCTAGGTCTTTGTAGACCGAGGCCTTGTAGGCACGTGAGGTCCTCCAACTATGGTTTTGATTTGGATTCTCTCTGACATTGTGAAAGGGTCTTTTTAGGGAGAGATTATAAGGAATATGGAATTTTCAACCGTTAGAAGTTGAAAAATGGGTGATTTGAGGAATGTTTGAAGGTTTTATGAAGCTGTTATGAGAGATTTTGGACTGAAATCACAAATTTTCTAGAGAGAGAAAGCTTAGAATTTTTAAAAATGGCGTGAAAAACTGAAAAATCTGAAGAGACTATTTATCGAATCACGATCCCTGTCGAGTGGGTTAGGGCACCAGTCAACTGGGTCCTTCATAATTTCAGAATTTTTGACATACTAGTCAACTGGGTAAACTGGTAGAGATATACCAGTCGACTAGGTTGGTTACCAAATTTCAAATTTTAGCTCTAAACAATGTCTTGTAGTACCAGGTGACTGGATGCTTTATACCAGTCGATTAGTAAAATGGGTAGTGGGATACGAATTGACTGGGGTGAACGCACTAGTCGACTGGATCCTCTAGAAAACTTAAAATTTTAAGCTCCAACTTGAGATTTCATCACAAAAATGTTTACTATGCCATCTTGAGCGAGAGATATATTAAATAAGAGTTAATGCTCATTCACTAGATGTCAAATATGCATATGATGAATGTTAAAGCAATCAAACATACATTTTATCATAGTCTATCAGACCCATCAATAGTCTAATTTTGCAAAAACTATCTTCACTTAAGGGTTTTGTAAAAATATCAGCTATTTGATCTTCTGAAGGAATGAATTCTAGTCTAATATCACCCTTTTGAGCATGGTCTCTTATGAAGTGATGCCTTATTTCTCTATGTTTGATTCTAGAGTGCTAAATGAGATCTTTGGTTAATTTGATAGCACTAGTGTTATCATAATGAATTGGTATATCTTTTAAGTTCATGCCATAATCTTCTTACTGTTGTTTCATCTATAACACTTATGCACAACAACTTCTGGCTACCACATATTCTGCTTCGGCGGTTGATAGTGCAACCAAATTCTGTTTCTTGGAAAACCAAGAGGTTATCATTGCACCCAAAAATTGGCAAGTTCAACTAGTACTTTTTCTATTTAGTCTACAACTCGCAAAATCAGCATCTGAATATCCTATAAGCTCAAAAGTTGACTTTCTAGAATACTGTTGTGAGTTTTAAATTACTCGCAAGCGCACGAGTCGTTTGCAATATAGTGTGTGCAAGTTCGAGGTCGAATCCACATGGATATCCGTCCTGAAAATAAATTTTTACCTAAACTAAACCTATTTTAACCTAGTTCTGAATTTTGAACTGTGTTGTGCAGTGATTATAAACTAAACTAAATTCATTTAAAAACAAATGATAAAGCTAAGGTTTCTGAATCCACTCCACCAAAGTAAAGCATATATCTTCATGTTCTATATAAAAGTAATTTATCAAATAATTTCATGAATCCATTGATATACAAATCACAACGAATACCTTAATTAAACCAAATCATCCAATGTATCCGTTTACTTTAGAATCACAATGGATATCCTATTTATTTTGGATGATTCGCCATATCTGTCAGATGAAACACATAGAATATCCAATTTGAACAGTTTTATAAACCAAACAATCAATCATAAGAAATTAGTCAAACAATTGAATTGAAATAGAACATCAATACTGAAAAATATCAGAATTGTACAAACATATATGAAAATATAATGCTAAACAATGGCGAGGCTTCATCTTCAACCTTAGATGAATGTTTTAGCCTATCATGATTATGAAAATAAATTTCACAACTAAAGTGCTAAACAGTAAACTTTAAAACTTAAAAGGAATAAATTAAAACTAACAATACATGGAGAGAGAAATTCCATTCGCAGCTGCTGTACAGCACTCCCCCGATTGGTAGCAAAATCCTCTAGATTGCACCCCTTGGTAACAAAGCCTCTGAGATTGCACACTAATTGCTCCTGAAGATGAAGTGAAATGTGGCTTTTATAGGGAAAACCCATGAGTGAAATGTGTTTCCAACTGATGTGGGATGTGGGATATAGAATGTGTTTCCAACCGATGTGGGATTTAAGCCTTCACATGCCCTTCAAAACTTTTGCACACGCTGAAATCATGCACAACTTGACCTTTGTCTACTAAAACTACCATAACTTTCTCTAGAAAATTCATACTTATGAGCCATAAAATTCTCCAAAAAATAGACATCCGATTCTTTCTAAGCATATATGGCTCATCTCCTGTTTCTTCCTGAATCATTACAGTTTAATCCGCAAAAGTCACTTCTGCCATGCTGAAATCACGCACAGCCTGACCTTTGTCTACTAAAACTGCCATAACTTTCTCTTGAAAAATCATATTTATGAGCTGTAAAGTTCTCCAGAAATTAGACATCTGGATCTTTCCAAGAATATATGGCTTATCTCTTGGTTCTTCCTGAATCAGTATAGTTTAATCCGCAAAAATGACTAATCTGTACGAGCAATTCTGGTAATTTAGTGAAACTCCTTTCCAAGTTCTTGTAAACTTGTAAAACAACAAAAAAAACAACTCAAAGTAACAAATTCCTAAGCTAAACATATAAATAAATACTTGAGCGCTGTTGTACTCGATCGCAACAGCAGATTCCAGCTTTTGCATTTTTTTCACATTAAATCCTCAAATTGCTTTTGCAATCCTATAAAACATTAAAAATCATAGAGCTAACACAAAATATCAGATTAGGACACAACTAAAGAATTAACAAATGTAAATTAAAGGGCCAAAATATGCAATATTTGGCACTCATCAAATACCCCCAAACTTACATTTTGCTAGTCCCTTAGCAAAAATAAAAAATAAAAAAACTAAATGAAAAACAAAGAACACAAAGATAAATCAATCATTCATGGTATCCAAAAAATTTAAGTAGCACACAAAACCATGATATTCATTCATGAGCAAACTTAAAATATAAACCCTTCTTCACAATGAATAGGAATTTTAAAATATAATTACTTATAAGAGGCCGGCTAAGGCATCACAAGCTCGAATCAGTGTACAATGAACTAGCACATAAAAATGAAGCTTCCAAATAACTCCAATGTGTAATGTTTTCATGTCTCAAGAGTCACTGAATTTCCTATCAGAATGAACAACAATGGCATAGTTTTATTTCTTTCTTTCTTTTATTATGATGTTCGCCATGTTTAGTTCCCTTAAGCTTTCTAATTGACCTATGTAGCGAGTATTGAGTCAATGACTCCCAAACCAGATGGTTTTAGGGCATTAGGTTTGAAGGCACCCCTAAGGACTTACTAACTCGAGTCAAAAAGGCTACGAAACTAAACTGGCCTTGATGCTACCAAGCAAAATTCTCACCTTTTGACGTGAACACTCACTGCTTACTAAGGCAAGAGGTCCAATTACTCAGCGGAAAGCTTATCAATGATCATTAGGAGCAAAACTTAAATTACACATTGTGTGTGTAATGTGTCTCCCATACCCCCAAACTTAAATTACACATTGTCCCTGTTGGGAAACCACCTCAATGATGCCCAGGTGATGGTCTTCCAAACACCCAAGTCTAGAATGACTTGTAAGGAAAAGATACAGCAAACAAAGCAAAGAAAGAAGACAACAATTGTTATCGAGGTTCGGTAATAGCCTACGTCCCCGTGAGCTCTCCGAGCCCTCTGAACTAAATCAACGGTTCTTTACAGGATACAACAACCCTCTTCAAGAATCCACAAGTTCTTGAAGGAACAAAGAAGAGAAGAAAGAAAAGATAAGAACTATTACAAAACCCTCTATCTAGTCTATGCTACTCTATCTTCCTAAACCTCCAGCCTCTCTATAATGAGTCCCTCTTGTGTTTTGTGTCTTTGCACTCCTCACACAATTCTCTCATTCACATGTCCTGTCACACACACACTTGTGTCTTGTATCATAATGTGTTTCCTTGTTGTGTTGAGATTGAATCTAGGTGACCCTTTATATAGTGCACCACTTCTTGAACCTCTCTTAAAGTCAATCTCCACCCTTAGATCTTGAGGACAAATCAACCATAGCCTTTGATCAAGTCCAAGTGATCCTGTATATTTTGATCATGCATCCACGCACTTAACAAAAGAGGCTAAAAACCAGCCTTAGTGTGCCTTCAGGCCACGACCTGAAATAGGGCGTGCTGCGGCCTAGAACAGGACTGAACAACTTCCTCTTTTCACCTTTCTGGGCGCCCATGGCCTAGGGGAGGCTGAGCTGTGGCACACACTGGTTCCAGAAGCTCCTCCATGTTGGGCACTATAGCCTAGAAAGAGCTACGCTGTGGCCTGACCTGGTGCGCACTCCTTTAACATGCTGAACTTCATTCTCCCGTTTAAACCATATAGAAACTCCAACAATCTCTACCATTGTCTAAACGATTAAACCCGAACCCATTGTGTAGAGAACTCAGTATCCAAACTCATCTTGAGTCATCATTCAACTGACTCCAATCCTAAGAAGTCTAAGGCAATGATTGAACCTTCTCAGAGGTAAAACTTTGGTATTTAAATCTGTAGGACTTTCTTCTATGGCCATCTTATCCGCATGAATCCATCATTCCATAACATTTTTCTAAATGAAATGATACCAAACATCCATGTGCTTTGTCCTCTCATGGAACACTAGATTTCTCCATAAGTGCCATGCACTTTGGTAATCCGAAGACACCACCACCTACTCTTTTAGGACCTTCCACTTGTCTAACAACCCTTTGCACCACATAGCCTCCTTGATAGCTTTCGTAGCCGCCATGTACTCTGCCCCGGTTGTTTAGAGTGCTACCACCAACTGCCACTGAGCCTTCCAATACCTCAACAACCACTTCATCCCAAGCCAATGCTTTTTTTCGAGATTACTCACAAATCTGTTGAGAACACCCATTGCCTGAAAAATGTCGGGTATAATGCTCACCATCATAAACATGACTGGTCCAACCGCAGTAGAGTAAGGGACCTTTTCCATTTCCTTCTTCTCCTTATCCATTCCAGAACATCGTTCGTTGGATAACTTGAAATGACCAGCAAGAGGAATCTTCACTGGTTTACCATCTTCCATAGAAAACTTGTACAACACATTTTCTATGAAGGAAGACCGAGAAACCTTCAACTCATTTCTCTCCCTTTCCTGAATTCTTCTTATCTCAAGGATCTTTTGTGTAAGGCTAAGATCCTTCCTCTCGAACTCCTCTATGAGTTGAGGTGTAAACCTTTCCATCATTTCCCTGTTGTTCCGAACCAACAACATATCATTGGCATAGATGAGGATAATCACTACTTCATACACCTTATGTCCAAGTGAGAAGGTTTCTGTGAAATCCATGCCTTTCTTTTGTGTGAACCCCTTCGCCACCAGCCTAGCCTTATTCCAGACTTCACCCCCTGGAGAGTTCCCTTTTTTGACCTTGTAAGTGCACTTATAATCCATAACTCTCTGTTTTTTCGGAATGTGTACCAATTCCCAAGAGCTATTCTTCCTTAAAGAATCCATTTCTTCCTCCATAGCTAGCTGCCATCTTGACGAATCCTTACATTTCGTGGCATCAATATAATTCTCTGGTTCATTCATCCCTCCTTCTGTCCAAGGAGCTACTACAATAGCATCTGCAAAACCATATCTTGAAGGTGGTCTAACCATCCTTCTCTCCCGGTCCCTTGTGAGCTGATAGTCATTCTGACTTGCTACATCATCCCCTTCCAGTTCAGCCTCCTCTTGAGTGTCTTGAGCTTGGCATTCATCAAAGGGCTCTACCTGGTCTGAACCCTCTTGCCTTCCTTGCTCTACCTAAACTGAATATTCTTTGATGTGATACTCCACAAATTCCAGACTTGTTTGCTCACTATCCCCTGCAGGGTTAGTTTTCTCCAAATAGGGAAATAACAATTCATTAAAAATAATATCCCTACCTATTATGAGTTTCATTGCTTTTGGTTCTAAGGACCACAACCTATACCCCTTAACCCCTTCCCCATATCCTAGAAGCACACACTTTCTAGATCTTGGGCTAAGCTTATCATCCTTTTGATGTGCAAATGCAGCACATCCAAAAGTCTTAAGGTTGTTCAACTCATGGGGTTTTCCACTCCACATCTCCTCCGGAGTCTTGAGCTCTAAAGCTCTAGAGGTTGATATATTAACCAAATACGCAGCAGTAGACACTGTTTCCCCCTAAAAACATTCGGGGAATCCGGATTCATTTAACATGGACCTAACCTTTTCCATAAGGGTCTTATTCATCCTCTCAGCAACTCCACTTTGCTAAGGGGTTTTCATAACCGTTCTATGTCTTAGAATTCCATTTAACCTACAGAATTGATCAAGTTCCTTATTAAAAAATTTTAAATCATTATCGGTTCTTAACACCTTAACTACCCTACCCGTTTGAGTCTCTACCAGCTTTTTCCACACAACTAATTTATCCAAAGCATCTGATTTATTTTTAAGCAAATAAACTCAAACCTTTCTTGAATAATCATCAATTAAAGAGAGAAAGTAAAAGTTACCTCCCTGTATTGGTGTTCTTGCTGGTCCCCAAAGGTCCGAATGAATGTAGTCAAGAATGGCTTTAGACTTGTGCACTCCGATGTTGAAGCTGATCTGGTATTGCTTCCCAAGAATGCAACACTCATAGAAATCCAATTTCTCTACTTTGTCACCATCAACTAGACCATTCTTCTTGAGAACTTGCAGGCCCTTTTCGCTCATATGTCCTAAGCGAGTTTGTCAAAGGGTTGCCTTATCCATCTTAACTGTCAAGCTTGCTGCTTGATCCTTGATTTTTGTCTCTCCGATCATCTTATAGAGTCCATCTTTTATTGTTGCTTTGATCACTATCAAGTATCCCTTGGTCATCTTAATCTTTCCTCCCTCTGCTTTGTATGAATACCCCATGGAATCCAGCTGCCCCAATGAGATCAAATTCCTCTTCAAATTCGGAAGATACCTCACATTCTGCAGCAGTCTTGTGACTCCATCAAACATCTTCAACTGGATGTCTCCTATCCCCCTTACTTGGTAAGAAGTTTCATTCCCTACGAAAACCTTTCCATCATCGGTTTCCTTGAAATTCTTGAACCAATCCCGATGAGGGCACATGTGATGAGTGCACCCGGTATCCAAGATCCATTTCCTGCTGCCTTCTTCCCCCTTACTCACATGTGAGCACATAACAAGAACATTATCATTTTGTTGTTCTTCCTTGGCAACCGAAGCCTCTCCATCCTTGGTATGGCTTCTTCCCTCATCCCTCATCTTCTCCTTACAATCTTTCTTGAAATGACCCTCCTTATGGCAGTAGAAGTATCTCCCAGAGCTTTCTCCTCTACCTCTGTCTCTGTAGTAGCTATGTATGTTACTATACGCTCTCTCATGGCTTTCTCTTCTACCTCTGTCCCGGTAGTAGCCATATATGTTGCTGTGCGCTCTCCTATGGCTTTCTTCTCTACCTCTATCCCAGTAATAGCCATGTATGTTGCTATGCACTCTCCCATGGTTTTCTCCTCTACTTCTGTCTCGATAGTAGCCATGTATGTTTTTGTGCACTCTCCCATGGCTTTCTCCTCTACCTCTGACTCGGTAGTAGCCATGTATGTTACTGCCATACCGAGTTGCTGGCCTTCCTTTAATGAACAACCCTTCTCCACTTGATGCTCTCCTCATCTTGGCATCAAGATTATCTTAAAACTCTTTATTAGAATCCAATTTAAAAGAAAAGATTCGTTTATGATGATACCTCTTATTAGGGAGAGTCTTGGCAAGAAACAACTCATCTAGTTTCTTCCAAATGACAGCTGGATCTTTCGAGTCTTCGCACTCCCTTGTGACATTATCCGACATGTGTAGGAAGATGGTGCTGTACGCCATCTTCTTCATCTCATTCTGCTGGACCTCTGTGAAACTTGCTGGAAAAGCATAATCTTTTCTAATCGCCAAGTCCACCTTTTTTTGCACAAGAACCGCCTTGATCTTCCGCTTCCAAAGGGCAAAGTCTCCATTTCCATCAAACTTCTCAACAATGAAATTTGAACCCATCTTGCAGAGAAGATCCCTGATTTATACAGTACCCACAATTGCTTTCCAACTTCTTCTAAACCTCAAGAACATGGTCAAAGATTGATCTCAATACCGTTCTTGAATCACCCTCAAAAAAATGATATGATCTTGATCTTTACTCTATTTTTGAATCACCCAAGAATTTGATCTTTGATTTTTGGAATCTTGACTCCGTCACCTTCGGTTCCAGCTTTGATACCCACTGTCCAAAGGTCTTTCACCTTTGATACCACTATTGGGAAACCACCTCAATGATGCCTAGGTGATAGTCTTCCAAACACCCAAGTCTAGAATGACTTGTAAAGAAAAGATACAGCAAACGAAGCAAAGAAAGAAGATAGCAATTGTTATCGAGGTTCGGCAATAGCCTACATCCCCATGAGCTCCTCTGAGCCCTCTGTACAAAATCAATGGTTCTTTATAGGATACAACAACCCTCTTCAAGAATCCACAAGTTCTTGAAGGAACAAAGAAGAGAAGAAAGAAAAGATAAGAACTATTACAAAACCCTCTATTTAGTCTATGCTACTCTCTCTTCCTAAACCTCCAGCCTCTCTACAATGAGTCCCTCTTATGTTTTGTGTCTTTGCACTCCTCACACAATTCTCTCATTCATATGTTTTGTCACACACACACTTGTGTCTTCTATCACAATGTGTTTCCTTGTTGTGTTGAGATTGAATTTAGGTGACCCTTTATATAGTGCACCACTTCTTGAACCTATCTTGAAGTCAATCTCCACCTTTAGATCTTGAGGAATAATCAACCATAGCCTTTGATCAAGTCTAAGTGATCTTGTGCATTTTGATCACGCATCCACGCATTTAACAAAAGAGGCTAAAAACCAGCCTTAGTGTGCCTTCAGGCCGTGGCCTGAAACAGGGCGTGCTGCGGCCTAGAATAGGGCTGAACAACTTCCTCTTTTCACATTTTTGGGTGTCGGGCCTTAGGGGAGGCTGAGCTGTGATGCAAACTGGTTCCAGGAGCACCTCCATGTTGAGCATTATGGCTTGGAAAGAGCTAGGCCATAGCCTGACCTGGTGCGCACTCCTTTAACATGCTGAACTTCATTCTCCTGTTTAAACCTTAGACAAACTCTAACATCCCCAATGTGTGAATAATATGGAAAGAGCTGACTTGGGAGATGGAGAACTAGCTGGACTGGCATGGCTCATAGCATACCCCCAAACTTAAACTGAAGTACGTGTTGTCCCTGAAAAATAAAGACTAAAAAACAAAAAAAAAATACTAGAAATAAATAGTAACAAGAAATATGTAAAATAATAAAAATATAAAGGATATGCTATGGGCTGCCTCCTATGAGCGCTAAGGTTAACGTCTTCAGCCAGACTCAACAATAGTAATCATGCCCAGCCAAGTGCTCTACCATCTGATCCATAAATGGGAGTGAAAAATGATCCTTCCTTGTGGTAGCATTCAACTTACGGTAGTCTAGACACACTCCCCATCCTGACTAAATACGAGTTGGCACCAACTAGTCGTTCTTGTTCTTCACTACCGTCAATCCAACCCACTTAGGCACGACATGAATCGGGCTCACCCACTTGCTATCAAAGATTGGATAAATGATCCCTGCATCCAACAACTTTATCACTTTAGTCCTCGCAACCTCTTGCATAGCTGGGTTGAGCCTTCTCTGTGGCTCCCTCGATGGCTTGGTATTCTCCTCTAAATGTATCTTGTGCATCAACACCGAGGGGTTGATCCCCTTGATATCCTCAATAGTCCAGTTGATAGCTTCTTTATGCTCTCTTAAAACGTTCAATAATTTCTCCTCTTGAGCATCAACTAAATCTGAAGCTATAATCACAAGTAAAGAATCTACTGGGCCTAGGAACTTATACTTGAGATTGTCTGGTAAAGGCTTAAGTTCCTTGTAAGGGGGCTTAAGTGCTGCGGTCTCCTCCGTCTCACTGCTCTTTTGAGGAGCAGACTCCAAATCCTCTCCAAACTGAGCAAAGCATGCCTCCAGAATGTCCTCAGACTTCCCTCCTTTCTTGGGTACTTGTAATCTCTCAGGGTAAGGTGCTTTAGGTAAAAATGACCTAAGAAGATCCTTAATAATAGGTGTGGCTGTAGATGGCTCAGCATCTCTCTTCTCTTTGTTGCCACTTTCTTGCCCTTGCTGCATAGCAAGATTCTCTTCCACTTGATTGTCCACTTGTCTCCCAGACCTCAATGTGACAATCGATTGCACTTGTTCCTACTCGTGCGTAGGAGTTGATGAATTTTTAACCATAAACTGTTCCTTCAGGTTGGGTATGGATTGACTGGGGAACTTTCTCTTCTCTCCTTCACCCATGTGACTTGCGATTTAACCCATTTGACTCTCTAGCTTAGCAATCGCTTGGGTGTTTACTATTGTTACACTCCTTACTTCGCTGATCGATTGGCCAGTCATCTTCATGAAATCCTTAAGGGTGTCCTCTAATGACTGTGAAACCGATGCTGGTGCTTAAGTGGGAGCTTGGTAAGCGGGTGATGGTGCTAGATCGGCTGAGTGACCATAACTTAGAACTGGTGGAGGAAATCCGGGATGGTATTGATTATGACCATGATGAGGGGTTCCTCCCTGATTCATCGGTTGGTTATGCTTCCATGAAAAATTAGGGTGGTTCTGCCACCCTGGATTGTAAGTCTAGGAGTAAGATCCATTTGATTGCTTCCGATAGTCCTTGAAAGCGTTCACTTGTTCCATGGGATACTTGGCAAAAGCTGGTATAGATGGACAATTCTGTGCTAAATGCATAGGACTAGCACAGATGGAACATCTATCAACATTAAATGTAATTGCTGTATTGATGGACTGGTGGGTCATCTTTATGAAAACCTTAAAGGTGTCCTCCAATAACTGTGGCTTTAGATCAAAATGGGTAGCATTGGTTGGTGGCAACACTATACAAGAAGGGGAGTTAGTCGCAACGGGTATGAACAAATCCCTAAGGGATGTAGTGAAGTCCACGTTCCAAGCTCTAGGTTGCTCTACATTCTCTGGTTGATTTGCATTCTGTTGGGAAACCACCTTAGATGATGCCCAGGAGGTGATCTTCCAAACACCCAAGTCTAGAGTGACTTGTATAAAGAAAAGAGACAGCAACCAATTAAAGCAAGAAAGAAAAGAACACAAGCAATTTGTTGATGAGGTTCGACAATATGCCTACGTCACCGTGAGCTTCTCCGAGCTCTCTACACTATCTTATCAATGGAGTTTTTTACAATCAGCAACACCCTTCCAAGAACTCACAGGTTCTTAAAGAACAAGAAGAGAAGAAAGAAAGTGATAGAACAATTACAAAAGCACTCTACCCACAATCTATACTACTTCTCTCTTTACAACCAACCTTTCTTTTGAGATCTATTCTAGTGCGTCTCCGTGTTTTGTGTCTTTGCACTCTCACACTTGCACTTTAACTATCTTGTATGATGATCACTTATATGTCACAATGTGTTATATATTTATTAGATTGAAGCTAGGTGACCCTTTATATAGTGTACCAACTTCTTGACCAATCTTGAGGGTCAATATCCACCCTTAGATCTAGAGGACTAATCATCCATAGCCCTTCATCATTCCTTAGTGATCCTATGCGTTTTGGACATGTATCCATGCACTTAAGAAAGGCTAAAACAAGGTGAATCAGTGTGCCTAATGCCTCGGCCTGGCCCTCCTCCAGTATCCTCTTTTGTTGTGCGCCGCGGCCTGGACAAGGTTGGGCCATTACCTGACCTAGTGCGCACTCTTTGCTGAACTTCATTCTTCTTCTTCCGTTTAAATCTTAGACAAACACCAACAATCTCTACCTTTGTCTAAGGAATTAAACCGAACCCATTGTGCAGAGAACTCAGGATCCAAACTCATCTTGAGTCATCATATCAACTGACTCTAATCCTAAGAAGTCCAAGGCAATGATTGAACTTGCTTAGAGGTAGAACTTTAGTACCTAAATCCGTAGGGTTTTCTTCTGTGGCCACCTTGTCCACATGAATGCATCCTTCCGTAACATTTTCCCAAATGAAATGGAACCGAACATCCATGTGCTTTGTCCTTTCATGGAACACCGGATTCTTGCATAAATGCAATGCACTTTAGCTATCCAAATACACCACAACCTGCTCCTCTAGTACCTTCAACTCTTTTAACAACCCTTTGCACTATATAGCCTCCTTGATGGCTTCCGTAGCCTCTATATACTCAGCCTCGATTGTTGAGAGTGCTACTACCGGCTGCAACTGAGCCTTCCAACTTACACAACATCCGTTTAAGTTGAAGAAGTAGTAAGTAATCGATCTCCTTTTATCCCGGTCTGCTCCATAGTCTGAATCAGAATAACCTTCAAGGCAGATGGACTTACCCCTCTTCTTAGAAACCAACCCCACATTTGAGCTTCCCTTCAAGTACCTCAGCAGCAACTTCATCCCAAACCAATGCTCATTTTTAAGATTACTCATAAACCTACTAAAGACACTTATTGCATGAGCAATATCAGGTCTAGTGCTTACTATGGTGAACATTACAGAACCAACCGCACTAGAGTAAGGGACCTTTTCCATTTCCTTATTCTCCTCATTCGATCTTGGACATTGATCGCTGGAGAACTTGAAATGACCAACAAGGGGAACCTTCACTGGTTTGCTATCTTCTATAGAGAACTTAGATATCATCATCTCTATGTAGGAAGCTTGAGAGATCTTCAATCTATTTCTCTCCCTTTCCCGGATACACATCCCAAGGATCTTCTGTGCATGGCCAAGATCCTTCATCTCAAACTCCTCACTGAGTTGAGTCTTCAATTTTCTTATCCTCTCCATGCTGCTCCCAACCAGTAACATATCATCAACATAGATCAGGATGATCACCACTTCCTCCACCTTGTGCCCCTTGTAATACAAGCACGATTCATAGTAGCTCCTCATGAAACCCAGGCAGGTTATAAAGGAATTGAACCTCTTATTCCATTGCCAAGGTGATTGCTTCAAGCCATATAGAGATTTCTTCAGTTGGCACACCACATCTCCCTACCTTCCTTCCTTATAGCCTTCGGGTTACCTCATGTAAATGGTCTCATCAAGCTCTCTATGTAAGAACTCTGTCTTCACATCCATTTGCCCGATTTCCTAATTGAATTGGACCACCAATGCTAACACTATCCTGATCATCTTGTATTTCACTACTAGTGAGAATATTTCAGTGAAATCTATGCCTTCTTTTTGTGTGAACCCCTTCGCCACCAGCCTAGCTTTATACTGGACTTCATCCCTGAAGTGTTCCCTTCTTTGATCATGTAGATCCATCTACAATCCATAACTCTCTGTTTTTTTTGGTTTGGGCACCAATTCCCAAGAGTTGTTATTCTTCAAAGAATCCATTTCTTCCTCTATAGCTAGCTGCCACTTTGACGACTCCTTACATTCCATGGCTTCCATGTGAGTTTCTGGATCAACCATCCCTCCTTATGTCCAAGGAGCTGCTATATTAGCATCCGCAAACCCATATCTTAAAGGCAGTCTAACCACCTTCCTTTCCAGGTCCCTTGTGAGCTGATAGTCATTCTGACTTGCTGCATCAACCCCTTCTAGTTCGGCCTCCTCTTGAGTGTCCTGAGTATGGCCTTCATCAATGGGCTCTACCTAATCTGAACCCTCTTGCCTTCCTTGCTATACCTGAACTGAATTCTCCTTGATTCAATGCTCCACAAATTCTGGACTGGTTTGCTCACTAGCCCCTGCAGGGTTAGTTTTCTCCAAGTAGGGAAATAACAATTCATTAAAAATAACATCCCTACTTATTATTAGTTTCATTCCTTTTGGTTCTAAGGACCACAACCTATACCCCTTAACCCCTTCACCATACCCTAGAAACACACATTTTCCATAACTTGGGTTAAGTTTATCATCGTTTTGATGTGCGTATGCAGCACATCCAAAAGTCCTAAGGTTGTTTAACTCAGGGGGTTTCCCACTCCACATTTCCATGGGAGTCATGAGCTCTAAAGCTCTAGAGGGTGATCTATTTACCAAGTATGCAGCAGTAGACACAACTTCCCCCTAAAAACATTTTGGTAATTCGGATCCTATTAACATGCACCTAACCTTTTCCATAGGGGTTCTATTCATCCTCTCAGCAACTCCATTTTGCTAAGGTGTTTTTACAACCGTTCTATGTCTTAGAATGCCATTTAATTCACAGAATTTATCAAAATCCTTATTAAAAAATTCTAAGCCATTATCAGTTCTTAACACCTTACTACCCTGCCCATTTGAGTCTCCAGGAAATTTTTCCACACCACAAATTTTTTTAAAGCATCCGATTTATTTTTAAGCAAATAAACCCAAACCATTCTTGAATAATCATCAATTGAAGACAGAAAGTAAAACCGTTCTTGAATAATCATCAATTAAAGACAGAAAGTAACGATTATGTCCCTGTGTTGGTGTCCTTGCTGGTCCCCAAAGATCCATATGGATGTATTCAAGAATCCCTTTAGACTTGTGCACTTCGGTGTTGAAGCTGACCCGATGTTGCTTCCCAAGAATGCAACTCTCATAGAAATCCAGTTTCTTCACTTTGTCACCACCAAGTAAACCATCCTTGCTGAGAACTTGCATATCCTTTTCGTTCATATGTCCTAAGCAATTATGCTAAAGTGCCGCCTTATCCATCTCAGCCATCAATCTTGCTGCTTGATCCTTGATTTATGTCTCACCGATCATCTCATAAAGTCCATTTTAGAATGCTGCTTTGATCAGTATCAAAGAACCCTTGGTTACCTTGATCTTTCCTCCCTTAGCTTTGTATGTGTACCCTATGGAATCTAGCTGCCCCAATGAGATCAAATTCCTCTTTAAATTCGAAAGATACCTCACATTCAATAGCAGCCTTGTGACTCCATCAAACATCCTCAACTGGATGTCTCCTATCCCCCTCACTTGGCAAGAAGTGTCATTCCCTAAGAAAACCTTTCCATCATTGGTTTCCTGGAAATTCTTGAACCAATCCTTATGAGGGCACATGTGATAAGTGCACCTGGTATCCAAGATCCATTTCTCACTGCCTTGCCTCCTGCTCACATTTGAGCACACAACAAGAACATCATCTTGTTGTTCTCCCTTGGCAACCAAAGCCTCTCCATTCTTGGTATGACTTCCTCCTCTCTCATCCCACACTTCTTCTTGCAATCTTTCTTGAAGTGACCCTCCTTATAGCAGTAGAAGCATCACTTCCCTCCAAACTTCGATTTGGAATGCGATCTCCCATGGCTCTACCCTCTACCTCTTGATTTCTCCCGGTAGTTGCCATGAATGTTACTGCCATTCCGAGTTGTTGGCCTTCCTCTAACGAACAGTCCTTCTTCACTTAGTACTTCCCTCATCTTGGCTTTGAAATCATGAGCCCTTATAGCATTAATCACGATTTCCTTGGTTAGTGTATCTCTTCCATATTCAATTACATTAAATAAACTTTCAAAACAATCAGAAAGAGAATTTAACAAAATAACAACCAATTGTTCATCCGGGAACTTTATACTACAACTAGCCAAATCTTGAACTAGTTTGTTAAACACAACAAGATTATCTTGTAACTCTTTATTAGGATCCATTGTAAAAGCAAAGATTCTTTTGAGAAGATACATTTTGTTAGGGAGAGTTTTGGTAAGAAACAACTCAATTAGTTTCTTCCATATGACAGTAGGATCTTTCGAGTCTCCGCACTCCTTTGTGACACAATCCGATATGTGTAGGAAAATGGTGCTGTATGTCATCTTCTTCATCTCAATCTGTTGGTCCTCCGTGATACTTGCTGGAAAAGCATCATCTTCTCCAATAGCCAAGTCCACCTTCTGTTGCATAAGAACAGCCTTGATCTTCCGCTTCCATAGGGAAAAATCTCCTTTTCCATCAAACTTCTCAACAACAAAATTTGAACCTATCTTGCGGGGATGATCCTAGATTTGTGCAGCACCCACAAATGCTTTCCAACTTCTTATAAACCTCAAGAACATGATCCAAGATTGATCTCAGCACCGTTCTTGAATCACCCTCAAGAACACGATCTGATCTTGATCTTTACTCTGTTCTTAAATCACCCAAGAAGTTTGTTCTTTAATTCTTGGAGTCTTGTTCCGATACCTTCTATTCTTGCTCCGATACCTAGCTGTGCAAGCTCTGATACCATTGTCCAAAGCTCTGATACCACTGTTGGGAAACCACCTTAGATGATGTGCAGGAGGTGATCTTCCAATCACCCAAGTCTAGAGTGACTTGTATAGCTCTGATACCACTGTTGGGAAACCACCTTAGATGATGCGCAGGAGGTGATCTTCCAAACACCCAAGTCTAGAGTAACTTGTATAAAGAAAAGAGACAACAACCAATCAAAGCAAGAAAGAAAAGAACACAAGCAATTTGTTGACGAGGTTCGGCATTATGCCTATATCTCTTGAGCTCCTCCGAGCTCTCTGCACTATCTTATCAATGGAGTTCTTTACAATCAGCAACACCCTTCCAAGAACTCACAGGTTCTTGAAGAACAAGAAGAGATGAAAGAAAGTGATAGAACTATTACAAAAGCACTTTACCCACAATCTATACTACTTCTCTCTTTACAACCATCCTTTCTTTTGAGATCTATTCTAGTGCATCGCTATATTTTGTGTCTTTGCACTCTCACACTTGCACTTGAACTCTCTTGCATGATGATCATTTATATGTCACAATGTGTTATATATCTATTAGATTGAAGCTAGGTGACACTTTATATAGTGCACCAACTTCTTGACCAATCTTGAGGGTTAATATCCACCATTAGATCTAGAGGACTAATCATCCATAGCCCTTCATCATTCCTTAGTGATCCTATGCGTTTTGGACATGTCTCCGCACACTTAAGAAAGGCTGAAACAAGGTGCATCAATGTGTCTGGCACCACGGCCCAGTGCAGAACACACATTCCTCCTCTTCTGGGCACCGCGGCCTGGGATAGGCTACACTGCGGCCTGGCTCTCCTCTAGCATCCTCTCTTGCTGTGCGCCGCGGCTTGACCTAGTGCGCACTCCTTACTGAACATCATTCTTCTTATTCCGTTTAAATCTTAGACAAACTCCAACACATTCCTTAAATTGTCCCCCATCTCAATTGTCTCTCTCTCAACAAGTGCTCTCTTGTTTTTCCAAAGAGTTTTTTCTGTTTTGAGATCTAAAGGTATCAACTCTAAGTTCAGAGATCTCCGACCAAACATACACCACACAAAAAAGCGATAAAATAAACTAACTAACAGAAACAAAAGAATAAAATAAAAATAAAAATAAAAAATAGCAATAAAATAAAATAGATGCAACTCACAAAATGGGCAAACAAAAATTGGAAAATTTTTTTATATATTTATTTTTTTATTCTTTATGAGAAATTGCAAATAGAATCAAATAAACTAGAATAAATTGCAAAAAGAAAAATAAAACAAAAATGCTAACTAAACTAGTAGAAAAATAAAATTAATTCATACAAAAATTTAATTTTCACCAACAATACAAATCCCCGGCAACGGCGCCAAAAACTTGTTGTGAGTTTTAAATTACTCGCAAGCGCACGAGTCGTTTGCAATATAGTGTGTGCAAGTGCGAGGTCGAATCCATTGGGATTTGCATCGTGAAAATAGATTTTTACCTAAACTAAACCTATTTTAACCTAGTTCTGAATTTTGAACTGTGTCATGCAAAGAATATAAACTAAACTAAATTGATTTAAAAACAAATGATAAAGACACTAAGGTTTCTGAATCCATCCCACCAATGTAAAATATCTATCTTCATGTTCTATATAAAAGTAATTTATCAAATAATTTCATGAATCCATCAATATACAAATCACAACGAATACCCTAATTAAACCAAATCATCCAATGTATCCATTTACTTTAGAATCACAATGGATATCCAAATTACTTTGGATGATTCGTTGTATTCGTCAGATGAAACGCATGGAATATCCAATTTGAACAATTTTATAAACCAAACAATCAATCATAAGAAATTACTCAAAAAATTGAATTGAAATAGAACATTAATACTAGAAAATATCAGAATTGTATAAACATATTTGAAAATATAATGCTAAACAATGGCGAGGCTTCATCTTCAACCTTAGATGAATATTTTAGCCTCTCATGATTATGAAAATAAATTTCACAATTAAAGTACTAAACATTAAACTTTAAACCTTAAAATAAATAAATTAAAACTAACAATACATGGAGAGAGAAATTCCACTCGCAGCTGCTATGCGGCACTTCCTTCGATTGGTAGCAAAATCCTCCAGATTGCACCCCTTGGTAGCAAAGCCTCCGAGATTGCACACCGATTGCTCCTGAAGATGAAGTGAAATTGGGCTTTTATAGGAAAACTCCATAAGTGCAATGTGTTTCCAACCGATGTGGGATGTGGGATGTAGAATGTGAAATACTCTTCAAAACTTCTGCCCATGCTAAAATCATGCACAGCCTGACCTTTGTCTACTAAAACTGCCATAACTTCTCTAGAAAAATCATATTTATGAGCCCTAAAATTCTCTAAAAAATAGACATCCGGATCTTTCCAAGCATATATGGCTCATCTCCTGTTTCTTCCTGAATCATTACAGTTTAATCCACAAAAATCACTTCTGCCACACTGAAATCATGCACAACCTGACCTTTATCTACTAAAACTACCATAATTTTCTCTAGAAAAATCATATTTATGAGCCGTAAATTATCCAGAAAATAGACATCAGGATCTTTCCAAACATATATGGATTATCTCCTAGTTCTTCCTGAATTAATACAGTTTAATCCACAAAAATGACTGATCTATATGGGCAATTTTAGCAATTTAGTGAAACTCCTTTCTAAGTGTTTGTAAACCTGTAAAACAATGAAAAAACAACTCAAAGTAATAAATTCTTAAGCTAAACATATAAATAAATACATGAGCACTGTTGTGCCTGATCACAACAATAGATTCTGGCTTTTGCATTTTTTTCACATTAAATCCCCAATTTCCTTTGCAATCCTATAAAACATTAAAAATCATAGAACTAACATAAAATATCAGATTAGGACACAACTAAAGAATTAACAAATGTAAATTAAGGGGCCAAAATATGCAATATTTGGTACTTATTAAATACCATAATCCTAGGTTTTGAGTTCCATGTAGATATCTAAAAATTCTTTTTATTGCAATTACATGTGATTCCTTAGGATTAGCTTGAAATCTAAAACATATGCATACACTAAACATTATATCAGGTCTGCTTATAGTTAAATAAAGTAAAGATCCTATCATGCTTCTATAAGTTTTAGTATCTACACACTTACCTTCCTCATATAGGTCAAGTTTTGTAAAGGCGCTCATAGGAGTGCCAATTGACTTTGAGCTTTCCATTCCAAACCTCTTTAATAAGTCCTTGGTGTACTTTGATTGACTGATGAGGATGTCATCTTTTAATTGTTTGATTTGTAGTCTAAGAAAGTAGGTAAGCTCTCCCATCATGCTTATTTCAAATTCACTTTGCATGCACTTAGCAAAATCTTGACACATAGGTTCATTAGTAACACCAAATATAATATCATCAACATATATTTGGACTAGTAGTGTGTTATTTTTTTTAGTTTTTGTGAAGAGGGTTGTGTCTAATTTTCCTCTTATAAAATATTTTTCAAGCAAAAACTTAGTCTTTCATACCATGCTCTTGGAGCTTGCTTCAACCTATATAGAGCTTTAGAAAGCTTATAGACATGGTTTGGAAGACTAGGATTTTTAAATCCAAGAGGTTTCTCAACATACACCTCTTCTTCTATAAAGCCATTTAAAAAGGCACTTTTTACATCCACTTGAAATAACTTAAACTTATTAACACATGTAAAGGCCAATAACATTCTAATAGCTTCTAATCTAGCTACGGGAGCATAGGTCTCATCAAAATCTATTCTTTCTTCTTGATTATATCCCTTAGCAACTAGTTTAGCCATGTTCCTACTTACTATTCTATTTTCCTTCATTTTATTTCTAAATACCCATTTAGTTCCTATTATAGTGTGATTCTTTGGTCTAGTAACTAGATTCCTTACTTTGTTTTTTTCAAATTGATTTAATTCTTCTTGAATAGTATTTATCCAATCAACCTCTTTCTCGGCTTCTATAAAAGTCTTAGGTTCTACTTGTGATAAATAAGCTACACAATTGCAAATATTTCTAATCGAGGAATGAGTTCTTACCCCTTGTGAAATATCACCAATCACTTGATCGATTGGATGATAATTCATATACCTTCAATCTTTGGGAAGACTATCCTCTTGTTGACTTGTAGATGGTTGATCAAGATTGAGAGCATCTACCTCTTGACTTGTTTAAGGTGGGCTCTCCTTTGGGTCAACAATGGGAGTAGGTGTTTCCATTCTTGGAACAAAATCTGCATCATCATTAAAAGAAACTACTCTATTACTAATTGGGTTAGGCTTATCCAAGGCTACATGTACAAATTCTTCAACCACTAGAGTTCTCTTATTAAAAACTTTATAAGCTTTACTAGAGGTTGAATATCCTAAGAATATCCCCTTGTTGGTCTTTGAGTCAAATTTACCCAGGTTAGTTTTATTGTTATTTAGGATAAAGCATTTACAACCAAAGGCATGAAAATAAAAGATATTAGGCTTTCTACCTTTCCATAATTCATACAGAGTTTTAGAGCATAGGCCTAATTAATACTCTATTTAAAGCATAGTAAGAAATGTTTACGGCTTTCGCTCAAAAATATTTTGGCAAACTATTTTCCTAAAAAATTGTTCTTGCAAATTCTTCTAGAACTTTATTTTTCCTCTCAACAACTCCATTTTGTTGAGGAGTTCTAGGTGCTGAAAAATTGTGATCAAATCCATTTTCATCACAAAATTTTGAAAAGCTTTTATTTTCAAATTGCCTTCCATGTTCACTTCTTATACTAGAAATAAAAATTCCCTTTTCATTTTGAACCTTTTTACAAAAGTTCATGAATCCTTTGTAAGCTTCATCCTTGTAAGTAATAAAAAAAAAGGTATATCTTGAATATTCATCAACAATAACAAGAACATATTGATGGCCACCTAGACTTATGGTACTTATTGGACTAAACAAGTTCATATATAGAAGTTCCAATGGTCTAGTAGTTGAGACTATATTTTTTTATTTAAAAGAAATTCTAGTTTGTTTTCCCATTTGATAAGCATCACTCACCTTGTCTTTTTCAAATTTGATTTTTGGAAGTCCAATGACTAAATCTTTTCTTGAAATGATTTTAAGTAAATCCATATTCACATGACCAAGTCTTCTATGCCATAGCCTGTATTCACTAAAAGCAAGAAAACATTTTTCATTTTACGAATTCAAAGATTTTAAATCAACTATATAGACATTTTCATGTCTATGGCCAACAAACTTGATCTTGTTACTCTTAATGTCTATAACTTGACAATGAAAGGTTTCAAATATGACTTTGTTGCCTTTGTCACATAGTTGACTAATACTAACCAAATTTGGCTTAAGGCCTTGCACATATAATACATGATCAATGGATGAGAAATCGTTACCAACTTTTCCATGCCCGATGATCTTTATCTTTGTGTTACCTCCAATGGTGACATGTCCGCCATCCCTTAGAGTTAGCTCTTTGAACATGCTTTGATCACCGGTTATGTGCTTTGAGCATCCACTATTAAGGTACTAATAGTTACCTTTTTCCTTGGTGTGAAGACATATCTACATTACACAAGGATACACAATCGCATTCGTAGGTACCCAAAATTTC
The DNA here is from genome assembly GCA_023935145.1 of Bretschneidera sinensis. Classification (NCBI taxonomy): domain Eukaryota; kingdom Viridiplantae; phylum Streptophyta; class Magnoliopsida; order Brassicales; family Akaniaceae; genus Bretschneidera; species Bretschneidera sinensis. Next base: position 104,725,319 of record CM043700.1, on the reverse strand, counting down.
TTGGGTTCTTTGGGGTTAGTCCTAGAAAAAACGGTTCCTTTAGGGACCCATACCTTCTTAACATTATAAAGTGCTCTATAATTATAGACATGTTGATGATGCATAATCCTAGGATAATAGTTATTAAAAATTCTAGGATTTCTTAATTGTGCATGTCTATAGTTCCTTAGATAAGCATTCCTAATATACATGTTTCTATGATATATGTTATTACTAGGAATTGTATGATGGTAGCTCATAGGATGTGCACTTGTGGTGTCAGCATATATATTATTTCTAGAATACACATGATGGTAATTCCTTGGATGTTCATGTGTAGTGTGCAAGTTATGAGTATACATATTATCTCTAGGATGCACATGATGGTTATTCCTAGGATGTGTATTTCTAGTATATGCATTCCTTGAATGATTATTCCTAGCATTTCCATTTCTTGAGTGAGCATACATATATGCATGAGTATTTCTAGGATGCTTCATTCTAGTATATGCATTAGAATTTAAATTTACATTCTTAGACCTACTAGCATATATTGAAATAGCACTTTTGATCTTGCTAGTGGCCTTGGAAGTAGAGGCTTCATTCACACATGTTACTTTCATGAATAAGGTCTCTTTTGATTTTTGCTTGCCTAATTGAGAATAACCCAACCTGAATTTTTCTCCACTTAACATTTGGAAAGATAGCATTTCATCTAGCTTTTCTTTTCTAAGCATAAGTCTATATATTCCAATCAATTATTTTCTTCTTTAAATTTTCATTTTCATTTTTTAGAAAATCTTGTGAAGAATCATAAAGCATAGAAGATACTTTTTCTTTTTCTTCTTTTAAGCCTTCTATCTCTTTAGTAAGATATGCAACTTCCTTTTTTAGGGTGGTATTCCTATAATCAAATTTCTTCAAATCTTCATGCATTTCATTTATAACCTCAATTAATTATTCGCTACTATTAACAATGTTATTATTAGAATGGGAAAAATTTGATACCTCATTTTCGTCATCGATTGCCATTAGACATAGCTTGGAAATCTCCTCGTATCCAACCTCATTATCCAAAGAATCTTCTTCTTTGTCATCACTCCATGTGGTTGCAATCATAGCTTTCTTTTTTAAGCTCTTAAATGGTTTGCTTGTTGTTGTACAATCGGTCTTGATGTGATCGAGCTTCTTGCAACCATAATACACGAGTGGTTACCCTTTAGGAGTGGGATCCTTTGTGTAAGGTTTCTTGCTCCTCTTCAAGAACTTGTGAAACCTCTTGGTGATTTGAGCCATCTCACCATCTTCTTCACTGCTCTTTACCTCTTCTTCTTTTTTCCTCTTTGTTGCTCGTAGAGGCTTTGAGAGCAATTTGCTCATTTTTTTTTCTCATCATTATTGACAATGGGATTCATTTCCTCCATTTCATATGTCAACAATGATCCGAGGAGTGTTTCGACTTCAAGTTTGTCGAGATCATTGGCCTCCATTATGGTTGTCTTCTTTTCTTTCCAAGTGGATGACAAAGACCTTAGGATCTTTCTTGTTAGTTCAAATTCCTTAATGTTCCTACCAAGAAGCTTAAAATTGTTAACAATGGTAGTAAAACGTGAGTGCATTTGAGAAATTGTTTCATTTGGAGACATTTTGAAAGTTTCATATTCGGACGCTAGCATATAGATTTTTTATTTTTTAACTTCGCTAGTTCCTTCATATATAACTTGCAGTTTGTCCCAAATTTCTTTAGTTGAAATACATGCAGAAATTTTATTGTATTCAACTATATCTAGAGAGCAATATAACATGCTTGTTTCTCTACTATTGAGAGACATCATTCTACAATCCTCTTCATTAAAATCTGTTTTGAGTTTAAGCATTGTATGATTGATTTCTCCATTGATTATTTCCTTTGTAGGAATTCTAGGTCTTTCTTCAATAACTCTCCATAGATTGTAATCTTGTCATTCGACAAATATTTTCATTCTATTTTTCCAATAGTTCTAGTTGGATCCATTGAACAAAGGAGGCCTAGTATAGGAATGCCCTTCGGTATAGCTAATTGATGCCATCAGATCAACTCAAGGATTTTAATCCCGAAATTGAGTATGAAGCTCTGATACCAATTGAAAACTGAGGTTCAAATCCAAGAGGGGGTGAATTGGGTTTTAAAAACTCATTCTAATTACTTTGCAAGTTTTTAAACAGTTAAATGCATAAAGCACACAAGCAAGTAATATGCATGAAAGTAAAGAGTTTAAGGAAGAGAAAATAGAAACTCTGTTTATAGTGGTTTGGCAATATCAGATTTCTTCCGACCCTACGTCCACTCTCTTCAAGGAACCTCCTTGAAGTAATCCATTAAAACTTTAGTCGTACAACTTCACAGGTGTTGTACAAACCTTATAACCGACAATGAAGTGTTTAATCCTAAACACTTGATTATGCCCAAAACATAACGCGGTAGTTATAGCACAGCTTTGGGGTGTCGATTCCATAGGGAAACAAGTTAACTACAAAATAATGTGTGAACCATAACACAAACGATAAAGATTTAAGTGAGAAAATATGAACTTTTGATAATGAAGTAATTGTGTAAAATAGATTGTAAAATATAATAGAGGAAAAATAAGGTTCCGGGAATCCTCCCTAGGCTCGTTGCCCTAATCCTAACTTGATTCAGTTGTTTTTATCTCAATTGCAAGTTTCACATGCCAAACAAGCAATCGGAAGATGTTCAATAAGAGCATGTATAAAAACCCTAATATAATTGTTATGAAATACTTTACTTTTGCTTCATGCACACATGATATATCCTGTAGGTTTATCAAGAAACGATGATATATCTTTTATGACAATATTGCAGTAATAGATAAACCTAAAGAATAAGTCTACCGGACTCAATCATACTCAAACAATCTTGACATAAGAAAATCAAGACTAGATTTATATCAAAGAGAAAGATACAATCACCGGATTAGAGAAAAACTTATAATTAGATAGCAAAGTAAATCATAACAATGTTTTGACATTAAATCCCTACTATAACTGAATCAAAGAAAGGAAAATAGGAACAACTACACCTAGGGATTCATCTCTTTGCCTTGCTTGGAGATTAGTTAGCCATGTGACTCATGGTTGAACATTTTAATGGAGGAGAATTGGTTGCTTCCTTGAGTTTTCCAGGTTTTTCTGAATGTCCTTTATTAAACCCTAAGTAGGCTATTTATAATACAAGAGGTCAAAGGTGTTTTTAGGGTTTAAACAATCATAAAAAAACCTAATTAAGTTGTAACTCGGAGACAGGGTATCGAGGTCGCGCCTAGGCTCAGATTGGGTCAGGCCACGGCTTAGATTGTGCTAATTTCCTCTCTTTTTGTGGGCCGCGGCCCAGCTTGATCTAGGCTGTGGCTCACCTTGATCTAAGCCACAGCCTGACCTGATGCTTCTTCCTTGCTCTTTTGATGCACTTTCTGGAGGTCGAGGCTAGGATAATTCTAGGCCGCAGCACACACTCTATAAACTTGATTTCTCTTTTTTTTGATCTGTAAATAAAGCTTGTATAAATGATAAAAAATGTACAAAATAATCACTGGGCATACCCAGGGGATTTACAATATAGCATATACAAAAAAAAATATACCAAAAACTTACACTAGAAGCCTAGAAGCTGGCAGACAGCCTAACACATACTCTGGGCAAACCCAGGGGCAATCAGTGAGGCCACATAGAAAGAAATACATTGGAGTTTACAACATAAGCCTTATCTCAGGGCAGGCAGCATATATAATTTTATATATAACAAACTGGATCTTCTTCACTAGGCTAGCAGTTAGGACAGAAGACTTGTCAAAAAGTTTGGCATTTCTAGCCATCCATAAGCTGTACACAGTGCTTGCTAAGGCTAACCTCTTCGCTATTGCTGGGGGGCCAGTACCTCTCACTTTAAGTATCCACTTGATTGCACTCTCAATGGTAGTCATTTGTCTCCTACAATCAAGCCACTCTTAATGGTAGTCTTGCTCTTCATTTGCCCTTCCGTAACCATGTCTTTACTTCGGTGTACCTCGAGTCTTTGTGCTTCAAACAACAATAGCTTTTTTTCCTCTTTTGAACTTAAATTACCTGAAAATGCACCGAAATAAGTTAATGATCCAAGAATACCACTTTAGAGTTATTAACATATAAAAGTGCAATTAAGATCTAGGTCAACCCTAAAATGGTAATGATTAAGAACTATTAAGATGCATTTTATGGCTTTCATCACAACCCCCAACTAGCTTATTGCTAGTCCCTAGTAATTCAAGCGAAAATAAGAGATGAATTCTACAGTGCGAATTGCAACAAAGTAAAGCAATTTCAGTGTTAACCAAGAGTAATTCACATTTTGTCTCAAAAATTTCACATAACACACAGCACATAGAATCATTAAATTTCACCCCAAGTTCAAAAGTAATCCAAGCATCAATCTTAAGATCGTTATTGACTCTTTACATCCATCTTACCATAATCTATTAATACGAACATCTGGATGATTTTATGCATAACATTCGTGAATACAAGTCTTTTCCTCTAAAATATGATAAATTGCATGACATCGATTACAAAAACAAGCTCCATAGGCTTACATTTCAAACCTCTCTCCACTATTGGATCAATAGTTCTTTAATAAGCTTGTAACGTTAGGCTAAGGTAAAGGTTAAGAAAGAATGGGAAGGATTCACAAGTAAAAGAACTCAATCTCTTAGCTTTAAACACAACCACTTTTAAGCACTAGATAACCTTTCCTTATCACCCAACTTTTTTTAACCCTTTTTTCGAGTATTTTTCTCTAATCACCACTTTTCTTTTCTTTTCTTCTTTCTTTGCCATAATTCACTTCTCTTTTCTTTTCTTTTGTATTTCAGCATAAGACCATTCACTTCTTCTTCTTTTTTTCATTTTTCTTTTCTTTTCCATGACCCCCAACTTATCTCTTTTAATGTACTTGGGTTATGGTAGTGATATTTTCTCATATTTCCATCCTTACTCTTATTAAGTGCTTCTCAACAAATGTGTATAGCTAAGTTCTTTTAAGAGAAAGGTAAGGATAAAATATTTTCTTAGGCTCATAGGGGTAAGTAAATGGGCTATTGAAAGAAATAAGGCTCAAATTCTTTTTCAAGAAAATGGCTCAAATAGGTGACTAGTGGTAAATATAGCAATGGTAGGCTTGATAAGCTCTAACGGTCCAAAAATGGCCTATATCATATCCTAAGTAATGTGCATTCTAGGAATTCACCTCAAGTGATTATCAAGTAAGTTCTAGAGCTTATCGAGACCGTAAAAATATTCATAAAATAATCACACATAAAACTTCTCTAAATGTTTAAGACTAATCATACAATCTTACCACAAACTAGAGTCTCAAACCAAATGAAGATTGATACTTAAATTAATTTCAAACTGAAGCAAGATTTAACTTCTTCTAAATGCTATCTGCTATCTGCTATCTTAATTAAGTTCATATCATTGACATGTGAATTAACTCCAAGGAAAACACAAAGCATGCTAAACATAACAATTAAAGAAGATGACACCAAGTAGTTTAATGAAAGAAAAAGAATGTGTTTCCTCCACACCCAACTTAAAAATTACATTGTTCGCAATGTTAAAGAAAAGGTAAAGGAAACTCCCTTTGAAGCACAAATACACAGAAGCTGAAAATTATGCACCTCCATTTGAACTGCATGCTATACTTCTTGTTAAAAATCCGATCTACAACATAGAACAAACAAAAAGAAAGCAACTACGGTGTACCATTAAGATTCCCACCGTATATTAGCACATGATATGGAAATAAATAATGGAAAACGAAAATAAAGTACGAAAAATAACTAAAAGGGAGAAATACAATAAATGTTAGTATAGTTATCCAAAAATAAAAAATAAAAATAAGAGAAACACAAAATAGCACCCAAAATTAATCCTTTATATCATCATCCTCGTTCTCATTCTCTTCTTCATTCTCTTTACCTTCCTCGAGAGGGGGATCAAAAGATGAACCCGGGTAGGGTGGCAAAGTAGGAAAATGATCCATGTTACAACTAGTAGCGGAGGCAAGGTGTTGGTATATTTGACCAAAAGAAGAGTACACCCCCGCTTGATAATCGGCTTGCCTAGCCAAGAATCGTTCTTGATGATTAAAGAAGCGTTCTTGACGATCGAATCTATCATGTAATTTTTTTTTATGTTCATCAAAACAAATCTCTAAACGCTCAAGGCGTTTGGCAACAGTGTAATGCCTAGAGGGGGGAGGAGGGGGAGCAGCAATAATGGCTCTTTCTCCCGGAGTTTGCGGCCTTGAGGCTTTTATTAGAGTGAGCATGCCATCATCGATGGGTTTCTTGGGTGGATTGGTTTGTTCATTGCTATTGTAAGGGACATCGACTTGGAGGCATAATTGGGTAATCAATGAAGAAAAGTATAAACCAAGCTTATGTCGCATAGTGTGTAGGATAGAATTAAATATGACTTGGCCCACATCTATGGTCATACCCATTAAAATGGCATATATCAAAACAACTCTCTCAACAGATAGGTCACTATAATGTGTAGCGGGCATCATCCGTTGACATATAAAATATTGCCAAGCCCGAGCATTGACAACAAGAGACGCACCAGGCAAGGTTTTATAGGTTTGACCCGTCATTTTCCAAGTGGTGCCTGAAATACAGAGAGTATTGCAAATCTCATCATAATCAATTCTAGATACATATGCAAGATACTCACAGTGGGCAATGTCAGGCAACCCATAGATCCTATTAATGGATGTGCTACTAAAAGAGACTGTTTTTCCCCTCACCATTACACTACCATTCCGATGTTCGTTGGCATTGGCATAGAATTCTCTAACTATATTTGGGAGGGAATGAGAAGGTTGTTTTGTAAAGGTTCCCTAATTCCTAGCACTAATAATTCTAAATAAGTTTGGATTCTCCCTCTCAGTGATATTGAATCCTCTCTTAGGAATGATTTTCCTAGCATTTAACAAGCTAAAATAACTCTCACTAGCCTCAAAACTAGTAAATTTTCTCTCATTATATTCTTGAGGTTTTTTCCCTCTTGGCCTCTTGAATTTAGGTGTCATGTGAATTAAGTGTATAGAATAATAAAATAAAGTCAAAATCAATCACCCAAGTAGCACGAATGGACAATAAAGAGAAGAGATTTTGCTTACTTGATACTCAAAATTGGAGAGAAGAAGAACTAACCATCAACTTGAAGTTTGCTTGATGAACCCAAAAATTTTCTTAGAACCAAGTTGATTAGAGAAATTATCAACAAAAACTATAATATTAGTGCAAAATCCTACAAGAAATAAAGTTAAAATGAAGAAATTTTGAGGAAAAGTGAGGAGGGAGGTTAGGGTTTGGAGAGAGGAAGAGAAAGAGACAAATGGGCTACTGTGTTCATGTGTTTGAAATGAAGAAGAGAAAGTGCAGAAAAGGGGGTTTATTTGTGTGCAGGTACGGGTGGCAAAACACGTCAAGCCGCAGCTTGGCAGAGGGTGCGCCGCGGCTTGAGCTGTGCGAGTGTGTGCTTCATTCTGTGGGGCACGACACGAGAACAGCTGGGGCGCGGCGCGAGTTCTGGTGGAAATGAGCTTTTGCTGTGGGGCGAGGTGCAGGTTTTGTTGGGCCTAGGCACGGCCCAGATCTGGTCCTAAAGAAGATGCATCTTGTTTGGTGCCAAAAGGAAGAAAAAAATGAAATAAAATTAGCAAAACAATTCTTAACCAAAAATTAGATTAAACTAAAATTAAAAATTTAAGAAAACTGAATTAAAAACAAAAGAAAAATAAAAGTAAAAACATACCTTTGTTGTGTGGTCAAGGTGAATAGACCGGATCCATAAGTGGAATGTCTTCCACTTCTGGATCTTGTCTATCGATTAAGATCTTAAGTCGTTGACCGTTTACTTTAAAGACCCGTCCATCTCTAGTATCCTCAATTTCTACCATCCCATTTTCAAAAACATTTTTCACTATAAAAGGGCCGGTCCATCTTGACTGAAATTTTTCATGATGCTTATGGAGTCTAGAATCGTATAAGAACACCCGATCATTAGGTCTAAATGTTTTCCTCATAATGTTTTTATCATGGAATACTTTCATCTTGGTCTTATAGATTCTAGAGTTCTCATAAGCATCGTTTCTTAATTCCTCTAACTCGGTCAATTGATACTTCCTAAGCTTACCCACCTCTCCTATGTCAAAATTAAAAGACTTGATGGCCTAGTAAGCTCGATGCTTGAGCTCTATGGGTAAGTGGCAGGACTCTCCAAAAACAAGCCGATAAGGCGACATACCTAAGGGAGTTTTAAAGGCTATACGGTAAGCCCAAAGCGCATAAGTTAGTCTCAAAGACCAATCCTTGCGGTCGGGGTTAACCATTTTTTCTAAAATTTGTTTAATCTCCCTATTAGCAAGCTCTACTTGTCCACTAGTCTGAGGATGGTAGGCAGTAGAAATTTTATGTAATGCTCCATATTTTTTCATCAAAGCTTCAAAAGAACGGTTGCAAAAATGTGTACCTCGATCACTAATTATAGCACGTGGTGTACCAAATCGAGATAACACATTTTCTTTAAGAAATTTAATCACCGTTCTATTATCACTGCTTTGGCAAGCTGCTGCCTCTACCCACTTAGATATATAATCTATTGCCACGATGATATATTGGTATCCGAATGAAGGAGGAAAGAGTCCCACGAAATCGATGCCCCAACAATCAAAGATTTCAATTACTAAAATAGGGTTTAGGGGCATCATATTTCGGAAAGACACATCTCCTAATTTTTGACACCTTTCACATGAGTGACAATAGGTCTTTGCATCTTTAAACAAGGTAGACCAATGAAATTCACACTGCAAAATTTTTGCAGCGGCTTTTTTCATTGAAAAGTGGCCTCCACAAGCTTGGGAGTGACAAAATTCTAAGACACTTGCAATCTCTTCATTAAGGATACAACGCTTTAGAATTTGGTCAGGGCAGTACTTGAAAAGATAGGGGTCATCCCAATAGAAATTACTTACCTCATATAAGAATTTCTTTTGTCTTGAGCACTCCACTCAATTGGTATCTCACCTGTAGCCAAATAATTCACGATGTGAGCAAACCATGGTAAAGAAGTAACAGAGAGTAAATACTCATCGGGAAAGTCATCTTTGATTTGTATGTCGTTGCAAGTGTCTTTAAAAGTGAGCCTTGATAGATGGTCAGCCACTACATTCTCCACTCCTTTCTTATCTTTGATGGTGATATCGAATTCTTGTAGGAGTAGGATCAATCGTATTAGTCGTGCTTTAGCATCCTTCTTTGTAAGAAGGTACTTAAGGGTTGCATGATCTGTAAAGATAAGAATAGGGGAACCAATTAAATAAGCATAAAATTTATCTAAAGTAAATACTACAGCTAGCAATTCTTTTTCTGTTGTGGAGTAATTCATTTGAGCACTATTTAAAGTCTTACTAGCATAGTAAATGACAAATGGTTTTCCCTCTCTTCGCTGTCCAAGAACAGCACCTACAACGTAGTCACTAGCATCACACATAATTTCAAAAAGTAAAGTCCGGTTCGGTGACTAGCACCTACAACGTTCTCATCAGCGTTTTAAAGGCCTCTTGCCAGGCTTGAGTCCATTCAAAGGGGGTGTCTTTAACTAGGAGGGCACATAGTGGTCTAGATATGTTCGAAAAATTTTGTATGAACCTCCTATAAAAACCAACATGACAAAGAAATATCTTACATCCTTTATTGTCTTAGGGGTAGGTAATTTAGAGATTAATTCAATCTTAGATTGATCAACCTCTATTCTTTTAGAAGAGACAATATGCCCTAAGACAATACCGGATGGTACCATGAAATGGTATTTTTCCCAATTTAGGACCAATTCTTTCTCTTCACAGTGAATCAATACTCTTTCTAGATTCATTAAGCATGCATCAAATGAAGATCCAAAAATAGTTAGGTCATCCATAAAGAACTCCATGCAATTTTCAACCATGTCACTAAAAATACTCATCATGCAGTGTTGAAAAGTAGCAGGGGCATTACATAATCCAAATGGCATTCTACGAAAAGCATAGGTGCCAAAGGGACAAGTGAAGGTGGTTTTTTCTTGGTCTTCTAATGCAATTTCTATTTGATAATAACCAGAATAACCATCTAGAAAACAGTAAAAGGGATGACCAGCTACACGCTCAAGAATTTGATCAATAAAAGGGAGTGGGAAGTGGTCTTTCCGGATGGCAGCATTTAATTTTCTATAATCAATGCACATACGTCACCTGGTCACAAGTTTGGTAGGGATTAGCTCTCCTAGGTCATTTTTTACCACAGTGACTCCGGACTTTTTAGGGACGACTTGTGTAGGGCTTACCCACTTACTATCAGCTATGGGATATATAATACCCGCATCTAACAGTTTCAGTACTTCAATTTTCACTACTTCTTTCATAGTGGGGTTAAGCCTTCATTGAGGGTCTCTATAAGGACTAGTTCCTTCATCCAAATTTATTTTATGGGAGCAGATTAGGGGACTAATTCCCTTTAAATCAGCCATGCTCCATCCTAAGGCTGATTTGTGTGCATTTAAAGTTTGAATTAATTTCTCACCTTGGGTCTCAGATAATTCAGATGAAATAATAACAGGAAAGGTATCACCTGGACCGAGAAAGGCATGTTTTAAACCCTTAGGTAGTGGCTTCAATTCAACTTTAGGTGCTTCCACACTTGAGGGGACTTGTGTCTTGCTTCTTTCGGGCAGCTCCTCAAACTTTGGTTGCCATGCCCGATTGTTATAATCCTGAGATTTGTGCTATTTCCTATAGGTCATGACCTATTTGTGCTTTCAGTAGCACTAGGTCCAGTCCATGTGTGAGCTTTTTCAGCAAGCTCATTGAGGTACTCTATAGCCTTATCAGGGTCTTTTTACAGAAACTCACCATTACACCTCATCTCTACAAATTGGCGCTCTCTATAGGTAAGACCCTCATAAAAATAGCTCACTAGATGCCAATTTTCAAACCCATGATGTGGACACATACTTAACAGCTCTTTAAATTTCTCCCAAGATTGATACAAAGTCTCGTTTTCCTTTTGTGTAAAGGTGGAGATTTGTCTTTTCAAAGCACTAGTCTTATGTTGAGGGAAGTATTTGTTAAAAAAGACTTGGGTCATCTCATTCCATGACCCAATTGATCATGGTCTCAGTGAGTATAACCAACTCTTAGCTTTATCCTTCAAAGAGAAAGGAAAAAACCTGAGTCTCACGATATCATCAGTTGCATCTTGACTATGAAAAGTCGCAACTACTTCCTCAAACTCTCTAATGTTCACATATGAGTTCTCGTTTTCTAAACCATGAAAGGTAGGGAGTAATTATATCATCCCTATTTTAAAATCTTGATGGCGAGTATTGGCTGGAAACATAATGCATGATGGGGTGGCTGTCCGGCTAGGATGTAGGTAATCTCTAAGTGTCCTAGCAACATTCTCATTAGGGTTTTCAGCCATGTTAACAAAGTTTTCTAAATTTTCTGTTGGGTGTACACTAGGATTTGATCTAGGCGAGATTTCACTAACAGACATGGAAGGGAAGGGTATTTCTATTTCGGGTCCTTTAATGAATCTCCCTCGCGAAACTCTCGGTCTAAACATACACCAACTGAGTTTAAAAAGTGATAAATAAAACAGAACAAAATCAAAATCAAAATCAAAATTAATAGAAAGGAACGATAGTACCGTCTTGTCTTAGAGTTGACAAACTTTTTTGTAAGTAAGCGCATTTCCCCGGCAATGGTGCCAAAATTTGATTATGCCCAAAACCTAGCGCAGTAGTTGTAGCACAGCTTTGGGATGTCGATTCCACAGGGAAATAAGTTGACTACAAACGAAGGTGTGGACCATAACACAAACAATAAAGATTTAAGTGAGAAAATATGAACTTTTGATAATGAAGTAATTGTGTAAAATAGATTGTAAAATATAATAGAGGAACAACAAGGTTCCAGGAATCCTCCCTAGGCTCGTTGCCTTAATCCCAACTTGATTCAGTTGTTTTTATCTCGATTGCAAGTTTCACATCCCAAACAAGCTATCGGAAGATATTCAATAGGAGCATATATAAAAACCCTAATGTAATTGTTATGAAATACTTTACTTTTGCTTCATGCACACATGATCTATCTTATAGGTTTATCAAGAAACGACGATATATCTATTATGACAATATTGCAGGAATGGACAAACCTAAAGAATAAGTCTACCAAACTCAATCATACCCAAACAATCTTGACATAAGAAAAGCAAGACTAGATGTATATCAAGGAGAAAGATACAATCACTGGATTAGAGAAAATCTTATAATTAGATAGCAAAGTAAATCATAACAATGTTTTGACATTAAATTCTTACTATAACTGAATCAAAGAAAGGAAAATAGGAACAACTACACCTAGGGATTCATCCCTTCGCCTTACTTTGAGATTAGTTAGCCATGGGACTCATGGTTGAACACTTTGATGGAGGAGAATTGGTTGCTTCCTTGAGTTTTCTAGGTTTTTCTGAATGTCCTTTATCAAACCCTAAGTGGGCTATTTATAATACAAGAGATCAAAGGTGTTTTTAGGGTTTAAATAATCATAAAAAAAACCTAATTAAGTGGTAACTCCGAGACAAGGTATCGGGGTCGTGCCTAGGCTCAGATTGGGTCAAGTCGCGGCTCAGATTGTGCTGATTTCCTCTCCTTCTGTGGGCCGTGGCCCAGCTTGATCCAGGTAGTGGCTCATCCCTCTAGGCCGCGGCTCACCTTGATCCAGGCTGCGGCTCGACCTGATGCTTCTTCCTTGCTCTTTTGATGCACTTTCTAGAGGCCGAGGCTTGGATAATTCTAGGCCGCAACGCACACTCTATAAACTTGATTTCTCTTCATTTGCCCTTCTGCAACCATGTCTTTACTTCGGTGTGCCTCGAGTCTTTGTGCTTCAAATAACAATATCTTTTTCTCCTCTTTTGAACTTAAATTACTTGAAAATGCACCGAAATAAGTTAATAATCCAAGAATACCACTTTAGAGTTATTAACGTATAAAAGTGCAATTAAGATCTAGATCAACCCTAAAATGCTAATGGTTAAGAACTATTAAGATGCATTTTATGGCTCTCATCAACACTCTAAGAGTTATTACAACTCTTTCCCCTTTGCAATAAATGATATTTGCTATAAAGTAAATGGTAGAGAGATAGCAATCAGTGCTTTTACAAATGAACAATATCTCTCTTTCAAGAACAAGCTTGAAGAATGGCTCAACAATAAATATTTCAAAGCTGTTGATGATTAATGAGCTATCTTGTGAATTCAATATGTTCTCTCCTTATTTTAAATGCTCACTAAAGTGGGTTTATGTAGCCTTGAATTAATATGGCTGTTTGACACTGACTTGGTAGGTTTGGGGCATTAAATGCTCAAGTCCCGCGTCTCAAACGGTCATATTTTTTGAATTACCAGTTAACTGGGTCCTTGTACCAGTCGACTAGGTCAACTGAGAAATTTCACTTTTTTAGGCTAAGGGAGAGTACCAGTCGACTGGGTCCTAAGCACCAGTCAATTGGGAACTTTCGTCCCAGTTACCAGTCAATTGGATCCTTAACACTAGTCGACTAGAAACTTTCTGTCCCATATCCTAGTCGATTGGTATATGAACCCAGTCGACTGGGTTAACCTTCAACCCAAATTTCCTTTTTCAAAAATAGTTTTTGACTTAGAAACTTTTTATATTTTCGTTTTGTCAAATTCTTTTGTAAATTAAGCCACAGATAAAGCTATGTAATTAAATATAAGAGATTTACAATTATTTCAATTACCTTAATGCCTATTATAGATCTTCTGTCTTGTTTTGGTGTCTGAATTGCGTTGAGTTCTTGCATCTTGTTTTGATGTTGAACACTTTTACCGCTTAAATACTTAGATAAAACTATTAGTGCAATTAGAGTAGTGTTTTGTCATTATTAAAATCAAATACGGGTGTACAATGGATTTTGAAGATCTTGAACCAAAGATCCGTAATATCATGTTAGATTTCAAAATTTTCACAAAAATATTTCATGAATAGTGATCAAAATAGTTAAGTCATACCGAAAATATATTTTTTGGTCTTCCATTCAATACATAACAAAAACATGCAATAAACTTATCAAATTAAAGTTGATGAACTAAATAATAATTATAGGTAATTTCTAATAGTTGAAAGGTCGCTAAAGTTAAAATGACTCTTTAAATCTTGAAAACTTAACTATGAATGCATGATATAAAAAAAATGAAAATCTGGCGTTTATTTATTACTGTTATCATTTCTAGCCTCAAGAATCATAAAATTCTTCCATTAGCAATTCTTTCTCTTTTTCTTCCTTTTTTCTTTCTCTCTCTCTCTCTCTCTCTTCTTTCCTTCCCTTCTTCTCAGTCTCTCTCGAATCCTCTTAATAGGGATTACATTTTGTTGGAAATCACATTTGAGATGCCCAGGTGGTGATCTTCCAAACACCCAAGTCTTGAATGACTTGTAATAACACCGAAACAAAACAGGAATCAAACCAATCAAAGAAAGAACACAACAATTGTTATCGAGGTTCGACAATGTGCCTACTTCCCCGTGAGCTCCTCCGAGCCCTCTGCACTAAATCAATGAGTTCTTACAAGTTACAGCAACACCTCTTCAAGAAACCTCTAGTTCTTAAAGAACAAAAGAAGAGAAAAGAAAGTGATAAGGTCTTGAGTTACCCTGGAATTTTCCCCAAGAAAATTTTACTTACAAGTCCCTTGAATCCCCAATCTATACTACTCTCTCTCTCTAAACAACTAGCCTCTCCAATGAGTCTCTCTTTTTTGTGTCTTTGCACTCTTACAATTGATCTCACTTTCACAAGTTATATCTTTCACGTTATTGAGATTGAAACTAGGTGACCCTTTATATAGTGCACCACTTCTAGAACCTATCTTGAAGTCAATCTCAACCCTTAGATCTTGAGGACCAATCAATCATAGCCCTTGATCAAGTCTAAGTGATCCTGTTCATTTTAATCATGCACCACGCACTAGAAGAAGAGTGCTGAAAGTTGCCATCAGGTGTGCCTTCGCGCTGCAACTCAAAACAGGGCAAGCTGCACCTTGGAAGGAGAACTTTTGCTACCTTTCTGGGCACTGCACCTTAGGGAAGTTGGGCCATGGCACGGCCTGGAGAGCTCACTTCCTGGACTTGCTGCAGGGTGAGGCACGGACTGTCTGAGGTGCAGCGCACACCTAGGGCTGAAGCTGAATTTTTCCTCTTTAGTTCTTAGACAAATCCCAACAAATCTCTACCTTTGTCTAAGCAACTAAAACCAAACCCATAGTGTAGAGAACTTAGGATCCAAACTCAACTTAAGTCACCATATCAATCGACTCCAATCCTAAGAAGTACAAGGCAATGATTGAACTTGCTTAGAGGTAGAACTTTGGTGCCTAAATCTGTAGGGTTTTCTTTCGTGGCCACCTTATCCACATGAATGCATCATTCCGTAACATTTTCCCGAATGAAATGGTACCGAACTTCCATATGCTTTGTCCTCTCATGGAACAACGGATTCTTACACAACTACAATGCACTTTGGCTATCCGAATGAACCACCACCTACCCTTTTAGTACCTTCAACTCTTTCAACAACCCTTTCCTCCACATAGACTCCTTGATGGCTTCCGTTGCCGCTATGTACTCAACCTTGGTTGTTGAGAGTGCTACCACCGGCTGCAACTGAGCCTTCCGACTTATACAACATCCGTTTAAGTTGAAGAAGTAGGAGCTAATCGATCTTCTTTTATCACAGTCTGCTCCATAGTTCGAATCTGCATAACCTTCAAGACAGATGGACTTACCCCTCTTCTCATAAACCAGCCCCACATCTAGGCTTCCCTTCAAGTACCTTATTAACCACTTCATCCCAAGCCAATGCTCCTTTTCTGGATTACTCATAAACCTACTGAGAACACTCATTGCATGAGCAATGCCAGGTCTAATGCTTACCATCATAAACATAACAGATCCAACTGCAGTAGAGTAAGGGACCTTTTCCATTTCTTTCTTATCCGCCTCTGATCTCGGACATTGATCACTTGAGAACTTGAAATGACCAGCAAGGGGAACCTTCACTGGTTATCTTCCATAGAGAACTTAGATATCATCTTCTCTATGTAAGAAGTCTGAAAAATCTTCAATCTGTTTCTCTCCCTTTCCCGGATTATACAAATCCCAAGGATCTTCTATGCATGGCCAAGATCCTTCATCTCAAACTCCTCAGTGAGTTAAGCCTTCAATTTTCCTATCCTTTCCATACTGCTCCCAACCAGCAACATATCATCAACATAGATAAGGATGATCACCATTTCCTCCACCTTGTGCCTTTTATAGTACAAGCACGAATCATAGTAGCTCCTCATGAAACCTAAGCTAGTTACAAAGGAATCGAACCTCTTGTTCCATTGCCGAGGTGATTGCTTCAGGCCATAGAGAGATTTCTTCAATTGGCACACCAAATCTCCCTACCTTCATTCCTTATATCCTTCGGGTTGCCTCATGTAGATGGTCTCATCAAGCTCTCCATGTAAGAGCGTTTTCTTTACATCTATTTGCTCGATTTCCCAATTAAATTGAACCACCATTGCTAACACTATCCTTATCGTCTTGTATTTCACAACCGATGAGAATATTTCGGTGAAATCTATACCTTCTCTTTGTGTGAACCCCTTCGCCACCAGCCTAGCTTTATACCAGACTTCATCCCCTAAAGTGTTCCCTCATTGGATCTTGTAGATCCACCTATAAACCACAACTCTCTATTTTTCTGGTTTGGGCACCAATTCCAAAGAGTTGTTCTTCCTCAAAGAATCCATTTCTTCCTCCATAGCTAGCTGCCACTTTGATGAATCCTTACATTCCATGGCATCAATGTAAGTTTCTGGTTCAACCCCTCTTTCTGAATAAGGAGCTGCTACATTAGCACCAGCAAAACCATATCTCAAAGGTGGTTTGACCACCTTCTTTTCCTGGTCCCTTGTGAGCTGATAGTCATTTTGACTTATTGCATCATCCCCTTCTAGTTGAGCATCCTCTCGAGTGTCCTGTGCTTGGCCTTCATCAATGGGTTCTACCTGGTCCAAACCCTCTTGCCTTCATTGCTCTACCTAAACTGAATTTTCCTTGATGCTATACTCCACAAATTCTGAACTGGTTTGCTCACTATCCCCTGCAGGGTTAGTTTTCTCCAAATAGGGAAATAACAATTCATTAAAAATGACATCCCTACTTATTATGAGTTTCATTCCTTTTGATTCTAAGGACCACAATCGATACCCCTTAACCCCATCACCATACCCTAGAAACACACATTTTCTAGACCTTGGGCTACGTTTATCATCCTTTTGATGTGCAAATGCAGTACATCCAAAAGTTCTAAGGTTATTCAACTCAGGGGGTTTTCCACTCCTCATCTCCATAGGAGTCTTAAGGTCTAAAGCTATAGAGTGTGATCTATTAACAAAATATCCAGTAGTTGACACAGCTTCCCCCCAAAAACATTTTGGTAAACTGGACCCAATTAACATGCACCTAACCTTTTCCATGAGGGTCCTATTCATCCTCTAAGCAACTTCATTTTGCTTAGGGGTTTTCACAACTGTTCTATGTCTTAGAATCCCATTTAATTCATAGAATTTATCACAATCCTTATTAAAAAATTCTAAGCCATTACCGGTTCTTAAAACCTTAACTACTCTACCCGTTTGAGTCTCCAGCAACTTTTTCCACACCTCAAATTTATTTAAAGCATCTGATTTATTTTTAAGCAAATAAACCCAAACCTTTCTTGAATAATCATCAATTAAGGATAGAAAGCAACGATTACCTCCATGTGTTGGTGTTATTCCTGGTCCCCAAAGGTCTGCATGAATGTAGTCAAGAATGCCCTTAGACTTGTGTACTCTGGTGTTGAAGCTGACCCAGTGTTGCTTCCCAAGAACACAACACTCGCAGAAATCAAGTTTCTCTATCTTGTCACCACCAAGTAGACCATCCTTGCTGAGAACTTGTAGGCCCTTTTCACTCATATGTCCCAAGCGAGTGTGCCAAAGGGCTGCCTTATCCATCTCGCCATTACTTGGTAAGAAGTATCATTCCCCAAAAAAACCCTTCCATCATTGATTTCTTTGAAATTTTTAAACCAATCCTTGTGATGGCACATGCGATAAGTGCACTTGGAATCCAGGATCCATTTTTAGCTGCCTTGCCTCCTGCTCACATTTAAGCACACAACAAGAACATCATCTTACTATTCTCCTTTGGCAACCAAAGCCTCTCCATTTTTGGTATGGCTTTTCCCTCTCTCATCCCACAACTTTTTCTTGCAATCTTTCTTGAAATGACCCTCCTTATTGCAATAGAAGCATTCTTTCCTCCAAATCTTGGTTTGGAATGCGATCTCCCATGGCTTTGCCCTTTACCCTTTGATTTCTCCCGGTAGTTGCCATGGATGCTACTGCCACTCCGAGTTGCTGGCCTTCCTCTAATGAACAGCACTTCTCCACTTGATGCTTACCTCATCTTGGCTTTGAAATTATGAGCCCTTATAGCATTGATCACAATTTCCTTGGTTAGTGTATCTCTTCCATAGTCAATAGAATTAATCAAACTTTCAAAGTAATCAGGAAGAGAATTCAATAACATAACAGCCAATTATTCATCCGGGAATGTTATACTACAACTAGCCAAATCTTGAACTAGTTTGTTAAGCACATTAAGATTATCTTACAACTCTTTATTAGGATCTATTTTAAAAGCAAAGATTTTTTTAAGAAAATAAATCTTATTAGGGAGAGTTTTGGCAAGAAATAACTCATCTAGTTTCTTCCATATAATAGCTGGATCTTTTGAGTTGCCGCACTCCCTTGTGACACTATCCAAGATGTGCAGAAAGATGGTGCTATATGCCATCTTCTTCATCTCAATCCGCTGGACTTTCGTGATACTTGCTAGAAAAGTGTCATCTTCTTCAATAGCCAAGTCCACCTTCTGTTGTATAAGAATAGCCATGATCTTTCGCTTCCAAAGGGCAAAGTCTCCCTTTCCATCAAACTTCTCAACAATGGAGTTCGAACCCATCTTGCAGAGAAAATCCTAGATTTATGCAGCACCTACAATTGGTTTCCAACTTCTTCTAAATCTCAAGAACACGATCGAAGATTGATCTCAATACCATTCTTGAATCACCCTCAAGAATACGATCAGATCTTGATCTCTACTCCGTTCTTGAATCACCCAAGAAGTTGATATTTGATTCTTGGAGTCTTTCTCTGATACTTTTTATTCTTGCTTCGATACCCACTCACCAAAGCTCTGATACCATTGTTGGAAATCACCTCTGAGATGCCCAGGTGGTGCTCTTCCAAACACCTAAGTCTTGAATGACTTGTAATAACACCGAAACAAAACAGGAATCAAACCAATCAAAGAAAGAACACAACAATTGTTATCGAGGTTCGGCAATGTGCCTACGTCCCCGTGAGCTCCTCCTAGCCCTCTGCACTAAATCAATGAGTTTTTACAAGTGACAACAACACCTCTTCAAGAAACCTCTAGTTCTTGAAGAAGGAAAGAAGAGAAAAGAAAGTGATAAGGTCTTGAGTTACCCTGGAATTTTCCCCAAGAAAATTCCACTTACAAGTCCCTTGAATCCCCAATCTATACTACTCTCTCTCTCTAAACAACCAGCCTCTCTAATGAGTCTCTTTTGTTTGTGTCTTTGCACTCTTACAATTGATCTCACTTTCACAAGTTATGTCTTTCACATTACTAAGATTGAAGGTAGGTGACCTTTATATAGTGCACCACTTCTTAAACCTATCTTGAAGTCAATCTCCACTCTTAGATCTTAAGGACCAATCAATCATAGCCCTTGATCAAGTCTAAGTAATCCTGTGCATTTTGATTATGCACCACGCACTAGAAGAAGAGTGCTGAAAATTGCCATCAAGTGTGCCTTCGCGCTGCACCTCAAAACAGGGCAAGCCACACCTTGGAAGGAGAATTTTTGTTGCCTTTCTTGGCGTTGCAACTTGGGGAAGCTAGGCCATGGCGTGGCTTGGAGAGCTCACTTCCTGGACTTGCTATAGGATGAGGAGTGGACTGCCTGAGGTGCAGCGCACACCTAGGGCTGAAGCTGAATTTTTCCTCTTTAGTTCTAAAACAAATCCCAACACATTTTTTTCTGATTACCATAAACCATAGCCACATGTCTCCATTTTTTATTATGTTTTTTTCAAGAGGTTTAGTAGATTAAGTTAAAAAAGGTTTCATTAAATTGCATCAATTTCAAATTGCCTCAATGATTAAGGAATTGCCTTTTTAGGTTTGAGGTTGTAGCTTCAAACCTCACTAACGTCCACCCTATTTTTTTGCCCCTTTTTTTTATGTAAGAGTTATAACTAAAATACATTTAGTTTTCATATTATTAAGCAAGAATGTGAGTTAACCTAATGGTTAGTATGTTTCCATTCAACACACACACACACACACACACATATGTATATGTATACTCTCGCAAAATTAAATAATAAAATTTACATCAAAAAAATTTAAATTTATGCACAAGATGTAAAATAACCAAAATGTCGTAATCAAACAATTTGGGTACCAAAATGAGTTTGATGACAAGGTGAGTTCACATTACTACAAGCACTCAAGAAAAAGGTAAAAACCATAAGAATAGTTGGTGGATATAGAAATCTATAAAAAATGATTTGCGTGTGGATGGATTATCATGTATGGATATATATGACTAGTTATGCACATATACTATAGGTTTGTATTACGTGGTGTTCTTAACTAAGTGAGTTGGCATGGACTTGTTGTGATGGTAATGTAAGGTTTGGAATGTGTCTGACTAGTAGTGGATAAGTTGTACATATATTGTTGTTATAATTGATGCTTGAATAAAAATAAGTGTTCTTTCTTGTGGATGTGTGTTGATGAATGTGATTCATTCTAGACTAAATTAAAAAAATAATTAATAGTAGAATCTTCGGATCAAAGAGAAGGTTTGGTAGAACTCTTGAATGGCTCAAGAGAAAGTTTGATAAGAATCTTGAGTGGTCTAAGAGTTGGTACTAGACTGTGGGATTCCTTATAATTTTATAACAACTCCATAGATTAAATTATGTTAATTTAATAGTAGGACTCTTGGGTCCAAGAGTGGATGGAATTCCCACGAATCCTAGATATGAGATGTTTCATGTGCCAATACATGGGCAACATCAACTTTTGTGATGATCAAGATAAGTAAAAATTCTCAAGATGATGACTATGTGGAAATGCATATGTGCGCATGCATCTATATGTGATGTTTGCTTCTTGGTGTGGTCAGAATGTATACATTGGTACTTGTTTCTTGATGTGGAGATATGTAAGCTTGGCTTGTGAATGTCAATCCCCCACTTATTGAGTATGTGTAAGAAAATTTAAAATGGCAAGGCCAAGTAAGTATACACACAAACACACACACACACACACACACATATATATATATTAATATATCTCACTAATCTTGGGTAAATAAATTAATTAATCGAGAAACTTACAGGTAACTGGATTTCACTGGGCTTTTCAATCACCTATCCTCTTAATTTTTACCCTTACGTGATTAGCATTTATTTTTGGGTAAGCTCTACCATAGTGCTTACAGTTTGGCATTCTTAGGTGGATCCAGGCGGATAGCATCCTCGGTATTTGTTTGGAGTCTATTATTGGTCGATTACTTTTGGGAGAAATGTGTATTTTGGTTATGAGTTAACCCCCTTTGTTTTATAACTTATGTAAATTATCTTGAATTTGAGTTTGAAGTAGAAAAGCTATTAAGTATAGGTGAAGATGTTTGTATAAGGATTTTGATGAATTGTTGAACTATAAGTTGTATGGTCACATTTTGGAGTTTTGTGTGCATTGCATTATAGGTTAGGGCTCAGTGCTCAAAGTTAATGATTCTGTTCAAGTTAGGCTCTATTGGGATGGTCGTTACATATACCTATATGTAGATTAGATCATAATCCAATCGTAGTAGACACCTTTTTTAGTGAAGGCCAATCCACAATTATGCATCCCTTGTTCGATAAAACAAATTACAATTTTTGGAAAACAATAATGAAATTCTTCATCCAAGCTTAAGACTATGAGTTATGGAACATCATAGACAAAGGATCAAACAATCCAACAAAAACAGTGGATGGAATAATAATTCCTAAGTTAGAAGTAGAATATGTTGAAATGATAAGAAATACATTCAAATAAATGCCAACGCAGTGAACGTGCTTTATTGTGTTTTGGATGTGAACGAATTTAATAATCTCTTCTCGTGAAGCTACAAAAGATATTTGTGATAGACTTGAGGTTTCTAATAAAGTAACCAATCAAGTCATTATAACTAAAGTAAATATATTTGTTTATAGTTATGAGATTTTTAAAATGAAACCCAATGAGTCAATCTCATAATCTTTACACGTTTTACAAACATTTTAAATTCTATGCGGTCCTTGGTAAAACTTATACTAATCCTCAATTGGTGAGAAATATTCTCAAGTATTTGTCAAATTCATGGATCCAAAAGTGATTATCGTTGAAGAAGTGAAAAATTCAACTTTGTTTCATTAGAAGAGCTTATCAGACACTTGATGAACAAATATTTGTCTTAGTATTTTTTTTTTTTTAATGTTTTTCAAGTATTTATTTATACGTTTAGCTTAGGAATTTGTTACTTTGAGTTGTTTTACAGGTTCACAAGCACTTGGAAATGAGTTTCACTAAATTGCCAAAACTACACGTACAGATCAGTCATTTTTGCAGATTAAACTATATTGATTCAGGAAGAACAGGAGATGAGCCATATATGCTTGGAAAGATCGGGATGTCTGTTTTTTGAAGAATTTCATGACTCATAAACATGATTTTTTTAGAGAAAGTTATGGCAGTTTTAGTAGACAAAGGTTAGGTTGTGCATGATTTCAGCGTGGTAGAAGTGATTTTTGCGAATTAAACTGTATTGATTTAGGAAGAACCAAAAGATGAGCTATATATGCTTGGAAAGATCTGAATGTCTATTTTCTGGAGAATTTTACAACTCATAAATATAATTTTTCTAGAGAAAGTTATGGCAGTTTTAGAACAACCGGGCCTAGACAGCAGCAGAACTGGGTCTGGACAGCAACAGAAGCACACGGCCCGAACAGAAACCCTAGGGTGACTTTTCTATCTACAAAGCTGTCTCCATATAGCTATATATAGGAATTTTAGACTCAAAGAAAAGGGGGAGACGACTGCGATTTTTTGGAGAGATATTATCAAGAGGAGTTTTGGGTGATTGAAGGAGGAGACAATTTCTTTTATCAAGACTGCTTATCAAGAGATTGAAGATGGCGATCAATCGCTTCAAGACTTTGAGGATTCATCTTGTAATTCAAGGAAGAAATTTTGTCTTTCTCTTTTTGTCCTTCAATATGCTTGTAACCCTAGTATTTGAATTATGTGATTGGGATTTAAACATGAGCGGCTGAACGCATTGTTGGGCATTTAGCTTAATTGCCTTGATTGTTTTGGATATTTTGGTGGATTTAATTTTGTGAAACTTCCCAGATTATTTCTTAATCAATATTTTTCATACCTTTGATTATTGCTTATGGATTGGCCATCTATTATTGATAGTCAAGGTTAATATTTGAGATTAGGTTGAGGACAAATCATCTAGACCTAATTAAGTTTTCTTGAATAAGAATTTAAATCAGGATTCCAATCAAATTAAGATTTAGGGGGTTACGTTTTCCTTATACTTAATTTAACTAATTAATTGATGAACATAATCCATGGGATTTAATTAATTAGTTATATTGTTGGAGTTTGTCTAAGATTTAAACGGAAAAAGGAAGGAAGAAAAATTAGCATGTTCAGCATGGGGTGCACACCAGTGTGCGCCATGGCCCAGCCTTGTCCAGGCCATGGCGCCCAGAAAGGAGGAGGGCTGGAGGAAGGGCCAGGCCGCGGCGCCCAAAAAGTGGTGAATTGGTGCTTTGCCTTGAGTCGCAGTGCCCCTTGTTTCAAGCCGCATCTTCAGGCACACTAAGGCACACAAGCTTCAGCCTTTAGTTGAGTTCGTGAGACATGCTCAAAACACATAGAATCACTAAGGATTGATGGAGGGCCATGGTTAATTGGTCATCAAGATCTAAGGGTGGAGATTAACCCTCAAGATTAAACAAGAAGTTGGTGCACTATATAAAGGGTCACCTAGCTTCATTCTCATCAATTAATTGAGAGATTACAAGAGACACATTGTGACATACAAGTGATCATTACACAAGAGAGAATTGTGTGAGAGTACAAAGACACAAAACATAAGAGGGACTCATTGTAGAGAGGCTGGTTGTAAAGAGAGAAGTAGTATAGATTGTGGGTAGAGTGCTTTTGTAATAGTTCTACTTCTCTTCTTGGTTCTTCAAGAACTTAGGTTTCTTGGAGAGGGTTTCTATATTTTGTAAAGAACTCCATTGATAAGATAGTGTAGAGAGCTTAGAGGAGCTCACGGGGACGTAGGCACATTGCCGAACCTCGATAACAAATTGCTTGTGTTCTTTTCTTTCTTGCTTTCATTTGCTGTTTTATTTCATTACAAGTCATTCTAGACTTGAGTTTTGGGAAGATCACCACCTGGGCATCTTGTCAAGGTGATTTCCAACATATAAATTGAGAATAAACACGATCAATGGCATTCTCTAGTCTTAGCGAAAATACCAATAGTCTTGGATGTTGATTAACTCTTTATATTCACCAAAAGTTCCAATTCATGATTGGATAGCAAGCTAAACTCCCAATTGTTCTCATTGATTATACTCATCTCTTCATAATTCATTTTGTTTAATTTACTTAATTGTTTTTATTTCAATTTTATCTTCACCAATATTTTAATTAGAGTGTTTAGGATTTAATTTCAGAGTTTGTTTTAGTAATTTTAAGAAAGTAATTTAGGATTTAAACCACGGCAATTCCTTGAAAGATCGACCTTGAGAGTAAACTCATCGCAATACTATTTGTGATTCATGCAATTGCGAGCATTTAAAATTTGCACATCAAGTTTTTGGTGCTGTTGCAGAGGAATTGGCGTTTAATTCTTTAGTTATTTTCTTTGTTTTTATTTTTATCTTTATTTTATTTCTTTTTGTTCTTTTAGGTGTAATTTTTATTTCTTTTATTTCGTCAAATTTTCTTTATTTGCTTCTTGATTTTCTTGATTTAAATTGGCATTAATTTGTTTCTTCATTTTCGCTCTCTTGATTCTTGGTAACTTAATTTTTCTTTTGTTTTCTTCAGGTACATGCATGGTAGAAGATCCTAAGGGAGAAATCTAGTGCCAGCCTATGGAAGAAGAAGAAAAGATTGAGGGAATAGAGAAAAGAGGAGTCTGAAAGGATGGAAGGAGCTGAAAGAAAAATTATAATGAAAGAGTATGCAAGGCCGATCATTGGCACTTCCACATCTTGCATCCAATTAGGGGAAGCTACACAGAATTATAAGATAAAAAATATCCACTTTAGCATGCTCCCTTCAGTCTACGGAATTCCAAATGAAGACCCATTAACCTTCATAAGGGATTTCTATGCAACAGTGCAGACTTTTCCTCTATAGGGGCTGAATAAGGATAAACTCATAATGAGATGCTTCCCCTACACATTAAAAGATAGAGCAAAAGCGTAGTTGATGACTCTTCCACCTGGTTCTTTTTTTTTTATTTGTAAATAAATCTTGTATTAATCAAAATGTACAAAAATTATCACTGGGCATACCTAGGAGATTTATAATAAGAGAAACATAGAAACAAAACAAAAATATGCTTACAAAAGAAGCCTAATCTCAGGGCAACTAGCATACACAATTCTATATATTACAATTTGGATCTTCTTGGCAAGGCTAATAGGTTGAACAAGAGTTTGCTCAAATTTTTTAACATTTCTATCCATCCATATACTATACACTGTGCAAGCTATGGCTATCCTTTTTGCTATGGCTGGGGGGCCTGATCCTCTAACTCTTTGGGTCCACTTGATTCCACCTGGTTCTTTGACTACAAGGGAAGCGGTCTCCAGTTTAGAGGTCTACGAATATTTGTCCTAGTATTTTTTTTATGTTTTACAAGTATTTATTTATATGTTTAGCTTATGAATATGTTACTTTGAGTTGTTTTTCATTATTTTACAGGTTCACAAGCACTTGGAAAGGAGTTTCACTAATTTGCCAGAACTACCCGTACAGATTAGTCATTTTTGCATATTAAACTGTATTGATTCAGGAAGAACTAGGAGATGAGCCATATATGCTTGGAAATATCCGAATGTCTATTTTTTGGAGAATTTTATGGCTCGTAAATATGATTTTTCTAGAGAAAGTTGCAGTTTTGGTAGACAAAGGTCTGGCTGTGCGTGAGTTTAGCGTGGCAGAAGTGAGTTTTGTGGATTAAACTGTATTGATTCAGGATGAACCAGTAGATGAGCCATACACGCTTCGAAAAATCCGGATGTCTATTTTCCGGATAATTTTACGGCTCATAAATATGATTTCTCTAGAGAAAGTTATGGCAGTTTTAGCAAAACCAGGCCTGGACAGCTGCAAAAGCACACGCCCCGAACAGAAACATGTTGTGCATTTATCTACCTAAATTATTAAGTAAATAATCGAACTTGTTTTACTTGCAAGTGAACAAGGTCAATAGTAGCATAGTGTGTAAGTGCGAGATCATCTCCACAGCGATTGGTGAATTTCATTTTAGAATCAGCTTCACAGGGTAAAATGATATAAATAAATGTTGAGTCTAGATTGATAATGATAAGAACATAGGGCTTTGATATCCACCACTAATTATACTTTCCCAATAAGTAATGTGCCAATGCTTTAGCCCTACCATGAATACTTAATAGTTGTCAACCTAAGGGCTTAGTCCACTTCTTAAGCTATTGATCTCCCTAAGCAACGAGTTAGGCATGGTGTATACTCTAACTCTTTTCTCTCTTAAAGGATTCAGCATGGTGTATACTGAGTTGTTCCTTAAGAGAGCATGATGTTTGTGGAAATGGACAACCACACGAGACCTAGAGTATGTTGTATACTCCCGGTTTCCCATGTTGATTAACCCAAGAATCTAGCATGGATTTCTTTTGTTACTATTGTCAGACCCAAGACTCGGTAATCCAAATTGATTTAGTAACTGATCCATACCACATGCATACGTTAATCAGACACACACATATGAGAAATTCAATAAAATAGGCATTAATCAATTAAAGCATCATACTATGGCTATTTGCCAAGGCAATCAATGATTATATATATAGAAAAGCATAATTAGGGCTTCAATCGAGCCCTATTTAAGAGTTAGTTACACATGCTATTTATAACAAACATCATCATAACATAAACTAAATAGAAAAATAAAACCCAAAGAATACTGTGGAGATGAGTAGTCAATTCCTCTCCAAAGCTTACAACTTCAAGCCAAAATCAAAAAGTATGTTTTCTGTGTTTTACAAGTCTATATATAGGGTTCTAAGGGTGCCTCGAAACCCTAATTTCCAATTTAAGATCCGGAGACTCCTTTCCAAAATTGGTTATGCCGCCTCTCTGTGCATGTGCGCTCGATCGTGTGCTTCTACCCTCGAGCACATGGGTGCGCTCGAGCCTTCTACGTGTGTACACGAGTGCTTGTGTGCTCGATCACAAGCGAGGTGCACTCGAGCGGACCTAGCTGGTTTGCAGATCTTCACTTTTTCTTCCTTAGAGCTCCAAAATGTCATATTTTCTTCAAAGACCTATGAAAAACACAGAAAACACAAAAATGAAGTAGAATCTACTAAAATACATAAGCAGAAAGCCTAACAAGTGTAAATTAAGGGGCTTAAATATGACTATTTAAGCACTTATCACACCCCCGAACTTACATATTGCTAGTCCCTTAGCAATGCAAAACGAAAGACTATATAAAAACAAAATCAAAGATAAATTCATCATTCATGATTTTTTTGAAATTTTGTGTTGTACATAAAACTATGATATTCGTTCATGAGTAGGCTTAAAATATAAACACATCTTTGCAATGAATAAGAGATTAAAATTTTAATTACTTACACAAGACTGGTTTAAGTCATCACAAGTTCGTCTTAGTGTGTGTGAATTAGCACATAAAAGACGAAGCTTCCACACAATTTTTAATGTATAATGTTTCAATGTCTTAACTTTCATCAAATTTCCTATTAGAATGAACAATAATGGCATAGTTCTATTTCTTTTCTTTTTCTTTTTATCATGAGATTTTTGCCACGTTAAGTTCCATTAAGCTTTCTAATTGACCCGTGTAGCGAGTGTTTAGCCAATAACTCCCAAATTAGATGGTTTTAGGGCATTAGGTGTAAAGACACCCCTAAGGACTTACTAACTCGAGTTAAAAAGGGTACGAAACTAACTGGTCTTAATGCTACCAAGTAAAAATCCCCACTTTTTGACGTGAACACTCACTACTTACTGAGGTAAGAGGTCCAGTTACTTAGTAAAAACTTTATTTAATGATCGTTATATGCATAATTTCCACCTTTTGACGTGAACACTCACTGCTTACTGAGGCAAGAGGTCCAGTTACTCAGTGGAAAGTTTATTTAATGATTATTATGAGCATTTTGTTTTCTCTTTTTGCATGATAAACATTTTTCTTTATTTTTCTATGCCAAAGTGTTCTTCTAACAAGTTATCCGATTATAGTTAGGTCATGGAAA
Source organism: Bretschneidera sinensis (assembly GCA_023935145.1). Lineage (NCBI taxonomy): Eukaryota > Viridiplantae > Streptophyta > Magnoliopsida > Brassicales > Akaniaceae > Bretschneidera > Bretschneidera sinensis. The sequence goes on along the minus strand of CM043700.1, from coordinate 104,696,424 downwards.
TATATACATAAAAATTATATGTCATACGCCACACAATTGTGTGCTAATGTGCTCGTGTAAGATTTAGATCAAACTTGTGAATTCTTAATTGCCTAGAGGTAGGTAATTAAACTTTTAAAACTCTTATTACTAGACTATCTGTTATAGATTTTAAGCTTATTGATGAAGTTTTATCATAATATTTATTTTAAATCAACCAAAATTTTCAAAACAAAATGAATATGCATTTATCTTTTTCAAAAAAAAAACTGGATATAGTGTGTGAATGTCTCTCCTATACCCCCAAACTTAATGTACACATTGTCCCCAATGTGTGAGTGATATGGAAAGATCTGACCTATGAGATGGGGAACTAGATGGCTAGCATGGCTCGTAGCACACCCTCAAACTTGAACTTGATGCACGCACTATGTTTTGGAAAAAGAAAAACAAATGTTGTGCTGGAAAACAAGAAATATTAATAATAAATAGGTAAATAAAAATAAATACTAATGATAAATAAAATAAAATACTAGAATGAAAGGATATGTTGTGGGGTGCCTCCCATGAGCGCTAAGTTTTACGTCTTCAACCAGATGGGGTATCCTCTCACTGCTAGTCTCCAGGTGGTGCAGTCGATGAGGTACTGGGTGTGGGAGGTAGTAGATCGAGGATGGCCTAGACCATCGCCTCCTGTTATGCAAACTGTGCCTCCAAACCATCTATCTGTTGATGGATCAATATGGTCGCCTCCCTGTCCTCCCGGCGGATGTCGAAGAGCTCATAGTGGAAGGAGGACAGCTCCTTTAGGAGGTGTTGGTACTATATGGACCCCATATCTAGCTGGTCCTCCTCTCAAATAGGGCTCTTTATGGGGTGCTCGATGTCCATAGGATTATCAGCCACAAGCTCATCAGTAGGAATATGCTCCCGGGGTCCTCGGGGCATATGGGACTGACTCAAGCTCCACTGACTCCTCCTAAAGAAAGGGTGGTCACTCACTGGTCCGTCGAGTGAGGAGCCCTTGATCCCCTTCTTCTTGAAGATGTGGCTGAGTAAGAAGGGGAAAGGGAGCCCCCATGCATTAGCCATAGTGGTCTGACGGCCATGTATGTGGTCCCAAAACTTGTGTATCTGGCGCCATATGATTGATGGAATGGAGTACCAGTGTCCCTGATGAAATGTGTATAGGGCCTATATGAACTAGTCCCTCCACTGAATCTTGTGCCTCAAGGGGCACACATTACACTGGAGGATGGAGTCCACTAGCCACAAGGGAGGAGGCAACTTCAACCGACTCCCCGCATTGTTATACCGGTTTGCGTACTGGCCCGTACACATATCCTTGATGATATGGGGCAGGGGAAACGGGTATGGTTGCTCCTCCATATGGGTGTCCTCCAGTGGGGACTTGTCACAATAGTGGAGGGCAGTGGCAATGTCAATGGTGGTCAGCTCAATGAACTTGCCCTAGACTGAGGAGAATAGAATCTCTGGTCTGGTGCAGTCATAGAACAGGTTCTTGTAGAAGCTGACAACGAATCATGCATAGACTGTCGAGCAAACCGGCTTGAATAGCTACTTGAGTCCCTGGACCTTGAATTCTTGGACCGCCCATCACGTGGAGTCAAAGCTCTTAAAGTCCACATCTATATTGAATTTAGTCTCGAACAAGATTTCTCGTTGTTCGAAACTAGGTCGGGTGGATTGGGGACGGCTGCTGAAGGCTCGAGAACTGGAAGCTACTTGTTTATGCATTGTGGTGTAGCTTTTGGTGTAAATATGCTCGATCACAGGTGTTTATGTGCTCGATCGCAAGGAGTGGTGTTCGCTCGATCACAGGAGTCTGGCACTCGATCGCACTCGTTCAGGCAATTGGTCGAACAGTTTATGTGTGATAGAAGCTGGAAGCTGTGAAATTCACACGAACTCGATCCCAACCTCCTGTAAACATGAAACACAACAACCAAAACACAATGTAATACATAATAGGATGAAAGTATAAATAAAAAACCATGTGTGATGGTGGGCAACGAATTAGAAACAAAAAATTAGCATGGTATACCGTATCTACTTCGGTAAGTGCGGTGGTGTGTGATGGGGGAAAGAGGAAGTAAGTACTGGTGGTAGAGTGGTTGACGGTGGTAAGGTGGTGATTGTGGTGGAGTGTCGGTGGTGAGAGGGAGGTTTTGAAGCAGATATTGTGCAAGACTATGGCAAGTGTGACAGATAGAGTGAGGGGTGCGCTAGAGCGTAAGCAGAGATGAATGTGTATTATGAGCTAAGTGTGACTTAAAAAACCTCACGTGCCTTCTTTTCCCCGAGTGCACTCGAGCGCATGGTGAAGTGCGCTCAATCACACTTGTGCGCAAGTGTGTGTTGGATGTGTGCTTGTGCGCTATAGAGTGCAGGGTGAAGTTGTGCTCGAGCACATTGTGTGGTGCACTCGAGCGTAAGGCAGTATGTATAGAAAATTTAAACCTTACCAAGACTAAAATAATGAGTTAATAACAATACAACCTACGATCGCACTTGTGCGCAAGTGTGTGTTGGGGTGCGCTCGTGCGCTATAGAGTGTAAAGTGAAGGTGCACTTGAGCACATTACGTGGTGCGCTCGAGCGTAAGGCAGTATATATAGAAAATTTAAACCTTACCAAGACTAAAATAATGAGTTGAGAACAATACAACCATACCGTACTTTAGTGGGCTTAGTACCACTAACCTCAATAGAAGCGCTTGAGCTATATGGTTATGAAAGTGGGAATTGCTCAAGCGCTCTCTATAGTAGCTTCAGTGCTACTCTCTTTGAAGGGGGCACTTAAAGCCCACCTCATGTGGCTCAAGTGCCCTTAGATCAGCTATATATTGAACAGTTTGAAGTGCCAAGTCCTCGTCTCTAGGAGGCATGTTGAGATCAAGGTATAGTTTGACTCGGTGTCCATTGACTGTGAATGTCTGATTGCCATTGGAACTATAAATCTCCAAAGCACCATGAGAAAAAACCTTGGTGACCACATACGGACCAGACCACCAGGACTTTAGTTTGCCTGGGAATAGTCCTAATCTTGAGTTGTAGAGCAACACCCTTTGTCCCACGTGAAACTCTTTCCTCACTAGTTGTTTATCATGATAGGCTTTGGTCCTTTCTTTGTAGAGCTTGGCATTCTCATACGCATCATACTTTAATTCTTCTAGCTCATTTAAGTGCAGCTTCCTCTTCTAACCTGCTTGTTTCATATCAAAATTGAACTGTTTAATGGCCCAATATGCTTGATGTTCTAGCTCTTTACCAAAGACTAAGCGGTATGGGGACATCCCAATTGGTGTCTTGTAAGCTATCCTATATGCCCATAGAGCATCATTTAGTCTCAAAGACCAATCTTTCTGATTAGGATTCACGATCCGCTCTAGGATGCTTTCGATTTCTCGGTTACTTATCTCCACTTGGCCACTAATCTAAGGGTGATATGGAGTGCAAATCTTATGGGTGATCCCATATTTTCTTATGAGTTCGGCAAAAGAATGATGATGAAAGTCGCTGCCACCGTCACTGATGATCGCTTTGGTGTCCCAAAACAGGTAAAGATGTTATCCTGTAGAAACTTCACAACCACTTTATGATCATTAGTCCTTAAGGGGACAGCCTCGACCCATTTGGACACATAATCCACACCCACAAGAATAAATAAATAACCAAAGGAGTTGGGGAATGGACCCATGAAATCAGTGCCCCATACATCAAAAAGTTCCACTATATGAATATTTTGTAGGGGCATCTGATTTCGGGATGAGATGTTACCTGTTCGCTGGCATCTATCACATGAGCTATAGAATGAGAAGGTGTCTTTAAACAGATTAGGCCAATAAAAATCGGATTGTAGTACCTTAAGTGTTTTTTTCTTGGCCCCAAAATGTCTTCCACAAGCAAACTGATGGCAATGTTGTAATAAGCTCAAGTGCTCCTCTTCTGAGACACACCTTCTGATGATTTGATCGGGACAAAATTTGAAGAGGTAAGGGTCATCCCCATGGTAGTGTCGAGACATAGATATCAGTCACTTCTTTCCTTGATTAGTCATACCTGGAGGAAACACCTTAGCAGTTAGATAATTGACAATATCAGCATACCATGGAAGTGTTACCTCTAGTGCAAACAATTGTTCATCAGGGAAATTCTCATTCAAAGGTAGCTCATTTTTGTCATTCCCATAGGGTAGCCTTGATAAATGATCTGCAACCACATTCTCATTGCCTTGCTTGTCTTTGATCTCCAAGTTAAATTCTTGCAATAAGAGTACCCATTTGATTAACCTAGGCTTAGTATCTTTCTTAGAAAACAGATATCTCAAAGCAGCATGATCAGTAAATACAATAACCTTAGAGCCAATCAGATATGATCTAAACTTCTCTAAAGCAAAAATAACAACTAAAAATTCCTTTTTAGTGGTAGAATAGTTAAGCTAAGCATCATTTAAGGTTCGAGAAGCATAGTAAATAACATGAGGAATTTTATTGATTCTTTGACCTAAGACAGCTCCCAAGGTGAAGTCACTGGCATCGCACATCAGCTCAAATGGAAGATTCCAATCTGGTGCCATCATTATTGGGGCGGAGGTGAGCACATCCTTCAATGTGTTGAAGTCTGTCATACAGTTATCAATCCATTCAAACTTGGTATCTTTAGCTAACAATGCACATAGAGGTCTAGAGATCTTGGAGAAATCCTTGATGAATCGTCTATAGAATCCAACATGTCCAAGGAAACTTCTGACTCCCTTGACTGTTAAAGGAGGGGGTAATTTTGAAATGATATCTATTTTGGCTTTGTCTACCTCAATACCTTTGTTGGAGATGGAATGACCCAACACTATACCTTGTTGAACCATAAAGTGACATTTCTCCCAATTCAACACTAAGTTGCTCTCTTCCATCTTTTTAGGACACTCTCTAGATGATTTAGGCATTCATTAAAATTGGAACCAAAAACACTGAAATCATCCATGAATATCTCAATGAATTTCTCTACCATGTCGGAAAATATGCTCATCATACATCTTTGAAAGGTGGCTGGTGCATTACATAAACCAAATGGCATCCTTCGATAAGCAAATGTACTAAAAGGATATGTGAATGTAGTCTTTTCTTGGTCCTCAGATGCTATGGCAATCTGGTTGTACCCACTGTACCCATCCAAGAAACAATAATAGTTATGGCCAGCTAACTCTCTAACATCTGATCAATGAATGGCAAGGGGAAGTGGTATTTTCTGGTTACCTTGTTTAATCTTCTGTAATCAATACATACCCTCCAACCAGTTGTTTTTCTTGTAGGTATGAGCTCCTCATCTTCATTCTTCACCATAGTGATCCCACTCTTTTTAGGAACAACTTGGATTGGACTTACCCATTTACTATTTGAGATGGGGTAGATAATGCCAACATCTAATAGTTTTAATACCTCGGCTTTTACTACCTCTTTCATATGTGGGTTAAGTCTTCTTTGAGCAACTTGAGTGGGTTTTGCTTCATGCTCAAGGTAGATATGATGCATGCATTTAGCTGGACTTATCCCTTTTATTTCAGCAATGGTCCATCCAATGGCAGATCTATGCTCCCTAAGAACTCTCAATAGTTTCTCCTCTTCTCCAATACTTAAATTGGCAGCCACAATCACAAGTAATGTCTTCTTTTCTCCCAAATAAGCATAAGTTAGATGTTATGGCAGCTGCTTCAATTTCAAGGTTGGTGCCTGGACAATAGAAGGGAGAAGAGTAGTATTAGTAGGTATGAGAGATTCAAATTGAGGGGCATACTTACTTGGATGTCTTGGAGATGCCTCAAGGAGGTGCACAGCTTTAATGATGTCATTAATAACATCTTCAGGTTCTTGCTCAATATCCGCTTTAGTAAAACTTTGGGTAAGGGTAGTCTCCAATGGATCAGTGTGATGGACCTGAAAAGCTTGCTCAACAAAAGTTTGCATCATACATACATTAAAGCACTCCATATCATCTTGAGGTAGTTTTAATGCATCAAATATTTTAAACTCTATTTTCTAACCATTTACCTTCATACTGACTATACCCTTTTTCATGCAAATCTTTGTGTCAGCGGTTCTCATGAAGGTTCTTCCTAAGATGATGGGTAGAGGTAATGGCATAGGGCATTCCTCTATATCTAACACAATAAAGTCAGCAAGTAAAATAAACTCACCCACCTTTACCAAGACATCCTCAAGAATACCTCTAGGTCGTTTGATGCTTTTGTCTGCCAATTGCAAGGTGACGGAAGTCGGTTGAAGCTCCCCCAAACCTAGTGTATGGTAGCAAATTTACACCCGCTCCCAAATCTAGTAATGCTCACTCAAACAGCTTATCACCTATCCTGTAGGGAATACTGGAACTACCCGGATCTTTCAGTTTTGGTGGTAGTTTTCTTAATAGCACAACACTTACTTCTTCAATTAAAGCTACCATCTCATGTTCCTGAAACTTCCTCTTATGAGTGCAACAATCTTTTAAAAACTTAGCATAAGAAGGTATTTGTTATATTGCATCTAATAAGGGAATTTTTATTTCAACTTTTTGCAAGGTTTCAAAGATATCAAGCAGTTTATTTTCTTTCTTTTGTTTAACTAACCTTTACGGGAAGGGTGGTGCATTCACCTTCTCCGTCTCACTTACCTTTGATGCCAATGGTTTCTCTATAGATGCTGTTACAGATTCATCGGTCCCTATCACCTTACCATTCTTTAGATTGTGACAGCTTTCAGTTGCTGGTGTCCTTTTGGGTTAAGTAGTGTTTGAGCTGGAAGCTCGCCTTGCTTTTTGCCACTCAATTCTTTAGCCAGTTACCCCATTTGTACCTCTAGCCTTTGAATGGCTTATTCATGTTTCGCTGTGGTCTATCTTAACTCAGTCCAAAATTGCTTTTCATATGCTATGAACTGATCTTGTGAACTCATCAACTGTTGTTGTTGAGTTTCTAGTTGCCTCACAAGACTCTCTAGATCAGTTTTCTTTGTTTTGGGAACTGAATGGGCTACTGGTTGGGAGTTCCTTTGCTGCCCTTGACTATTTTAATTGTTGCTCCAAGAAAAGTTTGGATGATTTCGCCATCTAGAGTTATAAGTATTTGCATACGAATTGTTCTTTGGCGGATAATGTTTAGTCCAACATAATTTGCTTGCTCAGGGCCTGCAGATAAATACAAAGGATATGTCTTAGTATTATGATCAAATTGAGAACATATGGTACATACCTAGAGTGGTGTAGCTGGTTGACTCGGTGAGGAATTCTGAGTAGTCACGGCTTTCATAAGTAGATCTAGCTTCCTCTTTATAGCAGCTATTTGGGTAGAGGATCCTCCATTTAGGTTCACCTCATACATCCCTTTGCTCTTGGATGCATGTCTACCTCGAGAGGAGAATTTTTGGGTGTGTTCACTTAAGGTCTTGAATAGCTCCATGGCTTCTTCTCTGCTTTTCTCCATCAGCACTCCTCCACAACTTGAATCCATGATGAGAGTCATAAAATACATCTTAATAGTACTTATTTGTTGGCATTTTATGGTTGATCTAGGTTTGAATTACACTTTTATACCTTCACAACTATAAAGTGTCATTCTTGGATCATTGATCTATTTGGGTGCATTTTCAGGTACTTTGAGTTCAAAAAAGATGGAAAGCTATCATAGCTTAAAGCACGATGATTCAATGCATACTGGAGTGAAGGCATGATCGCGGAAGTACAAAACGAAGAGATCCAAGGCTGTGCACCGCAGCCTCTAGAACCTTGTTTAAAAGAGCCAAGAAGACCATCAAACTGAGCCACAGGCTGGACCAATCTGAGCCACAGCCTGGCAGTCTGAGCCACTGCATGGACTAGCTCGGCCGCGGCCTCTAGCAACACCACAAAGCCAGCCAAAAGCCAAGTCGCAGCGCGCACACAAACCTTTATTTTTGCACCATACCTAATTAGGGTTTTTAATGATATTTTTTAATCGAAAATACCCTTGCACTTTCGTATTATAAATAGATCACTTAGGGTTTGATAAAGGGGCATCCATGAAGGCTGAGAATGGAAGAGAGAGCTTGACATTACGGTGTTTAAGCATGAGCCCCATGGCCAACTAATCTCCAAGCAAGGCAAAGGGATGAATCCCTAGGTGTAGTTGTTCTTATTTTCATTCTTGATTCAGTTGTAAGGATTTATTGTTAAAAGATTGTTTATGAGTTACTCTTTGATTAAACAAGAAGAATTTAGGTTCATGTGACAGCTACAATTTATGTTCTTCTTATCTTAGATTTTCTTAATCCAATGATTGCACCCTTCTCCTCCATATAAGTTTAGTCAAGCTCTTCTTATGTAAAGTTGTTTGGATGTGATTGATTCCGGTAGATTTATCTCTTAGGTTTGTCCATTACTGCAATATTGTCATTGAGATATATTATCGTTTCTTGATAAATCTATAGGATAGGTTGTGTGTGCTTGAATCGAAATCAAAGAGTACTTCATAGCAATTACATTAGGGTTTTCATGTACTTTGATTGAATATACACTGATTGCTTGTTTGGGATGTGAAACTAGCAATCGAGATAAAAAGAACTGAATCGAGAGTGGAATAAGGCAACGAACCTAGGGAGCATTCCCAGAACCTTGTTGTTTCTCATTTATATTCTTCATTATATATACACAATTTTCTCACATTACTTTATTATCAAAACTCAGATTTTCTCATTTGAATTTTATCGTTTCGTATTAAAGTTTACACTTTTCCTTATAGTTCGCTTTTCCTTGTGGGATCGACACCTCAACTATACATAATAACCGTGTATTAGTTTGAGCGTATACTTTTATTAGTATCACTTAAACCTTCATAGAAAGCTTGTACCAGTTCATCCTGAGGTATATTGTGATGTGGGCATTTGAGTAGCAGCTTGTTGAAATGTCCCCAGGTCTCCATCCTTTTGTTGGAAAGACTGAATTTCCTTTCTCATTTGCCTCGTCTTTTAGGCTGGGAAAAATTTTCTTAGGAATTTGCTGGCTAACCCCTCCCAAGTGTGGATAGAAGCTGTAGGCAATGAATTGTACCATAGTTTAGCATTATCTTTTAAGGAAAAAGGGAAAAGAATTAGCCTGATTCCTTCTTGGTCTAAGCCTCAGATGTGCTGGAACTTGTAGAGGTCGAAGAACTCCCGAAGGTGCAAGTGTGGATCCTCATTAAGTGTACCCCTAAAGTGAGTCAATTCACTGAGTATCTGCGGCGATATGTAGTAGTTATCTTCCACCTCTGGTTGATAAGCAATGCAAGAGGGCTAGTCAAGGTTCCGTGGGATGAAAGATTGCTTCATTGGTCTTCGCTTAGGTGGTTGCTGATTTTCTATCTATTCCGCCTTTGGTGCTTCTTCCTCGAATTCTTCCTCTACCTCTTCAGAGTTGTTTCTAAGCCACTGTCAAATAGTTCGCTCAAGCTCTATATCGAGGGGAAAGAATGTTGGATGCTTGGATCGAAGCCCTTGTATGAATCAGCAAAAATTGCTTCATTACAGCAGTTCAGTACTGCTGCTCGGGTAGCCTCTGCCTCAAATGTGCTCGATCGCACAGAGTGATGCGCTTGATCGCACAGTATTATGCTCAAGCGCAGTATCACAGAGAGCTTTTACTGTAGTGCCTGAAACAAAAACGAAAAGAAAATAGATTAGGTTTTTGATGAAGCAAAATAAAAGTGAAAAACTGAAAATTAAAATTTTTAGATTTTTGATAAAATAAAGCAGAATAAAATAAACTAACAATGATTAAATTAGACGAAAATCATTCTAAAACGAAATTTTGCATAATTCCTCAACAACGACGCCAAAACTTTGTTGTGCGTTTATCTACCTAAATTATTAAGCAAATAATCGGATTTGTTTTACTTGCAAGTGCACAAGGTCAATAGTAGAATAGTGTTCAAGTGCGAGATCATCTCCACAGGGATTGGTGAATTTCGTTTTAGAATCAGTTTCATAGGGTAAAATGATAGAAATAAATGTTGAGTCTATATTGATAATGATAAGAACATAGGGCTTTGATATCAACCACTAATTATACTTTCCCAATAAGTAATGTGCCAATGCTCTAGCCCTACCATGAATACCTTATGGTTGTCAACCTAAGGGCTTGGTCCGCTCCTTAAGCTATTGATCTCCCTAAGCAACGAGTTAGGCATGGTGTATACTCTAACTCTTTTCTCTCTTAAGGGATTCAGCATGGAGTATACTGAGTTGTTCCTTAAGAGAGCATGAGGTTTGTGGAAATTGACAACCATACGAGACCTAAGGTATGTTGTATACTCCCTGTTTCCCAAGAATCTGGAGTGGATTTCTTTTGTTACCATTGTTAGACCCAAGACTCGGTCATCCAAATTGGTCTAACTAACTGATCCATACCACATGCATACGTTGATTAGACACACACATATGAAGAATTCAATAAAACATACATTAATCCATTAAAACATCATAACATGGCTATTTGCAAAGGTAATCAATGATTATATATATGGAAAAGCATAATTAGGGCTTCAATCGAGCCCTATTTAAGAGTTAGTTACACATGCTGTTTATAACAAACATCATCATAACATAAACTAAATAGAAAAATAAAACCCGAAGAATACTGTGGAGGCGAGTCGTCAATTCCTCTCCAAAGCTTACAAATTCAAGCCAAAATCAAAAAGCATGTTTTCTTTGTTTTACAAGTCTATATATAGAGTTCTAAGGGTGCCTCGAAACCCTAATTTCCAATTTAAGATCTAGAGACTTCTTTCCAAAACTGATTCTGCCTCCTCTTTGTGTGTGTGCGCCGAATTACGTGCTTCTGCGCTCGAGCACATGGGTGCGCTCGAGCCTTCTAAGTGTGTGCACGAGTGCTTGTGTGCTCGATCACAAGGGAGGTGCGCTCTAGCTAGTTTGCAGATCTTCACTTTTTCTTCCTTAGAGCTCCAAAATGTCATCTTTTCTTTAAAGACCTATGAAAAACACAGAAAACACAAAAATGAAGTAGAATTTACTAAAATACATAAACAAAAAGCCTAACAAGTGTAAATTAAGGGGCTTAGATATGACTATTTAAGCACTTATCAAAACCCTAGGGTGACTTTTCTATCTACAAAGTCATCTCCATACAGCTATATATAGGAATTTTGGACTCAGAGAAAAGGGGGAGATGACTGCGGTTTTTTGGAGAGATATTATCAAGAGGAGTTTTTGGTGATTGAAGGAGGAGACAGTTTCTTTCATCAAGATGCATCTAATCCTTCTTTCATCAAGGAGGAGTTTTGGGTGATTGAAGGAGAGATATTATCAAGATGCTTCTAATCCAGTGTCCCCACCATCATTTCCCATTGTAGCTACTGGTTCACGTCTTCTATAATGGATTGACACAACAATGTCAATATACAGTTGATAACGCTGCCGGTGGAGCCATGGGAGAAAAGACTGTTGAGGAGACATGCGAGCTATATGAGATGTTGGGTGCTAATTCCCAACAAAAGAGTGTAAGAGGAAGGAGAGTTGGGGTTAATGAATTGAGCTCCAACAATAATTTGGTAATGCAACTTGCAGAGTTGACCAAACAAGTTACACTTCTCACTACCATAAACACGCCCAATCACGAGGTATGTGGAGTTTGTGGGGTTTTTGGTCACAGTGCTAACACTTGTTCTTTGTCTTATGAATCTTATGTAGGAAATGAACAAGAACAAGTTAATACAATGGAGTCTTACCAACCTAGTCCAAGGAATGATCCATATTCTAACACCTACAACCCTAGGTGGAGAAACCATCCCAATTTCTCCTAAAAGACTAACAACACTTCGGCATATGCTCAAAGTTCAAGACCAGATCAATATCAAAACCAAGTTGCACCACCCAATCAGCTTAGAAATCTAACTTTGGAGGAGAACTTGAGTGCTTTTATTCAAGTTAGCAAAGAGACCCATGAGAGACACAGTCAAAGGTTGGATTCCGTAGAGGCATCAATGAAGAGGGTGGAAGTACAAGTTGGGCAACTTGCCGAACAATTGCAAGTGCATCAAAAAGGGAAGTTGCCTAGTGTTGTGAGTTTTAAATTACTCGCAAGTGCATGAGTCATTTGCAGTATAGTGAGTGCAAGTGAGAGGTCGAATCCATAAGGAATTGCGTCATGAAAATAGATTTTTATCTAAACTAAACCTATTTTAACCTAGTTTTGAATTTTGAACTGTGTCGTGCAAAGAATATAAACTAAACTAAATTGATTTAAAACAAATAATAAAAGCACTAAGGTTTCTGAATCCACCCCACCAAATTAAAGCATATATTTTCATGATTTTTGTTCCTACAACCGACAAGCAAGTACATCCTATGTATGTTTTATATAAAAGTAATTTATCAAATAATTCCATGAATCCATCGATATACAAATCACAACGAATATCCTAATTAAATCAAATTATCCAATGTATCTGTTTAATTTACAAATCATAGTGGATATCCGATTTAATTTGAATGATTCGATGTATCCATCGGATGAAACACATCGAATATCCAATTTGAATAGTTTATAAACAAAATAATCAATCATAAGAATTTACTCAAACAATTGAACTGAAATAGAACATCAATACAAAAATGTCAGAATTGTATGAACATATATGAAATATAATTCTAATCAATGGCGAGGCTTCATCTTCAACCTTAGATGAAGGTTTTAGCCTCTCATGATTATGAAAATAAATTTCACAATTAAAGTGCTAAACATTAAACTTTAAAACATAAAATAAATAAATTAAAGTTGAAAATACATTGAGAAAAATTACACTTGCAGCTTCTCTCTTTGTTTTTTCTTCTTTTTGTTTTTGCTATGCGGTGCTCTCCCCCATTGATAGCAAAGCCTTTGAGATCCACCCTGAGAAGATGAAGTGAAATAGGGCTTTTATAGGAAGCTCCATGAGTGCAATGTGTTTCCAATCGATGTGGGATGTGGGATGTAGAATGTGTTTCTAATCGATGTGGGACATGGGATTTAAGCCTTCACATGCTGCTCAAAACTTCTGTCCATGTCTCTTTTATTTTAGCAGCTCATTACACAAATTAAATCTTCATTTAAATGAGAGAAAAAGTCCCTAGATGATAGGCTGCTAAAATTTGGATATTTCTTTTCTTCAAATCTGAAATAAAAGAGACGTGCTCTCTTAATTGTCTCTTTCTCAACATGGTGCGCTCGATCAGCATGGTGCGCTGATAATCGTCTCTCTCCTTTCCAAAATAGGACCAGCCACCATGCTGTGCGAATTCGCTCAATCATCTTACGCTTGATCATACTTCTTGCGCACGCGAGTGCTATTGCGCTCGATCGCAGGTCTCCTATGCTCGATCGCAATAGCAGATTCCAGCTTTTCCCTATTTTTCTCTTTAAGCCGGATAATTCCATAATGCTTCAAAAACCTAGAAAAGCATAGTTAACACAGAAAGGAGATAAAATAAGATAAATAACATGAACTAAGAGCTTAACAAATATAAATTAAGGGGCTTAAATATGAATATTTAAGCACTTATCACCTAGCCAACCTGATAAAGCAAAGGCTATCACAGTGCTGCGAAGTGGTAAAATTATTCACAACAATTCTGATGATAAAATTTCTTATGACTTGCCACGTGGTGCAGGAAAATCAATTGAGAAGCAAAAAGAGCATGACACTCCTAAAGCAAATCCAGCTGAAGATCCATAATCTTCTCAAACACCTAAGGAGAGGAAGGAGAAGGAGCCATCTTCCTTCATGACACTGCACAAGGTGACCGAGCCTTATAAGCCTCCTATTCCTTATCTAAGCCGTTTGAAGGATGTTAAACAAGATAAGCAATTTTTTGATATTTTTGACATGCTTTCTAAAGTGAATATTAAGTTGCCTCTTTTGGATGTTATCAGGAATGTGCCATCATATACGAAATTCTTTAGGGAACTTAACACCAAAAAGAGGAAATAAGAGAAGAACAAGAAAGTGATGGTGTTAGAAGTTGCTAGCGCGGTGCTCCAACAAAGCTTGCCACCTAAGCTGAAAGATCCCAGAAGTCTCATCATCAACATCACAATGGGAAACAAGAAGGTCGCTAAAGCAATGCTAGACTGAGGAGCAAGTATAAATCTTATGCCATATTCGATGTACTTTCAACTAGGTTTGGGGAAGCTTAAGTCAACAACTATCTCCCTTTAACTCGCTGACAGGTCAGTTAAATATCCTAAGGGAATAGTTGAGGATATATTGGTGCAGGTAGACAAAGTGATTGTGCCTATGGATTTTGAGGTACTGGAGATGGAAGGAATCCCATCTAAGAATAAGGAGCACACAAGTCTTCTTGGTAAACCATTTATGACCACAACCAAGACTATTATTGATGTCCATAATGGGAGGTTAACGATGATAGTATTGGGAGAGACTGTATAATTTAAAGTGTTTGATTCTCTAACCACTCCTTCTTCTATTTGTACTAACGATGAATGTTCTTTTATTGATTGTGTGGACTCACTTGTTTATGACACTTATTTGCAGACAAAAATAGAGGATAAGCTTGAAATTGCTCTTACAACTGGGAGAGTAAAGGAAACACTAGAAGAGGAGACTAAAGGGTATCATGAGATGTTAGATAGTGCAATACAAGTGTTACCCCAAGCAGAGTCTAGCAAACCTTTAGAATTGCTAAGTTCCCTACCTAGGGAAGATACTGCTCCACCGAAGCCTGAACTTAAAGAGTTACCTAAACACCTTAAGTACATATTTTTGGGAGAGGGAGACACATATCCTGTGATTATTTCATCTACTTTGACCCAAACCTAAGAGGAGAGAGTTGTGAAGGAGCTTAACAGACTTAGGAGAGCCATAGGATGGAGTATAAGTGACATCAAGTGTATCAGTCCTGCTACATGTATGCATAAGATCATTTTAGAGGATGGTGTCAAACCTGTGAGAAAAGCTCAAAGGAGACTACACCCTAACCTACAAAAGGTAGTGAAGAAAGAAATTTTAAAACTCCTGGATGCAGAAGTTATCTACCTTATTTCAGATTGTAGATGGGTTAGTCCAATTCATGTTGTTCCTAAGAAGTCTAGGATTACAGTGGTGAGAAATGAGAAGAATGAGCTAGTGCCCACTAGGATGACTACAGGATAGAGAATGTGCATTGATTACAGGAAACTGAACTCAACTACTAGAAATGATCATTTTCCACTTCATTTTATTGATCAAATGTTGGAAAGACTAACAGGGCATGATTTTTATTGTTTTCTTGATAGTCTTTCAGGTTATTATCAAGTGCCGATTGCACCAGAGGATCAAGAGAAGACAACATTCACATACCCATTTGGGATATTTGCCTTTAGAAGGATGTCGTTTGGCCTATGCAATACTCCAGCCGCATTCCAAAGATGCATGATGCCAATATTCTTGGATATGGTGGAGAAATTCATTGAGGTATTTATGGATGAATTTTCAGTTTTTGGAACCTCATTTGATAACTGTTTGCATAATTTAACTTTGGTACTTGAAAGATGCATTTAGTGTAATTTAACACTCAATTGGGAGAAGAGTCATTTTATGGTACAATAGGGCATTGTATTAGGGCATGTGATTTCTAGTAAAAGTATTGAAGTAGATAAGGCTAAAATTGACTTGATTGCTAAATTGCCACCCCTGACTTCAGTTAAGGGGATTAGGAGTTTCTTAAGACACGCAGGTTTCTATAGGAGATTTATCAAAGATTTTTCTAAGATAAGTTGCCCATTCTGTAATGTTGTCTAAAGATGTTCCTTTAACTTTTGATGATGATTGCCTTATCGTCTTTAATGCTTTGAAAGAAAAGTTGACATTAGCACCTATTATAATGGCACCTAACTGGTCAGTTCCTTTTGAGATTATGTGTGATGCATCTGATTATGCTATAGGGGCTGTTTTGGGGCAACGAGTGGATAAGCGTTCACATGTGATCTACTATGCGAGTAGAACACTTAATGATGCCTAACTCAACTATTCCACCATGGAAAAAGAGTTTTTGGCTGTAGTGTTTGCATTAGACAAGTTCAGGCCTTTCTTGGTAGGGTCTAAGGTCATTGTGCATTCGGATCATGTGGCATTGAGACACTTATTAACTAAGCCGAATGCTAAGACAAGACTAATTTGGTGGGTCTTTCTTTTACAAGAATTTAACCTAGAAATAAGGAATAAGAAGGGTAGTGACAACGTTGTTGCAGATCACCTTTCTAGGTTACTTTTGGACTTTGATTCACATAAGCAAGAAGAAGATAAGAAAATTGTTGACACTTTTCCCGATGAACAATTATTTGCTATAAGTTAAGAGCAATAGTATGCTGATATTGTAAATTATCTTGCTTGTGGTGTCTTGCGACCTAACCTCTCTTTTCAAGAAAAGAAGAGATTCTTGTCTTCTTGCAGGAGTTACTTTTGGGATGAGCCTTATTTGTTCAAATTTGGTCAAGATCAAATCTTTCAGAGATGTGTACCTGAGGCTGAGATATTTCAAGGATATTGAAGGGATTAGGTTAGACAATAAAGAAGACTTGAGATATTTCAAGGGTATTGAAGTCGCTTTTATAAAGATTTGAAAATAAAGAGCTTTAGTGTAAATTAGGTTCGACTAACTACGCCCATCAATGCAGAGGTTCATACTCAATATGTTTTGCTTGAGGTGTTTGATTAGGATATGATATAGGTGATGTGATCGCTTTGCAATCCTAACATTTGATTCCTTTCATAAGATCTATTTTGAGAACATATGAGCATTCTTTGATGATATCTATATTCATATGCGAATTTATATTTGAAATATTTTGTTTACATAACTTCTATTCGCATCTGCTTGATGAGTGTTTGAAACCTAGGTTGGTGTGCTTAATGAGTGAATCCTATAAGGCCTAGAGTCAAAGCGAATTTAGATTCTTGACATTAGTTTTGGGGGTAATTGACGTGAGGTGTTTTGAGCATTGGAATATGGATGTGCGATGTGTACTTGATTTGAGTAATGAATTGTGAAGTGTTGAGACTGTGAACATAATTGTGCATAAGATATCTAGATATGAGTCATAATAAGAATTAAAGCATGAGGGTTTTGTTGATTTAAGTTTTTAGGTTTGTTTTGTTTATGTTTTCTTGTTGGAAATCACCTTCAAGATGCCCAGGTGGTGATCTTCCAAACACCCAAGTCTAGAATGACTTGTAATGAACAGATACAGCATTCAAGCAAAGAAAGAACCCAAACAATTATTATCAAGGTTTGGAAAATGCCTATGTCCCCATGAGCTACTCTGAGCTCTCTGCACTAAATCAATGAGTTTTTACAAATACAGCAACACCTCCTCAAGAACCCTCTTGTTCTTGATACATGAAAGAAGAGAAAAGAAAGAGATATAAACTAAGTGTTTCCCTGGAATTTTCCCTAAGAAAATTCCAATTACAAAGCCCTTGAACCCCTCTTCTTGTATGCTTTCTCTCTCAATCCTAGCCACTCTTGAATGAGATCTATTCTAGTACCTCTCTTGTGTTTTGTGTCTTTGCACTCTCACACTTGTGCTTGAATTCTCTTGTATGATGATGTTATCTTTCTCACCTTTTGTGATTGAAGCTAGATAACCCTTTATATAGTGCACCAACTTCTTAAACCAATCTTGAAGTCAATCTCAACCCTTAGATCTCGAGGACCAATCAATCATAGCCCTCTAACAAGTCTAAGTGATCCTGTGCATTTTAATCAAACCCCACGCACAAAGAGAAGAGTGCTGAAAATTGGCATCAAATGTACCTTCGTGCTAAGGCTTGGAACAAGGCTTGCTGAGGCTCAGAACTTGGTGCTTTGCTGGAGGCTGCAGCACGGACACCTTGAGGTGAACTCCCGGACATGCTGGAGGCCGCGACTCACAACCAGACCTAATGCTGAACTCTTCATCTGTTTAATTCTTTGACAAATTCCCAACAAATCTCTACCTTTGCCAAAGCAATTAAACTCGAACCCATTGTGCAGAGAACTCAGAATCCAAACTCAACTTGAGTCACCATATCAACCGACTCCAATCCTAAGAAGTCCAAGGCAATGATTGAACTTACTTAGAAGTAGAGCATTAGTACCTAAATCTGCAAGATTTTCTTCTATGGCCACCTTATCAACATGAATGCATCCTTCCGTAACATTTTCCCGAATGAAATGGTACCGAACATCTATATGCATTGTCCTCTCATGGAACACCGGATTCTTGCACAAATGCAACGAACTTTGGCTATCCGAATACACCACCACTTGCTCTTTCAAGACCTTCAACTCTTCCAACAACCCTTTACACCACATAGCCTCCTTAATGGCTTCCATTGCCGCTATGTACTCAGCCTCGGTTGTTGAGAGTGCTACCACCGGCTACAACTGAGCCTTCCAAATTATACGACATCCGTTTAAGTTGAAAAGTAGGAAGTAATCGATCTTCTTTTATCCCAGTCTGCTCCATAGTCAAAATCAGCATAACCCTCAAGATAGATGGACTTACCTCTCTTCTCATAAACCAACCCCACATCTAGGCTTCCCTTTAAGTACCTCAGCAACCACTTTATCCCAAGCCAATGCTCTTTTCTGGGATTACTCATAAACCTACTGAGAACACTTATTACATAAGCAATGTCGAGTCTAGTGCTTACCATGGTGAACATTACAGATCCAACCGCACTAGAGTAAAAGACATTTTCCATTTCCTTCTTCTCCTTATCTGATCTCGGACATTGATCGCTGGAGAACTTGAAATGACTAGCAAGGGGAACCTTCACTGGTTTGCTATCTTCCATAAAAAACTTAGATATCATCTTTTCTGTATAGGAAGTCTGAGAAATCTTCAATATGTTTTTCTCCCTTTCCCTCATTATACTCATCCCAAGGATCATCTGTGGATAGCCAATATCCTTCATCTCAAACTCCGAACTGAGTTGAGACTTCAACTCTTCTATCCTCTCCCTGTTGTTCCCAACCAATAGTATATCATCGACATAGATGAGGATAATCACCATTTTCTCCACCTTGTGCCCCTTGTAGTACAAGCACGAATCATAGTAGCTCCTCATGAAACCCAAGCTAGTTACAAAGGAATCGAACCTCTTATTCCATTACCAAGGTGATTGCTTTAGGCCATAGAGAGATTTCTTCAATTGGCACACCAAATCTCCCTGCCTTCTTTCCTCATAGCCTTCAGGTTGGCTCATGTAGATGGTCTCATCAAGGTCTCCATGTAAGAACACTGTCTTCACATCCATTTGCTCGATTTCCCAATTAAATTGGACCACCATTGCTAATACTATCCTTATCGTCTTGTATTTCACAACTGGTGAGAATATTTCGGTGAAAACTATGCCTTCTCT
Organism: Bretschneidera sinensis; assembly: GCA_023935145.1. Lineage (NCBI taxonomy): Eukaryota > Viridiplantae > Streptophyta > Magnoliopsida > Brassicales > Akaniaceae > Bretschneidera > Bretschneidera sinensis. Next base: position 104,677,023 of record CM043700.1, on the reverse strand, counting down.
TTGTGTGAACCCCTTTGCCACCAGTCTAGCCTGATACCAGACTTTATCCCCTGGAGTGTTCCCTTCTTTGATCTTGTAAATCCATTTACAATCCACAACTCTCTGTTTTTCTGGTTTGGGCACCAATTCTCAAGAGTTGTTTTTCCTCAAAGAATCCATTTATTCCTCCATAGTTAGCCGCCACTTTGATGAATCCTTACATTCCATGGCATCCATGTAAGTTTCTGGTTCAACCACTCCTTCTGAATAAGGAGCTGCTACATTAGCATCTGCAAAGCCGTATCTTAAAGGTGGTCTGACCACCCTCCTTTCCCGATCCCTTGTGAGCTGATAATCATTCTGATTTGCTACATTATCCCCTTATAGTTCAGCCTCCTCTTGAGTGTCCTGAGCTTAGCCCTCATCAATGGGCTCTACCTGGTCTGAATTCTCTTGCCTTCTTTACTCTACCTGAACTGAATTTTCCTTGATGCTATGCTCCACAAATTCCGGGCTGGTTTGGCCACTATCCCATGCAAGGTCAGTTTTGTCCAAATAGGGAAATAACAATTCATTAAAAATGACATCCCTACTTATTATGAGTTTAGTCCCTTTTGGCTCTAAGGACCACAACCTATACCCCTTAACCCCATCACCACACCCTAGAAACACACATTTTCTAGACCTTAGGCTAAGTTTATCATCCTTTTGATGTGCAAATGCAGCACATCCAAAAGTTCTAAGGTTGTTCAACACAGGGGGTTTCCCACTCCATATCTCTTCGGGAGTCTTAAGGTCTAAAGCCCTAGAGGGTGATCTATTAACCAAATATGCAACAATAAACACAGCTTCCCCCCAAAAACATTTTGGTAAGCTGGACCCAATTAACATGCGCCTAACCTTTTCCATAAGGGTCCTATTCATCCTCTCAGAAACTCCATTTTGCTTAGGGGTTTTCACAACCGTTCTATGTCTTAGAACCCATTTAACTCACAGAATTTATCAAAATCCTTATTAAAAAATTCTAAGCCATTATCAATTCTTAACAGCTTAACTACCCTGCCCGTTTGAGTCTCCAGCAACTTTTTCCACACCGCAAATTTATTCAAAGCATCTGATTTATTTTTAAGCAAATAAACCCAAACCTTTCTAGAATAATCATCAATTAAAGACAGAAAGTAAACATTACCTCCCTGTGTTGGTGTTCTTGCTGGTCCCCAAAGATCCACATGAATGTAGTCAAGAATACCCTTAGACTTGTGCATTCCAGTGTTGAAGCTAACCCGATGTTACGTCCCAAGAACACAACATTCGCAAAAATCAAGTTTCTCTACCTTATCACCACCAAGTAGACCATCCTTGCTAAGAACTTGCAGGCCCTTTTCGTTCATATGTCCCAAACGATTGTGCCAAAAAAACTGCATTATCCATCTCAGCCATCAAGCTTATGCTTGATCCTTCATTTATGTCTCTCCGATCATCTTATAGAGACCATCCTTTATTGCTGCTTTGATCACTATCAAAGATCCCTTGGTTACCTTGATCTTTCCTCCCTCTGCTTTGTATGTGTACCCCATGGAATCTAGCTGCCCCAATGAGATCAAATTTCTTCTCAAATCCGGAAGATACCTCACATTCCGCAACAGCCTTGTGACTCCATCAAACATCCTCAATTGGATGTCTCTTATCCCCCTCACTTGGTAAGAAGTATCATTCCCCAAGAAAACCTTTCCATCATTGGTTTCCTTGAAATTCATGAACCAATCCCTGTGAGAGCACATGTGATAAGTGCACCCGGAATCCAGGATCCATTTCTCGCTGCCTTGCCTCTTGCTCACATTTGAGCATACAACAAGAACATCATCTTACTGTTCTCCCTTAGCAACCGAAGCCTCTCCATTATTGGTATGGCTTATTCCTCTCTCATCCCACAACTTCTTCTTGCAGTCTTTCTTGAAATGACCCTCCTTATTATAGTAATAGCATATATTTCCTCTAAATCTTGGTTTGGAGTGCGATCTCCCATGGCTCTGCCCTCTGCCGTTCGATTTTTCTTGGTAGTTGCCATGGATGCTACTGCTATTCTGAGTTGCTAGCCTTCCTCTAACGAACAGCCCTTCTTCACTTAATGCTTCCCTCATCTTAGCTTTGAAATTATGAGCCCTTATAGCATTGATCAAAATTTCCTTGGTTAGTGTATCTCTTCCATATTCAATAGCATTAATCAAACTTTCAAAATAATCAGGAAGAGAATTCAATAACATAATAGCCAATTGTTCATCTGGGAATATTATACTACAACTAACCAAATCTTGAACTAGTTTATTAAACACATCAAGATTATCTTGCAACTCTTTATTAGGATCCATTTTAAAAGCAAAGATTCGTTTAAGAAGATAAATCTTACTAGGGAGAGTTTTGGTAAGAAACAACTCATCTAGTTTCTTCCATATGACAGTTGGATCTTTCGAGTCTCCGTACTCCCTTGTGACACTATCCGATATGTGCAAAAAGATGGTGCTATATGCCATCTTCTTCATCTCAATCCACTGAACCTCCGTGAGACTTGCTGGAAAAGCGTCATCTTCTCCAATAGCCAAGTCCACCTTTTATTGCATAAGAACCGCTTTGATTTTTCGCTTCCAAAGAACAAAGTCTCATTTTCCATCAAACTTCTCAACAATGAAGTTCGAACCCATCTTACGGAGAAAATCCCAGATTTATACAGCAACCACAATTGCTTTCCAACTTCTAAATCTCAAGAACACGATCAAATCTTGATCCCAGCACTGTTCTTGAATCACCCTCAAGAACCTGATCAGATCTTGATCTCTACTCCGTTCTTGAATCACCCAAGAAGTCTCCTTTGATTCTTGGAGTCTTGCTCCGATACCTTCTGTTCCAGCTCTGATACCCGCTCACGAAAGCTCTGATACCACTATTAGAAATCACCTTCAAGATGCCCAGATGGTGATCTTCCAAACACCCAAGTCTAGAATGACTTGTAATGAACAGATACAGCAATCAAGCAAAGAAAGAACACAAGAATTATTATCGAGGTTCGGCAAATGTTTACATTCCCGTGAGCTACTCCGAGCTCTCTGCACTAAATCAATGAGTTCTTGCAATTACAGCAACACCTCTTCAAGAACCCTCTTGTTCTTGATACATGAAAAAAGAGAAAAGAAAGAGATAAGAACTAAGTGTTTCCCTGGAATTTTCCCCAAGAAAATTCCAATTACAAAGCCCTTAAACCCCTCTTCTTGTATGCTCTCTCTCTCTCAATCCTAACCACTCTTGAGTGAGATCTATTCTAGTGCCTCTCTTATGTTTTGTGTCTTTGCACTCTCACACTTGCACTTGAATTATTTTATATGATGATGTTATCTTTCTCACCTTTTGTGATTGGAGCTAGATGGCCCTTTATATAGCCCACCAACTTCTTGAACCAATCTTGAAGTCAATATCAACCCTTAGATCTTGAGGACCAATCAATCATAGCCCTCCAACAAGTCTAAGTGATCCTGTGCATTTTAATCAAGCCCCACGCACCAGGAGAGAGTGCTGAAAATTGGCATCAGGTGTGCCTTCGTGCTAAGGCTTGCAACAGGGCGTGCTGAGGCTCAGAACTTGGTGCCTTACTGGAGGCCGCAGCGCACAACTAGACCTGATGCTGAACTTTTCAACTGTTTAATTCTTTGACAAATTCTCAACATTACTTTTAGTTTTGCTTGAGGACTAACATAATCTAGATTTGGGGATATTTGATGAACAAATATTTATCTAGTATTTTTTATGTTTTTCAAGTATTTATTTATATATTTATCTTAGGAATTTGTTACTTTGAGTTATTTTTCATTGTTTTACAGGTTCCCAAGCACTTAGAAAGGAGTTTCACTAAATTGCTAGAACTGCCTGTACAGATCAGCCATATTTACAGATTAAACTTTATTTATTCAGGAAGAATTAGGAGATGACCCACATATGCTTGGAAAGATCCAGATGTCTATTTTCTGGTGAATTTTACAGCTCATAAATATGATTTTTCTAGAGAATATTATGGCAGTTTTAGTAGACAAAGGTCAGGCTGTGCGTGATTTCAGCGTGGTAGAATTGATTTTTGTGGATTAAACTATATTTATTCAAGAAGAATTAGGAGATGAGCCAAATATGCTTGGAAATATCCGGATGTCTATTTTCTGGAGAATTTTATGGCTCATAAATATGATTTTTCTAGAGAAAATTATGGTAGTTTTAGCAGAACCGGGTCTAGATAGCAGCAGAACCGGGCCTGGACAGCAGCAGAAGCACACGGCCCGAACAGAAACCCTAGGGATACTTTTCTGTCTACAAAGCCCCCCATCTCCATACAACCATATATAGGAATTTTAGACTCAGAGAAAAGGGGGAGACGACTGCGGTTTTTTGGAGAGATATTATCAAGAGGAGTTTTGGACAATGAAGGAGGAGACGATTTCTTTCATCAAGACGGCTTATCAAGAGATTGAAGACTATGATCAATCGCTTCAAGACTTTGAGGATTCATCTTGTAATTCAGGGAAGAAATTCTATCTTTGCTCATATTGTCCTTCAATATGCTTATAACCCTAGTATTTGAATTCTGTGATTGGGATTTAAACATGAGCGGTTGAACGCATTGTTGGGTGTTTGGCTTAGCTGCCTTGATTGTTTTGGATATTTTGGTGGATTTAGTTTTATGAAATTTTCTAGATTATTTCTTATTCAATATTCTTCATACCTTTGATTATTGGTTGTGGATTGGCCATCTATTATTGATAGTCAAGGTTAATGTTTGAGATTAGGTTGAGGACAAATCATCTAGACCTAATTAAACTTTCTTGAATAGGAATTTAAATCAAGATTCAAATCAAATTATGATTTAAGGGGTTACATTTTCCTTATACTTAATTTAATTAATTAATTAATGAACATGATCCATGGGATTTAATTAATTAGTTATAAATTGAGAATAAACATGATCAATGACATTCTCTAGTTTTAGCGGAAATACCAATAGTCTTGGATGTTGATTAATTCTTTATATACACCAAATGTTCCAATTCATTATTGGATAGAAAGTTAAACTCCCAATTGTTCTCATTGATTATACTCATCTCTTCATAATTCATTTTGTTTAATTTACTTAATTGTTTTTATTTCAATTTTCTCTTCACCAATCTTTTAATTAAAGTGTTTAGGATTTAATTTCAGAGTTTGTTTTAGTAATTTTAAGAAAGTAATTTAGTATTTAAACCACTACAATTCCTTGAGAGATCGACCTCGAGAGTAAAGTCATCACAATACTATTTGTGATTCGTGCACTTGCGAGCATTTAAAATTTGCACATCAACACTCGTGACTCATAAGATGACCACTGATCGAAATAATGAAGAAGAAGAAAACAATAATAAAATGATAGTTTCTCTTAAGTCATTCAAAAGTAATAGGGTGGAGGATGACAATATATGTGATGTTGACATTAAGAATGGCATTCATATCACACAAGTTTCATAAATTTTTGAAGAACAAGAAGTCCATAAATGAAAGAGACTCAAGTAAGAAGGATTAAATTATTTAATTTGAGTACAAGAAGCTCGGACACATCAAATTCGATTGTCTGTAAGAAAAGAAATCCTTCAAGAAACCTAAGTATCCATTTAGAGTGATGTTGAAGGCAAAGAATCAGATGAAGACTTTGATAAAGAAATCATCAATTTTTGCTTGATGGTAACTAAAGAAGAATATGAGGTTTGTCTCCAAGCCAAGAAAGATAGACAATATTGGTACCTTGATAGTGTGCAAATGCTTAAGACAAATAGTTGATGACGAAAAGAAGTTTATAGATGGAACATCTAAAAGAATGAGAACATGTGACTTTTTCAGACAACACCAAGAAGAAAATACTTTGCATTGGTAAAGTGGGTAAAAACTCTTCATCCACTATTTAGCACGTATTATTTGATCAAGGCTTAATCACAATGTACCTAGTATTAATCAATTATGTGGTAAAAGCAATTGAGTAATTTTTTAAGTAAATTATTATCTTGTAATAGATATCAAAATTAATAAAATCAGATTTGTTGGCCAAGGATATGATAATGTTTATGTCATTAACCTAGATAGTCTTCCTTTAAAAAATAGAAAATGTTATTAAGCTTTTCTTGAAGACCCTTGGCTATGGCATAGAAAATTGGGTAATGTGCATATAGACTTAATTCAATTTTTTTTCTAGAAAAGACTTGGTTGTTGGTATTCTCGAAATCAAACTTGAAAAAGACAAAAATTTGTGGTACTTGTCAAACAAAACAAATCAAAATCTCATTTAAATCTTAAAATTTTGTTCCAACTTCAAGACCATTGCAACTTCTTCATATTGGTTTACTTAGACTAATAATGAACATTTGTTTAGGCGGCCATTAATATGATTTTGTTATAATTGATGACTATTTAAGATATACTTATGTTATCTTTCTTGCATATAAATATTGTTGACCCCATATTGATTTTGATAATGACAAAACTATATTAAAATAATCTAACTATCTTTTGTCTAAATTTTTCATTTTAAGGTAATTTGTATGACTATTAGATGATGTGCATGCACTTAAGAAGTTGTACACGCATGCTTGTTGCCTCGCATGCTATATATTTCAACCAATTAAGGCAATTTCAAAGTCGAAGTTATTCATGCTTAGAAATTTCAAGGTAGTTAAACTTTTTGGAATCTCCCTCCCAATTAATTATCTTTTAAATGGCTCAACTTGTTTTCAAAATATCTTGTTTAAAACCCAAAAATTATTTTCCAAAAAGTTCATACAAAAATTGTTTAAGAAAATTCTATTTTTTGGTGACCACAATCGTTTGTGTTGGTACCACAGTCTGTTGTAGGTCCCTCTCGGGTCTCAACTCAATATTCCAAAAGTGTAGCTACAGTCGACTATATGAGAAACAACAATATTTTCACAGTCGATTGGACAGCACTCACAATCAACTATGTTCTTCTCTTAATGCTCCACTTCTTAGTTTTTAAAGAACACAGTCGACTGTGACAATTGTTCTCTCAATCATAACGACTATTTTTCAAATTTGAGGCATGGGACATAGTATTATATGCATCAAACGGTCATTTAATGTCTCTAACAGCTAATTAGAGTTGAGACTATAAATACCCATCATGAATGAGCTTTTTTAAATATTAAGAGCATTCAATTTCTTTAAAAGCTCATTTACTAGACTTCAAGCTTTTAAAAATCTATTCTAGATTTATTCTTAAAGCTTTTTTCTTGAGAGAGAGAAACTCTTTGTAATTATTTATTGTACTCTCTCTTGTGTACCAAAAACTTTTCACTCATTTCTATCTTATAAGAAAAAGAGTTGGTGTAAATTTTATGCTTTGGAAGTTGCTTATTTGACTAAGTGAAACCTTCAATAAGGAGCCTTGAAAGGAGTGGGAATAGGATCAGGAATGATTCTGATATTGCTAAACCACTATAAATCAAGTTTGCACACTCTTCTCCCTTCAACTTTTAATTTTCAGAAAACTTGTATTTATTGCTCTTGCTTGTTCTTGATAATTTGTTTAATCTTGTGTTTATATTTGTATTTGTTGAAAAAAATTTAAACTTATTTCACCCCACTCTTAGGTTCCCTTAGTTAACAACTGGTATTAGAGCTTAGTTCTCTAAGTTAGGTTAAAATCCTTGAGAAGATCCTATGACAACTAGTATGTTTAATGAAGGTCATTCTTACTCTCGGCCTCTATTGTTTAACGGAACTAATTATAATCATTGAAAAAATAGGATGATAATTTTCATAGAAATTCAAAATTATGCTTTATGGGAAATTGTTGAGGAGAGACCTAGGATTCCATTGAAAAAGGTAAAAGATAAGGAGATAAAAACTCTTGTTCTTGAGGTTAAACAAGAGTTCGATGATGAGGACTGAAAAATGTTGTCTTTAAATAGTAGAGCTACAAGTATTCTTCATTGTGCTTTAGTTATGAATGAATACAAAAACATTATGGCTTGTGCTTCGGCTAAATAAATATAGGATAAACTTCAAGTTACATATGAACGTAACAATCAAGTAAAGAAATATAAAATCTATAGATTAATATCGGATTCTAAAGCTTTTAAAATAACTATTTCTAAAATGTATTCTCGATTCTCTAACATCATTAATGACTTGAAGCTTCTTGGTAAGGTCTATAAAGATGGTCTGTTGGTAAGAAAAATACTTAGCTCTTTGCCAAAATCTTGGGAATCAAATATGATGACAATTGAAGAAGCTAAGGACCTTAACAACCTCAACATCGATACACTTCTTGAATCTCTATTAACTCATGAGATGAATTTCATCAACAAGAATGATGATGAAGAATCCAAGAAGAAGAAGATCATTGCTATTAATACCACCACTAGCTACCAAGTGGAGGAAGAAGATAATGAGAGTAGTTAGGAGGATTTGAGAAATGGCTCTCATTACAAAAAGGTTTTAAAAGTACTTGAGAGAAAAGACGAATTCAAGAAAGAAATCTTATATAAATGATGATTCAACCAAGAAAGATCCTATCGTGTGTTTCGGATGCAAGAAGCCTAGACAAATCAAGACGGATTGTCCTTAGAGAAATAAACCATACAAGAACTTCAAGAAGAAAACTATGGAAAATGAGATTTTTCTTCATAAAAAGATGGAGGGTGATCATTGATACCTTGATAGTAGATGCTCAAAGTACAAGACTGATGATCAAAGCATCTTTGTGGAGCTAACTCCAAAGGATGGTAGATATGTCACTATTTGAGATGACACCAATATGAAGATCATTAGACATGGTAAAGTTGATAAAAAAAATTTCAACTATTGATCATGTCTTATTTGTTTAAGGACTTAAGCATGGTTTACTTAGTATTAGTCAATTGTGTGATAAAGGTAATAAAGTTATATTTGAGTCCATTGTAGGACCCGACTTCTTATTTTAATGTTTTCATCAATCATTTATTTCAGTTGTCTATTTAGAAAGATTTATTGTTGTGTTTGTTATGTAGAGTATCTAGTGTTGGAAATTTGGTTGTTTTGTAAGGGAACTCTTTAAAAGAAGTGGGGATCTTGGGCTTCAACTTAAAACTTATAAGATTGTGAGGATTAAAGAGAAAAATGTAAATAATTTTAAAAGGGAAGTCTAAAAAGATAACTTCGCTTCATTTTCTTTGAGTATAAAAAAGTGAGAGTGGAGGGAGAGACCTCATTTTTGGTCTCTTCTCCAAATTTCCAGAATTTTCCATTTCCTTCTTATGAGAGTCATAAAATTCATCTTAACAGTACTTAATTGTTATCATTTTAGGGTTGATCTAGGTTTTAATTGCACTTTTATACGTTAACAACTCTAAAGTATCATTCTTAGATCATTGATCTATTTCGATGCATTTTTAGGTACTTTAAGCTCAAAAGAGGAGGAAAAGTTATCATTGCTTGAGGTACAAAGACTCGAGGCATACTGAAGTGAAGGAATGCTTCCGGAAGGACAAGATGGAGGGCTTAAAAGAGCAACAGCTGCTGCCTGCACTGGAAAGGAGTTTCACTAAATAGCCAGAATTGCCCGTACAGATCAATCATTTTTGCAAATTAAACTATATTGATACAAGAATAACCAGGCGATAAGCCATATATATTTAGACAGATCCGGAGGTCTATTTTCTGGAGAATTTTACGGTTCATAAAAATGATTTTTCTAGAGAATGTTATGGCAGTTTAAGTAGACAAAGGTCAGGCTATGGCGGCTGTGCGGGATTTCAGCGTGAAGGGCATGTGAAGGCTTAAATTCCACATCCCACATCGGATTGGAAACACATTGCACTCATGGTATTTGTCTATATAAGACCCACTCCACTTCAGCTTTAAGGATCAATCGGAACTCATCTGAAATCATCAGAGAGTGAATCCATAGGGCCTTTAGGAGCAATCCAGAGGGCCTTTTGGAGAAATCTGAAGTATACTTTTGGAGGGAAAGCTGAGGAATCACTGAAGCTTTCGCTACCAAGGAGGATATGATTGTTGAGAGGCCAGAGGTAACTCAAGGAAGCATGAGCTCCATGGCCGGCTAGTCTCCAAGCAAGGCATAGGGATGAATCCCTAGGTGTAGTTATTCTTATTTTCCTTCATTTGATTCAGTTATAGTTTGGTATTATTTTCATTAAACATTGTTATGTTTTATTCTTTAATTTAATTAGTAGATTTTTTATTAGTCCAGTGATTGCATGCTTCTTTTCTATATAAGTCTAGTCATGCTCTTCTTATGTGTATCTGTTTGGGTGTGATTGAGTCCGGTAGATCTCTTTTATAGATTTATCCATTGTTGCGGTATTCTCATTTAGATATATCGTCATCTTTTGATCATTTATAAGTTAGGTCATGTGTGCTTGAAAGTAAAGAATAATTCATATCAATTACTTTATGCGTGCGCTTTAATTGAATATTTGTCAATTGCTTGTTTGGGATGTGAACCTTGCCATCGAGATAAAAACAACTGAATCAAGTTAGGATTAGGGCAACGAACCTAGGGAGGATTTTTGAAACCTTGTTGTTTCTTATTTATAATTCATTTACATTTACACAATTTTTCTCACATTATTTCATTATCAAAACTCAAAAATCTTTCGTTTAACTTTTATCGTTCGTTTTAAGGTTCACACATTTTCTTTTGTAATTAACTTGTTTTCTTGTGGAATCGACACCCCGAAGCTGTACTACAATACCACGTTATGTTTTGGGTGTAATTAAATTTTGGCACCATTGCCAGGGAAACGCGCTTAAGTACAAGGAAGGTTGTGAACTTTGTACATGACAGTAGAAGAATTGTAAATAGTTTTTCTTTTCAGCAGTTGTAAAGGCGGTAACTTCGTTCCTTCTTTTAGCTTGCTGCATTTTTTTTTCCCTTCTTTCTTTTTATAGTATTTTTATTTATTATTGTTCTTTTTTCTAAGTTTTGATTTTCTGATTTTTTTTTATTTACTGTTATTCTGTTTTATTTATTTCCTCTCTGATTCATTTGGTACATGCTTAGACCGAGAGATTTGCGAGGTAGATTCATTAGAAGACCCGAACTAGAATTACCCTCTCCTTCCACGTCCAATATTGAAACCTCGCCTAGATCAAACCATAGTGCACCCTCATCAGAGAATTTAGAGGATTTTGTTAAAATGGCCGATAACCCTAATGAGAATGTTGCTAGGACACTTCAGGATTAACTCCACCCTACACGCACAGCCACACCATCATGCATCATGTTTTCAGCCAATACTCGCCAACTAGATCTTAAACCAGGGATGATTCAATTACTCCCTACATTTCATGGCTTGGATAAGGAAAACCCATATGTGCACATTAGAGAGTTTGAGGAAGTAGTTACGACTTTTCATAGTCAAGATGAAACTCATGACATTATGAAACTTAAGTTCTTTCCTTTTGCTTTGAATGATAGAGCTAAGAGTTGGCTATACTCACTTAGACCACGATCTATTGGGTCGTGGACCGAGATGACTCGAATTTTCTTTAACAAATACTTTCCCCAACATAGGACCAATGCTTTAAAAAGGCAAATCTCCACCATTGCACAAAAGGATAGTGAGACTTTATATCAGTCTTGGGAGAGATTTAAGGAGTTATTGAGTATGTGCCCTCACCATGGGTATGAGAGTTAGTGCTTGGTGAGCTATTTTTATGAGGGACTTACATATAGAGAGCACCAATTTTTAGAGATGATGTGTAATTGTGAATTTTTGGAGAAAGATCCTGATGAGGCCATAGAGTACCTCAATGAGCTTGCTGAAAAAGCTCACACTTGGACTGGACCTAGTGCTACTGAAAGCACAAATAGGTCACGACCTATAGGGAACCCAAATGGTGATGGAATTTACCATCTTAGGGAAGAGGATAACCTTAAGGCCAAAGTCGAGATGCTCACTAGGGAACTAGAGGTGTTAAAGACCAAAAGCTCAAAGCCAACACAAGTAGCTAATCATGCAACGTCTTTGAAACCATGTTTTGTGTGTGGCGGGGTAGATCATCTTGCCCAAGAGTGTCACACATTTGTTGAGATGAGACGGATGTATAAGGAACAACGTAATGTCTTAGGCATATACAAGAAGCCTTTGACACCCTTCTCTGATACTTATAATCCGGGATGGCGAAATTACCCTAGTTTCAGCTAGAAGTCTAAAAACTAGTAGCTTGCACAATCCCCTGCACCATATCTTGAACCATATCATGCACCCGTGTCTTCTAGGAGTTTTTTAGAAGACACTTTACATGCTTTTATTGAAGCACAAGGGAAGACTAATCAAAGGCTTGAATCTTTAATTATGCAGGTTGTTGAAGAACATAAAGAGATAAAGTGCCAAGTGTCCAAGTTAATGAGCTACTTGAGTGTGACTGAGCGAGGTAAGTTTTCTTCTCAAGCTCAGTCCACATCTCATGGTCAGCACCTGGTGCAACAGAATGTGAAGGAGGTGAATGCCATTGAGACAGTAAGTGGTAAGTTATTACACATCCTAACAACGAAAAAAATCAGAGGATGTGGACGAAAGCCACCAAGCATACATGATGGACTCATTCGTGGAAAAGGTCCAGTACCTTAATCCATTAGAGTTCACCCTCACTCATGGCTTCACAAGAGCATATATCGAGCCAAAATTTGCGGGTGTTACTGATGACATCCTTGAGGCCTCTAAAAAACATACAAGCACCAAATTTAGCAATGAAGCAGTGGCAGGTGCATTCAACCTATGTTTTTCTAGGAGGGAATAAGAGCGTCTGGCTGAAGATGTAAAACTTAGTGCTCATGGAAGGCACCCCACAGCATATCCTTTTACTATTATTGTTTTTCTTTCTTGTTTATTATTCGTATTTTTTTTTGTTTTCTAGTATTAACTTAGTATTTCCTTTTCAAGGAAAAATGTACGAAGCAGTTCAAATGGTGGAGCACAATTTTCAGCTTCTGTGCACCTTTGGCTATAAGAGGAGTTTCCTTTACTCTTTCTTTTACATTGAGGTCAATGCAATTTTTAAGTTGGGGGTGAAGAAAACTCATCTCTTTCTTTCTATATTCTTTATTTCCATACATTTTTTTTCTTTTTCCATTGAACTGCTTGGTGTCATCTTCCTTTATTGTTTGTGTTTAGCATGCTTGGTGTTAGCCTTAGAGTCAATTTAAATGTCAATGATATAAACTTAATTGAGATAGCAGATAGCATGTAGAAGAAGTTAAATCTTGCTTCGGTTTGAAATTAATTTAAGTATCAATTTTCATTTGGTTTGAGACTCTAGTTTGTGATAAGATTGTATGATTAGTCTTAAACATTTAGAAAAGTTTTATGTGTGATTATTTTGTGAATATTTTTGGGGTCTCGACAAGTTCTAGAACTTAGTTGATAACCACTTGAGGCGAATTCCTAGAATGCACATTACTTAGGATATGATATAGGCCATTTTTGGACCGTTTGAGCCTGTTAAACCTACCATTGCTATATTTACCACTAGTCACCTATTTGAGCCTTTTTCTTGAAAAAGAATTTGAGCCTTGTTTCTTTCAATAGCCCATTCACTCACCTTCATGAGCCTAAAAATATTTATCCTTACCTTTCTTTTAAAAGAACTTAGTTATACACATTTGTTGAGAAGCACTTAAAAGGAGTAAGGATGGAAATATGAAATATATATATATATCACTACCGGCTCTACCACAACCCAAGTACATTAAAGGAGATAAGTCGGGGGTTGTGGAAAAGAAAAAAAAAGAAAAAGGAGGTGAATGGTCTTATGCCAAAATACAAAAGAAAAGAAAAAAAATAAGTGAATTATGGCAAAGAAGAAGAAAAGAAAAGAAAAGTGGTGACTTATTAAGAGATATGCTCTTATAAAAAATGGTTGAAAGAGTTGGGTGTTGAAGTAAGGTTATCAAGTGCTTAAAGTGGTTGTGTTTAAAACTAAGAGATTGAGTTCTTTTACTTGTGAATCCTTCCCGTTCTTTCTTAACCTTGACCTTAGCCTAACGTTACAAGCTTATTAAAGACCTATTGATCCAATGTAATGTGATTTTTCTACAATAGTGGAGAGTGGTTTGAAATGTAAGCATACGGAGCTTGTTTTTGTGATTAATGCCACAAAATTTATCATGTTTTAGAGGCTAAGACTTGTATTCATGAATGTTATGCATAAAATCATTCAGGTGTTCGGATTAATGGTTTGTGGTAAGATGGATGTTAAGAGTCAATAACGATTTTAAGATTGATGTTTGGATTACTTTTGGATTTGGGTGAAATTTAATGATTCTTTGTGCCGTGTGTTATGTGCAATTTTTGAGACAACATGTGAATTACTCATGGTTAACACTAATATTGCTTTTCATTTACTTTGATTCCCACCGTAGAATTCATCTCTTGTTTTCGCTTGAATTACTAGGGACTAGCAATAAGCTAGTTGGGGGTTGTGATGAGAGTCATAAAATGTATCTTAATAGTACTTAATTGTTATTATTTTAGGGTTGATCTAGGTTTTAATTGCACTTTTATACGTTAACAACTCTAAAGTATCATTCTTGGATCATTGATTTCGGTGCATGTTTAGGTACTTTAAGCTCAAAAGAGGAGGAAAAGTTATCATTGCTTGAGGCACAAAGACTTAAGGCATACTAGAGTGAAGGAATGCTTCCGAAAGGACAAGATGGAGGGCTTAAAAGAGCAACAGCTGCTGCCCGCACTGGAAAGAAGTTTCACTAAATTGCTAGAATTGCCCATATAGATCAATCATCTTTGCAAATTAAACTGTATTGATACAAGAATAACCAGGAGATGAGCTATATATGCTTAAAAAGATCCGGAAGTCTATTTTGTGGAGAATTTAACGGTTCATAAAAACGATTTTTCTAGAGAAAGTTATGGTAGTTTAAGTAGACTTGGTCAGGCTGTGCGGGCTATGCGGGATTTCAGTGTGAAGGGCATGTGAAGGCCTAAATCCCACATCCCACATCGGATTGGAAACACATTGCACTCGTGGTATTTTTCGGTATAAGACCCACTCCACTTCAGCTTTAAGGATCAATCGGAACTCATCTGAAATCATCAGAGAGTGAATCCAGAGGGCCTTTAGGAGCAATCCAGAGGGCCTTTAGGAGGAATCCAAAGTATATTTTTGGAGGGCAAGCTGAGGAATCGCCGAAGATTTCGTTACCAAGGAGGAGATGATCGTTGAAAGGTCGGAGGCAACTCAAGGAAGCATGAGCTTTATGGACGACTAGTCTCCAAGCAAGGCGTAAGGATGAATCCCTAGGTGTAGTTGTTCTTATTTTCCTTTATTTGATTCAGTTGTAGTTTGGTATTATTTTCATTAAACATTGTTATGTTTTATTCTTTAATTTAATTAGTAGAATTTTTATTAGTCCGGTGATTGCATGCTTCATTTCCATGTAAGTCTAGTCATGCCTTTCTTATGTGTATCTGTTTTGGTGTGATTGAGTCTGGTAGATCTCTTTTATAGATTTGTCCATTGCTGTGGTATTGTCATTTAGATATATCGTCGTCTTTTGATCATTATAAGTTAGGTCATGTGTGCTTGAAAGTAAAGAATAATTCATATCAATTATTTTAGGGTTTATATGTAAGCTTTAATTGAATATTTGTCGATTGTCTGTTTGGGATTTGAAACTTGCAATCAAGATAAAAACAACTGAATCAAGTTAGGATTAGGGCAACGAACCTAGGGAGGATTTCCGAAACCTTGTTGTTTCTTATTTATATTTCATTTACATTTACACAATTTTTCTCACATTATTTCTTTATCAAAACTCAAAAATCTTTCATTTAACTTTTATCGTTCGTTTTAAGGTTCACATATTTTCTTTTGTAATTAACTTGTTTCCCTGTGGAATCGACACTCCAAAGCTGTACTACAATACCGCGTTATGTTTTGGTCATAATCACCTTCCCTTCCTCTCTTCTTCCTCCTTTGATCTTGGGTGAAATGTAAGTGCTCAATCTTAAGTAAAGTTTCTTTCTTTCCTTTTCTTGTATTTTAAGCATGATGTTTTAGATTTTTAGTTCAAGATTTCATGAAAATGAAAATCCTTTGAGAAAGAGTTTAAGAAGAGATTTCAAGAAAAATGTTCCTCTTTCATCTTTTCTTGTTCTTGTAACTTAAGTATATGAAGTTTAATTTCAAGTTCTTGGTTTTTGAAAACAATTTGTGAAAAGTTTGGGGAAAAACCATTTGGGTTTCAAAGATGGGTTTTTGAATAGGTTTGATGATTTGAGGAGTTTAACTTGAGATTTTGCTATGAGTAATGCTAAGTCTTTACTTAAAGTTTGAGGAAAACTTGGTTTTTAAAGGTTTTAAAGTTTCTTGAAGGATCAAAGAGCTTTGTGAAGAAAAATCTAGGTTTTTCGTATAATTCTAGGTTTCAGGCCTATGGACAGTTGATTGTCGCGATTGCATCGTCGACTATGCAAGATACAAAAACTATAGGTCCCTAACATAGTTGACTGTGGGCTTGGACTGTCGACTGTGCTTTCCGTCAAGACTTACACAGTCAACTATAGAGTTGATAGTCGATTGTGAAAACCTTCTGGAAGTTTCACAATCGACTATGGAGCTCTGTTTTTAGAATTTTACACTAATTTTTCTTACTTATGTTAAACCATAAGTTTTTAAGGATAGAGTAATGGAATAATTTTACAACCTTGACTCCTTAATTTGAGGAATTAATGTGTGTTTACAAATATTTTGGTAGTTGATTCTAAATAATGTATTCTTTAAGTGTGCTTGAGGATCATTCTAAAGGCAAAGAGGCAATTCACGATTGAATCAAATTTCTCAAGGTGAGTGTCACCTTACTCTTAGTAAACGTGATGACTTAAAAATGAAAATATTGAGTTAAAGACTCATAAAAGATGTTGAGACTATTAGTTTAAGTTACTTTATATATATTAATATGATGTAAGTAAAAAATATATGCTTATATAGATGCATATACATATACATATACATATACATATACATATATTTATCTATGTAAGTTGGATGATAAAATACTCTCGTGTAAATGTTTATGTTAGAGTTGGTCGTTGATTATAAAAGTTTGGAAGTTATTGAGCCATAATTGCATATCATATTGCATAAGGCATTTCATTATCCGTTCTAACGAGGGGAAGTGTTGGGTGAGGTCAAAAATGAAATTGGAAGGTGTTTATATAATAATGATGATGTTGAGAACATACCGATACGTGGGAAGACATCCCTATTGTTTACAATTAGCCCAATGAAGGGGGCAAGAAACTTCAAATGAATAAAGTTGATAAGTTGAAATGAAAAAAAAAAAAAAAGAATAACTTGCATAACATTGCATTGCATCTTATTCCATGTGTTGGATGACATAATTGATTCATGATGAAAAAATGGTTTAGGCTACCCAATAAGGGTATCTAATACGAATGGATTGAATTATTAAATAAGAAAATGTGATGTTTAATGAAATGAAAGTGTTAAAATAATTGTGCTTGAAGTGGAATCATCTTGATACGCTTATATATGTATATTGTATATTTGAGAATTTATTTAAATTTACATTCTATTCACACTTTTTTTAAAAGAGAAGTAAATATGTTAAATCGACTATGATTGAAATAAAACCCTTAAAGGGTAAACTATTTGTTTACGATTATTCTGAGTAATGCGATTACACATTAAGCTTTTTAGCTCACCCCCCTTTTCCCTCTTTATATTACAAGAAGCCATTTTGAAGATCTCGAATAGTAGGTGAGAACGCTGTGAAGAAGAAGAAGTCTTTAGATGGGTCCATGTGCAAGGCATCCTCACCCAAAATTTTTGTAGTAATAGTTAGACTATTCTTTTTTTTTTTTGTACTTGCTATATGTCGTAAACCTATGGAGGTTGTGTCTCATGAGACACTTTTGAAATCTAAAGTGTTGTACTTGGAATTGTATGTGCGTATTTATTTAACATATATATGTTATATCATTGTTGTTACTAGGCCTTGTTTATATTATCAAATTATCTAAGTGCTCAATTCTAAAAAGTAATGATGCCATCTCGAGTAGGGCCCACTCAAAATGGGTCATTACATCCACTCATTGTCTTATAATAGGCATCAAGAGTAATAATATCAAATTTTTTGGCCAAAGACATGAAAATGTCTACATACTAGACCTCAAATCTTTGCCTTCGTAAAATGAAAAATGTTTTTAAGCTTTTAGTGAAAACTTATGGTTATGGCATAGAAGGTTTGACCATGTAAACATCGATTTAATACAAATGGTTTCAAGAAAAGATTTGGTTGTTGGTTTTTCAAATATTAAATATGAAAAAGACAAAATTTTGATGCTTGTTAAATGGGAAAACAAACTACAACTTCTTTTAAATCTAAAAAAGTTGTTTCAACTTCTAGACCATTACAACTTTTACACATGGACTTGTTTGAACCAATTAGGACTATTAGTCTAGGTGGTCATCAATATGCTCTTGTTATTCTTCTATATATACTTTTTTTTTTATCTTTATGGCCTATAAAGATGAAGCATTTTAAGGTTTTGTAAACTTTTGTAAAAAAGATTTGAAATAAAAAAAAGTTTTTCTATTTCTAGCATAAGAAGTGATCATGGAAAAGAATTTGAAAACCAAAATTTTTCAAAATAATTTGATGATCATGGTTTGATCACAATTTTTTAGCTTGTAGAACCCCTCAACAAAATGGTGTTGCTGAAAATAAAAATAGAATTTTAAAAGAAATTGGGAGAACTTTTCTTTATGAAAACAATTTGCTAAAATATTTTTGGGCAGAAGTTGTTAACACCGCTTGCTATGTTTTGAATAGAGTTTTAATCAGGCTTATACTCAAGAAAACTCCATATGAACTATGGAATGGCAGAGAGCTAAATATTTCTTATTTTCATGCTTTTGGTTGTAAGTGCTTCATCTTGAATAACAATAAAGATAACTTAGGTAAATTTGATTCTTAGATCAATGGAGGGATTTTCTTGGGTTATTAAACCTCTAGAAAAACTTATATTATCTTTAATAAAAGAACTCTAGTGGTTGAAGAATTAGTGCATGTTGCATTTGATGAGACTAACCCTTTTTGTGGAAGAAGAGTTTCTTTTGATGATGATGTAGATTTTATGTCAAGAGTGGAGACCACCACTCTCGTTGTTGACCCCAAGAAGAATCAACTTTAAATGGCTCAAGGAGATGGTGAATCAAGACTTGATCAACATTCAACAAGTCAACAAAGAGATGGTCTTCCTAAGGATTGGAGGTATGTGAATTATCACCCAATCGAACAAGTGATTAGTGATCCTTCACAAGAGGAAAGAACTTTTTCTTCTATTAGAAATGTAAGTTATTTTGTAGATTTCTTATCTCAAATAGAATCTAAGACTTTTAATGAAGCCAAACATGATGAAAATTGGATAATGGCGATGCAAGAAGAATTAAATCAATTTGAAAGAAGTAAAGTTTGGACTTTAGTTCCTAGGCCTAACGATCATTCGATAATGAGAACTAAATGGGTTTATAAAAATAAAAAATATAAAAATAGTGTAGTAACTAGAAACAAGGTTAGGATTATAGGAAAAAGATATAATCAAGAAGAAAGAATAGAATTTGATGAAACATTTGCTCTCATAACTAGACTTGAAGCCATTCGCATGTTGCTTGCATTTGAAAGTTTTAGAAACTTAAAATTATTTCAAATTGATGTGAAAATTTCCTTTTTAAATGGATTTATAAAAAGAAGAGGTTTATATTGAACAACCTCTTGGTTTTGGAAATCCTAATTTTCCAAGCCATGCCAATAAGCTTTCTAAAGCCCTTTATGGGTTGAAGCAAGCTCCTAGAGCATGGTATGAAAGTTTAAGAAATTTTTTACTTAATAATGCTTTTACAAGAAGAAGAATTGACACTACTATTTTCACACAAAAATTCATGAGCATGACATTCTCATAGTACACATATATGTTGATGGTATAATATTTGGTGCTACTAATGAGATTATGTGTCAAGATTTTGCTAAGTGCATGCAAGGTGAATTTGAGATAAGTATGATGGGAGAGCTTAATTACTTCCTTGGTCTTCAAATCAAATAAACCAAGGAAAGGGTCTTCATCAACCAATCCAAGTATATAAAGGATTTGCTAAAGAGGTTTGGGATAGAGAATGCAAAGTCAATTGGGACTCTCATGAGCACTTCAACAAAGCTTAACATGGACGAAGGAGGTAAAAGTTTCGATATTAAGAAATATAGAATCATGATAAGGGCTTCACTTTATTTAATAACAAGTAGACCCGATATTACGTTTAGTGTTTCTATTTGCACTAGATTTCAATCTAATCCTAAAGAATCTCACTTAATCATTGTTAAAAGAATTTTAAGATATTGGCTAGGAACTCAAAACTTAGGTTTGTAGTATTCTAGATAATCTTCTTTTGACTTAATTAGATATTCGAATGCTGATTTTGTTGGTTGTAAGTTAAATAGAAAAATTACTAGTGGGACATGCAAATTTCTTTGTTGTATGTTAACTTCTTGGTTTTCAAAGAAACAAAACTATGTTGCACTATCAATGACCTAAGTGGAATACATAACCGTCGGTAGTTGTTGTGCACAAATTTTATGGACAAAACAACAACTTGAAGACTTTAGCATGCATTTTGAAAATATTCCAATCTTATGTGATAATATTAGTGCTATCAATCAAACTAAGAATCCAATTCAACATTCTAGAACTAAGTATATTGAAATTATACATCATTTTATTAGAGATAATACTAAAAATGGGATATTAAACTTGAATTTGTTAGTACTAAAAAATTAGTTGATATTTTTACTAAACCCTTAAATGAAGATAGATTTTGCATGATTAGAATGGAGTTACAAATGAGAAAGTATGTGTGATTGTTCTTTAATTTCATTTGCATTCTTTACTTACATATTTACCATTGAGTGTACAAAGATTAATTCTCATTTTAATGTTCTCTCACTCAAAAATGACATAAAGTAACTTATCTTTAAAAAACACTTTTTCTAGTTGGGGGTTGAGTATAGTTAATTGTATAACCCTTCACAATCGACTGGATGAGAGATTCTTTCTAATTTCATTGGCCAACAACAACAGTCACACAGTCAACTGGAGTACCTCATACAGTCGACTGTAAACCCATCATATTTCTTTAAAAATTCCAGATCTACTTCTCTAGTCGGCTGTATCTCTCTTACAATCGACTGTAAACCCATGATTATATATACTCTTTTAGATCTGTAGTTTCATTTTATGTCCAAATCAAAACCATAGTCACACACCTCTTTCTCTCCCCTCAAAATTTCATCAAAATCTCTCAAATTTTCACAAACCCGCCCTATAAAATCATCGATTTTCCATCTTTTCACTCTTTTTTCCCTTTGATGTCATCCCAAACGAGGAAGAAAATAGTTATTTTCGACCCTTATGGAAAGAGATCGAAAGAAGTTTTCTCCAAGGATAAAGGGAAAGGAATCGCTAGTGAATCAAGCAAGAAGGCGAGACATGACCTGGATGCAAAGAGTATTAGAAGCCCCAACGCCAAAAAGAGGTATGATGACTTCATTTATCTCAAAATGGTAATTAGGGGTCATTTTGTCAATTTCAATGATATTACTTTCTCCAATTTCGATGTAGAGCCTTTTTTTAAGAATGTTGGATTGTTTCCATTAGTATTAATCAAATAGAGTGTATACCTTAGGTATATTCATTAATTTTATGCCAATTTGGTGAGGGTATCTAGTGAGTCCCTAAGATTTAGGACAATGGTAATGGATATTGAACTTAAATTAACTCCTAATGTTTTAAGGACTATTTTGAAGATTCTCAATGAGGGACTTACTTAGATTGATTCTACGAGCTAGTCTAAGGATTTTGGTAAGTAGGAGGCTTGTAGGGTGATCTGAGATGATTTTAGGTATTTATTTCATGCTAAGACTTTTAACAATTATTCAGCCCAACCTCTTTAGTCAAAAAAGATGAACCTGCTAAATGGTTACAATATTAATTCTAGGACATGTAGTCATACTTACATTTCTAAGTTAGATGTGGTGCTTCTATGGAGTTTGAGGACTTGATGAGAGTCATAAAATGCATCTTAACAGTACTTATTTTTTAGTATTTTAGGGTTGATCTAGGTTTGAATTACACTTTTATACCTTAACAACTCTAAAGTGATATTCTTGGATTGTTGATCTATTTCGGTGCATTTTCAGGTACTTTGAGTCCAAAAGGGATGGAAAGCTATCATAGCTTTATGCACGATGCTTTGATGCACATCAGAGTGAAGGCATGGTTGCGGAAGGACAAAATGAAGAGAAACCAAGTCTTTAGTGTTCCATGATGCAGCCCAGAACTATCAACTTCTCGAATAAGAAAAGGAGTGTGTGCGCTACGGCCTGTAAAAGCTAAGAAATAGCCTCCAGAACCAAGTCCAAAAGAGCCAAGAAGACACCAGTGTGCACCATGGCCTAGACCAGTCTGAGCCGCGGCCTGGCAGTCTGAGTCATGGCCTCTAGAAACATGAAGAAAACCCAAAAGGTTGAGCCGCGGCCTGGATTAGTGTGAGCCGCGGTGTGAGCGTGATACTTTGTTTCCGAGTCACGACTTAATTAGGGTTTTAATGATAGTTTAGACCCGAAAACACCCTTGGATCTTTTTTATTATAAATAGATCACTTAGGGTTTGAAAAAAGATATATCATTAAGGCTAGAAAACTCAAGAAAGCTACCACACTCTTCTCCATTAAGGTGTTCAAGCATAAGCCCCATGGTCAACTAATCTCCAAGCAAGGCGAAAGGATGAATTCTTAGGTGTAGTTGTTCTTATTTCTATTCTTGATTCAGTTGTTGTTTGGATTCATTGTTAAATATTGTTATGATTTACTTTTTGATTTAATTAAAAGATTTACACTTAATCCGATGATTGCGTCTTTCTCCTCTATATAAGTCTATTCATGCTCTTCTTATGTAAAGATTATTGGATGTGATTGATTTCATTAGATTTATCTTTTCGGTTTGTCCATTACTGCGATATTGTCACTGAGATATATTGTCGTTTCTTGATAAATCTATAAGATAGATCATGTGTGCTTGAATCAAAAGTAAAGAGTACTTCATAGCAATTACATTAGGGTTTACATGTGCTTTGATTGAATATTTTCCAATTTCCTGTTTGGGATGTGAAACTAGCAATCGAGATAAAAACAATTGAATCCAGATTGGAATAAGGCAACGAATTTAGGGAGGATTTTTGGAACCTTGTTATCTCTCCATTACATTCTTCATTATATTTACACAATTTTCTCACATTACTTTATTATCAAAACTCAGATTCTCTCACTTGATCTTTATCGTTCGTGTTAAGATGTACACTTTCCCTTGTAGTTTGTTTTTCCTCGTGGGATCGACACCTCAACTATACACAATAACTGCGTATTAGTTTGAGCTTAATCAAATTTTGGCGCCGTTGCCGGGGAGACACGCTAAAGTACAAGGAAGATTATCAACTTTGAGATAAGACGGTAATATTGTCCCTTTCTCTAAGTTTTGATTTTCTTATTTTCTTTTATTATTCTGTTTCATTTATTTCCTCTTTAACTCATTTGGTGTATGCTTAGACCGAGAGATTCGTGAGGTAGATTCATTAAAGGACCCGAAATAGAGTTATCCTCTCCTTCCACGTCCGTTAGTGAAACCTCGCCTAGATCAAACCATAGTGTACTCCCAAATGAGACTTTAGAGGATTTTGTTAACATGACTGATAACCTCAATGAGAATGTTGCTAGGACACTTAAGGATTACTTGCATCCTAGCCGAACAGCCACACCATCATGCATCATGTTTCTAGCCAATACTCGCCATCAAGATTTTAAAATAGGGATGATACAATTACTCCCTACGTTTCATGGCTTGGAAAATGAAAACCCATATGTGCACATTAGGGAGTTTGAGGAAGTAGTTGCGACTTTTCATAGTCAAGATGCAACTGATGACATCGTGAGACTCAAGTTCTTTCCTTTTGCTTTGAAAGATAGAGCTAAGAGTTGGCTATACTCACTGAGACCATGATCTATTGGGTCATGGAATGAGATGACTCGAGTCTTCTTTAGTAAATACCTCCCCCAACATAAGACCAATGCTTTAAAAAGGCAAATCTCCACCTTTGCACAAAAGGACAATGAGATTTTGTATCAATCTTGGGAGAAATTTAAGGAGTTGTTGAGTATGTGTCCTCACCATGGGTATAAGAATTGGCGCTTAGTGAGCTATTTTTATAAGGGACTTACATATAGAGAGCACCAATTTGTAAAAATGACGTGTAATGGTGAATTCTTACAAAAAGATCCTGATGAGGCCATAGAATACCTCAATGAGCTTGCTGAAAAAGCTCACACTTGGACTGGACCTAGTACTACTGAAAGCACAAATATGTCACGACCTATAGGAAACCCAAGTGGTGGTGGAATTTACCATCTTAGGGAAGAGGACAACCTAAAAGCTAAGGTTGAGATGCTCACTAGGAAGTTAGACGCGTTAAAGATTAAGGGCTCAAAGCCAACACACATGGCTAATCATGTAGAGTCTTTGGAACCATGTTTTGTGTGCGGCAGGGTAGGTCATCTCGCCCAAGAGTGTCCCACATTTGCTGATATGATAAGGATGTATAAAGAACAATGTAATGCCTTAGGCATGTATAAGAAGCCTCTGGCACCCATCTCTAATACCTATAATCCGGGGTGGCATAATCACCCCAATTTCAGTTGGAAGTCTGAAAACCAGCAGCTTGCACAACCCCCTAGATCATATTGATAAGTGCTTAAATATTCATATTTAAGCCCCCTTATTTACATTTGTTACGTCCTTAGTTAGGTTAATTTAGTCCATTTTACTTCATTTTTGTGTTTCACATGTTTTTATAAGGTCTTGGAGAAAAAGAAGCATTTTTGGCACCTAAAGGAATAAATCTGGAAATCCTAGAGCAGCTACTTGCAAAAGTGAGATCAAGCGCACTATTGGGTGCGATCGAGTGCAAAAGCGCTCGTGCGCACACAAGAAGGATCGAGCGCAGCTTTACGATCGAGCACACAACGCATGCGATCGAGCGCACATGTATGGGTGTGAACAGTAAAATAGCCGAACCAGTTTTGGAAATAGAGGAGGTTTTACGTTTTAGGAAGTTTAGGGTTTCCTGAGTCTTCTAGGGTTATTCAAACCCTATAAATACACCTGTAAACACACACAAAGGATCCCTTCTTTTATCTTTGGCTTAGCTCAGAGTTATAGGCTTTGGAGAGGATTGACAACCCGTCTTCATAGTATTCTTCGGGTTTTATATTTTATGTTTAGTTTATGTTATAATGCTTATCTTAGATAGCATGTGTAACTAACTCTTTATAAGGCTCAATTGAAGCCCTAGTTATGCTTTCCCATATATACATTCATTGATTATCTTTGCAATAGCCTTTATTATGATTCTTAACTTGATTAATGCTTGCATTTATTTAAATTCCTCATATGTATATGTCTGATCAATATGTGCATGTGGTATAGACTTGTTAGTTAGACAAATTTGGATGACCAAGTCCTGGGTCTGACATTAGTAACAAAAGATATCCACACCGGATTCTTGGGTTAATCAACATGGGAAACTGGGAGTAGATACCATACCCTAGGTCCTGTGTGATTATCGATTTCCATAGTACCTATGCTCTCTTTAGGAACAACTCAGTAGATACCATGCTGAATCCCATAAGACAGAAAAGAGTTAGAGTAGATACCATGCCTAACTCGTTGCTTAGGGAAATCAATAGCTTAAGGAGTAGATACCATGCCCTTAGGTTGACAACCATTAGGTATTCATAGTAGGGCCAAAGCATTGGCATATTATTAATTGGGAAAGTATGACTAGTGATGAATATCAAAGCCCTATGTCTCATTATTATTAATTCACATTCAACAGTTATTTTGATCTTCTTTTATTAAGAAACTGATTCTAAAAACGAAATTCATCAATCCCTGTGGAAATGATCTCGCATTTGCACACTATGCTATCATTGACCTTGTGCACTTGCAAGTAAAACTGTATGGATATTTACTTATTTATTTAGGTAGATAATCGCAACAAGAAGTTTTTGGCGCCGTTGTCGGGGATTGCACTAAATTTCCTTTTAGAATTATTTTCGTTTAGTTTAATTATCATTAGTTGTTATTTTATTTAACTTTATTTTTATCTAAAATCTAAAAAAATTCTAAGTTTCTGTTTTTCGTTCAGTTTTATTTTATTTCATCGAAACCTTAATTTATTTCTTCTTTTCTGTTCTGTTTTGTTTTAGGTACAACAGAGTGATCTGTGCACTGCGATCGAGGGCCTTCCTCAAGTATGATCGAGTGCATTGCTGCGATCGAGCGCACTTCTTTGTGCAATCGAGTGCAATTAAGGCAGATAGTTACCCGAGCAGCAGAGTTGAACTGCTGCACCAAAGCTGTTTTACCTGATTCATGCACGAACTTTGATCCTGACATCCAACATTCTTTCCCCTCGATCCCGAGCTTGAACGGACCATCCAACAAAGGCTTAGAAACAACTTTGAGGAGAATGAAGAACAATTCAAGAATGAAGCACCAATGGCGGAACAGCTCGAAAACCAGCAACCACCTGCATGAATACCGATGAAGCAATCCTTCATCCCATGGAACCTTGATCAGCCATCATGTATTGCATATCAACCTGAGGCTGAAGGCAACTACTACATATCTCTGCCAATATTGAGTGTATTGACTCACTTTAGGGGTACACCTAATGAGGATTCACATTTACACCTTTGAAAGTTCTTTGATCTTTGCAAATTCCAGCATATCTAGGGCCTAAACCAAGAAGGAATCAGGTTAATTCTTTTCCCTTTTTCCTTAAATGATAATGCTAAACTGTGGTACAATTCATTACCTGCAGTTTCTATCCACACTTGGGAAGAGTTGGCCAGCAAGTTCCTAAGAAAGTTCTTCCTAGCTCAAAAGATGAGACAATTGAGGAAGGAGATTCAATCTTTCCAACAGAGGGATGAAGACCTTTTCTTTGAGGCGTGGGGACACTTTCATGAGCTGCTTCACAAATGTCAACATCATAACCTACCTCAAGATGAGCTGGTACTAGCCTTTTACGAAGGTCTAAATGACATGAATAAAAGTATTGCTGATTCAGGTTGTGGAGGTGTGCTGATAGAGAAAAGCAGTGAAGAAGCCATGGAGCTGTTTGAAGCATTAAGTGAGCACACCCAACAATTCTCATCCAGAGGGAGACAAGGAGTAAAGAGCAAGGATATGTGTGAAGTTAACTTAATTAGTGGAATTCCAACTCAGATAGCTGACAACTCTGAGAAATGGTAAGGCCATAGGAGTTAATGAGCCAGCACAAGCATCTCCTGCTAAGCCATCCCCATCCAAGGTAAGTGAATTAGAGAAGTGGAATGCACCACCCTTCCCTCAAAGGTTAGTAAAGCCAAAGAAAGATCAATTGTTTGATATTTTTGAAACTTTGAGAAAAGTAGAAATTAACATTCCCTTATTAAATGCAATTAAACAAATTCCTCCTTATGCTAAATTTTTAAAAGAGTATTGCACTAATAAAGGAAAGTTTCAAGAGCATAAAACAGTGGCTCTAACTGAAGAGGTAAGTGCGGTATTATTAAGAAAACTACCACCAAAGCTACAAGATCCGAGTAGTTTTACCATTCCCTACAAGATAGGTGACCAGTTTTTTGAGCATGCACTATTGGATTTAGGAGCAAGTGTAAATTTGCTACCATACATAGTAGTTGAAAAGCTAGGTTTAGGGGAGCTTCAACCAACCTCTATCACTTTGCAATTGGCAGATAGAAGCATCAAAAGACCTAGAGGTATACTTGAGGATGTCTTGGTAAAGGTCAGTGAGTTTATCTTCCCTGCTGACTTCATTGTGTTAGATATGGAAGAATGCCTTATGCCACTACCTCTGCCCATCATCTTAGGAAGACCCGTTTATGAGAACTGCTGATATAATAATTAATGTGAAAAAGGGTATTGTAAGTATGACAGTAAATGGTGAGACAAATAGAATTTAAGATAGTTGATGCGTTAAAATTACCCCAAGATGATAATGATAATGAATGTTTTAATGAATGTATGATGCAAAGTGTTGTCGAGCAAATCTTTCAGGTCCATCACACTGATCCATTGGAGGCCACCCTTACCCACAGCTTCATAAGATCGGATGTGGTGCCTAAGCCAGAATCTGAAGATATTACAGATGACATCATTGAAGCTGTGCACCTCCTTGAAGCCTCTCCAAAGCATCCAAGTAAGTTAACTCCTCCGTTTGAAACTTTTGAGAGTACTAATACTACTTTTCTCTCATCTATTGTCCAGGCACCAAACTTGGAATTGCCCCAGTTGCCTGCAAGAAATCAGACATTCACGGTACATGGACACAAAGTCACACCACACTCAGAAATTACAATGCAACCAAGAGATGAAGATTTAGCGCCCCAGACTGTCCAATATGCAGCAGCAACAAGAGCACCTGAGCCACATGCAGTGGACTTTAAGTACGCCCTACCGAAAGACTAAATGTTGAAGTTGCTATAGAGAGCGCTTGAGCAGTCCAGACTTTGATAAACGTGTAGCTCAAGCGCCTCTATTAAGGTCAGTGGCACTGAGGCCACTAAGTATGCACTTTCTGCCACAAGTGCGATCGAGCGCACATTGGACAACAACTTGCTAGGATGCCTAAACTGTCAAACTCCACCTCCTGCACCCAGTACCTCATCGACTGCACCACTTGGCGATCAGCAGTGAGAGGATACCTTGTTTGGCTGAAGATGTTAAACTTAGCGCTCATGGGAGGCACCCCAAAGCATATCCTTTTTAGTATTTTCTTTTATTGTTAGTCTTTACTTTTATATATTTGTTTATTATCACTTGTTTTCCAGTTTATGTTTGTCTTTCTTTTTTCAAGGACATAGTCAATGCATTCAGTTAAAGTTTGGGGGCGTGCTACGAGCCATGCTAGCCATTAAGTTCTACATCTCCTAGGTCAGATCCTTCCATGCTTCTTACACACTGAGGAGGATGTGCAATTTAAGTTTGGGGGTATAGGGACACACTCACACACACACTATGTCCCAATTTTTGTTTTTATAGATAAATGTATGTTCATTCTGTTCCAAAAATTTTGGGTAATCTAAACAAACAATATGATTTGACTTCATAAGTGAGCTTAACACGTTAAACATATAGGCCAATAATTAAGTTTTAAACCTAGATCACTTACTTTTAGGCATTTAAGGATTCACAAGTTTGACTTAAACTAACACGAGCACATTAGCACATAGTTGTGTGGGGTATGACATGTAATTTTGATTTGTATGTTTCTTTTGCTCGACTGTGAGCCAGATGACCCATTATATTAATGCTTTGGCATAAGAAAATAGAAAAAATTTTATTACTCAAAAATAAAAATGCTCATAAAGATCATTAAACAAACTTTACACTGAGTAACTGGCCCTCTTGCCTCAGTAAGCAGTGAGTGTCACGTCAAAAGGTGAAAATTTTGCTCACTATGATCATTAAAAAGAGCTTTCCACTGAGTAACTGGCCCTCTTGCCTCAGTAAGCAGTGAGTGTCACGTCAAAATGTGAAAGTTCTGATTAGTAGCATTAAGATCAGTTAGTTTCGTAGCCTTTTTTACTCGAGCTAGTAAGTCCTTCGGGGTGTCTTTACACCCAATGCCCTAAAACCATCTAGTTTCGGAGCCATTGGCTAAACACTCGCTACATGAGTCAAATAGAAAGCTTAAAGGAACTAAACTTGGCAAAAAAAAAACTATGCCATTTTTGTTGATTCTAATAGGAAATTTGGTGAATCTTGAGACATCGAAACACTACACATTAGAATTATTTGGAAACTTAATCTTTTATGTGCTAGTTCACCACACACGAAAGTCAAACTTGTGATTTCTTAAACTGCCTCATAAAAGTGATTTTCGTTCAAAACTCTTATTCATTGCAAAGATGTGTTTATATTTGTTAAGCTTGCTCATGAATATGCATCATAGTTTTGTGTAAAGACCTAAACTTTTGTGGATACTATGAATATTGGATCTATCTGTGTGTCGTTATTTTTTGTTTTAGTTTTCAGTTTTGTATTACTAAGGGACTAGCAATATTTAAGTTTGGAAGTGTGATAGGTGCTTAAATATTCATATTTAAGCCCCCTTAGTTACATTTGTTAAGTCCTTAGTTATGTTAATTTAGTCCATTTTACTTAATTTTTGTGTTTCACATGTTTTTATAGGGTTTTGGAGAAAAAAAAGCATTTTTGGCACCTAAAGGAAGAAATCTGGAAATCCTAGAGTAGCTACTGGAAAAAGTACGATCGAGCGCACTATGTACGTGCATGAACAGTAAAATGACAGAACTAGTTTTGGAAATAGAGGAGGTTTTATGTTTTAGGATGTTTAGGGTTTCCTGAGTCATCCAGGGTTATTCAAACCCTATAAATACACCTGTAAGCACACACAAAGAATCCTTTTTTTTATCTTTTGCTTAGCTCGGAGTAGTAGGCTTTGGAGAGGATTGACAACCGATCTCCATAGTATTCTTTGAGTTTTATATTTTATGTTTAGTTTATGTTATAATGCTTATCTTAGACAGCATGTGTAACTAACTCTTTATAAGGCTCGATTGAAGCCTTAGTTATGCTTTCCCATATATACATTCATTGATTATCTTTGCAATAGCCTTGATTATGATTCTTAACTTGATTAATGCCCGTGTTTATTTAAATTCCTCATATGTATATGTCTGATCAATATGTGCATGTTGTATTGACTTGTTAGTTAGACCAATTTGGATGACCGAGTCCTAGGTCTGACATTAGTAACAAAAGATATCCACACCGGATTCTTGGGTTAATCAACATGGGAAACCGAGAGTAGATACCATACCCTAGGTCCTGTGTGGTTGTCAATTTTCATAGTACCTATGCTCTCTTAAGGAACAACTCAGTAGATACCATGCTGAATCCCTTAAGACAGAAAAGAGCTAGAGTAGATACCATGCCTAACTCGTTGCTTAAGGAAATCAATAGCTTAAGGAATAGATACCATGCCCTTAGGTTGACAACTATTAGGTATTCATAGTAGGGCCAGAGCATTGGCATATTACTCATTGGGAAAGTATGACTAGTGGTGGATATCAAAGCCCTATGTCTCATTATTATTAATTCACATTCAGCAGTTATTTTGATCTTCTTTTATTAAGAAACTGATTCTAAAAACGAAATTCAACAATCCCTGTGGAAATGATCTCTCACTTGCACACTATACTACCATTGACCTTGTGCACTTGCAAGTAAAACTGTATGGATGTTTACTTATTTATTTAGGTAGATAATCGTCACAACACATATCCAGCACCATATTATGCACCCTCATCCTCTAGGAGTTCTTTAGAAGACACTTTGCATGCTTTTATTAAGGCATAGGGTAAGACAAACCAAAGATGTGAAGCATTAATTACGTAGGTTATTGAAGAGAACAAGGAAATAAGGACCTAAGTGTCCAAATTGATGGGCTCGTTGAGTGTGAATGAGCGAGGTAAGTTCCCTTCTCAAGCTCAGTCCACACCTCATGGTTAACACATTATGCAAGTAAATCTAAAAGATGTGAATGCCATTGTGACACGAATTGGGGGTTATGATGAGAGTCATAAAATGCATCTTAACAGTACTTATTTGTTAGCATTTTAGGGTTGATCTAGGTTTGAATTACATTTTTATACCTTAACAACTCTAAAATGATATTCTTAGATTGTTGATCTATTTCGGATGCATTTTCAGGTACTTTGAGTCCAAAAGAGATGGAAAGCTATCATAGCTTTAAGCACGATGCTTTAATGCACATCAAAGTGAAGGCATGGTTGCGGAAGGACAAAATGAAGAGAAACCAAGTCTTTAGTGTTCCATGCTGCGGCCCAGAACTTCAAGCCTCGGCCCCTAGAACTATCAACTTCTCGGATAGGAAAAAGAGTGTGTGCACTACGGCCTGGAAAGGCTGAGTCGCGGCCTCCAGAACAAAGTCCAAAAGAGCCAAGAAGACACCAGTGTGTGCTGCAGCCTGGGCCAGTCTGAGCCGCGGCCTGGCAGTCTGAGCCATGGCATCCAAAAGCATTAAGAAAATCCAAAAGGCTGAGCTGTGGCCTGGATTAGTGTGAGCCGCATCGCAAGCGTGATACTTTGTTTCTGAGTCACGACCTAATTAGGGTTTTAATGATAGTTTAGACCCGAAAACACCCTTGGACCTTTTGTATTATAATAGATTATTTAAGGTTTAAAAAAAGACATATCATTAAGGTTGGAAAACTCAAGAAAGCTGCCACACTCTTCTCCATTACGGTGTTCAAGCATGAGCCCCATGGCCAACTAATCTCCAAGCAAGATGAAAGGATGAATTCTTACGTGTAGCTGTTCTTATTTCTATTCTTTATTCAGTTGTAGTTTGGATTCATTGTTAAACATTGTTATGATTTACCTTTTGATTTAATTAAAAGATTTACTCTTAATCAAGTGATTGTGTCTTTCTCCTCTATATAAGTTTAGTCATGCTATTCTTATGTAAAGATTATTAGATGTGATTGATTCTAGTAGATTTATCTTTTCGGTTTGTCCATTACTGTGATATTGTCATTGAGATATATTGTCGTTTCTTGATAAATCTATAAGATAGGTCATGTGTGCTTGAATCGAAAGTAAATAGTACTTCATAGCAATTACATTAGGGTTTACATGTGCTTTGATTGAATATTTGCTGATTGCCTGTTTGGGATGTGAAACTAGCAATCGAGATAAAAACAATTGAATCGAGATTGGAATAAGGCAATGAACCTAGAGAGGATTCCAAGAACCTTGTTATCTCTCCATTACATTCTTCATTATATTTACACAATTTTCTCACATTACTTTATTATCAAAACTCATATTCTCTTACTTGATCTTTATCGTTCGTGTTAAGGTTTACACTTTCCCTTGTAGTTCGATTTTCCTCATGGGATTGACACCTCAACTATACACAATAACGCGTATTAGTTTGGGCGTAATCAGGACTGGAACCAGATTTAATGTTTATCCGATGATTATAAGTAAGATGATTGAAGCAGCTGAAAACTCCAAGTGTGGTTTACCGTATAGAATGTTGATCACCAATATTTTGTCTTATTTTAAGATTCCTCTTTATAGGAAGAATTTCAAGATTGGGATCATTCTGCTATTTTTTATCATGTTGCCCTGAAGAGGATGAAGTTTGTAATTTGTGAGAATAAGATTAAGGCAAAACCTAGGGTTAATGTTCCGGTAAGAGAGGAAGACAGGGATGAAGATGATGATGAGGAGATTGGTGGTGAAGTGGCTGGTGATCAAGAGGGTGGAGGATAAGAGAATGGTGCAGCTGGTCAGGCGACAACAAGTGGTTTGGATGCCAATGCTGATATCTTTCAAGCTTTAGCTAATATTCAGATTTTTATTAATGGGTTGAGGACTAAGATTTGTTCAGGTTTTCAGGTTATGAGGACTAACTTTGATTCCTTTAGGACCAGCATAGAAATTACGGTTCACTCTATTCGGGATGACTTGGAGATCTTTAAAACTTGAACCGAAGGATCTCTTGATGTCCTCCGGGAGCTCTTGACTCGTGATTATGATCTAGACCATTAAATCCT
Organism: Bretschneidera sinensis; assembly: GCA_023935145.1. Classification (NCBI taxonomy): domain Eukaryota; kingdom Viridiplantae; phylum Streptophyta; class Magnoliopsida; order Brassicales; family Akaniaceae; genus Bretschneidera; species Bretschneidera sinensis. Next base: position 104,643,198 of record CM043700.1, on the reverse strand, counting down.
CTAGCTTTCTTTCCTAGCTTTATATTTTTGCACCTCCCAACTCTCAGACTTTTGCAAGAACATAGTTTTTTTTATTTTCTACATGCATTCTAGTTTCTTATTTTGGCTTGAGGGAGCCTTCATGACTATTAGCTATGTTTAACACTTCTGAATGGTTTATGCATACTAATGGGTCACTTTTGTTATGATTGGCTATAGTTGCTTTGGATATGTCTTTTTGCTTCTCTTTACAAGGGATTATATGGAAAAAAGGGGTGATTGCATGTTTTTCCATAAAATTTCAATACTACTATTTATTGTTGCTCATTCTTCGGGGGAGGTAGTTTCTTGTTACTCCTTTTATGATGGTGTCAAAAAAAGGGAGAAAAAAGTCAGTTTTTAGAGAAAGAAGATAAAATAATTCTTGATAAAAGTATCTAGATAGGGGGAGAAATATGCTATGCTTTTTGGTTAATTCGTTTTACTCTTTGAAATTGGTGGGCCAGATTTTGAAATTGCTGTTGTTTGACTGCTTTTTTAAATTTGTAGAAGATTTTATTAAAAATACTGAGGAAACTTTATCAAAATTTCTTCAAACACCAAACACTTAATCTTTATTATTAGTTGTTTGAGAAATGGTTTCGTCATCATAAAAAAGGGGAATATTACTGACTCCATATTGATTTTGATAATGACAAAATTATATTAAAATGATCTAAATATCTTTTGTACAAACTTTTTATTCTTTAAGAAAATTTACGAATATTATGTTGGAAATCACCAAGTAATCCCAGGTTGTGACCTTCAAACACCCAAATCTAGAATGATTTGAATCAAGACAAGAATCAAACCACAAAAGAGAAAACACAAGCAATTATTATCGAGGTTCGGCAAATTGCCTATGTCCCCGTGAGCTCCTCTAAGCTCTCTGCACTAAATCAATGGAGTTCTTACAATTACAACTACAACTCTTCAAGAACAAGATGAACACTTGTGTATATGATACAAGATATGTTTATTGTTGCTATATAACCCTATATATAGAGTAATAACTACCATAATCCACTTGAAACCAATCTCAATCCTTAAATCTTGAGAACCAAACAATCATAGCCCTCTAAGTGGTTTAAGTGAAATTGAGCGTTTCAACCAAAACAACACACTAGCTGAAGGAGCCCAAAATCTGGTTTTAGGAAGACTTCGCGCCATGGCACGGAACAAGGTGTGCCATGGCGAGCTCCAAAATCGTGGACTTCCACACATGCCGACGGGCGAGGCATGGGTGGTCAGTGACTAGGCACAGAGGTCCGAGCCGTGGTGCGCAAAGCTTGTGCCTAGGCGCCAAATGCTGCTGAAGCTGAAATTCTGCAGCAAGGCCATCTCCTCTCAAGAACTCCTCAACCTTTAATTCTTAGACAAAAACCAAACAATCTCTACCTTTGTCTAAGCAATTAAAACCGAACCAATTGTGCAGAGAACTCAGGATCCAAACTCATCATTAGTCATCACATCATCTAGTTCCAACTCTAAGAAGTTCAAGGCAATGATTGAACTTGCTTAGCGTTAGAACTTTAGTGCCTAAATCTGCAGAATTTTCTTCTGTTGCCACTTGATCGCTGGAGAACTTGAAATGACCAGCAAGGGGAATTTTTACTGGTTTACTATATTCCATAGAGAACTTAGACACCATCTTTTCTATGTAAGAAGTCTAAGAAACCTTCAACCTGTTTCTCTCCCTTTCCCGAATTATACACATCCCAAGGATATTTTGAGCATGAACAAGATCCTTCATCTCAAACTCCGAATTGAGTTGAGACTTCAACCTTTCTATCCTCTCCTTGTTACTACCAACCAATAGCATATCATCAACATAGATGAGAATAATCACCATTTCCTCCACCTTGTGACCTTTGTAGTACAAACACGAATCATAGTAGCTGCTCATGAAACCCAAGCTAATTACAAAGGAATCGAACCTTTTATTCCATTGCTGAGGTGATTGCTTCAACCCATAAAGAGATTTCTTCAAATTGCACACCAAATCCCCCTGCCTTATTTCCTTATAGCCTTCGGGTTGTCTCATGTAGATGGTCTCATCAAGCTCTCCATGTAAGAATGTTGTCTTCACATCCATTTGCTTAAACTCCCAATTAAATTGGACCACCATAGCTAACACCATCTTTGTCGTCTTGTATTTCACAACGGGTGAGAAAATTTCTATGAAATATATGCCTTCTCTTTGTGTGAACCCCTTTGCCACTAGCCTAGCCTTATACCGAACTTTATTCTCTAGAGTGTTTCCTTATTTGATCTTGTAAATCCACTTACAATCCACAATTCTCTATTCTTCTGGTTTAGACACCAATTCCCAAGTGTTGTTCTTCCTTAAAGAATGCATTTCCTCCTCCATAGCTAGCTTCTATCTTTACAAATCCTTACTTCATATGGAATCACTGTAAGTTTCTAGTTCACAGTTGATTATCCCTCCTTCTGAATAAAGAGTTGTTGCAATAACATTTGCAAAACCATATCTCAAAGGTGGTCTGATCTGCCTCCTTTCTCGGTCTCTTGTGAGCTGATAATCATTCTGATTTGCTGGATCATCTCCTTCTAGTTCAGCCTCCTCTTGAGTGTCTTGAGCTTGGCCTTCATCAATAGGTTGTACTTGATCCAAACCCTCTTGCCTTCCTTGCTCTACCTGAACCGCATTTTGTTTGATGCTATGCTCCACATAAACTGGGCTGGTTTGCTCACTTTCTCTTGTATGGTTAGTTTTCTCCAAATAGGGATATAACAGCTCATTAAACATGACATCCCTACTTATTTTGAGTTTAGTTCCATTTGGCTCTAAGGACCACAACCTATACCCCTTAACCCCTTCAGTATATCCTAGAAACACACACTTTCTAGACCTTGGGCTAAGTTTATCATCCTTTTGATGTGCAAACGCAGCACATCCAAAAGTCCTAAGGTTGCTTATCTCAGGGGGTTTTCCACTCCACATCTCCTGGGGAGTCTTAAGGTCCAAAGCTCTAGAGGGTGATCTATTAACCAAATACGCAGCAAAATGGATTCCCCCTAAAAACACTTAGGTAAACCGGAGCCAACAATCATGCACCTAAGCTTGTCCACAAGGGTCCTATTCATCCTTTCAGCAACTCCATTTTGCTAAGGGGTATACACAACCGTTCTATATCTTAGAATCCCATTTAACTCACAAAATTTGTAAAATTCATTATTACAAAATTCTAAGCCATTATCAGTTCTCAAAACCTTAACTACCTTGCCAGTTTGAGTTTCTACCAACTTTTTCCACACCACAAACTTATTCAAAGCATCCGATTTATTCTTAAGAAAATAAATCCAAACCTTTCTAGAATAATCATCAATAAAAGAAAGAAAGTAAAGGTTACCTCCTTGTGTTGGTGTTCTTCCTGGGCCCCAAAGATCGGCATAAATGTAGTTAAGAATACCCTTTGATTTATGCACTCCAGTGTTGAAGCTAAGTCGATATTGCTTCTCAAGAACACAACTCTCGCAGAAATCAAGTTTTTCTACCTTGTCACCATCAAGTAAACCATCATTGCTAAGAACTTGCAGCCCTTTTTTGCTCATATGTCCCAAACGATTGTGCCAAAGAACCGCCTTATCAATCTCAGCCATCAAACTTGCTGCTTGATCCTTGATGTCCGTCTCTCCAATCATCTCATAGAGACCATCCTTTATCACTGCTTTGATTACCACCAATGTTCCCTTGGTTATCTTGATCTTTCCTCCCTCTACCTTGTATATGTACCCTATGGAATCTAGCTGCCCCAAAGAGATCAAATTTCTTCTCAAATTTGGAAGATATCTCACATTTCGTAGCAACCTTATAACTCCATTAAGCATCCTCAATTGGATGTCTCCTAGGCCCCTAACTTGGCAAGAAGTATCATTCCCCAAGAAAACCTATCCTCCATTGGTTTCCTTGAAATTCTTGAACCAATCATGGTGAGGACACATATGATAGGTGCACCCGAAATCCAAAATCCATTTCTCGCTGCTTTGCGTTTCGCTCACATTTGAGCACACAACAAGAACATCACCTTCTTGATGTTTCCTTTGGCAATTGAAGCCTCTTCATTTTCGGTATGGCCTCTTCCTTTCTCATCTTTTAACATCTTCTTGCAATTTTTCTTGAAATAGCCCTCCTTATTGCAGTGGTAGCATCACTTTCCTCCAAATTTCGGTTTAGAATGTGATCTTCCATGGCTTTGTCCTCTACCCTTTGGTTTGTCTCGGTAGTTGCCTTAGTTGTTGTTGCCATTCTGAGTTGCAGGCCTTCCTCTAATGAACAGGCCTTCTCCACTTGATCCTTCCCTCATCTTGGCTTTGAAATCATGAGCCCTTATAGCATTAATCACAATTTCTTTGGTTAGTGTATCTCTTCCATATTCAACAGCATTAATCAAGCTTTCAAAACAATCGAGAAGAGAATTCAACAATATAACAGCCAATTGTTCATCCGAGAATTTTATACTACAACTAGACAAATCTTGAACTAGTTTATTAAACATATCAAGATTATCTTGCAACTCTTTATTAGGATCCATTTTAAAAGCAAAGATACATTTTAGAAGATGGATTTTATTAGGAACAGTTTTGGTAAAAAAAACTCATCTAGTTTCTTCCAAATAACCATTGGATCTTTCGAATCTTCGCATTCCCTTGTCACACTATCTGACACATGCAGAAAGATTGTGCTATACGCCATCATCTTCATCTCATTCCACTGGAGCTCCATGATACTTGCTGGAAAATCATCTTCTTCTCCAATTGCCAAGTCCACCTTTTGTTGCATAAGAACTGCCTTGATTTTCCGCTTCCAAAGGGGGAAGTCTTCCTTTTCATCAAACTTCTCAACAACGAAGTTTGAACCCACCTTGCAGGAAAAAATTCCAAGATTTATGCAGCACCCACAATTGCTTTCCAAACCTCTTCTCTCCAACTTCTAAACCTCAAGAACCTAATCAAATCTTGATCCCAACACCGTTCTTGAATCACCTAAGAAGTTTCTTTTAATTCTTGGAATCTTGCTCTGATACCATTGTTGAAAATCACCAAGTAATCCCAGGTTGTGACCTTCAAACACCCAAATCTAGAATGATTTGAATCAATACAAGAATCAAACCATAAAAGAGAAAACACAAGCAATTGTTATCGAGGTTCAGCAAATTGCCTACGCTCTGCACTAAATCAATGGAGTTCTTACAATACCGACTACAACTCTTCAAGAACAAGATGAACACTTCTGTATATGATACAAGATATGTTTATTGTTGCTATATAACCCTTTATTTAGAGCAATAACTACCATCACCCACTTAAAACCAATCTCAGCCCTTAGATCTTGAGAACCAAACAATCATAGCCCTCTAAGTGGTTTAAGTGAAATTGAGTGTTTCAACTAAAACAACTCACCAGTTGAAGGAGCTCAAAATCTGGTTTCAGGAAGACTTCGCGCGGCGATGCGGAATAAGGTGTGCCACGGCGAGCTCCAAAATGGTGGACTTCTACACATGCGGATAGGCAAGGTGCGAGTGGTCAGTGCCTAGGCACAGAGGTCCGCGGCGCGGCGCGCAAAACTTGTGCCTAGGGGCCAAATGCTGTTGAAGCTGAAATTCTGCAGTAAGGCCATCTCTTCTCAAGAACTCCTCAACCTTTAATTCTTAACAAAAACCAAACATATTAGATGATGTGCATGCACTCAAGAAGTTGTGCACGCATGTCTGTTGCCTCGTTCGCTCCATATTTAAACCAATTAAGGCAATTTGAAAGTCAAAATTATTTAAGCTTAGAAGTTTTAAAATAGTTAAACTTTATGTAATCTCTCTCCTAATTACTTAGCTTTTAAATGGCTCAACTTGTTTTGCAAAATGTCTTTTTAAAACCCAAAATTATTTTTCCAAAAATTGGTACCAAATTTCTTTAAGTAAAATATGTTTTTGGGTGACCATAGTCGACTACAGATCCTTCTTGGGTCTTAACTCTATATTCCAAAAGTGCAACTATAATCAACTGTATACACTATCACAATCAATTGTGTGAGAAACAACAAAGTTTTCATAGTTGACTGGACAACACTCATGGTCTACTATATACACTGTCACATTCGATTGTGTAAGAAATAGTAAAGTTACCATAGTTGATTGTACAACACTCAAAATTGACTGTGTCCTTCCTTTGATTCCTAACTTCTTAATTTTTAAAAAACACAATCAACTATGCTCTCGATTGATGAGTCTTAAATATTGCATATTTTAGACCCTTAACTTATATTTGTTATGCTCTTAGTTAGTATTATTTTACTTTATTTTACGTTTTTCTTGTGTTTTGTGTGTTTTTACAGCTTTGTGGAGAAAGTGCAGCATTTCAGGTTGATTTGAAGCTTCTGGAGACATTGCGCTCGATCGCAACAGATACGCGATCGAGCGCACCAGTGCTCGAGCACACCTGCCTTTGAACGAGCGCATAGTCAACATCCCACATCGAAATAATTGAAGTTCAGTGCATTTGTGATCGATCGCAAAAGACATGCGATCGAGCGCACATGAGATCGTGCGCACAAGACATGCGATCGATCGTACCTGCGATCGATCGCACCACACTGCGATCGAGCGCACACGGGCCTGTATCCCACATCGTTTCTGCAACCTGTTTTACTCCGGGTCTCCCCCTATATAAACACCATTTGGCTTCATAATCTAATGTACAATTCCTAAGCCACTTTGGTGTTTACCGGTGGACGTCCGTCAGTATTCTGGTGGATCCCGAAGGCATTGCTACCACGAGGGGAAGCGCCGCCCGTCAGCGAGTGGAATTTCTCCCATGTAAAGTTTTTTATTTATTTCTTTATATTCAGTTGTTTTAGTTTAAATGTTTAGCACTTGTTATTATAGTTTTATAGTTATGAGTGGCTAGACTCTTCAGCTAAGGTTGAAGATGAAGCCCCGCTGTTGTTTGGCGTAGTAATTCAGATTTGCTTGTACAAATCTGACAATTTTTAGTATAAATGTTCTGTCAATTATTTGAGTAAATCTTATAATTGATTGAGTTTAAATTGTCTGTTGGATTTTCTTTGTGTTTCATCTGATGGATACATTGAATGCTTTTCGATTAAATTGGATTCCCTTTGTGATTTGTTAAAAGCGGATACATCGGGTGCTTTTGGTTTAGTTGGGATATTCTTTGTTTTTTGTCTTATAGTTGGATTCATTGAATGTTTTGATAGGCTATATTTTTAGAACATGTATGCTTAACTTCGGTGGGGTGGATTCGGAAACCTTAGTGCTTTCTTTATTAGTTTTTTAATCAACTTAGTTTAGTTTTAATTTATTTTGCAATATCATCTGAAATTCGGAACTAGGTTAAGATCGAGTTAATTTAGATTAAAAATTATATTTTCACAACACAATTCCCTGTGGATTCGACCTCGCACTTGCACACACTATATTGCAAACGACTCGTGCGCTTACGAGTAAATTAAAACTCACAACAAGTTTTTGGCGCCGTTGCCGGGGAATTGTTTTGTTTGCGAAAATTTTTGGTCTGAATTGATTTTATTTTTCTACTAGTTAATTTAATTTAAAAAAAAAAAAATTTTGAGTTTTGTGTTTGATTTATTCTGTTGCTTCTGCTGGTTAGTACCTCACTATTTTTCTGTTAGTATATGCTTGGTCGGAGATCCTTGAACTTAGATTTGACACATTTAGATCCCGACTTAGAAAGAACTCTTAGGAGGCAGAAAAGAGCACTAGTTGAGAGAGAGACTGTTGAGATGGGAGAAAATTTTAATCAACCTGAACATGTAGAGCAACCTAGAGCTTGGAACGTGGACTCCACTACATCCCTTAGGGATTTGTTCGCACCCGTTGTGACTAACTCATCTTCCTGCATAGTGTTGCCACCAACCAATGCCACACACTTTGATTTGAAGGCACATGTTATCCAACTCCTACCCTCATTCCATGGCTTAGATCTTGAAAATCCTTATAGTCATGTGAAGAAGTTCAAAGACATTTGTGCTACATTCAAATTCCAGAACTTCTCTGAGGAGTCAGTCCATCTTCGACTCTTCCCTTTCTCCCTTCACGATAGAGCTAGGGCGTGGTTGGACTCCAACACGTCCGGATCTATCACATCTTGGGAAAACCTACTTAGCAAATTTTACCATAAGTTTTTCCCAATGTCTAGAGTGAATGAGTACCGTAAGGAGATTAGCTCTTTCACTCAGGACGAGGATGAGAAGTTCTCTGAAAGCTGGGAGCGCTTTAAAGAGTTACTGATCAGATGCCCTCCACATGGATATGAGAAGTGGAGACTCGTTCAATTCTTCTACCAAGGGTTGACTCAACCCAACCGTAGCATGATCGAGTCTATGAATGGGGGGGCATTCTTGAGTCTGACAGGAGACGAAGCATATATGGCGTTGGACAAGTTGTCCGACAACTCACAGCAGTGGGATTTTTCAAGCTGTCGAGATAAGTCCATTCGTGCTCCTAAGAGGGGAGGCATCTATGAGGTCCGAGAGGACGCTGATTTGAGGATAAAGTTAGATGCCCTCACTAAGAAGATTGACGCTCTCACTGTGAGCCAATCCATCAATGCTGCCAACACATTCAATGTTGAAAGCTGTTCCATCTGTGCTAGTCCCATGCATCTAGCACAGAATTGCCCATCAATGCCGGCTTGTGCCGAGTATCCTATGGAACAAGTAAATGCTTTCAATGACTTTCGAAGGCAGTCAAATGGATCGTACTCCGAGACGTACAATCCAGGGTGGTGGAACCACCCAAATTTTTCATGGAGGCAGAACCAACCAATGAATCAGGGAGGATCCTCTCATCATGCTCAAAATCAATATCCTCCCGGATTTGCCCCACAAATTCCTAATCATGGTCGTTCTGCCCATCCAGCACCTTCACCTGCTTACCATGCACCCGCTCAAACACCAGCGCCAGTTTCACAGTCGCTTGAGGACACCCTCAAGGAATTCATGAAGGCGACTAGCCAAAATATGAGCGATGTGAGGAGTGCAACAATGGTAAACACCCAAGCAATTGCCAAGCTGGAGAGTCAAATAGGGCAAATTGCAAGTCATTTGGGTGAGAGAGAGAAAGGAAAGTTCCCCAGTCAGCCCGTGCAAAACCCAAAAGGACAATTTATGGTTGAGAGTTCATCAACTCCTACGCACGGGGAGGAACAAGTACAGTCGATTGTCACACTGAGGTCTGGGAGACAAGTGGACAATCAAGTGGAGGAGAGCCCTGCTATGCAGCAAGGGCAAGGGAGTGGCAACACAGAGAAGAGAGATGCTGAGCCATCTACAGCCACACCTACTGAGAAAGACCCTCCTAGGTCGTTTGTACCTAGAGCGCCTTACCCCGAGAGATTACAGGCGCCCAAGAAAGGAGGGAAGTATGAAGAAATTCTGGAGGTATTCAAGCAAGTCCATATCAATATCCCATTTTTGGATGCCATCCATCAAGTGCCATCATATGCCAAGTTTTTAAAGGACTTGGTCACTATCAAGAGGAGGACGAATGTCCCAAAAAAGGCATTTTTGACCGAGCAGGTCAGTTCAATCCTTCAGTGCAAGTTACCTATCAAGTATAAGGACCCGGGGTGTCCTACCATCTCTTGCACAATAGGAGTCAGCCATATTGAGAGGGCCCTTTTGGATCTAGGGGCGAGTGTGAATCTTCTACCCTACTCAGTCTATGTGCAGTTGGGGTTAGGAGAATTGAAGCCCACAACCACGACGCTTCAATTGGCTGACAGGTCAGTGAAAAGACCACGGGGGATAGTTGAGGATGTTTTGATAAAAGTGGATAAGTTCTATTTCCCCATGGATTTTATTGTGCTTGACACAGAACCGGTTCAGAATGTAGGGATTCAAATACCGGTGATTCTAGGGCGACCATTCTTAGCCACGGCTAACGCCCTAATCAATTGTAGGACAGGAGTGATGAAGATCTCCTTCGAAAATATGACAGTGGAGTTGAACATTTTTTATATCACTAGGCAACCACTGGAATATGATGAAATGAGAGATGTATGCTTGATAGAGGAGATTCTTGAGGATACTGTGGATGAATCAAGCATTGAGGATGCCATGGAGGCATGTTTTGCTCACTTTGGAGAGGACTTGGGTTTAGATAAGTTACTCGAGGAAGTAAATGCCATTTTGGAGTCTGATCCTCAAGAAAGCAAGGAGGAGGAGGAGAAGGTGTCACCCGAACCTCAACAGAAGGAACTTAAGCCTTTACCGGATAATCTTAAGTATAAGTTCCTGGGTCCAGCACACTGTTTGCCTGTGATAATAGCTTCAGATTTGGGAGAGGCTCAAGAGGAGAAATTATTAGATGTTTTAAGAGAGCACAAGGAAGCTATCGGCTGGACCATTGAGGATATTAAAGGAATCAGCCCCTCGGTGGTGATGCACAGGATACACTTGGAGGAAGATGCTAAGCCATCGAGGGAGCCGCAAAGAAGGCTCAACCCTGCTATGCAAGAGGTTGTAAGGGCAGAGGTTATTAAGCTGTTAGATGCAGGGATCATTTATCCCATCTCTGATAGCAAGTGGGTGAGCCCCATTCATGTCGTGCCCAAGCGAGCTGGGTTAACGGTAGTAAAGAATAAGGACGACGAGTTGGTGCCAACTCGTGTGCAGTCTGGGTGGAGAGTGTGTATAGACTACCGTAAGCTGAACACTGCCACAAGGAAGGATCACTTTCCACTTCCATTTATTGATCAGATGGTGGAGCGTTTGGCTGGGCACGAGTATTATTGCTTTTTGGATGGTTATTCTGGATATAACCAGGTCCCCGTGGACCCTGAAGATCAGGAGAAGACGACATTTACCTGTCCTTTTGGGACCTTCGCCTACCGTCGCATGCCCTTTGGGTTATGCAATGCACCTGCCACTTTTCAGCGGTGCATGGTCAGTATATTCTCTGACATGGTAGAGCGGTTCTTGGAGATTTTCATGGACGACTTCTCCGTCTTCGGTTCAACATTTGAGGAGTGCCTGCACCGTCTCTCTTTGGTTTTGGTACGGTGCAAGGAGAAGAACCTGGTGCTTAATTGGGAGAAGTGCCATTTTATGGTCAAGCAAGGAATTGTATTGGGGCATATCGTATCTCATCAAGGGATTGAGGTCGACAAAGCGAAGGTGGATTTGATTTCCAGCCTTCCACCCCCACGTACGGTGAAAGAGGTTCGATCTTTTCTGGGCCATGCAGGTTTCTATAGGCGATTTATCCAGAATTTCAGCAAGATCGCCAGGCCCTTGTGTAAGTTGTTGCAAAAAGATGCCCCATTTCTATTTGATGAGGATTGTAAGAAAGCATTTGGGGATCTGAAGGAAATTCTGACGTCCACACCCATTATTCAGCCACCTAACTGGGGTGTGCCTTTTGAGATTATGTGTGACGCATCAGACTATGCTGTTGGAGTTGTTTTGGGGCAGCGTGTTGATAAACTTCCCCATGCTATCTATTACGCAAGTCGAACTCTAAACGACGCACAACTCAATTATTCTACCACAGAGAAGGAGTTGCTTGCAGTCGTTTTTGCACTAGACAAGTTCAGATCCTACTTGTTAGGATCTAAAGTCATTATCTACTCGGACCATGCTGCATTGAAGTATCTTTTCTCTAAAAAAGATGCTAAATCTCGTCTTATCCGATGGATCTTGCTACTTCAAGAGTTCGACATTGAGATTCGGGATAAGAAAGGTTCGGAAAATGTGGTGGCGGACCATTTGTCTAGATTGATTGTGGAATTCAGTGAGGCTACCACTCCCATTTCTGAGACCTTTCCTGATGAGCAATTGATGCACATTGCTCACAGTCCCGCACCATGGTTTGCTGACATAGTGAACTATCTTGTCACCGGACACATGCCCTTGCATTGGGAGAGGCAAGATAAATCAAAATTTTTGGCCATGGTAAAACACTTTTTCTGGGACGATCCTTACCTGTTCAAGTATTGTCCTGATCAGATCATTAGACGATGTATTCCTGAGCATGACCAATCTAATGTCATCGCCTTTTGTCATGATCATGCATGTGGAGGCCATTTTAGTGCTAAAAAGACCGCTGCAAAGATTTTGCAGTGTGGATTTTATTGGCCTACCCTGTTTCGGGACTCTCACGCCTACTGTATATCTTGTGAGCGTTGCCAAAAGCTAGGGAGTCTTTCTAGGAGAAATATGATGCCCCTCAACCCTATTCTGATTGTTGAGATTTTTGATGTGTGGGGCATTGATTTCATGGGACCATTCCCAAACTCTTTTGGCTACTTATACATTCTAGTTGCTGTGGACTATCTGTCCAAGTGGGTGGAGGTCGTTGCGTGCAAGACCAATGACCACAGAGTTGTGGTCCAGTTCTTGAAAGACACTATTTTTGCTCGTTTTGGTACGCCTCGAGCAATCATAAGTGATGGAGGTAAGCACTTTTACAACAAGATCTTTGAGCAGTTGATGAAGAAATATTGTATCACGCACAAAGTTGCCACCCCATATCACCCACAGACGAGTGGTCAAGTGGAAATCTCAAATCGCGAGATCAAACATATTTTGGAAAAGACTGTGAACCCTACTAGAAAGGATTGGTCTCTACGATTGACGGATGCACTGTGGGCATATCGGACAGCCTTCAAGACGCCAATTGGCATGTCTCCCTATCGCATTGTATACGGAAAGGCATGTCACCTTCCGGTTGAATTAGAGCATCGTGCGTATTGGGCTGTCAAGCAACTAAATTTCAATCTTTCCAAGGCTGGCTCACAACGGAAGCTCCAACTCAATGAATTGGAGGAGCTGCAGAATGATGCATATGAGTGTGCCCGATCATACAAAGCACAAATGAAGAAGACTCATGACCAAAATATTTTGAGATGAGCTTTTGAGCCAGGTCAGAGAGTTCTTCTTTATAATTCACGCCTGCATCTTTTTCCAGGCAAGCTCAAATCCTGATGGTCAGGCCCATTCATTATTCGATCGGTTTTTCCTCATGGGGCCATCGAGATTGAGGATCCTAAGAATGGTAATACTTTCCAGGTAAATGGACAGAGGCTGAAACCGTTCTTAGAGTTGAGGAGTCCGGACATTGAGACGATACTGTTGGAGGATCCTAGTTACTCAGATTGAGTGTAGTATTCTAGGGAGAGTCTGGCTGAAGACGTAAAACTTAGCGCTCATGGGAGGCATCCCACAGCTTATCTTTTCTTTTGTTTATTTATTATTTCGCATTTTTATGATTAATGTTTGTTTCCAGTATTTTTTGTTTTCCAGTTTTTATTTTTCAGGGACAAAGCGTACTTCAGTTCAAGTTTGGGGGTATGCTATGAGCCATATCAGTCCAGATAGTTCTCCATATCTCAGGTCAGCTCTTTTCATATTAGTCACACATTGGGGTCAATGTGTAATTTAAGTTTGGGGGTATGGGAGACACATCACACACTTTGTCCTAACTTGTTGTCTTTTCGTCATAGAGATAAATGCATGCTCATGTTATCGTGAAATTTTAGTTGAATCTAAACATTTTCTGTGATGTGATGTCATTGGTGAGCTTAACATTTTGAACACATGATCTGGTGATAAATTTTTAAAATTTAGTTACTTACTTTAGGCATTTTGAGAATTCACATGTTTGATCTAATCTCACACGAGCACATTAGCACAAATTATGTGAGGTATGACACGTGATTTTAATGTGTATTTTTCCTTATCTTAACTGAAACTGGATGACTTGTTGGATGAACTCTTGGGCATAGGAAAATAAAAAAAAATAAAAAAAATTCATTTACCAATAAACTTTTCGCTGAGTAACTGGACCTCTTGCCTCAGTAAGCAGTGAGTGTTCACGTCAAAAGGTGAAATTATGCTTGGTAATATTAAGGTCGGTTTAATTTCGTAGCCTTTTTGACTCAAGTTAGTAAGTCCTTAGAGGTGTCTTTACACTTAATGCCCTAAAACCATCTGGTTTGGGAGTCATTGACTTAACACTCGCTACATGGGTCAATTAGAAAGCTCAAGGGAACTAAGCATAGCCGTGCCTTAATAATAATAATAAAAAAAAAAGTGAATAAAATAAAAACTATGCCTTTTCATTCATTTTTGATGGGAAATTCGGTGAATCTTGAGACATGGAGACCTTACACATTAGAGTTGCCTGGAAGCTTCATTTTTATATGCTAATTCACCTTACACTGATTCAAGCTTGTGATGCCTTATCCTGCCTTTTGTAAGTAATTAGATTTTAACATTTCTATTCATTGCGAAGATGGGTTTACCTTTTTAAGCTTGCTTATGAATGAATATCATGGTGATGTGTGCTCCTTAAATTTTTGGATACCATGAGTGATGACTTTATCTTTATGTTCTTTGTTTTTCATTGAGTCTTTTATTTTGTTTTGCTAAAGGACTAGCAAAATATAAGTTTGGGGGTATTTGATGAGTCTTAAATATTGCATATTTTAGACCCTTAACTTATATTTGTTATGCTCTTAGTTAGTATTATTTTACTTTATTTTACGTTTTTCTTGTGTTTTGTGTGTTTTTACAGCTTTGTGGAGAAAGTGCAGCATTTCAGGTTGATTTGAAGCTTCTGGAGACATTGCGCTCGATCGCAACAGATACGCGATCGAGCGCACCTGCCTTTGAACGAGCGCATGGTCAACATCCCACATCGAAATAATTGAAGTTCAGTGCATTTGTGATCGATCGCAGAAGACATGCGATCGAGCGCACATGAGATCGTGCGCACAAGACATGCGATCGATCGTACCTGCGATCGATCGCACCACACTGTGATCGAGCGCACACGGGCCTGTATCCCACATCGTTTCTGCAACCTGTTTTACTCCGGGTCTCCCCCTATATAAACACCATTTGGCTTCATAATCCAATGTACAATTCCTAAGCCACTTTGGTGTTTACCGGTGGACGTCCGTCAGTATTCTGGTGGATCCCGAAGGCATTGCTACCACGAGGGGAAGCGCCGCCCGTCAGCGAGTGGAATTTCTCCCATGTAAAGTTTTTTATTTATTTCTTTATATTCAGTTGTTTTAGTTTAAATGTTTAGCACTTGTTATTATAGTTTTATAGTTATGAGTGGCTAGACTCTTCAGCTAAGGTTGAAGATGAAGCCCCGCTGTTGTTTTGCGTAGTAGTTCAGATTTGCTTGTACAAATCTGACAATTTTTAGTATAAATGTTCTGTCAATTATTTGAGTAAATCTTATAATTGATTGAGTTTAAATTGTCTGTTGGATTTTCTTTGTGTTTCATCTGATGGATACATTGAATGCTTTTCGATTAAATTGGATTCCCTTTGTGATTTGTTAAAAGCGGATACATCGGGTGCTTTTGGTTTAGTTGGGATATTCTTTGTTTTTTGTCTTATAGTTGGATTCATTGAATGTTTTGATAGGCTATATTTTTAGAACATGTATGCTTAACTTCGGTGGGGTGGATTCGGAAACCTTAGTGCTTTCTTTATTAGTTTTTTAATCAACTTAGTTTAGTTTTAATTTATTTTGCAATATCATCTGAAATTCGGAACTAGGTTAAGATCGAGTTAATTTAGATTAAAAATTATATTTTCACAACACAATTCCCTGTGGATTCGACCTCGCACTTGCACACACTATATTGCAAACGACTCGTGCGCTTGCGAGTAAATTAAAACTCACAACATCGATCATAATGCCTTTTTTTTCAAATGTTGAGGAGCGAGGCAGAACACTGAATGCCCCAAACCACAATTTAATGTCTCTAACGATTAATTAGAGTTTAGACTATAAATACCCATTATAAATTAGCATTTCTAACTATCAAGAGCATTCAATTTCTTCAAGAGCTCATTTACAACTCTTCAAGCATTTAAAAAGCTATTCTTGAGCCATTCTTAAAGCTTTGTTCTTAAGAGAGAGAAACTCTTTAAGTTGTAATCATTAATTGTACTCTCTCTTATATACCAAAAACTTCTCACACATTTCCATCTTTTAAGAAAAAGAGTTGGTGTAACTTTTGTGAGTGTTTAGGTGTTAAACACTTGGTGAAAATCCTTTGTAATAAAAACTTGTAAAGGTTTGACCAACACCTAAAACTTTCAAGGAAGAGCCTTGAAAAAATTGGGTGTAGGGTCGAGAGTGATTTAGATATTGCCAAACCACTATAAATCGAGTTTTCACGCTCTTCTCCTTTCAAATTTTAATTTCTAGTAAACTTTTATTTATTTCTCTTGCTTGTTCTTGATTATTTTCTTAATCTAGTGTTTATATTTGTATTTGTTGAACAAGTTTTTAAACCTAATTCACCCCCATTCTAGGGTTGCCTTTGTTAAAAAAAATATGAAGTTATTCGGCCATTTATAAGATTTCAAAATTAAAAAGGTTTTTCAATTTCTAATATAAGAAGTAATGATAGTAGAGAATTTTAAAATATTGTATTGTCAAAATATTATGATGAAAATGGTATTGAAATTAATTTTTTCACTGCAAGAACCCCTCAACAAAATGGTGTTATTGAAAGAAAACATTGTGTTTTAGAAGAAACTGGAAGAACTCTTCTTTCTGATAAGATTTACCTCAATATTTTTGGGAGAAAGTCGTAAATACTATATGCAATGTTTTGAATCTTGTTTTGATTAGGTTCATACCCAAGAAAACTCTATATGACCTATGGAAAGGCAGAAAGCCTAACATTTTTTATTTTCATGCTTTTAGATGTAAATGCTTCATCTTAAATAACAAAAAGGGATAACCTTAGGAAATTTGCTGATGAAGGAATCTTTTTAAGATATTCAACCTCTTACAGAGCTTATGGACTATTTAATAAAAGTGCTTTAGTGGTTCAAGAATCTGTACATGTTGCTTTTGATGAATCTAACCCTCTTTCTTCAAGAAAATCTTCTAGTAATGATTCTTTATATACTGAAAAAATGATAGAAAATCACACAAGAACCAAAAGAAAAGTAGCAACAAGAAGGGATTGAAGCAAAAGGTGAGCAAAGAGCAAAGAATGAGAATCTATCTAAGGAGCGGAGCTATGGAAGCTATCTAACGAACCAAATCATTGATGATTTATCACTTGAGGTAAGAACTCAATTGTCTCTAAGAAATTCATGTCATCATGTTTCTTTTCAATCTCAAATTGAACCTCAAAATATAGAAGAAGTCGAATAAGATGAAAATTGGTTTCTTACCATGCAAGAGAAATTTAATCAACCGAAAGAAATAAAATTTGGACCTTAGTTACGTAACCAAAATATCACTTCGTAATTGAAACCAAATGGGTGTTTAGGAATAAGTAGACGAATCCATAATTGTGACTAGGAATAAGGCTAGGCTAGTTGCTAAAGGATATAATCAAGAAGAATAATTGTTTATGACGAGACCTAAGTGTTGGTAGCTAGATTAGATGCTATTAGGATGTTGCTTGGTTTTGTATTTTAAAGATTTTTAAATTGTTTCAAATGGATGTTAAAAGTAATTTTTTAAATAGTTTTATTGAGGAAGTGTATATTGAATAACCACCCAGTTTTGATGATTCAAAATACTTAAATCATATTAACAAGCTTTCTAAAGTCCTTTATGGGTTAAAGCAAGCCTCTAAAGCATGATATCAGTGATTAAGTAAATTTTTAAGTTGATAATGGTTTTACAATAAGCAAATATATACTATAATTCTCACAAAAAAAAAAAAAAAAACCTCACAAAGATGATCTCTTATTAATAAAATTATGTAGATGATATTATCTTTGGTGCTACTAATCAAATTTTGTGTGATAAATTTTATAAATGTATGCAAAGGGAATTTAAGATAAGTATGATGGAAGAACTTAATTACTTTCTTGAACCTCAAATTAAGCAAACCAATGAAGGAATCTTCATCAACTAATCAAATTCCATAAAAGATCTACTCAAACAATTTGGATTAGAAGATGCTATACCGTTTGGAATTCCTATGAGCCATTCAATGAAGCTTGACAATGATGATAAAGATATGAGTGTAGATATCAAAAACTACAAAAGCACGATTGGTACTTTGCTTTACTTAACTGCAAGTAAGTTAGATATTTTTATTGCGTATGTGTGCTAGATTTCAAAATGAAGAAAAATAGTTCAACCAAAACTTTAAATTTAAGAATAGATTGGAACATGCATACATATATACATATATTTAACCCATTATAAAAGTTTAGATCAACTTATGAGATAATACTATCGGCTAAGCATATTCTTGTTAGGTGGAGGTACAGTAGAAGAAGCAGGTCTAACTAACCTTGCTTTGTAAAAAGTATCTGCATTTGGTCTAGTTAAGGTGTTGAGGTGAGTTTTTATTAGAAAACTATATATAAATTCCCGTTGCTTTTTTTTTTTTTGTGGTTAAAGTGTGTTATGTGCTTGAATTTATGAACTATTTGAGAAAAATATAAATTTGAATATGGATTGTTTTATTTGTGAAGAATTATGAATTTTTATCTTTGATTTAAAATAATTGATCATTTTTAATAAGTTATAAAAAGATTTATATTTTTGAAATAAAATGTTTATAAGATGTTTTGAGAATGAAAAAGAATTAAAAATGAAATTTATTATTGAGATAATGAGAATGGGCTTGGTACTGATGTTGTAATAATACACAAAAGTGTCATGCTGGATGGGGATATTTATTATACTATGTACGTATCCTACTGGATTGGGATACGAGATAGTGATAAGGGTGTTCCCTAAAGATTACTCTGCTTTTAGCTGCAGTCTGTTATAGTATCTGGATACGTGTCCTGCTGGATGGAGACATTTATATATATGAGTCTTGCTAAATGGGGATACACACACACACACACACACACACACATATATATATATATATATATATATATATATATATATATTGATTCTATATATACTTACTCTATGGAAACCAACCGAAAGAAAGAGATGATTAAATTATTTATGAGATTTTGAGAATATGAAAAGAAGTTATTTGATGATTTTCAATGTTATGATCAGATAATGATTTATGTTGATTTGTTTTTAAATATGAGGAATGATCTGTGTTGGTTTAAATTCAAAGTTTATGTTTTAAATGTTTTACCATTGTGTTTATGTGTTTTATATAACAAATAATATTTATCGTTGTATGAGAATTTTAATTTTGGTACTTTAAACTCATATCATCTTTTAGAAGCTTACTGGTTGTTTCTTTGGTGAAATGGCCAGATTTGGAGTTTTAGATGTCCTTTTCATTATCAAGAGTGTCTTCTGGTTTAGATGGTATATTTGGCATCTTCTTCTCAGGCTATAGTTTATTGTAATTATATTAATGGTTATGTTGTAAGAGGTGGATAAATTTGATAAGGTGTGTAATATATCTTTTATCTTTTATCTACGAATGGAAAATGAAAAATTGAAGTTAATATTGAGATAAATGTTGAAGATGAAAATGACGTAATGTGGTTCATATTAAAATACGGTAATTAATGTGATTGTACTTCATAGACTCATAAGGGTAGTCTTATGGATTTGGGTCATGACAATTTTTGGTATAAGAGCTATTGGTTTTAATATTCTGTAAACTTGTTAATAAATATTTTGAAGAAAATATTTGCGTGAGTAATGAAGATTTTTCTTATGCTTGTAGGATTTTTTAGGATGCCACCTAGAGGATGTGGTCATGGTAGAGGTAGAGGTAGAGGTCAGGGTCGAGATCGTGGTAGAATTCCTCAAGTTAAAGCTCATGTTACTTAGTCTGTTACTAATCATGGGTCATTTATAGAGCATGTTCCTTCTAGAGAGAATGATGCATCTAGTTATCCTCATGTGGTTAACGTTCTTGTGACTGCTACTCAAACTAAACAGGTTGATCATGCTTTAAAGACACAAGTATTTAAAGATTTTGATCGTATATCGAAGGAGCAACAAAATGTTCAACAACAGAGAGAGGTAGCTAGTGGATCTAAGGAGAGACCTATAGTTCAACAATAGGAGAAACCTGAGCAATTAGTCCTTCACCTATAGGTCCATAGTACAACCTTTAAACAATTTAGAAAGATGAATCCACCCTTGTTTCCTGGTTCCACTGAACCTATAGTTTGTGAAGAATGGATAAATTGTTTAGATAATCTTTATTTAGTTATGGATATTACTGATATGCAAAAGATTATCTTTGCAGTATTCTTGTTTGTAGAGGACGCTCATTATTGGTGGAATGCAGTTCGTATGATTTCACAGTCTCAGACTTTGGATAGTTTTATAGAGATTTTCTTTACGGAACATTTTCTTGATACCTATAAAGCAGAGAAGCGTTGAGAGTTTGTTGAGCTTCGTCAGACTCCATAAATGGGATTAATTGATTTTAAGGCTCGATTTATGGCCTTGTTATGATATGCCTCATCTTTTGTGAGTATTGAGCGTGATAGAATTTGGGAGTTTCTAAATAAAATTTGTTACGAGATTCGTTCTATAATTCTTAACTTGGAGTTTAATTCATTTGCTCAGTTGATAGATAAGGCTCTAATTGCTAAAAGGGATCAATTAGAATTTAAGAGCTTAAGAGGTCAACGAAGACATTTTGGAGAACAAAGGCAGTCATTTAGAGTATCTCAGTTAAAGAGATCAGATTCTAGGTTTCTTCCTTATAGTGTGCCCAGTGTTAGTCGTTCTTTTGGATATGGGCCACAATTTTGAGGTATTATGTCACAAATACAAGGAAAACCTAGTGGGATGACTCCTTTATGCAAGCCTATAGTTTGTTTTCGGTGTGGGAGATTGATTATGCCTAAAACATAACGTGGTAGTTGTAGCACGGCTTTGGGGTGTCGATTCCACAGGGAGACAAACTTACTACAAGAGAAAGTGTAAACCTTAAAACGAACGATAAAAGTTAAAAGAGAAAATCTGAGTTTGAAGTCGTGTGAAATAATTGTGTAAATATAATAGAGAATAACAAGGGTCCGAGAATCCTCCCTAGGTTCGTTGCCTTATTCTATTCTTGATTCAGTTGTTTTTATCTCGATTGCAAGTTTCACATCCCAAACAAGCAATCGACAAATATTCAATTAAAGGCCATATATAAACCTAATGTAATTGTGATGAAATACTCTTTGCTTTCAAGCACACATGACCTAACTTATAGATTATCAAGAAACGACAATATATCATAATGACAATACTGCAGTAATGGACAAATCTATAAGAGAAATCTACCGGACTCAATCACACCTTAACAACATCACATAAGAAGAGCATGACTAGACTTATATGGGGGAGAAAGACGCAATCACCGGATTAAGGGGAAATCTTCTAATTAGATTAAAAAGTAAATCATAACAATGTTTAATGATAATAAATCCAAACTACAATGAATCAAGACTAGAAAATAAGAACAACTACACCTAGGGATTCATCTCTTCACCTTGCTTGGAGATTAGTTGGCCATGGGGGAGAGTGTAGCAGCCTTCATGATGTTTTCCCCGGCCTCCGGCCTCTCAAAAAGATGTTTTGAATAATCATAATATCAAACCCTAAGTGGTCTATTTATAATACACAAGGTCCAAGGGTGTTTTAGGGTTTAAAAAGTCATTAAAATCCTAATTAGGTCAAAGCTCGGAGAAGAAAAATGTGTGCGTGCTGCGATGCTCCTTTATGGGCACTGCGGTGCTGGCTGGTGGTTCAAGATGTGGAGGTTCTAGGCACCGCGGTGCTGGCTGGTGCTGTTCTGGAGGCCTGACCTTTGTCTACTAAAACTACCATAACTTTCTCTAAGAAAATCATTTTGACTAGCCGTAAAATTCTCCAGAAAATAGACTTCCGGATCTTTCTAAGCATATATGGCCCATTTCTTGGTTCTCCTTGCATCAATACAGTTTAATTTACAAAGATGATTGATTTGTACGGGCAATTCTGGCAATTTAGTGAAACTCCTTTCCAAGTGCTTGTGAACCTTCACTCCGGTGTTCATTGAGTC
This sequence comes from Bretschneidera sinensis, assembly GCA_023935145.1. Lineage (NCBI taxonomy): Eukaryota > Viridiplantae > Streptophyta > Magnoliopsida > Brassicales > Akaniaceae > Bretschneidera > Bretschneidera sinensis. The sequence goes on along the minus strand of CM043700.1, from coordinate 104,621,196 downwards.
ATTGTACTTCAAGAAATGATAGCTTTTCCATCTCTTTTGAACTTAAAGTACCTGAAAATGCATTGGAATAGATCAATAATCCAAGAATGACACTTTAGAGTTGTTAAGGTATAAAAGTGCAATTCAAACCTAGATCAACCCTAAAATGTTAACAATTAAGTATTGTAAATATGCGTTTTATGTCTCTCATCATAACCCCCAACTAGCTTATTGCTAGTCCCTAGCAATTCAAGCAAAAGAAAGAGACGAATTCTACGGTGGGAATCAAAACAATGTAAAACAATGTTAGTGTTAAACCAAGAGTAATTCACTTTTGTCTCAAAAATCGCACATAACACACGGCACATAGAATCATTAAATTTCACCCAAGTCCAAAAGTAATCTAAACATCAATCTTAAAATTGTTATCGACTCTTAACATCCTTCTTATCACAATCCATTCATCCGAACACCAGGATGATTTTATGCACAACATTCATGAATACAAGTCTTGGCCTCTAAAATATATTAAATTGTGTGACATCAATCACAAAAACAAGCTCCATAGGCTCACTTTTCAAATCACTCTCCACTATTGTAGAAAAATCACACTACATTGGATCAATAGGTCTTTAATAAGCTTGTAACATTAGGCTAAGGTAAATGTTAAGAAAGAATGGGAAGGATTCACAAGTAAAATAACTCAATCTCTTAGTTTTAAACACAACCACTTTTAAGCACTAGATAACCTTACTTCATCACCCAACTTTTTAAACTATTGTTCGAGCATTTTTCTCAAATCACCACTTTTCCTTTCTTTTCTTCTTTCTTTATCATAATTCACTTTTTTTTTATCATTCACCTCCTTTTTTCATTTTTCTTTTTCCTTTTCACAACTCCCAACTTATCTTTTTTCATGTATTTGGGCTATGGTAGTAATATTTTTTTTTCTCATACTTTCATCGTTACTCCTCTTGAGTGCTTCTCAACAAATGTGTATAACTAAGTTCTTTTAAAAGGAAGGTAAGGATAAAAGATTTTAGGCTCATAAAAGTGAGTAAATGGGCTATTGAAATAAACAAGGCTCAAATTGTTTTTCAAGAAAAAAGCTCAAATAGGTGACTAGTGATAAATATAGCAATGGTAAGTTTGGAAGGCTCAAACGGTTCAAAAATAGCCTATATCATATCCTAAGTAGTGTGCATTCTAGAAATTTGCCTCAAGTGATTATCAAATAAGTTCTAGAGCTTGTCGAGACCGCAAAAGTATTCACAAAGCAATCACACATAAAACTTCTCTAGATGCTTTAGACTATTCATACAATCTTACCACAAACTAGAGTTTCAAACCAAATCAAATGACACTTAAATTATTCTCAAACCAAAGTAAGATTTAACTACTTCTAAATGTTGTATGCTATCTCAATTAAGCTCATATCATTGACATGTGAATTACATCCAAGACTAACACAAAGCATGCTAAAAACAAACAAAAAAAGGGATAACGATACCAAGCAGTTAAACATGAAAAACAGGAATATGTTTCCTCTACCCCCAACTTAAAATAAGCATTGTCCTCAATGTGAAAGCAAAAGATAAGGAAACTTCTTTTGTAGCCAAAAGTGCACAGAAGCTAAAAATTGTGCACCACCATTTGAACTGCTTCGTATATTTGTCCCTGAAAAAGAAATACGAAAGTAAAACTGGAAAACAACAAAATAATAATAATAAATAAGAAAAAAAATATGAAAAATAGTAAAAATAAAAGGATATGTTGTGGGTTGCCTCCCATGAGTGTTAAGTTTTACGTCTTCAGCCAGACACTCTTATTCCCTCCTAGACAAACATAGGTTGAATGCACCAACCACTGCTTCATTGCAAAATTTTATGCTTGTATGCTTTAGCGAGGCCTAAAGGATGTCATCAGTAACATCCACAAATTTTGGCTCCATATATGCTCTTTTGAAACCATGCGTGAGGGTGAACTCCAATGGATTAAGGTGCTAGACCTTTTCCATGAATGAGTCAATCATGTATGCTTGGTGGGTTTCGTCCACATCCTCTGATTTTTTCATTGTTGGGATGTGTAATAACTTACCACTTAGTGTCTCAATGGCATTCACCTTCTTTATATTCTGTTGCACTAGGCGTTGACTATGGGGTGTGGACTGAGCTTGAGAAGGGAACTTACCTAGCTCAGTCACACTCAAGTAGCTCATCAACTTGGACACTTGGCTCTTTATCTCTTTATTTTCTTCAACAGCCTGCGTAATTAAAGATTCAAGTATTTGGTTAGTCTTACCCTGTGCCTCAATAAAAGCATGTAAAGTGTCTTCTAAAGAACTCCTAGAAGATACAGGTGCATGATATGGTTCAAGATATGGTGCAAGGGTTTGTGCAAGCTGCTGGTTTTCAGACTTCCAGCTGAAATTGGGGTGATTTCGCCATCCCGGATTATAAGTGTCAGAGAAGGGTCCCAAAGGCTTCTTGTACATGCCTAAGGCATTACAATTTTCCTTATACATTCCTCTCATCTCAGCAAATGCGGGGCATTCTTGGGCGAGATGATCTACCCCGCCACACACAAAACATGGTTTCAAAGACACTGCATGATTAGCTACTTGTGTTGGCTTTGAGCTTTTAGTCTTTAACACCTCTAGTTCCCTAGTGAGCATCCCAACCTTGGCCTTAAGGTTATCCTCTTCCCTAAGATGGTAAATTCCACCACCATTTGGGTTCCCTACAGGTCGTGACCTGTTTGTGCTTTCAATAGCACTAGGTCCAGTCCAAGTTGTGAGCTTTTTCAGCAAGCTCATTGAGGTACTCTACGGCCTCATCAGGATCTTTCTCTAAAAACTCACCATTACACATCATCTCTACGAATTGGCGCTCTATATATGTAAGTCCCTCATAAAAATAGCTCACTAAGCGGCAACTCTCATACCCATGGTGAGGGCACATACTCAGTAACTCCTTAAATCTCTCCCAAGACTGATACAAAGTCTCGCTGTCCTTTTGTGCAAAGGTGGAGGTTTGTCTTTTTAAAGCATTGGTCTTATGTTGGGGAAAGTATTTATTAAAGAAACTTTGAGTCATCTCAGCCCATGACCCAATAGATCGTGGTCTTAGTGAGTATAACCAACTCTTAGCTCTATCCTTCAAAGCGAAAGGAAAGAACTTAAGTTTTATAACGTCATGAGTTTCATCTTGACTATGAAAAGTCGCAACTACTTCTTCAAACCCTCTAATGTGCACATATGGGTTTTCATTTTCTAATCCATGGAATGTAGGGAGTAACTATATCATCCCTGTTTTAAAATCTAGTTGGCGAGTATTGGCTGGAAACATGATGCATGATGGTGTGGTTGTGCGTGTAGGGTTGAGGTAATCCTGAAGGGTCTTAGGGGGTTGATATTCATGTTCACTCATTTCTTCGGGACTAGGTGGACTGTCAAATAAAGGATTTAGAAAAGAATTTAATTTTGACTCTAGTACAGGCCTACAAGCAAATCTACCCAAAGTATCTCTATATTGGGGCATGCAAGATCACAAAATGATAAAATAAAATAAAATAAAAAATTAATGTAGCAAGCTAAAAGAAGGAACGAAGTTACCGCCTTTATAAACTACTGAAAATAAAAACTATTTACAAATCTTCTACCGTCTTGTCTCAAAGTTGACAATCTTCCTTAAGTTAAGCACGTCTCTCCGGTAACGGCGCCAAAATTTGATTATTCCCAAAACGTAACGCGGTAGTTGTAGCATGGCTTTGGGGTGTCGATTCCACAGGGAGACAAACTAACTACAAGAGAAAGTGCAAACCTTAAAACGAACGATAAAAGTAAACGAGAAAATCTGAGTTTGAAGTAGTGTGAAATAATTGTGTAAATATAATAGAGAACAAGGGTCCGGGAAACCTCCCTAGGTTCGTTGCCTTATTCTATTCTTGATTCAGTTGTTTTTATCTCGATTGCAAGTTTCACATCCCAAACAAGTAATCAGCAAATATTCAATTAAAGGCCATATATAAACCCTAATGTAATTGTGATGAAATACTCTTTGCTTTCAAGCACACATGACCTAACTTATAGATTATCAAGAAACGACAATATATCATAATGACAATACTATAGTAATGGACAAATCTATAAGAGAAATCTACCAGACTCAATCACACCTTAACAACATCACACAAGAAGAGCATGACTAGACTTATATGGGGGAGAAAGATGCAATCACCGGATTAAGGGGAAATCTTCTAATTAGATTAAAAATTAAATTATAACAATGTTTAATGATAATAAATCCAAACTACATTGAATCAAGACTAGAAAATAAGAACAACTACACCTAGGGATTCATCCCTTCGCCTTGCTTGGAGATTAGTTGGCCATGGGGGAGAGTGTGGCAGCCTTCATGATGTTTTTTCGGGCCTCCAGCCTTTCAAAAAGATGTTTTGAATAATCATAATATCAAACCCTAAGTGGTCTATTTATAATACACAAGGTCCAAGGGTGTTTTAGGGTTTAAAAAGTCATTAAAATCTTAATTAGGTCAAAGTTTGGAGAAGAAAAATGTGTGCGCGCTGCGGTGCTCCTTTATGGGCACTGCAGTGCTGGCTGGTGGTTCAAGATGTGGAGGTTCCTGGCACCGTGGTGCTGGCTGGTGCTGTTATGGAGGCCTGACCTTTCTCTACTAAAACTGCCATAACTTTCCCTAAGAAAATCATTTTGATGAGCCATAAAATTCTCCAGAAAATAGACTTCCAGATCTTTTTAAGTATATATGGCTCATTTCCTGGTTCTTCTTGCATCAATACAGTTTAATTTGCAAATATGATTGATATGTATGGGCAATTCTAGTAATTTAGTGAAACTCCTTTCCAAGTGCTTATGAACCTTCACTCCGGTGTTCACATTGTACTTTAAGTAATGATAGTTTTTCCATCTCTTTTGAACTTAAAGTACCTGAAAAATGCATTGGAATAGATCAATGATCCAAGAATGACACTTTAGAGCTTTTAAGGTATAAAAGTGCAATTCAAACCTAGATCAACCCTAAAATGCTAACAATTAAGTACTGTAAAGATGCATTTTATGACTCTCATAAGAGATCTAGATATATTGTTGCAGAGTGTGGATTTACTAAGCTAATATGTTATAATTGTAGTGTTAGAGGTCACATGCCAAGAGATTACACTTAGTGTGCGACACCTGTTTCGAGCACGATAAGTATGGGAGGCACTAGGGGTAGTCAACAAGGTATAAGATCTTTTCGAGCTAGGGGTGGTAGTAGAGGATAGCATAATTGTGGTAAAGGTAGTGGTGGTAGTTATCAAGAGTTTGGAGAAAGAGAGGAAGAGGAACGTGGACAGCTTAGTTAGAAGGGTGTATTAGTTAGTGAATATAGAGCACAAGATAGAGTTTAATCACTTACTCAACACGATGTTCATGCTGTTTTGAACGTTGTGATAGATGTGGTTTTACTATTTGGTGTAGATGTTCGAATTTTAATTGATTTTGGATCCATATATTAATTTGTTTATATATCTTTTGCTATGCATGTTGATAGGCCTATATCATCTCTCGGTTGTATTTTATCTATAGAAACTCCTGTTAGGAGTAGTGTTGAAGTGGTTAATGTATATAGGGTTTGTGTGTTGCAACTGGTTGAGTATCAGTTCCATGTGGATTTAATTTCTTTAGAAATGATAGGTTTTGATGTAATTTTGGGTATGGATTGGTTAGCAGCACATTATGCTTGTATGGATTCAATTAAGAAAACAGTTATTTTTTGGATCCTTAGAGTGGATGAATTTGAATTTTGTGGAGATAGAAAAATAATTCCTACAAGCATTGTATCAGCTTTAAAAGCATGAAGAATGCTTAATAAAGGTTATAGTGGTTATTTACTTTTGTGGTTAATTGTAAGAAGGAAATGTAGAAGTTAGAAGATATTCCACAAGTTAGTGAGTTTCCTAATGTATTTCCAGAGGATTTGCTAGGGTTGCCACCAAATCAAGAAATTGAGTTTGTAATAGATTTAGTTCCTAATACTAATCCTATTTCTATTGCACCATATCATCTGCCCCAGCTGAACTTAAGGAACTTAAAGTTCAATTGAAGTAATTGTTAGATAACGGGTTTATTAGACCAAGTGTATCACCTTGGGGTGCTCCTATTTTGTTTGTGAATAAGAAGGATGGTATTATGAGGTTAGTGTAACAACCTATCCTGGGTTGGCGACCTCCAAGATGGTTTCATTACATTTTGAAATCCCAGCACAACATATATATGCAACAATATTAAAAAAAAACATATATCAACTGAAAATATATACATACATCCATCCTTAACCCTCAACACGGGAGTTATATTATTAATATCCCAACTAAAACAATATATTATGCATGAATATTTGCATTTTTTTTATTCCATTAGTCTGAGGATGTGGACAACAAGACTTGCAGATAATAACTCAGTCTGAATCTCAGCTCACAAATCTATATGTCCTTCCTGTTACCTAAAATTATTTAACAATGAGTGAGCTTCACAAGCTCAGTGAATTAAATTTACTAGAAGTACTCGATTTGTATACTTCCAGTCACATCTTATAATTCAATTATTTCTAATGCACTAATATTAATCATATGTTTCTTCACATATAATAATTCAATCTTTCAAATAATCTTGTAATATTGATTCATCTATTATCTCATATAATTCAATATTAACATTCTATTATCAGTACCCATATCATAATTTCAATCAATTATCAATCTCTTCCTAAATTAATCATCAAACATATCAATTTTTCTTCTGATATATTTAATCATCTTAAGATTATCGATTCAACATCATTATGAGGTTCACAGCATATAATCAATTAATCAAATAATTTTTATCATGTCATACTTTCATATTTCTTTCTCATCATATTTGTCTCTCTATGAGACTCATTTGTCTATCAATAATTTCATAATCAAGACTGATATTTTAGCATCTAAATCAATAATAATAAAATAACGAAATAAAAAATGCATGTGTTTAAACCATATTTCTTTCTTTTTCATCACATCATCTCATTATTTCATATTATCATCTGGGAACGTCTTCCCACATGTCGACATACTTCAGCCAGACCAGCTACCTTCCTAGTCTTCTCAGCCACACCAGCTGCCTTCCTAGACTTTTCTTTTTATGCATATGAGCAATAGTATGCAAGCAAGCACACATCAAAGTATTCAATTCAACTATCTAGCTCTTTCTCAAATTATTATTTTTATCATATTTATTAAATTGTCTCCTCACATATTGTATCAATTTTTTAATCATGTTTTCAGAAATTTCATATAACTTCTCAGTATATTTTTCATTAATCCATCCTTTTAAAAAAATATAAATCCTTATATAATTAATATTTAACATAATATTAAGTCCTTAATCAATACATTAATCAATTATCATACTTAATGGAAAATACATCATTAAATTATTATAATTCAACCATTTATTCAAATATCATAAATTCATATTTTTATTGGTCTCGATTACTAAAAGTAAATCTAACTCACCACATAGTACTTAAAGTTACCCATGGATTACCTCTTTGCCTTTCCTGCTCCTTTCAGCAATTTCTTGAGATTACTGATCACGAACACCTAATCATAAACTTTCATAAATTTTACTATTTCATAACTTAATTTAAACAATATAATTATTTAATTATAAGTCTTATTGAAAACTTACCCCAAATGTGATGAAATCTTGCTATTGTAATTGAATGACTGTACTATCTCTAATATTGGAGAAATTTTCTTTATAACTTTTTGCTAAGAAATTTGAATTGAGGAAAGAAGAAAACCAGACAGAATTTGGTAAGAATTAACAAAACCTAAACAAAAACTTAACTGTTTATACCAAAACCATTTTCTTTGGTTTCTGAAGTGTCATGCATGCAAAACACTTCTATTTATATAGCTTACACCTGGACTAAGCGTCCAGGTGTATCACCTCCTCTCTTTTTTGTTTTCTTCTTTGTAACAACAAAAGGCTACAGTTTTTTTTAATTATTATATTAATAAGAAATCTTTCATGTGTATATTATTTTAATTCCATGTAATGTTTATCGAATTACTTCTTTACCCTTACTTTAAGAACACGGGTATTACAGTTATGAATTGATTATAGGTAGCTAAATCGAGTGACTATGAAGAATATGTATCCTTTACCTAGAATTAATGATTTATTTGATCAATTATAGCATGTTTGTATGTTTTCTGAGATTGATTTGAGGTCAGGTTATCATCAATTAAAAGTTAAGGAAACTGATGTATCAAAGACTATCTTTCGCACTCGTTATAGTCATTATGAATTTTTTGTTGTCTTTTGGATTGACCAATGCACCTACAACCTTTATAGATAATATGAATATGGTGTTTATACCTTTCCTTGACTATTTTGTAGTGGTATTTATTGATGATATATTGGTGTATTCTCGAAGTAAAGAAAAGCATAAGCAACATTTGAAGATTATTTTGTAGACCTTGAGAGAGAAGCAATTCTATTCGAAGTTAAGTAAATGTGAATTTTGGCTTGATAGAGTAGTCTTTTTAGGCCATGTGATTTTTAATGAAGGAATTTATGTAGACCCTTAAAAGGTTGAAGCAACGGTTCATTGGGATAGACCAACAAATGTGATGAAGGTTCGAAGTTTTCTTGGTCTTGTTGAATATTAGAAGATATTTATTGAGGTTTTTTCTTTGATAGTTGCACCATTAACGCGTTTGACCCGAAAAGATATTAAATTTGAGTGGAATGAGCAATATGAGGAGCATTTCTAGAAACTGAAAGAGAAGTTGACATCAGCTTAAGTACTTACTCTTCCTGTTAGTGGTCAAGGATTTGTGGTTTTTAGTGATGCATCTCATCGTGGCCTTGGATGTGTATTAATGCAAAATGGTAAAGTGATTTCTTATGCATCTCGACAGTTAAAGAATCATGAGCATAATTATCCTATTCATGATTTGGAGTTAGCTACATTTGTATTTACTCTTAAAATTTGGAGACATCATTTATATGGGGAGACTTATGAAATCTTTATTGATCATAATAGTTTAAAATATCTATTTACTTAAAAAGATTTGAATTTGAAGCGAAGTAGATGGGTTTAATTAATTAAAGACTATGATTGTACCATTAATTATCATCCAAGAGAAGCTAATGTAGTAGCAGATGCCTTGAGTCAAAAGTCAGGAAAGCTAACTATTTTGAGAAATGTGAAGTGAGAGTTGTATTTTGATTTGAGATGTTTGGGAGTAGAGTTGTGCCATAGGTGTGGAATACTATTGGCTACTATATGAGTTAGACCAGTGTTACTAGATTGTATCTTAAAAGCTTAGAATTGGGATTTCGAGATATAGAGAATTCGAAGAGAAGTGCAGAACGGACTTAGGTCAGATTTTGTAATTCGAGGCGATGGTATGCTTCTTTTCGGGAGTCATTTATGTATACCAAATGATAGTGAATTGAAAAATGAAATTCTGGATGAAACCCATAGTGTCGCATATTCAATGCATCCAGGTAGTACAAAGATGTATAGAAACCTTCAAGAAACATATTGGTGGCCTGGTATGAAACGTAAGATTGCAGAATTTGTTTCAAAATGTTTGATGTGCTACCAAGTTAAAGCAGAGCATCAGAGGCCAACTGGGTTACTACATCCTCTCCCCATTTCTGAGTGGAAATTAGAACATGTGACTATGGATTTTATATCATGCTTACCGCAGACTCGGGGTTGTCATAATGCTATTTGGGTGATTATTGCTAGATTAACTAAATCTGTCCATTTTTTAGCTATTAAGATCACATTTTATCTAGAACAGTTGGCACAATTATATGTTTCTGAGATTGTAAGGCTCTATGGAGCTCTAATATCCATAATGTTAGACCGAGATCTAAGATTTACTTCAAGGTTTTGGCTTAGTTTTTAATTAGCTATGGGTACTAAGCTTAATTTTAGTACTTCTTATCATCCTCAGACTGATGGACAGTCAGAACGTACAGTTCAAACTTTGGAGGATATGCTATGGGCTTTCATCTTAAATTTTTTTTGGTAATTGGGATATCTATTTACCTTTGATAGAATTTGCTTATAATAATAACAACCAATCCAGTATTAGAATGGCCCCATATGAGCACCTTATGGTAGGCGATGTAGATCTCCAGTATGTTAGGATAAGGTTGGTGAAAGATAGTTGTTAGGTCCTGAACTAGTTCAAATTACTATTAAAAGAGTAAGGATTATTCAAGAACACCTGAAAGCAACACAAAATTTCCAGAAGAGTTATGCAGATCATAGAATGTGTGATTCAAAATTTTAGTTGGGAGATTAGATATTCTTGAGAACAGCATCTTTGAAAGGTGTACTCAGGTTTGGACGTAAGGGTAAACTTAGTCCTTGTTACATTGGCCCATATGACGTAATTGAAAGAATTCATGGTGTTGCTTATCAATTAGACTTACCTCAAGAGTTGTTTCAAATTCATGATGTATTCCATATATCTTCTTTGATAAAGTAAATGTTTGACCCTTCACACGTACTTCATTTTGATCCATTTGCATTAAAGGAATACCTCTCTTATGTTAAGCAACCAGTTGAGATTTTGGATAGGCAAGACCAATTGTTGCGCAATAAAAGTGAAAGTGCTTTGGCCTAATCACACGGTTGAAGAAGCCACGTGGGAGCGTGCAACTATGTGCACCCAATATCTGCATATTTTTTTTTATTTTCAAGGTAAATTTCGAGGACAAAATTTTTCTATAGGAGGGTAAAAAATGTAAAATCCTCACCCTTGGGGTGGGAGTGATTTGGTAATATCTTATTTTATTTTTTTTTATTATCATACATACATACATAGTTTTGTTTAATTTAAAATTCAAATTTAAGGCAATATTGAGACAAGAATTTAAAAATATACTGAAGAAAAGATGCTGGAATGCATTAAACTAATGAAAAATGGGGTTTAGAGGGCATCAGAAGGCACCAGACGACTAGGTAGTCAACTAACCCTTCCTTAATTGATTAAGTAGTTGACTAGGGCAACCCTAATTGACTAGGCAGTCACCTGGGTAGTTAACTAAGGAGGAGTTTGGCTCTATAAACTCCATTTCTCATTCTGAACGATATTTCTCTCTATAAAACTCTCTCTCTCTCTCTCTCTAAAATTCCCTCTAAAACTTTTGAAGAATCATACGAAACTTGAGGTTTTTCATAAACGTTTATTGAATTTGATCGTTCAAGATTTGGTTCCAAAAAGTTTCTGGCAAAATATTTGTTGAGGTAACCTCTTCTTCTTTTTTTTTTTTTTTTTATAGAAATCATGATTTTAAGAGTTTAAAACCTCATAGAATAAAGTTTTGATTTTGATTCGAAATGAAGAAAAAGAGTTCAACTAAAACTTTGAATTTAAGAATAGATTAGAACATGCATACATATATACATGTATTTAACCCATTATAAAGGTTTAGATCAAGTTATAAGATAGTAATATCGGTTAAGTGTATTCTTGTTAGGTAGAGGTACAGTGGGAGAAGCAAGTCTAGGTAACCCTACTTTGTGAAAAGTATCTAGATTTGGTATAGTTAAAGTGTGGAGGTAAGTTTTTACTACCAAATTATATATAAATTCTCATTGCTTTTAATGTGGTAAAAATGTATTATGTGCTTAAATTTATGAACTGTTTAAGAAAAAGATGAATTTGTACCTTTGGATTGTTTTATTTGTGAATAAGTATGAATTTTTATCTCTAATTTGAAATGATTAATCATTTTTGAATAAGTTATGAAGAATATTTATCTTTGTTGAAATAAAATGTTTCTAAAATGTTTTCAGTATAAAAAAGAATTGACAATGAAATTTATTATTGAGATGGTGAGAATAGGCTTGGTACTGATGTTGTAATAATACACAGAAGTGTCCTACTGGATGGGGACATTTATTATACTATGTATGTATCCTGTTGCATGGGGATACGAGAGGATAATAAGGGTGTGCCCAAAAGATTATTCTACCCTCAACTACAGTCTCTTATAGTATTCGGATATGTGTCCTGCTGGATAAGGACATTTATTACATATGTATCCTGCTTACTCTTTGGAAACCAGTCGAAGGAAAGGGCTGATTATATTATTTATAAGATTTTAAGAAGATTAAAAAAATTATTTGATGAGTTTCAATGTTATGATTAGATAGTGATTTGTGATTATTTATTTCGAAAGATGAGGAATGATCTGTGTTGATTTAAATTCAGAGTTCATGTTTTAAATATTTTACCATCGTATTTATGTGCTTTATATAACAAATGATACTTCTTGTTCTATGAGAATTTTAATTTTGGTACTTTAAACTACTATCAGCTTTTAAAAGCTGATTGGTCGTTTCTTTGGTGAAATGGTCTGGTTTGGAGGAGTTTTAAACATCTTTTTCGCTATCAAGAGTGTCTTCTGGTTTAGGTGGTATCTTTGGCCTCCTCTCCTCAAACTATAGTTTATTGTAATTATATTAATGGTTATGTTGTAAGAGGTGAATAAATTTGATATAGTTTTTAATATATATTTTATCTTTTATCCATGAATGGAAGGTGAAAACTTGAAGTTAATATTGAGATAAATGTTGAAGATGAAAATTACGTAATGAGGTTCATATTAAAATATAGTAATTAATTTGATTTTACGTCGTAGACTTTTATAGGTAGTCTTATGAGTTTGGGTCATGACAACAAGCCTTAGTAGTGCTTCATCTCTGACCCCCTCAATCAAATCAAGGTTCATCCTTAGCCCTTTAGCATTATTATTAGGATCAAAGAGTTAGACTCATATGAAAGGTTCTCCCACCTCAACAAGGACCTCAACTTTAGATCTGAAATGAGTTTCACCTGTTAGGGATCGAGGTCTGGTCCTGTATGCCCACAATGCATTTTTCAACTCTTTGACCATAATATTTCCTCATCTTTGATCATTTTCTTTAGAGTTTGGAGTATGGTTCGTTCGGTGACCTTAGGCGGCCCATTGGCTGGTGGGTAACCAATGGAGGAGTAACGATGATCAATCTAGAGCTCTAGGCAAAACTCCTTGAAACATATTCTTTAAAATTGTTTGTCATTGTCCGTCACTAGAGCCTTTGGTGTCCTATTCTTGAACAGGATGGACTTCCATACAAAGCTTCTTAAATTCTCATTTGTGATCTTGGCCAATGGTTTAGTCTTTGCCCACTTGATGAAATTGTCCATTTCCATTATCAGATGTTTGAATTGTCCCAAAGCTTCTAGAAAAGGTCCAAGAATGTCGATTCCACACATGGAGATCGGAATCAGACTAGTGATAGATCTTAGTGGGTAAATAGGTTAATGAGTCACTAAGGTAAACATTTGGAACTTTACACATCTTTAGGCGAATTCTTAAGATTCTTTTAGGAATCCTAACTAATAGTATCCTTGCCTCAAAATTTTATCGGCCAAGCCTCGTCGACAAAGGAGGTTTCAACATATGCCTTCATATGCTTCCCTTATAGCATAGTCAAATTTCCTAGGCTTTAGGCACTTCAGATACAACAACGTTAAAGATCTTTGGTATAGCTAATCATTTATTATGGAGTAGTGGGCTGCTTGGGACCTCAATTTCTTTGCTTCAAGCCTCGACTCGAGGAGCTTGCCACTTTCTTGGTACTTGACTATGGGATCCATTTAACATGGTTCGTCATCTATGTCAATTAACTTAGCTTTTTACATGATATGGAAACAGAAGATTTCCACATATACTACTCTTGGGAGTTTCGAAGTCCTGGAATAGGCCAATTGAGCTAAAGCATCTCCTTTAGCATTTTTCAATCTCGAAGCTTAGCTCACTTTTACAGACTTGAAAAGAGTTATAGCTTGTTTCACCTTGGATAGGTACTTAACCATCTATGCTACTCTTGCTTCATAATCTCCAAACATTTGACTTTCCACCAATTGAGAGTCGTTGAAGACTTCTAAGGTTTTGACCAAAAGATATTTGACCAACTTCATACTGATAAGCAGTGATTCATACTCTATATAGTTGTTTTAGGCCTTGAAATTGAATTGTAGGCATACCCAACAGCGAAACCTTTTGGGCTAATCAAGATGAGTTTGGTGCCACTTCCACTATAGTTGGACGAACCATCGACCAAGAGCTTCTAAGCCGAGAGTTCAGGTTCTTGCACAGACTATTACCCTTCAGTGGTTCCTACTAGAAAGGTGCATTCAACAATAATGTCTGCTAGGACTTTGGCCTTGATGGCTAGTTAGGGCCAGATCTTATATTCTCCCAACTCAATATACTACTTCACATTTCATCCGGAAAGGTTGGGTTTTTGGAGAACTTGACTCAAAGGGTAGTCTATCAACACTATGATCAGATTTGATTGGAATTATAGGCGCAACTTTTGGGCTATGATCATAGTATATACTAGCTTTTCAATAGATTGTTATTGAGTCTTGGTGTCCTAAAGAACTCTATTGACATAGTAGATGGGCTTTGGAAATTTTCCATCCTCTCACTAATATTGATGCACGGCGACTTCGCTAGCAACCAAGTAAAGAAATAATTCTTTGCCATCCTTCGGATTAAATAGGAGAATAGGTGAGCTTATATACCTTTCCATTTAATCAAAAGAGGTTTAGCACTCTTCTGTCCATTGGAAGTCATTAATTTTTTTAAGAGCTTTGAAGAATGATAGGCACTTCTCCTCTAACTTGGACATGAAGCGACTGAGGGTGGTGATACGGCCTATGAGCTTCTGCAGTTCTTTTATGTTCTGTCGTGTTTCCATATCAAATGAGGCCCTAATCTTTTCAGGGTCCCTTTTAATTACAATAAAGCCAAGGAACTTGCTAAAGGTCATGCCAAAGACATACTTGGATGGGTTCACAAAGCATTCGTTTAAGTCAGAAACATGGTCTAAAGCTTGAGTACTCTTGACAAGCATATTGTCTACATACACCTCTATGTTTCAGTTAATCTAGTTCTTGAAAAGCTTGTTGACCAGTCTTTGGTATGTGGCTCTGATGTTTTTCAGTCCGAATAGCATAACTTTATAGCAATATTGGCTTTTTTCAATGATAAATGTTGTGTGTGACTAATCAGGCTCATGCATCTAGATCTGATTGTAACTAAAGTAAGCATCCATGAAGCTCAATATCTCATATCCAAAAGTGGTGTCAACCAGTTGATCTACCCTTGACAAAGGGAAACTATATTTTGAACAAGCCTTATTTAAGTCAGTCATGGCAATGCAAATCTCGAACTTTCCATTTTATTTCTTTACCAAAACCACATTGAGAACCCATTTAGGGTTGTCAATTTCCTTAATGAATTCATCCTTAAGGAGCTTGTTGACCTCATCGTTGATTACTTGTTGTCTCTCGGCACCAATTGGTCTATTCTTTTGGATCACTTTCTTATTATCGAGATCGACATTCAAGTAGTGCATAATGGTCTTTAAGTCGATCCACAGCATGTCAAAGGCCGACCATGCAAACATATGTTTCTTTTCTCGGAGAAAGGAGAGCAGTCGTGCCCGAAGTTCACCCTCTAAGTCTGAGCCAATCTGTATCTCTGCTTATCATCATCTCCATATATCATAGGTACTAAGTGTAGTTCGTCCTTTGTTTTATCCTTTGGGTGCTTTGCCTCATGTTTCAAGTCTTCAATTTTTATAACAACGGGTTTATCTTTTCCCTTCATGGAGGCTAAGTAATAGGTACGTGCAGCAGCTTGGTTTCCTTTGACTTCATTGACGCTTTACTCAATCAGGAACTTCATCTTAAAATGGTAAGTTAATACCATAGCTTTCATAGCATTCACTCTAGGAATATCAAGAATGGAATTGTAGGCAAAGGAAAGGTATATCATAAGAAGGTGCTCATTATGGTGGTCAAGTGCAGGGTGGTTCTCGTTATCACCAGTAAGCTGATGATTCCTTTTGGATAGACAGATTCTCATAAGAATCCATACAAAGGGTGATTGATATGCTTGAGGTGATCATCTACCAGCTTTATCTTCTTAAAGGCATCATAATAAAGGATACCTTGGGATGAGCCATTGTCAACCAGTATTTTTTGCATAACGAAATTTGCGACAACTAATGTTATGACCCCTCCGCCATTATGAAGAATTGGACATCTATAAGATCCTCATCAGTGAAGCTAATCATCTTAACAGACCTACTTTTCTTGTTAGGCCTTTCAACTAATCCAACTGTTGGAAATCACCTTGGAGATGCCCAGGTGGTGATCTTCCAAACATCCAAGTTTAGAATGACTTGTAAAGATGAATCGGAAACAGAAACATAAATTAAATAAAGAAAAAGACATAGCAATTGTTATCGAGGTTTGGCAATAGCCTACGTCCCTGTGAGTTCCTCTAAACTCTCTACACTAAATTAATGGTTCTTTACAAATACAGCAACCCTCTCCAAGAAACTCAAGTTCTTGAAGAACCTAAGAAGATAAGAAAGAAAGTGATAAGAACTATTACAAAGCCCTCTACCCAATCTATGCTACTCTCTCTTTACAACCAGCCTCTCTTTTGAGATCTATTCTAGTGCCTTTCCTGTGTTTTGTTCTTTGCACTCTCACACTTGCACTTGAATTATCTTGTATGATGATCACTTATATCTCTTGTCTCACAATTGTGTTGAGATTGAAGCTAGGTGACCCTTAATCTTTGAAGTCAATCTCCACCCTTAGATCTTGAGGACCATTCAGTCATAGCCCTTCATCAATCCTCAGTGATCCTGTGTGCTTTGTTCATGCATCCACACACCTCTCAAAAGACTAAAACCAAAGCATCAGATGTGCCTTCAAGCCGCGGCCTAGAACAGGGCAAGCCGCGGCTTGAAGAGGGCTTGAAAACACACCTTTTATCAACCTTGCTGGAGGCTGCCACCTGAGTTGGTTGAGCCGCGATGCACAGGGCAAAGCTACGGCGCCCACACTCTAGGCAGCGACATACAGCCCTTTACCCATTTTCTGGAGCTCCTGGAGGCCGAGGCGCTCTCACTCTAAGCCTAAGCGCCAAGACCTGATGTTGAATCTCTTCAAACCTTGTTTAAACCTTAGATAAACACCAACAATCTCTACCTTTGTCTAAGCAATTAAACTTGAACCCATTGTGCAGAGAACTCAGGATCTAAACTTATCTTGAGTCATCATATCAACCGACTCCAATCCTAAGCTGTCCAAGGCAATGATTGAACTTACTTAGAGGTAAAACCTTGGTGCTTAAATCTGCAGGATTTTCCTCCGTGGCTATCTTGTCCACATGAATGCATCATTCCGTAACATTTTCCCAAATAAAATGATACTGAACATCCATGTGCTTTGTCCTCTCATGGAACACTGGATTCTTACACAAGTGCAACACACTTTAATTATCCGAATACGCCACCACCTGCTCTTTCAAGACCTTCAACTCTTCCAATAACCCTTTGCACCACATAGCCTCCTTAATGGCTTCCGTTGCCGCTATGTACTTAGCCTTGGTTGTTGAGAGTGCTACCACCGGCTGCAACTAAGCCTTCCAACTTATACAACATCTGTTTAAGTTGAAGAAGTATGAGGTAATGGATCTTCTTTTATCCCGATCTGCTCCATAGTCCGAATCCGCATAACCCTCAAGACAGATGAACTTACCCCTCTTCTCATAAATCAGCCCTATTTCTGCGCTTCTCTTCAAGTACCTTAGCAACAACTTCATCCTAAGCCAATGCTCTTTTTCGGGATTACTCATAAACCTACTGAGAACACTTATTGCATAAGCAATATCTGGTCTAATGCTTACCATGGTGAACATAACTGAACTAACCGCACTAGAGTAAGGGACCTTTTCCATTTCCTTCTTCTCCACCTACAATCTCGGACATTGATCGCTAGAGAACTTGAAATGACTAGCAAGGGGAACCTTCACTAGTTTGCTATCTTCTATAGAGAACTTAGATATCATCTTCTCTATATAGGAAGTCTAAGAAATCTTCAATCTGTTTCTCTCCCTTTCTCAGATTATAATCATCCCAAGGATCTTCTGTGCATGGCTAAGGTCCTTCATCTCAAACTCCTCACTGAGTTGAGACATCAATTCTTCTATCATCTCCATGCTGCTCCCAACCAGCAACATATCATCGACATAGATGAGGATGATCACCACTTCCTCCACCTTGTGCCCCTTGTAGTACAAGCACGAATCATAGTAGCTCCTCATGAAACCCAAGCTAGTTACAAAGGAATCAAACCTCTTATTTCATTGCTGAGGTGATTACTTCAGGCCATAGAGAGATTTCTTCAATTAGCACACCAACTCTCCCTACCTTCCTTCCTCATAGCCTTCGGGTTACCTCATGTAGATGGTCTCATCAAACCTTCCATGTAAGAACGCTGTCTTCACATCCATTTGCTCGATTTCCCAATCAAATTGGACTACCATTGCCAATACTATCCGTATCATCTTGTACTTCACAACCGGTGAGAATATTTAAGTGAAATCTATGCCTTCTCTTTGTGTGAACCCCTTCACCACCAGCTTAGCTTTATACCGAACTTCATCCCCTGGAGTGTTCCCTTCTTTGATCTTGTAGATCCACTTACAATCCACAACTCTCTGTTTTTTCTGGTTTGGGCACCAATTCCCAAGAGTTGTTCTTCCTCAAAGAATCCATTTCTTCCTCCATAGCTAGCTGCCACTTTGACGAATCCTTACATTCCATGCATGTAAGTTTTTCGTTCAACAATCCCTCTTTCTGTCCAAGGAGATGCTACATTAGCATTCGCAAACCCATATCTCAAAGGTGGTCTGACCACCCTTCTTTCCCGGTCCCTTGTGAGCTGGTAGTCATTCTGACTTGCTGTATCAACCCCTTCCAGTTCAACCTCCTCTTGAGTGCCCTCAGCTTGGCCTTCATCAATGGGCTCTACCTGGTCCGAACCCTCTTGCCTTCCTTGCTCTATCTGAACTGAATTTTCCTTGATGCGATGCTCCACAAATTTTGGGCTAGTTTGATCACTAGCCCATGCAGGGTAAGTGTTCTCCAAATAGGAAAATAACAATTCATTAAAAATAACATCCCTACTTATTATAAGTTTCATTCCTTTTGGTTCTAAGGACCACAACCTATACCCCTTAACCCCATCACCATACCCTAGAAACACACATTTTCTAGACCTTGGGTTAAGTTTATCATCTTTTTTATGTGCAAATGCAGCACACCCAAAAGTCCTAAGGTTGTTTAACTCTGGGGGTTTCCCACTCCATATCTCCATGGGAGTCATGAGCTCTAAAGCTCTAGAGAGTGATCTATTAACCAAGTATGCAGCAGTAGACACAGCTTCCCCCAAAAATATTTTGGTAAACCGAACCCAATTAACATGCACCTAACCTTTTCCATAAGGGTCCTATTCATCCTCTCAGTAACTCCATTTTGCTGAGGAGTTTTTACAACTGTTCTATGTCTTAGAATGCCATTTAACTCACAGAATTTGTCAAAATCCTTATTACAAAATTCTAAGAAATTATCGGTTCGTAAAGCCTTAACTACCCTACCTGTTTGAGTCTCCAGCAACTTTTTTCACACCACAAATTTATTCAAAGCATCTGATTTATTTTTAAGCAAATAAACCCAAACCTTTCTTGAATAATCATCAATTAAAGACAAAACATAAAGGTTACCTCCTTGTGTTGGTGTTCTTGCTGGTCCCCAAAGGTCTGAATGAATGTAGTCAAGAATGCCCTTAGACTTATGCACTCCGGTGTTGAAGCTGACCCGGTGTTGCTTCCCAAGAACGCAACACTCATAAAAATCCAATTTCTCTACTTTGTCACTACCAAGTAGACCATTCTTGCTGAGAACTTGTAGGCCCTTTTCACTCATATATCCAAAGTGAGTGTGCCAAAGGGGCTGCCTTATCCATCTCAGCCATCAAGCTTGCTGCTTGATCCTTGATCTTTATGTCTCCGATCATCTTATAGAGACCATCTTTTACTGCAGCTTTGATCACTATCAAAGATCCCTTGGTCACCTTGATCTTTCCTCTCTCTGCCTTGTATGAATACCTCATGGAATCCAGCTGCCCTAATGAGATCAAATTCCTCTTCAAATCCAGAAGATACCTCACATTCAGCAGCAGCCTTGTGACTCCATCAAACATCTTCAACTTGATGTCTCCTATCCCCCTCACTTGGCAAGAAGTGTCATTCCCCAAGAAAACCTTTCCATCATTGGTTTCCTAGAAATTCTTGAACCAATCCTTGTGAGGGCACATGTGATAAGGGCACCTAGAATCCAGAATCCATTTCTTGCTGCCTTGCCTCCTGCTCACATTTGAGCACACAACAAGAACATCATCTTACTGTTCTCCTTTGGCAACCGAAGCCTCTCCATTGTTGGTATGGCTTCTTCCTCTCTCATCCCACATCTTCTTCTTGCAGTCTTTCCTGAAATGTCCCTCCTTGTTGCAGTAGAAGCATATCTTTCCTCCAAATCTCGGTTTGGAATAAAATCTCCCATAGCTCTGCCCTTAACCTCTTGATTTCTCCTTGTAGTTGCCATGAATGCTACTGCCATTTCGACTTGCTGACCTTCCTCTAATGAACAACCTTTCTCCACTTGATGCTTCCCTCATCTTGGCTTTGAAATCATAAGCCCATTATGGCATTGATCACAATCTCCTTAGTTAAAGTATCTCTTCCATATTCAATTGCATTAATCAAATTATCAAAACAATCAGGAAGAGAATTCAACAAAATAACAGCCAATTGTTCATCCGAGAATGTTATGCTACAGCTATTCAAATCTTGAACCAGCTTATTAAACACATAAAGATTATCTTGTAACTCTTTAGTATGATCCATTTTAAAAGAAAAGATTCTTTTAAGAAGATAAATCTTATTAGGGAGAGTTTTGGTAAGAAATAACTCATCTAGTTTCTTCCATATGACAACAGGATCTTCCGAGTCTCCGCATTCCCTTGTGACACTATCCGACATGTGCGAGAAAATAGTGCTGTATGTCATCTTCTTTATCTCAATCCGTTGAACCTCCGTGATACTTGCTGGAAAAGTGTCATCTTCTCTAATCGCCAAGTCCACCTTCTACTACATAAGAACAGCCTTGATTTTTTGCTTCCAAAGGGCAAAGTCTCCCTTTCCATCAAACTTCTCAACAATGAAATTTGAAGCAATCTTGCGGAGAAAATCTCAGATTTATGCAGCACCCACAATTTATTTCCAATTTCTTTTAAACCTCAAGAACACAATCGGAGATTGATCTCAATACCGTTCTTGAATCACGCTCAAGAACACGATCAGATCTTGATCTTTACTCCGTTCTTGAATCACCCAAGAAGTTGATCTTTGATTCTTAGAGTCTTGACTCCGATACCTTTTGTTCCAGCTCTGATACCCTCTCACCAAAGCTCCTCCGGCTCTGATACCACTTTTGTGGTATCTCCTCTAGCTCTGATACTACTGTTGGAAATCACCTTGGAGATACCCAGGTGGTGATCTTCTAAACACCCAAGTCTAGAATGACTTGTAAAGATGAATCGGAAACAGAAACAGAAATCAAATAAAGAAAAGGACATAACAGTTGTTATCGAGGTTCAGCAATAGCCTACGTCCCTGTGAGTTCCTCTGAACTCTCTACACTAAATCAATGGTTCTTTACAAATACAACAACCCTCTCTAAGAAACTCAAGTTCTTGAAGAACTTAAGAAGAGAAGAAAGAAAGTGATAAGAACTATTACAAAGCCCTCTACCCAATATATGCTACTCTCTTTTTACAACCAGCCTATCTTTTGAGATCTATTCTAGTGCCTCTCCTATGTTTTGTGTCTTCGCACTCTCACACATGCATATGAATTCTCTTTATGATGATCACTTATATGTCTCGTCTTACAATTGTGTTGAGATTGAAGCTAGGTGACCCTTTATATAGTGAACCACTTCTTGAGCCAATATTAGAAGTCAATCTCCACCCTTAGATCTTAAGGACCATTCAATCATAGCCCTTCATCAATCCTTAGTGATCCTGTGCATTTTTTTCATGCATCCACGCACCTCTCAAAAGACTGAAACCAAAGCATCAGGTGTGCCTTCAAGCCGCGGGCGAGAACAGGGCAAGCCGCAGTCTGAAGAGGGCTTGAAAACACACCTTTTATCAACCTTGATGGAGGCCACGGCCTGAGGTGGCTGAGCTATGGCGCATAGGGCTAAGCCACGGCTCCCACACTCTAGGTCACGGCGCACATCCCTTCACCCATTTTTGGAGCTCCTATAGCCAGAGGCACGCTCACTCCAGGCCTAGGCACCAAGACCTGATGTTGAACATCTTCAAACCTTGTTTAAACCTTAGAAAAACATCAACAATGAACCTAACATAGGCTTTATGAGAATATATAGATTCTCCCCCTAGGTTGTCCCGCCCCCCCCCCCCCCCTTCCCCCAAAAAATAAAAATAAAAGATGGTTTGGATAATGCCCACTATAAGTACATTATCCAACCATTCTTCGAGCTTATGCCTTCTACTTCCCTTTGAACTACTCGTCCTGACACTTTGGGCTTTTGTCTCGGGCAGGGTTTATTAGGGAGGTGCCCCAGACAAACTTCTTGAGATATCCTTTTCGGATCAGACTTTAAATATCGTTCTTCAGGTGCCAGCATTCATCGATGTCATAACCATGATCTCAGTGAAATAGATAGAATTTGGATATATTTCTTTTATTTTAAATGGTCTTGATCTTCTCTGGCCATCAAATAATGTCATGGTTCATTACCTCGATCAGGACCTGAAACCTTGAAGTATTAAGAGGTGTGTAGTTCTTAAATCCCCGCAGTGTCATGTTAGTTTTTCCATTCTTGCAACCATTGCCTCTGTTTTCCTTTCCATGACTGTCCTTTGATTTCGGACTATTAAACTCTTTCCTCTTCTTTTCTTATAAGGCCTCTTCTTTTTGCTTACGGAAATCTTGGTCCTCTTAAGCAATAACAAACTCATCAGCCTTAGAGAGGAGCTCGTGCATTGTATGCAGCGGATTTCGTGATAGATAGTAGTTGAATTCACAGGCTTAGATGTCATCGACGAAGGCTGTAACGCCAACCTTTTGATCTGAGTCTCGAATTAGCACAAACTGAGAGGTAAATTTTTGGATGTACTAGCAAAGACTTTCTTCGGGATATTGTGTTATGCTAAGAAGGCTTTCAGAATTTTTATTTGGACCTCTACTGTTGAAAAAAATAAGTGGTGAACTAGACACTGAGGTCATCAAACGACTTGACTGATCTTGCTGGCAAACGAAAGAATCAGTTTCTTGTGATTGCACATAGAGTTTTGGGGAAGGCTTGGCATATAACGATGTTAGAGTAGCCGTGGAGTACTATGAGGCATGTGTAGGCCTCTAGGTGATCAATGGGGAAAATTTTTGTAAAGTATGTCACCGTATAAGGCACCTTAAATTTGTCAGACACATCCTCATCCTTAATCTCCTTGGAAATAGGGTTGTCATAGGGCTTGAACTAATATCGGATGTCTAATCCATTCTTATTTAGAGCAAATCTGATGCATACAATCATCCCCTGCAACTACTTGTTGACTTCAGACTTTTCATGATCTTATTGTTTCCTTTCGGGGCTAAAGTTGGAGACGAGCTCATTGTTCCGGATATAACGTTGAAGAGTTCACCTAATAGGTTCTACCCTCTCAGTCAAACACTCTCAACCATTGCCCTGATCGAGTTACTCATTCTTTCTGCTTGAGGTCACTTCCTCAAAATAAGTAGGCGGGTCGTGAGGTCTGATCTTGATCGACTTCTCAAGGTATCATCTTATCGGGCCTAAGGTCGATAACAATGAACTCGGCTAGGCTAGGAACAAGTTGGGTAATTAGTGCGGTAAAGCTATCATACTATCTTCGAAGATCCACATGCTCAACCTAGTTGACTGGGAACATCGGGTCATTGTAACGACCCATCCCAGGCTAGCTACCCCTGAGACGGTGTCGTCACGTTTTGTCATCCCAACGCGACACATATATGCAACAATATAAATTTATGTTGATAAGTACTTAAATATTCATATTTAATAACTTTAATTTACATTTGTTAAGTTCCTAGTTTATGTTCTTTCATGCTGTTTTATTTCCTTTCTGTGTTTTTTGTGTTTTTCCAGGTTTTTGGAGAAAATTGAGCATTATGGAATTATTCGGCTTAGAGAGAAAACCTAGAAGAGCTGAAAGCCGCCTAGTGCAATCGAGCACAGAGACTTGCGATCGAGTGTAACAGTGCTCAAGCGCCCAAGGCAAGGATCGAGCGCACCTGCGCTCGCGGGGACAAGAAGAAGGCTCAAGTGCACCAGTTTGTGATCGAGTGCACACGTGCATCAGTGAATAGTAAAACAGGTGTTTCTATTTTGGAAATAAATGTAGGGTTTTGTTTTATGAGTTTTAGGGTCTCCAGATGTTCCTAAACTTTATAAATAGGCCTGTAAACATAGAAATTGGGGATTGGAGGAGAGATTTCATAGAAGAATTGATGACTCTTCTAGCCAGTATTTTCGGGTTTCTTCTTTCCTCTATTTTACTTTATGAAGATGTTTAACATCAAACTCGTGTAACTAATTTGCTAGTAGGGCTCGATTGAAGCCCTGATTATGTTTACTCAATAATTCAACATTGGCGCCTTTGTTATAGTTATATTATGATGCTTAACTTGATTAATGCATGTTTTCTTGAATTCCTCATATGTGTTTGCCTGATCAACATATGTATGTGGTATGGACTAGTTAGTTGAATCAATTTGGATGACTAAGTCCTGGGTTTAACAATAGTAACAAAAGAAATCCACATCAGGTTCTTGGGTAAATCAACATGGGAAACCGGGAGTATATACCATGCCCTAGGTCTCATATGTTTGTCGATTTCCACAAATATTATGCTTTCTTAAGGAACAACTTAGTATACACCATGCTAAATCCTTTAAGAAAGAAAAGAGTTAGAGTATACACCATGCCTAATTCGTTGCTTAGAGAAATCAATAGCTTAAGGAGTATACACCATGCCTTTAGGTTGACAACATTAGGTGTTCATACTGTGATTAAAGCATTGGCATATTGTTTTATTGTGAAAGCATGATTAGTGGTGGATATCAAGTCCCTACACTTTTATTATTAGCGAATCAAACTCATTTATTATTTCTCTCATTTTATATTACGAAATTGATTTTAAATCAAAATTTATCAATCCTCGTGGGAATGAGCTCGCACTTGCACACTATATTACTATGTTGACGTTGTGCACTTGCAAGTAAAATGTTCAATTATTAGCTTATTAATTTGGGTAGATATTTGCACAACAAGTTTTTGGTGCCATTGCCGAGGATTACGTTAAAATTATGTTTAGAATTATTTTTCGTTTAGTTTTCTTATTTTGTTCTGTTTATTTTTATCGTTCTGTTTATTTTTATCAAAAATCTAAATTTTTTAGTCTTTTTGTTTTTCTATTTTTGCTTCATATCTGTGGCAGAGTAATTTCTGGCCTTGCGATCGAGCGTAAGGCCATAGCGATCGAGTGCAGTTCTTAGAGTGATCGTGCACAAGTCCATAAAACTACCTAAACAGCAATACTGAAACTGCTGCACTAAAGAGTTTCAGTTGATTCATGCAAGGGCTTCGATCTAGAAATCCAACCATTTTTCCACTCGATACAGAGATTGAGCAGACCATTTGACAAAGGCCTAGAGGACTTCGGGGGCCAGTACTTGCTGCTAAGAGGGTAGAAGAAGATCCTAGGGGAGCCGAGGAACCTGCAGCTCGCCAGACTTGGGAGGAGAAACATGTTAACATGGGACATACGAGGTATCAGTACCTATATGATGAGATGTCCTCTTTCCGGCATGAGCTATCTGATATTAGACGAGAGGATCGGGAGGCTACGTGTCTGGTTCATCAGCGCATAGATGGGTTGGAAGTACGCTTTGAGAGGCAAGAAGCGATGCTCCAGGCCATTCTAGACCGATTACCTCCCGTTTCGGGGGCCTTATCTTCGACACCACATGGAGGACAGCAGTGAGAGGGTGCACCGTCTGGCTGAAGACGTAAAACTTAGCACTCATGGGAGGCACCCCACAGCATATCCTTTATGTTTTCATTATTTTTCATATTTCTTGTTACTATTTATTTTTCGTACTTTTTGTTTTTCGGTATTACTTTAGTATTTATTTTTCAGTAACAACGTGTACATCAGTTCAAGTTTGGGGGTGTGTTATGAGCCATGTCAGTCCAGCTAGTTCTCCATCTCCAAGATCAGCTTTTTTCATGTTATTCACACATTAGGGACAATGTGTAATTTAAGTTTGGGGGTATGGGTGACACATTTACACACACTTTGTTCTAGTTTTTTTAATTTATTGTTGTTTAAAAGAGAGGATAAATACATTTTATGTTGTTTTGAAATTTTGGTTGATCTAAACAAATATTGTGATGTGTTTTCATCGGTGAGCTTAAAATCTTGAACATATGATCTGATGATAGAGTTTTAAAGTTTAGTTACATACTTTAGGCATTTGAGAATTCATATGTTTGATCTAATCTAACACGAGCACATTAGCACATAATTGTGTGAGGTATGACATGTGATTTTAATGTGTATGTTTCCATGGCTTAGCTGAAACCGGATTATTTGTTAGATGGACACTTTGGCATAGAAAGTAGAAAAAAAAATTTGTACAAAAAGAGAAAAAAAAATGCTCATAATGATCATTGATAAACTTTCCACTGAGTAACTGGACCTCTTGCCTAAGTAAGCAGTGAGTGTTCACGTCAAAAGGTGGGAATTTTACTTGGTTGAATGAAGGACAGTTTAGTTTCGTGGCCTTTTTGACTCAAGTTAGTAAGTCCTTAGGGGTGTCTTTACACCTAATGCCCTAAAACCATTTGGTTTGGGAGTCATTGACTCAACACTCGCTACATGGGTCAATTAGAAAGCTTAAAGGAACTAAACATGTCAGAGTCTCATAATAAAAGAAAGAAGGAAATAAAACTATGACATTGTTGTTCTTTCTTATGGGAAATTCGGTGAATCATGAGACATGGAGACATTACACATTGGAGTTATTTGGATGCTTCATTTTTATGTGCTAGTTCACTTTACACTAATACGGACTTGTGATGCCTTAGCCAACCTCTTGTAAGTAATTAGATTTGAAAATTCTTATTCATTGCAAAGATGGGTTTATATTTTAAGTTTGCTCATAAAGGAATATCATGGTTTTATGTGATACTTCAATTTTTGGATACCATGAATGATGGATCTATCTTTGTGTTCTTTGCTTTCCATTTAGTTTTTAGTTTCGTATTGCGAAGGGACTAGCAATATGTAAGTTTGGGGGTGTGATAAGTGCTTATTCATATTAAGCCCCTTAATTTACATTTGTTAAGTTCCTAGTTTATGTTATTTCATGATATTTTATTTCCTTTATGTGTTTTCTATGTTTTTCCAGGTTTTTGGAGAAAATGGAGCATTATGGAATTATCCAGCTTAGAGAGCAAACCTGGAAGAGCTGGAAGCTACCTAGTGAGATCGAGCACATAGACTTGCGATCTTGCATAACAATGCTCAAGCACTCAAGCCAAGGATCGAGCGTACCTGCGCTCGTGCACTCAAGAAGAAGGCTCGAGCGCACCAATCTGTGATCGAGTGCACACGTGTATCACTGAATAGTAAAACGACTGTTCCTGTTTTGGAAAAAAATGTAGGGTTTTGTTTTACGAGTTTTAGGGTTTCCAGATGTTCTTAAACTTTATAAATAGGCCGATAAACACAGAAATTGGGGATTGGATGAGAGATTTCATAGAAGAATTGACGACTCTTCGAGCCAGTATTTTTGGGTTTCTTCTTTCCTTTATTTTACTTTATGAAGATGTTTAACATCAAACTCATGTGTAACTAATTTGCTAGTAGGGCTCGATTGAAGCCCTGAATGCACCAGCCTGTGATCGAGTGCGCACGTGCATCAGTGAATAGTAAAACGATTGTTTTTATTTTAGAAAAAATGTAGGGTTTTGTTTTACGAGTTTTAGGGTTTCCAAATGTTCTTAAACTTTATAAATAGGGCAGTAAACACAGAAATTGGGGATTGGAGGAGAGATTTCATAGAAGAATTGACAACTCTTCTAGCCAGTATTTTCGGGTTTCTTCTTTCCTCTATTTTACTTTATGAAGATGTTTAGCATCAAACTCATGTGTAACTAATTTGCTAGTAGGGCTCGATTGAAGCCCTGATTATGTTTACTCTATAATTAAATATTGGTGCTTTTGTGATAGTTATATTATGATGCTTAACTTGATTAATGCTTGTTTTCTTGAATTCCTCATGTGTTTGCCTAATCAACATATGCATGTGGTATGGACTAGTTAGTTGAATCAATTTGGATGACCGAGTCCTAGGTTTAACAATAGTAACAAAAGAAATCCACGCCGGGTTCTTAGGTTAATCAACATGAGAAACTGAGAGTATATACCATACCCTAGGTCTCGTGTATTTGTCGATTTGCATAGATATTATGCTTTCTTAAGGAACAACTTAGTATACACCATGCTAAATCCTTTAAGAAAGAAAAGAGTTAGAGTATACACCATGCCTAATTCATTGCTTAGGGAAATCAATAGCTTAAGGAGTATACACCATGCCCTTAGGTTGACAACATTAGATATTCATACTGTGATTAAAGCATTGGCATATTGTTTTATTGTGAAAAGCATGATTAGTGGTGGATATCAAGTCCCTACACTTTTATTATTATCGAATCAAACTCATTTATTATTTCTCTGATTTTATATTGCGAAATTAATTTTAAATCAAAATTTACCAATCCCTGTGGGAATGATCTCGCACTTACACACTATACTACTATGTTGACCTTGTGCACTTGCAAGTAAAATGTTCAATTATTTGCTTATTAATTTAGGTAGATATTTGCACAACATACATCAACTGAAATTAAAAATTTTATCCATTCCTCAACTCTTTTCATAGGAGATACAACATCATTCTTCTATCAGAAACAATATATAAACAAAAAGCATAAAAAAAATTTATTAAAAAAAATTCTTCATTCTTACAATGTCTGAAGACTTGACCACGGGACTTTCTTTAGGTAATTACACTGATATCAGCTCTAAACTCTATTTGTCTTGTCCGCTACCTGAAATTTTTCAATAATGAGGAGTTAGCTTCACAGTCTTTGTGAATTAAATTTACTAGAAGTACTCGATTTTATATTTCTAGTCACATCTTATAATTCAATCATTTCTAATTCATCAATATTAATCATCTATTTCTTCACATATAATAATTCAATCTTTCAAATAATCTTCCAATATTCATTCATCTATTACCTCATATAATTCAATAATAACATTCTAATATCACTACTCATATCATAATTCCAACCATTTATCAATATCTTCTTAAATTAATCATCAAACATATCAATTTTTCTTCTCATATATTTAACCATCCCGAAATTATCAATTCAACATCATTATTTACCTCATTATGAGGTTCACAACAAATAATCTATCAATCAAATAATTTTATCATATCATCATTTCATAATTCTTTCTCATTATATTTGTCTCTCTATGAGACTCATTTTTCTATCAATAATTTCACAATCAAGATTGATTCTTTAGCATCTCAATCAACAATAATAAAATAACAATAAATAAATGCATGTGTTTCAATCATCTTTCTTTCCTTCTTTCTTTCTTTTTCATCACATTATCTCATTATTTCATATTATCATTTGGAAATGTCTTCCCACATGTCGATATGTTTCAGCCATACCAGCTACCTTCCTGGTCTACTCAGCTAGACCAGCTGCCTTCTAGGTCTACGTAACCAGACCAACTGCCTTCCTGGTCTTCTCTTTATTCATTTGAACAATAACATGCAAGCAAGCATACATCAAAGTATTCAATTCAACTATCTCTTTCGCAAAATTATTATTTTATTATATACATGTTAAATTGTCTTTTCATATCTCATATCAAATTATCAATAATAAATTTTCAAGAATTTCATTTATCATTTCATTATATATTTCATCAACCAATTATTTCAATAATATTACTTCTCATATAATAGATTTTCAACATATCAATTATTCACATAATATCAACCAACCAACTATCATATATCATCCAATCATTATAATTCATTAATTAATTAAAATATTGTAATTTTATATTTCATATTTACCTCGATTACTAAAAGTAAATCTAACTCACCTAGTTGTACTTAAAGCTACTCTCGGACAATCTCCTTTCATTTCCTGCTTCATTCAGTAATTTCACCCAATTGTTGATCACCAATACCTATCATAATCTCTTCATTCAAAAATTATATATTCTTCAGTTCTTTCATAATTCATACTCTTAAAGTTCTACACCCATCTATGGGTAATTTCATATATGCGTAAAAATTCAACTGTCTCAAATTTGAACTGTCAATATTTTTAACAAAAATTATTTTTGTTCTTCCTTGGATTCAAATTCAAAATTTATTTCAAGAAATACTAATAATAACTTCAATTCTTTAAAATTTTATAATAAATTTAAAAAATATTACCTTTTAAGCTTTTTCCCAAATTTTCTTTTAAATATTTTCGTGAACTTCAAATAATTTCAATATTTAATTCTTCGATTATCAATTCTTTCAGTCCCAAAGTGTTTAAAAGCATTTTTCTATGTTTTCTAGTGAGAGAGAAAACAATTTTTAGAGCAGGAAATGAAATCTAAAACTGATTTTAACTAAAAATTCTGATTTATATGTTGAAAATCGGTCTGATAGGTCGACTTCCTAAAAAAATTCTAAAATTTATATAAAATTATATTTTCTTCAACCTCATTCAGTATTTTTCTTCAAAATTTTTTGATTTCAAACTTCTAAATTTCAAAATTTTCAATACATTTTTCTTCAAAAAAAATTATAACTCTTTCCAATAAATTTCTTAAGATCATCTTTCAAAACTTACTTTCAAATGAATACTAAATCTTTCATGTATGCATTATTTTATTTATTATAATATCAATTTTCCTCTTTACCCTTGTTTTAAGGGTATGAATATTACAATTCTACCCTCCTTATAAAAATTTCGTCCCTGAAATTTTCTTACCTATCTCTTCAAATAATTGGGGATAATCTTTCACATTCTTGCCTCTCACTCCAAAGTAATCTCTTCAACATCTTTATTATGTCATAAAACTTGAAGTAAGGGAATCATTTTATTCCGCAAGACTTGTTCCTTTCTGTCTAAAATTCTTATTTGTATTTGTATAAAAATCAAATCTTCTTGTAATTCTACAGCCTGACTCAGAATACTATAGGATTCATCATGTAAACACTTTCGCAAAAGTGAAACATGAAACACATTATGTAATTGCTTCAACTTTGGAGGCAAATCCAATCTATAAGTTACTGGTCCAAATCTCTCTCATTCACCTCATAGGGCCCCACAAACCTCGGACTTAATTTTCCTTTCTTTCTAAATCTCAAAAAAACTCTTCCATGGAGACAATCAACGGTAAATAAGCATCACAACTCACTGAGAAACTCAATACACTTGCTCTCAGCATATCTTCTAGTATTCTAATAATCCTCTCTGTCTAAGGATGGAGAGCAGTACTAAATTGCAACTATGTACCCATAATCTTCTAGAAACCCCTCTAAAATCTAAAACTAAATCTAGAATCTTTATTTGATATAATGCTCAAAGGTACCCCATGGCAATCTCAATATCTCTACTACATACAACTCAACCAACTTTTCAGACTCCAAGTAATCTTAAAGAAAATGGGATTTCTTAGAAAGTCTATGTACAATCACCCACATAGTATCATGCCATTTCTGGGTACGGGGAAAACCTGAAACAAAATCTATATTATAAATCTCTCACGGCCACTCAAGCACTAGAAGAGGCTGTAGTAAACCTACTGGATGTCTATTCTCAGACTTCACCTGCTGACAAACCAAACATCTAGAAATGTACTCAACTACATTCCTCTTCATCATTGACCACCAATAATTTTGTCTCAACCCTTTATACATCTTATTATTACTTGGATGCATCGAATACATAGAATCATGAGTCTCTCCCAAAATCTCCATTCTCATCTAAACATCATTGGGAACACAAATCATATGTCTCAATACCACCATACCATCCTTCATGATTCTGAACTCAGTCTACTTCCCACTCAACACCTCTTACTTGATCTTCTCTATCTGCTCATCTCTATTATGCATTTCCAACAAACATTCAAATAGAAGATTGCACCACTATATTAGCCATCAACATTCCTTTATCACTGACACTCAACTGCATTCTCATCTCTCTCATTTCTACCATCAAATTCATATCATAACTCCCACTAGCAGCTAATCTCTTTATAGACTTTCTACTCAATGCATCAGCCAACATTCACTTTCCCCATATGATAATGAATTGTACAGTCATAGTCACTAATTAACTCCATTCATCTCCTCTGCCTCAAATTCAACTCCCTCTAGGTAGGTATATACGTCAGACTCTTATGATCAGTAAAAATCTCATAAGTGGCTCCATACAAATAATGTCTCCAAATCTTCAACACAAACACTATGACAGCTAATTTTAAATCATGGGTCAGGTAATTCCTCTCATGGTTCTCCAACTATCTAGAATAATAAGTTATAACCTTTCCATGTTGCATCAACACACATCCCAACCTTTGATGTAATGTATTACTGTACACCAGAAATTTTTCATCACTAGAAGGAAGTACTAAAACCGAAGTAGTAGTCAGCTTCTCTTTTAACAGTTGAAAACTCTTCTCACACTCTTCTTGCCTCTTAAACTTCAACCCTTTTCTATTCAACCTAGTCAATGGTACTGCAATGATAGAAATTTTTTGAATGAATCTTCTATAATAACCAGCCAACCCCAAGAAGCTTCTAATCTCTATCACATTAGTCATTCTCTCACAATTTAGCACTGCCTCTACCTTCTATGGATCAACAGCTATACTATCTTCAAACACTACATTCCCTAAGAAAGATACTTCTTTCAGCCAAAACTCACACTTAAATAATTTTGCATACAACATCACTCTCCTCAGAATCTCCAATACTATCTCTAAATGTTTCACATGCTCCTCTTCATTCTTGGAATACACCATGATATCATCAATAAATACAATTGCAAATCTATCCAAGAATGGTTTAAACACTCAATTCATTGATCCATAAATGTTGTGAAAGAATTAGTCAACCCAAATGGCATCACAAGGAACTCATGATGACCATAACATGTCCTAAAAGCAGTCTTAGGCACGTCGCCATCCTTTATCCTCAACCGATGATAACCTGATCTCAGGTCTATCTTAAAAAACACCCTAGCTCCCTGCAACTGCTCAAATAAATCATCTATCATGGGCTAAGGATACTTATTCTTGATGGTAATCTTATTCAGCTGTCTATAATCAATGCACAGTCTTATCATTCCATCATTCTTCATAAACAACACAAGGGCTTCCCAATGTGACATACTAGGTCGAATAAATTGTTTATCTAACAACTCCTGAAGCTAAACTTTCAATTCCCTCAACTCAGCTGGTGCCATTCTATAAGGTGCTATAGATATGAGTGTTGAACCTAGAATCACATCTATAGAAAACTCAATCTCCTTGTTGGGAGGCAAACTAGACAACTCCTCAGGGAACACATCAGAAAAATCTTTCACCACTAAGATTTTTTCTAACTTCCTAACCTCCTTTCTAGAATCCACAACATACACCAAATACCCCTCACAACCCTTCCTCAACCATCTAATAGCAATCAAGGCAGAAATAAGACAGTTTGCAAGTATCTTACGTTCTCCCTGAAAATTAAACTCCTCCTGTCCAGGTATCCTGAACACCACATTCTTCTTAAAACAATCTACCCATACATGATATACAAATAACCAATTCATCCCCAAAATTAAATCAAAATCTGTCATATCTAAAGGCAACAAATCAACTTCAAACTCTTTATTAGCTATACGGATTACACAACCCCTATAAATAGTTCTAATCATAATTCTATCTCCGGTAGAAATTTCAACAATAAGATTATACATCAAAGGACTAACACATACATCAATAGATTTCATAAAAACACTAGATGCCAAAGAATAGGTTACACCAAGATCAATTAACAATCTAAAAAGTTTCTCAAAAATAGATATAATGCCCGTCACAACATCAGGAGTGGCCTGTGCATCCTTCTAGGTCAAAGCATAAATTCGACTCTCTAGGTTGCGTTTGACTGCCTTGCCCCCCTAAGTAATTACTCATCTTCCTAAAGATCTACCTTGCATACTCCCAGATCCACCTCCTCTCTCTAACTGTTCTCTCCCCACAACTCTAACATTCATCTCTATTGATCTCCCCAATGGGCAATCCAGACTGATATGTCCACCCACTCCACAAATAAAGCACATCAAAGTAGGACAATAGTAGGCCAAATTTTTTATCTGATTATATCTATAACATATCATGCACTCTCTATCAAACACAACACTACCACCTCCCCTGGTTGGTACACTCCCACCTCTATGGTATCTTTCATCTTTTATAGACTATCTCCCAAATCTAGGGGTCTTACCAACATTACTATGAGTTATAGATGCTATAAACCCTACCTGACTTTGGCTCTGCATCATAGGTCCTTGTGAATAAGAACAGCCCCTCTAGGGTGGTCTTCCACCTTGTATACTCATACCACCACCACCTCTAGAACCTTCATATCTAGGTCTCTTCAACCACTCTCTTCTTCCTCTAAACTCCATCACATTTTTTCTCAATCTGAAGTGTTATATCCACCAATTTGACATATTTCTCATGTCTTATGTAAAATAATTTGTATCTTATCTCAAAATGTAATCTAGCCAAGAATCTCTAACATTTTTTTCTCTGTATCCGCCAACTCTAGCATAAACCTCGACAGTGCTACAAATCTGGTATTATACTGAGCCACAATCATTGCATTTTGCCTCAAGTAAATAAAATCTCTCTTTTGCTAAGCCCTAAAGGTATAAGGAAAGTATTTATAAAAAAAAACCTCCTTAAACCTATTTCAGGTTAACGGTCAATCCACATCTGCACTCAATTTAGGAAGTGTATCCTCCCACCATTCTAAAGCCTCTCCCCATAACTTGAACGTAGCAAAAGCAACCCTCTATCTATCTATCATTGGTAAAACACCAACTAACCTCTCTACATGCTTCACCCTCAGCTCAGCCTCAAAAGGATATACATATCCTCGACATAGGATTCAACTTTATGAATCTAACAAAACAATTCCCCTACATTTCATGTACAAACTCACCTTTCCCCTATTGAACATCCACCTTCACTGGATCTACAACAACCTTAGGCTCTACTCTAGCCTGCTCAGTCTACGTTGTACACTATCAGCTAAATCCTATACTGCATTTATTCTCTTAAGAGTATGACTAAGAATTTTTCTTATCTCGTCTCTCCCAGCCTCAGATTCTCTTACACCTCTACTAGTACCAACAATACTATCAATACGTTCCCTTCTAGGAACAACAGACTCAGACTCAACCTCGACTTGTCTATATATTGGGGGCCTACCACGCCTTCTCAGATCAGCAACTCTAACTATAGGTCTACCACATCACGACATCCTCATACTCAACATTAAGATATAATTTATTTTAATCTTTCAGTTTCTTACTTTTTTTGCAGTCTTCAGAATCATAAAACCTAATGCTCTGATACCAAAATTATAACGATCCATCCCAGGTTGGCCCCTTCCGAGATGGTGTCTTCATGTTTTGTCATCCCAGCACGACACATATATGCAACAACATAAAAATACATCAACTCAAATTAAAAATTACATCCAATCCTCAACTCTTTTCTGAAGAGATACAACATCATTCTCGTATCAGAAACAATATATAAATATAATAAAATGCATGAAAATATTTTAATAAAAATTTTCTTTCTTCTTTCTTACAATGTCTGAGGACTTGGACTAAAGGTTTCACACGTGAAACTCAAATAAACGAAAGCCTAAATGCGAAGAATGACATCCCCAGTACTCGAAACCAAGACTAGAAACTCTGATACCGAAATAAATAAGTTACTATGCAAACCAAGATCAGAAGATTTGGACTCTTTAAATTTTGAGATGTGGTGAGTATCACTTTATAATCAAAATTTTATACGTACTATAGGCTTTAATTTACAATTTTTTATAATTTTATAGTGGCATATGGATCCATAGCATGCACTTCTCGTTAGAAAAGTTAAAAAATAGAAAATATGGCACTTGGTAAAAGTAAAAATAGACTCTAGGTCGTTTTTTCTTTGATTGAATTTGTGAAAAGAAAAAATAAATGGTTATCAAACTTTAATCAAACCATGGTTCAAAAAAATGAATGGGTATAAAACTTTACTCAAACAACAAGATTAAGTTTTCATTTATTTCTTTTCCAATCTCGATACTCTTGTCTTTTTGCCTACAAAGTTAGTTGGTCGGTAAGCACAGTGCAACTTAGGCTTTGATAGGCAGAAACTGAAATATTTTTAATTAACACGTTTGTGATTTTCGGTGTTTTCCTTGGACCCCCCGGGTGGATTGCTGTTGGAGGGAAATTTCAGTAATAAGGACTATTGCCACTTTAAATGAGACGAAGAATAAAAATTGTTATTCGCATCTCTCAAACACCCAATTTGACATTAACTCAGTTATAAGTGTTTGAAAACTTGAGTGATATTTATTAATTTAGTTTCCAAAATATCTTAAATGAGTGTTTAAAAAGTGTATTAAAATAGCAACGATCTGACAAATTATGTACTTCGTTGCTGAGAATTAATTATCACTATTTCACAACCATCTTTACTCTTAATCCTTACACTTGTCTGTAGATTTTTTTCTAGACAGCTAGCATTCTTAATTACTCCATATAAATTTCTCTTCGAAATTTTGACTTAAATAAGTATGATAAAGATCGCAATTAGAATTGCCAGTCTCTAAAGCCCGAGCACGATTCAAGTCTTGAGATCCATGTTGTTTGGTTTATTACTTAACTCATTTGCCAGTACAGAGAAAGCTATGGGGCCAAGAGATCTTACTCAGTTTGGCCGTTGATGTCAAAAAAGATGATGAATGATATCCGGTCTTTGATGACTTTCAATGAACTGTTACTCGGGGTCGGTCTGGATGGGAAAACCTCAAAGTGGAGTGTCTCTTCCGTGCTTGAGATGTACAAATACTTACAAAAGAAGTCTCTTAAAGTGTTGTGTTCCAGTAATTACCCTTCGATAATGAAGTCACTAGTTACTCTTAAAGAGGAGTAGAGGAGATAATTATATCGAAGTAAATGAATATTTGGGACAAAGAGAGAACTAAAGTAATTCTTTTTATTCGTTGTATGTTTTATTTTTCTCTAATTTTACCTCTTACTGTGTGCCTCTATATGTATTCATGTTTTTATATGTATTCTTGGCTTTTTCTATATCCTTATCTCCTCATATGTTTTCCTAAAAAATGAGAGTCTCTTTACATAGACGTTAATAAATTCTTTGTTTGACCTTTCGAAATGGGACACAATTGGGATGTAACTCATGCGCCTTGAGCGTTACAGAGAATGACATTTGCATGTGAAAAATGACCTCTGTATGAGTTTTCATGTCAGGGTGTCTAGTCTTATAGTAACATGCACTCTATCCTAATCAAAATAGATTTGGTCACTTCACTACTCTGAAGTGATTGGCCATGTGTTCGGTTCTCATTGGATCATATTATTTTAGTCACATCACTGGGAAACATATAATCTGCATTAATTTTACTAGTATAAAACTTCTATCATTGCTACAACAAGAAGGAAATAGAGATATGGCTGGGAAGTTATTTCCACTCAAAGCTCTTTCTTTCTTGTCTGAAATCCTGCTAAAGAGATCAGGAAAGTCGTTCTCTCTCCAATATAAGTCTATCAATGCAGAAACTCCAATGGTGCAAAAATTCAAAGTTATTCAAAGTTTTTGTCATAGTAATCAGCACTTCCCTCATGCAAATTTTGTATATCAATGGAAACTGTATGAACATGTATATGAATATAAAAATCTAAGGCCAACACTAGTAATTCTATTCCCAATCATAAGGCTGATATATGACCTTCAACTGAACATTGGCAAGCAACTCTAAAAACGCTTCAGAATGGGTCTGCTCCAAGTAGTTTAAGGCATGCTTCAGTACCTCCACCTCATTCTTGCCAAAATCCACACTAAACCTGTGCAGTAATTTAAGAAATAGATATCAAACAACAGAATATGAAGTTAGTTATTACATGCACCAACAATATTCTAATAATAATCTCAAGTAAATATTGCTTCACTCAAAGGTGATGTGTGTTTCTTTTATATAATTCCAATCTAGGCTCCACTAAAATGTAATGAGCAGGATCTTGATATTTTTTCATCCATTGCTAAATTATAACTTCATTGGTAGTAAACACAGTAAAGTTCTCTGGAAAGAAAAATAAATGGAAGCATCAAAGGCTCTCTTAGAATTGCTTACCATTTGAGGATCTTACTGATTGATGCAACCTTGGCTTGAAAATCAATAATAAGTCCACCACTTAAGAAACCTTGGGCTGCCTCCATTAGCTCTTTATCAATGTTCCCAGGTGAATAGCACCGAGGGGCAGGCCCAGAACGGTTACCACAAACAAGGGCAAATTGAATTAGAGGCTCTGGATAGGGAAGAGCCACCTGATAAACAACACATACTGGAATGAGGTAGATTGAACTTCCAGTTAAGACAAAAGACTGATGGAGATAGGCCTAACTGCAGTTCTCAGAAGAATAAGAAAGATAGTAATATTTTTTTACCAGCGTACTCAACTACCCACCACAGGAACTCTGGATAAAGCTGTCTTCTTACTTACAATTCTATCATAAATACTATGTATAAGGCAAATGATTTTGACACATATGCACTACAATAGAATTAATATACGCCGGCATTTTCCATAAACGCCGCAATTTAACTGTCGCCGGCGCTTGTTTTGTGGCGATTCAAGAAGCGCCGCAATATACAAAGGATAAGCGCCGGTATTTGTCCAGCTGCATATTCCGGCACTTTCAAGCGCCGGTAATTTCCAATATATATTATATTGCGCCAAAAATTTTTCCCCCAAAATTTTCCTTCTGCCCGCACCTGTGCCCGTGCCGTTCTCCCCAAAAATCTTCCAAAAATCTTCCAGAAACCGATCTCTCTCCCCAAAAATTTTCCCTCTACTCTCTCTCGGTTTCACTTTCTCGCTTCCCTCTCTCTCTCTTAGAAATTTTAGTTATATTTTTCTCATTGTTGGCGTGAAGGAAGAGTCCAACATCAGCCACCACTGTTTCCTCCTCAATTTTTTGGTAAACTCTTCTGTACCTCTCTTAACTCCCTATTTATACACATTTAAATGTATTTCTTTTGTTGGATTTCTAAGTTTTGTCAATGAGTCTTTGAGATAAACTCCTCTTCATTGGTTTTCAGTGAAAATATATTGACGTTTCATGCATTGTTATGTTCCTGAATGTTTCATGCAGATGTTGTTTGTGTATTCACTGGGATGTGAATCCAAACAATAACTTATTGTAATTGTGAGATTTTCGGTCATTATTATGTTTTTATGATTTCTGCTTCTCCCATCTTACTTCAAGGTTACTGCTGTTTTGCTTGAAAACATTTAATTTTATGTTTTTTTTTTCCAAGTTTGTTGTTTACTGAATATGCAAAAATAGGGGCAGATTTGTACCTCTTAAGTGTTTTTGTTTTTCCAAGTTTACTGTTTCCAGTATATATCCATTTCATTGGTTTGACTTACTTAGACTTGATCCACTAATTTGCAGTTATTTCCGTTCCAAAATACCAAAAATAAAAGGTTTGCATAATCTAATTTCATTAAAATCGATCTGACAAGAAAACACAGTATGCTGTTATCAATTAAAATATGTATGAACTAATAAACTCATCTATAAAATCTATGCTAGTTATTAAAGAGCTAAAACTAATATATCAGCAACAGAAGTAGTTGAATTCAACAGTAGATTATATTAGGAGAAGCAAACAAGAATTAAATTGGAGGTATAAACTAATCTGAAAGAGGGAGGGGATTACAAACGAAATCATAAAAAGTACCCACTACACACATGTAAAAACAAAAAAGAACTGGACTTTTTCCCACTTTTATATAACAACTCAAGAAGATATGAGAGCTCAAAACATTTACAACCTAAAAAAGGAATCCACGATCAGAAAGATCACAGACTTTTTGAAAAATTAAACAAAACCAATTTCCATTGATCAACTATAGTTATCAACAAAGGAGGCCAACAATATTAGGTAACTGCTTTGGAGAGAGATACAATCCAAGAACTGGAAAAGCAATGCATGTTAAAACAAACAGTGATACTAGATTCACCATGAAGTTCAATTAATATACACATGTTGTTTGTGTGTATATATATATATATATATATATATATATATATATATATATATATACTAGGTAACTACATTGGAGAGAGATATCCACTATGAGATGATCATCACTAATAAATCAACTAATTTGTATAAGGACAAAACATGAGTATGCTCGAAGATGATTGTAAAAATCCTCCTTAGAGTAAAACTTCAGCTTCCTTTTCAAATTAATGTAGAAATACAAAAACCACAGGTACAATGTCATTGAAATAAAGCTCCTATATTTTCACAAACTTTTCTAGCTTCATAAATTTTTTCCAAATTTGAATTCTTTTTTATTGAAATAGTAGCATATATAGGTTGGCACTACTAGTACCATAAGTAAGAAATTCTATCATAGAAAATCAACTCACATCAAACATTGTAGGTATTCCAGAAAGAGAATAAATACTAACAAATAACTGCAAAATAGCTGATTATGCAAACTCGAAAGGGAATAAATACTAACAAATCAACGTAATCCAAGTTTGCTGTTTCCAGTATATATATCCATTTCATTTGTTTTGTTTTCAATTTTGTTTGGCATTTTCATATTGTAAAATACATTTACAAATCGTCAAAATTTACTTGTATATGAGTTGTGGTGTCAGACTGTCATCAAAGATCAAATCTCATTTATTGTGTAATCAATTATTTTTTAAAATTAAATTACAAAGCCCATGAATTATGGCCCACATGAATTATTTTTTAAATTTTATTATTTATTGAAAAGTTGTCAACTAAACTAGTTAC
This sequence comes from Bretschneidera sinensis, assembly GCA_023935145.1. Taxonomy (NCBI): domain Eukaryota; kingdom Viridiplantae; phylum Streptophyta; class Magnoliopsida; order Brassicales; family Akaniaceae; genus Bretschneidera; species Bretschneidera sinensis. Next base: position 104,579,834 of record CM043700.1, on the reverse strand, counting down.
AGTTGGGCTCTTTTAAATATGAGTGCACACATATATGATAGATTATATTTTTCTTTGTTGTTATCAATTTCATTTCATCCACTTACCAATCAAATCCAAGTTTGTGATTATGCATTGTTTTGCCAAAAATATTACAATACTGACTTGATTAAAATTGTTTTAGGAAAGTCTATTAGCGTCATCTAAAAATGGATAAAAGTTGGATAGATAAACCGAGGTCGAGTAAAGCCTATATGGATGGTGTTGCAAACTTCATTAAATTTACGTGTCAAAAAGCTTGTGCTCGTGGTAGTATTGTTTGTCCATGTAGGAGATGTGGTAATTGTTATTCATTCGAACCAGAAATTGTTCAGGAGCATATATTGTATAATGGGTTTAGTCTCGGTTACACCGAGTGGGTTTTTCATAGGGAAAAAGTCTCTCGTATAGACCACACTCACACTAGTTCACAACCCACTAGTGTTCCAGGTAGCTTCATGGGACGAGATAGCGTGTTGGGTTTGATCCGAGGTGCCTTCCAGGTTACTTGTGAAAACTCAATCAATGAACCGTTACGTTTAGGAATAGAAGTGGGATCTTCAAATGAGCATGGTGAAGAGCAACAGGCTTATTGTGGGGTTGAGTTCAATAATTGTGGTGATCCTTCAGATGTCGAACATCCAGTTCGTTATGCTATTGACGAGATGACGTAGTATCGTAACTTGATGAAAGATTACGATACTGAACTTTATCTGGGTTGTCAGAATTTCACAAAGTTAAGTTTCATGTTATATTTACTACACCTCAAATGTTTGAATGGGTGGTCTGGCAAATCTCTGACTATGTTGCTTGAGTTTATCAACATGGCATTTCCGATGTGTGCACCATTGCCATCAAATTATTATGAAGCCATGAAGATTATCAAAGGATTGGGTCTTGGGTATGAGAAGATTCATGTTTGTCGTAATGACTGCACACTGTATTGGGGTGAGCATTTGAATGATGAATTTTGTCATGCGTGTGGCGTGGCACGGTGGGTAAAAAACACAGTTGATGATGAGGATCCGTTGAATGAGATGGATGGTCAATCGAAAAAGAAAAAGGCAGCTAAGGTATTGTGTTATTTTTCGCTAATACCGAGATTGAAAAGGATATATATGTCATCTAAAACGGCTTCATTGATGAGATGGCATGACAAAGATAGGACAAAGGATGCGATTTTAAGACACCCTGCTGATGGATTAGCCTGGAAAGAATTGGATAGATTGTATCCCGATTTTGCAGTTGATCCTCAGAGTGTTAGGCTTGGCTTAGCTAGTGACGAGTTCAATCCCTTTCGAACAATGAGTTCAACCTATAGCACATGGCTCGTTCTTTTGGTCCCATACAACTTGCCACCGTGGCTTTGCATGAAGCAAACATCCTTCATCCTTTCAATGGTGATTCCTGGTGAGAGAAGCCCCGATAATGATATTGATATCTTTTTGCAGTCTCTAATTGAAGAGTTGAAACAATTATGGGATGGTGTTGATGCGTTTGATGCGTCCACCAATCAAAGCTTTAAGCTTCGCGCTTCTCTTCTTTGGACCATTAATGATATTCCAGCCTATGCAAACTTATCTGGTTGGAGCACCAAGGGGTGGGTTGATTGTCCATGTTGTGGGGAATCTACGCATTCTGTATGGTTAAAGCACGGGGGAAAGTTTTGCTATATGGGTCATCATCGATGGTTAGCAGAAAACCATGAGTTTCGTTTTCAAAATGATCAGTTTGATGGCACCATAGAGTTGGGATCTGCTCCTGTTCCACCGTCTGGGCACGATGTTTTAAGACAACTAGAGGGTGGAAACTATAGCTATGGTAAAACCTCGAAGCTTTCTAAGAAGAGGGCAAGAGAGGATGTTGGTGTCTCTACGAGGCAAGTGCTAGTGGATGAAGGTGATAACCTTTTTGATGGTGTGGACGAATTTCTTGAAAATTTTGATATGAGGGTATTCCCATGGATGAAGGAGTTGTAGATATGGTGTGGAAAAAAAGAAGCATTTTTTTTGAGTTACCATATTGGAAAGACAATCTATTACGTCATAATTTAGATGTGATGCATATAAAGAAGAATGTATGTGATAATTTGATTGGAACAATATTGAATATAGATGGTAAAACTAAAGTTAATAAGAAGGCATGCCGTGATCTCGAGGAAATTAGTATTAGGAAAGACCTCCATTTAGTTGTTCTTCCTAATGGAAAAGATCACTCGCCTCCAGCATGCTACACTATATCCACGAAGGAGAAGCAGAATTTCTTGACAGTTTTGGCAAATCTTAAAGTTCCTGATGGGTGTGCATCAAACATCTTGAGATGTGTCAACCTAAAGGATCGTAAGCTGTTAAACTTAAAGAATCATGACGGTCACATATTGATGCAAGAAATCCTTCCAATTGCCTTAAGAACATCTTTGCCTAGACATGTTCTAGCAGTTGTGTCTGAGTTATCATCATTTTTCAAAGCTTTACGCTCTAAAGCCCTTGATCCTCATGAGCTTGACTTATTGGAGTCGCGTGTTGCTTTGACACTTTGCCATTTAGAGAAAATATTTCCCCCGGGTTTTTTTACCATTATGGTTCATCTTATCGTTCACTTAGCCTCCGAGGCTAGACTTGGGGGTCCCATACACTACAGGTGGATGTATCCTGTTGAGAGGTTAGATGTTCAAAGCTAATTTGTGCACTTTGTTTTTTTTTGTTATATATTGGATACTTAATTAATCTTTAAATTTTTGGCTTCGCAAGGTATTTAGTGCGCTTGAAATCTTACGTACGTAATAGAAGTTGACCCGGGGGGTCAATTGCTGAAGGGTACAATGGGGAAGAGTGTTTAACATATTGCTCCCAATACTTCAAAGGTGTAGAGACAAGATTCAACCGTCCCCAAAGGAACAATGATACTGTAAATTTTCCGGATGAATACATGTTTTCCTCTGGTGGACGGATAATGGGAAAGATTGTGAGTGTTGAGCTCGATGACATGTCATTGGCTCAAGCACATCGTTATGTGTTGCTCCATAATGATAAACTTTCTGACCTTCGTAGGTTAGTATCAATAAAGGAACTTAATATGATATCATGTGTTTAAATTGAGTTTTTATTACTTGTTGTTAGCACTGTGATGGCTAACAGTTACATAAAAACATCAATTATTGCAGCTCATTTTTGGCTGCTCAAAGGCTAACCAACCGTTCCAATCGACTTATACAAAGCCTCGAACAAAAGTAGTTGGTTGAGAAATTTCCCTCATGGCTTATAAGGCAGGTTAGGCATAATAACAAGAGTCTTCGATTTCTATAAGTGTTATAAATAAAACATTGAATGTTGTTGTCTCATATTAATTGTTGGAAAATGTTTAGGTGCCATGGATGGTGGATAACAATTATTCAGATGAACTAATTGCCTTTGCTCGAGGTCCGAATAATGTTATTAGGAGATTCAATGGATTCAACATCAACAGCTTTAAATTCCACACAAAGGAACGTGAGAGGTGTAGACGATCTCAAAATTCAGGAGTGATGGTTAAAGCGGATGATAAAATGTATTATGGTGTGCTCAACGATATCATCGAGCTGGATTACTATGGGACATTTAAGATTGTGTTGTTCTGTTTTGATTGGGTGGATATTAATTCACCCAGGGGTTTAAAGAAAGATGCAAGTGGTTGCATTCTTGTGAACTTGAATAGGTTTATACACACTGGTCAGTTATTGAAGGATGACCCGTTCGTCCTTTCATCTCAAACGAAGCAAGTGTTTTATGTGCAAGACCCAACAATGAAGGAATGGTATCATGTTGTGATCACGAAGCCAAGGGACCTATATGAAATGGGGGGAAAAAGGCAGGACGAAGATGACGACACTTACAATCAGTGCATGCTTTCTAATGTAGTGGTAGCCGATCAATTAGATTGTATCTCAACTTAGGCTAGGATGGACATTGATGAAGATACCAACTAATCTTATGTGCATTTCCATGTAATTATATTTGGATGTGTATTTATGTGATGGACATGTGTGTCAATGAGTTTTGTAAGGTTTTATTGTAATCTATCGGGTAACCGTTGCTTTGTTTCACACTTAACAAGAGTCCTGAATTTTTTTTTGTACAGTTTGTGGAATGCTACTTTAGACTGTCGTAAATTTCTATTTTGGTTGTATCATTGATTATTGTTTGTTCTTTAAATCCAATTTGAATCATTTATTTGTTCATAACTTCTCAGGTACTCAGAAGTTATTGATTGCTGCATTTGCTGTGACTCCTTGACCATTCCTATCTTTCAGGTGTGGTTCTTCTAATTCTTGTTAACTTTTAATGTATTTTTGGTAGTGTGAGATATAATCATTTTAATGTTTTTATCTCTACAGATTGCAAGATGTATAGGTCAAAAAATATCCCTCCATCGGTTAGAGATAACATGTCAAACCAGTATGCAACTGAGTCTTCACACCATCAAGAAGATATTCACCATGAGCATGACTATCACTTTGATGATGATCATAACACGCAAACTGATTCTGAGACCGATCCAATAACATCGGGAAGTGATCACAATGATAGTGAACAATACGAGATAATTGGTAATTTATGTATTAGAATACATTCTATATATAACCAGTTCGATACCACATTGTTATACTAATTATATAATTCATGTTTTCAATGTATAGATTCTGAAGGGAGAGTGAGGAAGCAGACACGTGTCTTGAGAACTTCACAAGTGTGGTCCCTTGAATGTGGGGAAAAAATTGTGGTCCACTTCAATGCACGTCATCAACCTATTAAGAAAGGTGGCCAAATGTTAAGTAGTTGGTTGGGCAAGGTAGCGAGGAAAGGGAACCTTTGTCCGCTTAATTACACGGATTGGAAGTAGGTCCCTTCTAGCTACAAGAAGGACCTTGTTATATTGATTCAGGTAAGTAACAGCTTAATAACCATTGATTGCCTCCAATCTCTCTTTTTTTTTTTGTTTATTCGTGGTGTTGTACATGCATAATCCCTAACACCAATAATGCTTATTTGACATCTAATTCCTTTCTGTGCGGTAGAGGAAGTTCTATAACCCTACGATTGAAGCGATAGACAACATTTTGTTGAGGATGATAGGGAAAAAATGGAGGGACTACCGATATGTGCTGAAAAGGGACTATGTGAGGAACAAAACGAAACAACAAGTTTTGAGCAATGATGTTCCAAAAGGCGTAGATCAAGACCAGTAGAAGCAACTGGTGAACTATTGGTTTTCTGACCAGAGTGAGGTTGTTTTAAGACAATAATGTTCATTTGGATTCTCATTGTTTCTATTTTTCTATTAATGACTGATTATTCAATTGGTTTATTATTGGTGTAGAAATATTTGACTATAGGGACAGCAGCATGTGAAAGACAACAATGTCCTCACACGTCTGGTTCAAAGAGTTTTGCTAGACGACGGGATGAATATGTGAGTTAATTTGCTTTATTAATCCAATCTTTCATTTAAGATGTCACTGTCACAATTTGATATCTTTCCATACATGGTAGGAGATGACACATGGGAATGAGCCCGGGCGCGTAGAGTTTTTTTGTTGAAACTCATAAACGCAAGGATGGAACTTTTATTGATGATGCATCATGACAATTTATGGTAAGTTGAACATCTTTAAAAATAGGGAAAAAGCCTAATTTTTTTTTTATTCCTTACTATTTTCACTTGATGTGGACTGAAAGAAATAAGAGAGCCTTCAATTAAGTTAAGAAATATATAGCTTTCATCAATGGAGGGTGATAAAATATTTGACCCAAAAGTTTGATGTTATTATTTTTTTTAAATGAGGATGACTTCATAGACTTCATTGACATACTCTCTTGTTTTTGTAAATGGTTCTTTTGTTGTGTACACATGTAGCGCTCGCTTGGTGCCTTTGGAATACATTTGTCTGGTTCTTGTGCCTTTAGGATTAATCTGTTGGGCAATGCGATCCTGACATATATATTAGAGCTGTGTTTGAAATATGATCCGTTTTATGCATAGCCTTAATGATCAATAGTTCTTTCTTTAATTACTGATTAGATATAGATCTAAATTTTAGATCAGTAAATGTGTTTGATTGGCAGCAGGTGAGGTTGGGAACTTGATCATGTTTTTCATTTTTTTCCGAACTAGATTAGTACTAAACAAATTTTATGTATGGTGAAGATTTTATGTACTAAACAAAGGAAGCTTAATTGTATGGTGAAAATTTTATGCTTTGAAGGTAAAAATGATATCCTAGTTACACTTTTGGAGTTGTGCTGATAAAAGTGGGATGATTTTGTATGGTGGTGACCACCGGCGAGCATAGATGATACTTTGTTTCTTTGCACATTTTGTCTAAATTAGGTACATTGATTGGATTGTATATTTGTTTTTCTTTTGCAGGAGGTTTTATGAAAAAATAGGGGAAATTCTGCCCGTTTTTCTATAAAATATGATAAACACATTTTGTTTTATGTATATTGCGCTGTTATTAGCTACTAAATATTCGGCGGAGTTTAATTTTTATTGTTTCTTAATTGTAGGTGACAGCTGAAGCTCGTGTTGCTGAACTTGTTGCAGCTTCAGGATCCTCTGATGCTAGCAATAATTTTGCAATACAAAATGAAGTCTTCACCGAACTTATGGGTGAGAAGAGTTCCGGTCGTGTCAGAGGTCAGGGTTTTGGAGTTACACCATCTGCTGTGTTTGGACTTTCAGCTCAAATAAGGAATGAGATGGGTGCCCATGGGACCTATGCTGAAGAGATAAATAGTTTGAGAGCACAAATATCAACATCATACGCAAAAAATTCAACAAATAGCGGTGAGACACGATGATCAATTAAATAATATGCAATCCCAAATGGATGAGCTGAAGTCTTTACTATAGCATTTGGCTAATAGAGGATCTCATGATTGATTTCATGATGTTAAAATAATTTTTCATACTATCTACATTTCCATTACTTTGTTTTTGTATGAATTTTATATATTAACTATGATTGTTTGTTGTGTAAATAAGACGTTTACGTTGACTGAAAGAATTATTATGGATGATGCATTTTATATATCGAAGAACATTTGCACATAGAATGTTGATATTTAAGTCAAAGAAATGTAAAAACATAATTAAATCCGGAATTCATATTGTGCTGGGACGATGCTGTATGAATCGCGGCGCTTATATACCGGCGCTTTGAAGTGCCGCTATATACCAGCGCTTTGAAGTGCCGTTATATACCAGCACTTTGAAGTGCCGCTATATAAGCGCTGGAAAAACATGCATATTGCAGCGCTTCTTTAAAGCACCGGTATTTGTGTTTCGACACCATACATTCCGGCACTTGATTCGGCGCGTGCAAAAAGCGCCAGAAATTCATATTGCAGTGCTTTTAAGCGCCGGAATATGCAAAAAAAAGCGCCGGCGCTGACAATTTATCTTGTAGTGACAGAAAGGGGGAAATTGTTTCTGAAGTTATTTTTCTTTTATTCCTTTAGCCCAAAGTTAATATAATCCTAAAAGAAAAGAAAAATAACAGTAAGAAGATTCATGAATTTGAAATACTCAAGAACAGGAAAAAAAAAGGTAGTTTACTTTTTTGCTAGAAAAGATTTAAACCTAAGACATAACCCTAACCTCTTAAGACCAAAGCTAAAGCCATGAAAGGAACAAAAAAGTGCTAAATGCAATTATAAACCACAGAAAATACTCCTGCACTTGAACAAAACAAAGTGTCTAAATTTTTTCTAACGATGTGTTTGGGAGAGGATTGGAGGGTGGGTGGAAGGGAAGGGAAAGGGATTTGGGAGTTTTTTTTAAACAGGGGTGAAGGGGATTGGAGGGATTTAATCCCCTCCCACTTCCTCCAAAGCCCAATTTTTCATACCCTCCAATTTAGGGTTTATGGGAGGGGAGGGGATTGAAACTTATTCCCTCCTATTATTTTTTAACAGCCAAGCAAGGGAAAGGTACCTAGCCTACCTTCTCGTCTCATCCCCTTGTTAGGAACAGAGATATTCAGAATTGAATTTGTAATATGTAACAAGTAAATGGCTTTCGAGGAGCCACTGCCTCCACATATGTACTTAGTGAAATTGATCTGATGCCTTTCATTGAAATGTAAATGGCTTTAAATAGGGACTGGAAATTGATACAATAATAAACTGCCCACTATTGGAAACTACCCACTACAATAATAAACTGCCCACTACAATAATAAACTGCCCACTAAGCATCCATGTTATAGAAAATCCTAACAATACCCTCTCCATCAAAAGATCTTTCCCACAAGATTAGGAAATCGTCTCTTCAAGGTCTCGAGATATTCCCATGTCGCATCTTCGGCCATCATTCCTTTCCAGTGAGTAAGAACTTTAACACCTGCATGGCTCCCCTTTCTTTTGAGTAGTCTATCCAAAATGGCCTCTGGTTCTGGCATTAGAGCACCATCAGATGTTACTTGAGGAAATTGGGTGTTGGCTTGAACATGTTTCACGAGCTTTGGCTTTAAGCAGGAAACGTGAAAAGTGGGATGGATCTGTGCTCTCTGAGGTTGATCATGGCGATAGGCAACCCTGCCGATATGGTGGAGGATGCGAGATAGCCCAAAATACCTTGGGGAGAGCTTGAGATTCCTTTTCATGGCCACTGTCATTTGTCTATATGGCCTCAATCATAAGTATACCCAGTCGCCTTCTTGGAATTCCCGGTCTATTCTCTTTTTATCTGCATGCCTTTTCATTCGATATTGAGCTTCTTGAAGATTTTTTTTTACCAACTTATTGATAAAGTCATGGTCTTTAAGTTCTTATTCTACTGCGTGCACTTTAGTAGCCCCTGGTTCATATGGTAGGAGTTTAGGTGGGGGGAATCCATATACTGTTTCAAAGGGAGATATTTGGGAAGAGCTATGGGTTGAGGTGTTATAGACGAACTCGGCTAGGGCTAGCCATTTCTTCCAATCCTTGGGTCTGTCACTACTAAAGCATCTGAGATAACATTCTAAGCTTTTGTTGACCACTTCTGTCTGACCATCCATTTGTGGATGGTAGTCTGAACTTAGCAATAGGTCAGTCCCACATATTCTGAACAACTCAGTCCAGAATTGACTAGTAGACACTGGATCTCTGTCACTTACTATCATTTGCAGCAACCCGTTCAGTTTGAACACATTCTCCATAAAAACCCTAGCCACTTTCAGAGCAGTGTAAAGGTGATGTAGTGGTATAAAATGAGCATATTTGCTCAATCTATCCACTACCACCATTACTACAATGTACCCCTCTGATGATAGCAAACCTTCCATAAAATTCATACTGATGTCCACCCAGTTTCTCTCGGGTATTGGTAGGGGATGAAGCAAACCCGTTGGATGAAGAGTTTCCACCTTGTTCATTTGGCAAGTATCACATTCCCTGATGAAGACTCTGACATCTTTTCTCAATCCAGACCTGTAAAACTCTTTTTTTATCCTTGAGTAAGTTTTATATACCCCTGTGTGGCCCCCTAATGGACTACTGTGATACTGTTACAGGATATGCTGCTGGAAGGGTACCAGTGTTCCTAGATGAAGTCTGCCCTTGTAAAAGAGGAAGTCATTCCGGAGATGATAATAAGAAGGGTCCAAGGTCCCCTGATGGTAGTTACTCAACAGCTCCTGCAACTAGGGATCTTGGGTGTAAGTTTTCTTGAACTCCTCTGTCCATTTGGTTTGTATCATACTGATTGCTTGTATGGCTGGTTCATGGGATTGGTGGGTTGAGTTGGAATTATTTGGTAGTAGTTGGTTGTTGGCTGTTTGGTGGGTTGAAGTGTTGGGTTTATTTGTGGGAGGTAGTCTGGATAGGGCATCTACAACGGTATTGGTTTTTCCACTCTTATACTCCATCAAAAAATCATACCCCAGTAACTTAGAAACCCATTTGTGCTGGGCAGGGGTTCTAATCCTTTGTTCCAACAAATGTTTTAAGGCCTTCTGATCAGTGCGGACCTTAAATGACTATCCCAATAAATAATGTCTCCACTTCCTTATTGCCATCACCACAGCAAGTAATTCCTTCTCATAAGTAGATAAAGTTAAGTTTTTACCTTTTAAAGCTTGACTCAAGTATGCTATGGGTTGCCCATCCTGTATAAGTACAACACCTAGCCCTTCCCTTGACGCATCACACTCCACCACAAACTGTTTTGAAAAATTTGGAACCCATAGAACTGGAGGGTTGATCATTGCCTGCTTCAGTTGAGTGTATGCTTATAATGCCTTTTTTGTCCACACAAATGAGTTTTTCCTTAGCAGTGCGGTAAGTGGTACTACAATCATGCTATAACCCTGCATAAATTTACTATAATACCTCATAAAACCCAAAAAACCTCTTAGGGCTTTTATATTAGTAGGTATAGGCCATCCTTACATGACAGCTATCTTTTGTGGATCTGCCTTGACTCTTGCCTTAGAAATGAGGTGCCCTAAGTAATCCACTTCCTTACTTCCAAATATGCATTTAGAAGCCTTGGCATAGAACTGGTGGGACTTCAGAATCTCTAAAACAGTGCGTAGGTGCTACAAATGTTCCTGCAGTGTCTTACTATAAATAAGAATATCATAAAAAAAAAACTAGAACAAATTTCCTTAGGTAGAGCCGGAATACTTCATTCATTAACTCTTGGAAGGTTGAAGGTTTCGACCTCACTAAAAACTCATAGTGACCTTTATGGGTCCTAAAAGCGGTTTTGGGAATGTCTCTTGGATGCATTCTGATTTGATGATACCCATAATGCAAATCCAACTTAGAGAAAATTTCTGCCCAATAGAGTTCATCCAATAATTCATCTATATTCGAAATAGGGTATTTGTCTTTGATAGTGTCCTTGTTCAGTGCTCTATAATCTACAAACATCCTCCAACTACTATCTACCTTCCTTACTAGCAACACCGGAGAGGAATACGGACTTTGACTGCTCCTTATAACTCCACTTTTGAGCATTTCAGAAATTAGTTTCTCAATTTTTGCTTTTTGATAGTAAGGATACCTGTAGGGGCGTAGGCATGCTGGTTTGGCTCTATCTTGTAACTGAATCCTATGGTCATGACTCCGAGGTGGAGGTAAGCCACTGGGTTCAGAAGAAACTGACTTATAATCTTGCAGCACTTGATGTAACTCTGGTTCCACCTCTTTTACTGCACTGTCTGAGTCTATACCCAGCATTTGGACCCAAATTCCCTTGACTGTACCCTTTTTCAACTTAAGGGTGTGATCCTCCTGTTCCAACACTTCCTGAGATGGCTGAATACCATGCAACCTGGAAGTCTCTCCATTAAGAGTAAACTGCGTTGTAAGATCAGCAAAATTCCACAAAATTGGACCCAATTTCCTTAACCAATCTACTCCCAACACTACATCACACCCTCCTAAGGTTAACAAATAAAGTTGAGCCATAAAATATAAATGCTGTACTTGGAGGGGCACGACCCTACAGTAACCTTGGCAAGGAAGGCTATCACCATTAGCCACCTTTACTGCTAGTTGGCTTTCTCCCACTGGTAGTTTTGATTTCCTTGCTACATATGGATCCACAGAACAATATGTGCTTCCCGTATCAATTAAGATTAGCACTTTTTGTTGATTAATACTTCCTTCAACCCTCATAGTCTTAGGGGAAAGTGACACTGCTAATGCATGTAAAGAGATTCCCAACAGCTCCCCTACCTCCTTTTCTTCCACTAATGTTGCCTCTATTTGTATAACTGCTAGACTACCCTCTTCATCCCCTTTTTCTTCCCCCTAATTTTCTAACCCTTCTAATAAAAACAGCTTTGGCCTACTACATTTGTGCCCCACATGAAACTTCTCATCACAATAATAACATAACTTCTCTTATCCTCCATTTGGGCTGGGCTAATTCTTTTAATGGGAAAAGTGTTTCTGCATGGTGGATAATTGGGGTTAAGTGGAGGCCTTGGTTCTAGTCTGGGAAGAGGTGTAGGTAATCTGAGCATAGGGGAAGAGCTTATAGGTTTGGGGTTGTACATGGGGTTATGCAGAATATTTCTAGTGGTAATACCTTGACTTCTTCTATTCAATTATTCTTCTTGTAATTTAGATAAACCAAAGGTAGTCGAGAGAGATGAAGGTTTAAATATTGTTACCATAATTCTCAAGTCATCTCTAAGTCCACTAATGAAAGTGTTGATTCTAAATTTTTCAGTAGGACCTTTTATTCTATTAGACAAAGCTTCAAATTGGGTTATATACTCTTCCACTGTCCTTATTTGTCTTAACTTAATAAAAGCCCCAACAGGATTCTCATAACTAGAGGGCCCAAACCTAACTTTTAAAGCAGTCACAAAATCCTCCCAATTATTGACTGGTCCTGACTCCATTAACCAACAATACCATGACAAGATTTTTCCCTCCATGTGAAAAAAAGCAATCTGTAATTTTTGGTCTTCTGGTGTACTAAAATAGGCAAAAAAATTGTTGGGCTTTAAGGACCCATTCCATAGGTTCAGTGCCATCAAACTTAGGAAATTCAAGCCTAATAGATCTAGCAAGAATACCCCCTCCCCCTTCAAATAAAGGATTGTTACTGACTTGTTTATAAAAGAGTCCTCCAAAATTGTGGTTTCCAGCCAATATAGCCAACTTATCATAACTGGCTGCAAGGTTGCTGAGTTGTTGAAAAACTGCTTCTAGCATGTGTTTCTGTTTGTCTTGCTCTTCTTGCAGGTACACTATTTCACCCTTCAAACTGGACACGGCTTCTACAAGCTGGGCATGATGGGTACCCTCGGCCATGGCACAGGAACGCGGCTCTGATACCACTGTTAGGAACTGAGATATTCATAATTGAATTTGTAATATGTAACAAGTAAATGGCTTTCGAGGAGCCACTGCCTCCACATATGTACTTAGTGAAATTGATCCGATGCCTTTCATTGAAATGTAAATAGCTTTAAATAGGGACTAGAAATTGATACAATAATAAACTACCCACTACTGGAAACTGCCCACTACAATAATAAACTACCTATTAATAAACTGCCCACTACTGGGAACTGCCCACTACGCATCCATGTCATAGCAAATTCTAACACCCCTCCCTTTAAATACCCCTCCATCCCCTTCCCATCCAAACTCCCAAACACACTGTAAAAGAACTTCTACACCACCAACCCCACCCCAGAAGAAGGGGAAAAAAAAAAGAAACAAAACAAAAAAGATAATGAAAGTAATACAATGTCTCCTCCTTTCAGATAAAAAGGAAATAACAAGAAGCAGACCTAATACTGAAAAAAAAATCACCATGGTCATGCAGAAAAAATTTAGCTTCATTCACTATGTAAAGCATGAACATCAACAATTAAGAATAATGGTATAGTAGTATAAATACCTTACCTTGGTACGCTTATCTTTTGCCCCAAATGGCTTCATGATATTGTATGGTGGTCGCTGGTTTCCCCTTAAAATTCTATTTTGAATAGCTGAGAGTGAGTATGTGCACCCACCAATAACATACTTGAAGCCTCCAAACACCGTCCTTCGCTCCAGCGCTCCAACTGGATAACCCCACACCAATACTGCATGGATAGTCATCATATTGTAAAGATTTATGAAGAAAGCAAGCTTCTCCTCCCTCGACATGTCTTCCAATTCTACTCTGTGGAGCTCCTGAACAATTCTCAAATACCTAAAGAGAAATTGCCATTATCAGTGACAATTTAAGCATATAAACAAACGTAAGTTCATTAATATTCTGAGGTAAGCAATTTTATAGAAGAGGCCTCAAACCTTGGCTCACAAGTTTGTAGAGCGGTCAATAGAATCAGAAAATTACTTGAAGAAACAAAAAACCAAACTCCTCACTTCCATGAATGCTTCTGTAGTCAACATGCTTTCCATCTTCTGATGTGTAAGCTTCAAAGATTGCATAAGACAAAAATCTCAGCCTTGACGCAATTTCTGTGATTGGCTTTGGCTTCAAATCAATTATACCCCTTGGAATGTTGTGACATTGAGATGACACAGTAGGATCATCATCCAAGAACCGATAGAACTGGTTACCATCCTAAAATAGGCTCTCATTAGTGTTAAGCATCATATAGAACAAAAAAGAAGGATTGTCAACCATGGAATAAAAAAAGTTGACACAAGCAAAATACAAGAACACAAACAGTATAGCAAGGGACTCACTCAAGAACGTGTCGAAAGAAGAGCTTGCTTGCAAGCTTTTGTGCAAATTCAACGGCCTGTTCAATAATGCAAGAACAAGAAAAGAAAAGAGGTTAACAAAAAGCCAATGAAGGATTCATGATAATTTATGGAACACTAAAAGGTCTATAATGCATTCTTTGATCACACTGGTGTAGGAGTTAGTACAGAAACTTTAGTGCAATCTGGAAGGCGCTTGAGGTTGGTACAAAAAGAAAAAGACAAAATGCAACCTTAGAACAAAACCTCAAAATTTTCCAAAGGAGGCTTTATGCATAGATAACCAATGTCAAAGCAAGGAAATCACTGCAATTAACATGCTCACTAAGCTTAAAGATTTATCAAAATTCAAACAGAAACACTTCAACAAGCAGAGGGCCAATCATATATTGCATGCACTGATACGAGAAAACAAAATAACTTGCAATTTCTGTCCAGGAGAATCTACTCCAGCACAAAAGAACACCCTACCACTTAAGCGTAAACATAGGCTATCTGCCTGGTTAGAGACAAAAAGCATGACATGCAGATTCTGCAAGATGTCAACAACACGAAGCATGACATGCAGAAAGTGTAAGATTTCAATGGGTCTACCAAGTTTTACCACCCCGGGGCAAGCGTCTAACATCTGTGATCTAATTAAACTTCCAACTAAATAGTCTTAGAATTCCATGAACTTACAATAGCATATTCAACTTAAGTCATTTCTGCCCAGGAGAATCTACCCCAGCACAAAAGAACACCCTACCACTTAAGCGTAAACATAGGCTATCTACCTGGTTAGAGACAAAAAGCATGACATGCAGATTCTGCAAGATGTCCACAACAAGAAGCATGACATGCAGATTGTGTAAGATGTCAATGGATCTATCAAGTTTTACCCACCCCGGGGCAAGCGTCTAACCTCTGTGATCTCATTAAACTTCAACTAAAATAGTCTTAGAATTCCATGAACTTACAATGACGTAATCAACATACAGAGAGAATGATATTTTGCTTGAAGCTGAAATTTGAGGCTACAAACAACCTGTTGTGTTTGATCCTAGAAATAATCTCACTTTTCAAACTTTGAAATTTACCTAAAACTCAAAGCTTACAAAATTTTGCTAAAATACATCAAGAATGCGTCCAGCATCTGTTTTCAACTTTATAATTAACCTTAAATGATTAAAAAGCGAAGGAATTTTTTGAAGTAAACATTGAGACCACTCTCAAGAGGCATCAAATATTTGATCTACTGAAGAGTGGAAGTGATATGACTTCAGCAAACTGTTAGACCTAACTCTTCTCACAATAAATATTAAGGGCCTGAACGCTGTATGTATCTTAAGAGCATGTTGTGCACACCATCCACTGGAAATCATTCTCAACTCCCTAGAAAGAAAGAAAAGTAAATAACCATATTCCAACTTACCTCTGCCCTTTCCAAGTATTGATCTTCTGATAAGAAATCCACAGCTTCTAAACCTAAAAAGCAGTTGGTAAACATTCGCATTTTATAAAACCAGTCCTTAACAACAATAAATTGCTTCATTTTCCGGACGATAAGTGCTAGTTCATCGATAGCCCCACTACTGGACAAATCATCCTCACCAGAAAGAGGCAGTAAAGGAGCTTCACATGATGGTGCTTCAGTAATCAGATAGTCAATCTTCTCATCAAGCTTACTCATCCAAACCCTTGAGCTCACTCAGACCTCCAATTAGTACTTCATTGAAAAATGCCTTAGGAACAGCAGAACACCCAGCAATCATCTCTAACTCCAGCTTTCTACTGGGATAGACATCACTGTTAATCTCAACATATCTAAGCCTCCTCCTGTGCAAAAGTAATCTAACCTTTCTACAATCCTGGCATCCTAACCTAGTATACAGTGTAATTCTTCCTTTCATTACTATTGGTCGTGATGATGCTTCAATCATTTCGTCCCCATGATCAGCTTTGTTTTCTATATCAGCATCGTGCATAATCTTAATATACCATGGACTTCTTTCACTTCACTATCTTTAGGGGAATCTGAATCCTCCTCACCATCACCACCAAGTACATCATCCTGTCCAAGGTCATCTTTCTTTCCAGAAAGGCGGCGCAGAACAGAGGTAACTGCACCTGCACCCTTCTCCTTGACAAAATTCTCAAGTGCCAGTCTTCTCAGGCCAAGCAGATCCCTCAGTTTCCGGGTCAAGATCCAATGAACGAGTAGATGTACTCCGCTTAACTTCTATCCCTGGTACCTCTGTTCCATCAAAGACAGGCTCTGGCTAGTCATTAAGAATTTCCTCTGCAGCTTGATTTGGTCCTTCTTGAGCATTAGAATCTAAATGTGTGACCTTGAGATCATGTTTGACATTATTGTCTAATTTCTCCCCTTGTGCTTTAGACTCCATGACATGCATCTTGTTGCCCGCATCATCTTGTCCATGATCTCGGTCTAACTCGTGATCAATTCCACTAATGTTTAGAAATCTCATCTCTTCTGATGGTTCCCTTGGGTCTTCTTTTTGAACATCAAGTGTGTTCTCCTCTAGTTTTTCACCAGTTGGACAATTTGTTATGCTTTTTGTATTAGAGTTTTCCATTTCCATAATTCCAACAAAATAAAGGAATATCTGGTCCAACTTGCTAAAAATGGGCCTCAAAATTGTAGATTATGAGTTCAAGGAGCCTGTAGCAGATTCCTGCAAGTTCACATAAACTCAGTCTGCTCGGAAAATATTAAAACTTTGCAAAGACATGAGAATGATAAAAATATTAGCTCATAAATAAATTAAAAATGTATATTGAAAATTAACCACGCAAATCACTGTTGTTGATAAAGTGACAAGACCTCCTTTTTTTTTCCTTTCAGCCTTTTAAGAGTTCTGACAGTTCAAAATTCAAACAATTGCATGCCTTTAAAGTACAAAATAGGCCAAACGAAAAAAACTTCCCTTTTCCCAAGAGTGCTAGGAAAGATCCACTAGTCCCCCACTGCAGCCCCCCATGCAACGTCGAGGCAATTTCTTGTCTACGCTGTATGTGACAGTAAATCATCTAAAAATGATAACACGAAGCTTGAAAGCAGTGCAGATAGAGTCTGTTTTCAACCCACAAGCCAAACTGCATTTACTGGTGCTGGGTCATTCGATATCTTGCCATACCATTTTAGATCATTGTTTCCATCACAGTCATGATGGACAGTCACCAACAACCCAGCAAGAAAATGAT